>OU342746.1:268335380-269827924 GCA_910589775.1 Avena eriantha | reverse complement strand
ACAACTGTGCATGAAACAATAAAAATGAAGCGTTTGGAAGAAACCTGAGATTTTTATTGATGAAGAAGGGGATGCCTTGTGCATCCCCAAGCTTTGACGCTTCTACTTCTTGGATATTTCTTGGGGTGACACGCGTGGCATCCCCAAGCTTGAGCTTTAGTCCGTCCTTCATCTCATTACTCATTTCTTCCATACACCTGAAAATTTTCTTCATACAAAACTTTACACAATCTTTATTAGCAACATTAGTACACTTAAGATAATAAGTCTTTAGGTTCAGTTCCAACACTAATAAAACTTCCAGTGAAACACAAGGTACTATAGCACTTCCCTCAAAAAGCTCAATTCCCCAAAAGAACTCAAAAAGGAACCAACAAGAACCAAATGCAGAAAATGGCAGAAATCTGTCAAAACAGACCAGCAGGTAAAGACAAATTTTTTCGAAGACCTTCTATTGCTCAAATCAAAAAGTGTTGAACAAACGAAAGTAATATAACAACCTGGGGCAGAAGCACACAAATTCACGCCTCAAAAGGAAGTATAGAGATTTTACACGAATTTTTACGGTGAAGTACAGAAATCTGTTTCGGGACAGGAACTTTCCCAATCATTACTTCTCTCTCATTAGAGGTTAATCTTGGCACAAAAAGCAAATAAAAAGGATAAGGAGCGGTTATTGATTAATTAATAACTTCCAAGAGTCATCTAAAACTTTTGGGTTATCTCCTAATAAGTACTTTTCTTTAACGCCTTTAAGTTAGGCATGATAGTTTGGGAGGATGCTCACATAAGAAATATGAATTGAAGTAAAAGAGAGCATCAAGAAGCAAATTCAAAAGACATTTAAGTCTAACCCACTTCCTATGCATAGGAATCTTGTAAAGAAACAAGTCATGAAAGTACAAAGCAACAAGCATAGTAAAGAAAAACAAGTGCAACTTCAAGACTTTCAACATAAAGAGAGAAAATTTAATATTATTGAGATGCATAAAACCATGTTTCCCTCTCTCATAATAACTTTCAGTATCATCATGAATAAAAGTAAATATATAACTATCACAAGAAACATTCTTATCATGAGCCACATGCATAAAAGAATTAGTACTCCCCACATAAACATAGTCATTCTTATTGATTGTAGTTGGAGCAAATTCAACAAAATAGCTATCATTATTATTTTATTCACCATAATCATCAAATATAGGAGGAATATTGTAATCATAATTAATTTCCTCCTCAATATTAGGTGGACTGAAAATATCATACTCGTCATTGTAATCATCATATATTGGAGGCATAGTATCATCAAAGTAAATCTTCTCCTCCATGCTTGGGGGACTAAAAAGATCATTTTCATCAACACCAGCTTCCCAAAGCTTAGACTTTTCCATAGCATTAGCAACAATGGTGTCCAAAGAATTCATACTAACAGCATTGCTATTAGCATGCAAATAAAGTTCCATAGGTTTTTAAATTTTCTCTTCAAACACTTCATGTCCTAACTCAAGATAAATACTATAAAGCTCTCTAATTTTTGTGTTGTTTTCCATTAAGCCTAACTAGTGAAAACAAGAAACAAAAGGACAAAATTGCAGAATCTAAAGGAAATAACTTCGAGCACTCACACCGGAGGATGTGAGTACCTTTTACCTTACCTCCCTGGCAATGGCACCAGAAAATAGGCGTTTGCCGTGGGAGATTCTTCTTCTTTAATCCTCCGGTGTGAATACCTTTGACCTTACCTCCCCAGCAATGGCGCTAGAAAATAGCTTGATGTCTACGCACTTCTATTCTTGTAGACAATTGTTGGGCCTCCAAGTGCAGAGGTTTATAGAACAGCTGCAAGTTTTCCCTTAAGTGGATCACCCAAGGTTTATCAAACTCAGGGAGGAAGTGGTCAAAGGTATTCCCTCTCAAGCAACCCTGCAATCAAGATACAAGAATTCTCTTGTGTCCCCAACACACCCAATACACTTGTCAGGTGTATAGGTGCACAAGTTCAGCAAAGAGATAGTGAAATACAAGTGGTATAGATAATTATAAGTGGTAACAGTGCGAGAAAATAGCATGATGGCGTGTGGTTGACATGGGAAAAGACTAAAGGCAAACTGAAATAAAGATGAAAGCAAGCAAACATGTAACAGATCTAACTGCAAACGATGTTTCAATGCTTAGAAACAAGGCCTAGGGATCATACTTTCACTAGTGAACACTCTCATATAAATATATTCTTCTTTATGATACTACCCTGAACTACTCTCCGGTTGGACACTCTAATCGATGGTAGGGCTATAATAGCACACCTCAAAGTTCATCTTTCCACATCTAGATAACCCCACACTGTCACCTTGAGCTCTACATGGTTCTAACAAACACCACAATTTCATAAAAACATCCAACTCCAAATATAACTCATAACAAGTATTTGTAATCTCTAGCCTAAGTGCCACCATGGTGAGCACGCTGTCACTTTCACACACATGGGGAGAGTAGAGATCTATTGAAGCACTTGAGTAGCAAGGTGGATCTAATTGAATACAAAGCTCATGATCACAATATGATCACGCATGGAGAGAGATGAACACATAGCTACCGGTAGAACCCTTAGCCTCGAGAGAGAACTACTCCCTCCTCATCATGGGAATCGGCAACGGTGATGGAGATGGTGGTGGAGATCGATGGAGATGGCTCTAGGGGCACTTTCCCGTCTCGGCAAGGTGCCGGAACAGAGACTTCCTGTCCCCCGAATCTCCTCTTCAGTAGCGGCAGCGCTGTGGAACTTTTCGTGGCTGGAGGCTTGATGATTTAGGGTTTTTGCATTGGGAGGCATCTTATAGGCGAAGAGGCAAGGTTGGTGGGTGGCCAGGGGGCCCACACCCCCTGGTGGCACGGCCAGGGCTAGCCCGCACCACCACATGGTGTGGCCACCCTGTGGCCCCTCTCCGTCTCGTCTTCTGGCTCTGTGAGTCTTCTAGTAAAATATCGACTTTGGCTTTTGTCCGGTCCAATTCTGCGAATATTCATTTTCTGACTTTTCTGGAACCAAAAACAGCAGAAAACAGGCAACTGGCACTATGGCATCTTGTTAATAGGGTAGTCCAAGAAAGTCTATGAAAAGTACTCCAAAGTTGGAACAAAACATAAGAAAGTAGATAAAACCAAGCATGGAACATCAAAAAATTTAGATACGTTAGCAACGTATCAGTCCACATGTGGTTTGTGAAATGAACACACATGCAATGACCACTGATTGATCCATATGTGGTTTGTGGAAAAGAACACACATGCAATGAACACTAGTGGATCCATAAGTCGTTTGTGGAAAGAACACACATACAATGACACTGGTTGATCCATATGTGGTTTGTGGAAAGAACACAGGTGCAGTGACACCGATTGATCCATGTGTGGTTTGTGGATAGAACACACATGCAATGACTCTAGTGGGTCCATATGTGGTTCATGTCAGGAACAAACATGCAATGCCATTGGTGGATCCATGTCTGGTTTGTGGAAAGAACACACATGCAATGACTCTAGTGGGTCCATATGTGGTTTGTGAAAAGAACACACATGCAATGACCACTGGTTGATCCATATGTGTTTTGTGGAAAGAACACACATGCAATGGCACTTCTTGATCCATGTGTGGTTTGTGGAAAGAACACAATTGCAATGACTCTAGTGCTAGTTTTATTATAAGAACACACATGCAATGACTCTAATGGATCCATATGTGGTTTGTGGAAAGGAACACACATGCAATGACCACTGGTTGATCCATGTGTGGTTTGTGGAAAGAACACACATGCAATGACACTGGTGGATCCATGTGTGGTTTCTGAAAAGAACACACATGCAATGAGTCTAGTGCTGGTTTTAGTATAAGAACACACATGCAATGACTCTAGTGGGTCCACATGTGGTTTGTGAAAAGAACACACATGCAATGACCACTGATTGATCCATAAGTGGTTTGTGGAAAAGAACACACATGCAATGAACACTGGTGGATCCATAAGTGGTTTGTGGAAAGAACACACATGCACTGAACACTGGTGGATCCATATGTTGTTTGTGAAAAGAACACACATGCAATGACTGTAGTGCTGGTTTTAGTATAAGAACCCACAAGCAATGACTCTAGTGGGTCCATATGTGATTTGTGGAAAGAACACGCATGCAATGACACTGGTTGATCCATGTGTGGTTTGTGGAAAGAACACACATGCAATGACACTTGTGGACCCATGTGTGGTTTGTGAAAAGAACACACATGCAATGAGTCTAGTGTTGGTTTTAGTATAAGAACACACATGCACTGACTCTAGTGGGTCCACATGTGGTTTGTGAAAATAACACACATGCAATGACCACTGGTTGATCCATAAGTGGTTTGTGGAAAAAAGAACACATATGCAATGAACACTTGTGGATCCATAAGTGGTTTGTGGAAAGAACACACATGCAGCGAACACTAGTGGATCCATATGTGATTTGTTGAAAGAACACACATGCAATGACTCTAGTGGGTCCATATGTGGTTCATGTCAGGAACACACATGTAGTGACCACTGGTGGATCTATATGTGGTTCATGTTAGGAACACAGATGCAGTGAACGCTGGTGGATCCATAAGTGGTTTATGGAAAGAACACACATGTAGTGAACACTGGTGGATCCATATGTGGTTTGTGGAAAGAACACACATGCAATGAACACTGGTGGATCCAGAAGTGGTTTGTGGAAAGAACACACATGCAATCACCACCGGTTGATCCATATGTGGTTTGTGAAAAGAACACACATGCAATGACACTGGTTGATCCATGTGTGGTTTGTGGAAAGAACACACATGCAATGACACTGGTGGATCCATGTGTGGTTTATGAAAAGAACACACATGCAATGAGTCTAGTGCTAGTTTTAGTATAAGAACACATATGCAATGACTCTAGTGGGTCCACATGTGGTTTGTGAAAAGAACACACATGCAATGACCACTGGTTGATCCATAAGTGGTTTGTGGAAAAGAACACACATGTAATGAACACTGGTGGATCCATAAGTGGTTTGTGGAAAGAAAACACATGCACTGAACACTGGTGGATCCATATGTTGTTTGTGAAAAGAACACACATGCAATGACTCTAGTGCTGGTTTAGTATAAGAACACACAAGCAATGACTCTAGTGGGTCCATATGTGATTTGTTGAATGATCACGCATGCAATGACACTGGTTGATCCATGTGTGGTTTGTGGAAAGAACACACATGCAATGACACTGGTGGATCCATGTGTGGTTTGTGAAAAGAACACACATGCAATGAGTCTAGTGCTGGTTTTAGTATAAGAACACACATGCAATGACTCTAGTGGGTCAACATGTGGTTTGTGAAAAGAACACACATGCAATGACCACTGGATGATCCATAAGTGGTTTGTGGAAAAGAGCACACATTCAATGAACACTTGTGGATCAATAAGTGGTTTGTGGAAAGAACACACATGCAGTGAACACTGGTTGATCCATATGTGGTTTGTGAAAAGAACACACATGTAATGACTCTAGTGGGTCCATATGTGGTTCATGTCAGGAACACACATGCAGTGAACACTGGTGGATCTATATGTGGTTCATGTTAGGAACACACATGCAGTGAACACTGGTGGATCCATAAGTGGTTTGTGGAAAGATCACACATGTAGTGAACACTAGTGGATCCATAAGTGGTTTGTGGAAAGAACACACATGTTGAACACTGGTGGATCCATAAGTGGTTTGTGGAAAGAACACACATGCAATCACCACTAGTTGATCCATATGTGTTTTGTGGAAAGAACACACATGCAATGACACTGGTTGATCCATGTGTGGTTTGTGGAAAGAACACACGTGCAATGACTCTAGTGCTGGTTTTAGTATAAGAACACACATGCAATGACTGTAGTGGGTCCACATGTGGTTTGTGAAAAGAACACACATGCAATGACCACTGATTGATCCATAAGTGGTTTGTGGAAAAGAACACACATGCAATGAACACTGGTGGATCCATAAGTGGTTTGTGGAAAGAACACACATGTAGTGAACACTAGTGGATCCATAAGTGGTTTGTGGAAAGAACACACATGTTGAACACTGGTGGATCCATAAGTGGTTTGTGGAAAGAACACACATGCAATCACCACTAGTTGATCCATATGTGTTTTGTGGAAAGAACACACATGCAATGACACTGGTTGATCCATGTGTGGTTTGTGGAAAGAACACACGTGCAATGACTCTAGTGCTGGTTTTAGTATAAGAACACACATGCAATGACTGTAGTGGGTCCACATGTGGTTTGTGAAAAGAACACACATGCAATGACCACTGATTGATCCATAAGTGGTTTGTGGAAAAGAACACACATGCAATGAACACTGGTGGATCCATAAGTGGTTTGTGGAAAGAACACACATGCACTGAACACTGGTGGATCCATATGTTGTTTGTGAAAAGAACACACATGCAATGACTGTAGTGCTGGTTTTAGTATAAGAACACACAAGCAATGACTCTAGTGGGTCCATATGTGATTTGTGGAAAGAACACGCATGCAATGACACTGGTTGATCCATGTGTGGTTTGTGGAAAGAACACACATGCAATGACACTTGTGGATCCATGTGTGGTTTGTGAAAAGAACACACATGCAATGAGTCTAGTGTTGGTTTTAGTATAAGAACACACATGCACTGACTCTAGTGGGTCCACATGTGGTTTGTGAAAATAACACACATGCAATGACCACTGGTTGATCCATAAGTGGTTTGTGGAAAAAAGAACACATATGCAATGAACACTTGTGGATCCATAAGTGGTTTGTGGAAAGAACACACATGCAGCGAACACTAGTGGATCCATATGTGATTTGTTGAAAGAACACACATGCAATGACTCTAGTGGGTCCATATGTGGTTCATGTCAGGAACACACATGTAGTGAACACTGGTGGATCTATATGTGGTTCATGTTAGGAACACAGATGCAGTGAACGCTGGTGGATCCATAAGTGGTTTGTGGAAAGAACACACATGTAGTGAACACTGGTGGATCCATATGTGGTTTGTGGAAAGAACACACATGCAATGAACACTGGTGGATCCAGAAGTGGTTTGTGGAAAGAACACACATGCAATCACCACCGGTTGATCCATATGTGGTTTGTGAAAAGAACACACATGCAATGACACTGGTTGATCCATGTGTGGTTTGTGGAAAGAACACACATGCAATGACACTGGTGGATCCATGTGTGGTTTATGAAAAGAACACACATGCAATGAGTCTAGTGCTAGTTTTAGTATAAGAACACATATGCAATGACTCTAGTGGGTCCACATGTGGTTTGTGAAAAGAACACACATGCAATGACCACTGGTTGATCCATAAGTGGTTTGTGGAAAAGAACACACATGTAATGAACACTGGTGGATACATAAGTGGTTTGTGGAAAGAAAACACATGCACTGAACACTGGTGGATCCATATGTTGTTTGTGAAAAGAACACACATGCAATGACTCTAGTGCTGGTTTAGTATAAGAACACACAAGCAATGACTCTAGTGGGTCCATATGTGATTTGTTGAATGATCACGCATGCAATGACACTGGTTGATCCATGTGTGGTTTGTGGAAAGAACACACATGCAACACTGGTGGATCCATGTGTGGTTTGTGAAAAGAACACACATGCAATGAGTCTAGTGCTGGTTTTAGTATAAGAACACACATGCAATGACTCTAGTGGGTCAACAAGTGGTTTGTGAAAAGAACACACATGCAATGACCACTGGTTGATCCATAAGTGGTTTGTGGAAAAGAGCACACATTCAATGAACACTTGTGGATCAATAAGTGGTTTGTGGAAAGAACACACATGCAGTGAACACTGGTTGATCCATATGTGGTTTGTGAAAAGAACACACATGCAATGACTCTAGTGGGTCCATATGTGGTTCATGTCAGGAACACACATGCAGTGAACACTGGTGGATCTATATGTGGTTCATGTTAGGAACACACATGCAGTGAACACTGGTGGATCCATAAGTGGTTTGTGGAAAGATCACACATGTAGTGAACACTAGTGGATCCATAAGTGGTTTGTGGAAAGAACACACATGTTGAACACTGGTGGATCCATAAGTGGTTTGTGGAAAGAACACACATGCAATCACCACTGGTTGATCCATATGTGTTTTGTGGAAAGAACACACATGCAATGACACTGGTTGATCCATGTGTGGTTTGTGGAAAGAACACACGTGCAATGACTCTAGTGCTGGTTTTAGTATAAGAACACACATGCAATGACTGTAGTGGGTCCACATGTGGTTTGTGAAAAGAACACACATGTAATGACCACTGGTTGATCCATAAGTGGTTTGTGGAAAAGAACACACATGCAGTGAACACTGGTGGATCCACATGTTGTTTGTGAAAAGAACACACATGCAATGACTCTAGTGTTGGTTTAGTATAAGAACACACAAGCAATGACTCTATTGGGTTCATATGTGATTTGTGGAAAAAACACACATGCAATGACACTGGTTGATCCATGTGTGGTTTGTGGAAAGAACACACATGCAATGCCATTGGTTGATCCATGTGTGGTTTGTGGAAATAACACAGATGCAATGACTCTAATGGATCCATATGTGGTTTGTGGAAAAGAACGCACATGCAATGACCACTGGTTGATCGATGTTCGGTTTGTGGAAAGAACACACATGCAATGACACTGGTTGATCCATATGTGGTTTGTGGAAAGGACACACATGCAATGACACCGATTGATCCATTTGTGGTTTGTGGATAGAACACACATGCAATGACTCTAGTGGGTCCAAATATGGTTCATGTCAGTAACACACATGCAATGCCATTGGTGGATCCATGTGTGGTTTGTGGAAACAACACACATGCAATGACTCTAGTGGGTCCATATGTGGTTTGTGAAAAGAACACACATGCAATGACCACTGGTTGATCCATATGTGGTTCGTGGAAAGAACACACATGCAATGACACTGGTTGATCCATGTGTGGTTTGTGGAAAGAACACACATGCAATGACTCTAGTGCTAGTTTTAGTATAAGAACACACATGCAATAACTCTAATGGATCCATATGTGGTTTGTGGAAATAAACACACATGCAATGACCACTGGTTGATCCATGTGTGGTGTCTAGAAAGAACACACATGCAATGACACTGGTGGATCCATGTGTGGTTTGTGAAAAGAACACACATGCAATGAGTCTAGTGCTGGTTTTAGTATAAGAACACACATGCAATGACTCTAGTGGGTCCACATGTGGTTTGTGAAAAGAACAAACATGCAATGACCACTGGTTGATCCATATGTGGTTTGTGGAAAAGAACACACATGCAATAAGCACTAGTGGATCCATAAGTGGTTTGTGGAAAGAACACACATGCAATGACTCTAATGCTGGCTTTAGTATAAGAACACATATGGATCCATATGTGGTTTGTGGAAAAGAACACACATGCAATGACCACTGGTTGATACATGTGTGGTTTGTGGAAAGAGCACAAATGCAATGACTCTAATGCTGGTTTTAGTATAAGAACACACATGCAATGACCACTAGTTGATCCATAAGTGGTTTGTGGAAAAGAACACACATGCAATGACCACTGGTTGATCCATAAGTGGTTTGTGGAAAGAACACACATGCAGTGAACACTGGTTGATCCATGTGTGGTTTGTGAAAATAACACACATGCAATGCCATTGGTTGATCCATATGTGGTTTGTGGAAAGAACACACATGCAATGACACTGGTTGATCCAAATGTGGTTCATGATAGGAACACACATGCAATGACTCTTGTGGATACATATGTGGTTTGTGGAAAGAACACACATGCAATGAACTCTAGTGGATCTACCTTGGCATAAGTTGATGTATGCCACGATGCATTTCATTGTAAAAGACACCCACTTTCCATGTTTATACTACTCAGCTTTGCCCTTGGTTTTTTGATACTACCTAGTTTTGCCCCGCTCTCTCTTTTGTAGAAGCCCAAACTTGTGCCCACTCTGTCTGCTACGCCCTGATTGGTTGTCACAGTTATCACGCGGATCGTGCGCACCAACCGTTGATCCTATGTGATCCAACGAGGCTCGTTGCACACGTCGTGCCCTTCACAGGACAACGCGAGACAACCCGGACGTCTCCCTCAATGAGACTTCTACAAGAAGGAACACGATGTCGTCCATGGAAAATGTCGTCGAGTGGTCATTTCATGTTTAATCTAGTCTGCAAAGGCTACAAGTATACTGCACGACAACTGGTCATCCACGGCCCACGGGCTATACCAATTTTACTACGCAGCGCGCCTGCACTCTCTCTTCTGACAGGCCCCCACCACACGAACCTTTCACGCGGCAGCCACAGCCGAAAGAGCTGCCAACCGGGGCCCTCGAGGAGGCCTAAATGTCCCTGCATTAAAACCCCAGCCTATCGGGTCCTACATTCGCACTCATCCACTACTCTCTCTTCCATATCCAGCAAAACCCCACAATATTGAACGTACTTGCACGAACCTTCTCCATGAAACCAGTGCGTGGGGCTGAGTGTCCGGGCATCACCGCCGGGGTGGTGCTTCACGCGGCAGATCTGGAGGAGCATCACGCAGCACAAGGCGAGGAGGACGTGCAGTTCAACCCCTTGGGGGACCATGTTCTCGCTGGTGTTGACGACTTCAGAGGCACCGATGAGGGCGTGGAGTTCGACGAACACGCTCCGCTCGTGTACCCGGAGGTACATCTATTTCTACATGTTTCATATTTTCTGCTCGAGCTTAATCTATCCTGGCGTCATAAAAAATCTAGTCATAATGATTAGATGCAACGTACGAACAGATACATGGAGAGATCTAGTCTGTTCTGAATGAATCCATATTATTTATTTATTAATAAGTTACCAAGAACACAAACCACATTAATTTAGGAGCGAGCTGGGAGACGGCCGTAATGAACTGCTAAACCTGTATAGACATGTTATTGCATCGAAAGTAACTTGGAATGGTGGAAGGAATATATATTTATTATTTTGCTCATTTCGGTTTGTATTCCATACATTACAGGTGTATTCAAGTGAGATGGACTCTGACAAGGAGATCAGGGACAACAAGAGCCACCATGTCATGAAGTAGCTCAAGAGCGGGATAATCCCTTTCCGCACTCGACTTGGGGAGCTCAAGTGCCCTTTCTATAAGAAAGGAGCCAACCCAAGGATTGCCAGCTTGATTCCGCATGCGGTTGGTATCGGTAAAAGCCCGGCTAGTAAACACAAGTCGACGACCAAGGCTAAGCACGCTTCTTATGGCAAATTCCTGAGGGAGTATGTCAAGACCGGCCTAGTGTCCCCTTACTTAGGAATCAGGAAATTCTAGCCGACCAACCCCGTCACTGTGCTGGCCCGACCACTAATAATATTTAGTTCTCTTACTGTATCTAGACCCTTAAACTATGGGGATTTCTATTTTCGTACCCTTCAAAATATATTCAAGTTCATCTGTTTATGGAGTTAAAGTTCCGGTGGCATACTCATTATTTTGCATGGATAGAGGGGTGCCCTCGACAGATATAAGGGTTATCCTGTCTGCTAGATCACAGAGGACCAACGGTTGGTGGGAAAAACTGAGTACAACTGAATCGCCAGGGTTAGACACGAGGGAAAAAACGCGACTCACGGTACACTTGTGCGGTGCACGGGGCGGTAGCGGACACGTGTGGCCATGCACGGTACATTAGCGTACACGTTGCACGGTAGTGCAATGAAACGTCGCTTCCCTTCTCCTTTAATAAAGGCCTCCCCACTCCCACTCATCACGCACTCGCTCACTCAACCGTCTCCACTGTCCCATCACCTTCTGCAAACGCCCAACAAAACTCCAACCACACCGGCAATGGAGAAGAATGGCGCGGTGGCCATCGGAGCCTCCAAGGCCGCCGGCGAGGAGCCCCCTATCCCCGTCCCCGCATCCGCTGTAGCTGCCGGCGAGGAGGCCCCCGCAGGTCTCGGACAGATCCTGCTTGGCTGGGACCCCTACGAGGAGGTTGTCTACATAAGGCTGGAGAACCCCTACGACACCAGCATTGCCAACCCATGGTCTGAGGTAACCAGGGTTTTCTCCCCTTCCCTTGTTCTTCCCCCGTTACCATTGTTGGATGCTAGATCGTATGTTATTAGGGCTTGGCAGTTCGTATTTTTTACAGTAGCTAATCCTCTTGTGTCAAAATCTCGATTTTCGATGAATCCCCCTGTTCATAGTTGGGATCAGTATTCGATTTGGTTTGAGATTTGGGGAATAATTGGGAGATCTCATTCGATTAATTTATGCAAAAAATCAATCCCGATAATCAAAGTATCTCAATCATGTCCTTATTTCACTCTACTGTTTTTTTTCAACAGGAGGATAGCAGCGACCTCCGCAGCGATGACGAGTCCAAGGACACCAAGACTCGTCATGTGCTGAGGAGGCTAAAGTACGGTCAGTACAACAACTTCTTCGCCGGCGACGTGTACAGGTGCCCCTTCTGCCCCACCAGGAGGCTCCACGCCACGGACTTCAACTCCCTCGCGAAGCATGCCGAGGACGTGAGGACCTGCGGCGAGTCCGTGAACATCCACGGCTTCAGGGCCAAGCACCAGGCGCTCGGTCTTCACCTCCGCAACCTCCAAAAGGTGGCTATCGAGGAGGGTCGCATGCCCCCGATCAGACCCAAGGCGCCCAAGGTCAAGGGGCTGGGCAGCAAGAAGTGGAGGAGGCGCCAAAGGGAGGAGGCGGATGCCCTCCTGGCAGAGGCCACGAGGGGCCACTGATCAGCTGCTGCTGCTGCTGTAAAGCAGCTTCATTTGTCTTGTCTGTGTTGAACCTATCAGCTGCTGCTACTGCTGAGCAGCCTAATTGTCTAACCTCGTTAAGTACCGTACTATATAACCTATATTAGCTGCTTTATCTACATATGCTCTGTTTACTGAATTTATTTATGGTGCTGGTTTGATTTGCTGCTCTAGATTTGCTACCAGATTGGGGAAAAACGATCGCAAAAGGAACAATGAATGAAGAGAGAAGCTGATCTAGATTCCCTACCATTTTGGGGAAAAAACACAACTATTAGAGAGAGAGAGGGGAAAAGGCGCTCTTAAAAAGGCCAAATAACAAAAAAAAACTTCCACTTTAGGCATCATGGCGCACGTAACGGCCAAGCCTTTGACCAGACGGCACCCCCTCCGAGCGCATGTGAGGGCTTCGGAATATCGGGAGGGCAAAAGTGAGGACAAACGAGACACAATGTTGCTATAGCTAAATCTGCCAAAAAGCTGAATTTGGCTTTACCATGCAATTTGGCTAGAGCTCCACAATGTAGCTATTCTAAATCCCTAAACTATGTGGTGCGTTGAAACCTAATGCTTTTCCACCGACACGTGTGTTGCAAAGTTGCTTGATCGTGCATGCTTACACAAGTGGCCTACAAAGAAATTTATAGAAGCATGGGCAAACGGGCTTCATTTTGGCAAATTCGGGACAAGCTTTGCGTAATCGGCAGGCCTGATCGGCTAGGCGGCTGCCCCGGGGTGCAGGGATGCTAGGTCCATGTCTATGCTTACACTTCTTAAACTTGTTAGGAATTAATAATAACTGTACACTTCCTTCTGTCCTGTCACAGTACATCGTGTCAGCACCGCGCACCCACTGCGGATCGGCAACGAGACGGTGGTCTACGTGACCGATCTCTGCCACGCCAAAGACACATCACACATCCGTACCATCGCCTACGGGGATGGACGCCGAATTTAATTGCTAGGATTGGAAACCATCGGTGCTCGCCCGGTCAAACTTGCTTCCTCATGGGTATGACCGGAATATTGGTAAACAGAATTTAAGCATCGCCTTCCGTCTCCTCAGCACATCACTGTGCAAAAATCCCCAACTCATTCCTTCCGCCGCCGCCACCACAAGAACCATCGACACTGCCGCTGGCACCGCCTCCGCCTGGCCATACCACCGCAACAGATCACTCCACCGCCACGCCTAGTACCAGCCACCGCTACCGACCCTAGGCCACCGCCGCCGCATTAGCTACTGCCATGGATGCAGAGTTTGGTGTTTTCAGCGATGGGAGCAACTACACCGACGAGTACACCGTCACCGCCCATGGCACCACCAAGCTGACGGTCATCCACACAAATGCGTCAGCGGAGGTCGCCAAGGTCATCGCAATGTACAAGCGGTGGCTACATGAGCCGATAGACAGGTACAAGATCGTCGGCCTTGACCTCGAGTATACCGGAGATAGGAAGAGGACGGCGCTTTTGCAGCTGTCCATGCGCAACCACTGCCTCCTATATCACATATGTAGGGCCAAATCTATATGCCCAGAGCTTCGCAAGTTCCTACACAGGAGGGAGATCTACTTCGCTAGTGTCGACATCAAGAACAACACTCCGAAGCTAGACCGGGATCTCCTTGTTCATGTCGTCAATCATGTCGATCTCCAACGTTTGTGGAGGTACCCGGATGGCGGTACGGGGAAAGCCGGCATGGATAGACTCGCTGCCGACATCATTGACCACGAGTACGCCGGCATGAAAGTCGAGTTCCCGAAGCACCTGCACGAGCAATGGGAGTGGAGGCACCTGGATTACGATGCGATCAAGTACGCAGCCAGGGACGCGTATGTCTGCTACGAGATGCTCAACAGGATCTGGAGGGTGGGTGAGTGTGCTGTTTACCACTACTAGTTTCGCATTTCATTCCTAGTTTTATCTCACCTGTATTTTATCTCGCATGTATTTTCTAAGCATTCTGTGTGTAAGAACCAAGCTCGTATGATCCCTGTGCTATTAGCTTCTTAACCTGTATGCTCAACATTACCCCTTTTGTATGCTCAACATTCATTCTTACAAATTCTGTCTGTGCCATTTGCATGCGGCAGAATGCAGGACTGACATGCATAAGATGTGATACAGTCATAAGTCATAACCAAACCCAGATTATAGCGAAGGATACAGTCATAACCAAACCCGGATTATAGTTTGACAAAGGTAATACACAGTAGTTCGTAATTGCTCACATAGTGTACTTCTGAAATAACATGTTTTCATAAACACAACAATCATGCACTAATAGTCTACATCCCAGCCTGTTGGAGAAGGCAACCGATCCCAGGATGCCTTCGGTCGCTTGCCCCGGTTTGTAGATTCATCTACACTCCGGCATCTAGGGCAAACAACCTGCCTTGGTGGTGGTTCAATGATGCGATGCCTAGAACGAGATTTTACAATCTGGCGGTACAGCTCGTGGCTAACATACCCGTCAATTGCAGCGTACTTCAGATTAGGTTCAGAAAGTGGCTTATCCTCCCAGTAATCGTGCCCTAAATGCCTCCACGAACATCTCGACAATCTGTCCTTCATGTCAGCATACCACGGGTCGATGAGTTCGGAGGCAAGAGCGGCCATCCTGGTCTTGCCGCCCTTCGTCCCTAGGATCCAGTAAATTTTCTGGATGTCCACTCTGCACTCCTTTGGGATTCTAATGTTGACAGTCGGGCTTTCAAGCAGTTTAGTGTCATTCGTGATGTCAACACTAGTAAATGTTATGTGCTGGTTCATGAGAAAGTCATGAAACAGATCCCTAATGCTTTCGCCCCACCTGCATGAAAATGAATTCAGACAAATAATATAGCAATAACTTTTGCAAACAGATGGTTCAGGAACAAAAAGACAGCAAACTCTACCAGATCCTGTCAACCCCCTTCTCGCAAAAAGGCTGGTATACGAGGATGTGCCCCTTCATGGAGAGTTGCACCACGGCGATCCTATGGTGATCGCGGCTGTACTCGAGGTCGAGACCTACGAACCTGTTTTCTTCAAACTGCAGCCAACTCATGTAATTATTTACAGTGTTCCTCACCGTCCAAGGGTCAGTGGTGTAGATGATATCGATCTTCTTCCCGCCATGTACTTCGATGTCAAAGTGCGCAGTTTCTTGCATGCCGTCATTTCGGACGTCTGGAGCGTCCATGACTACAGGCAAGAGGGAAAGGATACGGAGGAAGAGGGTGATGCGGTGGTGGAGGAAATGGATGAGGCCTTGGAGGAGAAAGACGATGAGGCCATGGAGGAGGAAATGAGACGGAGAAGTGAAAGATTGGAACCGCCCTTACCAATATCTGGAATGGTGCACGACCGTTCGTAGTAGGGTGAAGGTGGAGAAAAATGGCGGTTTTACACGTCGATGCTAGCGCTTACTAAAATTTGTTCTGCGCCACTTGCATGCGGTGGAATCAAGGTCTGCCATGCACGATCCAAGTCAAACGTAGGCACCTTTGCGTGTGTCGACCTTCACTCATTGATAGGCGGTCCGCACATTTCTCTTTTACAATTTATTTTTTCACTTCCTCTAGACGGTTCCGGTGCCCGCCCTCAATAATTACGCCCCCCTTCTTGTCTTCCATGCGGACGAGAACCGGCGGCGGCGGTGGTTCCTTGCAGATTCACTCCCCACTTGAACAACTGCCCCCATCCCTGATTCCATCCCCTCTCAAATCCATCCGCCTCCTTAACACAACGCCTCCACTAATCTACCGGATTCCAGACTCCATTTGCCGCTATGGGTAGAGCTTGGGGTAGCAGCAGGCTGAAGCGAAAGGCATGCGACGATGACCCGGATGGCCAGGGCGACCGCTACCATGAGGATTGGGGATGGCCAAATGTCACATCCGAAAATTTTCCAAATTTTGAAATGTGAAAATTTTAAACAAAATAAAGAACTAAGTTCTTTAAAATTTCAGAAGGAACAAAAACTTTTGGAACATTTAATATAATGCCTCCAAAACCCAAGCCAAACAAAAAGATTTTTTTTGTGAAGTGGTGTGCATGTTTTAAAATCCCAAATCATGAAGCATGCATGAGCATCTTGACTTGGTTGCATTTTAAAAACCTAAGAGAAGTGAAAAATATCTCAAACCCTAAAACTCTAATTATTTGTTAACACTAAAAACAACACAATACTATGGATATACTACATATTTATATTAAACAAAAGAACTCCTATGAGGGCTAAAAAGACAAAGAACAAATTAATAAAACAATGGAGATTGGTTTCATCCAATTTGGAGCCATGGATAAGAAGATATGAATTATTTGAGAATAGAATTAAGAAAGGCAATATTAACTATTAAAGCCAAAGAGAATAAATTTGATTAGAAAAGTTTGAGTTAGAAAGTAAATGTGTTCTATAATGCCCTAAAAACCTAATTTGAGTTTTACAAATTTTTAGAAATTTGTTTGATTCAAATTGGTTCACTAAAACAAAAGTTTTTGAAGAAAACAGAAAAAGTAAAAGAAAAACTAAAAAGAATAAGCAAAAAAATAGTAGCAGCAGCACAGCCGGCCTGCTCGGCCCAAACCCTAGCCCACTAAGCCCACCCGGCTTACCCCTTCCCCCTCTGTTTCTCACCGTCCCCCTCTTCACCCCCTCTCACTGACACCGCGACCCCACTCCACGTCACCCTCCACCTCACCGTCTCCAACCAAACAACGAACAGTCCCTCTCTATCCCTCTGCCATTTCTAATCCGTTCAATTTCGAGCGTTTCCACGAATTAATCTCCACTCCGACGACGCCCTCTTAACCGCCACCCCCTCCTCTCCGTTTTCCCTCAAACCCCACAACCCCGGAGCCACTAGGCTGCTCGGAATCAAACTCGAACCACCACGGCCACCGACGAGCTCCGGCGAAGATTCCGGCGAGAATCGACAACCCCACGCCCTCCTCTCTGTCCTATAAGGTCCGCCATGCTCTGGCGCACCTACTGACACTTCCGATGCCGCCAGTCTGTGGCCGACGCGCTGAGCGCCATCCGATATGTCGCCAGCGGCCAGGATTATATCCTTAGCCGAAGCGGTATGGGCTAATCTGGATCGCCCGTTGCCACTTAAAATCCAATGGCCCACGTTGATCGATCCGACCGAATCGGTACCAGCAAATAAGAACACGCCACGTAGGCCTGAGCGCCTGTTTAAATTAGAAAATAGGCAGAATTTGTATTAAACTTAGAAATTCAATAACTTTTGTTCCACGAATCAGAAAAATGCAAATTTGGTGTCTATGGATTCAAAAAAATGAGAGCTTCACTGCTGAGGCCTTATTTCACCCTTTAGGTTCTGTAAAATAGAAGTTTTAGGCAGAACCATTTTAGGAGTATTTTACCCATAAAAATTGTTTTGTATATTATTTTTGGGTGAATCTTTTTGCTATGGATTGCAAATTGGACCCTCTATCCAGTGAGACCAAAATATAAATTTGGTTGACTATACCTAATAGCATGGAAATTATTTAGTGAGTTTGGCCTTTCCAAATACTAGAAATTATTGCTAATGGTTACAATTGCATAAATGGTTGCATTTGTAATCTTGCAATTATAAATTGTTCAGAAAACACTTAGTAATGTTCAAAACCTTTGTTATAACAATTTGTACAATAAAAATTGCCATCTTGCATGCTTGCATATTTTGCATGATTTTTGCATTGCCATTAGTGTTGATCTTGTGCATGTTTTGTTTTGGTTGTTTTGTTTGATAGATTGTGTGGATTGTCAAGTGTGTTACTGCAAAGAGTGTACCAACACCACCAACTACTAAGGCAAGTGACACTATCATCCATGTCCTACTATTTTCATTACACTTAGTGGATCTTTGTAGTAGGCATGATAGGATTACTATGATACTATGCTATGCTATATCCTATTAGGATATCCTTTATATATCCCTTAGTGGAAACACTGTAGTTGTAGTATGCTTAGCACTGCTATAGATTCGGGGTGGAATGTACCATATTGTGATTATATGAAGTATTGGGAAAATATATGTTTTGTATAATAAAACAAGTACTCAATGAATCACCTGGGTGGAAAGTGGATACTTAGTTGAGAATAAGGTGGCAACGAAGGGAACCATGTCTATGGCTATCTCTTTCGTGTGTGCACTGGGAGAATACCACCCAGGAACTTAGAGATTGAACATGTTTCTCGTACAGTGGCTTTCGTGTATAGCCACATGCCAAATGGGCTCTGGCTTAGTCAATTACATAGTGGGAGACCCATGCATTGGTACCTCTTCAGGTTAACTTGAATTATGCATTGGAGGTTTATCCTTGCATTGGTGCCTGGTAGATGTGTTGGCATTATGTATTGGGAGGACTTCTATGGAAAGACTTTGTCACATTCTTGATCTGCCGGTACTCCATCTTGGTGAGTACTAATCCAGTGGCCATTGGTGGCATTAAGACGAGATTGTGTCATGTGGGTAAAGTGTACTACTTCTGCAGAAGATTAAATTCTAAGTGCTTAGCTGTGTCCCCGGTTATGGACAACTCTGAGCAACTAAGGCCTGAAGCTATGGAAGATCTCGACATTCTCATTTCTCAAAGAAAAAAACTTGATGGTGTCAACAAGGGATTAGAAGAACTTGGAGTTTGCCAAGGAGTTCAGAAAGTTGTTTAAAGATCAAAAACCATTTTGCAAAGATAGGATAAAACCATGTTGCTTTCTGCAAATAAGCCCAAGCTCTACTTAGCCAAATATGCATGTAGTGATAGTCCAACCTATATTCACAAACTAGTGACACTTGCCAATACATTCAAAGTATTGACCCTTTTGTGGCTGCAACCTATCATGTTGCAGGGTATTCTATTGATGAGTGAGGATTGATGATAGGGGTTATGAGTCTACACCCAACATGTTTGCCTGTGGCACATGAAGATGAAGGACTCCATGCTTTACTTGTATTCTGCTGCTTTGTAATAAGATATCCTATGGCTATGAGTATGTAATAAAGTATTCATATTCTGGATCATGCGATGTAATATGACCTTTGTATCTTGATATTACATCTTAAACTGTGGGTGCTAGCTATTCGATCTAGGGACTAGCACTGTAATCACAGGGATTCGAACCAAGCCAGGTTTGGGTCTTTACAGATGGTATCAGAGCACTGTGTTGCCTGTAGGTTCATAACCCTAGGAATTGGACAAACCCTTGTTAGGAATGAACTTATATTTTTATACTTATTAGATTTTCTCGTATACCTTGATCATTCTTTACTGAATCTTTTCTCCTTCAAACCTGTAGAGGACCAGCCTTTGCTTTCTCCAAGGACCTTGAGGATGGATCATGCCAACAAGGAGATCAAGATACAAGTTGTGACAAGTCCTCGAGCTTGCAAAATATGTGGAGAAGTAGGCCACACCTCTAAGGAACATCAAGATCAATGTCCCTTTTGATATCACAACCATCCAGTTGGAGAATGCCCCACATCTCAAGTTACTTGTTACCTATGTGAAGGAACCAACCACATTCCTGCCAAGTGCCATCTCGACTTCATAGTGCAACAAGTGAAAGAACAAGTCAAGGATGGAATGTATCAAGCTCTTAGGAAGAGAGAAGAAAACCTTAGCCATATCACCTGCTCCAAATGCAAGAAAGAAGGACACAATATCAATGAATGCCCATAGAAGGAAGTTCAAGAAAACCACAACAACACTTCAAGAAAAAGTACTCGAGACATGACAAAAGTGTTTTGCCATCGCTGCCGGAAGATAGGACACTTCACCGATGATTGCCCAACTCGAAAGAGAGCTCCCACTGATGTTATCATAGTGCGACCCATGAGACATTAGATTGCCTACCAATTATCATATTCGAGTTATCGATATCGTGTTAGCGTATGGATCATGCCGACCTATGTGTTATGACTATACTAGGTTGCTTGTTTCAAGAAAACTTGTTGTTTTCTTCTATAATGAGTTAAAGTCAGAAGTTGCTAAGTGATTGGTTGCTTGATGAATGTTTGATTGAACTAGTTTGTTTTGGGTTGAGTGTGTTAGAACTCCATTAGACCTATCTATATATCTATCTATCTATCTATCTATCATTACTTATCCCTATTAAACCAACTGATGCCTCCAAGACGCGCCAACGACCATGATAACAATGGAGACAACAACAACAACAATGAAAATGAGATGCAACAGATGATGACTGCACAGACTCAGCTAATGCAGATGATGACACAATTCATGGCAACCATCAACAATCAGAATCAGAACAACAACAATAACAACAACAATCCACCACCTCTGGATATGCTCACTAGATTTCTGAGATTGAGACCTGCAAAGTTCTCTGGTACTTCTGATCCAATGGTAGCTGATGACTGGTTACGTTCAGCAAACAGGGATCTAGTGACCGTTGGATGCTCGGATGCTGAGAAGGTGAGATTTGTAGCACACTTGCTTGAAGGCCCTGCAGCTACATGGTGGGACAACTTTCAAGTCACTCACCCCATTGAAGAAGTGACTTGGAAAATATTTGAAGATGGTTTTCGCACTAATCATATCTCTTCAGGCGTGATGAGCCTAAAGAAGAAGGAGTTTCACAACCTTAAACAGCGTCACCGCAGCATTGCTGAATATATTGAGGAATTCAACAATCTACCATGTTATGCTCGATACTGATACTGATGCTAAGAGGAAGGAAAAGTTCCTAGATGGACTGAATGATGAACTTTCCATGCAATTATCAGTTGCTTATGTTCCAACTTATCAATCACTGTGTGACAAAGCTAGAATTTTAGAGAGTAAGAAGGACAAGGTTGAGGACAGGAAGAGGAAGCATAGCTTTGACAAATATGACTCAGGATCATCACAGAGGATGCGTTCATTCAGAAAGGACAATGGGGATTTTGGATCACATCATCATGAAGGAAATGGACATAATCACCATCATCACAAGAATCACCACATTAATAATGGAAGTGGTAGTAACAATGTGAATGGTACTAGCAATGGAGATAACCTTGGTCAGAACCAACATAATGATCCCAAGAAGGACATTAGCTAGTTGCAGTGTTACAATTGTAAGCAACTTGGACACTTTGCAGCAGACTGTCCTGAGAAGAAGAATAATAAGAATGTTGGAGACTCTAATGGAAGCAATTCCAATGTGACCCAGAAAGGACATGTGAACCACATCAACATGTATGGAACTCTTGAAGAACTAGATGATGTGGATGGTAAGCTTTAGCTAACTCACTTCAGTGGCATAAGAATCTCAAGATGGAGACATGTTAACAACCTTTGGATGTCAATCATTGGACCCTTAGCCAAGTGAATCATCAAATGCAACCCAACAAAGTTTCCTTTTAAGGGTGGTAGCACCCAAGTATCCTAAAGCCCAACCTATTATTTCTAGCCTTCTCGAATCTCGGGATGAGATTCCTTTTAAGGGTGGTAGTCTGTCACATCCCAAAATTTTCCAAATTTTGAAATGTGAAAATTTAAACAAAATAAAGAACCAAGTTCTTTGAAATTTCAGAAGGAACAAAAACTTTTGGAACATTTAATATAATGCCTCCAAAACCCAAGCCAAACAAAATGATTTTTGTTTGTGAAGTGGTGTGCATGTTTTAATATCCCAAATCATGAAGCATGCATGAGCATCTTGACTTGGTTGCATTTTTAAAACCTAAGAGAAGTGAAAAATATCTCAAACCCTAAAACTCTAATTATTTATTAACACTAAGAACAACACAATACTATGGATATACTCCATATTTATATTAAACAAAAGGACTCCTATGAGGGCTAAAAAGATAAAGGACAAAATAATAAAACAATGGAGATTGGTTTCATCCAATTTGGAGCCATGGATAAGAAGATATGAATTATTTGAGAATAGAATTAAGAAAGGCAATATTAACTATTAAAGCCAAAGAGAATAAATTTGATTAGAAAAGTTTGAGTTAGAAAGTAAATGTGTTCTATAATGCCCTAAAAACCTAATTTGAGTTTTACAAATTTTTAGAAATTTGTTCGATTCAAATTGGTTCACTAAAACAAAAGTTTTTGAAGAAAACAGAAAAAGTAAAAGAAAAACTAAAAAGAATAAGCAAAAAAATAGTAGCAGCAGCACAGCCGGCCTGCTCGGCCCAAACCCTAGCCCACTAAGCCCACCTAGCTTACCCCTTCCCCCTCTGTTTCTCACCGTCCCCCTCTTTACCCCCTCTCACTGACATCGCGACCCCACTCCACGTCACCCTCCACCTCACCGTCTCCAACCAAACGACGAACAACCCCTCTCCCTCCCTCTGCCGTTTCTAATCCGTTCGATTTTGAGTGTTTCCGCGAATTAATCTCCACTCCGACGACGCCCTCTTAACCTCCACCCCCTCCTCTCCGTTTTCCCTCAAACCCCACAACCCCGGAGCCACTAGGCTGCTCGGAATCGAACTCGAACCACCGCGGCCATCGACGAGCTCCGGCGAAGATTCCGGCGAGAACCGACAAGCCCACGCCCTCTTCTCTGTCCTATAAGCTCAACCATGCTCTGGCGCACCTACTGACACTTCCCATGCCTTTTTCTGTGCCCTAGGTCGTCGCCACGGTCATCATCCGAGCAGTTTCTGTCGTCGCCGTTCACCGATGAGCTCCGGCGAGGAATCCCCGGCGAGGCCGAGCGTCCCTCCCTCCACCACGACCACCATCGAGAACGCCGCAACCCGCCTGTAAGATTGCCGCTTCCCCTACCCCTCTAGAACCACCGGAGCGCCACCCACCCGACGCACCGCCGCCGCGCGCAGTCGTCAGCACCGCTAGTCTGTGGCCGACGTGCTGAGCGCCATCCGATCTGTCGCCAGCGGCCAGGATTAGATCCTGAGCCGAAGCGGTACGGGCTAATCTGGATTGCCCGTTGCCACTTAAAATCCAATGGCCCACGTTGATCGATCCGACCGAATCGGTACCAGCCAATAAGAACACGGCATGTAGGCTTGAGCGTCTGTTTAAATTAGAAAATAGGCAGAATTTGTATTAAACTTAGAAATTCAACAACTTTTGTTCCACGAATCAGAAAAAATGCAAATTTGGTGTCTATGGAGTCAGAAAAATGAGAGCTTCACTGCTGAGGCCTTATTTCACCCTTTAGCTTCTGTAAAATAGAAGTTTTAGGCGGAACCTTTTTAGGAGTATTTTACCCATAAAAATTGTTTTGTAAATTATTTTTGGGTGAATCTTTTTGCTATGGATTGCAAATTGAACCCTCTGTCCAGTGAGACTAAAATATAAATTTGGTTGACTATACCTAATAGCATGGAAATTATTTAGTGAGTTTGGCCTTTCCAAATACTAGAAATTATTGCTAATGGTTACAATTGCATAAATGGTTGCATTTGCAATCTTGCAATTATAAATTGTTCAGAAAACACTTAGTAATGTTCAAAACCTTTGTTATAACAATTTGTACAATAAAAATTGCCATCTTGCATGCTTTCATATTTTGCATGATTTTTGCATTGCCATTAGTGTTGATCTTGTGCATGTTTTGTTTTGGTTGTTTTGTTTGATAGATTGTGTGGATTGTCAAGTGTGTTACTGCAAAGAGTGTACCAACACCACCAACTACTAAGGCAAGTGACACTATCATCCATGTCCTACTATTTTCATTACACTTAGTGGATTTTTGTAGTAGGCATGATAGGATTACTATGATACTATGCTATGCTATATCCTATTAGGATATCCTTTATATATCCCTTAGTGGAAAGACTGTAGTTGTAGTATGCTTAGCCCTGCTATAGATTCGGGGTGGAATGTACCATATTGTGATTATATGAAGTGTTGGGAAAATTTATGTTTTGTATAATAAAACAAGTACTCAATGAATCACCTGGGTGGAAAGTGGATACACTGTTGAGAATAAGGTGGCAACGAAGGGAACCATGTCTATGGCTATCTCTTTCGTGTGTGCACTAGGAGAATACCTCCCAGGAACTTAGAGATTGAACATGTTTCTTGTACAGTGGCTTTCGTGTACAGCCACATGCCAAATGGGCTCTGGCTTAGTCCATTACATAGTGGGAGACCCATGCATTGGTACCTCTTCAGGTTAACTTGAATTATGCATTGGAGTTTTATCCTTGCATTGGTGCCTGGTAGATGTGCTGGCATTATGTATTGGGAGGACTTCTATGGAAAGACTTTGTCACATTCTCGATCTGCCGGTACTCCATCTTGGTGAGTACTAATCCAGCGGCCACTGGTGGCGTTAAGACGAGATTGTGTCATCTGGGTAAAGTGTACTACTTCTGCAGAAGATTAAATTCTAAGTGCTTAGCCGTGTCCCCGATTATGGACAACTCTGAGCAACTATGGCCTGAAGCTATGGAAGATCTCGACATTCCAATTTCTCAAAGAAAAAAACTTGATGGTGTCAACAAGGGATTAGAAGAACTTGGAGTTTGCCAAGGAGTTTAGAAAGTTGTTTAAAGATCAAAAACCATTTTGCAAAGATAGGATAAAACCATGTTGCTTTCTGCAAATAAGCCCAAGCTCTACTTAGCCAAATATGCATGTAGTGATAGTCCAACCTATATTCACAAACTAGTGACACTTGCCAATACATTCAAAGTATTGACCCTTTTGTGGCTGCAACCTATCATGTTGCAGGGTATTCTATTGATGAGTGAGGATTGATGATAGGGGTTATGAGTCTACACCCAACATGTTTGCCTGTGGCACATGAAGATGAAGGACTCCATGCTTTACTTGTATTCTGCTGCTTTGTAATAAGATAGCCTATGGCTATGAGTATGTAATAAAGTATTCATATTCTAGATCATGCGATGTAATATGACCTTTGTATCTTGATATTACATCTTAAACTGTGGGTGATAGCTATTCGATCTAGGGACTAGCACTGTAATCACAGGGATTCGAACCAAGCCAGGTTTGGGTCTTTACACCAAACCTCAGTGCCGCGAACATTCACAGGATTGCCTCGGGGTTGGACATCATCTCAGCCGGCCGCCTCGCTCGCTGCATCCCTGGCTACCACTTGACGATGTGGAACATGGACGAACAACCGTTCGGCACGCCAGGCCTTCTTTACCCCGATAACAGCAAATGGCCAAACGACTGCGATGGCCACGTAAGTTCTAGTATCTAGCTTATTCGTTCAGTCATATCGTTGATTCATATGTGATGAACTCTCATCGGAATCCTATGTTCCTTTCGTCGAACGTGTTGTGTGCATGCGCGGTTTGAACAAATCGAACCATTTAAGACTATTCTGTACAGGGGAAGCTCTGCTCGTACCTGATATTCTGGTATTTTCGTAGTGACACAGTCTTACTTTAGGTGATAGACGAGTTGTCAATTTCGATTTTGCAATGGAATGCGTGCTAGGTGATATTCTGTTTTCTAAAATAAAAACAAACATATTATACGATTTAAGATTGTTATGCCCCGAGCTGTTTATGATCATCGTCAGGAGTTTGTTCTGGGGGCTCTGCTACTACTCCATATATTGAGTATCTTCGTAGTGACACAGGCATAATTTAGGCGATATCTGAGGAGACACTCGTATTTAGGCGATATTTTGTGTGCTTTAATCTGAAGGTCCAATTGTCAAATTGTATTTGCAATGGAATCCATGCTAGGTGATTGTACCAACTGACAAAAAACTCTGCAGAATACTCATGCAAAACTGATGCTGCTGGATAAGTGGTCCAAATCAGTAGTGGTGAATATCAAGGAAGAAGAAGAGACGGAAATGGAAGATGACCAGAACTGGGTGGGTGGCAACGACGAGTGGCTGGTCCTTTTATCACAGGATGGCAGTACTTGGACTCTAAAAAATGGCTACAGATTGGTGATACTTGCAGTGCCATCTTTGAAGGGTGTCGGCATTACTACATTCAACAACGGGTGGCCGCCGCCCATTTCCGAATTCGCTTACAGGTTCAACATGGCAGAACTTGGTCTCGTGAAGGTACAGCTCCCACATAGACCGCGGGAGGGGGCATGGAAGAACTGGGAGTACGACCTCTTAGCGGTGTTTGACAAGGCAATCACATTCATTAGATGCCCAGAAGATAATGAATGGACAGTCTTGCGCGATGACTTCCTGCGGCCGGAGAAGTATGTCGACGTTGTCTTCACCTACGGCTACTCTTTGTACAGACCGCAACGCATTTATGCGGTCACTGAACCTAGCGGCGACGTGCGTGTTTGGGAGACGTCCATTTGGGGTGAGTCATGGTGTCATATAGCATGTAAAATCCCATTCAAAATTCTGCTTACTGACTGTTAGTAACACGCAGGTACCCATGCAGCCCCGCGCATCATTCCAGCTCCGGTCATCGAAGATGTAGTAGCAGATGTTGAACTTGGGACACGGCGCTGGTTCCTGGCACCTCTCGGAGACAACACGGAACAGGATGATGAACTCATGTGGATTCATATCAGGGGAGCACTAAATAGCGTTGGTGATACAATAGAACATATGGGGACACAACTTTCTTCATACCCATCACTGCGGTGTCACGTTTTCTCGAGGTCCGCATGCCCATCCAAAGACCCAGTAGAGCAAGTCTGGACCAGAGTCAACAATCTGAAGGGACAATCTGTGTTTCTTGGGATCAACTACCCTTTCTTTGTCGGAGCCCCTGGAGCTGTTGAACCTGTAATTGCTCAGGCAGCCCTGGCCCCTGATGCTGTTGCTGCTGGTGGTGGTGGAGCTGATGAAGAACTAGCTGCTGCTGCTCCTGGTGAAGCTGAAGAAATAGTTGGTGATGCTGTTGCTGGTGAAGCTAACGAAATACTTGCTAATGCTAATGCTAATGCTGGTGAAGCTGACGAAATACCTGCTGAGGTTGCTGCTGGTGAAGCTGATGAAATACCTACTGAGGCTGCTACCGGAGTCCAAGAAGAACATGCTGGTGTTGTTGCTGAGGTGCCAGCACTTCCAGTGTTGATAGAAGACTGTGTGTTTGCTGCACACTCACGCGCCTATCATGTTGACACTCCAGATCCGACCTGGAGCCGAATCCACGTTGGGGGGAGGGGACCTACAATTGTCTCATCAGTGGGGTCGTACGATTTGAAGGAGAATGAAAGACGGCCAAACGTAGCATTCGGGTTCGTTCCGACGATACCACCAGCTCCAGGGACCTAGTGCTCATACTGGCAGATCCGATGAACCATTTGTCTTTATCTTTATCATTAGTTACGCTTATGTGTGTAAATACTAAGCTGTGCTTATTTGTGTAAGACTAAGTTCGGCCTAATTGTGTAATATTCAGTGAAGCCCAACTTTTCTTTCCACGCCCATAACAACAGAATTGCAGCATAGAACATACAAATATAATGTGCATACCAGGCATTTTTGCTCAGGATAACAACCACTTCAAGCAAATGATACATCGTGTACGCATTTGAACGCATCACTAGAATGTGCCACCTATTGATGATTGATGACATGCATCTAGCTTTTCTGCGCGTATTTGCATTGAATCACTCATTGATTTGTTCACATATTTTTTGGCAATGGCTGATGAACTCCACTCTCTTGGTAACTTGCTTCGTCAGCGAGCACTTGTTGATGCAATGCAAAGTACAGAACATGGTCGTCATCGTCATTCCATTTAGGTTCTCTATGTTTCGTCATCACAGAGCTACTAATTTCAAATGAAAATCTAGTAAACAATATATGTATACATTGTTAGAGTATGCTACGGCCACGGTACATACATGTTTTTCTACAATCACAAGAGAAAACTTGATGCATTTTCACCTTGTTGGCGTTGTGCCGAACTGGATGGATGTGGCTTTGGGGTTCGGAGAGGAAGGCGCCGTGGCTGGTGCGTGTGCGACCACGGCGACGGCGAGCTCGGATTCTGGAGGAGGCCAACAGGACCGAGCATGGTCGGCATGGTGACAGATCTCACCCGGGAATGAATTCCCGTCCCCTCGCCGTGCCAATGGTGCGGTCATGGTGAGGGCGAGCTCCAATTCGGGACGGGGAGGAGAACGGGCCGAGCAGGTTCATCCAAGTCCTAGCTCTGCGCTATGGCCGCTACCACAGATTGCCGCCCCAGAGGAAGAAGAAGACGCGTAAAGGATGCATGCGCCAATGCTGCAAGCCTACATGGCAGCCTACATAGCAGCGACGACGGCAACGATATAACGGCAAAAGCTGACAGGGGGCCCCAACTTGACAGTCATTAGCCGGATTTTTTGTATTGAAATTTAAAGTTGAATTCGTGCCGAAAAATACCCTCTGAGTATTTGGCACACCAACTATAGTCATCGCGGCTGATTTCAGGGAACTCGGGTACCGCGTTGCCTGGCCACCCCAACTTTCGGGCCGCAAAATGATATTCTCCGGAGCTATATGGCCGGAATTTTTATTCCCGTCGTATAGTTGGTCGTTAAACTCTTAGTACATATGAAAATAAATTTGTCGATGGCAAAGATATCTATACGGCCAGAACTATACGACCGGAATTTTTTTCCCGTCGTATAGTTGGTCGTTAAACTCTCTGCGTGCATCAAAAAAATTATGTTTCTTTGAAAACTATTTCTTTTCCTGTAACTTAGTGATATACCTTGTTTTTGATAGAAAATTGACAGTAAATATTGTCGACCAACAATAGCATGAATAAAGTAGAATTTTAAGTACTACCGAACTTCTTCTCCTCAAATGGAGTTTTCTAGCACTCTTTATTAAACCTAAACTTAAACTAAAACTAAAAACATAACTCAAACCTTTATTTCACATGGGTTGCCTCCCATGAAGCGCTATTTTATGGTCAATAGCTTGACCTTGACGATACTCACTTGGGCCAGATGAGTGGAACACCCACTCCAAAGTAAATGGCCTTCAAAGTGATGGCCTCCTTTTCATCATGCTTGGCTTTCTTCTTCATGGGAAATTGAATAACAAAAGGATCCTGCGAAGGCAATTGCATCTTCACGTTCCCTTCATGCAGATTAATCAAAGCCTTAATAGTTCTTAAGAAAGGACGGCCTAATATAATAGGAGCAGTAGCATCTTCAAGCATGTCCACAATAACAAAATCAATGAGAGTAGGACAACCTTTAATGTATACTAAAGTGTTCTCCTTAATTCCTACAGCTTGTTTATAGGTAGAATCTACTAGATGCAATTTTAACTCAGTTATTTCAAAGGAGCCAACTTGTTAAAAAGACTCTTTGGAATTGTTGAGACGCTTGCACCTAGATCACAAAGTGCAGCTATCTCATTGGTTCCAATTGTAATCTTAATAGTACGCTCAAATATGTCATCTAGTTTAATAGGTAATATTTCAGCAATTTTCTTGTATTCTTCCTCAAGCTCACATACCTTTATTGCTACTTGATTGACAAAGTGTTGGTACATAGCTTCCTCACTACCTTCACTTACCGGAATCTTGACGTTGATCCTTTTTACGAGATCTTCAACGGTGTAGCTTGGTGAAGGGGCATTACTATAGTCAAGTTCTTCATGCTCCTCCCTTTGCATCCTCATCATTTTAAGTTCTTCAACAGGATTGGGCTCAACTTTACCTGCAAATTTAGCTAGAATGAGAGCTTGACTCTTGGTTATCTTACCTAGTTGTGCCTCAATGATCCTCATTCTTTCTTGGAGGGCCTACAAATCATTTTTCAAACTAACAACTTGGTTAGATAATTTACCAAGCATAGCATCATGGTTCTTCGTTATTTTAACAAGAATATTGTTTTGTTCATTTTGTGAGTCTATAAAAGACTTAAGTGTTTCTTGGAGACTACCATTACTAGTTTCCATATTATTATTAGAGTTACCTATAGGACTAGAATAATGTTTTTGAAAGTTGGGATTGGAACTCTTCTTCCAAGCAGGGTTATAATCATTACGAGCTATGAAGTCTATTTCTTCAATATTTGTTCCAGGGGTGGCTCTTACCTAGGTTTCCTTACCTTTTACGACTAGTATGAGCTCATCCAACTTAGCATTGAGTTCTTCGTTTTCTTGTGGTGAGACGGAGTTCACCTTCTTCGTGTTTGATCTTTCCACATGCCATTGGGCATGATTGTCTTGCATATTGTCTAGCAGCTGCTTTGCTTCGGTAATATGTTTACCCATATATGTTCCTCCAGCTGCACTATCAAGCATATACTTAGACACAAGATTAAGAGCATTATAAAATAAATGGAGGATTAACCAATCTTCCATCCCATGACTAGGACAATTTCTTAAGCATTCTTTCATCGTCTCCCATGCAAGCCCTAGTGGCTCACACTCTTCCTGTCTAAAGACAGTAATATTAGATCTGAGTTGCACACTCACACTCACACTCACAGTCTTTGTAGGTGGGAAAATTTTAGTCATAAATAAAGAAGTACATCCCACCCATGATGTAATATTACTTCTAGGCAAATATAGCAACCATTCTTTTGCTCTCCCTCTCAGAGAGAAAGGAAATAAACGCAATTTGACCACATCAGGGTCAACGTATTTTATACGCATCATATCACATATTTTAGTGAAAGTATTCAAGTGCATACCTGCGTCTTCAACATCAGAGCCTCCAAATTGATTCTGTTGAACCAAACTTAAGTAATGGGGCTTAATTTCATAGTCATCAGTAGCAATTGCTGGCTGAGTAATAGGAGTATGCAAATAATCATTGTTGGGAGTAGCAAACTCCCCAAGCTTCTTTTCAACCATATTTCCTATGTTTTTGGATTTTCTTCAACAAAGAATTATAATAGTAAAAGAAAGAATTTAAAGGCTAACTAATTTTTTTTGGTTTATCAAATAAAGGCTGAAAGCAAACTAACAAAAAAAACAAAAATTTAAACTAGTAAGGTTCCTAATAACTTCACCAGGGTAGCTATTGCTTCCCCAGCAACAACGCCATAAAAAGGGTTGGTACCTTCGATCCGGATTACGGATGTAGTATAGCTTATTTTTCCCTAGTAGACCTAGGTTATCGAATCCTCGGGAAGTGAATGCGTAGTGAAGTTACTTTAACGTACCTTCGAGAGTTTTAGAATTCCTTTCGTGTTTTTACTGGACCAATAGCTTGCGTCTTTTTGTTGTTGTTGATTAAGGAGAGAGAGAGAGGGCCTAGGGCATTCGGTTTCACCTGTACCTGTATAAAACATCTGATGGGAATAAAAGATAGAAATAAAGTATGCGTGTACTTGTTAGAGAAAGATAAATTATATGTGGGAAGTGCATCCGTAATTTATATTGCCTCCATAACTACTTATAGCAATAACCTACTAGTCTCATCCATAGAAGAAAGAGAATTAATGATATACATAGTGATGTCACTGTTAATCCCAAGCAAATCCCTCACCTACAGTCGTACTACCCCTTCTGTCACTAGGGTTCCCAACCCGCAGGTCAGTCATCACTCATACTCCCTATACCCGGCTCAACCCTCGGGGTCTTGGGTACCTGACAAGTCCTTGGATTGAGGCAAGAGAGGATACAATAATCGTCATGTCATACAAACTAATACACGATCCCATCCATGATAAATAACATGCTCAATTTCTACATGGCTAGGATGAAGCCCTTAGCCCAAGGAGAATTACTCACACATAGAGATGAGATCAACAATCACAAACATTGTAATGAAAATCATAAGATTGATAGCAATAGTCTTACAATGTCGTCAATCGGAGAAGAGATCTACTATTACAAGTGGTGGAATATGGCTATAGAGATGGAGAAGGGTTTGGAGATCTGGAGGCGGCTGGTGATCTATGGCAGAGACTTTTTGGCGAGGCATGGCTTGTTTTCTCATCGCTTGAGGCTTCTTTATATAGGGGTCCCTTCACGAAAGTTGTTATGTTTGACCTAACGGTGGCGGCGCCAACTATACGACCATAGCTATATGGCCGGAATTTTTGCTCCAGTCGTTTAGTTGGTCGTTAAAGTGTCTGCCTCCGTTGTATGGCTCCTGGTTTGTTCTAGTTGTTGGAAATATTGTATCTTTGACTTTAATGTAGTGATTACCTCCTTTAAATGACATTATCTGTGCAGGAAAAATATAAAAGAAAGGATTGCATACCCCTCTAAATATTAGCATTAGTGGCAGGGTTTAGAGAGATATTTCATCAAGAATATGAGTAATATCTAGTTTAAATGTGGACATGGATGGCTATATTTCAGAGCCATCTATAAGCACACACTTGAGTTTGTCCTCTTGCACATAGAGTATTGGGCTTTCTCTGAAAACAACATTTACTTGCTTTACTTTCTCGTATTTTTACTTTCTTACAACTTTACTATTTTGAACCTAGTGCATAGTTTGTTTAGGGCACATATAATTAGAATAGGGACACTCTAATTTGAAAGAATACATACTTATACCTTATGCTCTTCATAGGATCGATACTAATACTTACACATCAAAGACTTCAACGATACCCTACACTTGTGGGTATCAACATGTCAATTAACACCTTCAAAGTACCATCCACATGCCTACGGTAATTCCCTCTCAAGTACCAAAGGGAAAATGTTATGCAATTGATGTTCGCATAATATTATGAAGAGAGTTAATTGAACACATACATCAGAATAAATAACAACACATGAAAGTTCGTCTGATTATGCTATCCATGTCACCCCGATTCTTTCTGGTCGTGGGATGGTCATCGGGGAGGCCACATGTCACCATCGTGGAGGACCCCAACTCTCCTAGGGAGTTGTGCCTGCTGCCTTCGGTTCCCTAGTGCGGCCAGCTCACACAACCTTTCTTGTCCCGAGTCACTAGATGGTTGGAGTCACACCATCCCATGGGCCATGCGTCAATGGATATGGGCGACGTCACTCTTGATGAGAGGCGTATGGAGTGAGACCGGGCTCCGCACCCACCATGTCATGGTTCGATAGCCAACATGGCAGCAGAAACCATTTTTGTCCGCGGGTTCTCGTGGCAGAGAGCCCAGCTGGCAGGGGAAACTCTTGTTGGCCGCGGATTCTCGCGGCGGCTGCGGGTTCTCATGGTTGGTCCTTGATGAGTCCAAATTGAAGAATTTTACTACTTGTTTTTGCATAAGTAGAGTAGGATTTTGGTATTTTACTACACGCGCGTATTCTTTTGTCTATGTTTCAACGTGAACTCGAATTACTAAGTCTTATGTGAAAAATCAATTGGGACTATCATATTATGTGGTAATATGATATTTCTAAGTGATAAATGTCATTTATTCAATTTATCCTTGCACCTGGAAAAATAACAAACGTGATGGAAGCCTATAGAGGCCTTGACAAGCACTGGTACAGGCGGAGCTTGGCCGTACCATCCACCCGTATCATGTGTCAGGGTGTCATCTCATCAAATACTTTCACATCGCAAAGACGGATCTGAGATCCGACATACACAGAAACTATCAGCCTCGAAATACCACACTAGAGAGGGATTTATAGGAGGAACTAAGAGAAGGGAAAATCCTTGCCGCTCCACGGATCATCGAAGGACATCACATCATCCCCTTCATCATCAACCGCTGCATCTCCATCACCATTCTCCCCTTCCATATTTTAGATCTTGTTGTAATTCTAGATTCAATTATGGTTTGCATTAGGTTTATCACCATACTTTTATCTATCCATTTGAGTATGATTATGTTTTTGATTGCTTCCATGTGTGAGTATGTAGTTCCCTTTGTTCTTGGGGAGATGGAGAAACCCAAGCATTATTATGAAATGAAATAAAGATGATATATTACTTTGGTCCATGATCCGTTGATCCATGATATTGTGTTTGATCTCTCTCTTTAGATAGTATGTGTAGTCGGCCACATATCATTTTCCTATGGGACTAAAGAGAGGGTGATACTCTTTGGACGTGTATGGGAGTATGTCCAGTGCTAAGCAGTGACAGTAAACATTGGCTTATAACCTACATGGTCAAAGGGGGAATTAATATAGACTCACTAAGCTAGTTACGATATCCATGAGGAAACCCTTAATTATGATGGTATATATGAGTGACTATTCTTAGGCATCGCAGTGGTTATTTATACATGATCTCGTTACCTAACTCAATAAAGCGACTGCCCATGAGTCTTGTAGTGAACATCTTATTATTGATCTCTCTCCACACACATCGTGATAAAAGAAATAGATTATCCTAATTATGATTAATTATCCCATGCTAGCGGTGTATCCTAAATCCATGAGAACGCTTTCGCCTTATTGAGTTCCAACAACATTCCTAACACATTTGTTACTTGCTTTTATTTACTTGTTTTTTATTTACTTTCTTGCACACAAACACAAAACCTTCCAAACACCCTTACTTAAAATCAAAGGAAGCTTACAAGTATCCTTTGGGAGATAGTGACGAGGGGCATAAATAGCTTAACCAAATATCTCTTTGTGGATTCGATATTCTTATTTAGAAGCTAGGTACAATGGATATGTGCACTTCTAGTCATCAGTCATGTTTGTGGGAGAACGACTCTCACACACGATGAATGTACGTGAGGATCCAGCAAACCATAATGCTGCCCACTGGCATCGCCTGACATCCCAGATTATGGAGAGGACGTGTGGCACCGTGAGAAGCTAGGTTTTGCGCGTTGCACCCTTTGAGTTTTAGTGTCAGCGCTTTGGATATAAGAGACATGATGTGAACCCTTCTCTCTCAAATATGATAGCTATCATCTTTCCCCCCTCCCCCCACCTCCGATGTGTTTCCTCTCACTCACATGGTCAGTCATATGCATTGTTCCGGTGATCACACCTGGACCTAGTGTTGTCGCTGCCCACTGGTGTGAGCGGAACCAATAACATGGCAGAGTCATCCTCGTCCTATTTAGCACTAGTTCGCTATTGTCAAGAGTGCATGGGTGGTTCTTCTGTCACGTCCAAGGCTTTACTTCGCCAGCTTCTTTTGTACTAGGCATGATGATGGCAGATAACTTACCTTTTCGTCTCTATGAGGTTCTCTGGTTTGATACGCTGCGATGGATAGGTGATACCTTCGATCTGGATTATGGATGTAGTATAGCTTTTTCCCCTAGTATACCTAGGTTATCGAATCCTCGGAAAGCAGATGCGTAGTGAAGTTACTTTAATGGACCTTCGGGAGTTTTAGAATTCCTTTTGTGTTTTTACCGGACCGAGAGTTTGCGTCTTTTTGTGGTTGTCAATGATGGAGAGAGATGGCCTAGGGCGTTCAGTTTCACCTGCAGCTGTGCAAAACATCTGATGAGAATAAAAGATAGAAATAAAGTATGCATGTCATTGTTAGAGCAAGATAAATTATATGTGGGCAGTGCATCCATAATTGCTATTGCCTTCGCAACCGCTTATAGCAATAACCTACTAGTCTCATCCATAGAAGAAAGAGAACTAATGATATGCATAGTGACATCACCATTAATCCCAAGTAAATCCCTCACATATAGCCATACTACCCCTTTTGTCACTGGGTTCCCAACCTACAGATTAGTCATTACTCATACTCCCTATACCTGGCTCAATCCTTGGGGTATTGGGTACCTGACAAGTCCTTAGATTGAGGCAAGAGAGGATACAATAATCATCATCGTGTAGTGGATGGAGATCTGGAGGCGGCTGATGATCTGAGACAGGGACTCTCGAGGCTCTTTTCTTGTCGCCCAAGGCTTCTTTATATAGGGGTCCCTTCACGAAAGTTGTTCTGTTTGACCTAGCGGTGTCGTTGGCAACTATATGGCCCGAACTATACTGCTGGAATTTTATTTTGGTCGTATAGTTGGTCATTAAAACGTCTGCCTGTGACCCACGACTCCTAGTTTCTTCTGGTTGTTGCAAATCTCATACATTTGACTTTAATGTAGTGATTCCCTTCATCAAACGTCATTATCTACGTAGGAATAAAATGGAAGGAAAGGATTGCATACCCCTTTGATTATTAGGCATTAGTGGCAGGGTTTAGAGAGATATTTCATAAAAAATATGAATACTATCCAGTTTAAATGTGGACATAGATGGCTATATTTTAGAGCCGCAACCTCCCCAAGCTTAAACTTGACCGTCCTCGAGCAAGAAAACCAAAATCAAAAAGGAACTCAACATTTAAATTGAAATAACGAGATGATGATCTTACTCATGATTGGTAGTCTCATATTTCCTCCACTTCATAAATCTGAAAAACTTCAGCATAGATAGAGTAATGGCAAGCATATCATACGGGTTTTATGCATCCTTATAGCGCAGCAAAATTATTGTTAACATAGATGATTTAGATGATTAAAGTTTATTCCATGTCATGTAATCAACTCATAGGCTTGCCTTTGAACAATAAAGTATAATCATCTAAATTGAGAGTGTGAGAGTTGTCATGAAAATCATATATACTAAAGTATCTCAATTCTCCGACATCAATAAATCAAGACTTTTCAAGCTCTACTTTTCTATTCATTATCCTTCAAGAATTTTAGTTCTTGAGTAATTGAGAGCACGCCAAACATTTTTATTAGTTTATCGGGCTGTGATGGACACTCGTGGCATCACTAAGGTTGTGTTCCTTTTGCATAATGATTACTCATAACAGCTAGGGGAGTGATTCCATCGTGAACACAGCTACCCAGGAGTGCCAAGAATCTTACCCACTATAGCATTGCTGCTACATGTGTTTAATCAACTCATAGACGAAATCTAGGAGTTTCCTCCATGAAGATCGTTCGTAGGCCAGCGGAGTTGTTGGCATCACATGAATTTTGACCCGCATAAAGCTATATCATTCTTATGATTAACAAGTCAAACTTTGGCATGCTCACAAAAACTGCTAAACATTAATTCAATCGAACAAATCCTTTTAAAGAGAGCTATCAAGTCAATCAACATTTTTAGTGGTGTTGAGTGTCTCTAGAAATAAGCCTTCAAGACTAAACACTACAACACCCAAACCTTCAATTATGAGACTTTTTCTTATTACAATTTTTTAGCAATTTTTTGGCAAGACTTGGTTAATTACGAGAGCTGGAACAAAATGTACCCAACTAAATACCCATGCAAACAAAACTCTTACTAGAATAAAAGACTCACTCCACCAATATAACATCTCAACATTTACTACTAACTAGCATGAGTTTCTCAAACTTCAAAAGTGGGGAGTCATAAGGCATACCTCTCATGTTTTGTTCCACTTCTCTCTTCCTTGTTTATTTGTTTCTTGGAAACTCGAAGTAAATCACTCTCCTGCAAATATATGAGAACCTCGAGGCGGAAAGAAAAGAAAGAGGGAAAATAAAGAAAAATGGAGAAATCTTTTTGTTGTTTTTAAGAGATGGAATTTAAAGAATAGAAAATTGGCGGCAAAGCTCGGCTAGAAAATCTCGAAAGCAAATAGAAAGAACTAAAAATAAAGTGTTGGGGAAACCAACACAAGTGCTTATCAACTCGAATTAAAAACATAACCTCGAAATAAATAAAAGCAAATGAACGCCAAATAAAGATACATGAGGAAACTTCCCCAATCTTAGGCTTTTGCAAGCCCTTCAAATCATTGTGGTGGCGAGAAAAAGTCATTACTCCAGTTCGCAAATTGAGTTGATAAATTACAAGTTGTTCCTTGGAGGTTCAAAGAGAGGCTATGCATCCTCTCCATAGTCCCTCTGAGTTCTTGGAAGTCTTGGTATGTGATGACCCACAAGTATAGGGGGTGTATCGCAGTAATTTTGATAAGTAAGAGTGTCGAACCCAACGAGGAGCATAAGGTGCTGGCTAGTGGTATGGATTAGGAATTCTCTGCAAATACTTAGCAAACAGATTTCTAGGGGTTTTCGATAAAGCAAGTAAACAAAGTACGAGTAAATAAAAGACAGTAGGAATGAATGCAGCAAGTGGCCCAATCCTTTATGCAGCAAAGCACAAGCTGGTTGTATTACTTAAGATGACCAAACATTCTCAAGGACACATGGGAAGACTGTCAAGTGCTTTTGCTTCATATAGTTGATTAATCTTCTCTAGCTTGCTAAGTGTTGTGTGGGTGAACCTGTGCTAATGTACCATCCCATCCAAGACTAATACATACTTGTGATTATACCCCTTGCAAACATCCGTAAGTACAAGAAAGTAATTAAGGTAGAAACCTAACCACAGCTTTAAACTCTAAGACCCTTACGTCCCTTGTGCAATGGTTTCCTAACGGGGGTTTAGGTTTCTATCACTCCGGCAACCCCTACGATTAGTAGCCAAATACACAATGCATTCCCCTAGGCCCATATATGTGAAGTGTCATGTAGTCGACGTTCACATGACACCACTAGAAGAAGTACACCACAACTTAAATAACAATCTATTGAATCTTTCTCAACACAACTCCACTACTAACAACAAGACTTCTCCGATGTCCTCAAGAACAAAACGAACTACTCACAAGACATCATATGGATCATGATCAGATATGGAATAATGATGTATAACAATCTAAACATAAACAATAATTCAATGGTTCACTCAATAGCATCAACTACAAAGAGTAATCAACACCGGGAAAGTTTCCCCTATGAACTAATGCAAGATTCAATGCAATTGTTACAGCAATATGGAGATGGTGATGAGGGTGCTGATGGTGATGATGGTGGTGATGATGATGATGATCCCGGTGAACTCCAGCTTGATGGTGGTGTTGATGGCGACGATCTCCCCTCTCCGGGAAGGAATTCCCCCGGCAGAAATCTGTCTGCCGGAGAGATCTTTCTCTCTCGGTGTTTTCCGCCCCGCAGAGGCGGCGGAATCTTTCTATGGTCTCTCCCCGAGTCTTAGGGTTTTGGGAGGATGATATACGCCAGAGGGGAGAGGCTGGAGTGGGCCAGGGTGGCCACACCACCTCCAGGCGCGACCTAGGGCTGCCCGCGCCATGGGGTGGTGTGGGCCCCCTGTGGCCCATCTCCACTCCATCTTCTAGCATCCTTAGTCTTCTGGAAAAATAGGATTTTCCGTATATTTTCCTGGATTTTCTGATCTTCACGAATTTTTCCTCCAAACAACACCTTTTCCATCAGAATCCTGACTGCAGCGGTCCATGCTCCAAAAGTCATCAACCATGCAAAAATAGATGAAATAACATAAGTATCACCTCTCAATACGAAATATATCAATGAATAATAGTGAATTATGACATAGAATAATGATGCAAAATGGACATATCAACTCCCCCCAAGCTTAGACTTCGCTTATCCCCAAGCGAAACTGAACTCAATAAACATGGCCTCAGTTTTATGGAGTGAAGAGTTGATAAAAGAATACAGACAAGAAGCATCACATTCATCAAAAGCATAGATCATAATAGAAGACAACTCACTATTAGATAACTCAACTTGCAATGAGTAAAGGAAACACACAAAAATACATGAAGTGAATCATAATTGGTAATGGCAAACTTAGCTCTTGGTCGAAGAATAGTTGATAATTTGCTGGAGTTCACAAATAGCTGGTTTTTTTCAATGATAGCTTTCAAAGTAGTAAACATCAAGATAAGAGCAACGTGCAAACAAAGGAACATAAGAAACATGATTGAATAAATCACCATATGAATGAATGAAACACATCAACTCAAAATACTTGCTGAGATAGAAGGCATCTTTTGGTGGTTAAGGTTAAAGTGACACAACTAAGAGGATATGCTTGACAAGTTATAAATTGGAGTCCCGTGCCCCTTACTTATGAGTACCGAACCTCATGCTACTCAACTTTAGTCACGAGCAAGCTCTTGTCATTGTAAATACATGTGTATCATTAAGAACCGCCAACGGGTACCCCTTGCACATGACACAGGAGCTATCCCATAATCAAAATGACAAGGCAAGCAGACAGTGAGCATCTCAGCGATCTTTTTATTTGATATCTGCATAGGTTTTTATTGAGGATGCTTCATAGAATGCTCACTATAGTTATACTGCAAGTTTCCACCATGATTAGGCATGGCTTAGGCTAGCGGCCCAGGCGTTTCTCTAATACACATATAAACTCCATGATCTTACAAGTTCCACTTTTATTTCACACCGTCGGGATCCATAAGCAAAAGAACATGATATCAACTAGGTACAAAGTACCAAATGAAGTGTTGAAAGCGGTCCCCATGATACATGGTTCGGCTAACTTCAACTCATAAAGCGCAAGCATATACGCAACAAATAAGGACCCAATGGTTCAAGTTTATTAAATGCAAGAAAGTAAAGTGTGCCATCAAGTTCGTGAGAAGTTTAATCACTAATTTTCACATAACAAGTTTAATTTGGGAGGTAAATAAAACAAGAATTTACTTGGAATAGCATTAATGCTACTAGGTAGCTATGGTGGACACAAATGGCAAAGGTTTTGGTTTAAAGGAGGTGGTTGCACGAGAAGAATACCCTCTCAGTACAGGTTTTTGGCTAGCAAGGCTGGGTAGTAAGTATAAGAGTTGAAGGAAACAAACAAACATACAAGTGATAAAGACAAACATGCAATCTTCCTTGGAAGCACAAAATATCTTAACTAGAGAATACTAGACATATGAGCAAATCAAGAAAGAAAGATGATGAAATTATTTTTTCTTTAGAGTACTTCTATCTTTTTCTCTTCAACTCTCAAAAAGGTGTTGCTACTGACTGACCCAGGTTTTCCAAAACCAACTAAATTAACTCAATGATCCCAAAGTGCTACCAATACTAACAATAAGATCAATCATATAACCACGAATTGAAAACTAATATAAGCTATGCAAAAAGAGTGAATGATAGAACTTCTCATTAATATTCCATAACGGATACTCACACCAAGGGATACATATTTAACAAGAAAGGGGACACTTCCATAATGCAAACCATACTACAAAATAACTCCTCTATTCATGATATGACTCTACTAATAAGGCAAAAAGATAGAAGATAGTGATATGATACCGTGGCACTCCCCCAAGCTTGGAACAAACCAAGGGGATGCCAAACCTGATGATGAATTACTCCTTAGGTGGTGGTGGAATATTCTCATCTTCGTCCGTCTTCCAGGGTAAAGGCTTCCCATCAACAAAGGACATCGTGGTTTCCAACATCCTAAAACTTGCAGCAGCACTTATGCGTTTAAATCTAGCCTCATACTCACAGTTTTGATTTTGAACATCATAGAACTGTGCTTGCAGTTCGTTGGTTGTTTGGCAGAGTGAGAGGACTTCGTCTTTGAGTTTAGCAGTCTCCTTTTGGTGCTCGGTGATGAGTTCAGAACAAATCTTATGGATGATATCCACTTCGCGCTCCGCCATCTTCTTATACCTAAAGACTTCTTGTTCCAATGCTTCCATCCTGTCCTCCAGACTTCCTTCACCTTTAGGGCCTTGAACCTCTTTAATCCGAACCTCCCCACCTTCGAGCAATAACTCCTTGGGATGAATCTTCAATTCTCTCATGTATGGGTTGATGACATCTTCCAAGGAATCTCCCTTAACTGATCCAGTGGAAGACATTTAGGCTACAAATCTCAGATTTACCTGGCAGAAACAGATCGAAACAAAAACACGACGAAAACACGATATACGGACCTTGGGGGATCCGGGGGTTATATATTACGAAGTTTTGTACCAAAAGGAAGGTACTGGGAGAAAACGAGTCAGAGCCGGAGTCCTGGGTGGCCTCACCACCTGGTGGCGCGGCCAGGGGTGGGCCCGCGCCACAGGGTGGTGTGGGCTACCCCGGCTCCGGTTCCGTCCCTTTTTCTCTTTGTAACTTTCCCTATCGACTGAAAACTGCAAAAATATAGTTGTATTGTATTTTCGCGGAACTTTTCTTACCAGAACTGTTACCTATTTGAAAACAGACTCTACAGGTCTCTGAAATTGGTCCTCGATGAATTTATCCGGAGTTGTAACTTGAAAGGCATCAACATCTTCATTGTAAGAATCTCCAGCAATATAGTGTTTGAGTCGCTGTCCATTCACTACTTGTGTAGTATTATCTTTTAGAGAAGAAATTTTTATTGCTCCTGAACGGTATACTTCTTCAATGATGAAAGGTCCTTCCCATTTTGATAGTAGCTTACCTACAAAAAATCTGAGACGAGACCTATACAATAGAACATTCTCACCAACATGAAATTCTCTCTTAAGTATTCGCTTGTCATGCCATCTTTTAACTTTTTCCTTAAAGAGCCTAGCATTCTCATAGGCTTCACTCCTCCATTCATCTAAAGAACTTAAGTCAAATAATCTTTTCTCACCAGCGAGCTTACAATCTCTATTTATTTCTTTCACTGCCCAGTAAGCTTTGTGTTCTAATTCTAAGGGTAGGTGGCAAGCTGTCCATAAACCATTTTATAAGGAGACATTCCCATAGGATTTTTGTAAGCAGTTCTATAAGCCCATAAAGCATCATTCAACTTCTTAGCCCAGTTTTTTCTACACCTATTAACAGTCTTTTACAAGATAGATTTAATTTGTCTATTTGATAACTCTACTTGCCCGCTAGTTTGGGGGTGATAAGCTGAAGCAATTCTATGATTAACATCATATTTAGCGAGGGTCTTCCTAAAACCACCATGAATGAAATGAGAACCCCCATCAGTCATGAGATACCTAGGCACTCCAAACCTAGGAAAGATAACATCCTTAAGCATTTTTAGAGAGGTTTCCCCGTCAGCACTTTTCGTAGGAATGGCTTCTACCCACTTAGTAACATAATCAACGGCAACAAGAATATGAGTGTAACCCTTCGAAGGAGGGAAAGGACCCATAAAGTCGAATCCCCAACAATCAAAAGGTTCAATAACTAGAGAGTAGTTCATAGGCATTTCATTGCGTCTAGAAATATTACCAACACGCTGACATTCATCACAAGATAAAACAAATTTTCTTGCATCTTTAAAAAGGGTATGCCAGTAGAAACCTGACTGTAGTACCTTTTGTGCAGTTCTATCTCCTACATGATATCCTCCATAGGCGCTACCATGACATTTACGCAATATCTCCTTTTGTTCATATTCTGGAACACATCTTCGCATAATACCATCCACTCCTTCTTTGTATAAGTGTGGGTCATCCCAAAAATAATGCCTCAAATCATAGAAGAACTTTCTTCTTTGCTGAGTTGTAAAAGTTGGAGGCAAATACTTGGAGACAATAAAGTTAGCATAATCAGCATACCAAGGGCTTCCTCGCGAGCTCATCCCTACTGCAGCTAACTGTTCATTTGGGAAACTATCATTAATAGGCATAGGGTCAAAAGAGATGTTTTCCAAACGAGATAAATTATTAGCTACAGGGTTTTCAGCATCCTTCCTATCTACTATATGTAGATCAAACTCTTGTAAAAGCAGCACCCATCTAATAAGCCTAGGCTTAGCGTCCTTCTTCGTCATAAGATATTTAATAGCATCATGATCAGTATGAATGGTGATTTTTGAGTCTACAATATAGGGCCTAAACTTATCATAGGCAAAAACAACAGCTTGAAATTCCTTTTCAGTAGTAGCATAATTCCTTTGAGCAGCGTCTAGAGTCTTGCTAGCATAATGGATAACGTTTAACTTTTTATCAATATGTTGCCCAAGGACAGCCCCTACAGAAAAATCACTAGCATCACACATTATTTCAAAGGGTAAACTCCAATTAGGTGGTTGAACAATAGGGGCTGTAGTTAAAGCCTTCTTAAGAGTTTCAAAAGCTTCCCTACAATCATCATCAAAAACGAAGGGTACATCTTTTTGAAGAAGATTAGTGAGAGGTTTTGATATCCTAGAGAAGTCTTTAATAAAACTCCTATAGAAACCAACATGACCAAGGATACTACGAATACCTTTGATGTCTCTTGGACATGGCATCTTCTCAATTGCCTCAACCTTAGCTCTATCAACTTCTATGCCTCTTTCACAAACCTTATGCCCAAGAACAATCCCTTCATTAACCATGAAGTGGCATTTCTCCCAATTAAGAACAAGATTAGTTTCTTCACATCTCTGCAAGACTTTATCAAGGTTGTGTATACAATTATCAAAAGAAGTTCCATAGACAGAAAAGTCATCCATGAATACTTCTACAATTTCCTCACAAAAACCATGAAAGATAGCAGACATGCGCCTTTGGAAAGTAGCAGGAGCATTACATAAACCAAAAGGCATACGTCTATAAGCATAAGTTCCATAAGGGCAAGTAAAAGTAGTTTTTTCTTGATCTTGTTGTTTAACAGCAATTTGAGAGAATCCAGAATAACCATCAAGAAAACAAAAATGGGTCTTTTTAGACAACCTTTCCAACATTTGATCAATAAAAGGAAGTGGGTAGTGATCTTTCTTAGTAACTTTATTGACTTTACTAAAATCGATGCACATCCTATAGCTTACCACTATTCTTTGAGGAATAAGCTCATCATTATCATTAGGGACAACGGTAATACCTCCCTTTTTAGGAACACAATGAACAGGACTAACCCATTCACTATCAGCAATAGGGTAAATAATACCAGCATCAAGGAGTCTCAATACCTCATTCCTTACCACTTCCTTCATCCTAGGATTTAAACGTTGTTGGTGCTCCACTACTGGCTTCGCATCTAGTTCTATGTTGATAGAATGCTGACATATAGTAGGTGAAATCCCTTTCAAATCATCCAAATTATAGCCCATAGCTCCTCGGTGTTTCCTCAAAACCTCCAATAACCTTTCTTCTTCCTTCCGTGAAAGTTTAGCGCTAATAATAACAGGATGTATCTTTTTATCATCAATATAAGCATATTTAAGATCATCATGGAGAGGTTTTAGATCGAAAACCGGATCCTTTTTAGGTGGCATAGTGGTACCCAAGTCTTCTACAGGCAAGTCGTGCTTAAGCATCATAGGTTGATCACGGAGAATCCTGTCAATCTCATTCCTTTCTTCCATGAAGATTTCACTTTCATGGTCTTCCATAAATTGCTGCAAAGCATTGTTAGGAGCAAGAGAAATAGAAGCAAGTTGTTCAACCCTAAAATCCTCATTATGGGTTTCCTCTTCGCAAGGTTCTTTAGCAAATTTCGAAAAATTAAACTCATAAGATTCCCCATCAAACTTAGTCAACATTTTCTCCCTCTTGCAATCAATAATAGCTCCACAAGTACTCAAGAAAGGTCTACCAAAAATGATAGGGTAGGTTTTACTAGCAGCCGAACCAAGTACTAGAAAATCAGCAGGGTACTTAATCTTACCACAAAGAACTTCCACGTCTCGTACAACACCAATTGGAGAGATGGTCTCTCTATTAGCAAGGTGAATAACCACATCAATCTCTTCCAACTCGCAAGGACTGATCTCATGCATAATTTCTCTGTAAAGCTCATAAGGAATAGCACTAGAACTTGCACCAATATCACATAAACCATAATAGCAATGATCACCAATTCTAACAGAAAGCACAGGAACACTAGCCTTTTTAGTTCTATTGGGATGTGAAACAATATTAGAATCATCCTCACAAAAGACTATGTGCCCATCTTCTACGCTTTTAGTGACAAGGTCTTTCACAATTGCTACCACAGGTTCAATGTTTATTTGTTCATCAGGTTTTACAGTTCTTTTTTCACTTTTGGTGATTACATTAGTTATCATAGGATGGTCCTTAACCTTTTAGGGGAAGGGAATCTTCTCGATATAAGGTTCGGGTAAGATGGGGTCAATAATGCAATACTCAGCACTTCCAATAGGAGCATAGTCAACAATATCTTTGTAAGGTGCATGGTATTTGTTCCATCCCTTTTTGGAATTTCCATATAGGAAGCAAAAGCTCTAAAGCAATTCGTAATAACTTGCAAATCAAGACCATAAATATTACTAATATTTTGAAAGTCATCAGTTCCCATAAAAGATTCAATGCATTCATAATCATAATTTATACCTGACTTTCTACCTTTGTCATTCTCCCAAGCTTCAGCATTGTCTTGAATACGATCTAGAAGGTCCCATTTAGCTTCTTCTTCCATACGAGTGAATGATCCATCACAAGAAGCATCTAATAAATCTTTATCATGTAGAGGGAGCCTTGCATAAAAGTTATTGATAATAATATTGTTGGGGAGCTCATGAATGGGACATTTGAGCATTAGTAACTTCAATCTCCCCCAAGCTTGAGCTGCACTCTCTCCATCAAGAGGCCAAAAGTTGTATATTTGATTCCGATCTTTATGAATCTCACTAGGAGGATAAAACTTTGAATAAAAGAGAGGCACTATTTCCTCCCATTCCAGAGCTTGACCATTCTTCAGCAGCTTATACCATTCCTCAGCTCTTCCTTTCAGTGATAATGAGAATAACTTCTTCTTAACTTGATCTGTAGTAATACCTGCACACTTGAACAACCCGCATAATTCGTGTATAAAGAGTAAATGATCACCGGGATCGACAGTTCCATCCCCAACATAATAGTTATCCATAACACGATCAATAATTCTTGTAGGTATTTTGAAAACATCATTCTCAGCAGGTGGTGTCTTATCTACTACCTTAGCAGTGGTAGTAGCATTACCAAATAAGAAACTCAGCGAATTATCCATAACGAAAATAAAGCAACTAACACAAGTAAAAAATACTCACAGTAGAAGTTTCCTTTACCAGTTCCGCTCTCCAATAGCGCTTCACTCCCCGGCAACGGCGCCAGAAAATAGTCTTGATGACCCACAAGTATAGGGGGTGTATCGCAGTATTTTCAATAAGTAAGAGTGTCGAACCCAACGAGGAGCAGAAGGTGCTGGCTAGTGGTATGGATCAGGAATTCTCTGCAAATACTTAGCAAATGGATTTTTAGGGGTTTTTGATAAAGCAAGTAAACAAAGTACGAGTAAATAAAATATAGTAGGAATGAATGCAACAAGTGGCCCAATCCTTTATGCAGCAAAGGACAAGCCGGTTGTATTACTTAAGATGACCAAACATTCTCGAGGACACATGGGAAGACTGTCAAGTGCTTTCGCTTCATATAGTTGATTAATATTCTCTAGCTTGCTAAGTGTAGTGTGGGTGAACCTGTGCTAATGTACCGCCCCATCCAAGACTAATACATACTTGTGATTATACCCCTTGCAAACATCCGTAAGTACAAGAAAGTAATTAAGGTAGAAACCTAACCACAATTTTAAACTCTAAGACCCTTACGTCCCTTGTGCAATGGTTTCCTAACGGGGGTTCAGGTTTCTGTCACTCCGGCAACCCCTACGATTAGTAGCCAAATACACAATGCATTCCCCTAGGCCCATATAGGTGAAGTGTCATGTAGTCGACATTCACATGACACCACTAGAAGAAGTACACCACAACTTAAATAACAATCTATTGAATCTTTCTCAACACAACTCCACTACTAACATTAAGACTTCTCCCATGTCCTCAAGAACAAAACGAACTACTCACAAGACATCATATGGATCATGATCAGATATGGAATAATGATGTATAACAATCTGAACATAAACAATAATTCAATGGTTCACTCAATAGCATCAACTACAAAGAGTAATCAACACCGGGAAAGTTTCCCCTATGAACTAATGCAAGATTCAACGCAATTGTTATAGCAATATGGAGATGGTGATGAGGGTGCTGATGGTGATGATGGTGGTGATGATGATGATGATCCCGATGAAGTCCAGCTTGATGGTGGTGTTGATGGCGACGATCTCCCCTCTCCGGGAAGGAATTCCCCGGCAAAAATCTGTCTAGCGGAGAGATCTTTCTCTCTCCGTATTTTCCGCCCCGCAGAGGCAGCGGAATCTTTCTGTGGTCGCTCCTCGAGTCTTTGGGTTTCGGGAGGATGATATACGCCAGAGGGGAGAGGCTAGAGTGGGCTAGGGTGGCCACACCACCTCCAGGCACGGCCTAGGACTGCCCGCGCCATGGGGTGGTGTGGGCCCCTTGTGGCCCATCTCCACTCCATCTTCTGGCATCCTTAGTCTTCTGAAAAAATAGGATTTTCTGTATATTTTCCTGGATTTTCTAATCTTCGCGAATTTTGCATCCAAACAGCACTTTTTCCATCAGAATCCTGACTGCAGCGGTCCATGCTCCAAAAGTCATCAACCATGCAAAAATAGATGAAATAACATAAGTATCACCTCTCAATACGACATATATCAATGAATAATAGTGAATTATGACATAGAATAGTGATGCAAAATGGACGTATCAGTATGTGGTGAACCGGGTTTGTGGCTGCTCCTCTTGATAAGGAACTTCTTGCTCCTCTTCTTGGTCCTCATCCTCATCCAGAATCTCCTCCTCGGGTTGGTGTTGCTCAACCTGCAAGTCATATAGCAAATGTCCTTCCTCGATAGAGAAAAGACCATTAGGCATAGGACGGGGTAGAGACGCCCAACTCTAGCAATATGCAGGTAATAAACACCACCTCTCCTAATGAGCATTCCACAAGCTTTTAAAGTAGAGAAACCAACACGTCGCTCACCTAGCATAGGTTGCAACTCACCAAGGTCGATGCCTAGGGCAGTGGCAAGCACGGTGATGACGCCTCCCCCCCGTGATTGGTCCTTGGCTTGGGGAGGATTGGTGCTCCAGGTAGCGCACAAGGATTACACCCAAGTTGAGTGCAAGTCGCAGTTGATATAAGTAGTCTTTCCGAGGACTAAGATGTCCTCCTCATTGAGTCTTGTGAACTCATTATGTTCCTGCAAGGTGTTATCAATAACATATAACAAATAGTGAATTGCAGGATGTTGAATATTCTTCCCCTTACTTACTCTAGTAGTGAAACTCATTCCATTATAATATTGTGTAGGGGAAGGGTCTAAGCCAGTAAAGGATGTGCGTAAGGCATTAACATCATTGTTTGGCAAATTAAAACATGAGCACCATTCATTTAGTGTTAAAGTGTAGTTGTTGTTCATAAGTCGGAAAGAAATTGTGTCCTCTCCTTGCACTAGTTTAATGGTGCTTTGCAACGAACTTAGGAATTCAATAGTTAAGTAGCGATAAGTAGGCACATCATTGTACACAAAGTTTTCTAGGCCAGGTCTATTGCAAAGTAAATTGAAGTCATCAAAAATACCTAGTTGGTTCAATATAATGGGGCAAGCCCACTTGGTGGCCTTCACTTCGCGGTTCTTGATCTTGCTGAAGCAATCACGTTGGAGCTCATTCCTGAACCATATCCCCATGCGTTCTTGAGTGACAGCCTGAGAAGCGCTAGCGGCGGCACGAGAACGAGTTTGGCTCCTTGTGTTCATCATCGTAGATCACTTGTGTGCGAGGAAATCGAATGAAATTGAGTAGAGATGAAGATCTCTTGAGGTTTTGAGAAGGTTTGGAGGTAGAAGAGAGAAAAAGGATTGAAGTTTTGCGGTTGGAGGTACCTTCCCATGTGTTTTTTTGGTCGGACGCAACTATACGGGCGGAGCTATACAACCGGAACAATGTGTTCCTGTCGTATAGTTGGCTTGTTGTCAAAATTTTAGGGTTTCCACCTGGCGGCGCGGCTATACGGCCGGAACTATACGGTCAGAACAATATATTGCCGCCGTATAGTTGGTCGTCAAATCGTCTATACCTAAGAAAAGAAATTGTACAAAGACATCGATATCTATACAACCAGAACTATACAGTCGGAATTTTTATTCCCGCCGTATAGTTCATCGTTAAATCGTTAGTACATGGAAAATAATTTGTACAAAAGCACCGATATCTATACGACTGGAGCTATACGGCCGAACTTTTTATTCCTGCCGTATAGTTGGTTGTTAAACCGTCAGAACATATGAAAGAAAAAATGTTGATGGCAAAAATATCTATATGACCGGAACTATACGGCTGCAATTTTTATTCACGTCGTATAGTTGGTCATTAAACCTTCTATATGCATCAAAAAATTCTGTTTCTTCGAAAATTATTTCTTATCTTGTAACTTAGTGATAAACCTTGTTTTTGACAGAAAATTGACACTAAATATTGTCGACCAACAATAGCATGAATAAAGCAGGATGTTTAGTACTACCTAACTTCTTCTCCTCAATTGGAGTTTTCTAGCACTCTTTATTAAACTAAATCTAGAAAACTTTTACTCAAACCTTTATTTCACATGGGTTGCCTCCCATGAAGCGCTCTTTTATGGTCAATAGCTTGACCTTGACGATACTCACTTAGGCCAGATGAGCGGAACACCCACTCCAAAATAGTTGGCCTTCAAAGTGATGGCCTCCTATTCATCATGCTTGGCTTTATTCTTCCTGGGGAAATGAATAACAAAAGGATTCCACGAAGGCAATTGAAGCTTCATGTTCCCTTCATGTAGATTAATCAAAGCCTTAATAGTTCTTAAGAAAGGACGGCCTAATATAATAGGAGCAGTAGCATCTTCAGGCATGTCAATAATAACAAAGTCAATAAGAGAAGGACAACCTTTAATGTATACTAAAGTATTCTCCTTGATTCCTATAGCTTGTTTGTAGGTAAAATCCTGTAGATACAATTTTATCTCAGTGATCTCAAAAGAGCCAAGATTTAACTTGTTAAAAAGACTCTTTGGAATTGTTGAGATGCTTACACCTAGATCACAAAGTGCAGCTATCTCCTTGGTTCCAATTTTAATCTTAATAGTAGGCTCAAATATGTCAGCAAGCTTCATAGGTAATTTTTCAAGAATTTGCTTATATTCTTCCTCAAGCTCACGTACCTTTATTGCTACCTGATTAACAAAGTGTTGGTACATAGCTTCCTCATTTCCTTCACTTACCGGAATCTTAACGTTGATCCTTTTTATGAGATCTTCAACGGTGTAGCTTGGTGAAGGAGCATTACTATAATCAAGTTCTTCACGCTCCTCTATTTGGATTCTCATCATCTTGAGGTCTTCAACAGGATTGGGCTCAACTTTACCTGCAAATTTAGCTAGAATGAGAGTTTGACTCTCGGTTATCTTACCTAGTTGTGCCTCAACGATCCTCGTTCTTTCTTGGAGGGCCTGCAAATCATTTCTCAAACTTACAACTTGGTTAGATAATTTACCAAGCATAGCATCATGGTTCTTCGTTATTTTAACAAGAATATTGTTTTGTTCATTTTGTGAGTCTATAAAAGACTTAAGTGTTTCTTCGAGACTACCATTACTAGTTCCCATATTATTATTAGAGTTACCTGTTGGACTAGAATAATGTTTCTGAAAATTAGGATTATAATTCTTTTTCCAAGCAGGGTTATAATCATTACGAGCTATGAAGTCTATTTCTTCAATATTTGTTTCAAGGATAGCTCTTACCTGGGTTTCCTTACCTTTTACGGCTAGTATGAGCTCATCCAACTTAGCATTGAGTTCTTCATTTTCTTGTGGTGAGACGGAGTTCACCTTCTTCGTATTTGATCTATCCACATGCCATTAGGCATGGTTGTCTTGCATATTGTCTAGCAGCTGCTTTGTTTCGGTAATATGTTTACCCATAAATGTTCCTCGAGCTGCAGTATCAAGCATAAACTTAGACACAGGGTTAAGAGAATTATAAAATAGATGGAGAATTAACCAGTCTTCCATCCCATGACTAGGACAGTTTCTCATGCATTCTTTCATCCTCTCACATGCAAGCGCTAGTGGCTCACGCTCTTCTTGTCTAAACCCAGTAATATTAGATCTTAGTTGCAAAGTCTTTATGAAACTGTTAAAAGAGTTTAAATTCATCGGAGATGATAAAGATGCTTGCATTTGCAAGAAATTAAGTGGGAGCGCTGAGACATATTTCTAATACATTATGTACATGGCATATTGTTGATTGGAAATGATGTATCTTGTATTGACACAAGTTAAGAATTTCATTAAAATGAGATTTTGATGAAAGACTTGGGCAAACCCGGAATATTTGGCATCAATATCTATATGGATAGATTGAGGCGCTAATATGGTTGTGCTAGACATACATATATGAGATATTGAAAGGCTTCAATATGGAAACAACAAGAAAGGTTCTTGCTGCATGGAAAGGATTGTATCAAGATTCAAGTGTTTCAACACTTGGTGAGTAAAATCACATGAAGATTTTGATCGATTATACCATGATATGTATATATCTAGAATGTCCTATGCTCTAAATGTTATGAGCACATACCAGAATGATTCATAAGATGATCATTGGACGATAGTAAATATATTCTTATGAGCTTTGGAAGAACTAAGAATATATCATGTATAAGTGACAAATAGTTAAAGGTAGTTCATTGTAAAGTGTTACATTGATACTAGTTTTGTCACAAGATACAAATTAAATTTATCTCAATTTAGACTATGGGTGGCACAATGTAATGGAAAGGATGTTCCATGGTGGATTTCTATGAGTTCCAAAGTTGAGACATTGTGACGGATACTACAACAAAAGGCTAAGTATATAACTACTATAGTAGCAGCAAAGGAGGGAATTTGTGTTAAGTAGTTTGTTATCAAACTAGGTGTGGTTCAAAGTGGGCTAATACTATGAAGATATATTGTGTGACAATAATATCAACATATTTTAACCGGAACGAACTAAAGGTCTCACCAAAGGACAAAATTTATACAATGCCATCTCATTTGAGAATGAGTGATGCATAGAGACGCAAAGACATGCAAACACACATGGACCTAAAACTGTCAGATCTGGAGATAATGTTAACCACTAGCAATAGCATATATGCAACACCAGAAAGCCATAGGTGTTCAATACGCAAAGTTTTTCAAACTAGATTATGGACTCTAGTGCAAGTGGGAGACTGAAGGGAATATGCCCGAGAGGCAATAATAAAGTGGTTATTATCTTATTCCATGTTTATGATAAATGTTTATTTTGCATGCTATAATTGTATTGATCGGAAACGTCAATACATGTGTGTTTAATAAACAAAAAGGGTTCCTAGTTATGCCTCTCTTATAGACTAGCTTGTTGATTAACAAGATGATCAAGGTTTCCTGATCATAGACATTGGATGTTGTTAATAACAAGGTCACAACATTAGTTGAATGATGTGATGAACATTCATCCGAAGTATACCATTACAATCAAAGTCATTATGTTTATATTGCTATAACACTATACGAAGTAATCTTTATCCTTAGACCATGAGATCATGTTAATTGCTAACACCGGAAGAGTATCTTGATAACATCAAACGTCACACCGTAATAGGGTGACTATAAAGATGGTTTCAGTGCTACGAAGGTGTTATGTTGAGGCTCATGGATCAAGAGTGGAATTTTTCAATCCCGATGACGGATAGATATACTCTGGGCCCTCTTGATGATATCACATTAAGATAGCTTGCAAGCAAGTGATGTGATCACTAGAATGTTATATCACGGGAACGAGAAAAGAGTGCATGTCGGTAACGAGATCAAACTAGGTATGGAGATACCGATGATCGAATCTCGTACATGTAATATATCACGAGACAAAGGGATTTAGTTACTAGCGTTAAAGGTTCTCACGATCACAGAAGTCATCGTTGAATGTGTAGGAGTCAGTACGGATCTCCAGGTCCCGCTGCTGATTATTGATCGGAGAGGGGTCTCGATCATGTCTGCATTATTCGCGAACCGTAGGGTGACACACTTAGGAATTACCGGACACCATTTTGGAGCACATATGTTTCAGACGAAAGAATTGCAAAGCGCAGGAATTGTTTTGATAGAAACCGAAAATTGTTTCGGGTGAAATTGCAGAAAGTGGTTCTGCATGTGATATTGAAATATTGCAAGGGGTTATATTCGAATGTTTGTTAATTAAAGTAATTAACAAAATTCTGAATAATTTAATAAAAGAGTTTTATTAAATGAGTGAGCATTAAACTTGGAGAATTTTAATGCATTTAAAGTAGGGACTTTAAAGGGGAATATGAAGGGGCATTTTAATGTGGAGGGGTTACCACCACATGAATGGGGAAGGTCAGGAGTCACCCCCCCATGCGCCGGCCATGAAGGAGGGGCACCCCCCTCCTCCTATAAAAGGCCACCCTCTTCCTCCTTCTTTCTCGCACCTCCTGTGAAGGATCTCTCTCCCCCTCTAGAATTATTCCCCCATGGTCTCGGTAGCGAGATACATGTTCCCGGTGGCATTTCGTATGGAAGGAGTTGCTGCTTCCGCTGGATCGCTGGAGCGAGGATGTGGAGGTTGTCCGGTGGCTTGAACGTGTGTGCGAGTACGGATGCGCTGCTAAGTTGCGGCGCTCGGACTTCCTCACGATCTTGAGATCGGCAAGTGTACGACTACATCAACCACGAGTTCCTACTCGTTAACAAAACTCGTTGTCTTCGAGGGTAAGTTCTCGTTGGATGTATGTCCACCCATTGCCTTGTACCTAGTAGATAGATCTTGGCGTGTAGTTCTCATCGTAGGAAATTTTTTGTTTTCTATGTTGCGGACCCAACAGTTAGCACGTAACGGCAAGGCTGACAGACGGCGAGTTTCAGACAATGTGAGAGTTTCATAAAATAAGATGGGAAAAAGTGAGGAAAAACTAAGCGGCTGGGGAAAACTGAGTACAACTAACGAACTAGGGGCACGAAAATAGAAATCCCTTTTTATTATACCTGCGGATTTTGTGTTAGACTTCTTCATTGCTCTATACCTTTGCTTCTTTCCTGATCACCTACTTCGCTTCTTTATCGGAACATGCACTACAAGAAATGTATCCATACGTAACGGTTTGACCCATTGGTCGTTGCAGAAGGTGCGTCTTTCGCGACGATTTTCTTCACTCAACCATGGCTGATGAAAACCTTTTTCAAGTTTCGTGACCCTCTACGATGACAAACCCGCTAAAACATGGAAGAAACTTGACCGATGCATGGTAGAAGCAAGGTTTCCAATTTCGCGGCCCTCTACTGGGCCCCTCTATGTCAGCCTCTCATTCGCAGAATCATGTGTATGATGATTTTTTTCTTCACTCGTGCTTCCCTATTCCAAACTTGATAACCTTGATTGATGCATCTGCCGTTTATTCACTCGCGCCTCCCTGACTTGAAATTGATAATGCCCCTTGATGCATCTGCCGTTTAGTCAGGATATTGGTCCTCCATGTCAGCCTATCATTAGATGAAACACGTGTATGATGGATTTTCCCCTTGAACTCAATAACATTGATTGATGTATCTACCATTTAGTCAGGCTGCTGGGTCTCGCATATCATCCACTCATTAAAAGAAATGTGTGTACGATGGACAATCTATATCCACTTGCGTGCCTTCCTATTTTGAACTTGATATCTTCGCTCGATGCATCATCCAGTTATTCAGGTTGGTGGGTGATACGTGCATTTTACATCATCAATATAGTGACTTATATGATCAGTTTTGAATGATATTTGCCATGTTCAATCATTATTTATGCGTTTTTAGTTGATTTATGGGACTTTCCTACAAAGTTCTTTTCATTGGTATTTAATCCCTTGGAGGCAGAAAACCTCTTTTTTCGTATTTTGCTGTTTTAGGGACCTTCTGGATGCCTAAAAATCAAAGGAAAAATACCTTACAGTTTTTCACCTGGAGAAAGACCGTGAGCAAAAGAATCAAGCGAGAGGAGTTACTGGGCTCAAAAGAGACCAGGTGGAGCACCCTCCCTTGCTGGGAATGCCACCTAGGCTTGTTTGGCCCACGATCGTCACCTCGGTTCCTCCTTTTTACAGATTCCTCCATCTCACCAAGAAACCTATGCCATATTTTCCCAGGACTTACAAAGGCGACGACGGAGGAAAAAGTCCTCGCATACTCCCGGAGAGGGCAGATCCTACAACACCAGAGCCTTTGGTGAGGGGGAAATCGATGCCATCATCATAACAACTCCTTATTAGCATAGGGAGAGGCTCTCCATCAACACCATCATCATCACCATCTCCATCTCCAAGATCCACCTCGTCCCCCTCATAGTTTGTGATTGATTGAACCCTGGATATTGTTTAAGTGCTATTTGCATGCTTGTGATTAGCAACTTGTCCTTATTTGGTGGAGATATTATATTTTCAGATTGTGATGCAATCCATATGCCACTGATCCATATCATGTTTGTCACTTATGAGTAGATCCCCATGTTCCTGAGGGCATATGAAGAATTGGTTGATTTCCATATAATATGCCATGAGTATTTGGTCAAGTTTTTATATTTTATGTGGTTCTATGATGGTTTTATGTGAATGTCGACTACATATTACTTCACCTATATGGGCTCATAGGGCTACACTTTAATGCAACGATGAGGGTTTGAAGGAATGGAATGATAGAAACCGTTTTCCAATACTTTGAGTTGCATTAGAGGGATTTATGTCAGGGACCAATGAACTAACTGCTATGGTGGGACATTTATGTCTTAATGATTCCTATACTTGCTCATGAAAATGGCTCTAGGAACCATCATGAGGGGTGTATTTTCTCATATCTATGGCTGCACCTAATTTAGGCTGCGCCCTAAAGGAATGAAACTTGACAAGGTATTCACCATGTTATGTAGTAATCTAAATGCTAAGTAAATCCATGCTGCCCTCAGGAACACTTGTCACATATAAGTTCACACACACTTGAGATTTTCCTCTTGCTGCATAGAGTATTGGGCTTTCTCTCATTGAGAGCATTTGCTTGTTGCTATTTACTTTCAGTACTTTATTTTATTGCAAACTACTAACCCAAAACACCAAAACCACTGCACCCTTCTATTGCTTTACTTGTAAAACTTACTAACCAATACCTTCGTATCCTTGTGGCGCTCGACAAACCTTTCTTATTTAAAAGTACTACAATTGATCTCCTGCACTTGGGAGCCATCAAGACACTTTTTTGGCGCCATTGTCGGGTGATGCATGTAAAATGCATACATGAACTTTGTAGTTTGTTGCTACGAATTCCCACATATTTGCTACATATATGATTTTATATCTAGTTTTACATTGATGGGGATTTTCCAATGATCCTCTTTATTTTGTTTATAACTCTATAGGACAAGAATACCTTGTTTTATGTATTTTTTGCCTTTCATGGACCTAAACAAAGTCAAATGGAGCTGGGATTTCGGGGATGTCAACATTTCATCAACAGAAGCAGCATGAGTACTTGGACCAATCATCCATAAAGAATGTAAAATAAAGTTTTGAGCTATGTAATTCATGTCAACAATACTAATAAGGATGGGGTTCCAAGTATCTTTTATTTAAAAGCTTCATATGGTTTATGTGTTAAACATCTTACAAGTTGATTGTCTCATGCACCATACATATGATCTTGCACTGATCATGCTACTCAACTTAGGCCTATCATTGTAAGATACATATTTATCATTGAAACCGCGTCATTGGGATACCTCTTGCCCCTGTGTGACTATATGCCCTTTATATGTTTTGGTGGCTAGGAAGCATGCTTCTTTTGCGTTCTTTTCATAACAGGCATATCTCCACATTTTAGAAGACAAGACAAATAGACATATGAGTTCTCTCGGCAAATTTGTTTTGAAAAGAGCGTCACTGATTGTCATGCTGTAAGTTTTCACCATGTCGTGCATGGGTTTGGCTAGTGGCCCAGGAGCATTTTCTCTAAACATGCCTACTCCAGTATGTACGCTTTATTTCACATTGATGCAATCCACAAGCAGAACAAACATGATTATCTTCACTCTATATTGAAGACTTGTGCCATGACAGCATGGTTTGGCTGACAAACAACTTATAAGATGTGAAGCACATAAAGTTCCATAGTGGTATCACCCCAAACCTTACTTTCTTATGAGATTTAAAATACATGAAAAATATGTTTTTAAGAACGTTTAGAAGATTAACATACATATTGTACTTTGAAGTAGCTTTTTCCACAAATAGGTGGATATGCCTAGTCAAGTTTAGGGGATTTGTAACAAGTCTTAGCTTGTGTTGTGAAGGCTTAGCAAAAAGAGATCTAAAGAGTGTGCCATCTAGTTTATAATGTCAACATTTTCTTTATCACCTTGATCCTTATGGTTGAATATAAATATACATGAACAAAGGATACAAATTAATAGGCACAAGCAAATCATACTTCATAATAAGGACTTAAGCTTAAAAACTAGACACAACATGAATTTCAGCTTTTTGCTTTTATCCACCCTTTTATTTTATTTCAAGGCATTCATATTCAATCTTAATCTCATCATGGAAATTTTTATTTTCAGTAGCTTAATGTAAAAATTCATAATAGTAGTGATGGTGGTGCTTTTATTGCAAATAAAAGTAAAATAAACAAACAAACGCTCCAAGTTTCTACGTTAGTTTTATATTGCTCAAAAAACAAAGTTTAGACGTTTGCAAACCGAGAGTTTAATAAGTATAGTGGAGTGCCTTGGGCATCCCCAAGCTTATGGTTTTCACCATACTTGGATTTCTCTTCTTGTGATGTTCCTCTATTCCATGTCAAAAAACTTCAACACAAAACTTTTCTCCCATCTCTTTTCTGAGTGGTGACATTAGTGGCACAAAAGCATAATAGTTGCTGCATATATATCAAAGACAAAATTATTTCTAAATTTTCTTGCAAGAATATAATGTTTTTAAATATCCCTAGCATATAATATAACTCATAACAATCATTTTAGAATGCTTGGGAATGGTTAAAAGAAAACATGGTAGAATCTCCAGATTTTCAGCAGCAGCAAAACGAATTTATTTCACCCACTTAGACATGTCAGGAATTTTAGCCAATTTTTGTGCATATAGAGGATGAAAAATGTAAATGATGTGTAAATATGACCGCAATCAAAGTTACATAAAAAATTATAAAATTCTTGCACTAAACAATGTTCTGCAGAAATTTGCTAATCCATATGTTTAACAACTTTTATAACATCCAAAATGGATTCCTTGGTACTTTATTAAAAATTATAGAAAATAAAACCAAAATAAAAATCTCTGGCTACAGTAAGAGTTCAAAGCAAAAATACAAAATAAAATAGCCAGGGTGCCTCCCGCAAATGCATTCTTTATAGCCATATAGTTAGGCTTACTTACTTGGTTTAAGTGATATGGAATTCATGGGATAGCTTGTGTTTCTTTGCTACCTCCTTCTTCCTCGTAATGTGTTCCATACACTATACCAAGGTCCCATGGTGTGCTCACGCCAATCAAAATAATGTTCAAGTTAAAACATGATAAGAAGCAACACAAGATATGGAAACAATAAAAACGAAGTCTCACCTTTTTCCTATGCATTGGTATTTTATATATGACTAAATAACAGAAAGTAGAAGCATACCTTTCCATATCATCACTAAGTGGACACAACATAAAATAAATATAAGCATAATGAGCACACTTATCACCTCCTCTTTCATAGTAGTTGCATTCACTAGAAGCAATTCTAGCATTGTAAGCATCCAAAGCAAGCAAGGTCATAATTTTTTTCATGTGAAGAGGATCATTATAACTATCATGGTATTCATTTGCATGTTTTCCTCTTTCAAAATAGTTTCTAGTACTATTTTCATTTTTAAGATCATGGTTGCAATGATGATTTTCAACATAAGGTAATTGCAAACCACATATATAGTTTCTAGCAAGTGCATATTTCTCCTCTATGGTTAACATAGGAGAGTTCAAGAATATTATAGGACTATTGCTAACAAGAGTATCATCATGGAAAACAAGTATATCATTTTCATTCTCATGTATTATACATGGAGGGTTGTTAATAGACATAGGTCCACCATCTAAAGAATTATCATATAGCATATTCGAACAAAATTCATCATTATCATCAATAATTTTAGTAATAGTATTATTATAAGACAAAGGTGCATCATTAATTTCATCATAATAGGAACGGTTATCATAAATAACCATTTGAGTTTGAGTGTTATTATCATTTGTTGATGGTGAAGGTGGAAGGTCCCACTCTTCCCCGAGCTTAGGTTGGATTATCTCTTCTTCATTTTCCTCTTTCAAGCTTATGTTTTCATCATATTTTTCTTGCAAAGTATTAGTACTTTGGGATTTCTATTTTTGTGCCCCTAGTTCGTTAGTTGTACTAACTTTTCCCCAGTCGCTTAGTTTTTCCTCACTTTTCCCCTCCCTCCATTCCGAAACCCTCACATGCGCTCGGATGGGTGGATGGCGTCAGGTCAAAGGCTTGACCGTTACATGCTGACAGGTGGGACCACGTTGGGCGGGTCCTGTGTTGAGCATTATGTTACGTCGCCTCGACCGTTACATGCTGACGGGTGGAGCCAGGATACACGGCGAACCAGCCATCCGTCTCTCGCTAACTTGTGGGCCCCGTTTTTCCTAATTGTGTGGCCGGTGCAGCCAATGACAAATGGGGTCGTTCTATGGGGCCGTCAAAGCCAATGAACGATGGGGCCGCTATGTGGAGCCGTTCTGTGGGGTCGTTGTAGCCAATGATCGGTGGGGCCATCATGTGGATCTGGAGTGGGATTTGCAAATTTTCCACGATTTACTTTGCAACTTGCATATCTGCCATTTTGTGTGTCACTGACATGTGGTGGTCATGTGGCAAATATGCAAATTTTAAAGAAAAAGTTTGGCAGATATGCAAAATTGGCAAATATGAAATAATTGACAGGTGGGGTCGTGTATGACACGCCGGCTCTCTCTCTCATACGCTCCCAGCCCCCAGCCCCGAGCAACTCCTATCCCACCGGCGGAGAGAGAAGCCAACGTCGGCGCGTCGACACGTCACCGGATCTATTCTACGGCGGTATCGAATGGACTGCCGTACTACACCTCAACCACGACTCCGACACCTGTTTCGTCCGCACGCATTGTATGTTGGGGCAGTACCGACCGCAGGTAGGTCCGCCGGCCATGACGACCGGGATTTGGTTCCGCCGCCATAGCTCGACGAACAGTCGCAACAATTGCTAGTAGTGCTTGCTAAGACCTCCGCTCCTACTCGGCCCACCCTAATCGATTTGGTTCCTGTAATTTCCTCGATATTGTAGGTGCAAATTAGTCCTTAATGTCTTGTCATAGCGGGTACACCGGCGAGGGTGGGGAATCGATCATGTCATGGACACATTCTCCTTCTCCTACCACATCGGAAGTGCATGTAGCTCCTTCTCTTTGTACTACCGTTGAATTTGGAGTGCTGACATGGCCTGTCGGATTGATTCCAATTTAGTTTGTTTTGGGATGGTTATAGTGTGCTATGCAGGCCGATGATCCATGGTACATTGCATACCAAGATGAATCAACTCAGTGTACTAGCCATAGGATGGATTTGGAGGAGATGGTTGCCAAGTTAAATGATGAATTGGCCCGTAAAAACCTGTTGATATTTGAGCTGAAGTGTACTATAGAGGAAGAATTTAGAGCTTATTCGCAAATAGAAGTTGACACCTGAGGTTGATCTTCCCGTATCTGATCAAGTCATACAAAATCTAAAACATGAACTTCAAGTGAAGCGGGGGGTGGTGGGGTTTAGTAGTTGTCATCCGCGTCCTAGCAGTTACAGTATGCGGTTTGTGGTGAAGGGTGCCACGTGTAATGATTAGTTGAATAGATAGCTAACTTAGAGAGTAGAATTGTTATTCAATAGATGGTTGTGAGTTCCTGCTAATTTAGTCACTTTGCGGTCCCAAAGTTGTCGAGAGAATGCATTGCGGTGCTCGAGTTGCTTGCCATTAGATCTAGCAGTCCCAAAGTGGTCGAGGGAATGCATTGCGGTACCCGAGTTGCTTGCCATTGGCTAGCGCTCCCAAAGTTAGCTAATGCATTTCATCTTCAATTGTTTTCCCTGGCATGCAATGCCTTAATCAAAGATGGGAGGATGAGATGGCCAACATATACTATTGATGCAATTCTTTGACGCAAATCAATCTTTATCATGATCATCTGCCTAATCTTATCAAATATTTGTCATAGCATAAGCCCTTTCAATGACTTGACCTCTGCATTGAAACTCTCTGCAAGGTTACTTGTCACATAGTCTACCTTGCAAATTTCATTGAATTGTCTTCTTCACCACACCATTCCATGATGTGCATCCAAGTACTCCTTCATCATAGGTTTTTGTTTATACACCACTTCCAAATGATATAGATGCTTCCTCAAACTGCATGTGTATGAAGTTGGCCATAGGTTGTCAGTATAAACTTTACCCTTGAATTTCTTTGTAAAATTCTGCACGTCGCATACATTCCCTATGCTCCACTCCAGGGAATACTGCTTCTACAGCTTTCTCCAAACCTTTGCAAGTGTCCGTGTGGATAGTAAGTCCTAGTGGATGACGTATAAGGTCACGCAAATTCTCCAGAAACCAAGTCCAACTTTCCTCAATCTCTAAAACTCCAAAAGCAATAGGAAACATCCAATTGTGGCCATCAACAGTAGTAGCAGCTACTAGTTGTCCTTTAAATCTACCATGAAGAGTTGTTGCATCCAAGACCAAATAAGGCATGCAACCATCCAGAAACCCTTGCCAGCAAGCTTTGAAACAAACAAAAGCCCTTCTAAAGCACTCCTTCTCCATTGTCTTCCCTCTTATTTTGTACCGAACTGTATGCCTATCTATCTGTACAACACTACCTGGACTAGCCATCTCCACTTCAACTTTGAAGTTGTAAAGAAACTGAAAACTTTCATTCCATGGATCATTGATCCTATCAAGAGCCATTTCTTTTGCATAGAACATCCTCATGTAATGTACTGTAGTACTAAACTTTTCAGAAACTTTTTTATGAGCACTATTGCACCAAGTGATGGGTTTTCTATCATCCAATCCATGATTGCATCTACCAACCACCTAGTCTTTGCTAGTTTTGTTTTGTCCTTTAGTTGTCCCCCTTGAGGTGGACAAGAGCGTTCGAACTGGTTACCTTTTATTTGAAACATAATGAAAATGTTAGGTACATTTAACAAATTCTACACAGTGATCTAAAATACACAACTGGTTGTAATACCTGAACCCAACTGCTCCTGATCATAGTGGATGCGTGCATCCTCCACCTACACCTCTTGTATGGGCACTTCACTGTGAACCTTGCTGGCTCACTCTCAATAATAACATAATCATTATTGGTGCATATGTAATATGTAGTAAGGGCATTACGATAGTCCCACATCGTTTCAAATACAGTGCCTTCTGAAATCTTAGGATCGTTCCTATCCTACTCAATTACGGGCAAGTCCTCACCATCGTACTCGGCTAAAACGAGACTGTCATTATTCTCCTCGTTCTCTTCTTCATCAGTGTCATCAAATCTGGTACCATGGGCCAATTCCTCCGTGTATTGATCCTCTATCCCTGTTTACTGAAGCTATCTACCAATTTAGGAAACATCAACTCATCCTCATCATCTAGTGGAGGCGCTCCCTCGGCAAGCTCTGCTTCATCGTCCACATCAGCCGCAGTGCGAACAGATGGTACTGTTGTGGACCTACAAGGAGCGCGGGGTGCACACTATTAGCAGAGACAGTAGAGACACATGATGCCCGACGACCTAATGATGCCTGACCACCAGATGATGCTTTAACCCTCTTTACAATGTGTTCAACTTTAGGTTGCACATGAAGATGAATTCGACCAAAACGTTCGGCAGCATTCAAAGGGAAAAGAATTACTAGATCAGCTTCGCTAGTTAGTGGGAGTAATCTTTGCTCGCTAACGTTAAAATATTGGAAATCAACTGAATCGCCATTTCTCTAGGGAATTTAGAATATATTTTATCTTTCAAATCTCTGAGAGTTATGGAGGTTGCAACCACCGCTTGGAAGTAAAATCCAGAGAGATACCATTCACAACCACGAATTACTCTAGTATCCAGTTTAACCGCTACCCGAAATGCCAGCGCTGGATCAATCCTATTCGAAAAGCAAGGCAGTTAGCTGAGCACCAGCGATTCACGCTCAATTACTGCCTATAATCAATCCACAAAGGGAAACAATACTTACCCAGATGGTATCCATGCATTATATCCCTCTGATTCCACCCAATCTTCTCCGCGCTCGATGGGGAGGACAGGTACACCCGCCGATGTCGCATACTGTTCCACGAAAGGGGTAGGTCTAGCGGGGGAGGAAGCGGAGCCAGAGTGGGATCCACGGCTAGGGGGAGGGGCGACTCGGGGGCCGAGGACAACATAAGGTAGGAGGGGCTCTCAGTTAGGAGGGCACGACGGCGGGGGAGCAGAGTGGAGGGGCGGTGTGGGAGCTGTTCCAGGCTCAGAACGAGAATGGACAGTAGGACGTGTCTCCATGCGACCCCACCCTTCACCATGTATGAAAGACCCGTCCCAACGCGGCCCCACCCTTCACCACATATGCAGGACCCATCCCAACACGGCCCCACCTATCAACATGTAATGGTCGAGGCGACGTAACGTAACGCTCAACGCAGGACCCGCCCAACGTGGTCCCACCTGTCAGCATGTAACGGTCAAACCTTTGACCTGACAACATCCACCCGTCCGAGCGCATGTGAGGGTTTCATAATGGAGGGAGAGGAAAGTGAGGAAAAACAAAGCGGTTGGGGAAAACTGAGTACAACTAATGAACCAGGGGCACAAAAATAGAAATCCCTAGTACTTTCCATGTCAGCAAGAGTTCATTCTTTATATTTGATAACATAAGGATTATTACTAAAGTCTTTTATGGAAATTTTGAGGATAATAGACATGTGTCCTTTCATTACACGAGCATCATGACTAGTTTCAAGTTTTTATTCATAAGAGAGTCTACCTCATGGGCACCAACATAGGCAATATATTTCTCAACTTGTTCTGTACCATGGCATAAAAATTTACACTCTTAATAAGAAGCAATAATAGGATCACTATTATGCTTACATTGATAGTGAGAGTGTTTATAGTCTTTTTTTAGTGCAACAAGTTATATCATGTGATTCACAAAAGTCAATAGCAAGTTGGTTGAGATGTGTAAGCAATTCATCCATTCTATTTCCTTATTTGGTTGATCTATATTCATAGTAGGCTTCCAACATTTTGACATGACCTTTAGGTATGTGGATTCCAAGTTTCTCCATATTTTAGCATGCCATATTTAGAGGTTATACTAATTTTTATGTTTTAAATAAAAACTTAAAAATACTAAAAACTAAACAAAGTAAAATACTTTAAAAATCTAAAAGGAGAAGAAAAAGCTCATTGTGGTGCAACCTCCCCAAGCTTGGATTGTTACACAACTTGATGAAGACAACGGCGCCAGAAAATACTTGCAAGTGCCATGGGAACTACCTTGATCTTTCAAACGTGATAAGGATGTAGTTGTGAGGTAACTTTGCTAACTTCCTGGCAATGATGCCAAAAAATACTTCTTGATGGCAACAATCATGGCCACTTTTTCTTGGGACTCCAAGTGCAGAGTGTTGTAGCAAACTTCTTTTCCCCACAAGGGTGACTCGAGGGTTTATATCGAACTCTCGGGGAATTGGCTGTGGAAGTTTTATTCGTCTTCTCCTTGTCAAGCAACATGTAAGTAAAATAATTTTTCTTGTGTCCCCAGCTCCACCAAGTGGTTGTCAAGAACAAGGTTTCATATTAGTAATATGAAATATAATATAAAGTAAACTAAAGTAAATAAAGTAAAGTAATGCAAACTATATGATATGGAAGATAATAGAGTTGTTTTGGGTTTTTATGGATGATTGAAAGTAGGAAAAGTATTTTTGTATTTTTGAAATAATAAATTGCAGAAAATATAAAAGATAATAATTGCAATGAGTTCACTTGTATACTCTCTTTTTAAGTTGTAGCGACCATAAAATAGTTCACCAGTGATAAATATTCAGGGAACTTCTATATGTGTATGATAAGCATTCATATGGGCATCACGTCCTAACATAGAGATGAAACACATCTGTCTTAGACTCCTCAAGAAAGGGAAACTCCATGCAATCTTGAATTAAGAACAAATCTGAGTATAGCTTTAAGTAATATGACATGATGTTTGAAATACAAATATGCTACGTTGATCTAACAAGATTATCTCACTGTCACATGATAATTATACACACGATTTCACTTTATCCCTAGTGAGGCAGCAAAAGAAAGGTAAAAACCAAAGTAGATCTTGCATATTGTTTGTCACAATTCAATCAGTACCCCCATGCTACTCCATCTAATACACACTTCTCCCCATGCAAGTTCTTGCATACAAGTTGGATCAAAATAAGCAATTAAGAATGGGGTACATGATATGCATCTACCAATACATCTTATAGAAAATAGGTTCCAATCTCATATATCAAATCATAGAATAAAGATCCACCACAAAGGAATTACATATATGACCATAATCATGTTGGACAACTCATATGGTACTAGATCTATGAAGAACAAGAGAGAAATAGATCAAGCTACTACCACAAACCCATAGTCCAGAGGTGGACTACTCCCTCTTCATCATGGTGATGATGCTGGAGATGTTGGAGAGGGTGGAGATCCCCTGAGAAGGGGCTCCATCAGAGTTTCCCCCTCTAATCTTCGCTGGATCTGACTCTGTTTGGTGGTGTTTTCGTCTCTCGTGTCTTCTCTCTTGAGGACTCCCCGGGGGATCGTTATATAGGATTTTTTAGGTCAAGAGAGCTCTGTGGGTGAAAGAATCAAGGCGATCGAATGACCGAGGAGGAAAAGAGGGTAGGTGGCACGCCCACCTAGGCTAGGCGCACCACCTAGGTTCTTTTGGGCCTCCTGGCCCTCCAGGTGAGGTTCTCGCGCTCTAGATGCTTCTCGTGGATAAATATTGACATGCCCAAAAGCTCAGGTCTATTTGACTCCGTATAGGTCCTGAAACATCAAAAACATTGAAAACATGGTTTTTTGCCCTGCCAGGGTATAACCAAAATAAAGGGGATCATTGGTAAATCCCCAAAAATCAATGTAAAACATGGATATAACATTATATATGATGCAAATATGTGCGTAAACACGTTAACAAACTACAAAGTTCATGTATGCATTTTTCATGCATTAGATCTGCCATGAACAAAGACTATGAGAGGGTGAGCCAACGCAAAGTTTTACCCACTAAGTGGGTAGCCCGTGAGTTCCTCTCCCGCCAGGGTATTTTGGAGGACTTCGAGCAGATGACTATGCAAGCTGGCATGATCCCTTTCTCCTACCTCTCTGTCGACACCTACGAACTCGCCACGTACGAGTTCATGTCATCGTTCCACGATGATCTTGAAGTCCAGGAGCGTAATTGCACTGTAAGTTTTGTACTCAATGGGCAGCCCTGCAGCCTTTCCTTTTATGAATTTTGTGATTGTTTCGGATTCTCCCATGAGGGGGAACTCGATATTAATGACAATGTCCACATAGAGGCAATGCATTCTTGGGAACAGATTTCTGTCCACAAAAACACCAATTATTTGCACAAGAAGAGTGCCACTATCTAGAATCCCACTATCTGTTATTTTCACACCTTCTTGGTGAATTCTTTTTTTGGGAAAGGAGATGTCGGGGGCAATGGCAGGCCCCGAGATGAGCGTAATTCAGATGACTCTGCACCTGGAGATGGAGCATAAGGTAAACTTAGGTGCTTTGATCATCCAACACTTTCGCCGCTAAAGGTCAGCTTCCGCTAGGGACATTCACTACGGTGGTTTGGTCACACAGATCGCCTACGTGAGCGAATTTGTCCTTCCCCGGGAAAGAGCTGTGGCTAGTAGTAAGATTCTGGATGATATCCACATGGCTAGAACCAAATTCATGGGGATCTATATATCCCAACGCTCCCTTCGTGCTTATCAGTTTTATTTTGAGCCGAATGGTGACCTCCACCAAGTTTTTCTTCCTTTTGTCCAAGCTTTTGGTTTTCCAGGTAAACAGAGTTGGGTCCTTACTGAGGAGGAGTTCCAACAATCATTGATCCTCCTAGAGAGGATTGTATAGCCGGAAGGACACCCCAACCGGGAAGACGCAACAACTGCCAACAACAGCAGGGGCAAGGTGGAGAGGACTAGAACGCATCAGGCTGAGATGACTATGGTCAGTAGCACCATTACCAGCAACATTTCCCTCAGCACCAGCAGCAACGTATGCCTCCACCACAGTCGGTATTCAACTATGTCCTAAGAGGTGATTTTGACCAGGTGGTGCATCACATGGACAACATAAAAAAAATATTGCATGATGTGAATGCCAACATAATCAACCTCACCCAAAACTTCACATCCTTCATGACCGACTTTCCAAACCGCTACTCGAACTTCCCATACCAGCAGCCTCCGCCTGATGCAGGTGGCAACTTTTGATTTCAGATAGGCTGAGACCCTAAGCTTGGGGAGGTTAAACTCCTCCCACCTTTTGCATCCATATTTTTCATTCTTCTTTTGATTTATTTTTCTTTCATTCTACTTTAATTTTTGCATTGATAAAAAGAAAACCCAAAAATATTAGACTAGCTTTTATCTTGATGTGTGCAAATTTCTCTCGGCTATCGTTGATTTTTCTGCAGGTTATTCGCTTCTAGTGATTTAGCTATGGAGATGAACACAAAGAGTTAAATCAAGCAGGAGATGAGCAAGAAAGAGGAGGTACCACATTCTTATTTTCCCTCTTCCTGTAAGTTTATTCCTGAACATTTTATGTTCGTTTGGTTGCACTTGAGTTCTACTCCGCGCTTAACTCGTCATCTTTTAGGACTTGAGCTCAAAGGTTTTTGTCACTACTTTGGTTGAGACTTACGACAATTAATACCAGTTTGAAAAACAACTCCTTGGATTAAAATCCAAAATTTTAAGAATAAGAGAAAGTGTCTATCGACAACTTTGGTGCCATGTTTTTGTCTTAAGGGCTTAATCTTTAGTAGTACTCAACCCCACATATTGATCGTTGACTTGATACCTTCTGAAAAAGAATTGTTTGATAGAATGAACTTTTTATGGTGGGAGAGGGAGATGCTTAAACCTGTTTTGACCAGCTGTAAAAAAGAGAGGAGAATAGAGAAAAAGTTCTATGTTTCCAATACACACCTTTGGGATGCCAAAAACTCCGCCAGCTTTTGAACGATCTAGGGTATAACCCCGGATTTCGGCTATGAGTTGATGACATGAGTGGCATGCATGTCGCTATATGGGAAAAATTATTGGTATTCTCAAAAGTTGTGTAAGCATTTGTAAAAGGAAACAATCAATGATCCTTGAAAGAGGAAGAAAAAAAGAAACTACAGTCAAGATATGAGCTGAAAATATTCAATACTCTTGAGAACTTTGGTATCACCTCACCGAGTTCTTGAAAGACAAGGAAAATAAGAGGTGTTTGATAGCCACGATTATCAAAGTGGGTATTAATGAAAAAGCTCTAAGTTTATCCTTCTTTTAACATCTACTTGTGCACCCTTAATTTTGACTTAAGCGTCCTCGCTTGAAAATATTTTCACTCTCATAAAAAGAGAGGCGCTGAAAATAATTGATTTGCAAGCCTAGCCAAATTTTTGACAATCTCATTTGAGTTTTAAGAGCTATTAGCTAGCGAGTTACTTGCGTTTAGGAATTTAACTTAAGTGCAATTGTTTAGATATATTATACTCATGTTTAAGATCGCGGGATTTGAGACAATGGAATATGATACAACCTCAAACTTGGAAGTCTTTCATCTTGATTCAATTCCTCGCTATTACTCATTATAACTTTGTCACTTGAGGGCAAGTAACAGCTAAGCTTGGGGAGGTTGATAGCTCCAAATTTCATTACTTTTTACCATTGATTTTGCTCTTGTTTATTGCCAGATTTTACTGAAGATTACCCCTTGCTACTAACGTTAACATTGAAATTAGTGAATCCTTTGTTTCTTGTGATGGTTTTCAGGTAATGAACATTTATGGAAGATCCAATAGCATTTATGGGCTAATTACACCTAAAGAAGCAAATCCACAATTGGAGCCCTTTTCAGTGGAGGCATCCAGAGTGCTTAACGACCACTGGTACGGTCGGGATGCGCCCGTACCGTCCGCATGTACTACCTACCGCCAGCTCCGTTATATCAATACAAGTAACTTTCATGAAGGGGAGACAATGAAAAAGAGAACACAACCACTACAAACTCATCTAGAGAGGGAGAGATCAGATCTAGAGAAGGAGAAGAACCCCGTCTCATTCTTCGACGATCTCTAACCTATGAACCATTCATTCCACAATCAACCCCATTGATATTACACAAAGAGATAGATTGACACTTGTAAGATTAGGGTTTGATACTTTGATCTACCTTGGTTTGTATTTGATTCGATCTTTAACTGGTATTGTGGTTTGCTATGATAACTTTGAGATGATTTCCATTTGCAATACAATTATGCCTTTGATTAATCTCCCTCTCATGTCTAAGTAATTCCTCGTAGGCATGGGAGATTTAGGGGATTGGTGAGATGTGTTGTGCCTTCCTTAATTCCATCCATTTGTGATTGTTGTAGTCCTTATTAAATAGTGAGAGTGATTATCTATGTTCGCCTAATTCTTGTTATCTAATTTAAGGGCCCAGGTAACATGATCTAAAGATCTCATAGGTATGAGCTTGCATGCTAGCAAATCAGCGACCCCCGAGTGACACAACTGATATCAATGAGGATCTAGCACTACTCGAGGACAACAAGGAACCATCAAGATTAAAGCCTTGATCTTGTCGGAAGACCTTAATTAATATGCTGACCATTGATGTGGTAACAGGCATGGTTCACTGGGACTGGGAAGAATTGGCCATAAGGACTTCTAGTCGGTATACGGGTTGCTTGCCTACTCACTTATAAATAAGAAATATCACTATCACTTATTCCACTTTATTCATCTAGCACTTTCACTATCTCCATGAACCGTTTCTGTGAGACCAGGCACATGGCTTCATAGGATTGATAGAATACTCATACCAACAAGTTGCAACTTCTTTTCCGGAAGCTCATTCGAAAAGAACTCTAAGGTTAAGCGTGCTTGGCCTAGAGCAATTCTAGGATGGGTGACCGACCGGGAAGTGGGTACCGGGTGCGCACGAGTGAGGACAAAGTGTGCAGAAAAGACTAGTGTTGGTCTATGGGGTCAGTCTAGATATCCTATTAAGCTACCAGGAGTGACACCCCCCGGGCCTAGGAGTGGACGGGGTGTTACAGAGGTGGTATCACCCTCGAATCGGCCCTATGCAAGTTTTAGCCCTTTCTGCCAAACCCGCATAGAAACGATTCAAGGACGCCCACCAGGCACTTTCGTGCGGGTGGAAAACGAAGTAATACCATTACACAACAGTCCTCGATGGGACCCACAGAACAGATATATATATACAACAGCGACTCAACGAGTCAAGAATACAGATATACAATACAAAGATCCAAATCACCTTCAAAACGTTACGGCGTCCGAGTACGGACAAGATGCAAATGGGGCTAAGAGCCCTGAAGAATAACCAATGGCGTCCATAACCCTGCCCAGGCCAAGCCGGAAGGGTAACCCTGCTAACGGCGTCGATCTCAAACCTGCTAAACAAAAGGGGTGCCGACAAAGGGCAAAGGAAAAAGAGGAGCGTCAGTACTGAGGCCAGTACACGGCGAGGCTAGAATTCGGCGGCTCTCGCCTACATAGGTATGGTAGGCTGAAGCGGCAGCGCAGCGGCACTAGACAACCTATAGAGACTCGATTCAACTGGCGGTTATCAGAGAGGGGTAAGAAAGACCTATTCGGATCCAACCTGAAGCTAACACCAAACAAACCCATCCTGGTATCCCCCCCCCCTCGAGACCAAACGGGGAAGTCAGACCAAGGAACTCACACAGTTGGCAGTTTTATTCATTCCATTATAGTTGCAGCAATTACTAATCAGATATAGATAGCATGAGTCATCCTGAAGCATAAGTAGTGGGTAGTTTTAATTACTATTCCGTTGTAGTTGGAACATTTACTAGTCAGATATAATTGTCCTGAGGAATCCCAAAACCCAGCAGTGGTTGGCACTTTTATCACATTCCATTGGAGTTGCGATACTTACTAGGCAGATATAACAAGACACAAGGAACCCCAGCTCCACCAGTTGTTGGCATTTTTATTATCCATTCCGTTATAGTTGAAGCTGATTACTAGTCACATATTAAGTCAAATTTATAGCGCTACTTTAGTTATGCTTGTCTATGATCGAGATACTGTGCTCCAAGTCATCCATAACCGCGAACACGGATTTCAGAAAGTTTTACCCTGCAGGGGTGCACAAATAGCAACACACACTCGATCAACCTCGGAAAAACCAACTCAAAACCCAACGAGGCATTCACGACAAAGCGATCACAGGATTCATAAAATATTTCAGGGGGCCACCCCACTAAGCTACCCGCAACGAAGTTGGCCGGCTCCGAAACGGACCCAGGGTTTGCGACGACGGCTGTAAACGACTAGGAACCCGAAAATATGACTGGGCTTGTCGATACCGCGAAAACGTGGCGCGATCCAAAACAGTACAGGTGCTCCACGCACAATCTTAATTACAGCAGTAAAGCATGGCATAAGTACAGGATAGTAATAAAACCCCAAACTAGTTTGTGGCCCCAAGAAATAGAAATGAATCAAGCTCTGGCTCAGGGGGGTCCACGGCCTCCCGGATGTGGATAGTGCGAAAAATCAAGGAACGGGTATCAAGTACTCGGGGTCCTACAGGACACAAGTGAGCGTGGAAGAACCATATAACATCTATTGCCCACCGATGCCTCTGCATTAGTTATATCTAGTATTTTAATAGTTGTATTTAAAGTCATGATCATCTCCACCAATAAGCTTCTCCACCAATAAACATCTTCCCGCATTCCAACAACTATGGTTCTCGACAACACGAGATCGCACCTGAGCAAGCAACTACGACTCGCAAGGCCAGCTATCTACCAAACAACAGGTAATAGGAGGTGTCCATGGCAATATAGAGGCTGCATGGGGTATAACTGGTGCACGGAAACTACAGCATCGCGACACGGATAGCAATAGATCAACGGGAGGAAATAAAGACTATAAATGCAAAATAGGTAGAAGGGGGAGAGATGCTCGCCTGGGAAACACTGCCGAAGGATCATATCCGAAGAACTTGTCGATACACGCATCCACTCATCGGCCTAATCCGCGACGAAGTAAACACTAGAAGAAACACCGGATGCAATATTTAACACCACGGTAGAAGATCCGGCATGATCATGATATGATGCATATGCGGTGCAATTAGGCAGTATTAAGCGGAACCGGGGGTCCCGTCAATTAATTAAACGGTTCGAGTTATTTAACTACCCCTCAATTTAAATGTTGTATTAACAGGGCGAAACATGGCATCGGTTCGCTACGCCAATTTAAATGGAGTCCGGAATAAGACAACAATATTCCGCATATAGGCTCCATATTTAATTATTAGATGAATCGACATAATGCCCCTAGACCACATGATGCGATGCGAATATGAATCATTTAATATGCAACAAGTGATAATGTCATATTATAAACCCCTATGCAAGTTTTAGCCCTTTCCGCCAAACCCGCATAGAAACGATTCAAGGACGCCCACCAGGCACTTTCGTGTGGGTGGAAAACGAAGTAATACCATTACACAACAGTCCTCGATGGGACCCACAGAATAGATATATATACAACACAACTCCAAGAGTCAAGAATACAGATATACAATACAAAGATCCAAATCACCTTGAAAACGATATAGCGTCCGAGTACGGACAAGATGCAAATTGGGCTAAGAGCCCTGAAGAATAACCAATGGCGTCCATAACCCTGCCTAGGCCAAGCCAGAAGGGTAACCCTGCTAACGACGTCAATCTCAAACCTGCTAAAACAAAAGGGGTGCCGACAAAGGGCAAAGGAAAAAGAGGAGCGTCAGTACTGAGGCCAGTACACGGCGAGGCTAGAATTCGGCGGCACTTGCCTACATAGGTATGGTGGACTGAAGCGGCAGCGCATCATGTACTAAACAACCTATAGAGACTCGATTAACTGTCGGCTATTAGAGAGAGATAAGAAAGACCTATTCAGAACCAACCTTATACTAACAGCAATCATACCCATCCTGGTATTCCCCCTCGAGACCAAACGAGGAAGTCAAACCGAGGAACTCACACAATTGGCAGTTTTATTCATTCCATTATAGTTGAAGCACTTACTTGTCAGATATAGATAGTATGAGTCATCTTGATAGCATAAGTAGTGGGCAGTTTTAGTTAACATTCCGTTGTAGTTGGAACATTTACTAGTCAGATATAATTGTCCTGAGGAATCCCAAAACCCAACAGTGGTTGGCACTTTTATTTCATTCCATTGGAGTTGCGATACTTACTAGGCAGATATAACAAGACACAAGGAACCCCAGCTCCACCAGTTGTTGGCATTTTTAATATCCATTCCATTGTAGTGAAGTTGATTACTAGTCATATATTAAGTCAAATTTATAGCGCTACTTTAGTTATGCTTGTCTATGATCAAGATACTGTGCTCCAAGTCGTCCATAACCGTGGACACGGCTTTCAGAAAGTTTTACCCCGTAGGGTTGCACAAATAGCAACACACACTCGATCAACCTCGGAAAAACCAACTCAAAACCCAACGAGGCTTTCACGACAAAGCAATCACATGATTCATAAAATATTTCAGGGGGCCACCCCACTAAGCTACCCGCAACGAAGTTGGCCGGCTCCAGAACGGACCCAGGGTTTGCGACGACGGCTGTAAACGACTGAGAACCTGAAAGTGTGACTAGGCTTGTCGATACCGCGAAAACGTGGCGCGATCCAAAATAGTACAGGTGCTCCTCGCACAATCGTAAATAAAGCAGTAAAGCATGGCATAAGTACAAGATAGTAATAAAACCCCAAACTAGTTTGTGGCCCCAAGAAATAGAAATGAATCAAGCTCTGGCTCAGGGGATCCCATAGGGTCTCCCGGATGTGGATAGTGCGAATTGTCAAGGAACAGGTATCAAGTACTCGGGGTCCTACGGGACACAAGTGAGCGTGGAAGAACCAGATAACATCTATTGCCCACCGATGCCTCTTCATTAGTTATATCTAGCAATTTAATAGTTCTATTTAAAGTCATAATCATCTCCACCATAAACATCTGCCAGCATTCCAACAACTGTGGTACTTGACAACACGAGATCGCACCTGAGCAAGCAACTACGACTCGCAAGGCCAGCTATCTACCAAACACGGGTAATAGGAGGTGTCCAAGGCAATATAGAGGCTGCACGGGATATAACTGGTGTACGAAAACTAAAGCATCGCGACACGGATAGCAATAGATCAACAGGAGGAAATAAAGACTATAAATACAAAATAGGTAGAAGGGGGAGAGATGCTCACCTGAGAAACACTGCCGAAGGTTTATATCCGGAGAACTTGTTGATACTCGCATCAACTCATCGGCCTAATCCGCGAAGAAGCAAACACTAGAAAAAAAAAACACCGGATGCAATATTTAATACTACGGCAAAAGATCCGGCATGCTTATGATATGATGCATGTCATGGCACAGATACGGTGCAATTAGGCAATATTAAGCGGAACTGGAGTCCCGATAATTAATTACATGGTTCGAGTTATTTAGAACCCCGCAATTAAATGTTGAATTAACAAATGAAACATGGCATCAGTTTGCTACACAAATTTAAATGGAGACAAATATAACACTAGAAAAGTCCGTATATGGTCTCCATATTAAATTGAAGTGAATTGTTATTTAGCCCAACCCACGATATGACATGTATGCAAGCATGACTAGATTTAATGCGACAATATACATTGCATTTATACAAAATATGGATATGATCAGGGTCTCACAGTTTGGATTGGAATCAGAGAGATTGTCTATTAGTCGAATAGCCGAAGTGGTCGAAGTAGCGGACACCAAGAAGAAGACCTCGGTGACGGTGATAGCACCGGCTGTTGTTTTGCTAATGTGACTGTCGAAGCAAAGATGTTGACACAATGTCTGGTAGAAAAAAAGAGAGCCAAACACTCAGGAGCATATTACCGAACACCTACCATGCAAAACAATCGGAGGCGGAGATATGCTAGATTTGTGCGCTGCCGATTGGATCTGACGCCGAGGAAGCTGCAAAGATATCTACATGCAGACGTAGTGAGAAACAAAGGCGAGAGGCATTGACCTGGGACTGGCATCAACACCCACAGTGAAAGAACAGAGGGCGATTAGACTGATGCAGCTGGCGTGCGCGCAAGAAGCAGTGGAAGGAATCGAGGCTTGAACTGCCACCGGAATATAAGAATCAGCCTCTCCATCTCGCATGGAAAAGGGGATGCTCACAGATCAAAGGGGACATGTGACAAGACACTGTCGGCAGCGAGACATGATCTCATGCGGGGCCAAGACGGGCAGGCGCCACATGCGGTAATGAAAGTGACGACAAGAGAAAACCTCACCAGCTGATGGAATTTGCGTTGATGTGCATCAGGAGCAGGGGCGTGTGGTGGAGCTACTCTGCATGCCGATTGAAAAGGCCATGGAGTGCGCGTGCATCAAGGGATCTGGCGCTGCTTGGGATGCATGGATCGATTGATCCTACCCAGCTAGCTAGCTGAATAATGCACACGCGTGTATCAGACAAGGAAGCAATGAATATGATGAAAATTGGACAGAGTTTTGTGAAAGGAGACATAGGGAATTTCAGATCGAGATTTGGGCAGATTCGGAGGGTAGGGTTTGGAGAGGAGGAAGAAGATCAATAGAGTATATATATATATATAGTCCAAAGTAGACTAGATGAGTCTAGTTTTGGGCTAAAACTTTAGACAGGCTTTTGTCTACTTTTATTATTAGTAAAATAAGAAAAACTCTTTTGTAGTCTTATAACCACCGTAAATACTATTTTCTTTAATTTTAAATTTAGAAAAAGAAGGATGGCTTTATGTATATTAAAGACTTTATATATAAAAAACTGTACGACTATTTTATTAAAAGAAAGCGTGTTTAGATAGAAGGAGTGTGGTGGCATGGCTAGCAAATATGTCATGTGGCCAGATATGATGGTATGATGGCATGGGTATGCATGAATGTGGTTTTAGAAAAATCTTAGACATATGGCAGAAACTAGATGATCAAGTGGGAACAAATGATAGATAAGGAGATCACAAGACACCATTTGGTTGATATAGACAATAGAGATAGAGAAGATCAAATGGTTACAAGAAATAAATATCATCAAGATTGAATAAGAGGGAGACCAAACACAAAGGGAGTATAGATAAAATAGGAGGGATATGGAATAGAGGAAGGACACATGATCGCATGAATTTAGAAAGAGAGATAGAATGGCAAGATTAAGATCACAAGTTAGAGATAGAAGGAATGGATTGAAGAGATGATGCCCCCAACTCAATTTGGGCATTTTAGCAAATAGAAAAATAGCAAGACTCAATGGTGTAACTTGACATTATGGTTCCATCACACATGGCACCAACTAGAGGTAGGATAGAGAGAGAGAGAGGGTAAAATAGAGAGACAAATACAAATATGAAGAACCAAATTCAAGTGAGGAAATTTAAATGTAATAATTTAATTATATGTTCCATGCAAGGCGGCATGACCGCATGCTCATGTTCATCATGTCAAGTTACGTCATTGGTTATTCTTCAGGGCTCTTAGCCCAATTTGTATCTTGTCCGTACTCGGACGCTGTATCGTTTTCAAGGTGATTTGGATCTTTGTATTGTATATCTGTATTCTTGACTCTTGGAGTCGTGTTGTATATGTATATGTTCTGTGGGTCCCATCGAGGACTAAAGGGTAACCTTGCAAATGACGTCGATCTCAAACCTGCTAAAACAAAAGGGGGTGCCGACAAAGGGCAAAGGAAAAAGAGGAGCGTCAGCACTAAGGCCAGTACACGGCGAGGCTAGAATTCGGCGGCTCTCGCCTACATAGGTATGGTGGACTGAAGCGGCAGCGCAGCAGCACTAAACAACCTATAGAGACTCAGTACAACTGGCGGCTATTAGAGAGGGATAAGAAAGACCTATTTAGATCCAACCTGATACTAACACCAAACAAGCCCATCCTGGTATTTCCCCCTCGAGACCAAACGAGGAAGTCGGACCAAGGAACTCACACAGTTGACAGTTTTACTCATTCCGTTATAGTTGCAGCGTTTACTAGGCAGATATATAGCTTGAGTCATCCTGATAGCATAAGTAGTGGGCAGTTTTAGTTAACCTTCCATTGTAGTTGAAACATTTACTAGTCAGATATAATTGTCCTAAGGAATCCCAAAACCCAGCAGTTGTTGGCACTTTTATCACATTCCATTGGAGTTGCAATACTTACTAGGCAGGTATAGTATGACACAGATCACCACAGATCCACCAGTTGTTGGCATTTTAATATCCATTCTGTTATACTTGAGTTGATTACTAGTCACATATTAAGTCAAATTTATAGCACATCTTTAGTTATGCTTGTCTATGATCGAGATACTGTGCTCCAAGTCGTCCATAACCGCGGACACGGCTTTCAGAAAGTTTTACCCTGCAGGGGTGCACAAATAGCAACACACACTCGATCAACCTCGGAAAAACCAACTCAAAACCCAACGAGGCATTCACGACAAAGCGATCACAGGATTCAAAAATATTTCAGGGGGCCACCCCTCTAAGCTACCCGCAACGAAGTTGGCCGGCTCCGGAACGGACCCAGGGTTTGCGACGACGGCTGTAAACGACTGGGAACCCTAAAGTGTGACTGGGCTTGTCGATACCGTGAAAACATGGAGCGATCCAAAACAGTACAGGTGCTCCACGCACAATCTTAAATAAAGCAGTAACATGGCATAAGTACAGGATAGTAATAAAGCCCCAAACTACTTTGTGGCCCCAAGAAATAGAAATGAATCAAGCTCTGGCTCGGGGGGGTCCACGGCCTCCCGGATGTGGATAGTGCAAAAAATCAAGGAACAGGTATCAAGTACTCGGGGCCTACAGGACACAAGTGAGCGTGGAAGAACCAAATAACATCTATTGCCCACCGATGCCTCTGCATTAGTTATATCTAGCATTTTAATAGTTGTATTTAGAGTCATGATCATCTCCTCCATAAACATCTGCCAGCATTCCAACAACTGTGGTACTTGACAACACGAGATCGCACCTGAGCAAGCAACTACGACTCGCAAGGCCAGCTATCTACCAAACACAGGTAATAGGAGGTGTCCAAGGCAATATAGAGGCTGCACGGGATATATCGGGTACGGAACTAAAGCATCGCAATACGGATAGTAATAGATCAACAGGAGGAAAATAAAGACTATAAATGCAAGGTAGAAGGGGGAGAGATGCTCGCCTGGGAAACACTGCCGACGGATCATATCCGGAGAATTTGTCGTTACTCGCATCCACTCATCGGCCTAATCCGCAAGAAGCAAACACTAGAAGAAACACCGGATGCAATATTTAATACTACGGCAGAAGATCCGGCATGCTTATGATATGATGCATGGCATGGCACAGATGCGGTGCAACTAGGCAATATTAAGCGGAACTGGGGTCCTGCCAATTAATTAAGCGGTTCAAGTTATTTAAAACCCCCGCAATTTAAATGTTGTATTAACATGGCGAATCATGATATCGGTTCGCTACACCGATTTAAATGGAGTCTGGAATAAGATAAAGATATCCCGCATATGTACTCCATATTTAATCATGAGGTGAATCGGCATAATGCCCCCAACCCACATGGTATGCATGCGAGATGAACAATTAACATGCAACAAGTTTTATATATAGCATTTATAAAATAGGGGCTCGGGAAAAGGTTCACACATCTGGGTTCGGAAGATCTTGGGTTCGGGGGTCGACGGGGATCGAGGGGAGTAAGCGGACGGGGGCGCGTCGGTCGTGGGGTGGGTCCAGGCTGGCGGCAGGCGCGGGTGGGAGCGCGGGAGCGTGCGTGCAGGTGGCGTTGGGGATTTGGGGTGGGGTTGGTGAGTGGGGAGCGGGGCGGTGCAGGTGGCGAGGTGGGCCAGGCAGGGCAGGCGGTAGGTGGGATGGTGGTTGGTGGGACGGTGACAGGTGGGACCGAGGGGTCAGTTGGGAGCGATGGTTTGCTGGGAGCGGGGCTGGCGTGCGGCGCTGGGTAGGAAAGGTGGCTGGCGGCTGGATGGGTGAAGGGAGAGATGGAGGGAGTAGTTTGTGGTAGGGTTAGGGTTGGGTAAGGATCTGGGGGTAGGTAGGGTTTTTATCTGGAGGTGGCCGGCTGGGCTTTCGGGCCTGGCTGGCTGCCTCCAAAAAAATAATTTAAATATTTTATTTATAAAAAACGAGGCTTTTGTAATTAGTTTTTAGACAAATAAAAGACCCGAAAAACCCCGGCGTTTTGATTTGAAATAAAGACGGAGTATTTATAAAACCAAAACTAGACTTTTTGAAAATAGTTTTATGCAAACAAATGCAAGATGGCATGACGATGCTCAAATGCAAGGTGGCATGATGACATGAGCATACAGTCATGATGATGCGCAACACAAAAACACCGCGATTTTCTAGTAGTGGTTTTAGCGGGATGCCACAATTCGACACCACTAACAATGGATCTCGCCCTCGAGATCTGCCTCATGGTACCGGGAAGAAGGTCGGCGATCTGAATCTTCTCGCTTTGTGTCGATCCTCGCGACACCACTAACAAGAGGTCGTTGTCCATGATCGTCGAGAGAACACTCCGGGAACAAAGGGCGAAGGTAGAGGTATCCACAAATAAAGCCACCACTAACTTCGAGAAAGAGAGAATCGATGCATTCTCATCCACTTCAAAGTACACGAGCAAATAGAGTGAGTAGTCGGCATGGGGGCCAATCCATCACGCACCCAAACTATTACTCCGCACATTCGGTGGAAAAGCGTGTAGCCATTCTCGGAATTAGACTGAAGATCTCGACAAGCGAGGTTTGGAAACAAAGGAGTGATGCAGACTCTGCGTCGGATCTGGCGTAGATGATGTCGTCGCGTCGGAAAACACCGGAAGGCACAAACAAGGAACAAAGAATGGTACCACAGATAAAGGATCACTCCGATAGCATGAAGACCGGATGTAGAAACACCGTTACCAAAAGAGGAAGCGAAACCCTGAAGGTACGACGAAAACCCAACCACGAGAATTCCTGGACTCGAAGAAAAGATAAGAGAGCAGATTCAAAACACGCAGAGGTGAGAGGAGAATAGTAGAGGGGTAAGGAGTAAAAGCAGACCTAATAAGATCTATCCAACCGGTTTTTCAAAAATAGTTTTGACACTCTACTTCGGCCGTTAGCTAGGTTATCCTACAGGCTGGACTTGTGGGGTATCGCAACTGCTGAGCTCTAATACCGCTCTGTAACACCCCGTCCACTCCTGGGCCCAGGGGGTGTCACTCCTAGTAGCTTAATAGGATATCTAGACTGACCCCACAGACTAACACTAGTCTTTTCTGCACACTTTGTCCTCACTCGTGCGCACCCGGTACCCACTTCCCGGTCGGTCACCCATCCTAGAATTGCTCTAGGCCAAGCACGCTTAACCTTAGAGTTCTTTTTGAATGAGCTTCCGGAAAATAAGTTGCAACTTGTTGGTATGAGTATTCTATCAATCCTATTAAGCCATGTGCCTAGTCTCACAGTTTCTCTCTGCGCCTACTTTCTCATCTGCAGGAACCTCGAACACATTTTTGTCTTTACTTTTATGTTACTTAATTCTCGCTTTTTTCTCACGCAAGTTTCCTCTATTATTCACTCACCACCCTACACCTTCAGCAATTGCAGTCAATTCAATCAAGATCAGTGACACCTTGAGTGCGACAGAAATGCCGCATAAAAACACTTACCTAGGATCCTTATTGGGATCGATATAAAAACTGGAATTAATACTTTCGCAAAAACATGCTCTGACGAACCTGTGCACTTGCAGGCCATCAATCATCATGCCACTCTCTAGTGATGTCATCCATGATTCTTCCGTCCATCAGCATGATCTTGTTTCCCTTGGCAAGGAGCTTGGCCATGGGCTTGCTTTCATCAGGAGTAACTCTTCTCTCCTCAATGGCAGCCTTACGCAACCCATCTTCCCAGAGTGCTTGCCACCTTGCTTGCTTATCTTGAGTTTTATTTTTGGCCAAGATCATCTTTGCTTCTAATGTATTGGCCGCCATTATCTCATTTGAGTGAACCATGTGATCAATCTTCCCCTCAAACTTGTGCGCTCAGCTTGCTTCTTTATATTCTCCTTTGCCACCTTATTGTCATCGGGTTTGCCCTTATTTCTTCCTCCTGATGAACCATCATCTTCATCATCCAATTGGATTAATGAGCCTCTTTTCGTTGGAGCTTCTTGCTCCCTTAACTTCCATTTCTCACTTTTTAAAGCAAATTCCAACAATGTTCTAGGTTATACACCTTGCACTTGGAAGATGGCATGTCTTTGTACCGTGATTGCGCAATTCGGTCCTACAAGATACAAAGCATGTAAAATGAAATACTATGTCAGATGCATCAATGTGAAATAATGCACACATATGTGAAAGGAAATTCACATCATCACTTTCATTTGTACCACTTGGAGGTGCATTCTTCACTTACTCCAAGATTCCACTCCAATGGCTACATGCAGCTTTGATCACATCCCAACAACCTTAGAGTGATCTATATGTGTGTCGAGTTGTGGTAGGAAGAGGAGGCATGAATTGGAAAATTTTGTCCTCAATCCCTTGTCAATACTGCTTCCTAGTTTGGTCATTGCCGGACACGGCATCGAGAGACATAGTCTCCCATGCTTTGATCAAAGTAGCATCTTCCAATTGGATGTACTTCATCGTTCTCTTGCATATGGGACCTTGCAAGGAACTGAACAACCCCTCCTCCACCTCCTCCACCTCATCGTCGTCATCACCAATACCATCCACACCACCATATGCCTCGTCATATACTTGCGAGTGGTCTAGACCATCTCCGTTGTCATATTCGTTCATCACAGCTTGATCGATGTCCACCGCAATCTCATTCAACAAATTCACAAACAAAGCGAGCACTTCATACAAATTGGAGCTACGATGCGGGAAATCTAATCAACTACTTGCAACCGTTGAATTTGAAAAAATTAAGAAAGGAGACGAAGTGTTCATACCTCGCAGCCAAATCCTTGTACACTTGGCTTGCTTCGGCGGCGTTGGGGGAGGGGGAGGGGGGGTGGAGCGAGCATTGTGGGCGTCAGAACGACGGACTTCTTGCGTTTTGGCATTGCTGCCCTCCCTTTCTTTTGCGGACGCTTCTTGTTGGACGCGATCACAGCGAGAGCGACAAAGGCCGTCAGAGGAGTTCTCGTGGCACCGCTAGTAGTGGCAGCGGGTCCGCCGCCGTCCGGGATGACAACATACCCCAGCCTCTCGCGCTTTGTCCCGATGGAGCTTGTCGGCGACGCGAGCGTGAGCTGGGTGACAGCGACCTGTACCGCTAGATCTGCAGGAGAGGGTGGGGGGTCGCCTGCGCTCTAGTTTTTCAACGATCTGTACCGTCGATGACAAGTCTCGCTCCACTCGTCAGAAGTTAGACTCCTTAACAGTGGATCATACTTGGACAGACGCAACCACGCAACCTCATCGTTGCTATATTGATTTTCTAAGTAATTATTTATTTTTTAATTGATTCTGGTACTGGTCTAGTGGTCCGTGTTTATCCACCAGATTGTGACGCGCTGGTCCAATTTATTTATGTGGCCAGAAGTACATAACCACTTGAGCGCGCCGATCACGAGCGGACAAAAAAAAGTACAGTATCAAGATTCAAGATCAGGGATATATATTTGTTTTGGCCTTTGGGGAAGGGAGAAGCCATCTGCATTCTGATAAATGTTTCCACTGTAGCTGCATATGTCATGTCCACACGATCTCTGACTTCAGATATATGTTGTTTAATTTCGTTCCATTCCGCGAGGTCGAGCTTTGCTGTCGAGATCAATTTTCTGATATAGATCTTCTCCGAGGCGCATGAATCAATTAAGCGCAAAAAAAGACAAGCAGAGATGGGTGCTGCTACTGCCGTCTTCTGCCTCTTGCTGTCCCTCTGGGTTCAGGATGCAACTGCGACTGATCTTGGCTTCACAAGAAGTGATTTCCCACAGGATTTCGTCTTCGGAGCTGGAACCTCAGCATACCAAGTAAGTGATCTATCTTGTTTGAGCTGAAAGTTCTGGCATTTTTACTTCATTGGGTGAAGTCCTTGATGAAATGATTTTTGTTTTACCTACTGATTTTGAAGTTTCTTTTCTGTGCAGTATGAGGGCGCTGTTGCTGAGGATGGCAGGAGCCCAAGCAGTTGGGACAATTTCACTCACGCGGGTTGGTTTCTACATGTTTGTGAAATCTGCCTCTCCTGATGCATTGTGTTTTTTTTGTAGACTGGTTCCTTCTTTCTAGAACAATTTTACACAGCATTTCTGTTGCTGAAACATAACTGAATTTTTAGTAATTGAACATAGCAAATTGGGAATTAACAATAGCCAAGAACAGAACTTGATGTGCTTAACCAATAATTTGTTCGTTGTGGCTAGGACAAATTTGAATGTTTAATATGTTCTTCCAGGCAAAATGGAATACAAAAGCACGGGAGATGTTGCGGCAGATGGGTACCACAAATACAGGGTAGAGGATATGGGGCATTGAAAAATCTTGAGCATTTGTGTGATTTAGTAGTTCTAAAAGAAATTTGACTTATCTGATTTTGCAGGAGGATGTGAAGCTCATGTCTGAGACTGGCCTAGAGGCCTATAGGTTCTCCATCTCCTGGTCACGGCTTATTCCAAGTACAGCACTCCTCATTGCCTTCATCGCAACCATCCACTTTCTATTTTACCTTATTGTTTCTGAAATTTCGGGTTGACAGATGGACGCGGAGCAGTCAATCCAAAAGGGCTTGAGTACTACAATAATCTCATTAATGAGCTAATAAATCAACGTAAGTATATTTTTAAGATATTTGAGCATTTAAATATGTAAGGGCACGTACAATGGTAGAGAAGTCACGTCTTGTGTTAGCCTTCCACGTCGTTTAGAGCAGTCAATAGATATAAGGTGTACAATGCATTATCTCTTATTGTCATCCCTAACAATAAATAAGAATTAGTTAAGTTTAGAATAAAATTGTGTTGCTAAGGGAAGACATGGAAGACATGTGGTTCAGTGGAGAAAATAGATTTCTCTTATTTTCTAAGACATTATCCCTTAGCTAAGGGAAGACAATCTTCTCTTTCTTAATTCTCTCCTCCAACTAAGGAAAATATATATATCGATGTGTTTTAGTGTATAGATAAATGCAAATTTACAAAAAGCTCCAACATATATTTTGAGATGGAGGGAGTAATAAACTTAATGGTTAACAACCATATATTACTTGTTGATCCGTTGCACACAGATATTTAGCTGGTGTTCATACCTGGTTTATTCGATGTAAACATCATTTTGTTTCTAGAACTGAATAAAAATTGAAGGCATTGATCATTTGATTCTTATGGTATATGTGATATTTATCCCAGGAATTCAAGTCCATGTCACACTTTATCATCTAGATCTCCCTCAGGTTCTTGAAGACGAGTATGGTGGATGGTTAAGCCCCAGAATTGTGTGAGTTTATATATGGTTTCACTTTTTTTTTCGAAATGGAGGATATCCCCCGGCATCTGCATCGAACGATGCACAAAGCCAATATGGTTTCACTACCAAATAAATAACTCTATTGCAGTGTCAATTTTATATATCATTTGCATACTTACCACATAACCTTTTCTCATATTCATATTTTAACATCTACAAAATGCAGCGAAGATTTCACAGCGTTTGCAGATGTTTGCTTCAGGGAGTTTGGAGATAGGGTTGCATTTTGGACGACTGTGAATGAGGCAAACGTCGGTGCACTTGCCTCTTATGATATTGGTATATTCCCTCCTACACGTTGCTCCGATCCATTTGGAGTAACAAAGTGCACTATTGGGAACTCTAGTGCCGAACCTTACATAGCAGCTCATAATACCATTTTGGCGCACGCATCAGTATTCAGTCTGTACAAAGAAAAGTATCGAGTGAGTGAATGATCTTGTACTCAAAATAGTTTTGCTGCTGCTTTTGTTCATAAACTGTGAAACGCTAAGCCATCTAAGCTTTGCTCAAGAATGGAGGCACCACTTTCAGGCATATATTACACATTAAATACATCTTGATTCATCTTTGTAATACATGTTTCAGCATTCGGCCATGCATTGACAGTAGTATCCCTTGATGGAATAGTCGGGTTTCTTTGTTCAGGTTCCTGACCTTGTTCCCTTCAAAACAGGGATGTACATAGTCTGTTTTGACCGAAATATATATTCTTATTCCGCTAATTGAGTGGGCTGGGATCCTACATTTTTCCTTAAAACAATATTCCTTTATCCGTTTTATCCCTGTTACAGTGAAACAAAATCAGAGGTATAGGCTCATAAAAACTAAAAAGCAACCTTTTGTATGCAGCCCATGCAAAAAGGAGTAGTTGGCATAAGTGTCTTCTCCTACTGGATTTATCCGTTGACAAATTCCACCTTGGATTTAGAAGCAACTCAGAGATATAAAGATTTCTTGTTTGGCTGGTATGATATTTTACCTCCATTTTGTCACTGGAAGTACTTAACCTACATAATCCGTGCATTGTTGAGACTTAAGTCGGTACTGGCAGGATACTAGAGCCATTGGTGTTTGGAGACTACCCAGAAGTAATGAAGAAGAATGCCGGATCTCGCCTTCCACACTTCACAAAAGTTCAGTCTGCACTTATCAAGGGTTCTTTAGATTTTTTTGGAATAAATCACTACTATTCTCTCTATGTGAATGATTGCCCTCTAGAAACAGGTGCTCGAGATTACTATGCGGACCTGTCAGTTTTTTCCAGAGGTAAATATCTTTTTCAAGATTGTGATACTAGGACTGTTGCCGTTGGCAAGCAGCCTTTGTAGATTCATGAGTCACATAATTAAGCTGGGCATTTCTCTGAGTGCAATGTTTAGTCATCCCTACACATGTTTAGTGTCTAGTATTCTTATCTTCAGAGCACGGTTTTCTATCTCCAGGTTGCATTTTCTGCCAATGTGCTACAGTACATCAAACAACTGTTTTTTTTATACCATTTCAATCTCAAAGTATACTATCTGTTCACCACTGTACTGAATACATGTAACTGAAGGGAGTTGCAGTAGTGTTCTAACAAGTGATTTGCATGATGCAGGTTCTAGGACTGACCCGTCAGCTAGTCAGGTAAAAAAATATTTCTTTTGTGTTTTGCAAAAGACGCACTTAGAACTGATATCATAAGGTTGACAATGACTGTCGACTGTTGGTCTGCAGGGTGTTCCAACAACTACTTCAAATGATCCCAAAGGGTTGCAACGTGTACTGAAGTACCTACAAGAAACCTACGGGAACTTTCCCATCTATGTTCAAGAGAATGGCAAGCACAATTTCCAACTCGAAGCAAGTCTGTGTTAGCGATTGTTGCTGTTGCTTCATTAACCTTGTGGCTTGTTTTACATCTTGTCAGGTGTGGGATCTGCCGACGACAGTCTAGATGACACCGACAGAATCGCCTACTTGAGCAGCTACATTCGAAGCACACTAGACGCACTGAGGTTCGTCAAGATCAAACGCATAAAAAGTTTCAGCAAATTATTTTGAAAACAGTATCGCGGTAGCTCTGCCCATTCATTCGTTTCGGAACAGCGGAGTTTAGAAGGGAATATTTTCAGCACGCTGCTTAAATATTTCGTAAAAAGATACTACTTGAGGGTGTAGTATACAGAAGAAGAGGTTCCATCCTGATGCTCTCTCTTGTTGTGCAGGAACGGAGTCAACGTGAGAGGCTACTTCGCCTGGGCGTTCATGGACCTGTTCGAGCTCACGACAGGGTACCAGTCGAGGTACGGCCTGTACCGCGTCGATTTCTCCGACGAGAGACGGCCGCGGCAAGCCAGACTCTCAGCTCGCTGGTACTCCAGGTTCCTCAAGCACACGGGATCTTCTACGTCGTTGCCAAGGACGCAGGAGAACCAGGCGCTGAACGCCGTGTCCTGACTCCTGGCAACCGTGTGTACGTGTACGGAAAAGCATTTCTAAAGTTAACTTGATGTGAAAGAGTCCCATATACCGTCCCTTTCCGCTTAGAGATTGTCTAGTTTTTTTCAGCACGCACATGGATGACGTCATGCTGACATCACTAATTGAAACAGACTGAAACATTGAAACAGTACAAAAATGTTTCATAAGTTTCAATAAAGTTTCAACTTTCAAAAATAAACCATTGAAACAGTCTGTGAACAGTATAAAATTTTCATAGGTTTCAATAAAGTTTCAAAAATGTTTCAGTTTTAATGGCGTCAGCGTTACTTCACATGAAATTAACTTTAAAAAATCCTTGTTCACGCAATCTAAAGGTGCTTCCAGAGAGATCTGGTGCTATTGACCGTCCGATCGGGCCTCCAAGGGACATCTGGGCCATTGGCTGCTAGTAAGACGGTTTTGCCCACCTCTGCAGTAAAAAACTGGTCCGTTGTGTGCACCCGTTTTCGTATACAGGTGTGTGCTCCTCTCTACTGAGGCTCCTTTTGTTTGTATACAGGAGTCGTCTGGTTAGGAGAGTCCGGCTGTGAGTAGTCAACTCAACTCGAGTAGTCCCATCTGTACAAGCTCGTCTAGGACATGGAGACGTCATGCACAGTGGTAGGACGTACTAGACGTCATCAACAATGGTCGGCACCGTCAGTCAACCCGTCGCATCAGTGTCCGATTTGATAGTAACTTTTGACTTTGTAGTCTCTCGGACCCTATTTAAAGAGCACCACAGCAATTAGAAATGAGTGGCAAACATATTCAGTGTGCGTGTTCTTGCTACCCTCTTCTGCCTCGTTCCACTCGCCTCCGCCGCCAACTCGGCTATTTGGTGTTTGGGCAACAGTCCTGCTCATTGTTTTTGGTATGCTTCTCAACTGTGCAGCCTCATCCTTTCTCTGTTCATTCATGTGATTCAGACCGCATTTTTTCTCTCGCAAAAACGTAAAAGTCTTGCGTTTGGATTCACTGATAGAAAAGGAAAGCTTGTATGCTGGTACTAATCTGTGTTGGTTCAGACCCAGCCGCCGAGTATTTTCCGGCGACTGCGACGACGAAACTCCAGTGAACACACACACACGTATATGAAGCTAGAGCTAGATTACTTTCCTGACCACAGCAACTCACACACGCACATACGGAAACAATATGATCGCTACGCGTCCTCTTTTTATTGCTTTGAACTCACAGTATGTTTACAACATGGGGTACATGCATATATATACTGGGATTCTAGTATGCCGACTCGAATACTAGCCCAACTCTAATCCTAGTAGTACTCAGTTACATGCAAGTATACGGATTGGACTCAACACACACACACCTCGGTGTAGTGCAATCCTATACGTATACAACCCATATATGTGACACCATGTCGGTGTTAGACACGGAGTGCTTATTCCTAACAATCACCCCCTAAGCACGACGTGCTCTTCAACATCCACCTGGATCCCAAATATACACGCTGCTTCTCGCGGGCGTCATCCACGGTATTGCTTTCGTCGATTCCTTTCTCAGCACTCATGTCACCGACTTTGCTTTCGTCGGCTTCTCCATGGCTTCACGCCGACAACCCTTTTTGTCCGCACCCTTCTCCACGCCTTCACGCCGACTGTCCTTTTTGTCCGCGCCTTAAGACATTATACTTGGTTCGATGAAGTACTTTCTCATCGATGCTTCACATATTTGATCTTCTGCTTCCCGGTACTCTTGGATGCAATAGAACAAATATGTAGGAGCTAGCTTCTTCTCGTTACTAGCAATTCCGACTTCTACCTGCTCCTGATCAACATCGTCTTCTGGCTCGTCTAGAGTAGCAAGGCACAGGTTGCCTACCTGTAGCGATTCATCTTTTCTTTTTTGAATCCCTTTATGGCGTGTTTTCTTCTAGCTTCTCTATACCACGTGAAAAGCCTCTTGATGGATCTGCACCCCCTATTGTTGGGTCTCCTCCATCTGTCTGGCCACCAGTCCACACTCTTGGACCATCGCCTTCTAGCCTTGCTGGCCTATTTGCTGGGCTCGCTTCAACTCTCCCTCCTCCTCTAATTGCTGGGCCAACAAGTGCAGGTATCACTGCACATGCGCGCTCTTCCAGCTCTGTGTCTTCTGGCCACGGACTAGCCTTATCTTCAGACTCTTTTTCTTCTAGGAGAATCCCTTGTGTTTCTGGCATGGTGTCCACGCCTGGAGCACCTCCTAGGCCTTCAACGCCTTCTGGGCCCGAACTTGCTGACAAGGATAAGCTTGGTTGATCCATATTTTCTTCATACTCAAGATCCCACGTGACGTGAAAAGTTGGATATCCTGGTTTGTTGCAGCCCCAATTTCATGACTCGCCATCCTCAAAGATTACGTCACCCCTGACAACCACCTTATTGGTATAAGGATTGCACAAGCGGTATTCCTTTGAGCTTTCATAGCCCGTCATGATCATTGGAGTCCTCTGCTCCGCCAATTTACTCTTATGGCCGGACTCCGTCTTGACATGCGTCACGCACCCAAAAGTGCGAAGATGATTAACCGAGGGTTTCCATCCGTACCATGCTTCGTACGGTGTTATACCAACTCCACTCTCAGTTGGCTCCATGTTCAGCAAATACATAGCCGTATTGACTGCCTCACCCCAGAATTTTCCTGGCAAGCCTTTACTCTTCATCATGCTCCGTGCCATGGTCAACACAGTTTCATGCAGCTCACCCCCTTGATCAATGCGTAGGGCTCTTATCTTCGCCTCCACCTTGAACTCTTCGGCTTCCTTGATCTTCTCGAATGCTTGTTGAGCTTGATCCTTACTTTTCAGCAACACAATCCACATGTATTTACTATGATCATCCACCACAAGCATGAAGAACTTATTGCCGGACGGAGTTGCGGGTGAAATTCCAATGCATAGATCACCATGAACTAGTCCCGAGGCTTCACTTGCCTCAAACGTGGCTTCACATGGTAACGGGGCACTCCGTTCATCGTGATCCACACACAGTAGATCGTGATCCACTTGCGCCACAATCTCCGTAGCCGGTGATGGAGGATCCTCCTCATCATTCAGCTCAGTTACTTCGAGTATCAGCATCATTGGTCCATCATCTCCTTCCTAGGCGATGAGAGCCCTCTCCTTTTCCTTTGGTGGTTTCCGGCAATCAGGCTTGAAGTGACCGAGCTCGCCGCAGTTATGACACCTTACTTTCTTTATGTCAAACTTCCTCCGCGGCGGGGTGTCATCTTCGTCCTCCTGCCCCGCGATGTACTTTTTTGCTGGGCGTTGCTTCTCCTTGCCGCTCGTGGAGTCTCCTTGCTTTTCTTTCGAAAGAGTCATCCACTGCTGTTTCGTGAGCATCAGGTGCTCAACTTGTTCTAGATCACCGAAGCTGATCCGGATTCTCTCGTCGTGTGCCTTGAATCTTCCGACGAGATCCTCAACCGTCAATGTATTCAGGTCGAGATATTGTTCGATCGATGTGACGATCTGCATGTAGCGCGCCGGCGCCGCACGCAGGAACCTTCTGACGTTCTTGACCTCGTCCAATCTCTCGCCATATCCCCTGATTGCGTTGATGAGGGTAACGAAACGGGCGGCAAACTGATCAACCGTCTCGCTCTCCTCCATCTTTAAATCTTCATAGCTTTTCGTCAAAGTTTAAAGATGCGCTTCCTTCACGCGGGCATGACCTTGGTGCAAGATCTTGATTGTCTCCCATGCATCTTTCGTCGATTTCTTTTCGACGAGGTGCTGCATCACGTCCTTCGGCACGACGAAATAGAGCACCGTTAGCGCCTGGCGATCCTTCCGGTACTTCGCGCCTCCCTTGACGTACTCGTCGCCTCCTGGATCAACGGCCTCCCAAACCTCCTGAGCCTCTGTGGCCACCTCCATGTTGAGTGCCCATAGTCCGTAGTCCTTGCGATCGAGGCGCAGATACAAAGCCGCCCCCACCGTCTCTGTCACCGGTGATGATGCCGAGCTCTCGCCAAACTTCACCATCGGCATGACCTCCTAGTACTTTCAGCAGATCACGAATGACGACCTTGACTCTGATACCAATTATTGGCCCAGACCCAGCCGCCGAGTACTTTCCGGCAACTGCGACGACGAAACTCCGGTGAATACACACACATATATGAAGCTAGAGCTAGATTACTTTCCTGACCACAGCAACTCATACACGCACATACGGAAACAATATGATCGCCACACGCACGTATCGTGTGTCCTCTTTTTATTGCTTTGAACTCACAGTATGTTTACAACCCGGGGTACATGCATATATATACTAGGATTCTAGTATGCCGACTCGACTACTAGCCCAACTCTAATCCTAGTAGTACTTAGTTACTCTCTCCGTTTTAAAATATAAGATGTTTTAGCTTTGTGAAGAGAGTGTATCTAGACCCCTTCTAGTATCTAGGTTCATTCTAAACCTAGATGAATCTAGACACTAAAAAAAGTCTAGATACACTTCATTCACAAAACTAAAACATCTTATATTTTAAAACGGAGGGAGTACATGCAAGTATACGGATTGGACTCTAACACACACACCTCGGTGTAGTGCAATTCTATACGTATATAACTCATATACGTGACACCATGTCGGTGTTGGACACGGAGTGCTTATTTCTAACAATCTATGTGTTCATCATCAGATCTATGAGAGCAACTACTTCAGCGCGCCGATCATAAGCAGGAAAAAGATATGTATCAGAATCCAACACCCAGGAATATCTTAAGCAATGTGCCTTCAGATTAATAGTTCCATTGATGCGTGCAGGCGTACCACCGATAACATGGTAGTTGCACATGACAATATGCGATCTGACTTCAGATATATGCTACTGTATTTAATTGGTTGGATTCGATGAGGTTGGGGTTGCTGTTGAGATCAAATCTGATATAAGTCTTCTCCTAAGCACATGAATCAGTCAAGAAACGAGAAGCACCAGCACAGATGGGTGCTACTACCTTCTTGTGCCTCTTGCTGCCCCTCTGGGTTCAGGATGCGACTGCGAAAGTTGGCTTTACAAGAAGTGATTTCCCACAGGACTTCGTCTTCGGATCTGGAACCTCAGCATATCAAGTAAGCAATCTATCTTGTTTGGCCTGGAAGTTCTGGCATGTTTATTTCATCGGGTGAACTCGTTGATAAAATGACATTTTTCGTACGTACTGAATTTCGACGTTTCTTCTGTGTTCAGTATGAGGGCGCTGTTGCTGAGGATGGCAGGAGCCCAAGCAGTTGGGACAATTTCACTCACGCAGGTTGGTTTCTACATGTTTGTGAAGTCTGTCTCTGGTTTTCCGGTGCTGCAATGTCTGACTATATGTTGTTTTAGCATGGGTGCATGCATATGATTGTGGATAATTTTCATGTTTTTCTTTCAAATGCTTAAGAAATTAACCCTCGGGCAATTTGCGATCATTTCTCCTGATGCATTGTGTGGGTTTTTTGAGACTAGCTCCTTCTTGTTAGAACAATTTTACAAAGCATGTCTGTTGCTGAAACATAACTGAATTTTGAGTAACTGAACATGGAAAATTGAGAATTAACAATAGCCAAGACCAGAATTTGATGTGCGTAACCAAGAATTTGTTCGGTGTGATTAGGTCAATTTTGAATCTTTTATTTGTTCTTGCAGGCAAAATGGAAGACAAAAGCACAGGAGATGTTGCCGCAGATGGGTACCACAAGTACATGGTAAAGAATATGGGGCATTGCAAAATATTGAGCATTTCTGTGCTTTAGTAGTTCTAAAAAAAACTGGCTTATTTGATTTTTCAGGAGGATGTCAAGCTCATGTCTGAGACTGGCCTAGAGGCCTATAGGTTCTCCATCTCCTGGTCAAGGCTTATTCCAAGTACAGAATTCTGCAAAAACTTTCATCAGAAGAGACCGATTTAGTTTTCTTAGTTATCTCATTGTTTCTGCGAATTTCGGGTTTACAGATGGACGTGGAGCTGTCAATCCAAAAGGACTAGAGTTCTACAATAACCTCATTAATGAGCTAGTGAATCATGGTATATTTTAAGATCCCTGAGCAATTAAATATTTAACTGCAATCAATTGTTACGTTCATGCAATAGGCATAAACATCTTTTCATTTCAAGAAATGTATGTAGATAAAGTTGAAGCCATTGCTCATTTTACCTTCCTATATTTGTGATATTTATAGGAATTCAAGTCCACATCACGCTTCACCATCTAGATCTCCCTCAGATTCTTGAAGACGAGTATGGTGGATGGTTAAGCCTCAGAATTGTGTAAGTTCATATATGGTTTCACTACGAGCAAAATAACTTTTTTGCAGCGGCAATTTATATAGCATTGACATACTTATGACATAATTTTTTCCCATATTCATATTTTTACATCTATAAAATGCAGCGAAGATTTCACAGCATATGCAGATGTTTGCTTCAGGGAGTTTGGAGATAGGGTCGTGTCCTGGACAACTATGAATGAGCAAAACATCGGCGTAGTGGCCTCTTATGATGTTGCTCTGTTCCCCCCTGCCCGTTGTTCGGATCCATTCGGATTAACAAAGTGCACGACTGGGGACTCTGGTGCCGAACCTTACATAGCAGCGCATAACATCCTTATGGCGCATGCATCAGTTTTCAGTCTGTACAAAGAAAAGTATCAAGTGAGTGAATGCTCTTGTACTCAAATTAGTGTTGGCCCTTCTTTGTTTCTTCATAAACCGCGCCACTCTAGCCATCTAAGCTTTGCTCAAGAATGAACCGTTTTCAGTCATATATTACATAATAACCACATCTTGATTCATTTTTTGGACGCTGATATGTCAAGAGTATTTGAGCATTGGGCAACAGGTGATTAGTATTTCTAGTTGGAATAGCTGGTTTGCTTTGTTCGGGTTCCAAGCCTTGTTCCTTTCAACACAGTAATGTACATAGTTTCTTCTCACCGAAATGTACATAGACTCTTATTTCGTTAATTGAGTGGGCTGTAATTCTGTTCTTTTTTTTATTAAAAATATTATTACTTAGTTGTTTCCCTGTTACGTTGCTAAATTTTCAGAGGTATAGGCTAATAGAAATTAAGAAGGAACCTTTTGTATGCAGCCCATGCAAAAAGGAGTTGTTGGCATAAATGTCTTCTCCCACTGGAGTTACCCGTTGACAAATTCCACTGTGGATTTAGAAGCAACACAGAGATGTAAAGATTTCTTGTTTGGCTGGTATGATATTTTACCTCAGTTTTGTTACAGAAAGCATTTCACCTGTATAATCTGTGCATTGGTGAGATCTTAAGTTGCCTGTACTTGCAGGATACTAGAGCCATTGGTGTTTGGGGACTACCCAGAAGTTATGAAGAAGAATGTTGGCTCTCGCCTTCCATCCTTTACAAAAACTCAATCTGAACTTATCAAGGGTTCTTTAGATTTTATAGGAATAAATCACTACTATTCTCTCTACGTGAATGATTGCCCTCTGGGAACAGGTGACCGAGACTACAATGCTGACATGTCAATTCAAACCAGAGGTAAGTATCTTTTTTTTATAGCGATACTAGGAATCTTACTCGACCACTTGAATCATGTGTCATGCCGATGTGTAGTTTGATTCATTTTTCTTGTCACGGTGCACTGTGCACACAAGCAATGCAACTGAGATAATAGAAAAATAGACTAGCTAAGACAAGCTGGCAAGCCGCCTTTCCATGTTCATAGTCACATATGTTGGGCATTTCTCTGGGTGCGGTGTTCGGTCATCCCAAAAGATGGTTGATGTTTATTATTACCTTCAGAGCCTGGTTTTTTGTCATCACCGAGTTACGTTTTCTGCCACAGCACTGCATCCGGCAACTTTTTTATTACCCATTTTAATCTCAAAGCGTACCTACCTGCTCACCACTTTACTAGACAAATGTTGTGATAGAAAAGAGTTGCAGTAGTGTTCTGTAAGTAGTTCCTTTGTATGATGCAGGTTCTAGGACAGACCCACCGACTGGCCAGGTAAAAAATCATTTGTCCCCAATGTGTTGCGCAAAGAAGTTGCCAACTCCAGTTCTTTTCGCCTTGTACTGTACGTGTTCTGGACTGGATCAAGAGATTATACAGAAAATAACGCACTTGAAAACTGATATCTCAGTTGAAAATAACTGTCGAAAATAATCAATATTTGTCTGCAGGGTGCCCCCACAAATGTTCCAAGTGATCCCAAAGGGTTGCAACTTGCACTGGAGTACCTAAAAGAAACCTATGGGAACCTTCCCATCTATGTTCAAGAGAATGGCAAGCACAATTCCCAGCAAGAAGCAAGCCTGTTCTGTTAACGAACAAATTATGTCGAGTAACCATGTGGCCTTTTTTTACATCTCTTCAGGTATGGGGTCTGCTGACGCCAGTCTCGACGACAGGGACAGGGTCGCTTACTTGAGCAGCTACATGGAAAGCACACTTAGCGCACTGAGGTGTGTCAAGAGATCAAAGACATATAAAGTCTCCACAATTTTCATTTATTTCAAATGCAACGGAATTCAAAATTGAGAAGGCACCAGCACACGCCTGAATACTTGTTACTCGAATACTTGAGACCCAGAAAACAAGTATACATACAGAGATTCCGTCCTGATGCCCTCGCTTCTGATCTTGTGCAGGAATGGAGTTAAGGTGAGAGGCTACTTTGCATGGGCATTCATGGACTTGTTCGAGCTGCTTTCAGGGTACCAGTCGAGGTACGGCCTGTACTGCGTCGACTTCTCCGACGAGGGTCGGCCACGGCACGCCAGGCTTTCCGCTCGCTGGTACTCCGCCTTCCTGAAGGAGAAGGTCGGAGCCTCTGCGGTTCTGCCAACAAGGCAGGGTCAGAACCAGGCGCTGAATGTCGTGTCCTAACTCCCGTACTCGCCCCTGAGTCTGGTCTGGGATGTGCTTGGTGCCGGGCGCTGGGACCTGGGGTTTTCGATCAGAATGTGCAATAGTTTGTGTGAGCAATCGAATAAAGGATTGTGTTGAGGCTTACTGCTTCGCTGCCGTGGCCGTCATCATCATGATCACGCGACGAGACCTAATTGTGGTGGGAGTGACAGACTCGCGGCTGCTGTTACCGTAGAAGGCTCAACCTGATGCAGTATATTTAGATTAGTTCTTCAGTCCTACTCTCTCCATTCGAAAATATAAGACGTTTTAGCTTTGTGAATCGAATTGTATCTAGACGTCCTTTAGTGTATAGGTTCGTAGAGGTTGGGAGTGAATGTATACACTAAAAGGTGTCTAGATACATTCGTTTCACAAAACTAGAATGTCTTATATTTCCGAACGGAGGGAGTACCGATTTGTGCGCAAGTGACCAGTACCGTCGATCTTCGATGTGACAGCTCAAGTTGAAATTACTACTTCCTCCGATCCAAATTATCTAGATACATCCGAATTTAGACAAATCCAAGTCAATTAATTTGGGTCAGAGGATACTCCGGTTACTACTGTCTACCTTCCAACAAGATCATCTTTTAGCTGCTTCTCTTCTACGTACTTCCTCTAGAAATAAGTGTCGCAGATTTGGAAAAGGGGAGTATTTTGCTAGTCAATTGTAAGGCTATAAAGCCAGTGCTACAAGGCACCGTGGCCTATCTTCTCCTTCCCTGGGTAAAACCTTGGCTGGCCTTGGCCGGTCCAACTAAGGCTTGCTTCGGTGTCCCCCCCCCCCCCCCCCCCCCCCCCCGACCAAAACTTTGAGATAAGTGGACGACTGGGTTCACAGGCGGGTAGTGGGCGGGCCTTAGTCAGATCCAAGCCCGTGTATTGCCCCGCATGTAGCTGTATTCGAATACGATTCGGAGGAGGTATGTACGGGTCGTAGGCATAGAAGAAAAAATAGGTATTGGGCCCACTTCTGTTAATCCCGTCCACGTTAATCTGATCCGATCGCATAGCTGCCGCGATCTCTATTGCGCTGGACTGTGCGTCGATCCACATCGAGAGCCGGAACCCTAAGTCGGTTGCGACGACCGGCGTGTTGTCGCAGCTTCCGCATTAGATCGAAGACGATCCGTCCCATATCGGAAGTGGCCTCAAACCGCCTGCTAGGGTTTGGAGTCGTCTGTGACGAGCCCTCCTCAACCAACTGTTTCTAGTGTGTTCTTTCTCTGCGATCTCCGTGGTGTTCTTTGAGAGGTAATTCCGTCACCCATATTGTTGATCACATGTAGTATAAAATGTTTCGATTACGGTTGATGGTTTGGACTGATGTAGATATATGGCGGACAGTAGTAGTGGTTCCAGTAGGATGGAGATAGTTGCGGGGAACGATAACAATGAGGATTATGATAGTTCGGAACATGAGATGTTACCTCCTGAAGACGGACATATGAATGTAAATGATGATGGTGATGATGCCTCGGACGATAATGTGAGTGAACCTCTAATTTATGCGATGCAATTTTTATTATGACGCTCTAGATTTTTTTTCAATAGTTATTTTTAATATGTGTAGATCAAGATTGATGCTGATGAGCAGATCGAGTCTGAGGTATTGGACAGTGAATACATAGACGAGGTATGTAGATAATAATTGAAAATTGCTAGCGTATGCACTTAATGAACTGATTACAGTGTAACTAACTATTGTCTTTAAATTTTATTTGTTCAGTTAATAATTGGTACCGATAATACGTATGACTACTATGGTGACTCGAATTTGGAGATAGTTGAAGGATTATGCTCGGTAAATATAAGTGAGGTATGTCATTTATATTTTATCATCTTATATTAAAGCATGGGATATAAACAACTGGAGCAATATACTCATACTATGTGTGTCGTTGTTCTGAATTTGTAGGTGACATCAGATGATCCTAAAGACAAAGAATATAAGGTTGACTGTGACAAGGATATTGGTCACCCCGGAGATGAGCGAGAGAAGTATTGGAAGATAAAGGATATGACATTTCATTCTGAAGTTGCGGCATATGTTTTCTACAACTCCTATGCTAGAGACCATGGTTTCAGCATTAGGAAGAGCAGGTCCAAGATCAGCAAACGTGCATCACAAGATGTAGTGAGGAGGACGTTTGTATGTTCCAGGGAAGGGAAACGGCTGAAGAAGTACTTGCCTTTGGAGGGGCGAAAATATAGGCCAAGAGCAGAATCCCGATGTGGATGCACAGCGCAACTGACCGTGAAGCTAGATAGATCTAGAGGTGTATGGCGTGTTAGAAATTTTGATGATGGCCACAATCATTTGTTGGCTAGACCAGACGAGGTGCCGTTTCTTTGGTCACACAGGAAGTTCAAAGATTTCCAGAGAGCAGAGATATTAGCAATGGTAGCTTCTGGGATTAGAAAATACATGATCATGAGTTCCTTTATCAGCAAGTATGGTCGGTATAGTTTCGTTGGATTTACGAGGAAGGATTTGTATAACCTGTGCGCAAGGGAGAAGAGGAAGCTTCTTTCAAGTGGTGATGCTGCCACGGCCATTGGAATTATGGAGAGCGGGAAGGAGAAGGACCCCGACTTTTTTTTTGATCATGAACTTGATGATAAGGGACGTTTGAAATGTTTGTTCTGGTGCGATTCTCAGTCGCGTATGGACTATAAGAATTATGGTGACGTCTTGGTGTTTGACAGCACATACAAGATGAACCGATATGGCATGCCATTTGTTCTGTTTGTCGGCTTGAACAATCACCGAAAGACTACGGTATTTGGTTGTGCCATCATATCAGATGAGACTGAACATACATATTCTTGGTTACTACGTACATTTATGAGAGCAATGTATCAGAAGAGGCCGAAGTCTGTAATCACAGATGCAGATGCTGCGATGATAAGAGCGATCCGAAATGTATTACCGGATGTGTGGCACCGTATATGTACATGGCACATTGAAAAGAACATGAGCAAGCAACTAAGTCCCAAATCATTGCCGGAGTTTCGGTCTCTATTATATTACACCACTACGGAGGCAAAATTTGAGGTGGGATGGCACGCATACGTTAGGAAATGGCAGACGGATAAGACAAAAACTTGGCTAAGGAGAATGTATAAGAAGAAAAGAATATGGGCGGCCGCAATACCTAGCAGATGGATTCTGGCTAGGTATAAAAAGCAACCAGCGGAGTGAAAGTCTGAACTCGTGTCTTCATCTTCACCTTGATTACGGGATGACACTTGTGGATTTAATTGTGCACTACGAGAATGCTATTGTCCGTTTACGGAAGAACGAGGCACGAGATGATTGCACGTCTTCACAGACTATGTCGGTGGCAGTGACTAAATGGCCGGAAATTGAGAGTGCAGCGGCCAGCACGTTCACAACAGCAAATTTTTATATTGTACAAGAGGAGCTGTATAAGATTGACGGTATGGTGCTAGTCAAAAAAGTGAGGGTGAAGAATCAGCAAGGTTCCTTGTTGCATGGAGAAATAACCGGCGCAACCAATTTATTGTCGAGTATACACCAAGCAACTCGGAGCAAAGTATAGAATGCACATGCCGAAGGATGCTCCGTAGGGGCATCCCTTGCAAGCATATACTATTTGTGTTGACGGAATTAAAATTGGTTGACCTGCCAAGGTGCATAGTTCTTCCATGATTTTCAAAAGATGCGAGACGTAGGCTACCGGCGAGGCATACTAGCGATCTGTTTGGTTGGGGATTTTCTGGAGCAGAGGAGCGAAAAAGGTATACTGAGCTCAGTGTGCTAGCGTCGGAAGCTTTACATGTCGCATGCAATGATCCAGATTTGTACAATCAATTAAAGGCAAGCCTGCAGGACATAGCATCAAAGCGACAGTCTTATGATACAAGAGCGCGTGGTCCTAGAAAATCTGTTGATTATGATGCAGGGGTGAGTTCTACGAAAGCACCATTAGTTGGTGATCCTATTAAAGTTAACACAAAAGGTGTCCGTAAGGAAAACAAGAAACGTAAGAACGCTCTTGTCAGTAAAAATGGAAGACCACTTGCGTATGACGAGACAAGGAGGTTAAATCGGTGCAGTGTTTGCAAACTGCCAGGTCACAATAAAAAAAGCGTCAAATGCAAACACCATCCTAGGTAATTCACTTTGCATGTCGTTACCTCGTGTCATGTCATGAATTAGTTGTTACTTAATTTTATTTTCATCGTGTGCAGACATATTGCAGAAATGTTGGTTCGGACGGAAGAACAGTAAATATTGGCTACAGTAGATCAATGGAAGTGAAGAGCTGGAACCGTTTGCACCATGTCTTGTAGTTTTGAAGCAGACCGTAGTTTTGAAGCAGACGTTTGCATTTAAATACTGATGGATTTTTTTTTACTGTGTGTGTTGAGTTAGTTAATGGCGGAAATTATTTACTATGCGTGTTGAGTCAATCACGGATATTTATCTACTTCCGATGAGCAAATGTTGGCCTTTGTTGTAGAATAAAGTTTAAATTCTGATATTTTTCTTGTACTTTTTTAGCACTGACTAGAAGATAGATGATCTATGACAATCGAGGCTAGAGCTTCAAAAAACTATGGCTTTCGGTGTTTGCTTAAAAAAATATTACTTTTGGGGCTAATGACTTCGAAGGACTGCAACTTTTATAGATTCAGCAAAGCAACAATATATACTAGTCTAATAGTACTGGATACATAATAAAATCACAAGACAAAGTATTAGAATATTTCTTGTCCAACATTACCTAATACAATCTAAAATTTCATCTAAATGTCATTACTCATCAACTATGGTCTTGATCTTTTTCACATTCTCCTTGTTGTCATCACCAGCTTTCAATAGACCATATAGCATTATTTCATTTTTTTTCTTTTCCTCCTTCGGAGCAGACCTTTCTTCCTCCCATTTCTTCTCCTTTGCCTTCATCATATATGCTTGTGTTTTCTGCACTTGCTTTAGCATCTCAACTGCAATCCTCAGAGAATCCCTATCTTTCTCCATCTCCACTATTCCAAACTCAGTTTTACCATTCAGCAGGGCCATGTTTTGGTCCATCACCTTCTTGTAAGAATCATCTAGAAACTTGCCAACATCATCCATGAGGCTTGCATAGTTCTTCTCGGCCTTGTTCTTCTCCCCGGCTACAATAGCTAGCAGCTTACCATGCTCCACCCTCTCATCAATTCTGCTACTGTTGCTCTCATTGTACATGCACCATAGCCTGGACAATGCATTCTGCAGTGTCTCTGGCCACTCTTGGTCATCTACCCAAGATACAAATCCACGGTTAACAATTTCCTGTAAATTAAAATGGCGCATTAATATTTTGACACTACAAACCAATGCAATACTACACACATATGCTTGGATATGTTATGGACAGTAATAAGGAATGGAATTTAGCATGAACACAATATAGCATGGACAGAACAAAATCGAAATTTATTAGATTTGGTTGTACATACATTTTGGAGTGGGCACATGTAAAATCTTCGGCCTGTGTTCGTGCCTTCGAAGGCAACACACTTCTGTGGCTCCAAATTGTGCCCTCGACAGCGTTCGCCACAATCGATGGCTATCCCATTAAATGTCGGGTCATCGCAGCGATCTGGAGCATAATCTATCGAGTGGTAGTCCTAATCAAATAGAAACCTCTGCTCAATACCCCAATTTCGAGATAAAACATCTAAATTTCTCAATTCCCGTATGAACTCCAACCCTAGAAAACAAGGGAACTTACCCCGAGCAGGGATTGGCTGGAATTCGATCCGTCATTCCAGCTAGGCATCCCGGCGAGGAGAGCGGGCAGGCGCGGCGGCGCTTGACGTCGGCGTTGATCTGACAGAGGCGGCGGCAATTTCCCTGGCGGGCGGCGCTACTGTGCGGGATCGAGGCAAGGGCGAGTGCGAAGTGCCCGGCCTGGTCAATGGGCCGGTGCTTTTAGTTCGACCCATAGACCGCGGTCAATGGGCCGGTGCATTTAGTTCGACCCATAGACCGCCAGGTGGGTCCGACTGATCCCGTTAACGGCGCTCTAGGCGCGTCCTTCTCCCACTTTTTAGAATAAATTCATGCAGAACCTAAACTTGCCGACCAAAAACAAAGAGTCGAGACCGGGATGAGACAGGGCTCCACGGAGATGCCCCGAAGAAGGTAATGACACACCACCCAACGGTCTAGGGTTTTCACGTGGAGCCCTGTCGCGAGGGAGGTGCCGATGGGCATCGCCGCAGGTATCGCTCCCCGTCTGCCGCCACACCCATTGTCCCCAAGATAGGCCTCCAGCACACGAACTGGGAGCTGCCGAAGCCGAAGCGCCGCCAACACCAAAGCCTCCCGTGGGGGAGGGAAACTTCCCTCCATCACTTATTTTCAGGGGCGGGATGGCTCTTAGATTTATGAACGATCGAGAGCATGAAATGATACACCATACAGCATGTGCCGGTGTAGTGTGGCCTCTACTCAATTTATTAGATTGTTAATTTTACGTCCCTAACTTGTTGCATGCACGCACCTTCAAGTCTGCATGCAATGATACACCGTGCGCATGGAATACTATACCATTGAGCATGAAATAATAGACCACCGGGCCAATGTTTGTGTTCATGTAATAATGTGATGAAATGTTACTTTGCACGGTAAAATAAACACAATTTAAAATATTCATCTTATCTCGTTTGTTACAGATAGATCTGAAATTCAACTGGTTGGGAAACCTTCTCGGGGACTAAAACCCAACCTATCAACACTGATACAGTACTAGTCACGACATTCACGACCTTGATAACCTTGTTTTTCACATTGTCGAGGACGTTTGAAGCAGACAAAATTATTTTTGCAACTTTAAGTCTTCTGTTAGCATTCACTTTGGCCTGCAATATTTTCCAAATGGTTATGAAAATAGTATGTTCTATCAGATGGAGCGAGGATAATATGTAAGCATACCTGCGAAATTTCGGCAGTCATACGATCACCATCCCAGTGTTCCATACATTCCAGTACAAATAATCCACAAGAATTGCTAAAACAAACAAATGAGTCGTCGGAATTGTTTCACGGCTAAGGAATAATAATAGATGTAATATGCAATAGAAACTCACCCATCATCCTGCTTAGCCATATCATATTGTACTATAGGCCATTTTGACACGTCAGGGTAATTTGTTTTGTACTTTCGTTAGTTTGTTTTATGTCAAAAGCTATTTGCCATCTCTACAAAAATAAACACTTAGTCTAATTGCTTGATTTAGACTGTACGTTAATTGAACAAGTTTGTGAAAGAATTACCAATGTTTTAACAGTCTTTCTCGTGACTGATAAAGTATACAAAGAGTCAAGAATTTGGAACTGCTGCTTTGGTATGTGCATGACAACTGTAGTCCAATGCTGATTTCCTATGTTAAGCGGGAAATATGTCTGCAAAAATATAATAATAAAAATAAATTAAATTACGGACGCTTTGTGATCTGAACATAAAATAGTGCTTACCTTGGAACGCGAAAAGTAGATCCACTTTTAGATATAACGAAGTCCATGTTGTGCTTCGACTGCTTGGCTACCGTCCATTTTATCACTTGTTTAATTAAGTATGTCGTCCTCACTGCTGAAAACAGACAACGATCATGTCCAACACGAAGTGACAAGTCTCCAATATAAGCGTCAATGACCTATAAGAAGAGAAATTTCATATTACTATCTTATAAGAAATTTATGTACATTAAAATTCTTTCCACACATGCAATTTAGCTACAACTTACTCGATCGGAAAGCCACTTATGGTCAAGAATTTCTTTCAGCTTAATCGACGACACTGCATTTTTGTTTTCATGTTTGTACACAGGCTTTTTTCCAATCGCTTCTGTCTCTGCTGCTTTTTGAAACATACGCACGGCTACGTCTATTTGCTGAGCAGTCAATTTAGATTTATCATCAATCTTTATATCAATCATTTCTGCGTTCCAAACATAGATAATGATAGTATTAATATTCAGTCGTACACAACATATGAAAACATAATCATTGAGTTTTCTAGCCATTTGGTTTTACCTTTTTTTAGCTCGACTTTTTTGGGGCTCATACCCAACATAATCATTGAGTTTTGTAGAAATTTACCTCTTCCGCTTCCCTGACACTTGTTGTACCTTCTCGGTTGGAACAATTTTGCTATCGGCACTCTTCGAATCATCATATGAGGTTGCTCCATCCTGTTCTTTACCATTTACCTGGGAAGATTGGCATATTTCTATTGGTAATTCCGAGGACGCTGATTTAGATGGTGCCATATGATCGATTAACCATGGATTATGAGGAGTGCTGCCCATTGGGTCTTTAGGCTCAGTCCTAACTTTTCCCTCTTCTGGCGTGACATTCTCATCGAACCCATCTTCCTTCAGCGACTGAATAGTTTATTCACAATCTGATCTACTTCAGCATCGTCAGAGACATTGTCATACCAAAGTTCTTTCTTTTTAATTGCAGGACCGTTCATAAATGACCCATTCTCTGCTCCCTCTTCACCTTCTTTCGAAATGGAAGCTGTTGTGCTTTTGTACATTACACCGTTCTTATTTAACATAGCGACAACTTCCTGAAAAAAGCAACATCAACATAAAGCATCAAATAGCTTTACAACATAATTTGCATTATTGTACATATAGTGTGTTACGTGTGCACAAATGACCATTGATTTCTTCATCATTCGCTCAACCTTTGACTCCATCTATGCATCAACCGCTCAATCACTCGCTCCATCATTGACTCAAGAAGTATTTCCTGCACAACTTTTGCATTTTTTTTGTTTGAGTTTCTCACGTTATATTTTCTGGCCGACTTTGCTTTCGGCTTCGAAATGTTAAAACCCCTTTTAAGATTGTCTTTTCTAGCCTGCAATGTAATATTATCTTCAACCTGCAAGTTAGAAAGTACAACTCATAAAGATTGCTCATAGTATGAACTATTCCTACGTACAATAAGCCCTTTCAAGATGTATGAGTAGTGAAAATGTATTACCACAATATCGCCTTCACCTCGGCCATTTATACAGTCATACGCATCCCTTAAGGTAGCAGCGTTGTCCGTCCAATTTAGCATGAGTGGTCGTAAGAACAATTCTGGATTGAGCCTACAAGGATCATCTACATCCTTCACCTTCTCCCAATAAAAATACTACACAGAATAATAAGAAATTCATGACATATATAACATGAAGCAATATCTGAGCGTTTGATTAAAATTAGATTGGTTCTAAATAGAAAGTATACCTGTAGTAATGACAAGTTTCCCTTAGGCCACTGCCTAATTTTTTTGTATTTAAGTGCAAGCCTCACATGTGTCATGAGATGATTTATTATAAACTCACTCCAATTAATCTTTGACATTCTGTTCACGTCCTCTACTACTGCCCAGTAATCTTTTCCTACTATCAGTTTACTGTTTGGCGCCAACACTGTGCCAAAGAGAACTAGACCAACTCTACGGAGAAAGTCATCGTCTGCGGCCTTACCTATCACAATCTCTTTAATTAAGTCTTCAATGACTAGGTTGCCAGTAGTATCACTGAGAAAATATGTTGGAATACGAGACTTTGCGTCATCCCCTTCCTCATCAAGTATACTCATTTCAGACAAGCCAACGTTACATAAACCATAAATGCACTCGGCATCGTCTGCACTAGCTGATAATTCACCTTTATTTTCTGGGATCACAAACTTCGCAGTATCTATATCATACACATCTAGCATGTACTGCAGCAAGACAACGCGCATCTTGATTTTGGGAATTTGTAATATACATCGGAAATTTGTTTCTTCAATTTTAGCGCGTTGCGCACTTGAAAATCTATCACATAGGGTGCACCATTTTTCAATGTTGCAACAAACATCACCATCAAGGTCGTTCATGCTGTCATAATCAACGAAAAGAAGAAGAATTAATAGTACTTTTAGAAAAAATAGTCCAATTCAAATGCAGATTATAATTGACAGGAAAAAATAGTCTGTTCACATGTCTGTGATCGCATATCTGTGACCGCATGTAATTTACCAGAGCAATTAATACAGTTAAGTTCAGTCAAGTTTCGTGTGTGTGATCACATGTCTGTGATCGCATGTGTGTAGAAAAAAATAATTGCGGCTCATCTTTACTACTCCAATAATGCTAATACCGATGTTTGATTAGAATATTATCATGTATCAACTGGCCTTGTAAGAAAAAAATAATTGCAGCTCATATTTACTACTCCAATAATGCTAATATCGATGTTTGATTAGGACTCGCTGGGTAGCCATCTTGCCAGCTATCTGCTATTGGCCTATCTTGGTCTAGCAACCAAATCACCCTAAACAAAAAAGGCCAGTTTGTCAGAATCAAAAAATGACGTGTTCCCGGTCCGGTTTTTGTATCATGTATTGTGCCATACGTCCATGCCATACACCATAGGATTGCTCTACCCGGGGAAACTACGGTGGGGAGAACTGATCGCGATGGAGGCTCGTTGGCTGGGATACAGAGCTAAGTGTCGCCCATCACACGCATTCGAGCTTTAATACCCCTACTCATCTCTCCACGGTTGTTTTTCTACCAATCCTAGATCATCTAAACGTGCACAAGTAAATTAATGGAGTACAATCAAATCGATCTAGTATGCAGATTAATGCGATGACGGCAGATGCGGCAGTCTCTTCGGTATAGTTACCTCGCAGTCGATGACGGCAGATGCGGCCGACGACGGAGCAGCGACGGTCGGAGAAGGTCGCCCACGCCGAGATGGGAGGCGGCACCAGGGGGAACGACGATTACAGGAGGAGCTACGGGAGAAGACCACGACCTAGGTCGTCGTGCGCGCAGCCAACCGCATTAATAACGAAGGATATTCGGCCCAGTTTAGTCCACTAGTAAAACGGCCCAACATGTTAACTGTCAAAAAATAAAACGGCCCAAGTTTTATTATCTGCGTTTTATTATTCAATTATGAATTAATTTTAATGAGCTTGACAAAATCGTATATTTGCAAACTTTGTCAAGCTCAGAAGAAATAGGCTTTTCCAAATGAGCAGGTGGTTTGTTGTGGAATACTAGTTGGGTGTGGTTTTGACACCGGTCAAAGTTTGGTGGTGACCATGCCTACTGCAAACTTTATCGGAATGATCTCAAATTTAGCAAAGATGTGTGTCTTCACATGAAAAACACTTCTATGAGGTTTGTTTTCAATATCTTTGCGGAAGAAAAGGCTCTTCCATTTTAAAATCGCAGAAAACGATGATTTTCCCTGAACCATGTACTAGAATGTCAATCCAGGTGTGACAACCAGCACCACGAGGGGGTAGTAGGCCACACCGGAGGCACACATGAGCAGGTGGTTTGTTGTGGAATACTAGTTGGGTGTGGTTTTGACACCGGTCAAAGTTTGGTCAAAATTGGCAAAACTTGGGTAAATTTGAACTACACCCACTACAAATGGAGCTCATGCATTTTTTTAAAAATCACTTTAAGACAGAGGACACCATGTTTCCACATGGATCTAGCCTCACATCATCAAGGTCCAACCAATATGCAGCCTTACCAGACGCCGAGATTTTGACCTAAATTTGACCGGACCACCAAAAATTCAAAAAATAACGAAACATCATGAAACCTTGGCCTCTCACCAAAAATTTGAACTACACCCACTATAAATAGAGCTCATGCATTTTTTTTAAAAATCGCTATAAGACAGAGGACACCATGTTTCCACACCAAAATTTGAGGGAACTTTAATTTCTTTTCCTAGAGAGCCTCTATTCGAGCTAATGGGCCTAGCCATTGAGAGCCTGCTCCGCCCAAAATATATTCAGATTGCCACACCATTCAGTTTTATTTAGTACCACATTGATACCATAAGGAGAATAGCGATGGCGAGCTGACTATATCTTGACACCCACGTGCTCCGTTACAAAATACTTATCTGGACGGGGTCAACGAGTGATCAAGAATGCTCGGTCGTGGCCAAGATCAATGGCTTAGATTGCACAGTGTGAGAGCGTTGGTCTACCACCTCCCCAAGTAGAAAATTGGATGTCGTAATTTATGGTAGAGGGGGTACGCAATTTGCGCGGCCCCTACAAATATTAGAATAAATAAATATATTCTAATTGTAATTGCATTATATGAAGGAAATTTGAAAATTCACTAGCTGGGCTGACACTGACAGGGTGGGATATAGCAAGTGTATAGTTGTATTTGGGCTTCGATCGGTCCTATAGGCTGGGCTGGGACCTGCTGTTCAGCTGAGATATTAAGCTGGCCCGTGTGTATGGGCCTAGCTGATGAAAGTGTTGTTGAACACATGTGCGAAACGATAGAGCCAAGCGCTAAATGTTGAATTTTTATTCAATAATGGACTCTTTATCACATGGTCACTTCATTTCAGTTCTGGTGATCCTTTGGGCAATCTGGACTGCTAGAAGGATACAAGATTTTCACAAACACAATACAAGATGCAACCTGTACATGTCATACACTTCATCAGGTCATTACAGAGCAACAAAGGTAGTTCTCGCGAAACTGTTCAATACAAACTGCATTAACAATATACCAACAAGGAAGCTACGATAACTGGTTCCGAGAACACACCAAAAGGAGGCTACCATAACTGGTTCTAACAGTCCAAACTACATACAGTACTGGTTCTGACAACACACCAAAAGGAGGCTACGAGGCTACGATAACTGGTCCAAACAGTCCAACCACATAAACAACAGTACGTACTAAGAACATATGTTAAAGTGCAAAACTACCATCTAAGCTAAGCCACGGACAATAAGCACCTGCAACAGAGCCCTATGTTCAGCCTTCTCGCGAATATCTTTAGAAGACTCGGCTAGAGCACGAACATGCATCAGTAGGTTCTCTAGATGACCACCCCTCGGCTTGGAGCCATGGTAGTAGCATCTGTATAGGCCCTTCTTCATGTAAGCAGACTGGTCCAGATTTTCTAGCTTCATGATCTCCTTGGAAATGAAGGAATCCTTATTCCTATGATCCACTTCCTCTGCGGAGTCGTCCGAGGCAAATTACATGAAAATACAATAATTTCAATATCCTATCAAATATAATCTACAGGACAAATTTATGCATGCATAATAAATTTTCAGAAATGATCACCGATAGTGGGCTTCCGTCCTCGTTCAATTCATAAGGATCCTCAAACTCAAACTTGTTGAGTTCATCAACCTCCTGTTGCTTCCTCTTCTTACCATGACTTATGGATGACTCGGCCCCCTGGATGGCAAAAAATACATGCAAACTTGAATTCATATAAATCTATCAAAAGGCAATACAACACTTTCAAAACATATTAAACCATATTCAAATTCTATTTTAATTTACATAGAACTATCTATAACTAATCATCATACAATCTTCCGTGACTACACATCATACAAACTATCATTATTGTGATCTACAAATCTCCTAGTACTAACATTATGTACCAAAACTAGCCAAAAGGGCCAACAAATTAAAAATAAGGAGTACCATATCAGTTTTAACCATGAGAGCATATATAGTACCACAGTACGACATTGCTAAGTATGGAGCTAGATTAAGGCATTGCAAGTTGCAACAACTAAAAATATACAGAATGCAATCGACAAGTTGCAACATAAGGTCTTCTGCAGTTTAGCTATTCGTATCAGTCACAACAGGAACAAGAGCTTGATCTGCCAGAGCAGAGCAATTTCTCTACAATATTGAAACTGGAAATGTATATTTCAGCACTGCATGTCATTACTTTACTTAGCAGAGCTCATATACTATAAATCTAAACATGGTAGGTGCAGTTACATGCACATGAGACATTTATTTCAGACAGGGAACTACAGCTACTGCAGAATATCTGCTATTGCATCGTAAAACTGCAGGCTTACAGTTTTTTAGCTGACGGCTATATCACACATCAAATTAGGTAAACAAAAAAGTTTGATAAAAGGACCATTAGTTAAGTTATAGTCCTAATCAGTAAGCAAATTAAGTCTTAGATTTCAGACAATACATTCTGACATATAGCCATTCTTTGAATATATGATATAGAATACAAGAAATAATGATCACATACAATGCATAGGAGTTTCTAAGATATGAAAATCTTAATAAGCACCTTCAGATTACAGAACCAATAATAAGTTAGATCAAAGGATAAAATTCATTTTGTTGCATGCAGCAAAATGGAAGAGGAATTAGGGATCCACAACAAGTTCAATCACCAATAAATATCACAAACCCTAGCCACAATCTTATAACATATATGAAAGAGGAATTAGGGATGAACAAACACTAGTGCACCGACTAATAGTGTAAAAATATTATACTACATGATTTAACAGAAGATAAATTGAGTGGAATCTGATTACCTCCTCCGCCACTGCATGCTCTACCGCCGCATGCTCCACCACCGCTAGCTCCGGCGCCGCTTCCTCCGCCACCGCTTCCTCAGCCACCGCATGCTCCGGCGCCACTTTCTCTGCAACTGCTTGCTCCGGCGCCGCATCCTTCGGCGCAGCACGATCTGCCACCGCATCCTCCGGCACAGCACGGTCCGCCACCACGTGGTCCACCTTGCCCACACCAACCACCTCCAGATCCGTCACGGCCGACCCCACTGCGCCTTCCTGCGGCACCACATCGTACACGGTTGCGACTATCTCGGCCACACCCTCCGCCGCCGCGCCACCATCGGATCCGGCAGCCGAACATACCCCAAGCTTTTGCGCCTCCAGATCTTCCACGGTCGTCACAAACGCGGCCACTCCCGCATTCGCACCACCATCAGATCCATCTTCTCCTCCGCCGCCATCCATCGTCGACCGCCGAAACCGCGTGCGAGCTCGAGTGGTGATGCGCGCAGACCTGGAAGGCGACGGGACGAGCTCAAGCGGTGATGGGGAAAAAGGAGGAACCTAAAAGACCATGCGCGCAGTTCCTAGTATTTAGCTAAATGGGGAAAAAGGGAGGAACCTAGAAGGCGACGGGACGCACGTGGCTTACATGCGACGGGTCTGTACACCGCCCACGTCTCCCGTACATACGTACACGAATGCTGATGTACAAACGGATGTATACGGGGTGGATCCAGCCCGCGGGACAGAATCGTGGGCTTGCAGGGCCATCGGTAGTTGATAAACGGGCAGACAACGAAGGATCCCCACCGTCCGATTCAACGACGCAACGTAAGGGGGTACACCGAAGTAAAAGTGGGTCCAACTCGATCTGTAATAAGATTAAACCCTTGTAAGCAGTCAATCCAAAGTTTGCTATGGTCCCCTCTTGGACTTGTAAACTATACTTCTTATCTATCAATGAATCGAAACGCAAAGTTTTTTGCGTTTTTCGGAAAAAAAAATCCAAAGTTTGCTAGTGTACTTCTCTTGCGTTCTGGAAGTGACTGCTGGTGCCACAGCTGATTCTTTACGTAAATTTACTCCAGAGCACAAGGACCTAGAGATGACAGGGGCAGATATGCTGTCATGCTCATAGTTTTTGGTATGCAGCCTCATCCTTTCTCCGCTCATTCCTGTGATTTAGACGGCGCTGATTTTCTAATCGAGTATGTCTTTTTCTTAATCGATGCTGGTACTAATCTGTGTGTTTATCCATCGGATCTATGACGCATTTGTCCAAATTGTTTAACTGAGACCGCTTCAGTACGCCAATCATGAGCCTTAAATATTTCCACTGATGCGTGCAGGCGCACCACTGTCAACATGGTGGTTGCGGTCTGACTTCTGATATAGGCTAGTACAGTACTTAATTTGTTTTTTCCCCACGAGGTTGATGTTGAGGTTGAGGTTGAGGTTGCTGTTGAGATTAATTGCTGATATAAGCCTTCCCCGAAGCGCAGAAAAGCAGCAGCAGAGATGGGTACTGATGCTGCCATCTTATGCACTTTGCTGTCCCTGTGTGTTCAGGATGCAACTGCGGCAACTGGCTTCACAAGAAGTGATTTCCCACAGGACTTTGTCTTCGGAGCTGGAACCTCGGCATATCAGGTTAGTAGTTTGAGCTGAAACTTCCTGTGTGTTTTAGTTGCTGTGGTGACGCATAAATTCTATGCGTTATCCCACTTACACACTTACTGAATATTGATGCTTCTTTTTCCTGCAGTATGAGGGTGCTGTTGCTGAGGATGGCAGGAGCCCAAGCATCTGGGATACTTTCACTCACGCAGGTTGGTTGTGAAATATGTCTCTGGTTTTCCTGAGCTGCAAGGCCTCATAACATTTTGTTTTAGCATGGGGATCATATGACTGTGGATACTTTCAGCTTTGTATTTCATCTAACTAAGAAAATAAGCCTTTGCACAATCTGCGGTCAGTTTACCTGATGCATCCAGTAGATATTTTAGACTAGTTCCCGCTTGGCAGAACACTTTCACACAACATTTCTATTTTTCGAAACGACTTGCACACTGCAATGCTGTTGCTTAAGCATAACTGAACTGTATGTGACGAATTGGCAAGAGCCGGCCAAGACCATAACTTCATGTAGTTGACCACGAATTAGGTTCAGTTCCGGGATTTTGAATATTTGATTTGCTCTTAACAGGAAAAATGTCAGACAAGAGCACGGGAGACGTCGCTGCAGATGGGTACCACAAATACATGGTAAAAAAAACAGGGTGCCTCGCAATAATCTTCAGAATTTCTCTGCTTTAGCAGTTCCAAGAAAATATTGGCTTATCTGATTTTGCAGGAGGATGTCAAGCTCATATCTGAGACAGGCCTAGAGGCCTATAGGTTCTCCATCTCCTGGTCAAGGCTTATTCCAAGTCAGAATTCTTCATAAGCTAAATCGCAATAATCTGCTTTGTTTTTCATTTATCTCATTATTACTGCAAACTTTCGGGTTGTAGATGGAACGGGTGCTGTCAGTCCAAAAGGGCTAGAGTACTACAATAACTTCATTGATGAGCTAGTGAAATATGGTAAGAGTATTACTGCAGATTGTGAAGCATTGACATATTTAACTGCAGCCATTTTTTTAGGTTCATAGTAGACAATCATTTAGTTTCAAATGTCTACAAAAAAAAAGAGTTGAAGGCATTGACCATACGAACCCTCCTATCTCTGTGATATTTATCCAGGAATTGAAGTACACATAACACTTCACCATCTAGATCTCCCTCAAATTATTGAAGACAAGTACGGTGGATGGTTAAGCCCTAGAATTGTGTAAGTATATACCTGGTTTCACTATCAAATAAATAACTCCATTGCAGCGGAAGTTAATAGTACCATTGACATATTAACGATTTTTTTTCTTATTTTACATCTACAAAATGTAGGGGAGATTTTACAGCATACGCAGATGTTTGCTTCCGAGAGTTTGGAGATAGGGTTGCATCCTGGACGACTATGGATGAGCCAAACATCGGTGTAGTTGGCTCTTATGATAATGGTGTATTTCCTCCTGCCCGTTGCTCAGATCAATTTGGAGTAACAAAGTGCAGCGCTGGGGACTCTAGTGTTGAACCATACATAGCAGCTCATAATACCCTTATGGCGCATGCATCTGTTTTCCGTCTATACAGAGAAAAGTATCAAGTGAGTGAATGATCTTGTACTCACAATAGTTTTGGTGGTGCTTTAGTTTCTTCACAAACTGTGATACTCTAAGCCATATTTGCTTTGCTCAAGAGTGGAGGCACTGTTTTCAGTCATTACATTACCCACATCTTAATTCATCTTCGTAATGCATATTTCAGCATTGGGCCACACATTGACAGTAGTATTGCTTGCGGGAATAGTCGTTTTGTTTCATAAAAAGATTCTTGGCCTTGTTTTGTTTCAAAACAGAAACGTACATAGACTCTTACTATTCCTCTAATTGAGTGCGCGGTTGTTCCTGCTTGTTTTCCCATTACTGTGCAAAAGAGGTATAGGCTCATAAAAAACTAAAATGGGACCATTTTGATGCAGCCCATGCAAAAAGGAATTATTGGCATAAATGTCTACTCCTACTGGAGTTATCCGCTGACAAATTCCACTGTGGATTTAGAAGCAACGCAGAGATGTAAAGATTTCTTGTTTGGCTGGTATGATACTTTACCTCCACTTTATCACAGAAAGCATTTCACCTGTATAATCTGTGCATTTTGAGATCTTAAGTGCCTGTACTTGCAGGATACTAGAGCCATTGGTGTTTGGGGACTACCCAGAAGTTATGAAGAAGAATGTTGGCTCTCGCCTTCCACCCCTTACAAAAGATCAGTCTGAACTTATCAAGGGTTCTTTAGATTTTATAGGAATAAATCACTACTATTCTCTCTACGTGAATGATCTCCCTCTGGGAACAGGTGCTCGGGACTACGGTGCTGACATGTCAATTCAATACAGAGGTAAGTATCTATTTTTTTTGGATAGGGATACTACGAGTATTACTCAACCACTCAAATCATGTGTCATGCAGGTGTGTAATTTGACTCATTTTTTTGTCACGGTGCACTGTGCACACAAGCAAAACAATGCAACTAAGATATGCAAAAAATAGACTAGCTAAGCTGCTGGAAGCGATGTCCTACTAATGCTGAGAGAAGCTGGCAAGTAGCCTTTCCATGCTCATAGGCAGATATGTTGGGCATTTCTCTGAGTGCGGTGTTCGGTCATCCCAAAAAATGTCCGATTTCTATTATTTATCATCAGAACCTGGTTTTTTGTTATCACCGAGTTACGTTTTCTGTAACAGCACTGCATCTGGCAACTATTTTATTACCATTTCAATCTCAAAGCATACTACTTGGTTACCACTTTACTAGACAAATTTAATATAGTAGTAGAAAAGAGTTGCAGTAGTGTTCTATAAGAACTTCCTTTGTATGATGCAGGTTCTAGAACAGACCCACCATCTGGCCAGGTAAAAAAATAAATTATGTCCTCAATGTGTTCTCCAAAGAAGTTGCCAACTCCAGTTCTTTTGGTCTTGTACTGTACATCCATTTGATTGATTATACAAGAAAGATGCACTTAGAACCGATATCACAAGTTTGACAGTAATTGTCAAAGATAATGTTTATTGGTCCACAGGGTCCGCCAACAAATATTCCAAGTGACCCAAAAGGGCTGCAACTTGTACTCGAGTACCTGAAAGAAACCTACGGGAACCTTCCCATCTATGTCCAGGAGAATGGCAAGCACAATTTCAAGCCAGAAACAAGTCAGCTAGTGAAAATAGTTGCTTCATTAACCCATGGCTTATTGTACATCTCGTCAGGTTTCGGATCTGCCGACGACAGCCTCAACGACACCGACAGGATCGGTTACCTGAGCAGCTACATGAAAAGCACGCTAAACGCGATCAGGTGTGTCAAGTCCAAACACATGCAGTTTCAGCATTTCTTTCCAAAACAGCATTCATCTAGCATTTCAAAGTGAAAAACTCCCAGCACAAGGCTAAGTATACTTGGATACCTGGGACCCAAACAAGTATGTACTACTACTAGAAGATAAGAAGAAGTTCCATTTCGACACCCTCTCTTGTTGTGCAGGAATGGAGCCAAGGTGAGAGGCTACTTCGCCTGGGCGTTCATGGACCTGTTCGAGCTCTTGTCGGGGTACCAGTCTAGGTATGGCCTGTACCGCGTCGATTTCTCCGACGAGAGCCGGCCGCGGCAGGCCAGGCTCTCCGCCGGCTGGTACTCCGCCTTCCTGAGGAACAAGGCCGGAACCTCTGCGGTTCTGCCTGAAGGAATGCAGGATCAGGACCAGGCGCTGAGCGCCGTGTCCTAGAATCCCGTTCCCGAGCCTGGGCTCTGGGATGTGCCTGCGGGTTTAGGCGCGTGCGTGCGCGTATTTTGCAGATTCCAATCAGAAATACGGTACTGTATGTAATTCTTGTGGGGTGAGCAATCCAATAAAGGATTGAATTTGCGAGTGTGGGTTTTGTGTGCGTCGCTGCCGTGAACGAACGTCATCGTCGAAACCCAATGGCACGGGGAGTGGCGGACTCACCGCTGCCGCTGTCAGAGCATCTCGAACCTAGCCTGTAAACACGTGAAAACCGTAAAATAACCGCTACTTTTAGTTTTTCGTAAAATCTATCGCTCCAGTGGTCCTGTAAAGGCGTTTGACCTGGGGTTATTTTGCAGGCGGCGATGAATTCCCTCCTGGCAGCCTCTACATTCTTCGTGCCGTTTGCTGAACCGAGCGTGAACCATATCCTTGCGCGCTGATACTTTCCATCCTTGTTCCCTTCCGCCAGCCACCATCGATGTCTCGCCCCTCCCTTTCGGCTTCCTCCGCCCACGAACCGCCGCCGCCGGATTCCTCGTGCGATGTCACGCTTCTGAGAGGTCATATCTTGCCGGGCCGCCGCCGCAGTCGATCGAATCCACCTCGACCACCACGTCGCGGTAAGATCTCGTTCGGTCTCATCCTCGGGTTAGAATCCATGGATTCTGACGTGTGTGTGTGATTGATGCAGATGACTTCGGCGCTGAGTGAGAGTGAGCAGTTCTTTTTGGAGGACTCGTCCTCCTACGACGATTTTGATATGGACGAGCTGCTCCATGACGACGAACCGAGCATTTGGCCATCGTCCTTGCCATCAAGGAGCTTGAGGGTAGACAGGGGATCTTGAACAAGCGGCGTGGATATGTGCCCGACCGCCTTTGCGTCCCGCGCAACCGCCCGTTAGGCCACCGCGCGCTGATGCAAGATTACTTCGTTGAGTTACCAACATACCCCCCCCCCCTCCCCCCGCGCATCTCTTCCATAGAAGGTTTCGAACGCGGCGAGAATTGTTTGTCAAAATCATAGAATCTTGTGAGGCCCACTGCACATACTTTCAGCGGCGTAGAGATGCAGCCGGAGTCCTAGGGTTTAGTCTGTACCAAAAAATCTCCGCAGTCATGTGTGTGCTTTCATATGGCGTACCTGCAGATTATTGTTTTGAGTACCTTCGCATTGGTGAAGATACAGCCATTAAATATGTGCAGAGGTTTGCCAAGGTGGCGATTCGACTATTTGGTGAAGTGTATCTTCAAGCTCCCGACGAAAAAGATATTATTAGATTGATGCAGATGAATGAAAAGAGAGGTTGGTCGGGCATGCTTGGTAGTGTCGACTGTATGCACTGGAAGTGAAAGAATTGTCCAAAAGCTTGGCATGGGCAGTACTGCGGTAAAATTCACGATCCAGCGATTGTGCTTGAGGTCGTAGTATCGGAGGACTTGTGGATTTGGCATTCCTTTTTTGTTTGTCAGGATCACTAAATGACATCAATGTCTTGCAGCCATCCCATATATTTTCTGGACTTGTCAATAGAGAGGCGCATGCTTGCAACTACAAAGTCATGAATCATGAGTATACAATGGGCTACTATCTAGCAGATGGCATATATCGTGATTGGGTAACTTTAGTGAAAACCATTCATGATCCACAAACAAGGAAAGAAGATGCATTTGCCAAGTCACAAGAGGCAACCCGAAAGGATACTGCGAGAGTTTTTGGTGTTTTGCAACTTAGATTTGCTTTTGTGCGAGGTCCTCAAAAATATCATGGCATGTTGTGTCATTCTTCACAACATGATCATCAAGGATGAGAGAGATTGTTTCTATGATAATGTTGAGAGTCGAGTAAAACCACAAAGGAACCCAAATCGCATTCAAGTTTTTCTTGATTCGTATAAGAAAATTGAACACGAGAAAACCCATAACCAACTCCAACAGTATCTCACGACCACCATGGGCAAGACATGGCCATCATTGATCAACAATTCTTATTCCATTTGTGTATGTGTTACATTAAACATTTATTTGGCATATGTCCAAACTTATTCATTTGATTGGCAATATTATTGTAATTTGATTCGGAAGATAATGTTGCTTCATTTGGGGATGCGGTGTCGGAAATCAATGTGCGAAGTGCGCGTAGGGCGTCTTTACTCGCTCGAGCCAGAATTTCCCGTTGCTAGTTGGCCTGGCGGAAGCTACATGGAGACTGGGCTCGGGTCTGGATGGCCATTTTATTTGGTAGCCCGTGTTTTGATTTCCAAACGACGGGAGCACATATTCCTACTTTGGTTGGTTTCCTAGAATGGGCTCAGCTCATGCAAAGTTGTACGTTTTGGGGGTCCGCATAATACCTGATATGGTTACCTCGCATGGTAAATGGTGGGCTTACCAGCAACTACTCATCAGGGTTTAAGGGTTCAAGGTCTTACATGATTGATCACACGAATCAGAACAACTGGTAGTACACAATCCACATGATGAGGTCGACGATGATGATGTCTTTGATCATACTTTCACCTTGTAGAGGTACAAGTTGTTGTTGTTGTCGATGAACCCGTTGAGCTGTAGGCTTGACACTGTTGTTCATAACTTGTGATTGACTGTGATTCCTTTAGACCATCTTCCAAGAACTTAGGCTATATGTGCATGCTCTAGAGTCTTATATCCTATAGAGGTTGTACTGATAACTTGTTACTTGTTGGCTACACTTATTTTATGTCTTGTAGATTTCCGGCTGCTTGCTGTAATACACAATGTACCGGTTATATTTCTATAAGACATAACATATGCAACATAAAGATCACAACTAATGCAGACAAATCAAGTTTATAAACACAAGGTAATCAATATAAGCAAGTTAAAGCATGCATGATCATATGAACAAAAGCATCATCAATTTAATCTACCAAGCTGTGTGATCCTTCTATGATGTCATCCTATCAGCATTCTCAGTTTTTTTTGGGTTTGACTTTGTGTCATGAGCCAAGTTTGTCACAGAAAATAGATTGCATTAGGCAAGTACAATGAGAGTAGTTAAGAGGTGCTTTCATAATTAAACCAAAAAATGGTATGCATTATTTCTATAAGAGAGGTGCCTAATAAAGCATCTCTTTATAAATATGCACTAGTGGTCAGATAAAACCGGCTTATTTTTTAAGCATATCTCTGAACATCTTGTATTGTACATGCACTTGTTTTTATCTTTCTAGAATAATAATAGTGCTTTAGATGATTTACAAATATCCCTAAAAAAGATGATTTACAAATAAAACGAAATATACACAAAAATCACTAGGCGACGGGGAAAACCTCCAAAGTCCAAACACTCCACAGCCATGTCCCTCGCCGCAGCCGACTGGCTCCCGTCGGCGACCGTCACGGCGTCCGGCCGTCCGGTGCTGTCCGCCGGCGAGATCGAGCGGAACCTCCTCCCGCTCGTGGACCTCGAGCCCGAGGAGAACCCCCGCCTCGCTCCCCTCCGCGGCTGCCTCCTCGCGCTCACCTCCCACCGGCTCATCTTCCTCCACGAGCCCTCTCTCTCCGCGTGCGCCCTCCCGCTCGCATCCATCGTCCACCCGTATCCTCCCCACCGCAGGCACAACCACAACCCCCTCCGCTCCCTCTTCTCCTCATCCTCCTCCTCCTCCTCGCATCACCCGCGCATCCGTCTCCAGATCTCCCTGCCCCCGTCGCGATCGGAGGTCGTCGCTGTCGTCGTCACCTGCAAGGCTGACGTGGATGTGTTCTACGGGAGGCTGGTCGAGGCCATCCGTGCCAGGGCCTGGGAGGTGGCCGCCGCGGCTGTTCCCGCAAGTGGCGCCTCGGTGACGGAGGTAGCCCCGGCGCAGGAGGATCTCGCCATCAGGATGCCCGTGGTTGGAGTGTCGGGGATATTGCGGAAGGAGCAGGAGGCGTGGGAGAGTGCGGGGCAGAACTTGCAGGACGCCTTCCAGGATCTCAACGCCCTCATGGTTCGTTCCTCTTTCTTGCTTCCTGCTTAAGACGATGCTGTCATTTAGTCTTTGTTAAGGAGTACAAACATCTGATATTGAGATTGAATCACCACACTCTAAATGGCAGTGAATCAGTTGTAATTTCGTCAACATCCTTCCTATACAGAGCAAAGCCAAGGAAATGATGGAATTAGCAGAGAAAATGAGGCAAAAGCTATTGACGAACCAATCAAATTCCAATGATGAAGAGATGGGTTCTAAGCAAGACATGCAGGATTTGCTATTGAGCGTCGGCATCGTGTCTCCTGTGACAAAAGAAACTGCTGGTGCTTTGTACCATCAACAGCTTTCACGTCAGGTAATGTGTGCTCGCTCATGGTTTTCGAGCACTTCTGGTGGGAACTCTCACTTAATTGCGGCGAGAATAGTAATGCATGAATATATAAAATGGCATGTCAATTACCAAATGTTTAGCTGGGGGCTTCATCACCAAATAATCTAAACACAGCAGTAATTTCCAGTATAAATTGTTTGCGCTTGACGGAAATAGTCATTTTCCTTTCCTTTCATCCAATGGGAATCTCTACACACAGTGGATAGTACTTGCTGGTCATTTATATGTTTCAGTATGCTGCTTATACAGGAAACTGATCAAATTTGGAATCCTTTAAGGCCTTGTTTAGCTAGTTGGGTAATAGCCTTCACTTATTTTAGGCCATAGAATGTTACATCACCTTTAAGTTCCCATCGAGCTAGTGAAAACAATCCCACCAAGAAAAATAATCCTACCCTGTATTTGAGGAGGTTAGGGTCTACTTCCCGCCATTCAAGATACAAGAAAGATCTCTCACGCTCTTTCTTGCATATTCAGTTTGCTGGAAAGAAAATGTCCATATCTTCATAGTTTCCTTCTACTTTGAAAGCCCTTCTTTTTCATCTTCCGAATTTTTCCAGTCACGCTTACATTATGCTAAGAATTACTGAGGCTTCTTCCATTCGGTTCATGATCAGCTGGCTGACTTCGTAAGAATACCAGTTGAGAGAGCAGGTGGTATGATGGCACTAGTCGATGTCTACTGTCTCTTCAATCGTGCCAGGGGAACAGGTCTGTGCTTTTGCTGATGAATATATCTAGAAGAAATTCCCTCGTGACTTGTGTTCTGAAATTGATTTTTTTGTTTGTTCTAGAGTTGATCTCACCAGAGGATCTTTTGCAAGCTTGCTCCCTTTGGGAGAAATTTGATGTGTATGTATATCATTTTCTTGATAATTGATGATGGCTTTAATTGTCAGAAAATACAAATCTAAGACGATGTAAAAAAATAAAAAAAACATCTTATTCCGAGATATGGTTTTGTAAAGACAAGAATATACCTTTTCAGCTGGTTTGTCACCAGCTATTAATTATGGTTTTGATGTTTTGCTTATAGATGTTGATTTGTAATAAGCAGCCCAGTAATGCTCCGGAAATTTGATAGTGGAGTGAAGGTGATCCAGACCAAGACGCATAGTGATGATGAGGTAATCCTTGACAATAATATGTCCAGATGTCATTTTATATCCATATTGAATAGTGCTGCACGACATAGCAGGACTAATGCTAGTAGCCATACAAAAAAGTGTGCCTTGATCATGTCTTGACCTGGCAAATCTGATTCCTAATGAGATCGTAGCTTAAATCAGAAGTGTGAAATGAATGACTGGTTCTGGTTCATTTTTGTTAGTGGGTATCCACATGTATCCTTGTCAACAGTTGCCTTGTAGTTGTATGGTCATACTGATCTCCCACTATAAATATAGGTATTTGCAAGAATATCGTCACTCGCGCAAAAGCCGGATGCTCTTCAGAAGGGAATAAGCCCCAGCGATGCTGCATTTACACTCGGGATTGCACCAGCTTTAGCGAAGGAGCACCTTCTAAATGCAGAAAACAAAGGTCTTTTCTATTACCCTTTTAAGTATGTGCAAGCCATTTATTTAGTTCCAGACGGAAGAGCTAACTTATATCATTTCTTTCTCAGGTCTCCTCTGCAGGGATGTCAGTCCAGATGGATTCCGCTTCTACATCAATTTGTTTAACGAGATTGATCCCCAGAATATTTATGCGTGAGTAGAATATATCCCATGCCTCCCCCTCTAGTTTTTAGGAGCTTATATGTTCCTCAGATTTTGCGATGATATTACTTTTATTCGGAGCATGTGTAATATTGACCGTTTGCTTTTCAGGCAAAAACCTCATGGGGCATACCACACTTGGATATCTGTGGCAACGGCGTCACATTGACACCATTTTGAAGGATGAAAAAGCATGAACTTTGATGTGCGTTGTTGCCTGAATATCCTGCCGTGTTGTATCTTTTCACCATTCGGTTGATAAATGAGTGTGATGTATATGCTGAGACAAGTTGAGGATTTTGGATTACTTTTGGCAAATTTTTATTAAGCCAAACAAGATTTTCCAGAGGAAGATGTAATGGGGGCAACTTTATCTTTGCACCATCACTATGTACTGCAAGTCAAGTTAATATATCCTGATACGAGCTAATGTACACACTGATTCTATATTCCTGTTTGTATGGCTGTTTATTTGATTGTTTTCTTAGTTTCAGCTTCCAAGAAAAAATAATATTACTTATGTCTGTGCTGTGGTTCTATTAATTCTGTACCTATTGGATCACGTGACTGGGCAGTGGGATGAGGATTTAGTCAAATTTGTTTTTAACCAAGAAGATGCGACCGATATTCTATCTATACCTGTTACGAGAAACATAGAGGATTGGGTTGTTTGGCATAATGATAGCAATGGCATGTTTTCAGTCAAATGAGCTTATCGCCCGGGGGTTCAGTTGAGGGATGCAAGGCTAGACCGGGATGTTGGTCCTACTGCTGCTCCTGCAGAATCATCGCCGTTGTGGAAAAAGATCTGGTTAATGAAACTGCCTAGTAAAGCGAGGATTTTTATTTGGAGATCAAGTCACAACAGTCTTCCGACTAGAATGAATATAGATGATGGCCACCTGTTCTTGAAATGCAAAAAAGGTACAAACGGGTGTGGCGTAGCCTGCTTCTCGAAGATATCCTACTTGTGCTTGTTGGAGCTCAAAACCCTAGCGTTATGCTTAATCTGCTATGGGATTGACCGACTGAGAAAAATGATGCTTGCAATCGTTTTATTATGGGACTGGTGGTCTACAAGAAACAAGCTAAATGGAGGAGAAAAGGAGCGATCTACTGAAGAGGTGTGTCACATTGTCCAAAAGCATTTTATTGAGTTTCAGTGTGCTCACAGGCCAGTCCTGGAGCCAGGAAGTCGCACCGATCAAAGGATCATCCACATCCAGTGCCCAGTGGTCCAGACCAGCGCAAGATGTTGTCAAAGGTGAATTTTGATGCTCCCTTCATCGAGAGCTCAAAGTCTGGTGCCTGGGGCTTTATTGCTCGTTCTGATACTGGCGACTTCATTGCTGCGGCTGCCGGGAAACTGAAACACTTGTGTAGTGCTTTACAAGCTGAGACTGAAGCTTGTGCAACGGCGATAGAAGGCGCAGCTGCTCTTGGTTTTCATCGGGTGTTTTTTTAGTCTGACTCCCAGACTTTGGTGCACGCACTGCAAAGCAAGAACCATCGGAAGTAGGGATCCTTCTCCGGGAGATTAGAAGTGAATGCATCGGCTCTTTTCAGTCTTACGAATTTAGCTTTTGTCCTCGTTCATGTAATAGAGTAGCTCATGTGTTTGCCAAATTTGGCTTGCATGCCGATGATGGCTGTTTTAGTTGGGCTGATACCCTCACATTCTAGCTTTATGAAACAAATGGATCTAGATATCGTTTTAATGTATAGGTTCACCCCAAACCTCTACACTAAAAGGCGTCTAGATACATTCGATTCACAAAGCTAAAACGTCTTATATTTCCAAACGGAAGGAGTACCATTTACCCTCAAAAAAAATTCTGTACATGAAGGTGATCCATATATTTGTATTTTATCGCCCCTGTCTGTTTTGTTTGGCATAACGATAGTATATTTTGAAACGGAGGGAGAAAATGACTAGAAAAACCAGCACTTTCATCATACGCCACGCTAACAATTTGCACCATCCACAGCACTGAACTACCGATAACAAACAACGCACCTCAATTTTACTATATCTCAAAATCATAGGTGTACATAGACATGGTTGACACAGTAAACCTTGTAAAATCGAACAGAAACACTGATAATACCCACACGAAGAAACAACCTGATACTAGCCCACACAAAGGAGAGCTTCTGTCCTCACACAAGGACACATACTATCTGTTGTAGAGTGTATATATATATCACAATATGTAAAATGGTAGCAGTGAGTTCTTGAGACCAGGAGTGCCTTTGTTCCTTGAGGCGTTGTCGAGACGCTTCAAGCCTGTGAGAAGAATGAAAAGAGGATGCCATCAGTCGCGTTTGATCAAAGCATAAGACACAAGTATTGTTGTGTGATGCTACGCAGTCATGTCAGGCAAGGCAGCATAGAACAGGAGTGCTTGTGGGAGATTGTTCAACTTGATTATATGCCTAGCCTAAGCACTGATAACACAAAAAGCAGCTACACGATATATAGCAGTTGAAGTGTATGGTGGCCTAGCCTGTTTTGTTTATTTTAGCCATTAAGAGCCAGGTAATTTTAACAAGTGCAATAGCTAGAAGCATCAGAAGAGTAAAAGCAATGTCCAGTGAAAATGACCACTTGAGGCTAACATACCTTGTTGGCAATGTTGTTGGAGAGCCAGTCAAGTCCCTCGTACAATCCCTCACCAGATGTAGCACAAGTGCTCTGAATGTACCTGCAACCCAACAAAATAATTATTTTAGCACCAACATGTGTCAAATGGGCAAATAGTGGCACTAACAATTATCTGAGGATAAATAGTGTAGCACCCAGATGAATTTCAAAATTCAGCTCAAGACACATTTGATAAGTAAACCATAAAGTGCATGTGAATTATGCTGATGTAACATTCATTATCCCCCGTCATGTCCTATAATGTTTCTTGAAATACGGATGCTTCCTAACTTTATTTTTTATATGCTATGTGAACTTGCAAATAAATCCTACAATATTAAAGCTCATTACATCAAGATAAAATATCCTGAAATATTGTAGAACACCAAGCCATCCTGAATATGCGTGTGAATTTTTCCTTACCAGTGCCGCTGGCGCAGGGAGTGGAGACCAAGCTTGTCAGTGATTTCAGCCGCATTCATGGCATTGGGAAGATCTTGTTTGTTTGCAAATACAAGCAACACAGCATCACGTAGCTCATCCTATATAACAGAAAGTTATCCCGATAATTAGAAATTAGTTAACAGAGAACGGAAACGAAAGCTAAATGTTCTACCAGCAGGTTCTTAATAAATAAAGACTAGACTGGACTGGACCGAACAGAACAAAAAAGAATGCTGCATAACACTTGAGGTACCTTCACATATTTATGATTGCAAATTATTGAATTAAAACTTCATAGTACTGCATATAGACATGATAAGGATATCTGCAAACTGGAAAACTTCGGAACAACAGCATCCACGCTAATGCATTACCTCATTCAGCATCCTGTGGAGCTCATCTCTAGCCTCAACAACACGCTCCCTATCATTGCTGTCAACAACAAAGATGAGTCCCTGCGTATTCTGGAAGTAGTGCCTCCACAGGGGCCTGATCTGTTTTGATATAGAAAACAATGCAAGAATAAGTTCAATGCACGAGGTTTCTGTTTATGACCACAGAAGTATTATGGATTTTAAGAACATCAATTGCAGGAGGGAAAGTAGCATGTTAACAAAGAGATGACATGCTTTCTCTGTCTGACGTTAACAAGTAAACTATGAATACACTTGCTTACCTTGTCTTGACCACAGAAGTATTATGGATTTTAAGAACATCAATTGCAGGAGGGAAAGTAGCATGTTAACAAAGAGATGACATGCTTTCTCTGTCTGACGTTAACAAGTAAACTATGAATACACTTGCTTACCTTGTCTTGACCCCCCACATCCCAGACAGTGAAGCTGATGTTCTTGTATTCGACAGTCTCGACGTTAAATCCTGCCAATTTTCAAAATGAAGTGATTTTAATACTTAATAAAAGGAGAAACCAGCTGTCTGTAACTGGCGATTCCTAGTCCTATTTGCCTTCATAAGTTCTAACCGAAGTGAGATCCAAATCCTACATGAGTTATCACACGCATAGGTAACAAGTTATCGTTGCCTTAGATATATACATTACAATAGCCAGTGCGCTCTTGATATGATTAAGCTTGGTTTTCTGCAAAGAGATGTGCTCTGTATCCCCTTCCTACAATTTAAGAGACCGTGCAAAGCAGATGCAGAGGATGTACAAAGCGCTTACCGATGGTAGGGATGGTGGTGACGATCTCGCCGAGCTTGAGCTTGTAGAGGATGGTGGTCTTACCAGCGGCATCGAGACCAACCATGAGAATCCTCATCTCCTTCTTGGCGAAGAGGCGGCTGAACAGCTTGCCGAACGTGAGCCCCATCGCTGCTCCTGCTCTGAAACAAAGAGAAAAATGGACGAGTTCTTAGCCAGCCCCGGAGATCTACACAGACCCACTTTGATCCACCCGCATCTATCAATACACACTATTCCCAAAGCAACTGGACTACAGGAAACACAACTCAGCCGTAATGGATGGAAAGCACGCTACGAGATCCGCTAAATCTCAGCCTCGCGCCCCGCCGATCTGGCTACAGGCTACAGCGCTCGCCAAGGGGCGGGATCGAATCGGATTCGCGAGACAGAAAGCCGAAGGAAAGAACAGATTCGCCAATAGTACTAGCGTGGAAGCGACGCGGTAAGCTCCGCCTGATCCGCGTGATCCACCAACATGGGGCGGAGATCGATCGAATCGACATAGACGATCAGATCCGCGGGCTACGCGGCGGGATCAGGAACCGAGGAGGGTGGTTAGGGGAGAGAGGGTGAAGGCGGTGGCGCTCACCGAGGTTGCGACGCCGGCTTCGAGCTCGCTCCGCTCCGCTGCGGGCTCGTCTCCTGATCTCGGCGGAGACGGGGCGAGCTTGGAACTCGCACGGATGCAACGGGAGGCTGTGGCTGTCGTGCGGGTGCGGTGCAGACCAGCCGGCCCGAAGGCGGCTATATAGAAGGGCGCGAGGCCCAGCCTCACGTGGCCTTTACACCGCGTCCAGTCGCCCGAACGCCGAAGCCGCATGGACACCTTCCTCCTCGTGTGCTTCCACTGGCCTGTGGGGCTCGTTGGCTCGATCCCACTCGCGACATGGACAACACAAACACATGTCCCTAATATCCCTCTATTTAATGAACATATAATGTTAGCAAATACATAGTCTATTTTTGGTAGGCGCATAATTCTTGTAAGTGTAAGTTGCAAGCCAAATTTCTACGATAGTGAGAGATAATGTCTTTTTTCAGGGTCTTTCTCGGGTTGAGCCTACGGGTATATCTCGAAATCAAAATAATGAATAAGGTTTTTTCTTGCTATACTCGCTGAGGTGGTAAGCATCTAGTGCCAGCGGAGCAGGTGTGGAGTCTTATGACCGGCGTATCTCATGTGATCTGGTATAATTTTTGGTCGTTGGTATGAGTTTAGATTAGTCTCTTTCAATTTACGGATGTTATAATTCTGATAGTTGATGCTCTATGTTTTTTTTTTGGGTCTTAGCACAATGATTTCTAGTCAATCTACTACAAAAAAAACTCTACTACGAACAAGGTTTGTCCGGCTCCGGTGATGGAGGGGCGAGAACGAGGACATGCCTTCGGCTCGTACTAGTGTTCGTAGTTGTCGCTAGGTGGTAGATAGACTTGTTTATAATTTTTATTACTTTTAACATTTTTTGTATTGCTATTGATGATATAAATAAATCGGTGGAGTTTCGCCAAAAATATTCATAGGACAGTACGATTTGCTCTTCTATAAGCAGCTACTGCCTCCGTTCCATAATATAAACATTTTTAGAAAGTTGTTTTACCTTGCTAAAAATGCTTATATTATGGATCAGAGGTAGTAACTAAGATAGACTATTCCGCATCTCCTAATATTTGCTCCACTTCCCTAAAATACATATGTAACAACCTCTCGACATTATAATATGATATCATTTACACGACCATATAGCAACCGATCTTTTCTTTGGTATCTAAGAGTATCTCTAACCCATCTCCAATAATTTAGAGAAGTAAAAGGCTATGTATCCTTTAGATGAGAAAATATACTCCTCTAAATTTTGCGTCGAGGATCTGATCCTCAATAATTTAGAGGAGTAAAAATATTTTTCAACAAAATTTGCAAAATTGAGCACATGAATACATGAGAACATATCACATAATTCATATATACCCGATGAGCACATGAATATACGAGAACACATAGCATAAAATTCATAATTCATATAGATCAAATAGATTAATCATACAAATTGATAGCACATTAATACCCCATAAATAGTTGTCGAAGTTACACACACAGAGCATCTAGACATACATTAACATAGTGTTCTAGGGCGCACTTTACTAGCATGTTCCACCTATTCATAATCGATGATATCGACCTAGCTTCTCCACTAGTTCTTTGACTGAAATTGTGATAGATCTCTTCCCAAAATTGTTCGGACGGTTGGTTAGCTCCAACAAGTGTTTGATGATTCATGCAAAATACAAATCATTATCCTTATCCTCCGACCATTTTGCTTTTTTTCTTCTTCACCTTGCTACTACTTTAAAGAAGAATCATCGTCCTCGTCCTCCAAAATTAATGAGCTTTCACAAAAAAATTGGGAAAAAACTCACCTTGGTCCGGCGCCGTGTTGAGAAGGTGTTCGTACGGGTGCGGTTGCCGGAGCGGGTGCGGGTGCTGATGCCGGCGCTCCTGTGAGCTCTAGGATCTCCTTCAACCCTAAAGCCAGCGAGATGCTTCGGCAAGACATGTCAGTGGTGCTGGGCTGCGCGAATTCGACAGTATCACGACGAATCTCGGCCGCGATGCTTCTAATCCGACGAAGTCGGCGACGGATTTGCGGCCGGGGAAAGTAGCTTGTGCCGGCCGACTCCGGCGACGTTGGCTAGCCGGAAAAGTTCAGAGGGTCGATGCAGCCTTCTAGGCGTCGGCAGAGGCCGGATCCGGCAGCAGGAGGGCAAGTTGGCTAGCGGTAGGGAGGGCAACTAGCCGACGGCGGGGAGGGAGAAAAGATATAGGAGTCGAACTCGTGGCCGCGTATATTTGCGAGTAAAAAACGGAAGACTCCTAAAAAAATTCTCCTCTAACCGCCGATAAGGCTTTAGCTTCCGCTTCGGCTTTGATAGTTTTTTTTTTTTGCGAAATCGTCTTCGGCAGTTAGAGTAGTATATTTTCTCTAAAGCCGTTTTGGGATAGGTTAGAGATGCTCTAAGATTCGATATATTTTGTTTCTAAAGAATATGAGAATCCAATCTTCATGATATTTAATATGTTCTTTTTACCAAAAAATATTGTCCAGTTCCACTCAAGCTGCTGTATCTTCACTGTCGATCCTGACTAAGAAGAGAAACGTTGGTCGAGAGAACCGGGGAAGAATATTCATACAGAACAATCGCGAACCTGTCACCAGTTGCAACTCGCGAAACGAATATGTTACAGGAGCCTCGACGAGAAGCTACTTCATGCTCAAGCATGCTCGTGCCTTTTCCGTTCAACACATATGCAAATAGTACGACTTCTTATACGAAAATAGGATGAATCTCAGTACAGTTGGCAGGCTCGATGCGCTGGCGATTCAGAACGTTTGAGGGTAACTTGGGACGTGGGAGAGCAACAACCTAAAATAAAAAAAGAGTTAAGCACCTCCAACCGCACGCACGACCAAATTTCTTGCTTGCAACTAAAGTCTCGATCTATAGCTGTAACCCGGGCCCCACTCATGTCTCTTTCTTGAAGAAATGTGTCGGTCGACGGGTGGCAACTAAACTAGTGTGACAACCAACATGATCCTCCTGTGTGTGCATGGACAGATAGTAAGTTCATGTTCAATATGTACCCAAGAGTTTATAAAAACGTACATCAACCTTCTAGGAGAGTGAGTATCTATCTAGCCCAAGAGGCGACTCAGAATTTTCAACCTCAAAAAAATTGTCGTTACTCTTAGGCTACGATGGTTTTGGCAAGAATGGAAGAACGAGGACAAATCGTGGATGGAGCTTGGCAACCCTTGCAACTCTAAGGATCACGACCTCTTTGCGGCGGCGACAAAAGTAACAACTAGAAATGGAAAGAAAGCGCATTTTGGGGAAGCAAGTTGGCTTGATAGAGGGATACTTACCTGAAGATGTGGCTCCCCTTATTTTAAGATCTTCATGTAGAAAAGATGTTCGGTCCAACAAGATTTACTAAATGACCATTAGGCCTCGCAAATCAATACGCAAGATGGCCTTACTTTGCAACATATTGATCAATCTTACAAGCTTTGGAAGAAACTAGCCAACATACATTTAGACCAACACACTCTGAATGATATCACTTGGAAGCTAACAAGAGGGTCAAATCAGTATACGAAATGCAATTCTTGGAACAAGTTAACTCCTTGATGCCCACCATGGTTTGAAAACCTTGGGAATCTCCCAAATACAAAATCTTCGCATGGTTGGTTCTCCAAAATCGAGTTTGAACGGCGGATAGACTCGCATGAAAAGGGTGGCCCAATTGTGACCCTTGTAAACTTTGCAATCAAACACAAGAATCAGCCTCACACCTTCTATTCAAATGTCGCTGCTCAATGTGAGTTTGGAATAAGCTCAAGGATTGGCTTGGCCTTCAAGACATAAACACCACAAATTGGCATCAATATAGATCCGTGAAAGAATGGTGGAAAGAGATGATCCATAAAATGGAGGAGATATGTCCTAGAGACAAATAATAAAGGGTGTTTATTATCATATCTGATTTTGTAATAGTTTTGTACCATGCTATACATGTATCAAGTGGAAACATTGATACACGTGTAATATAAAACAACCAGAGTCCCTAGTAGCCTCTAGTTATACTAGTCCATTGGACAGCTGATGATCAAGGTTTCTGGATCATGGTGCATTTATGTCGACTGGCAGTAGAGTCACATCATTGGTCATTGGTGAATGATGTGGTGGGCATTACCTAATATATGTATTGCAGCATGACCAAGTCACATGTTCATCATTGCAATATTAGAAACGTAGTATCCTTCTCCTTTGACCATGAGAGCATATTAATCACTATCTCTCGAGGCTACTTTGACTGCATCAAACGTCATGTCCGTAACTAGGTGACTATAAAAGTGTATGTTGGATATTCTAGAGAAATGGTTGAGGGCTATGCATCGAGATCTGGATTTGTTCACCAGCATGACAAGAAGATACACTGGGCACACTCAGTGAAATTCCATCCATAAATGTTACGCGACATGTGACTAGGTCACGGGGATGGAATATCACGGAATGAGTAAAACTGCATTTATCGGAAATGATATTCAACAAGGTATTGGATATCGATGATCAAATCTCAGACAAATCATGTATCAAAGTAACAAAGGGAATTGGACTCAACGTTTAAGGTTCAAACGACAACAGTCTCATGGAATGCACAAGGGTCATTATGGGCATCCTAGTCCCGCTAATGATCATTGATTCGAGAGAGGTCTCAATCATGTCTATGCTATTCCCGAATAGTAGGGGTAACACACATAAGGGTACGATGATATTTGCAGATCCTTCAGTAGAACGGAATCAACAAAGTATGAAAGAGAGAACTTCGGAATTGTTCTGAAAAGAGAATGCCAGAAAAGTTTCAAAGAGGATCTTAAACAGTTCAGAAGAAAGAAAAGCCAAAAAGGTGTTTACGGATTAATAAGGAATTATAATATGCATTTATATATTAATTATGAATTAATATATTATATAAATATTTTATTATGGGGGAACTTCCTCTACTAGGTCGAACCCCTGGAGGGAAACAACCCAGGAGGGAAACCAACCCGGCGGACAGCAAACAGTCGCGCTGCAACTGGGCCACGATGGCCAGTAAACCCACAAGGGCAGGCAGCGAGTCGGCGCTGGCTGCCACGCGCGTGGCGCACAACGCATGGCTTAGCGGGCCGACCCAAGCGAGTGGGCGCTCGCTGGCAGCCACACGGGCAGGTGTAGGCGGCAGCAGGAGCTAACTAACTGCTGGGCGTGGCCCACCCAGCCAGGCCACAACTGCCTCGCGTGCCAACCGACCACGTGCACTAGGCTAGCGTGGGGCCCACCCGGCTGTTGCTGTGCCATGGCTAGCTGTGGCGCTGGGCCGACGCATGTGGCCCTCCCAGCCACCGCATGGGGCCCACCCGGCGGTGCTCCTCCTCTTCTTTTTTTCCTTTGATCTTTAGTCCCATCACGGGACTTCAGGGAAGGGTGTCTTCCCTTTTCCTCTATATAGAGAGGGGCATACGCGTGGGAATAAACACACCAATAAATCGGGATTTGCTCGAAGGTATTTTCCTTGGAGAATTTCCCTCTCTCTCTTTCTCTCTTACAACTGCGGCCCCAAAGCTAGGGTTGTGCGCGCAAAGGGAGATTTCGCTGTAGCACAGCGAAATGTTGCGGGGATTCCAAGCCAGCGATCTACTTCCACACTCCCGGTAGGGATCAGGAAACCGGAAGTCATCATCATACACCACTCGTGTGCGAAACCTTGGGGGTGCTACCATTCGTGGCACCGGGGTTGTCGTGCAAAGACCTGGGATGACTTGCGAGGAGATTCGCGACCTTGAGGTCGGCTACAGTATCGACTACATCAACAACGTTCCTCTCAGAACATAAAACTTTTGGTCTACAAAGGTATGTCACCAAAACCTCCTCCGTTACAGCTTTACTCCTAGATAGATCTTGGCTAGGTGTGTTTCACCGTAGTAATTTTTTTGTTTTCTACCACGGAACCCCTTCACTGGTATTAGAGCCGATCTATGCGTAGTACTGTTGTACGACGAATACACACGTGGATTGTGTGGGCATTGATCTTGCAGTTGTTACCCTCTCATATGTTTTTGCTTATATCGCGGTATTGATTGATGAAGTGGTCTGGACCGACCTTACGCATAAACTTACACGAGACTGGTTCCACGCTCGACATATGGCTTGTACCGTATAAGTGGACATCAGCTGTCTGTCTCTCATTCAATAGTTGATATAGCATTTGTAACGGAGGGCCCCGAAATGGGTGCAGTAGAGACAACTGTCTAATCCATGTTGTGGTTGGAAGTTTGTAGGTAGAAATGGCTCTATTGCGAAAGCCTAAACAACCACATAAAACTTACAAAAGAAAAGGTAGAGGCGTCTAACTTTGTTTTGCAGGAGGCACATGATGTGATATGGTCTACTTTGTAGTAAAGATAAAGTAATTTACTTTTATTGATAAGTAGTATAGTAATAGTCATTCTAACGATGAGATACAAACTGGTGGCATCGTGGACTTGGTGCACTACTGGTGGCAAGATGGAGATCATGCCGAAGCGCTCGATGGAGATCAAGGCTCATGAATAAGACAATATCATATCATTTTATCTGCATATGATGTTGATAGTTTATACATATTGTTGTCTGCTATTATTAGGTAGCCTAAAATTAGTAATAATAAGATGATCCTTATTAAATACCAATTGTAGTGTTCTCCCATTAGTGTGCACCACCAAGAAAGTTTGCAGTTATGAAGCAGACCGTGACGATCGGGTGGTAGACATCTCTGTGTTCGCATACGGTGGGTGCAAGCCATATATGCACTGCGAATACACTAAGTTTGATTTGGCGAGCCTATCATGTACAAACATGGCCTCGATAATCGAAAATTCGAGAATGATTCACAAGTATGTTGCGATTGTCAGAATATAGTCTACCCTGGCAGTTGTATCAAAGGTCGTGATCATCGGGGATGATACGGTGTAAAGGGGCTGTGTGATCATTAAAACTGTCCTAGGGGTGATAGTTTTAGTGGGAGTTCGATTGCAAAATTAATGCAATATTGAACTTATATTATGAACTTCGTCTAAAGTCCTTTGCAAATATCCTTATAGATTATGGCCGAATTCTTTCATTCCGGAACCTTCCTGAATGAAGGAGAGCTAAAGAAGATGGGTCAAATTTTATAGACGAGTTTGAAAGCCTCTGGGATACCCTTGAACTACATGACCTACTCTACGTGATACAAGAGGAATTAGAAGATCTCCCCAATGGATCAGCAAGTGAGCATGAAGTCATGTACTATCAAGCTCGCTACAATCGCTCCATCCTTATCTAGTGTGCGATGCTAAACTCAATGGATAATGAGCTGCATCTATGTTACTTCAACATTGATCGTGTAGTTGAAATCACTCTTCGCACCACAAGTCAGGCTCATGAAGTGTGACCTGATGGATAGGTTTCTCTCATGAAAAATTAGAGAGTATGGATGCCTTCATAGCCACCCATCGTTCATGCAGATGTATGATCGACTTCCAAGCAACGTGGACTATCAGTTGTCGGATGACTTTGCCATAAATGGAGTGTTGCATTCGTGAACGTTGCCAAAGGCTACATCATGATTGGAGAAGAGTCTAACTTTCATATGTTCATGAACGACTTGAAGTATCTGGTAGTGTACATTGATGATGATTCATCGGATGAGGATTATGTAGCATAATCTGCATGAGAGCTTGCTGAAGAGGCTATGGTCGCATGTTCAAGACATTCAAGCCAGTTGATGATCGATGAACATGCTCCATCTACATTTATCATTTAGATTAATAATTTTGAATAAAGTTTGTAATCATAGAAAGTATGAGGACCTTATTAGTGGGTCTTACTTTTAGCAGGATAGTTATTCTATAAGCTTGTAATGAGACAGTTGTGACGATCTTATGAATAAAATATTTTACGGTCACTTCTTGATTATGAATGGATTATTCATATTATTGGTCTTGCTAATAAAGCATTTATAAAAGAATGTCAATAACATATCTAAAGTTTAAATGTTAAACTTATTTGCATGAATAGCACTATAGTTTTTATGTCATGCTAAGTATTAATTGTGATTTTCATAATGATGAAAAGAGAAGTCCTTAGATATATGAACTTTGGACTCACAAGCAATACTTCTTCTCATTTGGAGATAGTGACTAAAACTTCGCACTCTAGTAAAATGATTGTGTGTGGATTGTTTAAAATAATGTGATGATCAAAATTCAACAATATAGTTGTTATTATGGTGAATCAAAGTAAATAATGGATTTACAAGAAAACCATAGGAATCAAAACCGTTCATAATAAAGTTGGATATTGAATACCTAGTGAAAGGACCAACTTTTGTCGACTGGATGGGAGGTGATTAGGTGACTACCAAATTTTTTCTTATTAAGAAAGTTCAGGCTTTACAAGAGGTAAGGTTCTCTATAGATGCAGCTAGATGAACAATCATATATGATAGATAACGAACAACAAGTAGCAAAGCGGTATAGGACAAGAAGTAAAGGTGAGGAGTGAATAAACCGGAGAGGAGACACGAAGATGTAATTCACGTAGTTCACTTTCAAGGAAGCTACGTCTATGTTGGAGAGGTGTTGAGGACACTCAAGGTCACCGGAGCGGCACAAAGGCCTCACCTTCTTCTCCGGTGAGCTCCACCACAAAGGCGGGCTCACAATCCACTAACCGGTGACCTTGAAGGCGCCAACCGAAACCTTTACAACAAGGTTGAGGCGGTCTCCACAACTCAATTGGAGGCCCTCAACGACACCATGGAGCTTCAAAACGCATGCCCGAACTCCGAGGATCTCCTACACCATCTAGGATTCCAAGAACCCAAGAGTAACAAGATCCACATAGGATTGGTGGGGGAATCTTCCTTTGGTGAAAGTGTAGATCTAGGTCACCTCTCCCATTCCTCAAAAGATCAAGAGGTTTGAGTGTCTAGGGAGAGATATCTAGGAACATTGAGCTCTTGTATTAATGAAGGAGAGAGAATGTTGAAGAATTAGGTGGGGAGGAGGAAGAAGGGGGCCTTAAATAGGCCCCCTTCAAATCGAACTGTTACCTATGTCCATGACACCACCGGTACTACCGGTAGGATGCTAGAACTTCCGGTCAGCATGTTCCAATGTCTCGAAAGTTGAAGGAAATGCTCTAGAGTACAGGCCAGAAGTACCGACTCAGTGGGAGTGGAACTTCTGATCAGTACTACCAGCCCAACTTCCGGTACAAGTTCTGCTAAATAGCACTCTCTATACAGAAAGGTTACTTAGCTAAGGCGAGGCCTCGTTGGAACTGGACCAGAAATAGGCCCGGAAATTCTAGGTCGTGAAACCCCCTGACCGGAACTACCAACGACTCGTCGGTAGTACCGATCACAGGTACCATAGGCATGGCGCCTAGGAAGTGACCCGGTAGTGCCAACCAGAAGTTCTGTTTAGAGATGATCGGTACTTCTGACCGGTACTACCGGTCAACTTCCGACGCAAGTTTCGGTAAATATACACCCTCAAACCAGTAGGCTTACTGAACGCTTCCTAGGGCATCGGAACTTGGCTAGTACTTGTGTTGGTACTATGGCCGACGCCATCCCCGCAAAGATCTGCGGGCAGAACTGCCGTTACTTCCGGTCAGGGCAGAAAATAGCTCGAAACCTCAAACAGAACTCTCTCTTGCTAAAAAATGGAAGGCTATGGAGGTGCAAATATGGTTTGTGCAAGAAACGTGATTCCCCACATCCTTCCGAGTTAGAACCCCTCTTGGTAGTACGGACTCCTAAAACAAAAGAATAAAGAGAAATGCAAAACAAGAGGCACCATCTTCATGAGTCTTCAAGAGATGAGTTCACATATCAGTGTGCATATGAATAAAACCTAAAACTTACGCACACGATTAAACCACAAGTGGAGTTGTCATCAACACCAAAACACTTAGAGATATCATTGATATTTTTTCACCTAGGTATTGGATATTTGATCAAAATGACTAAGTATTCAAGTTAAAATTACAGCATTAAGACTTATGAAATTGTTTCATAAAATACGAAGTCAGGACACATCAAAGCGTATTGATATGTCTATACCTCGTAGTCATATAGTATTAGATACTTATGGTCTAAATCTGATCTTTTACTAGAACATAAGGTATCATTTAGAATTAACATTGATAGCAAACACTCATAAGGAACATCCAAAGATTCATGCAAACCACACCATAAGTCTTATGGCAAGTTCGAGTTTCTGGAGACTTCAATAGAATCTAAGTTGTGGCGAATAAACAGAATTTGTAGAGTATTCTCAAAAGGGTTGTGAATATGACTCCATACTAAAACCAAAGGAAGGCAAAGCTTGTATTGCCTGGTGTGGTATTTTTCTAGAGAAAAGTTTTCTCACAGAAATGTTAGTGGAAGAAGTGAAAGTCCAAAACAAGGTATTAGACCTTACCTTTGAATTGTTAGAGTGGCACAATGGAAATCTAGAGGGGCAAAGTCAGTAAATTAAAGGAGAAACTAATGATAAAGATCATGAAGTTTCAAATGATACTTTTTCTCAGAAAAGTATGATTCAATAGTGTATTCTGCTGCTACCGAATTATATTGATTCACTTGTCATTAAATCACATATACCTACGAACTAGAAATAAGCGTGTGGACCTAAGTGTGAGTTATGGTTAAAAAATCACAAAATCTAGTAGTTAAGTCTGCTAGATCATCATTAGCATGATTGTCAAAACTGCGTGATCTCTAATCCAGGATTAAAGAGAAGGTTGTAATTGATACAACATGCATGTTTCGCAAATCGAAAAAATGCTAGATGTCTTGTAGTGAGAATTCTCAAGTTGATATATGATCAAGTATTTTGGAAATTGCTAAAATATCAAGAAATACTGCATTTGATAAAATTGAGTGGGAGCTAAGTAGTTTCCTAATCATAATATGTATGTGACATATTTTGAGTGGGAGTTGAGAGGGAATCCTGACCTCAGATGAGATGTCATTTGAGTGGGAGCATGACAAAAAGTGTATATGTTCCTTGTATGAAATTTGAACAGAACATTAAACGCTAGAAATCCATCGAGATGGATTGATATGTTTAATGAATATTATTTTCGAAATGTTTCAGGAAATAGATTCTAAAAGAGTTCAAAATGTCTAGTTTGGAAGAGTTCATAATGGCATAAGATACAAATAGTTCTAACTTGTGAAACTAGAAAGAAACATTGAGTTGAAACTCAATATAGACAATAGTGGATAAATGAAAAAGAGATGTGTGACATCCACTGTGCCTTGGTCACATAGTCTTCTATATATACTCGATATAATGAGACCCATAGTCTATGATTAAAAAGAAAGAGTTCTTGTTTGAGGAAACCACTAGACCGGAGTTAAACTTATCCTTAAACTGTAAGGAGTAAGGTTGGATATAGAAATTGCGGTTAAAAGCAATATCAGTTAGAATCTACATAGATATACAAGTATATGGCTATTTAGGAAATAGCTAGTGTGATTGTTATGGCTTAAAATAAGTTCGACTTCAGTTGGGTGTGTTTTCTGGTATATACATGACAATAGTGAAAGTTTAATTTGACTGATCTTCCATCATGAAAATACTTGAAAACAAATGGCCCGCCATGTTGCCAAAAAAACTTCGGCACATTATATGAAAATGGTGTAAATGTCAAATTAGTTGACATTATCGATTTGGAAAGAATATATGGATCTGATAAAATAGATCAAAGATAGAAAAGGTTCTCCATAAGCAAGCATGATCAAGGAAACATATGTGATATGGTTTCATGATTAGTAACAATGCAACCAGATTATTTCTATTCTAGTGCAAGTGGGAGACTGAAGCAGACATGTCCTAGAGGAAAATAATAAATGCTGTTTATTATCATATATCATTAGTTCATAATAGTTTCATATCATGCTATAATTGTATCAAACAGAAACACTCATACACGTGGGATATAAAACAACCAGAGTCCCTAGTAGCCTCTAGTTATACTAGTCCATTGGGAAGCTGTTGATCAAGGTTTCATAATTATGGTGTATTTATGCCAACTGACAATGGAGTCACATCATTGGTGAACGATGTGGTGGGAATTACCCTAATATATGTATTGCAGCACAATCAAGTCACATGTTCATCGTTGCAATATCAGAATCATAGTATCCTTCTCCTTTGACTGTGAGAGCATATTAATCACTATCTCCCGAGGCTGCTTTGACTACATCAAATGTCATGTCCGTAAATGGGTGGCTATAAAGGTGTATGTTAGGTATTCTAGAGGAATGGTCGAGGCATATGCATAGAGATCGAGATTTGTTCACCTACGTGACATGAAGATACACTGGGCCCACTCAGTGAGATTACATCCATAAATGTTGTGCAACATGTGGCTAGGTTGCGGGGATGGAATATCACGGAATGAGTAAAACTGCATTTGTCGAAAATGAGATTAAACAAGGTATTGGATACCGATGATCAAATCTCGGAAAAGTCATATATCGAAGTAACAAAGGGAATTGGACTCGACGTTTAAGGTTCAAACAACAATAGTCTCGTGGAATGTACAGGGGTTATTATGGGCATCCCGGTCCCGCTAATGATCATTGATTTGAGAGAGGTATCAATCATGTATGTGATGTTCCTGAACCGTAGGGGTAACACACATAAGGGTACGATGATATTTGTAGATCCTTCGATAGAACAGAATCAACAAAGTATGAAATAGAAAATTTCAGAATTGTTCCGGAAAGGGAATGCCGGAAAAGTTCCGAAGATGATCTGAAATGGTTCGGAAGAAGGGAAAGACAAAAAGGTGTTTTTGGATTAATAAGGATTTATAATATGCATTTATATATTAACTATGAATTAATATATTAAATAAATATTTTATTATGGGGCAACTTCCTCTACTGGGTCGAATCCCCGGAGGGAAGACACCCCGACGGATAGCAAACACTCACGCTATAGTTGGGTTACGACGGCCAGTAGGCCCACAAGGGCAGGTAGCAAGCGGGCGCTGGTTGCCGTGCTCGTGACGCACAACACGTGGCTTAGCGGGCTGACCCAAGCGGGGGAGGGCACTCGCTAGCGGCCACGTGGGCAGGCGCAGACGGCAGTGGGAGCTAATGGGCCACCAGGGCGCGACCAACTTTGCTAGGCCACAATAGCCTCATGTTCCAACCTTCCATGGGCGTTGGGCTAACGCGGGGCCCACCCGTCTACTGCTGCTATGACACAGCTAGCCACGGCACTGGGCCAATGCGTGTGGCCCACCCGGACACCGCATGGGGCCCACCTAGCGGTGATCCTCCTCTTCTTTTTTTCCTTTGATATTTAGTGCCACCCCGGGACTTTAGGGAAGGGCGTATTCCCTTTTCTCCTATATAAAGAGGGGCATAGGGGTGGGAATAAACACACTAATAAATCAGGATTTTCTCTAAGGCATTTTCTTTGGAGAATTTCCCTCTCTTTCTCTCTTGCAACTTCGGCCCCAAAGTTAGGGTTATGCGTGCAAAGGGAGACTTTGTTGCAGCACGGCAAAATACTACGAGGATTCCAAGGTTGAGATCTACTTCTGCACTCCCGGCAGGGATCAGGGAACCGGAAGTCGTCATTGTACACCGCATGTGTCAGTAACCACGGGGGTGCTATCATTAGTGGCACCGGGGTGTCGTGCAAGGACCTGGGTGACTTGTAAGGAGATTCATGACCTTGAGGTCAGCTACGGTATCGACTACATCAACAACATTCTTCTTGGAATGTGACACTTTCAGTCTACAAAGGTATGCCACCCAAACCTCATGTGTTATAGCTTTACTCCTAGATAGATCCTGGCTAGGCGCGTTCCACCGTAGGAAAAAATTGTTTTCTGCCACGGAACCCCTTCATAAAAGAGGAGCGCAAAGGCTTTTGCCTCAATGGAAATGTTTGTTTCTTGGGAAGTTTGAAAAGAGAGAAACGCTAGGGTCTTTCCAAATCATACCACAACTGTTGAAATGCTAGTCAACAAAATAAAAGATGACGCAATCCCTGTGGTGCCTTGTCGGTGTTAAGGATTTTTGTAGTATTTTGTTGTGCGAGTAATTGCCCATATGTGTTATGGCTGCCTTGGTGATTGCTAAGGCATGGTTTGTAAAACTCAAAAAACTTCTCCTTAATTAATAAAAATCATAAATCTTTTGCCTTGTTTCCAAAAAATGTAATCTATCTAGCCCTCACTTTAAACTATTGCCCAAAGATTAGACCGTCTTGATACAATAATATTATGGATGCAACGTGGCCTCATTCAATTGAATTGCTCTGGTGCGGTTGTTCCTGAGAAAGCGGACATTGACATATGGCTGTGATGGCTCAAAATATATCGAGCTCGTTGGGGAACCCCAAGAGGAAGGTATGATGAGCACAACAACAAGTTTTGCCTCGGTTATGAAACCAAGGTTATCAATCCAGTAGGAGCAAGGAAACACCTCCAAGGTGTTGCTAGCTGGCCTTTGGCAGGGCGCACTACCGGTGCTAGTAGCAACATGGAAACCTGCACAACACAACCATAGAACTTTGCCCCTAACTTACAGTGAGGTTGTCAATCTCACCGGTTTTGCTGAAAACAAAGGATTAAACGTATTGTGTGGAAGAAAGTAATAATTTGCAGAAAGTAAACAGAAAGCAGTAACCAGTTGTAGATTGATGGTAAAAGGAAGGACCGGGGTCCATAGTTCACTAGTGGTGGCTCTCCTTAAGATAGATGACATGTTGGGTGAACAAATTACAGCGGGGCAATTGACAAACATCGAGAAAGCAATCATGCATATACTACTCATCTTGACTCCTTTGAGATTTGATTGGGCATTACAACATTATACATAGACCATAATCCAACTGCATCTATGACTAATAATCCACCTTCAGGTTATCATCCGAACCCCCTCCAGTATTAAGTTGCAAGCAATAGAGAACTGCATTACACATTGCGTGTAAAGTAAACAATACGATTGTTCTATGAACAAAGGATTGTTGTTTTATCCCTAGTAGTAACAACACATCTAGTACCTTAGAGATTTCTGTCACTTCCCCAGATTACTAGAGGCATGAACCGACTATCGAGCATAAATACTAAATCTTGGAGTTGCTAGCATCTACTTGGCCAAGATAGCTACTAACAATGGAAAGCATGCAATATCACAAATAACAAAGACATGATAGAATCAATAATAAATCTGAAATAGCATCTCAATATCCATTGGATCCCCGCAAACACAACATGTAGAATTACAAATAGATGATCTTGATCATGAACGGAGCTCACAAGATCTAAACATGATGGCACAAAGGAGAAGAACTAGCCATCTAGCTACTACATGGACCTGTGGTCCAAGGATGAACTACTCACGCATCACACCGGAGGCTTGCATGGTGATGAAGAAGGCCTCCAGGGTGAATTCTCCCCTCCGGCAGGGTGCCGGGAAGAGCTTCAGATCCCTCCCGATATAGGGATGGAGATGACGGCGGCTATAGACTCTTTCGTGGAATTTTGATCGAGTACTTAGGGTTTCTGTATCGGAGGCGATATATAGGTGAAAGGGGAGGCCGAGGGGTACCCTAGGCGGCCAGACCACCCCTTGGAGTGTGTCAGGCCTGGCCGCACGACCAGGTGGTGTGGCCGGCCCCTGGCCCCTCTCCGTCTCGTATTCTAGCTCCATGCCCCCCTCGGTGAAAAACTGACTTTGGCTTTTGTCCCGTCCAATTCCGAGAATATTCATTTTCTGACTTTCCTGGAACCAAAAACAGCAGAAAACAGGATGCTGGCACTATGGCATCTTGTTAATAGGTTAGTCCAAGAAAGTGTATAAAAAGTACTCCAAAGTGTGGACAAAACATAAGAAAGTAGATAAAAACCAAGCATGGAACATCAAAAATTATAGATACGTTAGCAACGTATCAACATTCCCAAGCTTAACTCATGCTCGTCCTCGAGTAGGTAAGTGATAAAAATAAAGAATAATTTTTGAGGTGACATGCACCATCATAAACTTGATCAAAGTATTTATAAAACACTGATAGCTGGGATCATAGTACTTCAACATAGCATGAAAGATAAAGTTCTAACAATAAGACAAAGCAACTATGTTGCAACATGAAAAGGCACAAATAAAAGATTCATGAATAGCAATGCTTTGCAAGATGTTTGTTTGTTTCACATAAACAAAACATAGCATAATGGCATTCAGCTTGTCCCTCATAGAGTAGCAACCATAAATGCATAGGACACCTTCAAAGTTTATAAGAGTGACTAGATACAAGTAGTTTAAGAACAATCAATATCAAAATTATGCATCAATCAATAAGTCTTGGGACAATGCACATAGAACTAAGAATGGCCACTATGCTCTCAAAATAGGTGCATAAAAATAGAAGGTGGAGACTCAACATAAAAGTAAAAGAAATGCCTTCATAGAAGGAAGTAGGTATTCAAGTTTCATAAAGAGCTTCCAAAAATTATGGTACTTATTAGCTTTCAGCTCTCATTGCCCCTATCATAAGCATCTTGAAGTGATTAAGGTTAAAGTGAACAAACTATGGAGTATATGCTTGAAAAAGTATAAGTTGGAAATCTCATGTCCCTTGAATACGAGGTCCGCTCCTCATGCTACTAAAGTTTAGTTACCGGTAAGTTCTTGTCATAGTAAGTACATGTGTATCATAGAGAACCGCCAACGGGGTACCCCTTACCCGATGATACGGAAGAATCCCCATATCAAAATGACAAGGCAAGCATACAACGAGCATCTCAGTAATCTTCTTATTTATCATGGGAAAATGATGCTTTTTTCTCTCTTTCCTCTTTTCTCATATATCTTTTTTTTCTTTTTCTCTTTTTTCTTAATATCTGACTCTTTTTTTATAAGAAGAATGCTTCATAGACAGCTCATTATGGTTACGCTCCAGGTTTCCACCATGACGACATGGATTAGACCAGCGGACCAGGAATTTCTCTAACACACATACATAACTCCATGGACTTACAAGCTCCCCTTTCATTTCACACCGACGATATTCATAGACAAAAGAGCATGATATCAACTAGGTACAAAGTACAAGTGCAATGTTGAAAGCGTTCCCCATAACAACATGGTTCTTCTAATCCCCAACATATAAGTGCAAGCATATACAACATAGACGATACAATGGTTCAAGTTTATTAATGGCAAGAAAAGTAAAGTGTGCCATCAAGTTCGTGAGAGCTTTAATCACTAGTTTTCTCATAACAAGTTTAATTCGGAAGGTAGATAAAAACATGAATATACTTGGAATAGCAAATGCTAATAGGTAGGTATGGTGAACTCCTTGGAATAACTTGGTTTTAGGAGTTGGATGCATGAGTGGAACTCATACTTAGTTATGGAGGCTAGCAAAAGACTGGGAGCGACCAACTAAGAGAGCGATAATGACCATAATCATGCAGAGCAACAAAACATCATTAATCAAAGCATAAAGTGATATTACAAGTCAAAAACTAAAGGATCATAAAGGCTATGGTGACTTGGGATAGTCATAACATGGTGGGAGCATGCGCCAAGTCAACCCAAATAAAGCATCAAAGGATAATACCACAATACTATGCTTTAATATGCTAAAACAACTCATGATTCGAAAATAAGTGCACTCAAGATAATAAGTCTTTAGATTCAATTTCAACACCAATAAAACTATCATTAAAACGCAAGTTACTGTAGCACTTCCCTCAAAAAGCTCAATTCCCCAAAACAACTCAAAAAGGAACCAACAAGAAGCAAATGCAAATAATGGCATAAATCTGTCAAAATAGACCAGCAGGTAAAAACCAATTTTTTCGAGGACCTTATGTTGCTCAAATCGAAAAGTTTTGAACTAAAGAAAGTTAGATAACAACTTGGGGCAGAAGCACAAAATTCATGCCTCAAAACGACGTACAAAGATTTTACACGAAGTTTTACGGTGAATCACAGAAATCTGTTTCGTGACAGCAACTTTCCCAATCATTAGTTCTCTCTCATTAGAGGTTACTCTTGGCACAAAAAGCAAATAAAAAGGATAAGGAGTGGTTATTATAGAGGTAATAACTTCCAAGACTCATCTAAAACTTTTGGGTTATCTCCCAATAAGTATTTTTCTTTAACGCCTTTAAGTTAGGCATAAGAAGCAAGAAAAAGAATCAAGTGTTCTCAAATGAAGAAGCATTAAGATTAATACTAGAAATATCTTCAACGAGGCAAGGTATCTCATCCAAATAAGTTCTAGAGGATCCTTTCTCAACACTCTTGGGTTCACTATTTTCATTAAACGGGTTTTCAGGAACAATCCAATCAAGATTCTTTTCTATGGCTTCATGCATTGCTACAAGTTTGAAAGGTATTGGTATCTTAATTTCCTCCCCATTAGGTTCGGTTTTGTTCATCTTTTCTCATGTACCAACAACATCTACACATGAGCATAGCATATTAAAACGTTCAAAGACTTTTCTAGCTTCCTTGGCAACATCATAGAATTCCTTAAGCAAAGTTTCTAGAATAAAATCTCTCTTTTCAGGGTCCTCAATTTCCTTAAGTTTAAGAAACATTACTTGGATTAAGGGATTAAGGTTAAAAAACTAACTTCCAACATGTGAATTAAAGAAGCTGTAGCAATTTCATAATTTGGAGCAAATTCTGCAAGGGATCTATCCTTAATATCCTCATGCTTACTAATGATTAAAGAATTATTCAATATTATCTTTTACAATTATAGAGCCAGTAGCTATTGAAAGGTCTTTCAGGGTGAATTTAGGGATCAACATGGTGAGCTAAGAAAGAGGTAACAACTATAGAAAGACTTATTTTTTTGTTTTTAATAAAGAAAGCAAACTAGTAAAACTATTTTTTTGGGGTTTTTGATAAAGAAACAAGCAAACAAAGCAAAAATAAACTAAGCAAAACAAAACAATAAAGTAAAGATATTGGTTATGAGGGACTCCCCTTATGAAAATGTCCTTGACTCCCCAGCAACGGCGCCAGAAAAATAGCTTCACAGCCCAAAATATATCGAGCTCGTTGGGGAACCCCAAGAGGAAGGTATGATGAGCACAATGGCAAGTTTTCTCTCAGTTATGAAACCAAGGTTATCAATCCAGTAGGAGCAAGAAAACACCTCCAAGGTGTTGCTAGCTGGCCATTGGCAGGGCGCACTACCGGTGCTAGCAGCAATATGGAAACCTGCACAACACAACCACAAAACTTTGTCCCTAACTTATAGTGAGTGTAATACCTGGGAAAATATCCCCAATTAGATTTGCCTATTATTTTTATTTTGTGCATCATCATGACATCATGTATAATTTTTCCCTAAAATATTTTACCAAAAGTCTATTTTATTTTCTAATTAGTCCCTTCTTTAATTTCAAGTCAAAACCCTAGTCTTTCTCGAATCTTTTATTTGTCTAAAAACTATTTACAAAAGCCTCTCTAAAAATTAAACAAATATAATAAATGTTTTGTGGGGGAGTCAGCCAGCCGCCAGGCCTAAAAGACTAGCAGCCAGCCAAGTACCACCCCACCGAAAACCTAGCTAACCCTAGCTAATCTGCAGCGCCGCCGCCACTCACCTGCACCAGTACACGCACATGGCCGCACTCCACCTTGACCCATTCCATGCACAGTACCCGCACAACACACACGCAACCAACGCCAAGCCTCGGCCACACCACGCACGCGTCCTAGACGTGTTGCGACCGCCCTTCCCCGATCAAAACAGCCCCTATCGCTCGCCACCTACCATGCTCGGGAACCGCACCCCGCCCGCACGCATCAGGGCAACCAACCGATCGATCCCGCCTCTCACCTCGCTCCTCGAGCCTCGCCCGCATCGATCCTCACCAACCCCGCTGCCGATTTTTGACAGCGAGCGCTGCCACCTCGTCGACCTCCCCGCATGGAGCCCCGGACGTCACCGCCTCCGTGCAGCCTGCCGTCAGCCGTCGTCGCGGCCACTGCTTTCCCTGCGCACGTCATCGCCTGCCTCTGGTTCCCCGTGCCGCCGCACGTCTCCTCCAAGATCGGCCATCCACCGTCACCCTTCGAGCTCTGATGTTTTGATAAGGTGAGGCTTTGGGGTGGACACGTGAAGATGTGATGTTCTGCAGATATTGATGTTGGATGGCCTCATGTTTGTGAACCCCTAGCTCTTCGTGGATTGACGCCAAGTACCGCTTTGTCGAGATCTCCATCATGGACATGAGCATCTCTGTCAGGACTTCAAGTTCTCCTTCCCGGATCGAGCCCCAAGATCTTCGACCCTCGATGTGTGAACCCTATATGAGCCCTATTTTTATAAATGATATATACCTATTTCATTAAATCGTTCCTCTCGTACTCATATCATTGTGGTTTGGGGGTATTTAGGCGATTCACCTATATTAAATAGGGAGACTATATGCATGCTATTTTAGTCTTATATTGCCTCCATTTAAATTTGTGTAGCTAACCGATGCCATGTTTCGCTTGGTTAATTCAACATTTAATTTGCAGGGTAGATAAACAACTTGAACCATAATATTTATTTGTCAGGATCCAGATTCCGCTTAATATTGCCAAGTTAGACCGCATATTGCCATGCCATGCATCATATCATAATCATGCTCGATCTTTCGCTGCATTATTAAATATTGCATCATTGCCTCTTCTAGTGTTTGTTTCTTCATCGGATAGGACGATGAGTGGTTGCGAGTTGTGACAAGCCTTCGGATACCGACTTTGTCTCACAGGCGAGCATTCTTCCCCATTCTACCTATTTTGTATTTATAGTCTTTACTCCCTTCCTTTGATCTATTGCTATCCTTATTGTCGATGCTTTAGTACCGTACCTTTATTTACCTGCTCTATCCTATTGCCTTTGTTTGAGTAGCTAGCTTTGTCCTTGCGAGTCGTAGCGCATGCTTAGGTCTGCTTCCCGCTCTCATACAAGTGAACCGTGATATCTGGTTATGGTTGATAACATGATAAATTAAATTGGTGATGTTGGTTATGGTTTCACCTAATGATAAGGCCCCTGTAGGGACCATCTTTGGGAACTGCTTGAGTCGACCTATGACGCGTTCATTCTACGATACTAGTTCTGAGTTGATCGCGCTAACCAAACGTGGGGGCCCCTGGGATCCCCCCCCCTCAACTATCGATGCTATTCGTTTATCCAGAGGGTCACAAAATTGGTTTTCTATTTGGTGCATACGCATAATATGTTCTCGAACATGGGTGAGTTGATATGTCTTCGGACTTGGTTATGATATGATTTGGTCGACAGCCGGACATTGCATACATAAAAGTGGTACATGCTGGCAGTTCAAGGGGAGCTCTACAAGTTATCTTCCAGGTCCGTTCGGTATAGTAGTCGTGAACACTGTGCCACCTTGAGACTCGGTCGTGCCGCTGGGCTGGATTAAACATAGTAGGTGATACATCTGGATACACGCGTAGTTATGGGACAGTTCTTGTTGTGAGATTTGGAAGGCACGCGTATTATGTTGCCTGAAGGGTTGAACATGCCTTTGGGTACAGTAGTGCACCCTGCAGGGTAAATATTTTCGAGAAGCCGTGTGTCCACGGTTATGGATGCCTCAGGAGTACGGTGTCATAATCATAGATAACGCCACTAATGCATTGCCTCTAATAATATGATTAGTAATTAGCCTTATCAACTAAAGACCTGCTTAATTAAAATTGCCATCGTGTGTGTTTTGCAAGTGGACTTCATCGACTGGTCTTCGAGGGGGAAACCTTCAGATGGGTTATGTTTGGTGTTATATTATACTTATCGTACAGCTCTCTCTTATCTCGCTCTAATAACCGAAGTTGTAGTGTGTCTCTATAAGTTAGATAGTGCAAGCTTTGCCACCGCTGAGCCCACCATACCTATGTAGGCAAGGACCGCCGAATTCTAGCCTCGCTGTGTACTGGCCTCAGTACTGACCTCTCTCTTTTTGTTTTTTTTGCCCTTCATCGGCACCCTTTGGCTTGGACAGGTATGTGATTGACGATGTTAGCAAGGTTACCCTTCTAGCTTGGCCTGGGCAGGGTTATGGACACCTCTTGGTTATTCTTCAGGACTCTTAGTCCAATTTGGATCTTGTTCGTACTCGGATACTATTTGGCTTTCTTCCTGATTCCTATCTTTGTATTGTATCTTTGTGTTCCTGACTCGTTGAGTCATTGTTGTATATATAAGTCTTTGCGGATTATGTTGTAAACTACTGTGATGTAACTACTTGTAATCAAATCCCACCCACATGAAAGTGTTTGGTGGGCGTCTTTGAATCGCTTCTATGCGGGTTTTGGCGGAAAATGTTGAGATCTGCATAGACCCGATTCTGGGGCGTTACAAGTGATATCAGAGCAAAGGTTTACGATACCCCACTGGTCTAGCCTGTAGGTTAACCTTGCCAACGGACGTTGTCTAGTGTCAAAACTATTTTGCTACAAATGCGTTAGATAGATCTGATTAGTTCTGATTTTACTCCTCACCTCCATTCTTTCTCCTCTTATCTTTGCGTGTTTTTAATCCAATCTCGTGCCTCCTTCAAGTCTAGGATTTTCCGTGGTTGGGTTTCCGTCGTACCTTTAGGGTTTCGCTTCCCTCCTTTTGTAACAACAGTGCTACATCTAGTTTTCGCTTTATCGGATCTTTCATACTTTGTTTCTGGTGTTTTGTGACTTCTAAGACGGCGACCTCCTTGTCTCCGGTTTGTTCCTCCGAAGCTTTCTGAATGACGCTTGTTATGATCTTCAATCTAAATCCTAAGAGTTCTGTTGTCCGTTTCCCTATTCATGTACTAAGTAATAGTTTGGGTGCGTGATGGATTGGCCCCCATCCGACTACTCTTTCTATTTGCTTCTGTATGCTGAACTGGGCGAATGTCAGACTTTACTCTCTCCATGGAAGTTAGAGGTGGCTTCATCTTTTGAGACCTTTACTTCCTCCTTTGTCTTTCCGGAGTGTTCTCTCAAAGAACGTGAGGAGCAATCCCTATTGGTGGTGTCGACAACTTCAAGACGGAGCATGAATTCTTGTTAGTGGTGTCGCAACCATCAACTCGATGCAAGGAGATCAGATCATCAAACCTCTTTCCCCCTGGTGCCTTTGCTTGGATCTCGGGACGCGATCCTTGTTAGTGGTCTCGAGTTGTAATGCCCGGGAAAATATCCCCAATTAGATTTGCCTATTATTTTTATTTTGTGCATCATCATGACATCATGCATAATTTTGCCCTAAATATTTTACCAAAAGTCTATTTTATTTTCTAATTAGTCCCCTTCTTTAATTTCAAGTCAAAAACCCTGGTCTTTCTCGAATCTTTTATTTGTCTAAAAACTATTTACAAAAGCCTCTCTAAAAATTAAACAGATAAAATAAATGTTTTGTGGGGGAGTCAGCCAGCTGCTGACTCGTGTATTAACGAGATCGTTGGGGAACCCCAAGAGGAAGGTATGATGAGCACAACAGTAAGTTTTCCCTCAGTTATGAAACCAAGGTTATCAATCCAGTAGGAGCAAGGAAACACCCCAAAGGTGTATCTAGCTGAACTTTGGCAGGGTGCACTACCGGTTCCAGCAGCAACATCGAGACATGCATAACACAACCACAGAACTCTGTCCCCAACTTGCGATGAGGTTGTCAATCTCACCGGTTTTGCTGAAAACAAAGGATTAAACCTATCGAGTGGAAGAAGTAATAGTTTGTAGAAAGTAAACACAAAGCAGTAAACAGTTGATTGTAGATTGATAGTAAAAGAAAGGACCGGGGTCCATAGTTCACTAGAGGTGGCTCTCCTTAAGATAGAGGACATGTTGGGTGAACAAATTACAGCGGGGCAATTGACAAACATCGAGAAAGCATACAAGCATATACTACTCATCTTGACTCCTTTGAGATTCGATTGGGCATTACAACATTATACATAGACCACCATCCAACTGCATCTATGACTAATAATCCACCTTTAGGTTTGTTGGGTCCGCAGCATAGAAAACAAAACAAATCCTATGATGAGAACTATACGCCAAGATCTATCTACTAGATACAGAGCAACGGGTGGACATACATCCATGGAGAACTTACCCTCGAAGACAACGAGTTTTGTTAACGAGTAGGAACTCGTGGTTGATGTAGTCGTACGTTTGCCGATCTCAAGATCGTGTGGAAGTCCGAGCGCCGCAAATCAGCAGCGCATCCGTCCTCGCACACACGTTCAAGCCACCGGACAACCTCGACCTCCTCTCTCCAGCGAATCAGCGGAAGCAACAACTCCTTCCAGACGCAAGGCCACCGGGAACATGTATCTCGCTAATCCGAGACCATGGGGGAATATCTAGAGGGGGAGAGAGATCCTTCACGAGGAGGTGTGTGGATGAAGGAGGGAATGGGTGGCCTTTTATAGGAGGAGGGGGGGTGCCCCCTCTCTCCATGGCCGGCGCATGGGGGGGTGACCCCTCACCTCCCCCATTCATGTGGTGGTAACCCCTCCACATTAAAATGCCCCTTAACATTCTCTTTTAAAGTCTCCACTTTAAATGCATTAAATTTCTCCAAATTTAATGCTCTCTCATTTAATAAAACTCTTTTATTTATATTATTCAGAATTTTTTTAACTACTTTAATTAACAAACATTCACATAAAACCCCTTGCAACATTTCAATATTACATGCAGAACCACTTTCTGCAATTTCACCCGAAACAATTCCGGTTTCTATCGAAACAATTCCTGTTTCTATCGAAACATTTCCTGCGCTTTGCAAACCTTTTGTCTGGAACATATGTGCTCCTAAATGGTGTCCGGCAACCCTTAAGTGTGTCACCCTACGGTTCGCGACTAATGCAGACATGATTGAGACTCCTCTTAGATCAATAATCAGAAGCGGGACCTAGAGATCCATACTGACTCCTGCACATTCAATGATGACTTCTATGATCGTGAGAACCTTTAACGTCAGCAATTTAATCCCTTTGTCTCATGATATAATACATGTCCGAGATTCGATCATCGGTATCCAAATACCTAGTTTGATCTCATTACCGACATGCACTCTTTTCTCGTTCCCGTGATATAACATTCTAGTGATCACATCACTTGCTTGCAAGCTATCTTAATGTGATATCACCGAGAGGGCCCAGAGTATATCTATCCGTCATCTGGATTGACAAATTCCACTCTTGATCCATGAGCCTCAACATGACACCTTCGTAGTACTGAACCCATCTTTATAGTCACCCTGTTACGGTGTGACGTTTGATGTTATCAAGATACTCTTCCGGTGTTAGCAATTAATATGATCTCATGGTCTAAGGACTAAGACTACTTTGTATGATGTTATAGAAATATAAACATAATGACTTGATCATAATGCTATACTTCGGATGAATGTTCATCACATCATTTCACAAATGCTGTGACCTTGTTATTAACAACATCCAATGTCCATGATCAGGAAACTTTGATCATCTTGTTAATCAACAAGCTAGTCTATAAGAGAGGCATAACTAGGAACCCTTTTCGTTTATTAAACACATATGTATTGATGTTTCCTATCAATACAATTATAGCATGCAAAATAAACATCTATCATATACAAGAAATATATAATAACGACTTTATTATTGCCTCTCAGGGCATATTTCCTTCAGTTTCCCACTTGCACTAGAGACAATAATCTAGTTCACATAGTGATAAATCTAACACCCATGGAGTTCTGGTGTTGATCATGTTTTTCCCTAGGGAGAACTTTAGTCAATAGATCTGCTACATTTAGGTCTGTGTGCACTTTACAAATCTTTATATCTCCATCCTTGACATGCTCGCGGATGGAGTGAAAACCGGCGCTTAATATGTTTGGAATTCTTATGAGACCTTGGTTCCTTTGCGTTGGCTATGGCTCCATTGTTGTCACAATAGATCACCATCGGGTCCAACGCACTGGGAACCACACCCAGTTCTGTAATGAACTCTTTCATCCAAACTGCCTCCTGCGCCGCTTCTGAAGCAGCAACATATTCCGCCTCCGTTGTTGATCCAGCCACCACAGGTTGTTTGGAACTCCTCCAACTAACTGCTGCTCCATTCAAGAGAAATACGTATCCGGATTGAGACTTAGAGTTATCCAGATCGGTGTCAAAGCTAGCATCGACATAACACTTAGCGACTAGCTCTTCTTCACCTCCGTATATAAGAAGCATATCCTTAGTTATTCTCAAGTACTTGAGGATGTTCTTTACCGCTATCCAGTGTTCCGAACCTGGATCAGATTGGTACCTACTAGTCAAACTAATAGCATGTGCCACATCCGGTCTTGTACATAGCATGGCATACATAATAGAGCCTATGGCCGAGGCATAGGGGATCTTATCCATCATCTCTCTTTCTTCCGCTGTAGCCGGACTTTGAGTCTTACTCAGTGTCTTGCCTTGCAACATAGGTAAGAACCCCTTCTTACTTTCGTCCATATTAAACTTCTTTAATATCTTATCAAGGTATGTACTCTGCGATAGCCCAATTAGGCGTCTTGATCTATCTCTATAGATTTTAATGCCTAATATATATGAAGCTTCACCAAGGTCCTTCATCGAAAATTTGCTGTTTAGATAACTTTTAACACTGTTTTAAAGATCTATATCATTTCCAATCAATAATATGTCATCCACATATAATATCAGAAATGCCACATTGCTCCCACTCACTTTCTTGTAAATACAAGCCTCTCCATAAGTTTGGACAAATCCAAACTCTTTGATCACCTCATCAAAGAGGAGATTCCAACTCCGGGATGCTTGCTTCAGTCCATAGATGGATCGCTGAAGTTTGCACACCTTATTAGCATCCTTAGGATCGACAAAACCCTTTGGTTGTATCATATACAACTCTTCTTCAATATTACCATTGAGGAACGCAGTTTTGACATCCATCTGCCATATTTCATAATCAAAATATGCAGCAATTGCTAACATAATCCTAACCGACTTAAGCATCGCTACGGGAGAGAATGTCTCATCGTAGTCAACTCCTTGAATTTGTCGAAACCCCTTTGCGACAAGTCGAGCCTTATAGATGGTTACATTACCATCATCATCAGTTTTTCTTTTGAAAATCCATTTATTCTCAACGGCCTTTCGATCGTGAGGTAAGTCCACCAAGGTCCAAACCTAGTTTTCGTACATGGATTCCATCTCGGATTTCATGGCTTCCAGCCATTTGTTGGAATCAGGGCTCATCATCGCTTCTTCATACGTCGCAGGGTCATCTATTTCATCAATCATGAAATTCATAACAGGATTGCCGTACAGTTCAGGAGCTGCACGTGTCCTGCTTGACCTGCGAGGTTTGGTAGTGTCCTCTTTCGGAGTTTCATGATCAATATCATTAGCTCTCTCTTCATTAGGTGAAGTCAACTCCGAAACAACTTCTGGTGCTGCGCTACTCGCTATTTCATGAAGAGAAGGTTCAATAACCTCTTAGAGTTCTACCTTCCGACTACTCACACCTTTCGCGAGAAACTCCTTCTCAAGAAAGGATCCATTCTTGGCAACAAAGACCTTGCCCTCGGATATGTGATAGAAGGTATACCCAATCGTTTCCTTAGGGTATCCTATGAAGACGCATTTTTTCGCTTTGGGTTCGAGTTTATCCGGTTGAAGTTTCTTCACATAAACATCACATCCCCAAACTTTAAGAAATGACAGCTTAAGTTTGTTTCCAAACCATAATTCATACGGTGTCTTTTCAACGGATTTAGATGAAGCCCTATTTAAAGTGAATGTAGCGGTTTCCAGTGCATAACCCCAAAATGACAGTGGCAAGTCAGTCAGAGACATCATAGATCGAACCATATCCAATAAAGTACGATTACGACGTTCTGACACACCATTACGTTGTGGTGTTCCGGCAGGCGTGAGTTGTGAAACTATTCCACAGTCTTTCATATGTGTGCTAAACTCGTAACTAAGATACTCTCCTCCACGGTCGGACCGCAGAAATTTGATCTTTCTGTTACGATGATTTTCCACTTCATTCTGAAATTCTTTTAACTTTTCAAAGGTTTCAGACTTACGTTTCATCAAATAGATATACCCGTATCTACTCAAATCATCCGTGAAAGTAACAAAATAACGATATCCACCTCGCGCCGACATACTCATTGGTCCACACACATCAGTATGTATGATTTCCAATAAATCTGTCGCCTGTTCCATTGAACCGGAAAACGACGTTCTAGTCATCTTGCCCATAAGGCATGGCTCACATGTATCAAATGATTCAAAATCAAGTGATTCCAAAAGTCCATCAGAATGGAGTTTCTTCATGCGTTTAACGCCAATATGACCTAGACGGCAGTGCCACATATATGCAGATATATCATTATCAAGTTTAATCCTTTTAGCATCAACATTATGAATATGCGTAATACTACTATCGAGATCCAATAGAAATAAACCATTCAACACAGGTGCATGACCATAAAAGATATTATTCATATAAATCGAACAACCATTGTTTTCAGACTTAAACGAATAACCACTTTGCATCAAACATGATCCGGATACAATGTTCATGCTCAGTGCAGGCACCAAATAACAATTATTCAGGTTTATAACTAATCCCGACGGCATATGGAGAGGCAGCGTTCCGACGGCGATCACATCAACTCTTGATCCATTGCCGACCCGCATCGTGACCTCATCCCTTGCTAGTTGTCGCTTGTTTCGCAGCCCCTGAACCGAGTTACTTATATTAGGAACCGATCCCGTATCAAATACCCAGGTGCTACTGCGAGTACTAGTCAAGTACACATCAATAACATGTATATCACATATACCTTTGTTTGCCTTGCCGGCCTTTTTGTCCGCCAAATACTTGGGGCAGTTGCGCTTCCAATGGCCAGTCCCCTTGCAATAGTAGCACTCGGTGTCAGACTTAGGGCAAGCTCGGGGTTTCTTTTTAGGCACGGCAACAGATTTGTCGCCCTTCTTTCCCTTCTGCTTGCCTTTCTTGTCCTTCTTGAAACCGGTGGTCTTATTGATCATCAACACTTGATGTTCTTTCCTAATCTCCACTTCTGCAGTCTTAAGCATTGATAGAAGCTCGGGAAGAGACTTCTTCATGCCCTGCATATTATAGTTCATCACGAAGCTCTTGTAGCTAGGTGGCAGAGATTGGAGAACACGATGTATGCCTAATTCAATGGGAATCGTTATTCCCAAGGACACAAGCTTATCGGCGTACCCAGACATTTTGAGTACGTGCTCACTAACGGAGCTGTTCTCTTCCATCATGCAGCTAAAGAACTTTTCAGAAGCATTATAACTCTCTACGGCAGCATGGGTATCGAAAATCATTTTCAATTCTCCCATGGTATCAAAGGCATTGCCATTTTCGAAACGTTTTCGAAGTTCTGGCTCTAGCCCATACAGTATGCCGCAATGAATTAAGTTGTGGTCCTCCTGACGAGTTATATAGACGTTCTTTTCCTCGTCAGGGGCATCAGGAGCTGGTGGGGGGCCTAGCGGCGCCTCTAGCACATATTTCTTTTGTGCAGCAGTGAGGAGAATCCTCAAATTCATAGCCCAGTTGGTGAAGTTGCTACCATTCGCAGCAAGCTTCTCTTTCTCCATGAACACATTGAAATTAAAAGCAGGTGGTGCCATCTACAACAGAATTTGTAAAATATATTTAGACTAAGTTTATGATAGATTGAGTTCAACTAATCCAAATTACTAATGAACTCCCACCCAAAAACGACATCCCTCGTGTCCTTTTGGTGATGACATGAACCAAATCCACTACACCAAGTCCGATCATCACGTGAGTTGGTGTAGCTTCAAAGGCGAGTATCTATATAGGCATCATATCAACTATATGACTCATGCTTAACCTTTCGGTCCGTGTTCCGAGGCCATGTCTGTACATGCTAGGCTCGTCAAGTAAGAACCTTAGTATTCGCGTGTGTAAAATAGTCTTACACCCGTTGTATGAAAGCGTAGAGTTGAGAACACCCGATCATCACGTGATGCCTCAAAACACGATCCACAAAACGATGCATACTTAAGGAAGAACACATTTTATCTTGATATCTAAATGAGGGATCATCTTATAATGCTACCAAAAGCGCCAAACTAGCAATATAAGATGCTAACATCTAATGTGTGAAGTGAGGTGATATGGTCCATGCATTTGATCTCTATCATTTGCATCGTGGTATGATCTCTATCATTCCTTTGTGTGTAAGGCCAAGGTCTATGGAACTTACACGTTTAAGTGAGTTGTAAGAGTATCTATCATACATCTACTTACAACAATACCATATCAAGACACTAGCCCAGCAACGATCTAAACTAGATGCCTCTAATTTATCAATTGCAAGTTTTACGTGGCTTAGGGCTTTCGGAGATAGAACCGGTCTTACCTACGAACATGAACCACAACGCGGATAACCAAGTTATTAGCAACTCGTTGTAAATCAGATATTGACTATAGTAGGAGAGACAGACACCCGCCAGCCACTTATGCAAAACAAGTTGCATGTCAGTCGTGGAACCGGTCTCATGTACGATGACATGTAAGGTTGGTCCGGGCCGCTTCATCCCACTATGCCACCAATATCCAAAGTACATAGAAGATGCAATAACATGATCATCATCGCCCACATATAAACATATGTGTACTACCCGTGCAAAGCACCTACGCATAGATCTGGCTCTGATACCACTATTGGGTCCGTAGCATAGGAAACAAAAAATTCCTACGATGAGAACTATACGTCAAGATCTATCTACTAGATACAGAGCAACGGGTGGACATACATCCATGGAGAACTTACCCTCGAAGACAATGAGTTTTGTTAACGAGTAGGAACTCGTGGTTGATGTAGTCGTACGCTTGCCGATCTCAAGATCGTGTGGAAGTCTGAGCGCCACAAATCAGCAGCACATCCATCCTCGCACACATGTTCAAGCCACCGGACAACCTCCACCTCCTCGCTCCAGCGAATCAGCGGAAGCAGCAACTCCTTCCAGATGCAAGGCCACCGGGAACATGTATCTCGCTAATCCGAGACCATGGGGGAATATCTAGAGGGGGAGAGAGATCCTTCACGAGGAGGTGTCTGGATGAAGGAGGGAATGGGTGGCCTTTTATAGGAGGAGGGGGTGCCCCCTCTCTCCATGGCCGGCGCATGGGGGGTGACCCCTCACCTCCCCCATTCATGTGGTGGTAACCTCTCCACATTAAAATGCCCCTTAACATTCTCTTTTAAAGTCTCCACTTTAAATGCATTAAATTTCTCCAAATTTAATGCTCTCTCATTTAATAAAGCTCTTTTATTTATTTTATTCAGAATTTTGTTAATTACTTTAATTAACAAACATTCACATAAAACCCCTTGCAACATTTCAATATTACATGCAGAACCACTTTCTGCAATTTCACCCGAAACAATTCCTGTTTCTATCAAAACATTTCTTGCGCTTTGCAAACCTTTTGTCTGGAACATATGTGCTCCTAAATGGTGTCCGGCAACCCTTAAGTGTGTCACCCTACGGTTCGCGAATAATGCAGACATGATTGAGACTCCTCTCAGATCAATAATCACAAGCGGGACCTGGAGATCCATACCGACTCCTTCACATTCAACGATGACTTCTGTGATCGTGAGAACCTTTAACGTCAGCAATTTAATCCCTTTGTCTCATGATATAATACATGTCCGAGATTCGATCATCGGTATCCAAATACCTAGTTTGATCTCGTTACCGACATGCACTCTTTTCTCATTCCCGTGATATAACATTCTAGTGATCACATCACTTGCTTGCAAGCTATCTTAATGTGATATCACCGAGAGGGCCCAGAGTATATCTATCCGTCATCTGGATTGACAAATTCCACTCTTGATCCATGAGCCTCAACATAACACCTTCGTAGTACTGAACCCATCTTTATAGTCACCCTGTTACGGTGTGACGTTTGATGTTATCAATATACTCTTCCGGTGTTAGCAATTAACATGATCTCATGGTCTAAGGACTAAGACTACTTTGTATGATGTTATAGCAATATAAACATAATGACTTGATCGTAATGCTATACTTCGGATGAATGTTCATCACATCATTTCACAAATGTTGTGACCTTGTTATTAACAACATCCAATGTCCATGATCAGGAAACTTTGATCATCTTGTTAATCAACAAGCTAGTCTATAAGAGAGCCATAACTAGGAAACCTTTTTGTTTATTAAACACACATGTATTGATGTTTCCTATCAATACAATTATAGCATGCAAAATAAACATCTATCATATACAAGAAATATATAGTAACAACTTTATTATTGCCTCTCAGGGCATATTTCCTTCAAGGTTATCATCCGAACCCCCTCCAGTATTAAGTTGCAAGCAACGTATAATTGCATTACGAATTGCGTGTAAAGTAAACAATACGATTGTTCTATGAACAAAGGATTGTTCTTTTCTCCCTAGTAGCAACAACACATCTAGTACCTTAGAGATTTCTGTCACTTCCCCAGATTACCAGAGGTATGAACCCACTATCGAGCATAAATACTAACTCTTGGAGTTGCTAGCATCTACTTGGCCAAGATAGCTACTAACAACGGAAAGCATGCAAGATCAAAAATAACAAAGACATGATAGAATCAATAATCAATCTGAAATAGCATCTCAATATCCATCGGATCCCTGCAAACACTACATGTAGAATTACAAATAGATGATCTTGATCATGAACGGAGCTCACAAGATCTAAACATGATAGCACAAAGGAGGAGAACCAGCCATCTAGCTACTACATGGACCCGTAGTCTAGAGATGAACTACTCACGCATCACACTAGAGGCTTGCATGACGATGCAGAAGGCCTCGAGGGTGAATTCCCCTCTCCGGCAGGGTGCCGGGAACAGCTTCAGATCCCTCCCGGTCTAGGGATGGAGATGACGACGGCTACAAACTCTTTCGTGGATTTTTTATCGGGTACTTAGGGTTTCCGTATCAGAGGCAATATATAGGCGGAAGGAGAGGCCGAGGGAGTGCCTGGGGCGGCCAGACCACCCCCTGGCGCGGCCAGGCCTAGCCGCACGGCCAGGTGGTGTGGCCGGGCCCTAGCTCCTCTCCGTCTCGTATTCTGGCTCCAGGTGTCCCTCAGTGAAAAACTGACTTTGGCTTTTGTCCCATCCAATTCCGAGAAAATTCATTTTTCTGACTTTCCTGGAACCAAAAACAGCAAAAAATAGGCAGCTGGCACTGTGGCTCTTGTTAATAGGTTAGTCCAAGAAATCATATGAAAAGTACTCCAATGCGTGGACAAAACATAAGAAAGTAGATAAAACCAAGCATGGAACATCAAAAATTATGGATACGTTTGCAACGTATCAACATCCCCAAGCTTAACTCCTGCTCTTCCTCGAGTAGGTAAGTGATAAAAAGAAAGAATAATTTTTGAGGTGACATGCACCATCATAAACTTGATCAAAGTATTAGTAAAACATTCAAAGCTGGGATCATAGTACTTCAATCATAACATGAAAGACAAAGTTTTAGCAATAAGACAAATAAACTATGTTGCAACATGAAAAGGCACAAACACAAGATTCATGAATAAAAATGCTTTGCAAAACATTTGTTTGTTTCACATTTAGAAAACATAGCATAGTAGTATTCAGGTTGTCCCTCATAGAGTAGCAAACATAAATGCATATGACACCTTCAAAGTTTATAAGAGTGACTAGATACAAATTGTTTAAAACAAGCAATATCAAGGTATGCATCAATCAACAAGTCTTGGGACAATGCACATAGAACTAAGAATGGCCACTATGCTCTCAAAGTAGGTGCATAAAGGTAGAAGGTGGAGACTCAACAAAAAACTAAAAGAAAGGCCTTCATAGAAGGAAGTAGGGATTCAAGTCTCATAAGAGCTTCCAAAAATTATGGTACTTAATAGCTTTCAACTCTCATTGCCCCTATCATAAGCATCTTGAAGTGATTAAGGTTAAAGTGACACAACTGAGAGGATATGCTTGACAAGTTATAAACCAAAATCTCATGCCCCTTACTTACGAAGACCGATCCTCATGCTACTCAACTTCAGTCACGAGTAAGCTCTTGTCATTGTAAGTACATGTGTATCATTAAGAACCGCCAACGGGGTACCCCTTGCACATGATACATGCTTGACGAAGTATAAGTTGGAAATCTCATGTCCCTTGAATACGAGGGTCGCTCCTCATGCTACTCAAGTTTAGTCATCGGTATGTTCTTGTCATAGTAAGTACATGTGTATCATAGAGAACCGCCAACGGGGTACCCCATGCCTGATGATACGGAAGAATACCCATATCAAAATGACAAGGCAAGCAGACAACGAGCATCTCAACAATCTTCTTATTTACCATGGGAATATGGTGCTTTTTTTCTCTCTTTCCTCTTTTCATAATCTTTTTCTTTTTTTTCTCAATATCGGACTCTTTTTTTATAAGGAGAATTCTTCATAGACAGCTCATTATGGTTCCGCTGCAGGTTTCCACCATGACGGCATAGATTAGACCAGCGGCCCAGGCATTTCTCTAACACACATACATAACTCCATGGACTTACAAGCTCCCCTTTCATTTCACACCGACGACATCCATAGACAAAAGAGCATGATATCAACTAGGTACAAAGTACAAGTGCAATGTTGAAAGCGTTCCCCATAACAGCATGGTTCTGCTAATCCCCAACATATAAGTGCAAGCATATACAACATAAATGACACAATGGTTCAAGTTTATTAAGGGCAAGAAAAGTAAAGTGTGTCATCAAGTTCGTGAGAGCTTTAATCACTAGTTTCCTCATAACACGTTTAATTCGGAAGGTAGATAAAAACATGAATATACTTGGAATAGCATATGCTAGTAGGTAGGTATGGTGGACTCTTTTGGAATAACTTGGTTTGAGGAGTTGGATGCATGAGTAGAACTCATACTTGGTTGTGGTGGCTAGCAAAAGACTGGGAGCGACAAACTAAGAGAGCAATAATGGCCATAATCATGCAGAGCGACAAAACATCATTGATCAAAGCATAAAGTGATACTACATGTTGAAAACTAAAGGATCATAAAGGCTATGGTGACTTGGGATAGTCATAACATGGTGTGAGCATGCGCTAAGTCAACCCAAATAAATCATCAAAGGAGAATACCACAATACTATGCTTTAATATGCTAAAACAACGCATGATTCTTCAAAGGCACATTAAGCAATCTCAATTGTTTATAACAAGTCATGCTACAACAAAGAATACTAAGCATAAATCCAAAACAATATCAAGCATGGCATGACAAAGCATAGGCCACAGTCAAAAACAAGCTTTCTTTACCACTTAAGCATGAACTTTCCTACTCTTTTTCCAATCCAAACCAAACTATTTGAAAACCAATGTATGAAAGAGGGGGTCCAACCAATTTATTCAGAAAACTAAGCAAACTAAGCAAATGAAAAACCAAAACGAAAAAAAGACGCTCCAAGAACAACACAACTGTGCATGAAACAATAAAAATGTAGCATTTGGAAGAAACCTGGGTTTTTAATTGATAAAGAGGGGGATGCCTTGGGCATCCCCAAGCTTTGACGCTTGTACTTTTTGGATATTTCTTGGGGTGACACGCGTGGCATCCCCAAGCTTGAGATTTAGTCCATCCTTCATCTCATTAATCATTCCTCCATACACCTGAAATTTTTCTTTCATACAAAACTTCACACAATCTTTATTAGCAACATTAGTGCACTCAAGATAATAGGTCTTTAGATTCAGTTCCAACACCAATAAAAGTTCCATTAAAACACTAGATACTGTAGCACTTCCCTCAAAAAGCTCAATTCCCTAAAAGAACTAAAAAAGGAACCAACAAGAAGCAAACGCAAAAAATGGCAGAAATCTATCAAAGCAGACCAGCAGGTAAAGACGAATTTTTTAGAAGACCTTATGTTGCTCAAATCGAAAAGTGTTGAACTAACGAAAGTTAGATAACAACCTGGGGCAGAAGCAAAAAACTTCACGCCTCAAAAGGATGTACGGAGATTTTACACGAATGTTTACGGTGAAGCGCAGAAATCTGTTTCGGGACAGCAACTTTCCCAATCATTACTTCTCTCTCATTAGAGGTTACTCTTGGCCCAAAAAGCAAATAAAAAGGATAAGGAGCGGTTATTACTGAAGTAATAAATTCCAAGACTCATCTAAAACTTTTGGGTTATCTCCCAATAAGTACTTTTTTAACGCCTTTAAATTAGGCATAAGAAGCAAGAAAAAGAATCAAGTGTTCTTAAATAAAGAAGCATTAAGATTAATACGAGAAATATCTTCAACAAGGCAAGGTATCTGATCCAAATAAGTTCTAGAGGATCCTCTCTCAATGCTCTTTGGTTCACTATTTTCATCAAACGGGTTTTCGGGAACAATCCAATCAAGATTCTTTTCTATGGCTTCATGCATTGTTACAAGTTTAAAAGGTATTGGTGTCTTAATTTCCTCCCCATTAGGTTCGGTTTTATTCATCTTTTCTCGTGTACCAACAACATCTACACATGATCCTAGCATATTGAAACATTCAAAGACCTTTCTAGATTCCTTGGCAACATCATAGAATTCCTTAAGCAAAGTTTCCAGAATAAAATCCCTCTTTTCAGGGTCCTCAATTTGTTTAAGTTTAAGAAACATTACTTACATTAAGGGGTTAAGGTTAACAAACCTAGCTTCCAACATGTGGACTAAAGAAGCTGCAGCAACTTCATAGTTTGGAGCAAGTTCTGTAAGGGATCTATCCTCAATATCCTCATCTTTACTAACATGATTAAAGAATTCTTTAATATTATCTTTTCCAATTATAGAGACACTACCTATTGAAAGGTCTTTCAGGGTGAATTTGGGGATCAACATGGTGAGCTAAGAAAGAGGTAACAACTATAGAAAGACTTAATTTTTTTCTGTTTTTTAATAAAGAAAGCAAACTAGTAAAACTATTTTTTTGTATGTTTTTGATAAAGAAACAAGCAAACAAAGCAAAAATAAACTAAGCAAAACAAAACCAACAAAGTAAAGAGATTGGTTATGAGGGACTCCCTTGTGAAGATGTCCTTGACTCCCCGGCAACGGCGCCAAAAAAAGTACTTGCTAACTCGTGTATTAACGAGCTCGTTGGGGAACCCCAAGAGGAAGGTATGATGAGCACATCAGTAAGTTTTCCGTCAGTTATGAAACCAAGGTTATCAATCCAGTAGGAGCAAGGAAACACCCCAAAGGTGTAGCTAGCTGAACTTTGGCAGGGTGCACTACCGGTGCCAGCAGCAACGTCGAGACCTGCACAACACAACCACAAAACTCTATCCCCAACTTGCGATGAGGTTGTCAATCTCACCGGTTTTTCTAAAAACAAAGGATTAAACGTATCGAGTGGAAGAAAGTAATAGTTCGCAGAAAGTAAACATAAAGCAGTAAACAGTTGATTGTAGATTGATAGTAAAATAAAGGACCGGGGTCCATAGTTCACTAGAGGTGGCTCTCCTTAAGATATATGACATGTTGGGTGAACAAGTTACAGCGGGGCAATTGACAAGCATCGAGAAAGCATACAAGCATATAATACTCATCTTGACTCCTTTGAGATTTGGTTGGGCATTACAACATTATACATAGACCGCTATCCAACTGCATCTATGACTAATAATCCACCTTCAGGTTATCATCCGAACCCCCTCCAGTATTAAGTTGCAAGCAACGGATAATTGCATTACGAATTGCGTGTAAAGTAAACAATACGATTGTTCTATGAACAAAGGATTGTTGTTTTTTCCCTAGTAGCAACAGCACATCTTGTACCTTATAGATTTATGTCACTTCCCTAGATTACCAGAGGCATGAACCCACTATCGAGCATAAATACTAACTCTTGGAGTTGCTAGCATCTACTTGGCCAAGATAGCTACTAACAACGGAAAGCATGCAAGATCACAAATAACAAAGACATGATAGAATCAATAATCAATCTGAAATAGCATCTCAATATCCATCGGATCCCCGCAAACACAACATGCAGAATTACAAATAGATGATATTGATCATGAACGGAGCTCACAAGATCTAAACATGATAGCACAAAGGAGGAGAACCAGCCATCTAGCTACTACATGGACCCGTAGTCTAGAGATGAACTACTCACGCATCACACTGAAGGCTTGCATGATGATGAAGAAGGCCTCCAGGGTGAATTCCCCTGTCCGGCAGGGTGCCGGGAAGAGCTTCAGATCCCTCCCGATCTAGGGATGGAGATGACGATGGCTACATACTCTTTTGTGGATTTTTGATCGGGCACTTAGGGTTTCAGTATCAGAGGCAATATATAGGCGGAAGGAGATGCCGGGGGGGTGCCTGGGGCAGCCAGACCACCCCTGGCACGGGCTAGGCCTGGCCACGCGGCTAGGTGGTGTGGCCGGGCCCCAGCCCCTCTCCGTCTTGTATTCTGGCTCCAGGTGTCCCTCGGTAAAAAACTGACTTTGGATTTTATCCCGTCCAATTACGAGAATATTCATTTTCTGACTTTCCTAGAACCAAAAATAGCAGAAAACAGGCAGCTGGCACTATGGATCTTGTTAATAGGTTAGTCCAAGAAGACATATGAAAAGTACCCCAAAGTGTGGACAAAATATAAGAGAGTAGATAAAACCAAGCATGGAACATCAAAAATTATGGATACGTTTGCAACGTATCACCAGCCGCCAGGCCCAAAAGCCTAGCAGCCAGCCAACTACCACCCCACCGAAAACCTAGCTAACCCTAACTAATCTGCAGTGCTGCCGCCACTCACCTGCACCAGTACACACACACACAACTGCACTCCACCTTGACCCGTTCCATGCACAATACCCGCACAGCACACGCGCAACCAACGCCAAGCCTCAGCCACACCACGCACGCGTCCTGGACGCATTGCGATTGCCCTTCCCCGATCGAAACAGCCCCTGTCGCTCGCTACCTACCACGGTCAGAAACCGCACCCCGTCCGCACGCATCAGGGAAACCAACCGATCAATCCAGCCTCTCACCTCGCTCCTCGAGCCTCTCTCGCATCGATCCTCACCAACCCTGCCGCTGATCTCTAACAGCGAGCGCTGCCACCTCGTTAACCTCCCCGCATGGAGCCCCGGACATTGCCGCCTCCGCGCAGCCCGCCGTCAGTCATCACCGCGGCCTCTCCTTCCCCTGCACACGCCACCGCCTGCCTCTGGTTCCCCGTGCTACCACATGTATCCTCCGAGATCGGCCATCCGCCGTCACCCTTCGAGCTCTGCTTCCGTCTAGAGCCTCGCCTCCGTCCCGCGCTGCCATGTACGTCCTCCTCGTCGTCCGACGAGTCCCATGCATTGCCGCCGCGGCCCCACCTCTTGCTCTGCACCGTCGCCACGCCTGCAGGCCTCGGTCACCATCGACCTCACCCTAGTCTCGCGCCTTCCTCGGCCTCGAGCTCGCCCCGACCCCGGCGCTCCCTCATGCTCGTCTCCATCGACAAGCTTGACGCAGACGCACGCAATTCCAAGTTCCACGCGCCCCGTCTGTGCTGCATCAACAGTGGCCTCCCCTTTTCTGCAGGTTCCGCGTAGCCGCCTCCTTCCCTCGCGAGTTGCGCCCTCTGCTACGAGACCTCCCTTTTGGCGCTTGCGTGTGGTGGTACTGATGTCCAGATAAGGTGAGGCTTTGGGGTGGACACGTGAAGAGGTGATGTTCTTCAGATATTGATGTTGGATGGCCTCATGTTTGTGAACCCCTAGCTCTTCGTGGATCGATGCCAAGTACGGCTTTGTCGAGATCTCCATCATGGACATGAGCATCTCTGTCAGGACTTCAAGTTCTCCTTCCCGGATCGAGCCCCAAGATCTTCGACCCTCGATGTGTGACCCCTATACGAGCCCTATTTTTATAAATGATATATACCCGTTGCATTAAATCGTTCCTCTTGTACTCATATCATTGTGGTTTGGGGGTATTTAGGCGATTCACCTAAATTAAATAGGGAGACTATATGCAGGCTATTTTAGTCTTATATTGCCTCCATTTAAATTTGTGTAGCGAACCGATGTCATGTTTCACCTAGTTAATTCAACATTTAATTTGCGGGGTAGATAAACAACTTGAACCATAATATTTATTTGCCGGGATCCCAATTCCGCTTAATATTGCCAAGTTAGACAACATATTGCCATGCCATGCATCAGATCATAATCATGCTCGATCTTTTGCTGCATTATTAATTATTGCATCATTGCCTCTTCTAGTGTTTGTTTCTTCACCGGATAGGACAATGAGTGGTTGCGAGTTGCGACAAGCCTTCGGATATCGACTTTGTCTCACAGGCGAGCATTCTCCCCCATTCTACCTATTTTTCATTTATAGTCTTTACTCCCTTCCTTTGATCTATTGCTATCCTTATTGTCGATGCTTTAGTACCGTACATTTATTTACCTGCTCTACTATATTGCCTTGGTTATCCTATTGCCTTTGTTTCAGTAGCTAGATTTGTCCTTGTGAGTCATAGCGCATGCTTAGGTCTGCTTCCCGCTCTCATACAGGTGAACCGTGATATCTGGTTATGGTTGATAACATGATAAATTAAATTGGTGATGTTGGTTATGGTTATGGTTAGTGTTTCACCTAATGATAAGGCCCCGACAGGGACCACCTTTGGGAACTGCTTGAGCCGACCTAGGACCCATTCGTTCTACAATACTAGTTCTGAGTTGATCGTGCTAACCAAACGTGGGGGCCCCTAGGATCCCCCCTCAACTACCGGCGCTATTCGTTTATCCAGAGGGTCACATAATTGGTTTTCCATTTGGTGCGTACGCATAATGTGTCCTCGGACATGGGTGAGTTGATATGTCTTCAGACTTGGTTATGATATGATTTGGTGGACAGCCCGGGCATTGCATACATAAAAGCAGTACATTCCGGTGGTTTAAGGGGAGCTCTACAAGTTATCTTCCAGGGCCATTCAGTATAGTAGTCGTGAACGTTGTGCCACCTTGAGACTCGGCCGTTCCTCTGGCTGGATTAAACACAGTAGGTGATACCTCTTGATACGCGCGTAGTTATGGGATAGTTCTTGTTGTGAGATTCGGAAGGCATGCGTATTATGTTGCCTGAAGGGTTGAACATGCGTTTGGGTACAGTAGTGCACCCCTGCAGGGTAAATCTTTTCGAGAAGCCGTGTGTCCACGGTTATGGATGCCTCAGGAGTACGGTGTCATGATCATAGATAACGCCACTAATGCTTTGCCTCTAATAATATGATTAGTAATTAGCCTTATCAACTAAACACCTGCTTAATTAAAATTGCCATCGTGTGTGTTCTGCAAGTAGACTTCCACGACTGGTCTTCGAGGGGGAAACCTTCGGATGGGTTATGTTTGGTGTTATATTATACTTATCGTATAGCGCTCTCTTATCTTGCTCTAATAGCCGAAGTTGTAGCGTGTCTCTATAAGTTAGATAGTGCAAGCTTTGCTCCGCTGAGCCCACCGTACCTATGTAGGCGAGGACCGCCGAATTCTAGCATCGCCGTGTACTGGCCTCGGTACTGACCGCTCTCTTTCTATTTTCTTTTGCCCTTCGTCGGCACCCTTTGGCTTGGACGGGTATGTGATTGACGACGTTAGCAAGGTTAACCTTCTGGCTTGGCCTGGGCAGGGTTATGGACACCTCTTGGTTATTCTTCCGAACTCTTAGTCCAATTTGGATCTTGTTCGTACTCGGATACTATTTGGTTTTCTTCGTGATTCGTATCTTTGTATTCCTGACTCGTCGAGTCATTGTTGTATATATAAGTCTTTGCGGGATTATGTTGTAAACTACTGTGATGTAACTACTTGTAATCAAATCCCACCCACACAAAAGTGTTTGGTGGGCGTCTTTGAATCGCTTCTATGCGGGTTTTGGTGGAAAATGCTGAGATCTGCATAGACCCGATTCTGGGGCGTTACAATGAGGTTGTCAATCTCACCGGTTTTGCTGAAAACAAAGGATTAAACATATTGTGAGGAAGAAAGTAATAGTTTGCAGAAAGTAAACAAAAAGTAGTAAACAGTTCTAGATTGATGGTAAAAGGAAGGACCGGGGTCCATAGTTCACTAGTGGTGGCTCTCCTTAAGATAGATGACATGTTGGGTGAACAAATTACACCGGGGCAATTGACAAACATCGAGAAAGAAATCATGCATATACTACTCATCTTGACTCCTTTGAGATTTGATTGGTCATTACAACATTATACATAGACCATAATCCAACTGCATCTATGACTAATAATCCACCTTCAGGTTATCATCCGAACCCCCTCCAGTATTAAGTTGCAAGCAACAGATAATTGCATTACGCATTGCATGTAAAGTAAACAATACGATTGTTCTATGAACAAAGGATTGCTGTTTTCTCCCTAGTAGCAATAGCACATCTAGTACCTTAGAGATTTCTGTCACTTCCCTAGATTACCAGAGGCATGAACCCAATATCGAGCATAAATACTAACTCTTGGAGTTGCTAGCATCTACTTGGCCAAGATAGCTACTAATAACGGAAAGCATGCAAGATCACAAATAACAAAGACATGATAGAATCAATAATCATTCTAAAATAGCATCTCAATATCCATCGGATCTCCGCAAACACAACATGTAGAATTACAAATAGATGATCTTGATCATGAATGGAGCTCACAAGATCTAAACAGGATAGCACAAAGGAGAAGAACCAGCCATTTAGATACTACATGGACCCGTAGTCCAAGGATGAACTACTCACGCATCACACCGGAGGCTTGCATGGTGATGAAGAAGGCCTCCAGGGTGAATTCTCCCCTCCGGTAGTGTGCGGGGAAGAGCTTCAGATCCCTCCCGATCTAGGGATGGAGATGACGGCGACTGATGACCCACAAGTATAGGGGGTGTATCGCAGTATTTTCGAGGGAAGTTAAACCCAATTTATTGATTTGACACAAGAGGAGCCAAAGAATATTTATAAGCCTTAACAACTGAGTTGTCAATTCAGCTGCACCTGGAAACAATCTTGCTCACAACAGTTTACCAGTAGCAACAGTTTTGTAGTAGGAATAGTAAAGTAGCAGTAGTAGTAAAGTAAAGACAGTAGTAAAAATAGCAGTAAACAGTGGGATTCGAGTGCGGTAGGCATAGGGATGGATGGACGGGCGTTGCATGGACAAGACCATTCACATAGCAATCAGAATATAGGGCAATTGCAGATAAATAAGATAAAGCATCCAAGTACTAGATAATCCTAGGCATGTGTTCCATATATAGTCATACGTGCTCGCAATGAGAACTTGCACAACATCTTTTGTCCTGCCAGCCCGTTTGCAACGGGGCCTCTAGGGAACTACTGGCAATTAAGGTGCTCCTTTTAATAGAGCACCGGAGAAAAGCATTAACACTCTGTGAACACATGTGATCCTCACATCAAAGCCTTTCCCTTCCGGTTATCCCGATTTCTGTCACTTCGGGGCCATAGGTTCCGGACAACGACGTGTGTATACAACTTGTAGATAAGACCAAGAACAATACTATCATAATGAATCAATAATAAGTTCAGATCTGAGATCATGGCACTCGGGACCTAGTGATAAGCATTAAGCACGACAAGTCGCAACAAAGTCACAAAGCACTAATAAAAGATACTAGGCACCATGCCCTAACAATCTGATGCCATTACATGAACGATCTCATCCAATCCCTACCATCCCCATAGCCTACAGCGGGGGATTACTTACTCATAGATGGGGAAACATGGATAGTCGATGGAGATGATGGTGAAGATCGATGGAGATGGCTCCGGAGGCACTTCCCCGTCCCGGCAGGGTGCCGGAGCTGAGACTTTCTGTCCCCCGAATCTCCCCTTCAGTGGCGGCGGCGCAGCGGAACTTTTCATGGAAAAACGTCGAACCCCCCGAAGTTTTTAGGTTAGAAGGCGTCTTATAGGCGAAGAGGGAGACCGAGGGGGTGCCTAGGGCCACCACACCATGCCCTGGCGCGGCCAGGCCCAACCCACGCCTAGGGGTGGTGTGGCCAGCCCCTGGCCCTCCTCCGTCTCGTATTCTGGCTCCATGAGTCTTCTGGAAAAATAGGCACTTTGGCTTTTGTCCCGTCCAATTCCGAGAATATTCAATTTCTGACTTTCCTGGAACCAAAAACAGCAGAAAACAGGCAGCTGGCACTGTGGCTCTTGTTAATAGGTTAGTCCAAGAAATCATATGAAAAGTACTCCAAAGTGTGGACAAAACACAAGAAAGTGGATAAAACCAAGCATGGAGCATCAAAAATTATAGATACATTTGCAATGTATCAACGGCTACAGACTCTTTCGTGGAATTTTGATCGGGTACTTAGGATTTCTGTATCGGAGGCGATATATAGGAGAAAGGGGAGGCCGAGTGGGTGCCCTAGGTGGCCAGACCACCCCCTAGCGTGGGCCAGGCCTGGCCGCGCGGCCAGGTGGTGTGGCCGGCCCCTCTTCATCTCGTATTTTGGCTCCGTGTCCCCTTGGTGAAAAACTGACTTTGGCTTTTGTCCCATCCAATTCCGAGAATATTCATTTTCTGACTTTCCTAGAACCAAAAATAGCAGAAAATAGGCAGCTGGCACTATGGCATCTTGTTAATAGGTTAGTCGAAGAAAGTGTATAGAATGTACTTCAAAGTGTGGACAAAACATAAGAAAGTAGATAAAAACCAAGAATGGAACATCAAAAATTATGGATATGTTAGCAACGTATCAGACTGCTCACCACCTCCTAGCTGTCAAATCGACACAACCAGCTCCCACGTTGCAGCCAAAATACGGTGGGAGGTTTTCGGTCACCGGACAAGAAAAATCACCCCCTATTTAGTTGAGATGTCGTCGCCGAAAACTCGAAATCCACCCCCTTGAGATCCTCCACACTTTAAAATCAATGGCCATGGCGGGAGATTCTACGTTTGAGGCTGCACTCACGTCCACAGGTGTAGCGGTCGACGCTGACCTGATGGCGTCACCCTCTTCCCCTATCTATGTGGTGGATGTTGTTCCGCTGGTGGTCCTATTAGCTTTTCCTTTTTGGGATGGAGGGAGTACAAATAGTCCAGCATTTTTAATATCAAAGAGAAAATGTCCAAAACTTTGTGGTTGTGCGATATAGAATTCGGTGCTCGTCACAATTTGTTGCTCCATGAGTGGGCGATTCATAATAGCTCATGCTAAGACTAGTCATAGCGAAGGTAACAAGTAGTATCATAAAGCTATATGCAATTCCAAGTAGACATTTTGATTACATGCATATCATTAAAGAACGTGAGATATCTTTGTGGTAACTAGCTATGTTGGCATAACATCAAAATTCCCAAAAATGAATGACTGTATAAATTAATAAATAAGACATTTTAAGTTACTACTATGTTAATATGCACTATGAATATGGTAACATAGAGTAATATCTTATGCATGAAACCACTCTATGTTACTTCCCACTATGACTAGTCTAAAGCTAGCTATAGAGCAACCAACTATCAAATTGAATGACCATCGCAAGCGTGATCATAATTTCTTGCTTAATTAGTGCACCCGAATGTTACATCTGTAACCATCCATGTCACATCTCTTCCTGGAATCATGTGTGTGGCCTAGGGGGCAACTAAAACACGAGGGACACATTTGGTAGGTTTTAGCTATTTTGAGGCTCCCGGGGGTAGCCTTTGGGGAACAAGCCACTGAAAAACAGCACCTAGGCTATGCTCTCTAGTTTGTTTGGTAGGTCACATTGCGTGATTTGGTTAGTTTTTAACTTGGCATTTTCTTACTTCCACGTGAGCAGTAATTGCTCTGGAAATGCAAAGTCGCTTTTTTAGTTCCATGCGGCTTATGTATGTGGTCATCTCTCTCTACTAGTGGTGACCTTAACAAATTTGACCAACATCACAAACTGCGACAAATGAAAATGGAAGTTCAACACTTTAGATATTGATAGTACGGGTACCTAATTAAATCCAGTCCCTAGATACTAAGAATTGCAATAAATGTCTATAACCCCAACTAGAAATGGAATATTAGCTTTATCATTACACTCCAGCTGTTCATCAATGACAATCAAAGGGAGTTCAACTTTCTTCTTATTCTTCTTCATGTTCACGACCTATTGTTTGCTCTGTCATCCCACATTGCCTAAGCCCACAGTATCCTCTTGTTCTTCTAAGCTTCGGCGACTCCTTGTTCCACACCATGGCTAGTTTCAACCTCATTAGGAGTTACACTTGCTTCATCTCGCACAAGGTCATCAAGACCCCACCATAAGATCTAGTTGTGCAGAATACAACATGCAATTACTAGCTTAACTTGGATGGAGAAATGACGGAATGGCTTTTTTATCAAGGATCTTGAATCTATTCTTCATATCAGCAAATTCCCTCTCTTTGGTGACTCAAAGGCTAGAGTGTCTGAGATTGAGCAATTCCAGATGTTGTAGTTTGTTCCTTACAGACAATTTGTTCAGATGGTACCTAGTTTTCCTAAAGGGTGGAAGAATCCGAGGCCAGCATGCATATCCAACATCTCCTAGGCAGAACTTATCACCAGGGATATTTATCCCATGAAGCCTTGACAAGTTGTGAGCAAGAATGCTTGGATCATGTGTTGATCCTTCCCAACCATCTAGCACATATATGAACTTGATATCGAAATCAACAGCACCAAGCACATTCTGGCTGGTTTATTTCTTCTTTCCCATCCATGTTGCAGAATATGATCATGATGAAGGGAATATGACCGAGAGGCAATAAGAAAGTGGTTATTATCTTATTCCATGATTATGATAGATGTTTATTTTTCATGCTAATTGTCTTAATTGGAAATGTTAATACATGTGTGCTTTATAAACAAATAAGAGTTCCTAATTATGCCTCTTAGTTAAACTAGCTCGTTGATTAACAGATGATCAAATCTTTCCTGATCATGGACATTGGATGTTGTTAATAATGAGGTCACAACATTGGTGGAATGATGTGATGAACATTCACCTAAAGTATAGTAATACGATGAAAGCCATTATGTTTATATTGCTATAATATATCATACGAAGTAACCCTAATCGTTAACATCAAACGTCACACCGTAATAGGGTGACTATAAAGGTGGGTTCAGGTACTCCAAAAGTGTTATGTAGAGGCCCATGGATCAAGAGAGGGATTTGTCCATCCCGATGATAGAGAGATATACTCTAGATCCTCTAGGTGATATCACATTAACACAACTTGGAAGAACGTGATTAGATCACAAAGAATGTCATATCATGGGAACAAAAAAAGAGAACTTGTCGGTAACGAGATTAAACTAGGTATGGGGATACTGATGATCGAATGTCGGACAAGTAATATATCGCGGGTCAAAGGGATTTAGTTACAACATCAAAGGTTCTCATGATCACAAGAGTCATTGTTGAATGTGTGGGAGTCAGTACAGATCTCTAGGTCCCGCTGCTGATTATTGATATGAGAGGGGTCTCAATCATGTTTACATTATTCATGAACTGTAGGGTCACACACTTAAGGTATACTGACACTAGGTGATCAGATATATCATACCAGAGAAAAGATTTGAAAGCGCTGACATTGTTTCGATAAGCACGAGAATTATTTCGGGTCAAATTCCTGAAATTAGTTTCAGATGCAGTATCGAAGTTATGTAAGGGGGTTTATGCAAATGTTTGTTAATTAAATTAATTAACAAAATTCTGAATAATAGAAATAAAATTTGTCTTTGTTAATGAGATATTGCATTTATTTTGGTGTAAAACTAATGCAACTTTGAGTGGAGTTGGAATTTATGTGGAAGGACTTAGTGGAAGCTCGACCCACATGAATGAGGGAGAGGTTGGGGACCAACCTTGGCCGCCGGCTATGGAAAGGGGCTGCCCCTACCCCTATAAAGGGAGGTGGTTTCCTCCTCTCCTTTCACACCTCCTCGTGAAGGATCTCTCTCCCCCTCTAGTAAATTACCCATGGTTTTGGATTAGCGAAGTACATGTTCTTGGTGGTTTCTCTAGAAAGGATCTTCTTCTTTAACGGCTTTGCTGGAGCAAGGAGTCAGAGGTTATCGGCGTGCTGTACGTGTGTTTGATCATGGATGAGCTGTTGGTTTGCAGTGCTGGATGTTAACTCGATCTTGAGATCGACAAGTTCATGCCTACATCATCCACGAGAATAAATCTCGTATAGCTTTTTGGTCTTCGAGGGTAAGTTCTCTATGGATGTATATCCACCTGTTGCTTGTATCTAGATAGATAGATCTTGATGCTTAGTTGTTCATATCGTAGAATTCTTTTGGTTTCTATGCTGCAAACCCAACACATGACACTCTAGCAGTGACATGAGTACCATTGATTGCGCCAATACAATCCTGCGATGACAAGAAGGAACAATTATGTCCATGTCCATATTAGTGTTCACGCAAAAATGAAATACAAAATTTCCCCTCACACTAAAGTATGGAAACCATATGTAGATGTTATCTTGGTTGGAGTTTGACCAGTCGGTGACTTGATCATCTGTTCTCTCAGCTCCCCAATTGCATACAAGACCTGTTTGAAATAGCGAGCAATAGTGTGTGCGGATCTCCTAAATGTGTTATAGATCACTCTAAACATCTGGTTATGACCTAAGACATGAACAAACATAGCAACTTGCTCTTTCTTGGAGGTGTTGATGTTATCTCGTAGCAAATATCTCTCTCTCTAAACCTTTTGGCAAGTTGAAGGAATGGGTCCCTTTTCATTCGAATCATTTGAACAGCCTCAACATCGTTCGAGCTATAGATGTAGCTCAGATTTTCCATCCTCTCTTGATCTCATGGGTAGTATTGGACCATATGTGTGTGCTGGAAAAGCAACACACCTAACTGCTCTCTTATGAACGAGTAGGATCCAAGCTCGAGTCATAGTTACAAGAGCTTCTGCATAATTGATAAGTCTCAGCTGGTCGACCTATTGAAATCGATCTAACATGAGTACTCGCAAACTCAAACCTAAATGTTGTGTACACAATATGGGGATATAATTGGTAGAATAGTCGGGGCCGGGGAAGAAAGGGTGTGATGTCTACGCACGCTTCTATTCTTGTAGACAGTGTTTGGCCTTCAAGTGCAGAGGTTTGTAGAACAGCAACAAGTTTGCCTTAAGTGGATCACCCAAGGTTTATCGAACTCAGGGAGGAAGTGGTCAAAGGTATCCCTCTCAAGGAACCCTGCAATCAAGATACAAGAAGTCTCTTGTGTCCCCAACACACCCAATACACTTGTCAGGTGCATAGGTGCACTAGTTCGGCGAACAGATAGTGAAATACAATTAATATGTATGATTATAAGTGGTAATTGCAATCTGAAATAAGAGTGGTAGCAAGCAAACATGTAACAAGACTGATTGTAAATGGTGTTTCAGTGCTTAGAAACAAGGCCTAGGGATCATACTTTCACTAGTGGACATTCTCATATACATATCTTCTCTTCATTATGCTACCCTGAACTACTCTCTGGTTGGACGATGTAGGGCTATAACAACACACCTTAAAGTTCGTATTCCCCATCTAGATAACCCCTCACTATCACCTTGAGTGCTAGATGGTTCCAACAAACACCACAATCTCATAGAGACATCCAACTCAAATTGTACTCATGATAAGTATTTCTGTAACCTTAGCCTAAGTGCCACACGGTGTACACACTATCAACTTCACACACGTGGGGATAAGCAGAGATTAATTAAAGCACTTGAGTAGCAGAATAGATCTACTTATTCAACTAGATTACAAAGCTCATGATCTCAATAAGGTCACACATAGAGAGAGAGAGAGATGAACACATAGCTACCGGTAGAGCCCTTAGCCTCGAGAGAGAACTACTCCCTCCTCATCATGGGCATCAGCAACGATGATGGAGATGGCGGTGGAGTCGATGGAGATGGCTCCCGGGGCACTTCCCCGTCCTGACAGGGTGTAGGAATAGAGACTTTTGTCCCTCGAATCTCCTCTTCAATGGCGGCGGTGCTGCGGAACTTTTCATGGAATTTCGATCCTCCCCTTAGGGTTTTCATCTGGGGGGGTTATATAGGCGAAGAGGTGATGTCGGTGGCTGCCCGAGGGGCCCACACCAGGACCTGGCGCACCCAGGGGGGCCGTGCCACCCTATGGTGTGGCCGCCTCGTGGCTCTCCTCTATCTCTCCTTTGGACTTCCGTGTCGTGTCGGGAAAAATAGGAACTTCGGCTTTTGTTTCATCCAATTCCGAGAATATTTCTTTACTAGCTTTTCTGAAACCAAAAACAACAGAAAATAGGCAATTGGCACTACGGCATCTTGCCCATAGGTTAGTTCCAGAAATGTATAAAAATGCCTCAAAGTGTAGACAAAACATAAGATAGTTGATACAAAACAAGCATGGAGCATCAAAAATTATAGATACGTTTACGACATATCAAGCATCCCCAAGATTAACTCCTGCTCGTCCTCGAGTAGGTAAGTGATAAAAAGAATAATTTTTTAGGTGACATGCACCATCACAATCTTGATCAAGGTATTGTAAAACATTGGTAGCTGGGATCATAGTACTCTAACATAAACATGAAAGATATAGTTCTAACAATAAGACAAAGCAAGTAAGTTGCAACATAAAAAGGTACAAACGAAAGATCATGAATAACAATGCATTGAAAGACATTTGTTTGTTTCACATAAAGAAAACATAATAAGAGTGGTAATCAACTTGTCCTTCATGGATTAGCAGAACATAAATGCATATGACACCTTCAAAGTTCGTAAGGGTGACTAGATACAAATAATTTAAGAGCAAGCAATACCAAAATAATGAATCAATCAATAAGTTTTGGGACAATACAAATTGCACTAAGAATGACAACTATGCTCTCTTAATTGGTGCATAAAGATAGAATATGGAGACTCAACATAAAAAGATAAAAAGAAAGCCCTGCATAAAAGGAAGCAGGGATTTCAAGTTTCATAAAGAGCTTCCAAAAATTATGGTACTTATTATCTTTCAGCTCTCATTGCCCCTATCATAAGCATCTTAAGGTGATTAAGGTTAAAGTGACACAAATATGAGGATATGCTTGACAAGTTATAAGTTGAAAATCTCATACCCCTTGCTTACGAGGACCGAACCTCATGCTACTCAACTTTAGTCACAAGTAAGTTCTTATCATTGTAAGTACTTGTGTATCATGGAGAACCGCCAATGGGGTACCCCTTGCCCCATGACACATGAGCTTTCCCATATCAAAATGACAAGGAAACAGACAATGAGCATCTCATCGATCTTTTTATTTGCTATTTGCGTAGGTTTATATTGAGGATGCTTCACATAATGCTCACTATGGTTATGCTGCAAGGTTCCACCATGATTAGGCATGGCTTAGGATAGCCACCCAGGTGTTTCTCTAACACACATACAAACCCCATGAGCTTACAAGCTCCCCTTTTATTTCACACCGCCGGGATCCATAAACAAAAGAACACGATATCATGCAATGTTGAAAGCGTTCCCCATGGTATCATGGTTCTGCTAATTCACAACTTATAAAGTGCAAGCATATAAGCAACATAGATGGACACAATGGTTCGATTTTATTAAGTGCAAGAAAATAAAGTGCGCCATCAAGTTTGTGAGAGCTTTAATCACTAATTTTCACATAACAAGAGTTTAATTTGGAAGATAGATAAATAAATGAATATACTTGGAATGGTGGAACACACCATGCATAGGAATTTATAGTGGAATCTTTGGAATAACTTGGTTTCTTGGAAGTTGGATGCATGAGTAGAACTCATACTCAGTACAGGTGGAGGCTAGCAAAAGACTGGGAGCGACCAACTAAGAGAGCAACAATGGCCATAATCATACAAAGCAACAAAACATTATTAATTAAAGCATAAAGTGATATTACAAGTCAAAAGCTAAATGATCATAGACGCTATTGTGACTGATTCATAGTATTAACATGGTGTAAGCATGTGCCAAGTCAACCCAAATAAAGCATCAAAGGAGAATACCACAATATTATGCTTGTGTATGCTAAAACAACGCATGATTCTTTCAAGGCACATTAAGCAATCTCAATTTGTTTGAAACAAGTCATGCTACAACAATAATCACCAAGCATATGATCAAAGCAACATCTAGCATGACATGATAAAGTCTAAGTCATAGCCAAAACAAGCTTCCTTTTGTACCACTATAAGCATGAAACTTCCTACTCTTTTCCAACAGCAATCGACTTATTTGAAACAACTCTCAAAGATAATAATCGATAAAGACCAGAGAGCATGTATCACCCATCTGCAAAGAAGAACTAAAAAGTTCTAAGCCAAAATAATAAGAAAACTAAAGCTAAACGCAGTGCTAGCAAAGGAGAACACTCATAGAACAATAAGAGTGAAAACTAGAGTGTTCTAGGCAATGAATAACGGGGTGTGTCTCTCTCCAAAAGAAGTGTGTTGGCATCAACCAACTTATTGCGGCAAATAAAGCAAAAGAAAACTAAAAACAAAGACGCTCCAAGAACAACACATAGTGCATAAGGTAATAAAAATAAAGTGTCTTGAAAGAAGACCTGAGATTATTGATGAAGAAGGGGATGCCTTGGGTATCCCCAAGCTTTGACGCTTGTACTTCTTGAATATTTCTTGGGGTGACACGGGTGGCATCCCCAAGCTTGAGCTTTTGTCCATACTTCATCTCATCACATCATTCTCTCCCTACACTTGGAAACTTTCTTCATACAAAACTTCACACAATCTTCATTAGCAACATTATAGTATTTTAAATAATAATCATTTGGGTTCAGTTTCAACTCAAGTAAATCATTCATTAAAACATAAGCTGTTGTAGCAATTTATTTTAAAATCTCAAGTGATCCAAGAGAACTCAAACAGAAACCGATTAAGATGCAAATGCAAATAATGGCAGAAATCTATCAAAACATACCAGGAGGTAAAGACCGTTTTTTTGAAAATATTATGTTGCTCAAATCGAAAAGTGCAAAACTAACGAAAGTTGGGTAATAACCTGGGGCATAAGCACAAACAATTATAGCTCAATCCGACGTACTAAGATTTTTCACGATTTTTTTAAGTGACGCACAGAAATCTGTTTCGGGACAGCAACTTCCCCATATCTTACTTCCCTCTCATTAGAGGTTATTCTTGGCACAAAAATCAAACAAAAAGGATAAGGAGAGGTTATTACAGAGGCAATAACTTCCAAGACTCAACAAAACAAAAATAAACTGAATGTAAAAATATAATGGGTTGTCTCCCAAAAGCTCTTTCTTTATAGCCATTAAGATAGACATGATAATTTCGATGATGCTCACATAAGAAATATGAATTGGAGTAAAAGAGAGCATCAATAAGAAAATATGGAACACATTTAAGTCTAACCCACTTCCTATGAAAAGTAATCTTGTAAAGAAACAAGTCATGAAAGCAGAAAGCAACAAGCATAGGAAAGCAAAACAAGTGCAACTTCAAAAATTTCAACATAAAGAGGGGAAACTTAATATTGTTGAGATACATAAAACCATGTTTCCCTCTCACATAATAACTTTCAGTAGCATCATGAATAAAATTAACAATATAAATATAACATAAAACATTCTTACCATGAGCCACATGCATAAAATAATTATTACTCTCCCTGTAAGCATAGTCATTCTTATTAATCATAGTGGGAGCAAATTCAACAAAATAACTATCATTATTTTTCTCATCACCATAATCATCAAATATAGGAGGCATATTGTAATCATAATTAATTTTCTCCTCAATAGTAGGTGGACTGAAAATATCATATTCATCAGTGTAATCATCATATATTGGAGGAATAGTATCATCATAAGCAATAGAATAGTTATCTTCCAAAGTGTGTTCATTTGTAAACATATCATCACTGGAAGGAACATGGATAGTACTAATAGTACATCAAATATTAACATCATCATTTTTAGAATTAGTACCGAAGAGATTTTCAATATCAAAAATAGTGTGTTTTCCCAATCATGATCACTACTATAGGTAACATGCATAGGAATATCATCAAGTTTAGACTCATCAAAAACTATAATAGGAGCAAAATGCTTAGGGGAAAATACCGTTTCCTCCCTCCTTTTACTCCTCCTCTTCTTCTTTTTCTTCTTCTCTTTAGGAGGGAGAGGCTTGAAAGGAAGCTTCTCCATATACCCTGGTTTATTGTTAGAGACAATAGAAGAAACTTTGGAGGATTCCTCCCTTTCATTAATAAGAACAAAACACATATTGGTACTGTTATATTTTGGTAAAATCTCATCTTTTATAATATTTTGTATGTAAGTATTTGTGTAGCAATTATCGACACAATAAAGATGACAACCATGCAGGACACTATTCATATCAAAAGCACTCATATCTACCAAAAAAGTTTTCTTGATAACTCTTCACACCCCAAAAATAATGTAAGTTCATCATGCTGATTAGGAGTGATCATGTTATCACAATACAAACTTGTAGTACTCATTGGATTAGGGCTATTATTATGGCCTGAGCATTGAAAAATTAAAATGACCCACTTCAAAGCAAAGTTCACAAATAAAAGGATAGAGGGCACAAACTTTTTTACCAAGATCATTTAGAGCCCTATTCCACGTTCTAGTTTTTTCATTCCCGTGGGTGATACAATATTCTTCTTCAATTTGATTCTTTTCACAAGGTCTATGTACTCCACAAAAATTAACATGCTTATAAGAAATAGTACTTTCAGTAGCTCATACCACTCCCTTGCTTTGCCCTTAAGTGACAAAGAGAATAGCTTCCTCTTAACCTGGTTTATTGAAATACCTGCACACTTGAACAACTCGCATAATTCATGTATAAAGAGTAAATGATCACCAAAATGGATAGTTCCATCTCCAAAATAACACTTATTCATAACACATTCAACAATTTCCATAGGTATTTTAAAAGGGACGCTTTCAGTATGTGGATTTAAAATATCACAAGTTTCATTAGAATTACCACATATGGGAGATAAAGTATCATCAGAGCAAATTTTCTCCTCTAAAGCTGGAGAACTAAAAAGATCATTTTCATAAAAACTAACTTCCCCAATCTTAGACGTTTCCATAGCATTAGTAACAAGTTGTTCAAAAACTTCATACTAATAACATTGCTATTAGCATGCAAAGAAGGTTCCATGGGTTTTTTAATTTTCTTTTCAAACCATTCATGTTCTACCTCAGGAAAAATAATAAAAAGCTCTCTAATTTTGTTGTTGTTTTCCATTAAGCCTAACTAGTGAAAATAAAAACAAGAAACAAAAAGATATAATTACAGAATCTAAAGGAAATAACTTCAAGCACTCACACACCAGGAATAGTACTAGAAGATAGCTTAGTAGCTAGAAGATGTGAGTACCTTTTACCTTACCTCCCCGACAACGGCGCCAGTAAATAGCTTGATGTCTAAGCACGCTTCTATTCTTGTAGACAGTGTTGGACCTCCAAGTGCAGAGGTTTATAGAACAGCAACAAGTTTCCCTTAAGTGGATCACCCAAGGTTTATCGAACTCAGGGAGGAAGTGGTCAAAGGTGTCCCTCTCAAGCAACCCTGTAATCAAGATACAAGAAGTCTCTTGTGTCCCCAACACACACAATACACTTGTCAAGTGTATAGATGCACTAGTTCGGCGAAGAGATAGTGAAATACAAGTAATATGGATGATTATAAGTGGTAGTTGCAATCTAAAATAAGAGTGGCAGCAAGTAAACATGTAACATGACTGATTGTAAACGGTGTTTCAATACTTAGAAACAAGGTCTAGGGATCATACTTTCACTAGTGGACACTCTCATATAAATATCTTCTCTTCATTATGCTACCCTGAACTACTCTCCGGTTGGACGATGTAGGGCTATAACAGCACACCTTAAAGTTCGCATTCCCCATCTAGATAACCCCTCACTATCACCTTGAGTGCTAGATGGTTCCAACAAACATCACAATATCATAGACATCCAACTCAAATTATACTCATGATATTAGCCTAAGTGCCACACGGTGTGCACACTGTCAACTTCACACACGTGGGGATAAGTAGAGATTAATTAAAGCACTTGAGTAGCAGAATAGATCTACTTATTCAACTAGATTACAAAGTTCATGATCTCAATAAGATCACGCATAGAGAGAGATGAACACATAGCTACCGGTAGAGCCCTTAGCCTCAAGGGAGAACTACTCCGTTCTCATCATGGGAGTCAGCAACGGCAATGGAGATGGTGGTGGAGTCGATGGAGATGGCTCCGGGGGAACTTCCCCATCCCGGCAGGGTGCGGGAACTAAGACTTCTGTCCCCCAAATCTCCTCTTCGGTGGAGGCGGCGCCGTGGAATTTTTCGTGAAATTCTGATCCTCCCCTTAGGGTTTTCGTCTCGGAGGGTTTATATAGGCGAAGAGGCGAGGTCGGTGGCTGCTCGAGGGGCCCACACCAGGGCCTGGCATGCTCAGGGGGGCGCACCACCCTATGGTGTGGTCGCCTCGTGGCTCTCCTCCATCTCTGCTTTGGATTTCCGTGTCATGTCGGGAAAATAGGAACTTCGGCTTTTGTTTTGTCCAATTCCAAGAATATTTCTTTACTAGCTTTTCTGAAACCAAAAACAACAGAAAACAGGCAACTGACACTACGGCATCTTGTCCATAGGTTAGTTCCAGAAAATGTATAAAAATGCCTCAAAGTGTAGATAAGACATAAGATAGTTGATACAAAACAAGCATGGAGCATCAAAAATTATAGATACGTTTACGACATATCAGGGTGCTTTACCTCCGCCATGGAAGAATATGTAGAGTAGTTAGGGTCGAGAAGAAAGAAGAAGAGTTGTCACGTCGATGGAGACAAAGCCGTGTATTCAATGCCGAAGACGACCTGTTGGGATAGACGAGGAGGAGGGTGGCAGAGTAGATGGAACCAACCGGTAGATCTATGTCTCCCCATCGCCTGTATCGAAGGAAAAAAATAGGGATTTCACGTGAAACATGCTGAAAGAAGGAGGTGAGACTGATCTTTGCCGCGAAACGGAGCCACGAAAGCTAGGTCTCCCGCTGTCTTCCCTGGAAGCGCACAGTGTGTCTCCTCTTTTCGTAGTGTCGGGTCTTGGCTCCATGGAAAATGCTGATTTAATCGTTTCCAGCGGGCTTGGCTCCTCTTTTTGCATCGTCGGGTCTTGGCTCCACAATAAAATGCCGATTTGATATTATCCAGCAGGTCTGGCTCGGAAGTGCTCTGTGTGACCGAATGCCCCTATTGGAGGCCAGGCTACAGGTAGCCTTTAATCCCGAACTTCCATTCTCATTTGACTTGGTTTTGAATTTTTCAAAAAAGCTTTAAAAAATTGCGAAAAAAATCTGTGTGAAGACACGCACCACACATCTGAGAAGTTTCAAATTCAAATTCCTTATATTTTGGACGCGGTAAAAAAGACAAGTTTTGATGCATTTCATACATGTACTGTTCATGTCCCAGATCTGAAAATGTTTCTTTTTTGCTGAGCCCAAAATATAATGTATTTCCACACGATTTTTGTCACGAGTGTAGTGTATTCCATGATCTATGATACATTGCAAATGTATCTATAATTTTTGATGTTCCATGCTTGGTTTTATCCACTTTCTTGTGTTTTGTTCCAGCTTTGGAGTACTTTTCGTATGATTTCTTGGACTAACCTATTAACAAGAGCCACAGTGCCAGCTGCCTGTTTTCTACTGTTTTTCGTTCCAGGAAAGTCAGAAAATGAATATTCTCGGAATTGGACAGGACAAAAGCCAAAGTGCCTATTTTTCCGGATGTCATCAAGTGCCAGAATACGAGACGGAGAGGGGCCAGAGGGCGGCCACACCACCTGGCCGCATGGCCAGGCCTGGCCCGCGCCAGGGGGTGGTGTGGCCAGCCCAGGCACCCCCTCGGCCTCCCCTTCCGACTATAAGATGCCCTCGGGACGAAAACCCTAGGTACCCGATCAAAAATCCACGAAAGAGTCTATAGCCGCCGTCATCTCCATCCCTAGATCGGGAGGGATCTGAAGCTCTTCTCGACACCCTGCCGGAGAGGGAAATTCACCCTGGAGGCTTTCTTCATCACCATGCAAGCTTCCGGTGTGATGCATGAGTAGTTCATCCTTGGACTACGGATCCATGTAGTAGCTAGATGGCTGGTTTCTCCTCCTTTGTGCTTTCATATTTAGATCTTGTGAGTTCCGTTCATGATCAAGATCATCTATTTGTAATTCATACATGTTGTGCTTGCGGGGATCCGATGGATATTGATATGCTATTTCAGATTGATTATTGATTATATCATGTCTTTGTTATTTGAGATCTTGCATGCTTTCCGTTGTTAGTAGCTATCTTGGCCAAGTAGATGCTAGCAAGTCCAAGAGTTAGTATTTATGCTCGATAGTGGGTTCATGCCTCTGGTAATCTGGGGAAGTGACAGAAATCTCTAAGGTACTAGATGTGCTGTTGTTACTAGAGAGAAAACAACAATCCTTTGTTCATAGAACAATCGTATTGTTTACTTTACACGCAGTTCGTAAAGCAATAATCTGTTGCTTGCAACTTAATATTGGAGGGGGTTTGGACGATAACCTGAAGGTGGATTATTAGTCATAGATGTAGTTGGATGGCAGTCTATGTATTATGTTGTAATGCCCAATCAAGTCTCAGAGGAGTCAAGATGATTAGTATATGCATGTATTGCTTTCTCGGTGTTTGTCAATTGCCCCGCTGTAATTTGTTCACCCAGCATGTTATCTATCTTAAGGAGAGCCACCTCTAGTGAACTATGGATCCCGGTCCTTTTTCTTTACATACAATCTACAACTGTTTACTTCTTTGTGTTTACTTTCTGCAAACTTTTACTTCTTTCCATTCGATACGTTTAATCCTTTGTTTTCCGCAAAACACTGTGAGATTGACAACCTCATCGCAAGTTGGGGACAAAGTTTTGTGATTGTGTTGTGCAGCTCTCCACGTTGCTACTAGCACCGGTAGTGCGCCCTGCCAAAGCTCAGCTAGTAACACCTTTGAGGTGTTTCCTTGCTCCTACTGGTTCGATTAAACCTTGGTTTCATAACTGAGGGAAACTTGCTGTTGTGCTCATCATACCTTCCTCTTGGGGTTCCCAATGAGCTCTACATCAACACCGCCATCAAGCATTTTTTGGGCGCCGTGCATTGAGCCATCAAGCATTTTTCTGGCGCCGTTGTTGGGGAATCAAGGACATCTTCACAAGAGGAGTCCCTCATAACCAATCTCTTTACTTTGTTATTTTTGTTTTTCTTAGTTTCTTTTTGCTTTTGTTTGCTTGTTTTGTTCTTCAAAAACACAAAAAATTAGTTTTACTTGTTTGCTTTCTTATTTGAAAAACACAAAAAAATTAAGTCCCCTTTAGTTGTCACTATGTCTAGCCTTGCTCCAATCACTATGTCACCCGAGGATATGATTTTCACTTTTAAACAAGGAATTGAGGAAAGTTTTAAGGAAGCTTGGTCTAGAATCTCCAATCTACATGAAAAAACTGAGCCTAAAATGACTCAAAGCTTGTTCCTTAGCAGTTTTTACCTTGGAATTGCTCTTTTCTATAGATATGCTTTGGATGTTGTTGTGGGAGGATATTTCCTCCATAGTAATGAGGATGATGCTATTAATTTTATAAATAAATTGATCCTCACTTACAACTTGCCTAGCCAAACTGATACTTCTTTCGCAAAAATATTTGCTAGGGTGGACACTCTTGAGGCTAGCTTTACTAGATTAGAGAGTTGCTATAATACGCTTAGGGAGCATCATGATTATGTTCCAAAAAACTCTGAACCATCAAAGTGGTTCCCTACAGTAAAGATTGAGATGAACAATGAAACTTTTCAAGCTCGCTGTGATATCATGTCTGAATTTTGCCTTATGCCCAAAGATATTTATAAATCTCTGAATACTTGGGGTCTCATTGAAGGAGGAAAAGAAATATCTCTTACTAATAATACTACCATATTACCTCTTGGATTATCTGAAGGAGTGTTTACAAATATCCTTGGGAAAACGATTTCTATTGATTATCTTGTTATTGAATGTGCAGGAAAAGGACAAATTACACTTGGAAGGTCCCTATTAGAACTCCTTGGCGCAATAATAGATGTGGGAAAGGGGACCATGCACCTTTCTTCTCCATCAAACAATCATATTTTCCCCAAGGTTAAGAACAAAAGTAAGAGAGGTAAGGGAAAGAAAGTTGGTTTTAATGCTTTTTCGTTTGAGAACACTTGATTCTTTCTTTGCTTCTTATGCCTAACTTAAAGGTGTTAAAGAAAAGTACTTGTTGGGAGATAACCCAAGAGTTTTAGATGAGTCTTGGAAGTTATTACCTCTGTAATAACCTCTCCTTATCCTTTTTATTAGCTTTTTGTGCCAAGAGTAACCTCTAATGAGAGAGAAGTAATGATTGGGAAAGTTGCTGTCCCGAAACAGATTTCTGTGCTTCACCGTAAAAATTCGTGAGAGAGCTCTGTATGTCGGATTGAGCTGTAGTTGTTTGTTCTTCTGCCCCAGGTTTTTATCTAACTTTCGTTAGTTCAACACTTTTTGATTTGAAAAACATAAGGTCTTCGAAAAAATTCGTCTTTCCCTGCTGGTCTGTTTTGACAGATTTCTGCCATTTTCTGCATTTGCTTCTTGTTGGTCCCTTCTTGAGTTCTTTTGGGGAATTGAGCTTTTTGAGGGAAGTTCTACAGTATCTAGTGTTCTAATGGAAGTTTATTTGGTGTTAGAACTGAACCTTGAGATTTATTTATCTTAAGTGCACTAATGTTGCTAATGAGATTGTGTGAAGTTTTGTATGAAGGAAAATTTTCAGGTGTATGGAAGGAATGAGTAATGAGATGAAGGATGGACTAAAGCTCAAGCTTGGGGATGCCACGCGTGTCACCCCAAGAAATATCCAAGAAGTACAAGCGTCAAAGCTTGGGGATGCCTAAGGAATCCCCTTCTTCATCAATAAAGATTCCAGGTTTCTTCCAAACGCTTCATTTTTATTGTTTCGTGCACAGTTGTGTTTTTCTTGGAGCATCTTCTTTTTTGTTTTCGTTTTGGTTTTTCGTTTGCTCGGTTTGCTTAGTTTTCTGAATAAATTGGTTGGACCCCCTCTTTCATACTTTGGTTTGCAAATAGTTTGGTTTGGTTTGGAAAAGAGTAGGAAAGTTCGTGCTTATGTGGTAAAACGAGCTTGTTTTTGACTGTGGCCTATGCTTTGTCATGCCATGCTTGGTATTGTTTTGGCTTTATGCTTAGTATTCTTTGCTATAGCATGACTTGTTATAAACAATTGAGATTGCTTAATGTGCCTTGGATAAATCATGCGTTGTTTTAGCATATTAAAGCATAGTATAGTGGTATTCTCCTTTGATGCTTTATTTGGGTTGACTTGACGCATGCTCACACCATGTTATGACTATCTCAAGTCACCATAGCTTGTATGATCCTTTAGTTTTCAACTTGTAGTATCACTTTATGCGTTGATCAATGATGTTTTGTCGCTCTGCATGATTATGGCCATTATTGCTCTCTTAGTTTGTCGCTCCCAGTCTTTTGCTAGCCTCCACAACAAAGTATGAGTTCCACTCATGCATCCAACTCCATAAACCAAGTTATTCCAAATAGTCCACCATACCTACCTACTAGCTTATGCTATTCCAAGTATATTCATGCTTTTGTTTACCTTCCACTTGTTATAAGAAAACTAGTGATTAAAGCTCTCACAAACTTGATGGCACACTTTACTTTACTTGACCTTAATAAACTTGAACCATTATGTCTTCTATGTTGTATATGCTTGCACTTATTTGTCGGGAATTAGCAGAACCATGCTTTCATGGGGAACGCTTTCAACATTGCACTTGGTACTTGTACCTAGTTGATATCATGCTCTTTTGTATATGGATGTCGTCGGTGTGAAATGAAAGGGGAGCTTGTAAGTCCATGGAGTTATGTATATGTGTTAGAGAAACGTCTGGGTCGCTGGTCTAATCCATGCTGACATGGTGGAAACCTGCAGCGTAACCATAATGAGCTGTCTATGAAGCATTCTTCTTATAAAAAAAGAGTCCTATATTGAGAAAAAAAGAGAAAAAGAGAAAAAAAGAGATACTATGAAAAGAGGAAAGAGAGAGAAAAGCACCATATTCCCATGGTAAATAAGAAGAATGTTGAGATGCTCGTTGTCTGCTTGCCTTGTCATTTTGATATGGAAATTCTTCCGTATCATCGGGCAAGGGGTACCCCGTTGGCAGTTCTCTATGATACACATGTACTTACGATGACAAGAACTTACCGGTGACTAAACTTGAGTAGCATGAGGAGCGTCCCTCGTATACAAGGGACATGAGATTTCTGACTTATACTTCGTCAAGCATGTATACCATAGTTTGTTCACTTTAACCTTAATCACTTCAAGATGCTTATGATAGGGCAATGAGAGCTGAAAGCTATAAGTACCATAATTTTTGGAAGCTCTTTGTGAGACTTGAATCCCTACTTCCTTTTACAAAAGGCTTTTCTTCCACCATTACATTGAGTCTCCACCATCTATCTTTATGCACTTACTTTGAGAGCATAGTGTCCATTCTTAGTTCTATCTGCATTATCCCAAGACTAGTTGATTGATACATAACTTGTTATTGCTTGTTTGAAACTATTGTATCTAGTCACTCTTATGAACTTTGAAAGTGTCCTATGCATTTATATTTGCTACTCTATTGAGGGACAAGCTGAATACTATTATGCTATATTTTCTTTATGTGAAACAAACAAACGTCTTGCAAAGCATTGTTATTCATGAATCTTTTGTTTGTGCCTTTTCATGTTGCATCATAGTTTCTTTGCTTATTGCTAGAACTTTGTCTTTCATGTTATGATTGAAGTACTATGATCCTAGCTTTGAATGTTTTGCAAATACTTTGATCAAGTCTTTGTTGGTGCATGTCACCTCAAAAATTATTCTTTCTTTTTATCACTTACCTACTCGAGGATGAGCAGGAGTTAAGCTTGGGGATATTGATACATTGCAAATGTATCTATAATTTTTGATGTTCCATGATTGGTTTTATCCACTTTCTTGTGTTTTGTTCCAACTTTGGAGTACTTTTCATATGATTTCTTGGACTAACCTATTAACAAGAGCCACAGTGCCAGCTGCCTGTTTTCTGCTGTTTTTCGTTCCAGGAAAGTCAGAAAATGAATATTCTCGGAATTGGACAGGACAAAAGCCAAAGTGCCTATTTTTCCGGATGTCATCAAGTGCCAGAATACGAGACGGAGAGGGGCCAGAGGGCGGCCACACCACCTGGCCGCGCGGCCAGGCCTGACCCGCGCCAGGGGGTGGTGTGGCCAGCCCAGGCACCCTCTCGGCCTCCCCTTCCGACTATAAGATGCCCTCGGGACGAAAACCCTAGGTACCCGATCAAAAATCCACAAAAGAGACTGTAGCCGTCGTCATCTCCATCCCTAGATCGGGAGGGATCTGAAGCTCTTCCCGGCACCCTGCCAGAGAGGGGAATTCACCCTGGAGGCTTTCTTCATCACCATGCAAGCCTCCGGTGTGATGCGTGAGTAATTCATCCTTGGACTACGGATCCATGTAGTAGCTAGATGGCTGGTTTCTCCTCCTTTGTGCTTTCATATTTAGATCTTGTGAGCTCCGTTCATGATCAAGATCATCTATTTGTAATTTATACATGTTGTGTTTGCGGGGATCTGATGGATATTGAGATGCTATTTCAGATTGATTATTGATTCTATCATGTCTTTGTTATTTGAGATCTTGCATGCTTTCCGTTGTTAGTAGCTATCTTGGCCAAGTAGATGCTAGCAAGTCCAAGAGTTAGTATTTATGCTCGATAGTGGTTCATGCCTCTGGTAATCTGGGGAAGTGACTGAAATCTCTAAGATACTAGATGTGTTGTTGCTACTAGGAAAAAACAACAATCTTTTGTTCATAGAACAATCGTATTGTTTACTTTACATGCAGTTCGTAAAGCAATAATCTGTTGCTTGCCACTTAATACTGGAGGGGGTTCGGATGATAACCTGAAGGCGGATTATTAGTCATAGATGTAGTTGGATGGCGGTCTATGTATTATGTTATAATGCCCAATCAAGTTTCAGAGGAGTCAAGATGATTAGTATATGCATGTATTGCTTTCTCGGTGTTTGTCAATTGCCCCGCTGTAATTTGTTCACCCAGCATGTTATCTATCTTAAGGAGAGTCACCTTTAGTGAACTATGGATCCCGGTCCTTTTTCTTTACATACAATCTACAACTGTTTAGTTCTTTGTGTTTACTTTCTGCAAACTTTTACTTCTTTCCATTCGATACGTTTAATCCTTTGTTTTCCGTAAAACACGGTGAGATTGACAACCTCATCGCAAGTTGGGGACAAAGTTCTGTGGTTGTGTTGTGCAGGTCTCCACGTTGCTACTAGCACCGGTAGTGTGTCCTGGCAAAGCTCAGCTAGTAACACATTTGAGGTGTTTTCTTGCTCCTACTGGTTCGATTAAACCTTGGTTTCATAACTGAGGGAAACTTGATGCTGTGCTCATCATACCTTCCTCTTGGAGTTCCCAACGAGTTCTACATCAACACCGCCACAAACATTTTTCTAGACGCCGTGCATTGAGCTATCAATCTACACGTCCATATTTTTTCGGATCTTCAAATTCAAAATTTTCAAAGTTTCAAAGAAAAAAAAATTAAAAGTAGACACGACACGGAGGACGCCTGTTTTTCACGGGATCCCACCTACCAAACAAGCGTCATCTGCTGGATCGGTACGGAGTTTATGTTCAGTTTATAGCAAAGCGTTTACCCAAACGTACACGACCGTAGTAGCTCTGTCTTCGTAGCTGTGTCTGAGAGGAGATTCTAGCATGCACGTTATTTCACGTGCTCTCTCAACTGCACAGCGACGTGTCTACCCGTTTTCAGGCGACAAAATCTTATGCGTGAAGCACTAATGGCAGTTTAGCATCGATACACACAGGCTGCTTTCAAATCAACATGACCGAGCTCGCAGCGTACCGATCGTTACCCGACAAGGTACAAATACCGAAAGTTTCACATCAAAAGCTCGAGGCGGCCTTCTCCAGTTCTCCCACTCTCACGTGTTACAAGGAACCGGCCGACGTCGTCACTGCCATCAAATCTGCCCGCGAAAATTAGCCGCATTTGGTACTTGGCCACTGCCATCTAATCATCGCCACATTGGCCTGGGAAGCGGCAGGCAGTACGTACTTGGCAGCGGCGGTGGCGGGCGCGTCGTCGAAGAGCACGCTCTCGATGTCGTCCTCGAAGCCCATGTACCTCGGAAGGTCGCGGACGTCGTGGTCATCCTCCGATGAAGGGCAGCGCCAGTGGCGGGGGGGCAGGTTGTACCTGGCCTCGAAGTCGGCGCGGTCCATGCACAGCGCCTCCAGGACCTCGTCGATGGCGCGGTCCACGTTGTCGACGTCGTCACGGAGCAACGGAGCGGGCGGCTCGGGTTCAGGAGACCCCGGCTCATCCTTGGGCTCGACCTTGGGCTGCAGTAGCAGTGGCCGCGGTGGAAGGCCTGGACGAGGCGCCGTCTCCTGGTCCGGGTCGGGCTTGCAGAGGGGCGGCGTGCCTGTACAAGCCGCCGTCTCCTGGTCTGAGTCCACGTAGCAGTCGACGTCGAAGTTGGTGACGGCGGCGAGGCCGTGGATCTGTACCGCCGCCAGGTCGTAGGCCATGGCCGCCTCTTCCTGCGTATCTGCAGGCAAACGCCAATCAGAACACAGTGACAGCTTCCAGAAACCGGAGTACAGAAATCAGTACATTCTGTGTCTTCCCCGTAGAAAATGTACAGAGAGAACGAACGCACCGAAGGAACCCAGGTAGGCGGCGGACGGGGTGCCGGCGGCGCAGGTTATCCTCGCCTCCCACCGGCCGGCCCCGTGATGCAACAACAACAGCAGCAACAAGCAACAACAACAAAAAATATATGTCACCGCAGTTGGTAATCATCCGACAGATCGAGGATCCTACAACTAGAATGGCTGCTGGTCCATAGCTCGCGGAAGTACCTTGCGACTCCCCTGTACCTGGAGACGCCTCTGGCGAAGCCACAGCTGTTGCGCCTGAGCTGGACCACGTACTCCTCCCGTGTCACAAGCTGCATCCTCTCGCGCTCCTGCCTGTACGTCTCCACCTGCATTTATCCCGATACAGTCTTAACTGAATCCCACTGCAACTCTAAACAGAATTAGCAACTGCTACTGCTGCTGAGATAAGACAGACAGACAAGCCAGATGTGGTCTTGAAGACCTGAACTTACCGGGAAGTTGAGGATCCCGCAGTCCGAGCCCCAGTACTTGAGCGCCGCGAGATCGTAGGTGCGAGCTGCGGCCTCCTCCGTGTTTTAAGATCCTGCCAAGAGACAGAGATTAAGAAGGGTCTTTTTGATCCACGCATTTAGCTTGTACTACTAGCAGTTACTCCTACACGATCTCTGGTGCTTTTGTGCGTATGTTTTGGACGCATGAATGGGGACAAAACATACAAAATCAGCTTTCAGCTTTACCAAGACGCTGCTGCTTTTCTTTTACCGCTTCCCTTCTTTCCCCTCGCCTCCAAGAAAAAGAAGAGGAAAGTGGTTGGCAGAAGATTCAAAATTCGAAGCTAAATACCATTACCCGGGACAATGCCACACAATGCAATCTGTAATCTGGACTTTGGAGCCACACTATACAGAATAATTTGGGAATCCATCATGCCATTGAAAAGTACCGAGCTTTTTCAACAAGGGACACGACCTTCAACTCACCCAGATAAACTGATGGAAACGAGGAGGAGACATCAGGGCATTGGACGCGTATCACCAGTTCACCACCACACAGATTCCAAGGCGGACGAGCACAGAATTGCAAAGAAGAGGAAGAATGTCAGCACATAAAAATACAGAGTACTCAAGAACAGTCTCACAAGATGAAACCAGGTTTGCCTACAGCAGCCAGACCAAAAAAAAGGACTCGAGGATGGCCGTACGTCTCACCTTGCCCGCCTTTCCTCTCCTGCGGCGTGCTCCGGCGACGCCCGTCCCACAGGTGCGCCTCGTACTTCCCTGAGCTGATGTGCCTGCAGTCGCCAGCAACGCACCAAGGGGTTTCAGATGAACCCGAGAATGGAAGAGATAACCAACTGCAGCAAGGCTCGCCGCTCACCTGCACACGCCTTTGTAGATGGACGACCCCCTCGTCGGCACAACGGCAACGGCGCCGCTCCTGGCCCTTTTATTCTTCTTCTTGTGCCTCCGCGCGCGGGAGGACGGCACAATGCGGGAGCCCCAGGACCAGGAGGACGGCGAGGAGGAGGTGGAGACAGGGGTGAGCGGGCTGGTGGCCGCGGCCGCGCCGCACCTGCAGGGCTTCTTGTTCGCCATGGTGACCATGCCGCGCTTTGCACTTTGATCGCTCGCTCCGGCCTCGACCTCGAGCCGTGGGTTGCTACTTGTGGGAAGGAGAACGGACGCCGAACAGGCGAGTCTGCCTACATAAAAGTGACAGTGGAGGATGTGGAGCACGGGCAGGTCACCACACCACATTCTTCTTTGGGAAGTGAGAGGTTTAACTTTAACCGCGGTTAGGTAAAGAGCTGGGGCTCTTTCACTGATTTGGCAAAGAGGGGGAACCGGGGTTAGCAGGGGCCTAGTTTGTCCTCTGTCTGACTGACCGGGGAGGAGTTTTGGGGACAGCGGTGTGCTGGGCTGGTGGAGTCGCGTAGCACGCATGGGTTTATGTGCTATGCGTGTAGGACACTTGGCGTGGCGCGGTTACCGGCAATGGCGACGGGGGTGGATCTCTTTGGATAACACTACGGGCTCTTTGATTAAAAGGATTTGTAAAATATAGAAATAGAAAAATGCAGGAATATAATGGCAGGACACTTAAGATCCTACGGGAATAAAAAATGCAAGAATAGGTAAGATAAGGATGGTCATAGTGAGAGCATCCCAGTAGTAGAATCAAACATATATACTAGTGTATGGTACTATATCTATAGTGTGTGCTATCATATAGTAGTACCATAACTTTAGTGTAGTTAATTATTTGTAGAATCTCAATGCAAACATGTATACAAGATTTATTTATCATTAAAAAAATTAATTTTATGTGATATGATACGGTATCATATTATATGATACCACTATCACCTCTATTCATTAAATGACGTGACACATCAGATTTTTGCATGCATGTTGTGCATAATACCACCTATGATACACCCACTAGGGCCAGCCTAACCTGTTTGATTGCACCACAGGAAAACCACAAATTTTTTATATGGTTTAGGTACATGTCATAGTTGTCATAAATACATAGGAATGTTTCCAGTAGATCTCACCTCTTGTTAGAAATCCTATAGAATTATAGCGTACGAAAGCAATGCATAGAAACTTCGTAGGATATATTCCTTTGAAACAAACACACTCTATTGAAAAAATTCCTACGGATTGAAATACTATAGAATTCCTTTGAAAGTCCTTTTAAAAGTACCCTAAAATCAATTTTGAAGACAACCCATATTAAAACAAATTTGAAAATAAACTTTTTGCACGACGATGCTCTATAGCATGACTCGGTGATCGAAAGTATCATACTCTATAGTATGGCTCCCTGGATCAAGAAGTCAGGTCCTATTTGATTCAAAGGAATTTTGTAGCATTCTTATCCATAAGATTTTTTTTCCTATAGAGGTCATTTGATTCAAAGGATTGAACCATCCAAAAAAATTATGAATTCCTTTCCTATACTATAATCCCGTAGGAATTCTAGCAAGATATTAGACCTCTTGGAAAAATTCCTACGTGTCTATGACAACTATGTCATGTACTCAATCTCTACACAAATTTCCTACGTTTTTCTTGTGGTGCAACCAAACGACTTCTGCATCCAATTCCTACGGTTTTCATTCCTGCAGGATTTTACATGTCATGACATACTATTTTTGCTTTTTTTCTATTCCTGTGCTTTTAAAATCCTTCCAATCAAACATGCCCCCATGGTTTTGACACCCTAAACCACAGAGCCATGTTGTAGAGCATGATGCCTAGACTACGGAGTCATGTTATTGAGCACAACGCTTTGGGTCACGGCGTCATGAAAAAAGATAGTTTCAAAATTATTTTTGAGACAAGATTATTTCGCGCTTAACTATCAAAAAAGGTTGATTTTGTTAAAAATGGCATGGGAGTGTTAAGGTCTTTGGCGAACTTGGCATCTGCAACATTCGTACTAGAGAATTTTGGTTTTGCACTAATATCAACTTGCCAATGCTCAAAAACCTTTGTATATCTAGGCTTCTTCTGGATAGTTACTGTGAGATTCAATATGCCCTGAAATTTGAATTATTTTTCCTTTCAGTTTGTACATTATGGGATCCTTCTCACCAAATATACTAAAAGGTTCTTTTTTTGCAACGGTCAATAGCTATGACATCAGTGTTGATGGCCGACAACAAGCAGTGAAGTTCCTTAGATGTTTGTTGGGTTTGGTTCACTTGTGTTCTCATGTGTTTATGGCAAGGGAGATGCTTTGGTTCTACTTCTTCGCTAGGTTGTTAGTGTGGATCTTCTTAATTTTCGACAGGTTGTCTTTCAGGTAAATAACATGCACAACTTATCACTAAATCAAACATGTGGAGCTACCTTAATTGTATCCCATATCTACACCTTCTATTTAGACGACCTCATCATAATATTCTTAATTCGTCCCACCCAGATTCACCAACCTCCAATCTCTCATCTACTTTTGCTTAGTCATCTCTATGTGGACGCCCTCTGATACGACTAAACTTCATAGTGGAGGTGCCACCCCTTTTCGGAGCTCCAAAGTTTTTACGATTCGTGTTAGTACCATGGCACTTTTGATTGCCGTATCCAGCCTTCCAAAGAGATGTGTTGTGAAATCGTCTCAATTGGAAGCGACCAAAAGTGAGGCTTCCTAGAGTTGCATTGCCATGGTCATTTGTGTCGATAATAAGCAAGCATGGGGTCAATTTTCCGAAGATCTTTTTTAGTGTGTTCCTCCTACTTTCCAATGAAAACATACTGTTGAGATTCACTTGGATCCTATGATTTGCCTCAATTTTGTGATAATTGGTGAGTTGGAGGCTCTGATTTACTCAACCAAAAGCATTGATGTTTTGCGAACCAAAAGCATTCACTCTTGACTACCTAATTTAAAAGTTATGTATTGAGTTGAAGCTTCGGAGTTTACCACCTAAAAATATATTAGTTGTTAGTTGAAAGGTGAAGTCTTATTAATTGGAAAGTTGTTAGGGTCTCAAAGAGCTCCAACATTTTATCTTTAGTGTATTGAACATAAAGTTATTAAAATATAGTTCAAATCTCTAGTTTATGGAGTTGAAAGTTTCGTTTATAAGTTTAGCAGAAGCGACAACGATGTTGGGGGATTCGGTTACCAGTTATATACACGATAGAAAAGCCATGTCGCGGTGGTGGTGCGGGGGAGGTCGTATAAGGGGTGGAGTACTACTCCATGAGCTATACTACACATCAAGTGTACAGAAGAGAGAGTACAAGATATACGTGACAACTATATATTAGTCTGACATCGGTTTCCTTTTTCAGAGATTCTAATTCGTTTGGTCACAAGCTTATTTGAAGAGTATGTACATACCACGAAGACGAGCGGCACGATATTGTTAGAGCATCTCTAAGGGAGTCCTCCAAATTTTATTCTTTTTTTCTGTCCGCCATTTGTTTGCCGCTTGCACCCAACGGGATCCCCCCAAAATCTTGTTCGCCCCCAAATTTCAACAAAACTTGATGAAAGAAACAAACATTGCTTGGATTAAACATAGTCCAGATACATTTTTGAACTAAACTTCAACTAAAAATTAAAATAAACTACAACTAAAACTCAAAATAAACTACATCTTAAACTTAAACTACACTACATCTTAAACTAAAACTACACTACAACTAAAACTTAAAGTGCAACTAGAACTAAAACTACTAAACTAGATCTTAGGATGAACCCAAGATCTAGTTGATAAAGATAGTGCTCGCGCGGATGATGACGAGCTTGTGCGCCGCCGGGTCCAATGGCCACAATGGGATCCCCACTCGCGGACCGTGCTCCTCCGACAACCACTGGTACATCTATGAGTGAGAGTGCTCAATGTCAAAGTTGTCGGAGCCAGGGGACTAACCGACTCGCGGAGGAACCACTCCGGCTGCTCGTCCACGAAGAAGCTATGGCGATCGTTCTCGCCCTCATGCTGGAGGTCGAATCCCACCCTGGCCCGGCTCAACCGTAGTAGGGGTTGGCGAGTAGCCCCATCGTTGATAGGTGGATGCGCTCGGCTATCGCCTAGGTACACGGGTCGCTGGAGGGTGCGGGCAGTGGAACCCTGTTAGGGGTTTGGTGCCACCTGTCGGGCATCTTCATGCGGGGCAACGCCGCCCCTGCCCCACCGGTCGGCGACCGCTGCCCCGTCCATATCTCCCCCGCTCGGCTTCTGCCCGGCTGCATATTGTGAACTTGGAGAAAACTCTAGCACTCACACCTCCTCCGGTCGTAGATTTGTCCATGCCGAACTGGTTTCGCTCCTCCGGGCACCGTGGGTCTCCGCCACCGAGCTCGTCCCGCTACCCCCGCCAACACAAGGCAGCGGTTCGTCCTCACACCCGCGCTTGCATGGCGACGGGAGATCCTCGTCCCGCCCCAATCCGCATGATGGCTTCCACTATGTCGACTGTAGGGCGCGGTCGATGATGAAGAAGAAGGAGGTGGTGTGCCCGTAGGCACCAAATCGACGAGCAAGCGGGGCAACGCCGACTCGTTCGCACAGTAGAGATGGTGCCCCTCTTGCTCGTCAATTCGATGGCTAGGGGCATGCCACCTCCTTCTTCTTCATCATCGACAGGTGGGGCAGGGGCGGTCACGGGCGGACCGCAGATATTGTCCTCTTGCCCCCAAATCATCCCCAAATTTAGGGACGGTTTGGGGGAAATGGCTGTCTAGGGGGAGGCACGATTTGGGACGCCGTTGTGTGTTTTTTTGCGGTCGGACCTTTCGCCTGAAGGAAAGGGTTTGGAGGCCTCCCTTGGAGACGTTCTTATCGAATTGAAGAGAGGAACCGAGGAAGGTCGAACAAGAGAAGGAACGACATTGGAGATGGAACAAGAGCATGTAATTTGTTTCTGCGTAAGAAATCTCTCAAAATTGATCGCTTTTTATTTTTTATATTACTCTATTTTGATATGGCATGGTCCTTCTATGAAGAACAGAGTCAAAGAATGGCTTGGGACAGCAGCGGGCCGGCTAGAGCCTGAAACGAACGCGACGGCCATGACGCCGACATAAAAGGGCCACGCCAGTCGTCTCGCATCGCTCGTGTCCTGTGAGCTTGGCCCATCTCGGATTTGCGCGAGACCAGCACCGGATATGAGCCGAGCAAGCCCACTACGTTACGTTCCACTCAGGTTGACCCTTTTCCTTCTCTCGCAAAGAAAAAACAAAAGTTCGGCGGGCGCTGTAGCGTTGAGTGCAGGACCGACACTTGGCTCGTCTGTGCAGGAGCGGTGTAGCTATCGTCATCCGTCCGTCGCTGTCTCTGCGTCCGCATTGCCCGGTCGCTGTTGGTTTGTGACTCGTGACGAGTATCGACTTCCACTCCCACCGACGGGCCATGTGGGCTGTGGCGATGCGCCATTGCCATCAGGGCATCGATTCAACTCTGGAGGGTTTGTGCAGCACGAGGGCATCTCCACCGGTAAGACCTTATTGCATGACCGAAATGGTTCGTTACTGTTTGGGTCGATCTGCGGTCACTGTGGGATCGCGGTATGGCCTGTCCAGCCGCCGTATCCAGGGGCGTGACCCAAATGTCCATGTCTGCCTATATTTTTAAAAATTTAAACCGGCACGATTCGCGCGTAAAATAAACTAGCAAAGTTCATTCACAATTATACAAAATATATTACATTCAAAAAGATAAAAAAGCAAGAAAAAAACTGGACCTGGCCTAGCCCTAGCTAACGACAATCTCCTCGCCGCTGTCGCCGTCGCCCTGTCCATCTATGGATCGAGGTCGATGAACTCCTGTGGCGTCCAGAGGTGTGACGGCGGCAGAGCCGGAGCTGGCGCCGGCGCAGGAGGTGCCAGGTGGTCGATCACCTGGCCTGGCCACGCCCGCCACGCGTCAGTTTCTGCCGGCGTGGGCAGAGCGTACCACCCAGGTGCACGTGGGGCAGACCACTCAGACGCGGGTGGAGCAACCCACCCTCGTAGCGGCTTCGGGGGTGGTGGCGATGGCAGCGGCTGCCCTGCGTTCACCTGCGCCACCAGGCCGGTGAGCTGGACGGCCTCCTGGTAGCCGGCCCACATGGCCTCCTCATCCCTGGCGCTGGCCGCGATGGCCTGCTCGAGGATGGCCTCCTCGTCGTAGCCCCGCGCTAGGACCGCCTGGTACTCTGGGGGCAGGTGCGCGGCGGCGGATGCGAAGGACGACCCCTTTGCCTCGTCCTCCTCCTCCTTGACGACGATGCCGTCGTCGTCGTCGCTGCGGAGGTTGGCATCGAAGTGGTTGACGACACCGTCGGAGGCGTCCTCGATGGCGAGGAGGTCGCGGGGGCCCAACAAGTCGAACTCGCCGTGGTAGGTGCTGAGGCGGCGTGCCGTGTGCTCCCAGTTGAGTAACTTCCTCTAGAAGACCGGGTTGTGGTACGCGTGGTCGTACCGAAAGGCTTGCTGGAGCTTGCGGATGCGGCGGGCCATCTCCGCCTCCAGCTCCTTGTCGTCCTTCGGGGCGGGCGGCATTGGCACCCGCTCCTGGTTGAGGTGCCAGCCCGTGGGAGGGAGACATCATGGTGGGCGATGCCTCTCCCCTTCCTCCACCGCTGCTCACATTCCGCAATGCGGAAGTACCGGCGATCACGGGCTTGCTTTGCATCCTCTCGGCGCTCGGCTCGGACGCCGACGAAGTCCTGCGCTCGGGGCGGCGGTGGAAGCACCCCCGAGCGAATGATGGCATGCCGCTCTGGCAGCGCCGGCCGCTCAAGCCGGATCCGCCGGCTTTGTGGTCATTCTTCGACTTCTTGAACCACCCCGGCTTCTTCATCACGGCGGTGGTGGTGCTGGTGGCGGTGACTGCGGCGACTAGTTGGTCAGTGGCTACGGCGACGGCGATGGCGATGATGAGAGGAAGGGAGGTGTGTGGCACCGACAGCCACAGGGGGCAGCTTAAGTAGCCCCTGCAGGTGGGAGCGCGCAAGGTTCTCGCGCCTTCGCCATCAATGCCGGCGCGGGAACTCAGGCGACGCCCCGTCTCGTCATCATTGATGGCAAAGACTGCCACGATTGCGTTTGACTCGGTGCCACCGTTCGGTCTGCCGCCCTGAATTGTTGTCGTGGCCTTTGCATTTGAATCGGTGCTACGGTTGCGTCTGAATCGGCGAAGCGGTTGCGTCTGTCGCTGGCTGGTGGGCCACTACCGCGCGCACGGAGGACACGCCCGCGACCCGCGCGTGTCCGGACCGACCAAGTGGTCACGCAAATTAGATGCACAGATAGGTCGAGCCAGACGCGTCGAGACATATGGGTCATGCTGCTACGGCGTCGCGCACGACGCGTGCGTCCTTGCGGACAAGTTCGGACGCACCGGGATGGGTTGGGTCAATCGGTGGAGATGCCCTGACGTGCTCGGTTTTGCGATGAAAATTATACTCACTCGTACGAATGCTTCTATCTACATAAAATTGAGACCATTAATATGAACCAGCGGGAGTAAGGAAAAATAGGTGGGTGGCTCTCTGCTCGAGGCGACCGGGGGCTCCCCTCCTCCCTGCTCCAGCTCCTCCCCAGCCTTTTCCTAGCTCCACTGCCAATGAGCATCGTCGCGTTGCTTACGGTATGTTGGCGGCGCCGGCCTCTCCTTTACCCCCGCACGGGTACACCTGGCTCGGGAGGACAAGTCCGGAGGCGGTGCTCCTAGGATCTCGGCGTTTTCGGTGGTAGGGCGTCCTCCCCTGGTGAGTGGTGGCCTGGTGGTGTTGCTCCTTGGTGACTGGGCGTTGCTATGCGCAAGCGAGCGATGGATCTCGCTCAACCCAGATCTGGGTCCGAGCGGGTCGGCTATGTCGGTCTTTGGTGGTTCTCCCTGGATATGGGTTTGGAGGTTATGGCGAGTGCAGGGTGGTGGTGCTCAGTCGGCCTACTGCACCGAGGTTGGCAGGGGCTTTATGGCCCCAAGTTAGGTCCGGATGGGCTCATTGGGCTTGGTATGTCCGTGATGCCGTGTCCAGTCAGCTACTAGGAAAGCGGTGGAGACAGTTCTCTCCCGCTCGGCTACGGCGCTACCGCCCCGACTCCCAGGGCCGACTCATAGGGCAGGGCAGAGGGGCGCTCGCCTAGGACCCCCATGATGTAGAGGTCCCAATCCAAGATTTTTTTGTGTTCCTATATAATTTTATTTTTGAGCTCTAATAGTGTACAATTATTTTAGAAAATATAGGTGATCCAAGCTGTAGATCATGGCTCTACTCTAACTCATATTTTCTGAAAAAATACATCAACAATTCTTTATATTTTTATTGATGACACGATTTGTTTGGTGTATCTAAGCGTGCATAATAAAACCGACAATACATTCCTTTACAGAGTTGTGAATATATTCGTTACTGTACATACTAACAATGTAATCACATAATTGCATCATTCCATAAGCATATCTCCTCTTATTCCTAATTGTTATACTTGTTCCCATCAATATGTTTAAAGACTATTTCATCCTCTTATTAATTTAGTGTCTAATATATCTAATTTTCTACTTATTTTTTGCATAGTCATATGTACACAAGAATCGATTGGTAGAAATAAGTATCATGAAATATAATTTGCTCGATCGATAGGAATAAGTAGTTTTCAATGTTTTCGCCATGATTTTAAAGACAATGGAGCTATCAAATATATTGATCTTGTAATTTGTTAGTGCATTGCAATAATATTTCTCGGAATACTAATATTTTTTAATGTCTTTCGTGTGTTAAAGTTTGACCGGCATTATTGAGAGCCCCCAAAAGCTAATCATGCATAATATTTGATTAATCTTTAAAAATTAGCATAAATATTATTGACATATATCTTTAAGGTGTTTTCTAGAGTAGAGAAAAATGGCATAAATACTAAGGATATGTCTGTTTTCTAGAGTATGAGACAATACTTTTTAGCTTAAATATTAAGATATATAGCTTTAAGGTACCCCGACCTAGGAAAGCTCTGTCACTTTAAATAAGGGTCCATTGGCGTCCTTTTGCCCTAGGGCTCCTGAAATCCATGGACCGGCCCTGACGACTCCTGCTGTTTTCTGTTTTCCGTCTTCTAGAACTCGTACCGGTTCACAGTGAGATGACGGTAGTGGCACGTGTTGGTGGGTGACGTTGTTGGGTGGAAGACTAGGGATTGTTCGAGGTTGTGGTTTTTGGCGGTCAAGAGAAATCCCTCTGTCGGTCTTCCGACACCGATGGGGTGACGTCTAAGTGTGTCGCCATTCTTCATAAAGGACATCCTTTCCAACTCACCTTCGCGTGCCAAGGGAAACCCTAGGACCTATCTGGTCAGCGGCGTTGTCGTCGTCGCATTCCTTATTTAGGTGTTGCTCGGTACACAACGTCTCAGAGGTCTATGTGCATGGTGGTACATCGTCAGAAGGGTGCATCAGTTGGGGGGTCGCCGTTGTTTTGTCAAGCTGCCCTTGTTGACATTTTTTCTTTTCTCTTTTTTTTTTGCTTTGGTCTTGCTTGTGTTGATGCCCAACCAATTATATCAAGTGGTGGCTATATTAGTAAAGTAGGATGAAATCCTTTTCCGAGGTTTTCGGAGGCGAGGCGTAGACCGCATCCTAACGCAGTGAGAAGTAGGGACCGGATCAAAATGTTCAGGTTCGTGTAAATGTCTGAAACCATATTGTGTCGCCGTCGTGGCAGAGAGATGATCATAACTACTCCCTCCGTCTCAATTTACTCTGCGTTCTAGAATTAGTTAAAGTCAAACTTTATAAACTTTGACTGTGTATATCATAAAAATATGAACATCTAAATATATAATAAATATAATTAGACTCACCATAAAACATACTTTTATATTATATGCAATTGATTTTATAAATATTAGTATTTTGTAGAATATGCTTAGACAAGTTTTAATACGTTTAACTTTGACCAAACCTAGAATGCCGAGTAATTTGGGACAGAGGGAGTAGTGGAGTACCGGATGATGATAGAGATAACCAATCAGTGAACAGTACTAGTCGTTGACAGGCCACAGTTTTTCGTTTCCGCACAAACCCCGGCCATCAGGCCTTCGATCGATGTCCCATCTCGACAGGCCATCATGGACGGTCGATACCGATCTCCCCATCCATCACAACCTTTTCCCGCTCGATTCGATTAGTTAGCTTTGGCCATTCAATTCTTAGGCGCGAAGGCATATTCTCCCAATCATTAGCGCGCGCCAGGAGCTGGCCGGACTTAATCTCATTGATTTTTGTCTGTTGCGAGGGAAAAGTTCAAGCTTGTGCAGGAGATCGGCATTTCAAACCGAATACTTTTCAGCGCCGAAGTTTCACGCGCGGGCGCGGCGAGATATGATGGAAGGAATCACAGGGGAAAGGAGGACGGCATCTCTGCAGAGTGCGCCGGTTCACGTCGAGCAGTACTAGTCGAGGATTTTTCTTCTTGCCCCGATCGATGGTCGCCATCGGTCGATCATTCTACCACCACGACCGGCTGCGTTGTACTAGGAGTAGTAGTATTCTCTGGGTTGATGATTGGAGTACTACTCCTACTACTATAATACTGTCTCTTCATCGCCACGTTCTGGTGTTTTGCTTAGTTGAAAAGCCGAACGCAAAAATAAAATAACAATGCTTGCTCCCGCACACTTCACTTTGCCGGCCGGCTTCGATCGCCAGGCCTGCAGTGTCTCTCGTACTAGTACTAAGAAAAATTCTGGAGTTGGACTAAGAAAAATCGGCAGCTAGGCTAGATGAACCGGTACCCCGGACGGGGTACTCGTGATAAATTAACAAGGCTGGCCGGTAAATGTATTGGGCAGCCGCTCGTGCAAGTTCAATATTTGGATGTACGCTGGGGTCAAATTCACAGCCGTCCGTGTAATGAGGTGTGTACTATGTTGGGTGACGGGGAGCGGGATCTACGCATGCGTCCACATTTCTTATCTCGTGTTCGTACATACTATAGCCGGCTACCTCCTTACTGCGGAATCTGATTGATCCTTGGTCAAATACATAGAGAAACAACAAATTTTTTTTTGATAGGTCGAGACCAGACATGAAACACCAATACCACGGAAGACCGTCTTCTCTTGTGCCCCTCCATGCCATCGAAATCTTTTTTCCCGTGGGACCTCCTCAGAGGTTAGGGCGCTAGCTCCTGCACATTCATACAAATAAACAAAATTAAAAATAAATACAGAATGGCCCTGCTTATAAGAAAAACTAATTTGAAAACCATACATAGTGTACTTGCTTTAAAAAAGAATTAGTGCATAAGAAGGTATTAAAAATATTTAGTACATAGAAATATTATAAGAAATACACTTGGTCTCTAGTTCGATCTACATCAATGCTAGAAATAAGGATAGCCATAGTGCTAGTATCATAGGGTGTATTATGCATGCCACCTTGCCAAAAATTTGATGTGGCACCATAATTAACGAATACAGATACTAGTGATATCATAATATGATACCGTATAGTGGAACTATATAAATTTATGTCAAATACATCCAATCCATACAATTGCATTGAGATTCTATAAATAATTAAAATACGATATATTATGATACTAGTATCGTAGTATCATATGTATGATACTAGTTTATGATACTTTGCACTATGATCGGTCTAATTTCGGGATGATGAATTATGATCCACGTGTACACGAGAGGTGGTGAACAAACAGATCAAATTCTTCGAAAAACATTCCCTCCTATACCAAAGGTTTAGAAGACCTCTGTCTTATCCATTAGACATGGGCGCTTTTTATTAATATTTTATTGTTTCTTCTATCTAGTTTCTTGTTTTTCCCGAAATTTTGCGATTCTACTGGATCCCATAACTAATGAAAGGAATCGATCAGACTGTCATATAAATAGCGATATGCCCATAACAATCATATCGGGAATTGCTTAAAAAGTTGAGCCTCTCTTATCTGATAAAAAAGGTCCCAGGATCCCAAGCAAAGGCAACTAGGAGGTTTGGCTAGAAGCAGCCACCCTTTAAAGAGTGCGCAATAGCTCACTGATCGAGCGGTTCAATTGCCGACTCACCTCGGACCTTCTTAGCAAAGAAACTCTTTTTTCACCTACACCAGCTCTTGGTCTTTGTATCGCAATAGTGGAATAAGGAAGTGCAAGTTGGGATGGCTTTTGTTGACTCTGTGGAAATGCTTATCTCCTTCCTGACAACTTAACGTAAGACAAAGTTGGGTTTTTGGGGTTGATAGTGAAAAAGTCGATAGATAAATCACCCTTACTACCCCTTTACAGAACTGTGCATGCAATCTTCACCTCATATGGCTCCTCAGTCAATTCTTTCGAAGGGAAGGATTTTTCTCGTTCGAGAGTCTCCACCCTTCTCCTCCAAGAATTCTGGTGCATTCACCGTTATTACTTAGGTAAACATAGTAGCTAAATAACCCCACCGTGTGCACCAATGCTTTTCAAAGGAGCTTATTATGCAAAGAAGATAATTGATTTTATTGCAAAATCAATGCCTTACTTCATAGATTCGAGAGAATATGTGAACAGTAGCCTGACAAATATTAGGTTCAGTCGGATTTGTTATGACTCGGATCTACTTAGCAGCCGGATCCTTCGGGAAGCCGTAGTCGGGATTACGCCAGTACATTCTTAGGCGAGCTTCATCATCGAGAGGAAACAACCCGGATCACCAGGACACCAGCTAAGACCCCTAAATGACCTCAGTGATAAAGAAGGTGGGGGTGCAAAGACAACCGAAAGGTTTGCCTAGAAGCAACCATCTGGCTCATATTAATGGCGTTAACTTTATCTATTTTTTTTGTAGGGAGGCGTTAACTTTATCTAAATTCGTGTGTATCTAGTTAAGTATTTAGATTGATGTATTTGTATCCTGATAAAGTTGATGATATGGACCGGAGTTTTTTCTTAAATTAAATACTCCCTCACCCTCAGCCCAGTGGCATTTAATTCGTCAAAAAAAAAACTCCCTCCGATCTAAATTAATATTTTCATACGTGTCTAGATTCAGATGTATTTAATTATGTTTTGCTAGACAAGATCCAAGAACATTAATATGGATGGAAGGGAGTAGAGTAATCATAAATTGTACGCCCACCTGTTTATGTATCTCTCTGCAGTCTCCACTCTCCAGCCCCGTGGCATTTTTTCCTCTTCCTCTCCTTGAGTGACCTACCAACCCGACCCAACGCGGCTCGAAATCTCTCCTGCCGCCTTGCCGTGGCTTAGCGTCACCGCCGTCGCCCAATCCCGTGCCCAGTCCCGTCGCCTCTCACGCGGGCCACCGCCATCGTCGTTCCCTTTCTCCTCGTCTCGGCATCGCGTCCGTGCTGCCTCCACCCCGTCCTCAATCCCTGGCCATTTGCGGGTTTTGAGGTATGAGCATGTATTCATCCAGTGATTAGTTTGCCCCACCGGCCTCCACAATTTCTTGTTGCGCCGGTGCGCACCATCTAGATCCGCCCCTGGAATCCAGAGGTTTCGTCGTGATAAAAATCGAGCACAAATAGGATTTGCCTGCTCATGGGGAGTCGGAAAATGGCATCACGGTCCGGGCGCGGCGGCGGCGGCGGCGATGCCGGCCCCTCGCAGCGCGGGCAGGTGCAGAACCTGGCGAGGCAAGGATCTCTGTATAGCCTCACCCTCGATGAGGTGCAGAACCACTTGGGGGAACCCTTGCAGAGTATGAACCTCGATGAGCTGCTCAGGACTGTCTTTCCTGGTGACTTGGACCCTGACGGTGCAACTACCAGCCAGTATGAGCCGAGTTCAAGCCTCTTGCGCCAGGGTAGCATCACAATGCCAACCGGGCTCAGCAAGAAGACAGTGGATGAGGTGTGGAAGGGCATCCAGGATGCACCGAAAAGGACTGTCCAGGAGGGTGGTCGGCGTAAGCAGGAGAGGCAGCCGACACTTGGGGACATGACACTTGAGGATTTCTTGGTCAAAGCAGGGGTTGTCACTGAAGGTTATCTCAAGAACTCGAACGATGTCCATAATGTGGGTCTGGTGGGGAGAGATGCTACAGCATCTGGAGCCACGGGTTTGACATCTGGGGCACAGTGGTTAGATCGATATCAGCAGCAGATTGCAGCTACCGAGACTCATCAGCCTGCGCAGCATATTATGCCCGGTGCTTATATGCCCATTCAGTTAGTCCCCCAGCCACTGAATGTTGTTGGGCCTGGTGCTGTTATGGAGTCTGCTTACTCTGATGGATCACCAATGGTCAGTCCAATTTCTGATTCCCAGACACCTGGGAGAAAGCGCGGTGTATCAGGTGATGCCCCAAATAGGTTCGTGGAGAGAAGGCAGAAGAGGATGATCAAGAATAGGGAGTCTGCTGCCCGTTCAAGGGCTAGGAAGCAGGTTGTGATATCTATTTGATGCACTTTATTAACATTGTCCTTATCAGCAATGCTCTAACCACAGATCAAGATTCATGTAGGGTTGTCAATGCTATTTGCTTGGATTTGTTTTTCTTGTGTCCTGTGATTTAAAAAGTGGTAGAACATGATGACTTGCTTAATTTCCGGTATCTTTTATAGTTTCAGTATTACTTACATCATATTGCAACAGGCCTACACTAATGAACTCGAAAACAAGGTGTCCCGTTTAGAAGAGGAGAATGAGAAGCTAAAGAGGCAGAAGGTACTTTCTTTTGTCATACAGTTTTATAGGATTGCCATACTTTTCCCTAGTAAATGTTGTTTTACTCTGGTATATTAACCAACCAGTTTCTGCCCTTCTATCTACAATTTCTGCTCCTAAATAGAAGTCGGATCATCTGATAAGTATCAGGGAATAAATGCTTCTAACAGTTATCAATTTTTTAGTTTGTACTGCTAAGCTACATTACTATCTCCTCCTAGTTTATGGTTATCACATTCCTATAATTCCAAGTATTTCCTTCCACTTCTGGGGCTCAGCCATTATTGGTGGGTTAGGAACTAAAATAAGGTATACCATGTATAGTTTGGCCTGTTGGTTTATGTAGTTATTAGGTTAGTGCCTTCAAGTAAATTTTTAAATGCAAATAGCCAGATAGCAACAGAGGCTCTAATTTTTGTTTGTTCTTACAGTTCTCCAATTTTATTTAGTAATTGATAGATGTGTCATGTATTGAGTACTTCTTTGAAGTGTAGATTTGATAGCTGCACTATTTTGTGGGTTTAGCTTTCAGTTGTAGGACTGTCGTTGTTATCTTTATATGTTATTGTTAGTGAGTGATATGCAGTTGGAGTTGATCTCTGTTAGGTGCATATTCCCTATGGACACCTTGTACTTTGTAATTTATCAAAAATTTCATTTTAAGGGTTCAATTATATTTCGTATGATCAGGGGTAATACCAACTGAGTTGCTTGATATTACCTGATTACTGTTGCTAAGCTTTTGTGTTTGGTCTTGGTCCTAAGCCAGATTGGCAATTCAAATGTAAATCCTTGATTTACTTTGATGAGATCGTCTTTGCTGAGTTGGTTGTATTTTGGAATGTTCTATCTTATCCTACCAACCCTAGGATATCAATTCATTAAATAAAAAATAAATAAAAAGATTAACAGGGATCCATCAGATTAATATATGTTCCTAGAAATATCCCATTCAGGATTAGCAAACGATCCATCAGGTTAATATCTTTCTAGAAATATTCCATTTACATTTCATTTTTCTAGTATTGCAAATTTGTAATCATCTTTCATTTCCTGTGTGGCCAAAAAGGGTACTTCGTGGTCCTGTACCTCTGATGCAGAGGTTGTGGCACCAGGGGTAAATTCATCTGTCACTTAGCAAGCTGTGTATGCTTATTCTAATATAATCTTGCTACCAGGCAAACATTATCCAGCTTCATACAGTTTGTAAATCTTCCTTTTTTCGTCCACTTTGATAGAACTAGTTATGCGACTTTTGGCAAATCCTCCATGCATAACACTGACTTGTTCACCTTTTTTCTGCTTCCTCTTCAGGCGTTGAACATGATGCTTTGCTCTGTGCCTCTACCGGAACCCAAGTATCAACTCAGGAGAACGACCTCCGCGGCATTCTGACTGCTCTCGCATTAGTTTATTTTGTAGAATTTAATGGTGGTGTCTCTTGTAAGTTTCGCCTTTTCATTTAGGATCATTTGCTAGCCTTGGAGTTCTGTTTTGCGCATCCGTGCCTGATGATTTGCACTGTGTAGAATAGCAGGAGCCTGGGTTATGATGTGTTAGCACTTTATCTATTTGCGGAGGCCCTGCCACTAGCCTAGTATGTAAATCTGCTTGACAGATTTAAGTTCTCAGAGCTATCTATACATGGTAACTTGACCTGGGCTGTATGCAGCTGACATTCAGCCAACATACACTCTTGACTCAGGTAAATGGTTGTAAGATGCAAGTCGTTTGCAATGTGGAAAATTCACATGAAACAGTTCAGTTACTATAAGCATCAGAAAAAAGTTCTCTGTGTTCCAAATGCTGGCACGATTAGAAGTTTCTTAATAATCGCTGTCCACTTCTTACTCGATGATCTGTTCATCAAAGTTAGTCGGATATCCTTCCAAATGCCAGCACGATTAAAAGTTTCTTAATAATCGCTGTCTGCTTCTTACTCGATGAACTTTTTTTTTTAAGTAATTACTCGATGATCCTGCTGGTGAAACATGCGTGTCGTGTGTGTCTTCACCGGCACGAAGCTGAGTGTTGGCTGTTGAGGGAGCACGAAGCTGAGTGTTTTGGTTTCAGGTGTTCGTACGGCTTCAGAGTTCGGACTCCCGTGACCGTGAGGCCGTGAGTGAAACGGTAACAGCGCAACACCGTAGATCTTTCATCCAACGGGTAGGCTTCGTCTCGTCACCCTGCAGTGCCCGGCCTCCTCTTCGGCGGAGCGCCGCCGCCCTGATTCGCCTCGTTCGCTGCTGCATCTCCTGCTCCGGCGCCGGCGTGCAGAGGCAGACCAGGCAATAATAAGTAGCTCCCTTTGATCCGCAAGCCGGAATCGGATATCGGACTCACTGGGGAATCGATTTCTTTCCTCGACGAATCCGTCCCTTTTCTCGATCTCCGAGTTACTTGTAGCCAACTAGCCATAAGCGGCGACCAAAGTCTCTAGATCCCTTTCCAGGGGATCACAGCCGACCCGAAGCATCAGATTCGAGGAGGAGGCCAGATACTCGCCGGCCAGGCGACGGGCGCCACCGCTGATCCTCTCGGGCTCCGGATGATTTGTGCCATGACGATAGTGAGTTCCCTGTCCTCTCCCCTTCCGCAATTTTTTTCTCTGGGGGAGTTCTTCCCCTCCAGATCCACTTATACATAGATAGAGATAAGAAAGAAGCTCGTAGTATGAATTGCTGTTAAAACAACATATTTTTTCTGTTATGATATATCAAGAGTTTAAAACTGTCGGTATTGCCGCGTTGAGACTATCAAAATTGCACGCGAAACTGCATCTTGTATCTTCGCTGCTGTATCCGAACTGAATTTTTAGGTTGTACTGAAATAGCGTCTTTAAAACTATGCAAGTTTTATTATTATTTATATACTGTAAAAGTAGCAATCTGAAATCAACTCGGCTTGTTTGACAAATGCAGATCCGTCGAGAAGACTGGCTTGGCCGCTTGCCGGACGATATCTTGGTGAACATCCTTGACCGACTCAATGTCCGAGAGGCTGCAAGAACCAGTGTCCTCGCCCGGCGGTGGCGTCATCTCCCTGCTACGCTCTCTCGTCTCACCATAGATGTTCGGGACTTTGTGGCTAAACCTGCTACCACATGCCGCGAAGAAGAAATTGCACGGAGCAATGCAGCTGTGGTTGAAGTCACAAAGAGCATCCTGGCACGCAGGGTTTCAAGCCCAGACAAGATCCGCTCCATGTGCATGGCGTTCTTCGTGAGAGAAGATGACAGCATATCCATTGGACACGCTGTTAGGCACATCATGGCGGTCCACAAGATCGACATTGAATTCACTGTTTTTACAGAGAGGGATTACACTAGATGCAATCAGGAGGATAAGATCAACTATGGGAGACTATTCAGGCTGTTCGTTGATTCTTGTCCAATTGCATTTGGTGGTGTCACACGCCTGTGCCTAGAGAATTTGAGGTTTGGTGAATCGGACATCCCTAACATCCTCATCATATGCAAGGGATTGAAACATCTAAGTCTGTCCTTTTGTAATGCCGCGAGCGGGGCCATTATGAAAGTTGAACACTGTCAACTCACTGAGCTGCTTATTTTTAATTGTTGTTTTGAAAAAGTCGAGCTCAACTTGCTCCCAAAACTCGCATGGTTGATCTTCGGGGCTTGGAAGTCTCGCGATCCACTGTTTCTGGGTCATGTCCCATTGCTTGAGGCTGTTAGCCTTAGCACTGTTAGTCTTAGTCACCACAAGATGGTCAAGTTAAGTGAGATTTTCCGCGGTACCTCTCTGCGATCCCTGAGGTTGGGATTCGAACGCGAAAGGGTATCTCACGACAGATCTTTTTGCTAGCTGTTGTTTCTTATTTTATGCTCATCTCATCATATGTTCATGTGTTGTATGTAGATTTGGGTTCAACCAGAAAGTGTGACGAAAAGGCTGGCAGCTGTGTGCCATCAACTAACATTTGTGAATCTAGATAACATTGCTGAAGGGTGTGACCTCACATGGACATTGTTCATCCTTGAAGCTGCTCCCAACCTGAAGGAGCTATACCTGTTGGTATGTTCTTATGGTCAAGCATTCTGTACATTTGGGAGCTTTTCTTGCTGCAAAAATTAATTACTACCTGTTTCTGTTTACCTTTGCCGTCCTATGGCATGCAGATACGGGATCATCTGTGTATAATGAGAACGGATGAGGAGGAAAGGCGGGCACTCTTGTATAGCGAGAAGAAGGGTGTTGAGTGGAAATCACCTGCATCTGATTTCCAGCACCATAGCCTGGCCACTCTCGTAATCTCTGGCTTTCAGTCTGACTGCATGGTTAGGTATGTCAGACGTGTCATGGAAGCTGCTGTGAATCTGAAGGATGTGTTCCTGTACCATAGGCTGAACTGCAAGAACTGCAAGAATAGCTATATGAACCGCCCGCTGAAGTATCCGTCTGACGAGGAACAGAAAAGTACAGTGCTGAAGAAACTCACCAGGAGGATCAACTCGTTTGCCACAGTTCACTTACCGGATGACAACCTAAGTGCTGATCATGTTGCAAAAATGGGTATTCTTCCAAAACTGAGAGGATGCTGATCAAGTTGTAAAAAAGGGTGACCTTCCAGAACCGAGGAGATATGTTCGATGTGTTTAGGAGTTTGTTTGCTGCCATTATACCCCCCTCGTTAAATTATTGTTAGACTGAAACAGATTGTTTGGATTGGATTTCAATAAGTTGGTGTATCTTTATTACTACCTCCGATCCATAATAAGTGTCACTGATTTCGTATAACTTTCATTAAATCAGCAACAGCTGCTATGGATCGGGTAATTTGTATGAAGGATAATTGCCAAGGGCAAACTAATCAATAGTTGAAGGTAGGTATGTTTGATTTGGGAAGAGAAGACCCTTTACGACAAGTTTGACAAGAAGTTCGTGGTTTACTGCGCACTGTTCCTGTTATTAACATATCTCTTGCTCCGGCCTGTCCACAAATAACTAATAGCATATGTCTATTCAGGTAGTGAAATGCACGGATGCCTCCCACCAATCTCAATCTTAAACAGCTCCCTTTTCTTAACAGAACACTCAACCATATGTTGATTTGACGCGGGTGTGTACAAATGCTAGATACGCCCCCTTCCGATAGAGGAATATTGATTTGGTCCTATGTAGATGGCGGACGGTCGCTATATGTAGATTCAGAATTCTCCGTTGCTATGCGGGGCTTGCTTCTTCTTCTTCTGACGATAGGAATAGAGATTTTCATGTGCCATTGGATTCTTGATCCAATCGTACGACTAGCTTGCCTCGAGCCTTTAGGCTAGCCCCAATGAGGATATCATAGGTGGTATACATATAAGTTGCTTATGTGTCACTGTAATTAATAATAAAATAGATTGTGTTGGTATCATAGTTAGATACTTATCATAGCATGTAGAACTAGATAAGCTAATCCTAAATAAATCTTGTCCACGATTTTACATTGAGATTCTATAAAACAATAAATACACTAAGACTATGGTACTACTATATAATCATATGTATTGTGAAGATTGTATCATATACTAGTATCATATGCATAATACTACTATATGATATTCTCCATTGTGACTAGTCTTAGAGCAACTCCAACAGACGCGCTAAAACCTAGCGCTGTAAAAATAACCTCCAATATATACGTCCTCCAACAGGCGCGCGAAAATCTGGCGCGCTGTAAAAAAAATCGGGCACGCGTCAATTTGCCCACCCGCGTGCCCCATATTTGGTGCTTGGCCGCCAGCGCGCGCTATCACTCTCTCTCTCGTGCGCGAACGCCAACGGCCACTGAACTTCCCCGCGCGTTCACTGCCTTCATTCTCCTTCCGCGATTCTGCCGGCGCCGCCGCTCGCCCGCCCGCGGAAGCTGCAAATCCGCCGCCGACGCGCCTCCCCGCACGTCCTTGGAGCTTGACGCGGCGGGAATCGACTCGGGTGGCTGGCGCCGCGAAGCGACCGCCGCCGCAGCCGCGCCTCCCCGCACCTCGGCGATCATGGCGCCGCACTGCCCTCGGCCGCCATGTCCTCCTCAAGCCGGGAAGCTACTTGGCGCATGCTTTTTCGTCGTCGCAAGGTACGTTTCGCCGCCGCCACGCCTCCAAATTTTTTTTAACTTTTGGTAGACGATGTGAGCGTATATTCGTGCTTATATGATTCATCCGACGAGGAACTAGATCTCGAGGAAGATGAGAACATATCGATGCTATTAGCTTGGCGCGAAACAAAAGAACCGAAGCGCGGTGGCTCGGTTTTTGGTAGGCGCAAGTTGTGGAGGGAAAGGATTAAAGGACACGAGAGGTTGATGAGGATGTATTTCAACGACAATGCCACCTTTTCGTAGGAGTATTTTCGTCGGCGTTTTAGGATGAACACCGGTTTGTTCAAGCACATTTGCGAAGAGGTGACCAAGTTTGATCGGTTCTTCGAGCGGAGAAGGAATGCTGCCGAAGAGCTTGGACATAGCACCTACCAGAAGGTGACCACCGCCTTACGTATGATGGCATACAGTATACCGGTGGACCTTGTTGACGACCATTTGGCAATGAGTGAGAGTCAAGCCATTGAGTGTGTCAAGCGCTTTGCTGTCGTAATTGTGCGTGTGTTTGGCACCGTCTACTTGAGATCTCCCAATGCCGAAGATACAGCTAGGCTTTTGGAGGAGAACAAGGCTCGAGGGGTCCCTGGAATGCTTGGCTCTATTGACTGTATACATTGGAGTTGGAAGAATTGTCCTGCGGCATGGCATGGACAATTGAAAGGTCACAAGAAGGATTGCACTATCATCCTTGAAGCTATGGCAGATTATGAGACTTGGATTTGACATGCTTTTTTTGGAATGCCCGGATCCTACAGTGACATCAATGTTGTTCAACACTCTCCTCTCATGTCAAGGATTGCATTGTGTGAAGGTCCACAAGTGGAGTTTGAAGCAAATGGCCACACATACAACTATGGCTATTATCTTACAGATGGCATCTACCTAAGGTGGCAAACTTTTGTGAAGCTGATTCACAAACACAAAGGTAAGAAAGAAAAGGATTTCCACGTCGCACAAGCGGCGGCTCGGAAAGTTGTGGAGAGAACCTTTGGGATTTTGCAAGTCCAAATTGCTATTGTGTGAGGACCGGCTAGATTTTGGGATCCAGAATGTCTTTGGTACATCATGACCGCTTGTGTGATCATGCATAACATGATCATGGAGGATAATCGTGGCAAAGATATAGAACGCAACCACCACTATGACTTGATGGGGATTCTCGTGCAAGTGCATAGAATAGAGCATAGGGTGGTGCGTTTCATTGCCTCATATCATGCTATTCGCGATAACGAGATCCATGATAATCTTCAAAAGGATCTCATCGAGGAGTGGTGGAAATGGTTTGGAGCACAATGTTGAGCCCTCTTTTTATTTGTTTTTTGTTGTATTTGTTCATGAAAAACTTATTGTATTTGTTGATGAGCAATTCCTATATTTGTTATACTATTCATGTACCATTTGGTTTTGTGTTCTAATAATAATTAGACAATTTTTGGTTGAATTTATTTAGGTTTATTTGATCTTCTTAATCATATAGTTTATTGTGAAACCTGTTTGCACCATCGCCCGCGCGCTGTATTTTCGCGCATCTGCTCGGGTCCTTTTTGTGCTCTATTTTCGCGCGCCGAATTTAGCGCGTTCGCCGGAGGAGAAATGCCGCGCGCGCGAAAACTGGATGGCGCGCTCTGCATAGTAATTTTACATCGCCAGGTTTTAGCGCGGTTGTTGGAGTTGCTCTTATGAGCAAGTATATTTGCTGCAGCAAGCAACATTATCTGGTTTGCGTGTTGCGGTCTGCTATGTGTTTTCATAGGCATAAAAGCTGAAATAAGTTATGGAGTTTGTTTGCTCCCATTGTATTTCCCCTTTTAAGTTATTATTACTGTATTAGACTTCAAGCAGATGGTTTGGATTTCATTATGTTGGTGTATCTTTGTTAATTTGTATGAAGGGTACCGTAATTGTAGTCCTTGTTACAGCTTGAGCCTTTATGAATGAACAATATATTTGCTGCAGCATTATCTGGTGCCGAAACATGCGTGCTTGCTACTCCCGTGTTCCAGTCTGCTATGTGTTTTCACCAGCATGGTCAGCGGTACGCCAGATTAGTGCAGAAGCATCTTCGTCATTGAGCAATGATCTGAGTCGGCGTATAAGCCCTTGATTGTGTGGATCAAGAAACACATCGACAAGAACCACAAAGCACATTTGAAATGTCAGGGTGGAGAACCTGACAAATTAGGTGAGGATTGTAGATCACTAGGAAGCAAACATAAGAGCAGGAAATCCAAAAAGGGGTTCTTAGAAAAAGAATTAAGGCATACTTATTAGTGTAGGGGTATTTTCCAAAAATTTGCAGGAAATGTTACATGTACTGCATTTTGTAAGTATAAATATGGGGAGGTTAAACTCTTATTTTGTGACTCGTATGCGAGTTAGTTAAGTTCTGTCTCATTAAATGTACCGACTGGTTCCGGACGTTGGTTTGTTATGAAATTTTTACTCTAGTAACGATGAGCCTGTGATAATGTAACTTCTGCTGATTCCTTCGACTTTGATGTAAGAAGCTACTTAATTTGAAACTAAATATTACTAGGAATTGATCGTGTCATTTCTATTTTGATATTAGGAATGCCATACTTTTTCCTAGTAAATATTTTTTTACTCTGGTATGTTAACCAATCAGTTTCTGCCCTTCAATATACAATTTTTGCTCCTAAATAGAAGTCGGATTATCTGATAAGTATCAAGGAATAAATGCTTCTAACAGTTGCCAATTTTTTAGTTTTTACTGCTAAGCTACATTACTATCTCCTCCTAGTTTATGGTTATCATTTTCCTATAATTCTAAGTATTTCCTTCCACTTCTAGGGCTCAGCCATTATTGATGGGCTAGGAACTAAAAATATGGTGTACCATGTATAATTTGGCATGTTGGTTTATGTAGTTATTAGGTTAGTGCCTTCAAATAATTGTTGCAGTAAATGCAAATAGCCAGATAGCAACAGAGGCTCTACTTTTTTTTTGTTCTTACAATGCTCCAATTTTGTTTAGTGTAATTGAGAGATGTGGTTTCCATGATTTGTCAATAGAGACATGGGCCAATGGGGCATACATTCATGATTGGTGGACAAAAATGGCTCTTGAAAGAGGAAAAGAGAGAAAAGCTTTGGGATCCTCGATCATGCTTATTTCATGAGAGATTTGGAAGGAGCACAATGCTATAGTCTTTCGACGTCATTTCTTCACTGTGGTCACAGTGATCGCCAACGATGAGGCTAGAGCGTGGAGCTTGGCCGGTGCTTTTTGGATTATGTAATCCCGGGAGATTAGGCTTTTGTGAAAGTCCAAGGGCTTGTCCTAGGCATTTGTTCTAAGAACTTATCTATTAATGAAAATGACAAATCTTTTGCCTTGTTTAAGAAAAAGGATGTGCCATTTATTGAGTACTTCTCTGGAAGTGTAGACTGCAATATTTTGTGGGTTCAGCTTTCAGTAGTAGTAATGTCGGTATCTTTATATGTTACTATTAGTGAGTGATATGCGATTGGAGTTGATCTCTGTTAGGTGCATCTTCCTTATGGTTATCATATTGTGAAAAGGTAGCTCAGATAGATGTTTTTGCTACCTGATGTTGTTTCTTCACTTATCTTTTGCTCATCTCATCATGCGTTGCATGCAGATTTGGGTTCAACCAGAAAGTGTGACGAAAAAACTAGCATCTATGTTCCATCAACTAACGTTTGTGAATCTAGATAACATTCCCGAAGGATGTGATCTCATATGGACATTGTTCATCCTTGAAGCTGCTGCCAAGCTCAAGGAGCTATACCTGATGGTATGTTCTTATGGTTTCATCATAAGCTATCCTTACATTTGGGAGCTTTGCTGCAAAAATTAATGTACTCCGACGGCATGCAGGTACGGGATCATCTATGTATAATGAGAACAAATGAGGACCGCATCCACCGTTTTCCCATGGCTGTGCACCTCCTTTTAGAGCATCTCTAGCAGATACCGCATCCCGGTGTACTGCAAAACACGGATGCGATAGACCGGAAACCTGGTTTGCAGTATAAAAAATGCAGGGACAAAGCAGATACACTAATCCAAACTGCATATTTAAAAAACATCACACATTGGCACCAAATTCATACATAGGGGAGGTTTTGATCATCGAGTCTACATAAGTTTAGCAAAAAATGATGCCGTGCCCTGCATCTAGACTTCACCTAGCATCTACGTAGCTCCACCGGCGGTACCTACTCACGGGATCATCTACGTCGGCGGTATCGCGCGCTTACTCCTCGGCGTTGTTGGCGTCGTTGTCGTAGTTGTCGTTGGTGAAGTACTCGTCGGGGTAGTCGGCTTCGAGGGACTCGAGCCACGCGAGGTGCTCACGGAGGGAGAGGCGACTGGCACGGTGAAGATTGCACTTCTCTGCCCTGCGTGCGAGGCGGTGGCGCTTCCGGCACTGCATGATGTCCATGAGCGTGGTGCACAGAGAGTTGAACTTGGCCTCGTTCACCAAGGGCTCCTCGTGCTCGTCGTCGGCAGCAGACTCACAGACGACCGACGGGAACGCGCAGATTTCGGCCATCAAGAGCTCCTCGGCATCGTCCACAGAAGCGTCGGCCGGTAGCGGCGGGGTCGCACGGGTGCGCCCAAGGGCACCGCGGCCATGTCCCTGCTCGGAGAGGCGCTCGTGTTCCTCCTCCTCCGACGGTAGCGCCGGGCGAGCTCGCGTGTCGGAGCTCCTGTCACGGCCCGGAGAAGCGCGACCGTGTGCGCCCAAATTGGGCCTCGATTGGCCGGCCATGGCAAGATGGGGAGTGGACACAGAGGTTGGCAGGGGCGATGTGTTTTTCGACGACGGATGTGGCCGAAATCAGAGACATCGGCGAGGGTTTCTAGGGGGGGGGGTGGATGCGGTATCCCTCCATCCGCACCGAATTTATGCGGGACGGATGGGCCTCGATGCAGGATATGCAATTTTTTTTGCAGTGTTCGGCCTTTTATGGTATCTGGAAAGGCCATTTTTAGGCCTCGGTACCGTATATCGGCGTAAAAATTTGCGGGCCAGCCGATATGCGGTATCTACTAGAGATGCTCTTACCCCAAGGAATATGGAGTACAAGCCACCGGTGGACCTTTCCCTACGAAAAAGTTTTTCCCAAGGAATGGGAAAACACATTAAGGGCGTGTTTGGTTGCCCGTTTTCTCGTTTCTCGCATGGACCGAGAAGAAATAAGAGCGTTGGTGTATTGGGTCGCATGTGTTTCTTGTATCGCACGAACTTCAAAGCAGCCCAAAAGTTGGCCCACTAGGAATGCCGATTTTGGGCGTTTCCACGGGGACATGCCCCGCTCGTGCAAAGGGGGGGAAGCTGCGCCGCCCGTGCGAGCTCGGTGATGGCGCGAGCCACGGGTTTTCCCCAAAAGCTGGCGGGATAAATTTCGTCACCGCTAGCTGACGCGCGCCGGTATAAATCACCACCCGCCGCACCAACGTCCATCGCCACCATTTCCCCATTCTTCGAGCTCTCAAGCCAGCGAGGTTCTACACCGCGCAACAGGTAAATGGCGGGAGTGGCGGTGGTGGTTGTAGACTGGCTGCTGCAGGCGTTCTTCTACAAGATCTTCATCCTCGACGTGCTCTGCTCCTCCGATGCTGGTGAGTTCCATCAAATCCCAGGTCTAGTAGCTTCTGTCTGTTAGCCTTATAGATCTGATTGTAGTTTGCGATAGATCTGGGTTAGTATGACTAAGGAACTGCTAGGTATAATCATTGATTGGTGTTTTCCTAGACTCATTGCATGTTTAGTCTTGTGTTCATGTGTGTAGTCTAGGTCCTGATCTGTGCGACCGTGAAATCTGTAGGAGATGAGCTACGATGACTTCAGCCAGGCCCTCCTGGATTCTCAGGAGACCTTTGTCGCTGAGGCCCAATCCCAGCTATCGCCTCTAAGGCTCACCTACCATCAGCGCACGGAGATCTTGTTTGCGCCTCCGATGACCGGGTACACGGTAGAGCAGATTGCAGAGCAAGCTGCCGAACTCATGGCCAAGAAGAAAGCCAAGGCTGGCAAAGCCCACAACACAGGCCGGTGCAAGGGGGTTAAGGGCACCATGAAGTGGGAACCATTCCTCCCGGTGTCCGTGATGAAAACTTATGCCTATTATGAGGTGGTATATACTAACCCCTCACATGATGGAGAACTTATGCTGTATTAGCATTGCACCCCTTTTGATGTGGTGGTAGGATCTCACCATAGATGTTGGCCGTGATCGGTTGGATCACACTAACTTGGTAGGTTGGAACTGCTGATGCTTGTGCCCATATGATCATGCATGCTTAACTAGTTTATGCTTGTGCCTTGTGTTTGTGAAATTGATCTGTCTGTCTTACTTGTGATCCTTAATATGTTTTGCTTATGTGTATGTCTCACAGAAATACAACCGGTACGTGGTATACTACGACAAGAAGCCGGGAATCTACAAGACATGGGAGGAGTGCAGCGAACAAGTGACAGGTCACCAGGGCAACCTCTATAAGGGGTTTAAGACTCTAGAGCAAGCACAAAAAGCCTACTCGGAGTTATTAGCAGAGCGACCCCAGAAGGAACAGCCGTCAGTAGAAACGGAGATCAATTTCACTCCACCAACATCAATTCGTCAACAAGTTCATCCACACGAGCAGGTTCACCTATACGGTGTGCAAGTATGATCAAAGACATCATCATCGTTGGCCTAATCATGTGGATTATCTACTACCAGTTGTTCTGGTTCAGGTTGATCGATCATGAAAGATCTTAAATCCTGGTTGCTAGTTGGTAAGCTCACCATTTTGCCATGTGAGATAAGCATATCGGGCCGGATGCGAGCTCCCAAATGTGCAACTTTGCACCAGCAGAGTCCAATCCGAGAAACCAAACAAAGTGGCCATATGGGCTCTCCTAGTAGGGAAACAAAAATACAGGCAACCAAATAAACAGCTCATCCTGACCCGAGGACAATCTCCCCGATGCAGCACCCAGCATGCCAAGTCACAAAAAGGAGAAATTCTTGCCCGAGCAACCAAACATGCCCTAAGTGTTGTCACTCTTGCAGACCTGTAAATGTGCTCCTCTGGCTCTGAATCCTGACTAGCAATAGATGGAATTTTTGCGGTGTGCTTGCTCGTAGACATTCCCTAATGTATCTCTATCATATACTCCCTCCGTTCAGAAATATAAGACATTTTAACTTTGTGAAATGAATGTATCTAGACGCTTTTTAGTGTATAGGTTCACCTGGAACCTCTATGAATCTATACACTAAAAGACGTCTATATACATTTGATTCACAAAGCTAAAACGTCTTATATTTCTGAACGGGGAGTATTATTTTGGTCTGGTTTGCAGTTCTGGCCTTGTAGCATCTGTTTGCTGCCACTATGTATGGTTCTACTGGGTAACGTTGCCTTGTTAAGGTGTGTGGATTTCATGCTGTGGCAAAACTCCACCCATAAAAGATTCAAGGTGGTGTGCAAAGGTAATAATGGCCTGGCGACCTGGCCTCTCACCAGAATGTGATCCCTTGAATATAAAATCGTTGGGATCAGTAGATAGTGCAAAATTGAAAAGCCTTTTTTTCAATTCGAATCTGGGTCTGTCTAGGGCAGAGCAGTTTAGCTCCCAAGATCACGTGCCTCTGCATAAACAGTAAATTTGTGAATAATGTTTTTTTCATGTTGTACATGTCTGCAAAGTTTTATGAAGAAAAACATACGTTGTGTCCTTAGGCCCAAAAAAAAGTGCCTAAAAACCAAAAAAAATAAATTGTAAGCCAGATTTGTTTTTACACAGCCTGCAACAAATGTCTCTTGTCCTGAAACTTTATGTGTGAGCCTGGCACATGCGTTAAAATGTTCAAACTTTTTACATTTGGAGTGGGCGTCCATTCTGTTTGCGGAGCACATGCTCCTAGGAGTGTCCTGACTAGCAACCGTTTTGAATTACAGGTCTAGCGTCAATCTTCAAACACAATCCTAAAAAAATGTAGCTGCATGGAAGCACGATGTCATAGCAGGTCCAGCAGATAAATCACCATCCGTCATACAGTACTAGGTGACCTCCACGCTATCACAATTGACTGCCACACGGTTTCATCCAGCGTAGCAGCTAGAGCAAGAAGACCCTAACAGAGGCCCAATGCCTTCAGCAGAAAACGCATCCTACAAAGTGCAGTGTACCACTTGCCGCTGGAGATTGCAGATCATTCCTTCTTGGAAAAGGAAGCAAACATCAACAGTTTATAATGAACCATACTCTGCCCCCCTTGCTCTGTCCTAGCATTGCGCATATCTTTCAAGACATAGAAGGGGACTGCCACATTTAACTTTGCTGCCAGAATGCACCTACTAGTTTGATCCTCGTATATCTCCTGGAACATTGGCAACCCACCAGGTTCTCTCCTTAAAGTACCCTGTCAATCACTTTCCTTTCCGTATCACCATGTCCTACAAAAAGTTTATGCAGGTGCACCTACTAGTTTTTTTCCAAGCATGGCAATATATTTTTTGGCCTGAAATGGGGGCATGGCACGAATCACATATATAGTTCATGCATTTTAACAGGGGATAACTTCGAAAGAATAATATTAATCATGTTACGAAACCGTAGAGTGGATAATTACCCCTCTTTCATCATTAAATACAATCACAGCACAGAATTGCACCACTAAACAATGCAAGTTCGCACTTATGCTAGGAAGTACAATGGGCCTAAGGTGTCACTGTAGTGCAAAGACTTATAGCTTTACTCAAAGCAACAAACTGGGCCAAACTCTGTACCTTTGCAAAGTCAAGTTTTTGAAGCAACAGTTTTGATGACATATGTTGTTTTCTGAACAGATGCAGTTTCACATATGTAAGCATTTGATAGCAGATAGTTAATGTTGTCCGGTATCACATCTTGCATTAATAATGTTGGTCAGCAGTACAAGTTCGACATACTTGTGAACATAATACTTCTACAACACTGAAACATTATTTAACTAGCTTACTACTCAGAGTGAAAACCGAAACAAAAATAACTAGCTTACTACTAAGAGTGAAAACCTTGCTGTGTCAGTAACCTGTTACCAGCTTCCATAGCCCATCCTTGGTTCATATAAATCTGAAATTAGTCGGCACTTCCCCTCTGCAAGCAGCCGCGTAGTCTTCACTGAGGTGTGGCGCAGCTTCCTTGTGAGGGCATATGAACTTTTTCAGGAATACCTTCTCCGTGACATTGGCAACTGAAAAGTAGCATGGGTCACACTTGACCAATCCATTTTCCTTGAGAAACTTCACAGCATAATAGCGGGGCTTGAGCCGGCCCTCCAAGCTATAAGCGAGCAATGCCGGCCGATGAGCAATGTAGGCCGGTTCCAAGCCCACCTCACAAAAGAGGAACTCGGACCTTCGAGCATGTCCTTGGACTTCCTTAGCAGAGTCGGAAGCTTAGACAGAGCAATGCCCACCTCAGCATCAGACCACCTGAGCGTCTTCTTCAAGTGGTCCACTTTGGCGGTGATACTCTCCTTGCTGAGAAATCCGACAGCATGAAGCGCATGCCTGAACATCGCAGACCCACGGGGTGCACCGAGACCTTCGGCACATCACATGCCACCATAGCCTGGACACGCTCCGGTTTGGAGGTGAGCATCCTCGAGACAAATATGCTCAGCTTGGCAATATCGCAATCATCTAGCCCGCACTCCTTGAGGATCGCGATGTTGGGCTTCACTGCATTCTCGAGGTCGGACGAGAGAAGGTAGGAGGTGTGTTTGACCACCAGGAGGAGGTTCTCGAAGGATCCGAAGAGCGACAAACAGTATGGTAGGTTGGAGACGATGGATTTGCAGCGGAAGCTGGCGGGGACGAGTGAGGCAAGGCGCGCGATCTCAGAGCGGGATAGACCAAGATCGGTAAGCCCCGCAGCGATGGGGGCCAAGGTTCTCTCCACTTTGGCGCAGAGGAACTGCGGGTCCTTGGCGACATCGGCTGTGGAGAGGCCGAGGCCGGCGAGGAAGGCGAGGACGGCGTTGGGCTTGGTGGGGGACTTGATGCGGGAGATCTTCGTGGAGGCCTTGAGCGCCTGGGCTCGGGTGAGGCCGCAGGTGTCGACGAGGTACTCGTCGACGGCGAAGCTAGGGTTCGGGGGAAACGGCGGGCGCGACCGTGGAGGTGAGTCGGTGGAGAGGAAATGGGATGGGACAGGCGGCGGGAGACGAGAGGAGACGGGAAACGGTGGAGCCTCGGAGGCGGAGCATGGCAGGTGGAGCCTCGCGGCCGGCTGTTGGGGCGAAGCTAGCTAGTGAAGACTCGAGAGGAGGGCACGCTCGTATAGCGAGAAGAAGGGTGTTGGGTGGAAACTATCTGCAACTGGTTTCTTTAGCACTGTACTTCTCTGTTGCGGTGTACAAACATATATCTCCAGTGCCTTGATGTTGCGAGACTTGTGGTCATTCAATCCTTGATTTGTTCCTCTCACCCTGCATGAACTGCAGTCTGCAGATGACGAGTGCCTAGGATAGCTATATGTCAATTTCTCTGCAAAATCTGAAGGGAAGGAAGAATGCGGCCAGCAATCATTGAGCTAGGATGGATGAAGCAGTTCTGGGTAACATGGGGTGCCTTGATTTTGACGGTGACAAGGAAGCACAACAAATCCCAGTCAAAATAGTGGAGCAAGTATCATTGGAGGAGTCGCTTATAAGCCCTTGATTGCGTGGACCAGGAAACACATCGGCAAGAATTTGCTTTGAGAAAGTGGCCGAGCTGATCAGTCCTATTACTGGTTCATGGGACGAACAATTAGTCACCGATACTTTCAGCGCAAGTGATGCGCGGCTGATCCTAAATATGCCGGTTAGACTTGAGGTGGATGATTTCATGGCCTGCCATTTTGAATTTAAAGTATTGTTTTCAGTAAAACAAGCTTATGAACTCCAGGTTCATCTCGGTGAGATCGAACGGAGTGGCGGACAAGCGGGAAGCACTAATGTTATTGGCACTCTGGATGGGGGAGGTTCAGATCAGCGGCGTCGTATATGGGAGATACCTTGTCCTCCGAAAATCAAGATGTTCATGTGGAGGATGTCACATAATTTCCTTGCTCTCAGGCCGAACATGGTGAAGCGTGGAGTTAAGTTGGATTTTTTCTCAAGGGAGATACCAATTACAATCAGTCTCTGCAATAAGCATGCTCTAGTGGCCTTACGGACACACACAACCCAGAAAAAATTTACAAAAAAAGTCCCGCTACAGAGAATGATTGCTCGAAGCAACGGCGCTAAAAACCAAAACAACACCAGTAGTCCAACCACTCCAATAGTGATGTCTTCAAAAAGAAAACAGTGCAAAAAAAAACGTCGTCGTTCGATCAAAGATCATAGCGTTTCACCTTGGAGAAAGTTCTTACTCGCAAAACAATGCCTTCAGCAAAGTCATTGCCAGGTACAACCAATTAAGGCCAGATCTTGGATTTTTACCCTGCAAGGTAAGACTGGAAACTCCTCCTGTGTTGTCGCCCCCACGAACAGGCGCTACTGCGAGTCACAGATCACACATCCAGTTCCTCGTCGCCACAAAGACTCAAATCACCATCATTTCCCCGATGTTCCAGCTTTCCTGACATTATCCGCATCTGACTTCACCATGTATCGTCGAAGACATGACACATGATGGTAATAGATATCAGAGCTTCGCAACACTCCCGCTGAAACCAAACAGCCAGAAAAAATGGGTATGCCCGATCGAATTCAATCCGGTCTAGCAATCTCCAGGCATAGTCGCCCATGGGAGTTCGCTGGCGGAGCCTTCTGGAACTCGCCGCTCCAGCTCAGATCATCGAGGACAGGCAACCAACAAATCTTCATCTTCGCGCTGAAGGAACCCTAGGACCGCCACCTTTATTTGCATGACTCGCAGCCCCCACGCTACTAGCCATCATCCAGCAAAAGCAGGCATCGAAGAAGATGGAAGCCCAGTGTCTGGTTGCAGAAATCATCGACGATATCGCGAGATCCTAGCAATACAAGCCCTGGTTGGCCCCTCTGGCCCAAACCGTGGCCCAGCCGCCAAGGGCGTGACCAGATCCAGATCCAGATCGTGGCCCAAAGCGCACACCGGTCGCGCGCCGCCTCCTCCTCATCGCCGCTCCGCTGGAGAGGATCTCTGGCACCGACCAGACCGGCCGCGTTGCCCCATGCCCTTTACCGGCGCCCCACCCCTCCCCCCATGGAACATCGCCGAGTGGCACCTCCCCTGCTCCACTGTCGATTTGACGGATGGGTGCCTGAAAGGATAGAGATGTTGCCTAGAGGGGGCGAATAGGCAATTTCAAAACTACTATGGTTTGGCTTGATAGAATGCGGAATTAAACTAACGTTTATTTTACAAGCACAAAACATAAATACACTAGGCTCGACTAAGTGCATCAACAACAAGTTAGGCTAAGCAAGATAGCACATATAAATATACCACAAGTGATAAGCAAGATATAAGTACTTCAAGAACGATGGCTATCACAAGGAAAGTAAGCTCGAGTATAGAGATAACCGAGGCACGCGGAGACAAAGATGTATTCTCGCGTTCCCTTACAAAAAGGTACATCACGTTGGAGAGGTGTGGGATTTCACGAATGATTTCCCAACGCCACGAAGGCTCACCTTTTTCTCCAAGTCTTTCCCACGAAGGAATATGCCCTTTCCTTATGGCTAGCTTTTCCTCCACTCTGGAGATGGAAAGCTCCACAACCACTTCATAAGCTCCACGAAGGAGAAGCCCGGGTCTCTTCACAATCTTCCACGAAGAGGACACCATGGCACCAACCGCCAAGCCAACTAGGAGGTCACCCTCCAAGAGTAACAAGATCATGGTCTCTCGCTCGAACAAATCGTAATGGAGAGCTCAACACGTATGCAAGAATGCAAAGCAAGAACACCAAGGGTGCTCAAATCCTTCACTCTCAAATCCCACCAAAGCAATAAGTGCTAGGGAGGAATTAGAGATATGTATTTTAGGAAGGCCGCACCAAGAGTTTCTTACTCAAACAAAGACCGAAAAGACAAGCAATAAAAGTTTCTAACAAAAAATAGGACCTTGTTTGAGCTAACATGCCACCTAGAAACAAGATAATCAACAATATCAACTCTAGGTGCCACTACCTCATATGTTCACAATTCCTAGGATTCTGATATGCAAAAGAAGCATATTACTACCCGATAATGTGATATTCAATTTTTCTTAGTAAGAGGAAAAGCAACCTCAACTAGACATAATTAATAGACATTTATAATTTGAATTTCTCATGAGTATGACACACCACATAGTGACTAGATAAACTTGCAATATCAATACTAATTGGTAGTACTCATGTACACACATTTTAAGGTTCGAGAGATGCGCGAAGCATATCACTCCCCCGAAATGGGATGTTCCATTAACCACTCGAAAAGAGCCAAAAAGATATCATCGGATGCATAAGAGGCTCAAAACAAAATACACAAGTAAATGATATGCCAAACACATAGACATACTTGAATACACAAAATAAGCAAGCATGAGGAACAACAAATACATACACATACTTGGTACAAAACAAAAATATGTAAAGGGACAAGTAAATTACAATATAAAAGAGTTGAGTTCGAGTTACCGCAAAGAGGCACATTGGGTATATGGTAGGGAGATGATAATCCTTATAACTTGGCTTGATAAAAATAATATATGAAGATCCCTTAATTATTCATGAGTTAGCCAAGTCTCCAATGCCCTCCACAAATACCTATTGATCCAGGTTAAACTTGTTGGTCCCCAACCAAGTTGGGTCCTAAGAGGTTAGTCACAATAGGCCTAGAAACCCAAACGGTTCTTTTCTTGACACCACTTTGAGTTCCAACAAACTTGTCAAACACATTGCCATCCTTATCCTTCACAAAATAATAAACATCATCAATAATGATGGGGTTAGATAAGGTACTATTTGGACATGAAGAGGCAAAGTGCCCATTCTCACGACATATGTAGCAACAAGTTCCCCCCTTTGTATTCTTCATTAATTTCTTGGATTAGGGAGAATCATCTTTATTCTTCTTGGTAAGTGGCCTAGCTTCAACTTGAGGTTGAGATTGGACTTGACCTTGAACTTGTGGTCGCTTCCCTTGTTGCTTCTCAATCAAGTGATTTTTCTTCAATGGACAAGATCTTACATGATGTCCTTCAACCTTGCACTTGAAGCAAATAATCTTGGCCGAATTCTTGACTTGGTCTTGGCCCTTCTTCCTGTTTCTCTTGGACTTGTCCTTGTTATTGGAGTTGAATCCAAGTCCACTTTTATCATTAGGGGATTTTTGCACACTCAAATATTATCGAGTGTGGATTTACCTTCATGACTCTTTTCCAAGTCATTCTTCAAAGAAATGAGTTGGGCCTTGAGCTCTTTGATTTCCTCTACATGGTTAGTAGAGATAGAGGTACTAGAGGAAGTAGAAGCTTCATTGTTAGAGCAACAAGGAAAAGCAAGTAATCCAACACAAGGTTTATCAATAGTATGGCAAGAAGGATCACTAGGACTAGCACATGGCAAAATAACATTTTGAGTAGAAGTTGTGCTAATGACCAAATGAGGTTCACAAGATGTTACATTAGTGATACTTGCCTCACGAGCTAACTTTAGCCCATCATAGGAGATTAGAAGATCATTATGAGAGGCTGAGAGCTTTTCATGACTTTCTTCCAATTTCCCATAATTGCTAGTTAGCAACTCAAGTTGAGCCCTTATCTCAACATTATCCTTTAGGGTAGATGCTTCACAAGAAGTAGAGTTAGTAGCACAAGCATTATTAATGGATTTTTCCTTTTCAAGATTATACAATTCAATTTTTTGTGTGAGGAGACAATTAGTGTGCTTCTCCTTAGAAAGCTCTTACTTAAGGAGATTGAATCTCCAACTCCCATCATCAAGTTGGAAATCCAACTCCTCTATGGTTCATGTTTGTTTAGTTATGGTGTCCATAACGTGTTTGGACAAGTAACAGCCTTACTATTACCACGAAGAGAGGTACACAAAAATGTCATCTCACGAAGAATAGTACTAGTATCCTCATCAACATCATCATCACTATCATCATTAGAGGATATATTGGGATTCAAAGTTGGAGATACCTTTGACCCACTTGCCATAAGGCACATGTGAGCACGGGAGGATGAAGATGGGGATATTATTGAATCTTCATTCATGCTTGTGTATCTCTCCATAGAGTGTTTGATTTTCTCTACATTGTTAGATACACAATTAGAGGAAATAGAAGCATTTTTATCATGGGGAGAAGACAAATCAAGCATATCATCTACACTAGTAATCAAATAGTTTCTAGACGATAAGCAAGGACTAGCAACACGAGGGGATATAGAATTATTGTTGCAAGAAGTGTTTAAGTCCAAACTCTCTACAACATGATCATTTATAGAACAAGAATCATTGGTGTAAAGAGAAACATTACCATCATCACATATAATTTTTCCACTCACCATGCCATTACCTTGTGACATGTCACATATAAGTGAAGTGGAAAGAATTGAAATATCATCGTGGCCAGAGGTGGAAGCAACTTGGAGATCTTCATGACGTGAAGGAGAAGAGAGCTCCTCGGAGAGACCACCAAGTCACCAACTATATGAGAAATGGAACCACCAAATATTTCTTTAAGCTTGGTCCACTTCTCATGAGATGACTTGCGCTTTACAATCGTCAAGAAGAAATTAACTGCGGGGCTCAAAGAGAAAATAAGCTCATTAGATACTTGAGGCTCAAAGAAGAAATTAACTAGATGTAAATTTTCTCATCCTCTAAAGATAGATTTTGAGGATCCATCGGAGGAGAAAAACCTACATCTAGTAATCGCTCAATATTCGGACACAAGGTCCGAAGATTACAAAGCAAGAAATTTCTCCATAAAGAATAATTTGTGCCATCAAAGATAATTGTGTCATTATGCACTATACTACTAGCCGACATCTTTACACTTTAGGCGGTGAAGCCTAAACAAGGAGAGACCTTGCTCTCTGATGTCTACGCACTTCTATTCTTGTAGACAGTTGTTGGGCCTCCAAGTGCAGAGGTTTGTAGAACAGCAACAGGTTTCCCTTAAGTGGATCACCCTAGGTTTATCGAACTCAGGGAGGAAGTGGTCAAAGGTATTCCCTCTCAAGCAATCCTGCAATCAAGATACAAGAAGTCTCTTGTGTCCCCAACACACCCAATACACTTGTCAGGTGTATAGGTGCACTAGTTCGGCGAAAAGATAGTGAAATACAAGTGGTATAGATATAAGGCAACGGTGCCAGAAAATACTTGTTGGCGTGGAAGAGACTAAAGGCAAATTGAAATAAAGATGGAAGCAAGCAAACATGTAACTGATCTAATTGCAAACGGTGTTTAAATGCTTAGAAACAAGGCCTAGGGATCATACTTTCACTAGTGAACACTCTCATATAAATATCTTCTCTTTATGATACTACTATGATCTACTCCCTGGTTGGACACTCTAATCCATGGTAGGGCTATAACAACACACCTCAAAGTAAGCCTTTCCCATCTAGATAACCCCACACTGTCACCTTGAGCACTAGATGGTTCCAACAAACACCACAATTTCATAGATACATCCAACTCCAAATATAACTCATGACAAGTATTTGTAATCTCTAGCCTAAGTGCCACCATGGTGTGCACGCTGTCACTTTCACACATATGGGGAGAGCAGAGATCTATTAAAGCACTTGAGTAGCAAGGTAGATCTACTTGATTACAAAGCTCATGATCACAATATGATCATGCATAGAGAGAGAGATGAACACATAACTACCGGTAGAACCCTTAGCCTCGAGGAAGAACTACTCCCTCATCATCATAGGAATCAGCAACAGTGATGGCTCCGAGGGCACTTCCCCGTCCCGGCAGGGTGCCGGAACAGAGACTTTCTATCCCCCGAATCTCCCCTTTGGTGGCGGCGGTGCTGCGGAACTTTTCGTGGCTGGATGCTTGACGATTTAGGGTTTTGTATCGGGAGGCATCTTATAGGCGAAGAGGCAAGGTCGGTGGGTGGACCAGGGGCCCACACCACCTGGTGGCGCGGCCAGGGCTAGCCCGCACCACCACATGGTGTGGCCAGCCCCTGGCCCCTCTCCGTCTCGTCTTCTGGCTCTGTGAGTCTTCTGGTAAAATATCGACTAGCTTTTGTCCGGTCCAATTCCGAGAATATTCATTTCTGACTTTTCTAGAACCAAAAACAGAAGAAAACAGGCAACTAGCACTGTGGCATCTTATTAATAGGTTAGTTCCAGAAAATGTGTAAAAGTACTCCAAAGTGTGGACAAAACATAAGAAAGTAGATAAAACCAAGCTTGGAACATCAAAAATTATAGATACGTTAGCAACGTATCACTCTCATACCAATTGAAAGGATAGAGATGTCGCCTAGAGGGGGGGGGGGGGGTGAATAGTCCATTTCAAAACTATTACGGTTTGGCTTGATAGAATGCGAAATTAAACTAACATTTATTTTACAAGCATAAAACTTAAATACACTAGGCTCAACTAAGCGCACCAACAACAAGTTAAGCTAAGCAAGACAGCACAGGATAAATATACCATAAGTGATAAGCAAGATATAAGTACTTCAATAATGATGGATATCACAAGGAAAGTAAGCCCGAGTATAGAGATAACCAAGGCACATGGAGACGAAGATGTATTCCCATGTTCCCTTGTAAGAAGGTATGTCACGTTGGAGAGGTGTGGGATTCCATGAAGGATTTCCCAACGCCACGAAGGATCACCTTCTTCTCCAAGTCTATCCCATGAAGGAATATGCCCTTTCCTTATGGCTAGCTTTTCCTCCACTCCGGAGATGGCAAGCTCCACAACCACTTCATAAGCTCCATGAATGATAAGCCCGGGTCTCTTCACAATCTTCCACGAAGAGGACACCGTGGCACCAACCGCCAAGCAAACTAGGAGGTCATCCTCCATGAGTAACAAGGTCATGGTCTCTCACTCGAACAAATCATAATGGGGATCTCAACACTTATGCAAGAATGCAAAGCAAGAACACCAAGGGTGCTCAAATCCTTCACTCTCAAATCCCACCAAAGCAACAAGTGCTAGGGAGGAATTAGAGTGGAATTCAACCAATGACTCCAAGATCTTGATCCAAAGGGTTCCCCTCACTTAGAGGAGGAATTGATTGGTGTGGATTGTAGATCTTGATCTCCTCTTCAACAGCCCTCAAAAGATGCAAGAATCATAGGAGGGAAGGGAGAGGAAGCAAGCTCAAGAGGTTAAACAATGGAGGTCAATTTCATGGTCAAGAACACCCAAAAACGTTGGGGGGAAGAATCCCCTTACATAGGGTGACGAGGGGTAACCTCGGCAATGTCCATGAAGAAGGACTTAGGGTTTCGCGGAAAGAGAACGCTGGGGATTTCGTCGGATGTTAGGAGAACAATGGATTCAAAGTCGCCTGAATATCTGGTGAATCACAATATTACAAATCGCTTGGGGATTGTTCGGTATCCTTGCCTAAGCCTCTCCCGTCCTATATATAATAGGTCGGGTCTCAAAGCTGTATGCGGATAGATTACATATACATGATTACAATACCAACTTGATGTCAGTGCTTTCTATTCTTTCCTAATACAACTACAACCTTTGTCGGTTGCTCCTATCGGGCTACCATCTTGACTCTTCGTGGGTCGTAAACCTTCCTTCAGGCCTGGGTAGCAAATCATAAGTACCCAAGTAATCATACCTATGTCAGTAGCCCCAAGACTCTACTTGAATCGTAGAATCAGGTTGAGTCTCAAAGATATTTTTTAGTTCTTTTCTTTTGTTTTTACTACTTTTGATTTCATAGGAATTTGGTACAACGAGCCTGATGCGTCCGACAGATCGGGAATCAGTTAATTGCGCATGGGAAAAAGCAAGGTTGTCCTACATCAAATTCAAGTCCCCATGCCTGAACTCGGAATTTATTACTGGCATAATTCATTTCGAGCCACTGAGGTCTTACCGAATATTGAATCCCAGTTCTATTTTATCGGGTACAAAACGCGTCCATCGGTATTTTTCATCGCATCGTAGATACAGATATATTACTGGCAGAGCACATTCTTGTGCGATTACCAGGCCACACAGGATGAATACCGGGGGTCTTACCTTCATGTTTTTGAACACATCATTCGGAGTTTTGTCACATTTGAGTGCGATCCGAGATTTTCTTATCTTTTCATTTTTGTCGGCTGCCCTACTGGGTTGCCAATATTTCTGAATTTTATCAGATATTTTGATACTTTGGAGAGCTCCCGATGGGAGTAGCCCTCTAAGGATACATTAATGTAAAACTAATAAATTTTTAAGCGACGATTGTCTTTGCTTGTCATACATGATTTTTTCTATCAGGTGCACGCCAGTGCTCCCGATGGGAGTAGCCCCTGAGGCTATGTTCGGATGCCTGTATCTGGACATAGGCTCATAATTTCTTGTCAATATGATCAAAAGGATAAAAAATCCCTGAATTGATATGAACAGGAACTGAAGGTACAAAAAACTTATGTTTATATATATATGGCGCAACCAATGATACACTATTTTGGCGAATTGCCGCCTAGCCGTTGGCCTAGATATTCTGGCTTTAAAAGCCAGGTTGTAGGCCTTATTGTATTGTAAGTAAACATAAAATTTTAAGCGTATAAACGCCGTAGCTGTGCGACGTTCCATGGATTGGAATATTTGACTCATGTCCTGTAGACGATATGCTCCTCTAGGAATAACTTAACAATTTAGGGTCCTTCCCAAGGTGATTCCAGCTTTTAGTGGCCATCTTGCTTGAGGCGCAGAACTAGGTCCCCTACTGCGAAGGATCTTGGATGTAGTCGTTATCCATGATAATTGCGAAGGATCTTGGATGTAGCTCTTTGTAGGGCTTCATCTCGATCTTTGTCGAGTGCATCAACGTCATCCTCGAGCGCTTCCCTTGATTTCTTCATCATATGCAACTACTCTGGGAGAACCATGTGAAACTTCGACTGATGGACGGCTTCAGCACCGTGGACCTGAAAGAAGGGTGTTTCTTGTGTTGCAATATTAGGGGTGGCTCGCAAACTCCACAAAACAGATGGTAACTCATCAACCCATGCTCCTTTTGCTCTATCGAGTGGTGCAATCAATCTTTTCTTGAGGCCACCAGTTACTTTGCCTTTTTCCACTTGTCCATTGGTTTGTGGATGAGCCAATGAAGCGTAGCTTACCTTGATTCCCATCTCCTCATGGTATTCCTTAAATTTATTGGAAGTAAAGTTGGTTCCATTGTCTGTAATGATGTTGTTTGGCACGTCGAACCGAAATACTATGGACTGTATAAAATTCACAATCGAAGCTCCATCTTGAGTTGTGATCGGCATTGCTTCTATCCATTTAGTAAATTTGTCGAATGCTACTAGCAGAAAGACGTGTCCTCCTAGAGATGACTTGTGAAGTTTACCTACCATATCAAGTCCCCATTGAGTGAAGGGCCAAGCCAAAGGTATAGGGTTTAATTCAGCGGCAGGTGCTCCAGGTTTTGTTGCGAATTGTTGACATGCTTCACATGTTCTAACTATGTCTTTTGCATCTTGAACTGCTGTGAACCAATAAAATCCTTCCCTAAATGCTTTGGCCACAATTGCTCGGCTGCTAGCATGATGGCCACAAATTCCTTCATGTATTTCCTTGAGTATAGTTTTCCCTTCTTCGGGTGTGACGCATCGCTGCAACACTCCCGAAATACTTCTTTTATATAGCTCTCCCATAATTATCCTGAAGGCTTTTGATCTCCGAGTGATTCCTTAGGCTTCTGTCACATCTTCGGGTAGTGCTCCCTAAGTCATATAGGCTATGTATGGCTGCATCCATGTAGGTTCGATTATCATGACCTCATCAATTTCTAGTTCTTCTTCAAGGGTCTCTTATATTCTTGCACTGGCTGATGAAGCCCTCGAGTCTTTTCTCGGCTAATTCTTTTTTCCTGTCTTGGGAGCTATGACATTAGAAAATCTTTTTGCTTTGATAGAACGCTCAGATATTTCTTCCCAAAAAACCTCGGGTGGCACTGTTAAGCACAAGGACCCGATATTTGCCAAATTGTCGGCTTCTTCATTACTTGCTCTTCCTATGTGCGATACTTCACATCCATCAAACTAAGCTTCCATGATGCTGTAGAGATCTTAGTAAGCAATCATGTTGTCGCTGATAGCATCACACTTGTTCATTGCTTGCTGTGCTACAAGATTAGAATCACCAAAAAAATTAGGTGAGTTGCACCGCAAGCTTTAGCCATCTGCATGCCGTGCAACAAGGCCTTGTATTCAGCTTCATTATTGGATGTGTTTGCAAAGCTCATCCGAAGTATATATCGCATCTTGTCACCTTGCGGTGATATCAATATGACTCCTGCTCCTGCTCCTTCCGTTCTTTTTTATCCATTAAAGTATATTGTCCAGGCGCTAGAAAGATCAGGTGGACCCGCACATTGCAGCTCAGTCCATTCTGTGATGAAGTCAGGCGGAACTTGTGATTTAATCGCTTTACGCTTATCGCACGTGATTTCTCGAGGGGATAATTCGATGCCCCATAGAGAGGCATGCCCATTTTCTTCTATATTGTTGAGGATGTTTGACAGAGGTGCTTCATTGACCACTATGATCGGATGTTCTAAAAAATAATGACGTAACTTTCGTGCTGTCATAAATACTCCATACGCTATTTTTTGATAATGCGGGTACCTTTGTTTGGATGGAGAGAGGACTTCAGTCAAGAAATAAACTGGCCTTTGAACACCATGGATTTTTCCTTCTTCGGGTCGCTCCACGCCAAGACCGTGCTGACCACCTGATTTGTGGCGGCAATGTAAAGAAGTAGTGGCTCTTTTTCTCATGGAGACACGACGATAGGGGGTGTCGAAAGTGTCCTTTTGAGGTCTTCAAAAGCGCGCTGAGCTTCTTCGGTCCATTCAAACTTATCTAACTTCCTCATTAGAGCGTAGAATGGTAGTGCTTTTTATCCTAATCGAGCAATGAAGCGGCTGAGTACTGCCACTCTCCCGGCCAACTGCTGTACACCTTGTAGATTTGTTGGTTTTTTCATTGTCAAAATTGCATGTATTTTCTCAGGATTGCCTTTGATTCCTCTTGCTGATACCAGGTATCCGAGGAGTTGGCCTGCTGGGACTCCAAAGGAACACTTTGTTAGGTTTAATGTGATGCAATACTTATCGAGATTTTTGAATATTTCTTCGAGATCCTTGATAAGTGATGATTCTTGCTTTGTTGTAACTATGACATCATCAATATATACTTGTACATTTTTGCCGATTTGACTTCCCAGGCAATTCTGCGTCATCCGTTGATATGTTGCTCCGGCGTTCTTGAGGCCAAAAGGCATTGGTGTGTAACAAAATACACCATAAGGTGTGATGAATGCTGTTTTCTCCTGATCTTCCTCCTTCATCTGAATCTGGTGGTATCCTGAATATGCATCCAAAAAGGAAAGACGTTGGCATCCCGCAGTTGCATCGATTATTTGATCGATTCGCGGTAGTGGGAAGTGATCCTCTAGACAGTGCTTATTTAATGCAGTGAAGTCGATGCACATCCGCAGCTCTTTGGTGTTTTTATTCGGGACGCGTACTGGGTTTGCGAGCCATTCTGCTTTCTTCGGTTCCTTTATGAAGTTAGCATCAGTGAGGCGATGTAGTTCTTTCCCAATAGCTTTACACTTGGGTTCCGCAAAGCGACGAAGTGATTGCTCTACCAGTTTTGCTTTTGGATCTAAATTTAAAGCGTGCTCAGCAAGTTCCCTAGGAATTCCCGGCATGTCAGAAGGTAGCCATGTAAAGATTTCCCAGTGCTCACGGAGGAACTCGATGAGCACGCGTTCCTATGCGGGACCCAGGTTGGAGGCCACAAGTTTTGTCATCTTCGGGTCAGTGGGATGGATCTATACTTCTTTTGTGTCTTTCGCAATGTCAAAGGACTAGTTGGGATTGACACGTGCTACTGCCAAAGGTTCTGCAGTTGTTGTCTTTTTAAGCTGCTTAAACTCTGTTGCCATCCCGAAAGATTCGGAGATTTTGTTTAACTCCCTGTCGCAATTGTCAGAACATGTGAAACTTCCTTTTACTATTATGATTCCCTTTGGTGCTGGCATCTTTATGACTAAGTATGCATAGTGTGTGACTGCCATAAATCGTGCAAAAGCCGGGCATCCTAGGATCGCGTGATACTACGATGGCTAGTCCATGACTTTGAACTCAAGTTTTTCCCGCCTGAAATTTTCTTTGGATCTAAAAACGTCATCAAGGAAAATTTTACCTAAGGGAATTTTGGCTTTACCTGGTACGATGCCTTGGAAGGATGTTTCTGTTGGTGCCAGATTTGTCAAGGGGTAGTTCATTGCCCTTAGTGTTTTGGCGTAGATCAAGTTTATGCTGCTTCCTGCATCCATGAAGACCTTGCTCATGTCGAACCCACCAATTAGTGCTTCTACTATCAAGGTCAAATGACCCGGTCTTGGTACTCGATGTGGGTGATCAGCTCTGCTGAATGTGATTTTCTATTCTGACCAATGGAGATACTCGGGTGTGGCTGGTGGATCCACCTCCGCCATGTTGACTTGTCGTGTGATTAGCTTCTGAATTCTGTTGGATGGATGCCCTTTTTGAATCATTGACATTGCCCCCTTTGACCTAGGGTACTTAGTGTTCTGATCAATTGTGTTTTGTGGTTGTCCTGCTGGTGGAGGCGGCGTACCGATGGATAACGTGCCAGGTGTGGATGCATATCCTTGTCTTACTGCTTCGGCTGCTTTTGCATTGCATAGCTCTTGCATTTTTAAGAGCGTTCGATAGTCTTTCATAAGGTGATTGGATTGTCTTCTTCCTGCTAAGTTGACATAAAAGTGCATGTTGCAGGGCCCTTCCAATATTTGTATCGTGGACATGGGTGGGTCCCGAGCTTTTGGTTGATATCGCTGTGTTGACTGGCTTCCCCCGCCTTTATCCCTGTTGCGGCGGTACCCGCTATTGTAGTTGTTGTTCCTCTTGTTGCCTTCACTCGAAAAACTAGCTGCAACGTAACTTGGTCCCGTGTTGCCGTCATTGTTTCGTCGCCTCCTGTCATTGTCGCGCTTATCTCTGCCTTCTTCAGGTGATCGTGTTCGTTTTTTGTACAACGCGTCTTCTCCATCAGCCCAGCGGTTTGCTATGTCAATTAACTGTGAAATTATCTTGGGTTTAACTCGACCTAGTTCTTTTATAAATTCTTGGCAATGGAGGCCGTCGTTGAAAGCATCAATGGATCTTTCGTCGGATATGGATTCAGCTGTATTTTTTATGATGTTCCATCGCTGGATAAATGCTCTTATTGACTCTCCGGGTTTTTGTTTGCATGCTCACAATTGCTCTAAAGATGCGGGTTGTTTGAATGTGGACTGAAAGTGTCGGATGAACTTATCTTTGAGATCGTTCCAGCTACTAATAGAATCTTCGGGAAATTGTCTGAGCCATGACCTTGCAGCACCGGTGAGGTGCAATTGTTAACTTTGCATTGCGGTGGCTGTCGAGATGCCCTGTAATTTGACAGTAGCCAAATAATCTGCTAGCCAAGCTTCGGGTTCTTAGAGTCCATCGTATTTTTGGCGGTCATGTGGAAGTTTAAAATCTTTGGGTACTGAAGTTTTCCAAATCCGCTGAGTAAAGCAACTAGCTCCGTAGAGTTCATAGTCACCTTCATCGTCGTGGTATCTTCGGTTGTGGTTTTCGTATCTTGTGTTACTTCGTGGCTCTATTCCTGAAAGATGTTCCTGATGTGGGGATCGCGATCGTCGGGTGTGCCCCGCTTGCCGAGGGCTGCTACGACGACATGGGGATCTGTCGGGTTGATGCGTAATTCCTAGTTCTTCTTGTGCGAAAGTTTCTCCAACCATGCCAAGGTTCATCAGGGCGGAACGGTGAAGAGACGCACGAGGATCGTCGGGGGCGAGTTGAGTTATGATCAGATATGTTTGTGTGGCCACAATAGCTGCTTGAGATGTTTTTGCTTTGATGTTTCCTGCTTGATCTACTGCCATAAACAATAGATCAAGGTCTCGGATCAAAGCGTTCCTTTATGTTTCGGGGATGTTCTACAGTCGAGATGTTCCCCTTCCTGGCGACGCTCCTCCTGTTACGCTCCCAGACCTTCGGGTAGAGTTTAGTTGTGCCCGTCGTAGGCTGGATTCGTCTGCTAACCTCTTTATTTCATCGAGTTGCCTCTGCATCCTCAGTAGGTCTCTCTTCTTGTGGTGAAGCAAGTATTGGTATGCTAATAAATCTCAGTGTGAGGCGTTGGCTGTCATTGGAACTGCACCCGAAATTGCTTCCCTGGCCTTTTGCCATGCCACCGCTGGTAGACGAAGAGTTCGCCTTTCTTCCCTTTTTGGTTCTACTCATCCTCCTGGGACTATGCGGTTGTTTGCTGTTTCTCCCATGTTTCAGTGTTCCCCTTTGTTGTTGTGGTTTCCTGCATTGCCATCTGATAAAATATCATGGGATCGAGGATAGGTTTACCGTAGAATCACGCGGTGTCGAGGTATTCCCGTTGACCATGCACACTTGATGGCACGTCATGTATGGGCTCTTGTCATTGTCATCTGAATTGATGGAGACACTGTCAGGTGGATCAGTGAAGTCCATTAGTTTCTGTTCTGAGTAGATTTCTGCCATCCTTATCCCAAAGTCGATGCTTTCGCCGCTTTCCTCAGGTTCAGAGTTTGGTTGGTTTGTTTCATGTGGTGGAGTTAGTGGGGACTCTGATCCGAAGGAGATATTGTCATAAAGACCATCAAGATCCCCCAGATTTGCCTCATCTTGCTTGTTTTCCTATGGAGTCTCGATTTCTGCTGTGGCCTCCATTGAGGATCCGACAGAAGATGCTGGTATCGCTGCAAGCGTAGTATTTTCTATCGACGGTCCTGATGTAATAAGTGCCAAAGGGTGTGATTCTTGGGGGTCTTCTACTTGGAAGTGGAATCTTCCGATGATTAGATCGGATCCGCCATTGAAATCGGCGGGTACTACCACAGGGGTGGGCAGGTGTGGAACCACTTTTGTTGGGTTGCTGTTTGAGAAAAAAGGTTTCACCGAATCCATGGTTCCAGCATTTAAGTTTCCCACAGACGGTGCCAATTGACAAGGGGTAACCTCGGAAATGTCCATGAAGAAGGACTTAGGGTTTCACGAAAAGAGAATGCTGGGGATTTCATCGGATGTCAGGAGAATAATGGAGTCAAAGTCACATGAATATCTGGTGAATCGCAATATTACAAATCGCTTGGGGATTGTTTGGTATCATTGCCTAAGCCTCTCCCATCCTATATATAATAGGCCGGGTCTTAAAGCGTATGCGGATAGATTACATAGACATGATTACAATACCAACTTGATGTCGGTGCTTTCTCTTCTTTCCTAATATAACTACAGCCTTTGTCGGTTGCTCCTTTCGAGCTACCATCTTGACTCTTCATGGGCCGTAAACCTTCCTTCAGGCCTGGGTAGCAAATCATAAGTACTCAAGTAATCATACCTATGTCAAGGGCAAAGCAAATATGGCCATTGGAGGATTCCTGCAAAAACCCGGTTTAAAAGTCGGTTGGACTGGCCCCGGGACCGGGAAACTCGGTCCCCAGGCTAGTGGACCGGCCTACAAACCGGAACGGCTCTGTTTACCAACTCGGAATAGACTCGGTCATGAAAACCAGAAAATCCAGTTTACCAGCGCTGGCGCCGGACCGTTCGGCGTGGGAACCGGTTGACCGGATCAACAACCGGGATGAAATAGACTTCACGAAAAACGCAATAACTTTTGCATCCGGACTCCAATTTCGATGGTCTTGGGCTTGTTTTGACGAGGAAAATAAGATAAACAAGATGGTGCCTAAAAATATCATAGTACAAGAGAGGAGGATAGAACCAAATAAGTAAAGGTATGAAGCCTCCCAATAAGAAGAACCGATGAAACCTCTAAACTCGAAAACACAATAGAAGATGCATACAAATTTCGTTTTCGATGAATTGGGATTTTTTGAAGAGCTAGAAACAAGCTCAAGAAACTCACATGGAGAAACACCAAGAAGCAAAAAAATAGGAATATGCAAAGTATGCAAAGGATTGAGCTCCCTAAGACGATGTGATCAAGTTACCTAACTGAAAGCCCCTCTTGACAGTGCAGCTATCTATCCTATAACCCGATCTCCCAAGAACCACCTTGATACCGGTAAAAGGAAAACCTAGCAAGGCCATACATTTTCCTTGTGCATCCCGCTTGATCTTGATGACAACGCTTCAAGCTCCATCCAAGCCGGAATGCATCGCTTGATCATTGTTGCTTTGTGAAGACTCATAATTTGCTCCCCCATACACCACTATGGGATATCTTCATTAAGACATGTTTTCACATGTCCATTATCACCAATATGGATGGAAAGCTTCAATAAAATGATCTTCTCGAGATGCTTATCTTGAACTTGCCCTTCTCAACCTTGATGACGATCACCACTTGATGTCATACTCTCATGGGCTATATGAGATCTTTAGTTTTGATGCATGCCTATGAAAAGATACCTAACCAATATAGATAACACAAAGGCACATATATAATGGGTTAGTTCATGAAGCATAATTGACAAGCTTACCATACAACACGAGATGTGGTACATTCTTTATGCTTCACATGTTGACCAAACTTGAATCTAATCTTCACTCTTTGTATTGGTCAACTATATATCTTCTCGTGTTCCATCTCAATATCTTGAGGTACATAAATAAATCTTCATTTGATTACATGCTCTAAATATTAGTCAACCATAGCTCAACTAATGAGATTATCATGACACCGACTTGGAGTCATATCTTGAATTCTTCTATTGAGATCGCACTCTCAAGATCTTGATCATATCATATTCTTCTCTTGACCTCGATGAGCTTGATGCCAATACTCAAGGTATATCTTTATCTTCATGGCATCCATACTTAAATTCAACACATGGACTACAAGCATGACCTATGGAATATTCCTTCATATAAAACTCAATTAAAACATTAGTCCATAGGGAATGTCATTAATCACCAAAACCACACATAGGGGCAATTACCCTTTTAGCACCGCCATCGCCGCCGCCGACTGGCAGCAGCGGTGGCCAGGAAGAAGGAGACTGGGGAGGGTGCTTGGGCTCGAGGAGGGGAGATCCTCCAGAGTCGCTCGAGAGGGGAGCAGGCGAGAGGGGAGGGGAGGTGAAGTAACTTGTCGGAGTCAAGTTAGGGTTAGGGTGGAGAACCTGACAATTAGGTGAGGATTATTGATCACTAGGAAGAAAATATAAGAGTAGAAAATTTATAAAGGGGTTCTTAGAAAAAGAATTAAGGCATACTTATTAATGTAGGGGTATTTTCCAAGAAAATTGCAGTTAATGTTACATGTACTGCATTTTGTATTGTTGATTCCTTTGACTTTGATGTAAGAAGCTGCTTAATTTGAAACTAAATATGACTAGGAATTGATCATGTCATTTCTATTTTGATGTTCTTGTTGGTGATGAACTTAAGTGTTAAACGTTTGGGTGGTCTATCAAGTTGCCACACATGTGTGCACCGTCACCAACCGAGAACATGCAAATTATTGGTCACTATGTTGTGTGGATGGTCAAAAACGACAAATTAACCTTAGCCTAGAAAAAATTTAAATCATAAATCTATCGTGAAAGAATTTTGCTTAACTAACCATTTTGAGTAGCGTCCGTGACAGGCGCTACCCTCCTGCCAGCATGGTGAAGCAGGTCTTGGCTAGGCCCAGCATGCAGTTAGGTAGCGCTTAACGGAGGGCACTAGGGTTAACTGGCCGCAGCTGGCCCAACCTGAGCCAACCAACCAATTCTTCCCCACCTTGATCCGAGGAAGCTCTCTCCTCCCCCTCTTTCCACAAACACCTTCACCCCTCAAATCCCTTCATTTTGGTTGGACTTCTTCATGAAATTTGACACCCCAAGTGCATAGAGGTACTCTCCCCATCTCCGTTTCTTTTGTCCAATTGAAATCTTGTATTTTGGTGGCATTTTTTGAAATCTTGAAAACCCTAGAAATTCCATTTGACCTAAGATGCATGGTTGATTCTTGTTCAATTGGCCAATGGTGACTTGTATGACGGCTATGAAGCATTATTCTTAAGTTTTGTAGTTTAGGGGTTAGAGTTTTCATATCTTCTTGTTGTGGTTTTAAATTGCATACTTATTGAATATATCTATGGTTGATGTAGTTGTGATGTTATAATTATTTTGTAGATGGAGAGAATTGTTCATGCTCATCATGTGGATAAGGACGCCTTTTTGAAAGGCAATATCGAGCCAGACACGAATGAGAATGACTTGGTGATTGACTATAATCCTAACTCCTGAGGTTTTGGAAAAAAAGTGAGGATTGATTTGAGTTGGATGGAACCAAATGATATAATTGAATTAAAGGGAAGGCATAATGTTGAGTTTGGAATGCACATTCATCGGAAGACAATGCGTATATGCTCCGAGAAACTTTTGAGAAGGTAGTGGGGTGGTATCTTCAGATACCATTGTCCCATGATCTTAATATCGTGGATGAAGCCGCGGTTGATTGTGTTAGGGGTGTAGTGCTTGGACCAAGGCCAATTTCGCAGCGGTATATGAATCACAAAAGAATGGAATTTCTCCTAGGTTGAAGTTCAGAACCTTGTTGGGATTTAAGATATGGATCAAGGAGTTTGTGGTTAAGTATTACCGACCTTACACTGTGGTTCACTTGGATGCCAAAAAGCATTACACAGTTAGGTGTCACAAGGATGGATGTCCAAGGATTATGCGTGTAAGAACCATGGAAAGGTGGGCCCCGATGGTACATATCTAGTTGTGTAGCAATCCATATGTGGCTAGGCAAGAAGACTGATGCCAACGATGTTTAGTACGATCACCGACAACTCACCTCTAAATTTGTCACTTGCAAGGATTTCCAATTCCATCTCGTCACTTCCAAGAATGAAAATTATGCAAGTCATACCCTCTTTAATTACAAGGTGAAGTACGGGAAGGCATGAAAGTTCAGGAAGGCGCATTCAAGATATTGTATGGTGATTGAGAGGAAGCATACAATAGACTCCCTAGGTTATTGGGAGATATGGCTACAACTAACCTGGGCTAGAAAATAAGAATTCACAACGGTATAACTAGCCAAGTATTTGGCTGTGCATTCTAGGCATTCGAGCAATGCATAATGGCTTTGCAACATTGTTGGTCGGTGGTCTCTAACGATAGAACCTTCTTGACCATGAAATTCAAAGGCATAGTCTTATTTGATAGAGCTAATAATGCAACAAAGTTTTTTTTCCATGACTCTTACTATTGGGGCTCCCGTGTCGTCCCCTAGGGCGACACCGAGGAGATACCCTAGCCGCCACCAAGAGCATCTCCAGGCAGCTCCCCTTGCCTCCACTGCCGCTAGCATGGGCCGCGATGGCGGAGGTCCCCGGTTCCCAAGGTTATGTGGAGCGGAGGTTGCGGTGGAGTCTTCATAGGGACGGTTGGGGCGGCTCCAGTGGAGGTGACTTCGGGTGGTGGTCGGGGCGGCGACAGAAGCCTTCCTCTGGTCGCCTTTACGTGGGTGCTGATGCGGGTGGAGGTGGCGGTCCATGGATCTAGGATCCCGCTTAGATCCGTTGTTGGCTATGAAGGCACGGTTGGGAGTGGCACAGAGCTGATCTGTGCAAGTAAAGGTAGTTTGGCCAGCTGATCTCTAAGCGCCAAGTCAACGATCTTATTCATGTCGATCTGCTTCATCGGGTTGTTGACCCGTCTTCCTCTCGGAGATCTCCTCTGATTGGCGTGTGGCACCACTAGATATCTAGATCAGAACCGATCCGGTTATGTGTGCCCTTATCTTCAGTCAATGAGGATTTGTGAGGGTGTAGCGTGAAGCTTCACTTTCTTGTCGGTGCTATGAGACATGTCTAATTATAATTTCCATGATATTTATAGAGGTGGAAAAATTCATGGTGGCTGTGATCCTAGGTTTTATGGCGGATAGATGTTTTGGTTGCGGTGAAGACCATGCTTTCTTATTGTGTGTCGGGTGTTTGGTGACTAGCAGAAATGCCATTGGAAAGAGGGAGTGGCAACACAGGTGGAGTGCATTTTTAGTGGTGCTCCTCAAGTATCGAATCAACGTTTTTTAGGGTGAAAACCCAAGGTCTAGGCTTTATTGGTTATACCTGACAATGATCTTGTTTTGAGAATTTAGACTCTCTTTAGAGTGAAAACCTAAGATCTTTGATCGGGTCACGACAAAGCTTGTGCATTATTTTCTTCTTGGAGGCGTTGCTTTTGAAGAATCTCTTCTTAATCTGGGTGTTGTTTTCGGTGGTGGTTAGAGTGCTACTGTAGCGATTGTTTGCAATGGGTTTTTGTTTTCTATTTTTTCTAAGTTGTGTACATACTTGATGTTGGTGGACATCTTATTAGTGTAGAGTCCAGGACCTAATTGACATTTTCGTGATATTAACATATATTCTATTTACCGAGAAAAATTGTTTGACAAAACAGATTTAGTCTCGATTACCCCCATTATAGGCCTATATTTGCGATCACTCTATCACAGCTCGGAGATGCAGCCTAGAGGCAAAACCAAGTGTCCTTTCCTCGACAACCTCCCAAACCCTTATGCAGAGTTGTTAGCATAAAAATATCACAATCTAAGCAAAATTCTAGAAATATACCACTTTACGTTTTTGCTATAAAAATCTACCAGATTTCGAGTCGGTTCTCTCAAATAACACTAAACACGCTTGAACGAGAATTGATGTAGTTTCTGACAGGCGGGACCCACCTATAAGGCTGACGTGGCAAAACCTGAGCAATTCTTAGGCTAGAAATATCTAAAATCTAAAGAAAAATCGAAATTATATAAAAATAATAAAAAGTCAACGTAATCCTCTATGGCCACTACGCCGGCCGCCGGACCCCGAGCCCTAACGACCAAGGCTCCACTCCGCCGTCGACCACCCTGTCCCCTCCTGGTAACCCCGCCTCGTGGCGCGCCGCCCAGGCTCCCGCACGGAGCTCGCCTACCCCGACTTCCCGCGTCGTGCCGCCTAGGCTCCCACCGCCACCATCCCGCCCTATCCTGCAGCGAGCTCACCCGCCCCACCCCGCGTCGTCCCTTCCTGCGTGGAGCTCGCCGCCATGCCCTAGAGCTCATTGTGCCTCCCTGCCGCACGCCGCCCCGCATCTCCACATCGCTCACCGGAGCTCACCGCACTGCCCCGCCGTGCTCTAGGGCTCGCATGCCCCGTGCCTCCTTGACCCTTGCTAGAGAAGGCTGATACATTGCAAATGTATCTATAATTTTTGATGTTCCATGCTTGGTTTTATGCACTTTCTTGTGTTTTGTCCACACTTTGGAGTATTTTTCATATGATTTCTTGGACTAACCTATTAACAAGAGCCACAGTGCCAGCTGCCTGTTTTCTGCTGTTTTTGGTTCCAGGAAAGTCAGAAAATGAATATTCTTAGAATTGGATGGAACAAAAGCCAAAATGCCTATTTTTCCGGAAGTCATCAGATGCCAGAGTAAGAGACGGAGAAGGGCTAGGGGCCGGCCACACCACCTGGCCGCGCGGCCAGGCCAGGCCCGCACCAGGGGGTGGTCTGGCCGACCCCAGCACCCCCTCGGCCTCTCCTTCCACCTATAAGATGCCCTCAGGACGAAAACCCTAAGGACCTGATCAAAAATCCACGAAAGAGTCTGTAGCCGCCGTCATCTCCATCCCTAGATCGAGAGGGATCTGAAGCTCTTCCCAGCACCCTGCCAGAGAGGGGAATTCACCCCAGAGGCCTTCTTCATCACCATGCAAGCCTCCGGCATGATGCGTGAGTAGTTCATCCTTGGACTACGGATCCATGTAGTAGCTAGATGGCTGGTTCTCCTCCTTTGTGCTTGAATGTCTAGATCTTGTGAGCTCTGTTCATAATCAAGATCATCTATTTGTAATTCTGCATGTTGTGTTTGCGGGGATCCGATGGATATTGAGATGCTATTTCAGATTGATTATTGATTCTATCATGTCTTTGTTATTTGTGATCTTGCATGCTTTCAGTTGTTAGTAGCTATCTTGGCCAAGTAGATGCTAGTAACTCCAAGAGTTAGTATTTATGCTCGATAGTGGGTTCATGCCTCTGGTAATCTGGGGAAGTGACAGAAATCTCTAAGGTACTAGATGTGTTGTTGCTACTAGGGAGAAAACAACGATCTTTTGTTCATAGAACAATCGTATTGTTTACTTTACACGTAGTTCGTAAAGGAATAATCCGTTGCTTGCAACTTAATACTGGAGGGCGTTCGGATGATAACCTGAAGGTGGATTATTAGTCATAGATGCAGTTGGATGGCGGTCTATGTATTATGTTGTAATGCCCAATCAAGTCTCAGAGGAGTCAAGATGATAGTATATGCATGTATTGATTTCTCGAGTTTGTCAATTGCCCCGCTGTAATTTGTTCACCCAACATGTTATCTATTTAAGGAGAGCCACCTCTAGTGAACTATGGATCCCGGTCCTTTTTCTTTACATACAATCTATAAACTGTTTCTGCTTTGTGTTTTCTTTCTGCAAACTTTTACTTCTTTCCATTCGATACGTTTAATCCTTTGTTTTCTGCAAAACACGGTGAGATTGAAAACCTCATCGCAAGTTGGGGACAGAGTTCTGTGCTTGTGTTGTGTAGGTCTCCACGTTGCTACTAGCACCGGTAGTGCACCCTGCCAAGGCTCAGCTAGCAACACCTTTGGGGTGTTTCCTTGCTCCTACTGGTTCGATTAAACCTTGGTTTCATAACTGAGGGAAACTTGCTGCTGTGCTCATCATACCTTCCTCTTGGGGTTCCCAACGAGCTCTACATCAACACCGAGCCATCAAGCACTTTTCTGGCGCCGTTGCCGAGGAGTCAAGGACATCTTCACAAGGGGAGTCCCTCATAACGAATCTCTTTACTTTGTTATTTTTGTTTCACTTAGTTTCTTTTGCTTTGTTTGCTTGTTTCTTTATCGAAAACAAAAAAAATTAGTTTTACTAGTTTGCTTTCTTATTTGAAAACACAAAAAATGACTACTCTTGAAAACACTAACTTGTGTGACTTCACTAGCACCAACAACAATGATTTTATGAGCACACCTATTGCTCCACCTGTGCCTGAAAATACTTTCTTTGAGATAAAACCTGATTTCCTCAATCTTGTTATGAGAGAACAATTTTCTGGTATTGGTAATGAAGATGCTGCTGCCCATCTAAATAACTTTGTTGAACTTTGTGAGATGCAAAAGCATAGGGATATAGATGGTGATATTATTAAGCTGAAATTTTTTCCTTTATCTTTGAGAGGAAAAGCTAAAGAATGGTTGAATTCCTATACTAGGAATAGAATTGATTCTTGGACTAAATGCAAAGATGCTTTCATTGGAAAATACTATCCTCCTGCTAAGATTATATCTATGAGAAGTGAAATAATGAAGTTTAAACAATTTGATAATGAACATGTTGCTCAAGCTTGGGAAAGAAGGAAATCTTTGGTAAAGAATTGTCCCACTCATGGATTGACTGCTTGGATGATCATCCAAACTTTTTATGCAGGATTGAACTACTCTTCAAGGAACCTATTGGATTCTGCTGCTGGAGGTACCTTTATGACCATTACTTTGGGTGCTGCAACAAAATTTCTGGACAACATGATGGTTAATTATTCTGAATGGCATACTGAGAGAGATCCACAAGGTAGGAAGGTAAATTCTGTTGAGGAAACCTCCTCTTTGAGTGATAAGATTGATATTATTATGTCTATGCTTGTTAATGGGAAAGCCCATATTGATCCAAATAATGTTCCTTTAGCTTCTTTGGTTGCTCAAGAAGAGCAAGTTGACGTGAATTTCATAAGAAATAACAATTTTGGCAATAATGCTTATAGGAGTAATTTTGGTAACAACAATTATAAGCCATATCCTCCCAACAATGGTAATTCTTATGGAAATTCTTACAACAATAATATGAGTGCACCCTCTGAACTTGAAGTTATGCTTAAAGACTTTATTAGTAAACAAACTGCTTCCAATAAAACTATTGAGGAAAAAATCTCTAATGCTGAAAGAAATATATCATCTTTGGCTGAAGCACAATCTTCTTTGAATAAAATGGTTGCTAAACCTAAAACTAATGATAATCCCTTTGCTGCTACTAATGTCATACAAGTAAGAATTGATGAAAATGTTAGACTATTAGCTGAATTACATGCTAAGTGGGAAAGAGAAGATGAAATTGCTAGAAACATTAGTGTTTCTACTATCACTACCACCAGCGTTGAGGCTAGTAATAGTTCTACTACTTTAGATGATAATTTTGATTTTGATCTTGATGGTTGCAATATCTCTGAAGTTATTAAGTTCCTACAAAAGCTTGCTAAAAGTCCTAATAATAGTGCTATGAACATGGCTTTTACAAAACACATTATTGATGCTCTCATAAAGATTAAACAAGAAAAGATGAAACAAAAAGCTTCTATTCCTATAAAACAAGAAGATGGTTGGGAACCCATCATTACTATGAAAGTGAATGACTTTGATTTCAAAGATTTATGTGATCTTGATAGTAGTGTTTCTATTATGCCTAGAAGGATTTATGATATGCTTGATTTGCCTCCGCTTGAAGATTGTTATTTGAATGTCCCACTTGATGATAATGCTAAAATGAAACTCATGGGGAGTATTAATGATGTTCTTATTATGGTTAACAATGCTTATGTCCCCGTTGATTTCTATGTTTTGGATGTTGAATGCAATGCTTCTTGTCCTATTACTTTGGGAAGACCTTTTCTTAGAACTGTTGGTGCCATTATTGATATGAAAAAAGGCACCATTAAATATCAACTCCCACTCAAGAAAGGTATAGAACACTTCCCTAAGAAGAGAGAGAAGATTTTTGTTGTTTCTCCTATGAAAACAAAATTTGGTCTTAATTCTTCTTCATTTGAAAACACTTGATTCTTTTTGCTTCTTATGCCTAACTTAAAGGCGTTAAAGAAAAGTACTTATTGGGAGATAACCCAAAAGTTTTAGATGAGTCTTGGAAGTTATTACTTCAGTAATAACGCTCCTTATCCTTTTTATTTGCTTTTTGTGCCAAGAGTAACCTCTAATGAGAGAGAAGTAATGATTGGGAAAGTTGCTGTCCCGAAACAGATTTCTGTGCTTCACCGTAAAAATTCGTGTAAAATCTATGAACGTCTTTTTGAGGCGTGAATTTTTGTGCTTCTGCCCCAGGTTGGTTCAACATTATTTTATTTGAGCAACAGAAGGTCTTCGAAAAAATCATCTTTACCTGCTGGTCTGTTTTGACAGATTTCTGCGATTTTCTGCATTTGCTTCTTGTTGGTTCCTTTTTGAGTTGTTTTGGGGAATTGAGCTTTTTGAGGGAAGTACTACAGTAGCTAGTGTTGTAATGGAAGTTTATTTGGTGTTAGAACTGAACCTTAAGACTTATTATCTTGAGTGCACTAATGTTGCTAATAAAGATTGTGTGAAGTTTTGTATGAAGGAAAATTTTCAGGTGTATGGAAGGAATGAGTAATGAGATGAAGGATGGACTAAAGCTCAAGCTTGGGGATGCCACGCGTGTCACCCCAAGAAATATCCAAGAAGTACAAGCGTCAAAGCTTGGGGATGCCCAAGGCATCCCCTTCTTCATCAATAAAAATCCCAGGTTTCTTCCAAACGCTTCATTTTTATTGTTTCATGCACAGTTGTGTTGTTCTTGGAGCGTCTTATTTTTTGTTTTCGTTTTGGTTTTTCGTTTTATTTGTTTGCTTAGTTTGCTGAATAAATTGGTTGGACCCCCTCTTTCATACATTGGTTTTCAAATAGTTTGGTTTGGTTTGGAAAAGAGTAGGAAAGTTCATGCTTAAGTGTTAAAGAGAGCTTGTTTTTTGACTGTGGCCTATGCTTTGTCATGCCATGCTTGATATTGTTTTGGCTTTATGCTTAGTATTCTTTGCTGTAGCATGACTTGTTATAAACAATTGAGATTGCTTAATGTGCCTTGGATGAATCATGCGTTGTTTTAGCATATTAAAGCATAGTATTGTGGTATTCTCCTTTGATGCTTTATTTGGGTTGACTTGGCGCATGCTCACACCATGTTATGACTATCTCAAGTCACCATAAGCCTTTATGATCCTTTAGTTTTCAACTTGTAGTATCACTTTATGATTTGATCAATGATGTTTTGTCGCTCTGCATGATTATGGCCATTATCGCTCTCTTAGTTTGTCGCTCCCAGTCTTTTGCTAGCCTCCACAACCAAGTATGAGTTCCACTCATGCATCCAACTTCCTAAACCAAGTTATTCCAAAGAGTCCACCATACCTACCTACTAGCTTATGCTATTCCAAGTATATTCATGCTTTTGTTTACCTTCCAAATTAAACTTGTTATGAGAAAACTAGTGATTAAAGCTCTCACGAACTTGATGGCACACTTTACTTTCTGCATTTAATAAACTTGAACCATTGGGTCCTTCTTTGTTGCATATATGCTTGTGCTTTATAAGTTGAAGTTAGCAGAACCATGTATCATGGGGAAGGCTTTCAACATTGCACGTGTACTTTGTACCCCGTTGATATCATGTTCTTTTGCTTATGGATCCCGGCGGTGTGAAATAAAAGTGGAACTTGTAAGATCATGGAGTTTGTATGTGTGTTAGAGAAACGCCTGGGCCGCTAGCCTAAGCCATGCCTAATCATGGTGGAAACTTGCAGCATCACCATAATTAGCACTCTATGAAGCATCCTTAATAAAAACCTATGCAAATAGCAAATAAAAAGATCGCTAAGATGTTCATTGTCTGCTTGCCTTGTCACTTTGATATGGGGATTCTTCCGTATCATCGGGCAAGGGGTACCCCGTTGGCGGTTCTTAATGATACACATGTACTTACAATGACAAGAGCTTACTCATGACTAAAGTTGAGTAGCATGAGGTTCGGTCTTCGTAAGTAAGGGGCATGAGATTTTGGTTTATAACTTGTCAAGCATATCCTATTAGTTGTGTCACTTTAACCTTAATAACCTTAAAGATGCTTATGATAGGGGCAATGAGAGCTGAAAGCTATTAGTACCATAATTTTTGGAAGCTCTTTATGAGACTTGAATCCCTACTTCCTTTTATAAAGGTTTTTCTTCCACCATTACATTGAGTCTCCACCTTCTATCGTTTATGCACCTACTTTGAGAGCATAGTGGTCATTCTTAGTTCTATGTGCATTGTCCCAAGACTAGTTGATTGATGCATAACTTGATATTGCTTGTTTTAAACTATTTGTATCTAGTCACTCTTATGAACTTTGAAGGTGTCCTATGCATTTATATTTGCTACTCTATGAGGGACAAGCTGAATACTATTATGCTATGTTTTTTTATGTGAAACAAAAAAACGTCTTACAAAGCATTGTTATTCATGATTATGCTACTCTAAGGTACTAGATGTGCTGTTGCTACTAGGGAGAAAACAACAATCCTTTGTTCATAGAACAATCATATTGTTTACTTTACACGCAAATCATAAAGCAATAATCTATTGCTTGCAACTTAATACTAGAGGGGGTTCGGATGATAACCTGAAGGTGGATTATTAGTCATAAATGCAGTTGGATGGCGGTCTATGTATAATGTTGTAATGCCCAATCGGATCTCAAAGGAGTCAAGATGATTAGTATATGCATGTATTGCTTTCTCGATGTTTGTCAATTGCCCCGCTATAATTTGTTCACCCAGCATGTTATCTATCTTAAGGAGAGCCACCTCTAGTGAACGATGGATCCTGGTCCTTTTCTTTTACATACAATTTATAAACTGTTTACTGCTTTGTGCTTACTTTCTGCAAACTATTACTTCCTTCCATTCGATACGTTTAATCCTCTGTTTTCCGCAAAACACGGTGAGATTGAAAACCTCATCGCAAGTTGGGAACAAATTTCTGTGGTTGTGTTGTGCAGGTCTCCACGTTGCTACTAGCACCGGTAGTGCGCCCTGCCAAGGCTCAGCTAGCAACACCTTTGGGGTGTTTCCTTGCTCCTACTGGTTCGATTAAACTTTGGTTTCATAACTGAGGGAAACTTGCTGTTGTGCTCATCATACCTTTCTCTTGGGGTTCCCAACGAGCTATACATCAACACCGAGCCATCAAAGGCCACCCCACTCCTCCTCGTACCTCACCAGAGCTCGCCGCCTTGCTCCTCCTCGTAGCTCGCCAGAGCAGACGTCTCCATGGCCTTGACCGTGAGCATGGGAGAGCACGGTGCATGGTGGCGGCAGCGCGGCGCGGGATGAGTGGCCCAGCGTGCGGGGCGGGCGACACCGACAGAGAGCTCGTCGAATGGACAGGGCGGGTCTGTTGGGTCTGCAGCATAGAAAACAAAAAATTTCCTACGGTGTGAACTACACGCCAAGATCTATCTACTAGGTACAAAGCAAAGGGTGGACATACATCCAACGACAACTTATCCTCGTAGACAACGAGCTTTGTTAACGAGTAGGAACTCGTGGTTGATGTAGCCGTACACTTGCCGATCTCAAGATCGTGAGGAAGTCCGAGCACCGCAACTCAGCAGTGCATCCGCACTCGCACACACGTTCAAGCCACCGGACAACCTCCACCTCTTCGCTCCAGCGATCCAGCGGAAGCAACAACTCCTTCCAGACGAAATGCCACCGGGAACATGTATCTCGCTAATCCGAGACCATGGGGGAATAATTCTAGAGGGGGAGAGAGATCCTTCACAAGGAGGTGTGAGGATGAAGGAGGGAATGAGTGGCCTTTTATAGGAGGAGGGGGGGGGGTGCCCCCTCTCTCCATGGCCGGCGCATGGGGGGTGACCCCTCACCTCCCCCATTCATGTGGTGGTAACCCCTCCACATTAAAATGCCTCTTCACATCCCCTTTTAAAGTCTCCACTTTAAATGCATTAAATTTCTCCAAATTTAATGCTCTCTCATTTAATAAAACTCTTTTTATTAAATTTATTCAGAATTTACTTTAATTAACAAACATTCACATATAGCCCCTTGCAATATTTCAATGTCACATGTAGAACCACCTTCTGCAATTTCACCTGAAACAATTTCCGGTTTCTATTGAAACAATTCCTGCGCTTTGCAATTCTTTCGTCTGAAACATATGTGCTCCAAAATGGTGTCCGGTAACTCTTAAGTGTGCCACCCTACGGTTCGCGAATAATGCAGACATGATCGAGACCCTTCTCCAATCAATAATCAGTAGCGGGACCTGGAGATCCATACTGACTCCTACAAATTCAACGATGACTTCTGTGATCGTGAGAACCTTTAACGCTTGTAACTAAATCCCTTTGTCTCTCGATATATTACATGTCCGAGATTCGATCATCGGTATATCCATACCTAGTTTGATCTCGTTACCGACATGCACTCTTTTCTCGTTCCCGTGATATAACATTCTAGTGATCACATCACTTGCTTGCAAGCTATACTAATGTGATATCACCGAGAGGGCCCAGAGTATATCTATCTATCATCTGGATTGACAAATTCTACTCTTGATCCATGAGCCTCAACATAACACCTTCGTAGTACTGAACCCATCTTTATAGTCACCCTGTTACGGTGTGACGTTTGATGTTATCAAGATACTCTTCCGGTGTCAGCAATTAACATGATATCATGGTCTAAGGATAAAGATTACTTCGTATGATGTTATAGAAATATAAACATAATGACTTGATCGTAATGATATACTTCGGATGAATGTTCATCACATCATTCCACCAATGGTGTGACCTTGTTATTAACAACATCCAATGTCCATGATCAGGAAACCTTGATCATCTTGTTAATCAACAAGCTAGTCTATAAGAGAGGCATAACTAGGAACCCTTTTTGTTTATTAAACACACATGTATTGATGTTTCCGATCAATACAATTCTAGCATGTAAAATAAACATCTATCATATATATAAGGAATATATAATAACAACTTTATTATTGCCTCTCAGGGCATATTTCCTTCAGTCTCCCACTTGCACTAGAGACAATAATCTAGTTCACATGGTGATAAATCTAACACCCATGGATTTCTGGTGTTGATCATGTTTTGCCCTAGGGAGAACTTTAGTCAACGGATCTGCTACATTTAGGTCCGTGTGTACTTTACAAATCTTTATATCTCCATCCTTGACATGCTCGCGGATGGAGTGAAACCGGCGCTTAATATGTTTGGAATTCTTGTGAGGCCTCGGTTCCTTTGCGTTGGCTATGGCTCCATTGTTGTCACAATAGATCACCATCGGGTCCAACGCACTGGGAACCACACCCAGTTCCGTAATGAACTCTTTCATCCAAACTGCTTCCTGCGCCGCTTCTGAAGCAGCAACATATTCCGCCTCCGTCGTTGATCCAACCACCACAGGTTGTTTGGAACTCCTCCAACTAACTGCTGCTCCGTTCAAGAGAAATACGTATCCGGATTGAGACTTAGAGTCATCCGGATCGGTGTCAAAGCTAGGATCGACATAACACTTAGCGACTAGCTCTTCTTCACCTGTGTATATAAGAAACATATCCTTAGTTCTTCTCAAGTACTTGAGGATGTTCTTTACCGCTATCCAGTGTTCCGAACCTGGATCAGATTGGTACCTACTAGTCAAACTAATAGCATGTGCCACATCCAGTCTTGTACATAGCATGGCATACATAATATAGCCTATGGCCGAGGCATAGGGGATCTTATCCATCATCTCTCTTTCTTCCGCCGTAGCCGGACTTTGAGTCTTACTCAATGTCTTGCCTTGCAACATAGGTAAGAACCCCTTCTTACTTTCGTCCATATTAAACTTCTTTAATATCTTATCAAGGTATGTACTCTGCGATAGCCCAATTAGGCGCCTTGATCTATCTCTATAGATTTTAATGCCTAATATATATGACGCTTCACCAAGGTCTTTCATCAAAAATTTGCTGTTTAGATAACTTTTAACACTGTTTAAAAGATCTATATCATTTCCAATCAATAATATGTCATCCACATATAATATCAGAAATGCCACATTGCTCCCACTCACTTTCTTGTAAATACAAGCCTCTCCATAAGTTTGGACAAATCCAAACTCTTTGATCACCTCATCAAAGCGGAGATTCCAACTCCGGGATGCTTGCTTTAGTCCATAGATGGATCGCTGAAGTTTGCATACCTTATTAGCATCCTTAGGATCGACAAAACCCTTAGGTTGTATCATATACAACTCTTCTTCAATCTTACTATTGAGGAACGCAGTTTTGACATCCATCTGCCATATTTCATAATCGAAATATGCAGCAATTGCTAACATAATCCTAACCGATTTAAGCATCGGTACGGGAGAGAATGTCTCATCGTAGTCAACTCCTTGAATTTTTCGAAACCCCTTTGCGACAAGTCGATCCTTATAGATGGTCACATTACCATCAGCATCCGTTTTTCTTTTGAAAATCCATTTATTCTCAACGGCCTTTCGGTCGTGAGGTAAGTCCACCAAGTTCCAAACTTGGTTCTCGTACATGGATTCCATCTCGGATTTCATGGCTTCTAGCCATTTGTTAGAATCAGGGCTCATCATCGCTTCTTCATACGTTGCAGGGTCATCCATTTCATCAACCATGAAATTCACAACAGGATTGCCGTACAGTTCAGGAGTTGCACGTGTCCTGCTTGACCTACGAGGTCCGGTAGTGTCCTCTTTTAGAGTTTCATGATCATTATCATTAGATCTCTCTTCATCAGGTGAAGTCAACTCCGAAACAACTTCCGGTGCTGCGCCACTCGCCATTCCATGAAGAGAAGGTTCAATAACCTCTTCGAGTTCTACCTTCGGACTACTCACACCTTTCGCGAGAAACTCCTTCTCAAGAAAGGATCCATTCTTGGCAACAAAAACCTTGCCCTCGGATCTATGATAGAAGGTATACCCAATTGTTTCCTTAGGGTATCCTATGAAGACACATTTTTCCGCTTTGGGTTCGAGTTTATCCGGTTGAAGTTTCTTCACATAAACATCGCATCCCCAAACCTTAAGAAATGACAGCTTAGGTTTGTTTCCAAACCATAATTCATACGGTGTCGTTTCAACGGATTTAGATGGTGCCCGATTTTAAGTGAATGCAGCTGTTTCCAGTGCATAACCCCAAAATGATAGAGGTAAGTCAGTCAGAGACATCGTAGATCGAACCATATCCAATAAGGTACGATTACGACATTCCGACACACCATTATGTTGTGGTGTTCCGGCAGGCGTGAGTTGTGAAACTATTCCACACTCTTTCATGTGTGTGTTAAACTCGTAACTTAGATACTCTCCTCCACGGTCAGACCGTAGAAATTTGATCTTTCTATTACGATGATTTTCCACTTCACTCTGAAATTCCTTGAACTTTTCAAAAGTTTCAGATTTGTGTTTCATCAAATAGATATACCCGTATCTACTCAAATCGTCCGTGAAAGTAACAAAATAACGATATCCACCTCGCACCGACACACTCATTGGTCCACACACATCAGTATGTATGATTTCCAATAGATCTGTCGCCCATTCCATTGAACCGGAAACGGCGTTCTAGTCATCTTGCCCATAAGGCATGGCTTACATGTATCAAATGATTCAAAATCAAGTGATTCCAAAAGTCCATCAGAATGGAGTTTCTTCATGCGTTTAACGCCAATATGACCTAGACGGTAGTGCCACATATATGTAGACATATCATCATCAAGTTTAATCTTTTTAGCATTAACATTATGAATGTGCGTAATATTACTATCGAGATCCAACAGAAATAAACCATTCAACATAGGTGCATGACCATAAAAGATATCATTCTTATAAATCGAACAACCATTGTTTTCAGATTTAAAGGAATGACCACTTTGCATCAAACACGATCCAGATACAATGTTCATGCTCAGAGCAGGCACCAAATAACAATTATTTAGGTTTATAACTAATCCCGATGGCAAATGGAGAGGTAGCGTCCCGACGATGATCACATCAACTCTTGATCCATTGCTGACCCGCATCCTGACCTCATCCCTTGCTAGTTGTCGCTTGTTCCGTAGCCCCTGAACCGAGTTACATATATTAGCAACCGATCCGGTATCAAATACCCAGGTGCTACTGCGAGTACTAGTCAAGTACGCATCAATAACATGTATATCACATATACCTTTGTTTTCCTTGCTGGACTTCTTGTCCGCCAAATACTTGGGGCAGTTGCGCTTCCAATGGCCAGTCCCCTTGCAATAGTAGCACTCGGTGTCAGACTTAGGGCCAGCCCGGGGTTTCTTTTCAGGCGTGGCAACAGACTTGCCACCCTTCTTTCCCTTGTGCTTGCCTTTCTTGTCCTTCTTGAACCGGTGGTCCTATTGATCATCAACACTTGATGTTCTTTCCTAATCTCCACTTCTGCAGTCTTAAGCATTGATAGAAGCTCAGGAAGAGACTTCTTCATGCCCTGCATATTATATTTTATCATGAAGCTCTTGTAGCTAGGTGGCAGAGATTGGAGAACACGATGTATGCCTAAGTCAATGGGAATCGTTATTCCCAAGGACACAAGCTTATCGGCGTACCCAGACATTTTGAGTACGTGCTCACTAACGGAGCTGTTTTCCTCCATCATGCAGTTAAAGAACTTTTCTGTAGCATTATAACTCTCTACGGCAGCATGGGTATCAAAAATCATTTTCAATTCTCCCATGGTGTCAAAGGCATTGCCATTTTCGAAACGCTTTCGAAGTTCTGGCTCTAGCCCATACAATATGCCGCAATGAACTAAGTTGTGGTCCTCCTGACGAGTCACATAGACATTATTTTCCTGGTCAGGGGCATCAGGAGCTGGTGGGGGGCCTAGCGGCGCATCTAGCACATATTGCTTTTGTGCACCAGTGAGGAGAATCCTTAAATTCATAGCCCAGTTGGTGAAGTTGCTACCATTCGCAGCAAGTTTCTCTTTCTCCATGAACACATTGAAATTAAAAGCAGGTGGTGCCATCTACAACAAAATTTGTAAAGTTTATTTAGACTAAGTTTATGATAGATTGAGTTCAACTAATCCAAATTACTAATGAACTCCCACCCAAAAACGACATCCCTCGTGTCCTTTTGGTGATTACATGAACCAAATCTACTACACCAAGTCCGATCATCACGTGAGTTGATATAGCTTCAAAGGCAAGCATCTATATGGGCATCATATCAACCATATGACTCATGCTTAACCTTTCGGTCCGTGTTCTGAGGCCATGTCTGTACATGCTAGGCTCGCCAAGTAAGAACCTTAGTATTCGCGTGTGTAAAACTGTCTTACACCCGTTCCTATGAAAGCATAGATTCGAGTACATCCGATCATCACGTGATGTCTCGAAACACGATCCTTAGAACGGTGCATACTCAAAGAAGAACACATTTTTATCTTGATATCTAAATGAGGGGTCATCTTATAATGCTACCAAACATGCCAAACTAGCAGTATAAGATGCTAACATCTAATGTGTAAAGTGAGATGATATGGTCTATGAATTTGATCTCTATCACTTGCATCGTGGTATGATCTCTATCATTCCTTTGTGTGTAAGGCCAAGGTCTATGGAACTTACACGTTGACTGTGTTGTAAGAGTATCTACCATACATCTACTTACAACATTACCATATCAATACACTAGCCCAACAACGATCTAAACTAGACGCCTCTAATTTATCAATTGCAAGTTTTACGTGGCTTAGGGCTTTCGGAGATAGAACCGTTCTTACCTACGAACATGAACCACAACGAGGATAACTAAGTTATTAGCAACTCGTTGTAAATCAGATATTGACTATAGTAGGAGAGACAGACACCCGCCAGCCACTTATGCAAAACAAGTTGCATGTCAGTCGTACAACCGGTCTCATGTACGATGACATGTAAGGTTGGTCCGGGCCGCTTCATCCCACTATGCCACCAATATCCAAAATACAATAGAAGATGCAATAACATGATCATCATCGCCCACATACCAACATATGTGTACTACCTGTGCTAAGCACCTACGCATGGATCAGGCTCTGATACCACTGTTGGGTCCGCAGCATAGAAAGCAAAAAATTTCCTACGGTGTGAACTACACGCCAAGATCTATCTACTAGGTACAAAGCAACGGGTGGACATACATCCAACGAGAACTTACCCTCGTAGACAACGAGCTTTGTTAACGAGTAGGAACTCGTGGTTGATGTAGTCATACACTTGCCGATCTCAAGATCGTGAGGAAGTCCGAGCGCCGCAACTCAGCAGCGCATCCGCACTCGCACACACGTTCAAGCCACCGGACAACCTCCACCTCCTCGCTCCAGCGATCCAGTGGAAGCAGCAACTCCTTCCAGACGAAATGCCACCGGGAACATGTATCTCGCTAATCCGAGACCATGGGGGAATAATTCTAGAGGGGGAGAGAGATCTTTCATAAGGAGGTGTGAGGATGAAGGAGGGAACGGGTGGCCTTTTATAGGAGGAGGGGGGTGCCCCTCTCTCCATGGCCGGCGCATGGGGGGGGGACCCCTCACCTCCCCCATTCATGTGGTGGTAACCCCTCCACATTAAAATGCCTCTTCACATTCCCTTTTAAAGTCTCCACTTTAAATGCATTAAATTTCTCCAAATTTAATGCTCTCTCATTTAATAAAACTCTTTTTATTAAATTTATTCAGAATTTACTTTAATTAACAAACATTCACATATAGCCCCTTGCGATATTTCAATATCACATGCAGAACCACCTTCTGCAATTTCACCCGAAACAATTTCCGGTTTCTATTGAAACAATTCCTGTGCTTTGCAATTCTTTCGTCTGAAACATATGTGCTCCAAAATGGTGTCCGGTAACTCTTAAGTGTGCCACCCTACGGTTCGTGAATAATGCAGACATGATCGAGACCCTTCTCCGATCAATAATCAGCAGCGGGACCTGGAGATCCGTACTGACTCCTACACATTCAACGATGACTTCTGTGATCGTGAGAACCTTTAACTCTTGTAACTAAATCCCTTTGTATCTCGATATATTACATGTCCGAGATTCGATCATCGGTATCTCCATACCAAGTTTGATCTCGTTACCGACATGCACTCTTTTCTCGTTCCTGTGATATAACATTCTAGTGATCACATCACTTGCTTGCAAGCTATCCTAATGTGATATCACCGAGAGGGCCCAGAGTATATCTATCCGTCATCTGGATTGACAAATTCCACTCTTGATCCATGAGCCTCAACATAACACCTTCGTAGTACTGAATCTATCTTTATAGTCACCCTGTTACGGTGTGACGTTTGATGTTATCAAGATACTCTTCCGGTGTCAGCAATTAACATGATCTCATGGTCTAAGGATAAAGATTACTTCGTATGATGTTATAGCAATATAAACATAATGACTTGATCGTAATGCTATACTTCAGATGAATGTTCATCACATCATTCCACCAATGGTGTGACCTTGTTATTAACAACATCCAATGTCCATGATCAGGAAACCTTGATCATCTTGTTAATCAACAAGCTAGTCTATAAGAGAGGCATAACTAGGAACCCTTTTTGTTTATTAAACAGACATGTATTGATGTTTCCGATCAAGACAATTCTAGCATGTAAAATAAACATCTATCATATATATAAGGAATATATAATAACAACTTTATTATTGCCTCTCAGGGCATATTTCCTTCAAGGTCAGGCGGGTGGGTCGAGTAATTAGGTTTTATTTATGTTTTCTTTTCTTTTAGGATATCTAGATTTTCTAAATTGGGCTGACAAGTGGGGCTAATCCAACTCATTGGTTTGGTCCTGATAGGTGGGCCAACCATGTCAGAAACCGTGTCAATTCACGCAGGGGCGGAGCCAGGATTTTGACTTAGGGGGGCGAGCCATGAAACCTAGGAGGTAGCCAATGCCGTCAGGCGGAAGGGCGGCCCAGAAAGAGAGAGTGATATCATCGAAAGCAAGTCCGACCACCACAATATGGTTGAGAGACCACTTACGCCTATTCCTCTCTTTCAGAAAATTGTTTACATCGGCCGATCACAATGGCACCGCTAGGTCAAGTATACTAAGTATCAAGTTTATAACAAAACTGAATAAGTATGCTGGGCATAAGAAAACAATAATATGTTACCAGAAACGTTAAAATTGGCAAGCAAGACTAACAAGGTTGCTATGTTTTCACTAGTTTAAATATACCTAGAATTTTATTGCTGACTGAACCCAAATTTGAAGAGCACTTGGTTAAAGACCGAATCAATTGGAGGGGAAAATCGATATAGTATATTGTTTATCATCGTTTTAACTAACAACTATAGCTAAAGCCTAATTTTACCAGAACAAATTAAAAGAGTAAGATCATATTTAGCAGTACTATGTACAATACCGTGTACCTCGACTAATCTAGTGATTAATTCATGGGACGGTGACTGACGGTACTAGGCAGTAGATAGACAGCGGCCGCCAGACTACTTGGCTTTCTGAAGAAGTACAAGTGGGCTTCCTCGCACGATGAGATCTCTCACACAATCGATCGATCTGATTAGATGCGAGCGGAAGTAGAAAAGGAGCTTCAACGCTGAGAAGTGTAGGTGGGCTACTTTTTTACCTATTGGGCTCCAGTTCGTGAACAAATATTAGAATTTGGGCCTAAGCATGGTTAGCTATCGACATTAGTACACGATCATCGTGACCTAATACTAATAGTTGGCCCTGTATATTCTTGAGGGGGGCGAACGGTTAGGGGGGTGTGATCCGTGCTAGCCCCCCTTGGCTCCGCCCCTGAATTCACGTTTAAGTCGTGTTTAGTGTTATTTGAGAGAACCATCTCTAGCTGTGGTTGGGGTTTGAATGTGAAAAGGTACACCATGACAAATCTTTTCTCTAGCTGTTGTTGTTTCTTCACTTCTTTTCTGCTCATCCAGTCATGGGTTCATGTTTTGTATGCAGATTTGGGTTCAACCAGAAAGTGTGACGGAAAGGCTGGCATCTATATTCCGTCAACTAACGTTTGTGCATCTAGATAAAATTCCGGAAGGGTGTGACCTCACATGGACATTGTTCATCCTTGAAGCTGCGCCCAACCTGAAGGAGCTATACTTGACGGTATGTCTTACAGTTTTATCTTAAGCACTTGTTCTTATATTTGGGAGCTTTTCTTGCTGCAAATCTTCTTATCTTTGCTGTCCTACCGCATGTAGGTATGGGATCATCTGTGTGTAATGATAACGAATGAGGAGGAAAGGAGGGCACTCTCTTATGGCGAGAGGAAGGGTGTCGACTGGAAATCACCTGCATCTGATTTCCAGCACCATAGCCTGGCCACGCTCGTCATCTTCGGCTTTCAGTCTGACTGCATGGTTAGGTATGTCAGGCGCGTCTTGGAAGCGGCTGTGAATCTGAAGGATGTGTTCCCGTACCATAGGCTGAAGTGCAAGGGGTGCCAGCACAGCTTTGATATCAACCGGCCATTGAAGTATCCGTCTAACGAGGGAGAGAAAAGTACGGTGCTGAAGAAACTGACCAGGAGGATCAACTCGTCTGCCACAATTCACTTTCCGGAACGCAACGTGATAAGGGCTGATCAACTTGCAAAAGTGGGCGTTCTTCCAAATCTGGGAGGATGATGTGTCCAACCAAGAGTTTGTTTGCTGCCATTAGTTTTACCCCTCTTATTATTAGACTTGAAGAAGATTGTTTTGATTTCAATAAGTTATGTATCTTTGTTACTTTGTATGAAGGGTACTGTTAGTCCCGTGTGTGTGTGTTTGTATGACAGTAAATAAGGCTATTAATAGCAGTACTCATGTCTTGGCACGGTTTAAGTTCGATGTTTATTTTCTGTCAAAAAAAAAGTTCGATGAGCCAAACGTTTTATGTTGCCCTGTTATGAAAACTCGTTATCACTGGCGACAGTTAGTCACTAAGCCTCATCAATCCGGGCCTCAGTTGCCTGAGGTTAGAGCAACTCTAACAGATACTGTACACCGTAGTCTTTAAAACGTGTATAAAAGGAACCGAACTAGTGCTATTTAGTTCAGGAATGCGTGGGACAGATCAGAAACTGAACTATTAAAATTTAGCCAAATTGCCTTCGCGCCAAAATTCAAACATGGATAGAACCAGAGGATCATGTTCATACATTGGATCATTCAGTTTTCACAAAAGATCAACTGCGTAATCAAAATATATATTGCATCTGCCCGCTAACCCTAAACCCTAGATTTACAACATTCACCCCCCGGGAAACCTCACCCGAGACTGCGGGTGCTGCTGTGCTCAGTCGAAGTCGAGGTCAACGACCTCCTGCATGATGCGGCGCATCGCTAACTACATCTCGCTTGAAGTTTGTTGTCGATGATGAAATCCGCGGGAACCACCACCCCTTGTGCTCTGGAGGGTCGTTGTCCTCGAAGTTGTAGACGTCGTCGAAGTCCGAGGGTTGTGTGTGTGTGGGGGGGGGGGCACGCCGAGCGCCCACGAGCTCCCAACCTCCGCGTCATTCCACCAACGGAGGGCCACCGACGACATCTAGCCCTGGTTCATCCACTCGCATGCCGCACGCTTCCTCGCCTAGAGAACGCGAATGGAAGATGCACTCCTCGTCAGAATCGTGGATGGCGGGGTTTCCACGGCCGCGAGAGCCCGTGGAGCGACCAACCCCGCCGCCCCAACTCCGATTAAGGAGTTCATAGGTAACATCTTGCTGGCAATCGCTCGGATCTACGGTGATTTGGCAACTGGAGGCGGTGGATTTGGTCGCTAGGGAGGGATGTCAGACGGCGTAGAGAGTGATACCTCGGCCGGTTCGTGCCCTTTATTTTCTCCCCCGCATGGTACATATACCTCTCGAGAGGGCTAATTTACGGTGGTCGGTAAAATATATACGAGCCCGGGCTATTATAAGGTTTCCGGACTGGCCCAAAAATATCCAAAAGTGAAAACTCGCCGGAATTTTATAGTTTGGCCTTTTTATGGGACCTCTTAGAGTTGTTGGAAATATGCCCTACAGACAAATAATAATATAGATTATTATCACATTTTATAAAATTTATGATTAGGTTTTATATCATGCTATAATTGTATTGAAAGAAAACGTCAATACACATGTGATATACAAACAACCAGGAGTTCCCGGTGAATCTCTAGTCACTGGTTCATTGGTCAACAGATGATGAAGGTTTCCTAATCATGTGGCATTTATGCTAGTTGATAATAGAGTCACCCCATTATGAGAATGAGAAGATGAACTATACCCAACCTAAGCATCGTGCCCCGATCATGTCACGAAGTTTAAGTTACGATGATTAGAATAGACCTAGTGTCCTATTTCTTAGACCATGAGGCCATATCAATCACTCTCGCCCGAGAATACTTAGATAGCATCAAACGTCATTTGCGGGAGCGATGATCATAAAGGTGTGTTTAGGTATTCAGAGGAACATGTAGAGGCATTATGTGTCAAGAGTGGGATTTGTCCATTCGCGTGACGAAAAGATACTACAAGACCCACTCGGAGAAGTTATATCCAATAGCTGCGCAGCGTGTGATTTGATCACGGGGATATCACTTATCAGAACGAGTCAAATGGCAATTGTCGGTAACGAGATTGAACGTGACATGGTGATGTCAATGATCATATCTTGGACAGTGCAAGTATCGAGAGACAAAAGAAATATGACACGACGTTCATGGTTAAGCGACGAAAGATTCGTGAAATGCACAGGGGTCATCATGGGCATCCAGGTCCTGCTGATGATCATTGGTACAAGAGGGTCTCGACTGTAGGGATTTTGCAGCAATAAAAAAATTACTACTTGGAACACCCTGAATGCCCAAGGACCTATCTAGAAGTAATGCAGTAACGGAGGAAGACAGCGGTAGCGTACCCTTGAAGACCAAGAAAGCGTTACGCTCATGCAGGAGCGTAGATGATATAGTCGTACCCGTCTGACCTCAAGGCCCAGAAGCTCCTCGTACGTCGCCCTTTTTCCAGGTCCTTGTACAATGGCCCGAAAGCTTCAATAGCCCCACCGAGTTATCACATGCATACGGTGCAATGCGACGACTCACGAACTCCTTGATCCCTGTTGGGGTTGCGGAAGTAGACCTCCTGGCAGAATCCTAACGGCGTGCCACAAATGCATTGACTTTGCGCGTACAGTCCTAACTTGGGACCGTGCCACGACGAAGGTAACTGGAGAGAGAGGGGGTATTCTCTGAAGAAGAACGCCTCAGAGAATATCTTATTGTGTGTTTTAGTCCACCCATAGGCACCCCTTTATATAGGCTAAGGGAGGTGTTCCCTCCCTCTTAGGTGCCCCATGTGGGACTAAAGGTAAAGGAAAACTGCACCAATTTTGTCTAGCCGGATAGGCCGAATCACAACGACCCAAAACAGCAAAAACCAAAAACAACAAAAAGAAAAAACAATGGCAGCAAATAAGCTAGCGCTGGTCGGGTGGACCTTGGCGCGGCCCACCTCGCGCCCTAGCAGCTGCTTGCAACAGTAGCGACCTAGCTGGGCCGGCCACGTGTCCACCGGCTCGCTGGCGCCCAGCGCCTCACCCCGGGTGGGCTAAGTGCCAGCCTTCCTGAAGGGAATATGCCCGAGAGGCAATAATAAAGTGGTTATTATCTTATTCCATGTTTATGATAAATGTTTATTTTGCATGCTATAATTGTATTGATCGAAAACGTCAATACATGTATGTTTAATAAACAAAAAGGGTTCCTAGTTATGCCTCTCTTATAGACTAGCTTGTTGATTAACAAGATGATCAAGGTTTCCTGATCATGGACATTGGATGTTGTTAATAACAAGGTCACATCATTTGTGAAATGATGTGATGAACATTCATTCGAAGTATAGCATTACGATCAAAGTCATTATGTTTATATTGCTATAACATCATATGAAGTAATCTTAGTCCTTAGACCATGAGATCATGTTAATTTCTAACACCGGAAGAGTATCTTGATAACACCAAACGTCACACCATAATAGGGTGACTATAAAGGTGGGTTCAGTGCTACAAAGGTGTTATGTTGAGGCTCATGGATCAAGAGTGGGATTTGTCCATCCCGATGACGGATAGATATACTTTGGGCCCTCTCGGTGATATCACATTAAGATAGCTTGCAAGCAAGTGATGCGATCACTAGAATGTTATATCACGGGAACGAGAAAAGAGTGCATGTCGGCAACGAGATCAAACTAGGTATGGAGATACCGATGATCGAATCTCGGACATGTAATATATTGCGAGACAAAGAGATTTAGTTACTAGCGTTAAAGGTTCTCACGATCACATAAGTCATCGTTGAATGTGTGGGAGTCAGTACGGATCTCCAGGTCCCGCTGCTGATTATTGATCGGAGAGGGGTCTCGATCATGTCTGCATTATTCGCGAACCGTAGGGTGACACACTTAAGGGATACCGACACCATTTGGAGCAAATATGTTTCAGATAAAGATTTAAGAAAGCACTGGAATTATTTCAATAGACACCAAAACTATTTTGAGTGAAATTGCTGAAATTGGTTCTGCATGTAATATTGAAATGTTGCAGGGGATTTTATGTGAATGTTTGTTAATTATAGTAATTAACAAAATTCTGAATAAAATTAATTAAAGAGTTTTATTAAATGAGAGAGCATTAAATTTGGAGAAATTTAATGCATTTAAAGTGGAGACTTTAAAAGAGAATGTGAAGGGGCATTTTAATATGGAGGGGTTACCCCCACATGAATGGGGGAGGTGAGTAGTCACCCTCCCATGGGCGCCGACCATGGGGGAGGGGTACCCCCTCCTCCTATAAAAGTCCCCCCACACCCTTTCTTCCTCACACCTCCTCGTGAAGGATCTCTCTCCCCCTCTAGTATTATTCCCCCATGGTCTCGGATTAGCGAGATACATGTTCCCGGTGGCTTTATCTGGAAAGGAGTTGCTGTTCCGCTGCTTTGCTGGAGCGAGGGACGAAGGTTGTCGGGGTACCGGACGTGTGTGCGATCACGGATGCACCGCTGCTTTGCGGTGCTGGACTTGGTGGTGCTGGACTTGCTGGAGCTGGATCTGAAGGACATGCTAGAGCCGGACCTGCTGGACTTCATCATGATCTTGAGATCCGCAAGCGTACGAATACATCATCCACGAGTTCCTACTCATTAACAAAACTCATTGTCTTCGAGGGTAAGTTCTCCATGGATGTATATCCACCCGTTGCTCTGTATCTAGTAGATAGATCTTGGCGTATAGTTCTCATCGTAGGAAATTTTTTGTTTTCTATGTTGCGAACCCCAACAGTGGTATCAGAGCCCGATCTATGCGTAGGTGCTTTGCACGGGTAGTACACATATGTTTATATGTGGGCGATGATGATCATGTTATTGCTTCTTTCATGTATTTTGGATATTGGTGGCGTAGTGGGATGAAGCGTCCTAGACCAACCTTACATGTCATCGTACATGAGACCGGTTCCACGACTGACATGCAACTAGTTTTGCATAAGTGGCTGGCGGGTGTCTGTCTCTCCTACTATAGTCAATATCTGATTTACAACGAGTTGCTAATAACTTGGTTATCCTCGTTGTGGTTCCATGTTCGTAGGTAATAACGGTTCTATCTCCGAAAGCCCTAAGCCACGTAAAACTTGCAATGGATAAATTAGAGGCGTCTAGTTTAGATCGTTGCTGGGCTAGTGTCATGATATGGTAATGTTGTAAGTAGATGTATGATAGATACTCTTACAACACACCTAACGTGTAAGTTCCATAGACCTTGGCCTTACACACAAAGGAATGATAGAGATCATACCATGATGCATATGATATAGATCAAATGCATGGACCATATCATCTCACTTTACAGATTAGATGTTTGCATCTTATATTGCTAGTTTAGCATTTTACTAGCATTTTAAGATGATCCCTCATTTAGATATCAAGATAAAAATGTGTTCTTCCTTAAGTATGCACCGTTCTATGGATCGTGTTTTGAGACATCATGTGATGATCGGGTGTACTCGACTCTACGCTTTCATACAATAGGTGTAAGACAGTTTTACACAAGCGAGTACTAAGGTTCTTACTTGGCGAGCCTTGCATGTACATACATGGCCTCGGAACACGGACCGAATGGTTAAGCATGAGTCATATAGTTGATATGATTCCCATAAAGATGCTCGCCTTTGAAGCTACACCAACTCACGTGATGATCGGACTTGGTGTAGTGGATTTGGTTCATGTAATCACCAAAAAGACATGAGGGATGTAGTTTTTGAGTGGGAGTTCATTAGTAATTTGGATTAGTCGAACTCAATTTGTCATAAACTAAATCAAAGTGAATTTGCATAATTTGTTGTAGTCATTAGCATATGTTCACTACCTTATGATTAGTTTTAATTGAGATAATAGAACTATAGAATTCTGGATATTTACTTTACGAACTGGTATCGTATTGTTTTGAATGTCAATTTAAAGTTTATAAGTCCTATTGCAAACTTTCAGCAAACTCTATTTACTCCATGAAGTTTAATAAGTAGTATTAAATCAAGAGTAAGAATTCCAATGTTAGTATCTAAAGTATCATGTTTGCCTCGATGATTATTGATATTCAAAAGTTGTTTTAATATCAAGACTATATAGGAGCTGAAAATTGTTTCAGAAACCATCATGTGTGAAAGATATTGTGATATCTAAAACAATGTTTTTGGTTGCATTATGATAGAGTATAATTTAGCAAAATACATGTTCTCATATTGTATGAGAATTTGTGAAGGATGGAGATGCTAAGCATCCAGTTATCCTAAAAAGGTTTTGGGAACTAACATTATACTCGCGATTCTTCCTTATAGGCTATAGTAGCTTGATCATGAAAGTTGTCATGATAAGGATGAATATAAGATGTAATTAAAATGTTTACTACACTAATAGATTACTAAAGAATGGATTTTTGAAAAAACACCAAACATTTGATGATGGTGATCCATTTCAACGTGCAAGTTCAAAGATATTAGTATTTGACTATATACACTTTGTACTATGTGTCATGTGAATGACACCACTATTGATGTTGATAGATTCTTTTAAAAGAAAAGGAATTGTTGAAAGAGAATCTATAAAATATTTGGCGGAAAAGAAAAGGTTGGAGATGTCCAACTTAGGTATATAGAAGATATACATGTTATGGCTGTATTCCTTGCTTGTTAAACAATGTGGTTCTGAGGTATTGGATACCGATATTGGATACCGAATTGGTTGGTATGAAGTGTCATACAGGACAACGCAATTCATGAACTGCAATGGCCTAAGTAACTAGCAAGAGAATAAGTGATGATGTTCACCGAAAACAAATAAAGTGTTATTGTGTTTTTTGTTGTCATCAAACCTAGCATTCAAGATTTGTTTTAATAATTGTTATTTCGTTCCGGTATTACGAGAACAATGGTTGTTCAAATAATTACCGTATTCCATAAAGGATGGATGAACTTTTACAAGTCTAGTGGGAGAAATCACATCCATAAACACTATTGCTAAAATGTCGCAAGACAAATGATTGAAAGATCACTTATAAAGTGACATCGCTGTTTAAATTATATTGGAAAGAAAGCATGAAGAAACTCCATGTTGATGGATTTTTGGAGTCTTTGATTTTGGTCAATTGACGCTTATGAAACTTTCCTCGAGATAATTGAAACTCCGTTCATAGGCCAAAGAGAAACAGATGACTAACTTATTGGAAATTGTGCATGCTGATGTGCATAGTCCATTATGTATAGCCATATGCGATGGATATTTTTGCTTCATATGCTTTCTCCAGAAATTTGAGTGAATATATCTATATATTTACTTAATAAGGAAGAAGTATGAAACATTTGAAAATTGTTCAAAGTCTTTCAAGATGAAGTGAAAAATCATTGTAACAAGAAAATAAAAGAGTTTATGATTTGATCATAAAGGAAGATATTTGAGTTACATGTTTAGCAAAACACCTAAGATTTGAGGAATTGTTCCATGATTTGTGTTTCCCGATAAACCATAGGAGTATGGCATATTCGAGAGAGGAAATCAAACCCTGTTTGACATGGCAAGGTCAAAGGTGTCATTTATAAAACTGCCATTATGTTTTAAGGATTGAAGCTTTAGAGACTACCGCTTTTACACTGAAAAGAGCACCATCGTGATTCGTTGAAATGACACCATATAAGTTATGGTTTGGGATAAAACCCGAATTGTCTTTTCTTAAATTTTGGTATGCTATGCATAAGTAAAATGTTTACAACCAAAGTCAGATAAGCACGTCTTTGTAGGTTATCCCAAAGAATTTGTTGGGAGTTTCTCCATAACACCGAGGACAAAAGAGTTTGTTACTTGGAACGTCAAGTTTCTTGAGAAGGAATTTTTCGTGAAAAGTTAAGTGGGAGGACAATAGAACTTTGATAAGGTTGTTGAACCTTAGCTATATGTGCTAAGTAGCATAGCGCCGGAAAGTGTCCCGGTGGCGGCCAAAATGCTCATGGCTCCCGTGATTATAAAGGTTGTGATCTCGGAGATTAGAGTTCCTATTGAACCGTATGGGTCGGTAAGAATCAAATAGTGTGATTTGATAAGCAAGTAGTTATTGTTTTGACAATGATGAACCGACTACATGCAAAGAAGCGATGATGGGCCCTGACTCCATAAAATGACTAGAAGTCATAGAATCCGTGATAGTATCCATACACGAGAAATCAAGTTTCTGAACTTGGAAGACCCTCCGGAAAGGCGTGAAGCCTATCGGTCATGTTTGGATCTATAAAGTAATAGACATGGATGTTTAACATCTATGAAATGGTCGACATGTCGTAAATAAGTTTACGACAATGTTGAAGGAGTTAACTATGAAAATATTTGATCTTTCATAGCGATATTTAGTCTTGACGGATTAATGTAGCAACCACTACATATAATTTGATGTATGGTAGTTGAACAAACAAAACAATGTTCTTCTAATAGAATGGTTACCTAGGACGTGTACAAGACACAGTCCGAAGGGTTTTGTTAATTCAAAAGGTGCTGAAAGGGCATGCAAACTTCAATAGTTGAAGTAAGCATTGCGGAGTTGGAATCTTCACCATGATGAAACTGTTAAAATAGTTTAAATTCATCGGAGATGATGAAGATGCTTGCATTTGCAAGAAATTAAGTGGGAGCGCTGAGACATATTTCTAATACATTATGTAGAGAACATATTGTTGATTGGAAATGATGTATCTTGTATTGACACAAATTAAGAATTTCATTAAAATAAGATTTCGATGAAAGACTTGGGCAAACCCGGAATATTTGGCCTCAATATCTATATGGATAGATTGAGGCACTAATATGGTTGTGCGATACATACATATATGAGATATTGAAAGGGTTCAATATGGAAACAACAAGAAAGGTTGCAAACATGGAAAAGATTGTATCAAGATTCAAGTTTTTCAACACTTGGTGAGTAAAATCACATGAAGATTTTGATCGATTATACCGTGATATGTATATATCCAGAATGTCCTATGCTCTAAATGTTATGAGCACATACCAAAATGATTCATAAGATGATCATTGGACAGTAGTAAAGATATTCTTATGAGCTTTGGAAGAACTAAGAATATATCATGTATAAGTGACAAATAGTTAAAGGTAGTTCATTGTAAAGTGTTACATTGATACTAGTTTTGTCACAAGATACAAATTAAATTTCTCTCAGTTTAGACTATGGGTGGCACAATGTAATGGAAAGGATGTTCCATGATGGATTTGGATAAATTCCAAAGTTGAAACATTGTGACGGATACTACAACAAAAGGCTAAGTATATAACGGCTATAGTAGCAGCAAAGGAGGGCATTTGTGTTAAGTAGTTTGTTATCAAACTAGGTGTGGTTCAAAGTGGGCTAATACTATGAAGATATATTGTATGACAATAATATCAACATATTTTAACCCGAACGAACTAAAGGTCTCACCAAATGACCAAATTTATACAATGCCATCTCATTTGAGAATGAGTGATGCGAAGAGACGCAAAGACATGCAAATACACACGGACCTGAAACTGTCAGATCTGGAGATTATGTTAACCACTAGCAATCGCGTATATGCAACACCAGAAAGCCATAGGTGTTCAATACGCAAAGTTTTTCAAACTAGATTATTGACTCTAGTGCAAGTGGGAGACTGAAGGGAATATGCCTGAGAGGCAATAATAAAGTGGTTATTATCTTATTCCATGTTTATGATAAATGTTTATTTTGCATGCTATAATTATATTGATCAGAAACGTCAATACATGTGTGTTTAATAAACAAAAAGGGTTCCTAGTTATGCCTCTCTTATAGAATAGCTTGTTGATTAACAAGATGATCAAGGTTTCCTGATCATGGACATTGGATGTTGTTAATAACAAGGTTACAACATTTGTGAAATGATGTGATGAACATTCATCTGAAGTATAACATTACGATCAAAGTCATTATGTTTATATTGCTATAACATTATGTTTATATACTCTGGGCCCTCTTGGTGATATCACATTAAGATAGCTTGCAAGCAAGTGATGTGATCACTAGAATGTTATATCACGGGAACAAGAAAAGAGTGCATGTCGGCAACGAGATCAAACTAGGTATGAAGATACCGATGATCGAATCTCGGACATGTAATATATTGCGAGACAAAGGGATTTAGTTACTAGCGTTAAAGGTTCTCACGATCACATAAGTCATCGTTGAATGTGTGGGAGTCAGTACGGATCTCCAGGTCCCGCTGCTGATTATTGATCGGAGAGGGGTCTCGATCATGTCTGCATTATTCGCGAACCGTAGGGTGACACACTTAAGGGATACCGACACCATTTGGAGCAAATATGTTTAGATAAAGATTTAAGAAAGCGCTGGAATTATTTCAATAGACACCGAAACTGTTTTGGGTGAAATTGCTGAAATTGGTTCTGCATGTAATATTGAAATGTTGCAGGGGTTTTATGTGAATGTTTGTTAATTAAAGTAATTAACAAAATTCTGAATAAAATTAATAAAATAGTTTTATTAAATGAGAGAGCATTAAATTTGGAGAAATTTAATGCATTTAAAGTGGAGACTTTAAAAGAGAATGTGAAGGGGCATTTTAATGTGGAGGGGTTACCACCACATGAATGGGGGAGGTGAGGAGTCACCCTCCCATGGGCGCCGGCCATGGGGGAGGGGTACCCCCATCCTCCTATAAATGTCCCCCCTCACACCCCTTCTTCCTCACACCTCCTCGTGAAGGATCTCTCTCCCCCTCTAGTATTATTCCCCCATGGTCTCGGATTAGCGAGATACATGTTCCCGGTGGCTTTATCTAAAAAGGAGTCGCTGCTTCTGCTGCTTTGCTGGAGCGAGGGACGGAGGTTGTCGGGGTACCGGACATGTGTGCGATCACGGATGAACCGCTCTTTGTGGTGCTGGACTTGGTGGTGCTGGACTTGCTGGAGCTGGATCTGAAGGACATGCTGGAGCCGGACCTGCTGGACTTCATCACGATCTTGAGATCGGCAAGCGTACGACTACATCATCCACGAGTTCCTACTCGTTAACAAAACTCGTTGTCTTCGAGGGTAAGTTCTCCATGGATGTATATCCACCCGTTGCTCTATATCTAGTAGATAGATCTTGGCGTATAGTTGTCATCGTAGGAAAATATTTGTTTTCTATGTTGAGAACCCCAACACTTCCCGGGTAGGCTGCTCGTCGGCCGCGACTCGTAGGGGCCTAGGCGACCTCGTCCGCCTCCTGCACCCGTGTGGTGGTTAATAAAAACCGCCCTCACAGGTTGTTTCAAAAATAGCCCATTTCTGCTATTTGCTTTGTCTTTTCACTTTGATTTCTTTTAGTCAAATCACTCCGGGGATTTGACCTAATAAGAAAGAAACTTTTATAAATCTTAATTTAAATATTATTTAGAATATATTAATTCACAATTAACATATAATAAATACATATTCAAATTCTCATTTATCTGAAACTCTTTTCAATCCCTTTCCTTATTCCTTCTTTCTCTGAACAACTTCGGATCTCTCCGGAACGATTCCAATTTCTCTCTCTTCTATAATTCCATCTCGCAGGATGATCTCCAAGCATCGTATTGCCCTTAAGAATGTTTCCCTATGATTCGGGAATGCTCTAGACATGATCCATATCAATGATCAAAAGAGGGATCGGGCTGCCCATGTGACCCCTATGCACTCCACGAATCTCCATCGTGTCGAACCTGAAACGATATATCCAATTCCCTTGTTCGTGGTACAAGACATGTCCAAGATTTGATCATTGGTATCATGATACCTTGTTCAATCTCGTTTCCAACAAGTACTGTTTTACTCGTTCCCGTGAAATACCATCTCCATGACCTAGTCATGTGTTGCGCAACATAGATGTAATTCACCGAGTGGGCCCAGTTGTATCATCCCGTCACACAGGAGAACAATTCCTGCTCTTGAAGCATATTGCCTCAACGTGCTCCTTCGGATACCCAACATGTACCTTTATAGCCACCCTGTCACGATATGATGGTTGATACAGTCAAAGCACACTCCGGTAACAGTGATTGATATGATCTCACGGTCTAAGGATTAGGACAATTTTTTTTTTTGAAAATTGCAATGTGAACTAAGTGACATGATCGTTTGCAATAATCATTGGTGGGTAGTGTCCAACACATCATTCTAGATGATATGACTTCATTGTCAGTGGCTTTTGTTTAGCCCATGATCAGGAAACCTTGATCATCGTTTACCCAATGAACTAGTTGAATAAAGGCTACTAGGAACCTGGGTTTGTTTGTATACCACAGCCGTATCAATGTTTCCGCTTGATATAGTTATAGCATGATATAAAACTATTATGGACTAATGAGATATGACAATAATACCCTTTTATTATTTGCCTTTAGGGCATATCTCCTTCAGTCTCCCACTTGCACTAGAGTACAAATAATCTAGCTGCATTGCTACTAATCATAAACCATATCTCATATGTGTTTATTGATCATGCTTGCTCATGGAGGACTTCCTGTCCTAAATCTGTTTCACCAGATTCATAAGGTCCTATTTTGCAAATCATTAATGTCAACTGTTTGGACATTCACACCATTATAATATAATGTGTTTTAGCATTTTGGTGATAAATTGAGACTTCTGTTTTCTAGCTTATACAATGATGATCTATACATAACTTTCAAGATGTCATACATAACTATAAACACACTTAGTCGAAAGTCAAACTTTCTCTAGACTAAAATTATACTTGCTAACACTGAAGTATTCTAATACTTCTATATCTATGTAAATTTCAGTCAAAGTGTAACACTTTCACTTTGATGTCCAGACACGCTTTCGTTGCGTTCAAACTTAACTTTGGTTTAGCGATTTATAAATCACTCTAGAATCTTTTTTATTCATTACTAAAAACATGGGTCACAATATGGCAAGTATAAACAACATGGGGTTTACCTTGGAAAAACTATGGCCAAGGCATAGTCGATGCAGTGCATCCCTTTCCCTGTTTTAACCATTGTCATAAATACCGAGTCATTACTTAAATACTTCTCCTAATCATTCAAGTAAGAACCAATTCTTTCTTGAATCCATTCTGAACTCTTTTTTAGAATTTCAACTAGGTCCTTCTGAACACTTTTAGAACTCTCCAAGTATTTTGACATTTTAATGTTCATTAAACATCCTGGTCTAATCACATAGATCCACTATATTTAATATATGCTAAATTTCATCCATCTAATGATCTAATCATTTATAATACCAAACACATTGTTCACTAATATGTTGATTAGATATTCAAGAACATTGTCACGCTCTCACTCAAATATTGCATCAATATTTGATATTCGAGGATGTCACTCATCTCCCACTCAAATATGTCATCCATATATTCTATTAGGAAAACTTTTGGGGATTGGTGCGGAAAACAAAAAATTCCTACGATGGAACCCTAGAAACTGCCTAGGATCTATCTATGTAGTAATACGGTAACGGCCAATGCGTAGAGAATACATACCCTTGTAGACCGTACATGGTTAATGTTCCGCGGGGAACGTGGTTAAAGTAGTCGTACTCGTAGCCGACCTCAAGGTCGCGAAGCTCTTCGCAGGTCACCCCTTGCTCCTTCTTGATCTTCATCGTGCAACATCTCCGGCTCACGATATTTAAGCGCCCCAAGTGTTGCGCCTCGTGTCTTCATACACATCCGGTGCACGATGAGACCTCCGGCTCCCCGATCCCGCCGGGAGTGCGGAAGTTGATATCCGGCTAGGAATCCCTGCAGCGCAACGGCGTACTGCATGTGTGCCTTGATCACACAGCCCAGACTTGGGGCCATGGTCACGAGGTATAGAGAGAGAGGGAAGGAGGAAGTCAACCAAAGGACTTCTCCAAATATTGGTGTGTCTCATCCCACCCATGGGCACCCCTTTATATAGGGGAAGGGGGTGTGCCCTCTCCCTTGGGTTTCCCATGTGGGACTAAACAAGGGAGAGAGGGGGGCGCATGGGCCTTCATGGGCCAGCCGGCCTGGGGTGGGCTCCACCCCGCGCACAGCCCTAGGCTAGTCGGGTGGGCCCCCTTGAGGCGCCTGGGCCTTGGCCCTTTGGCCCTTCCCTCCTCCGGTTTTCCCTCATGGGCCTTTATTCACTAGGAGGTTTGGCCCATTAGAAGAATAACCCTTCAAATTAGATTTTAATATTATATTTAATATTAATTACATTAATTAATATGTAAATACATATTACAAAATCCGTCTTGACCCGAAACACCTTTCGGTTCCCTTTCGATTTCCTCCGAACGACTTCGGATCTTTCCTCGAATGATTCCGGTCCTTTATACTTTCTCTGAACAACTTCGGATATCTCTGCGGAACGATTCCGACTTTCTCTTTCTCTACAGTGATTCCATCTTACGAATGATCGCTCTCATCGTACCCTTAAGTGTATCCTCTCACGGCTCAGGAATGCTCTAGACATGATCTGTATCAATGATCAACAGAGGGACCAGGGATGTCCATGTGACCCCTATGCATTCCTGATGACAATGTCGTTTGAACCGTCTAAATATAGCATCATCTTCTTTTTGTTTCTCGATACAACTTGTCCGAGATCCGATCATTGGTATCCCATACCTTGTTCAATCTTGTTCATAACAAGTTCTGTTTTCTTGTTACTGTGATATTACATCCCCGTGACCTAGTCACATGTTGCAACATTTATGGATGTAATCTCACCAAGCCGGCCGTATGTATCTTTACCCGTCATGTGGGTGAACAAATCCCGGTCTAGCAGTCACATGTCATCTACTGTTCCTTCGGAATACCCAACATACACCTTTATGGCCACCGTATTACCAGATGACGGTTGATGCAGTCTAAGCAGCCTAGGGAAACAGTGAGTAATATGAGCTCACGGTCTAAGGAGAAGGAGTCTAGGTATAGTTGTTGCAACAATGAACTATATGACTTGATCATGTTGCAATCCTTCGAGGAATGTCCAATCACATCATTCTCCAATGATATGATCTCGTTGTCAGTCGGCATAAATGCCCATGATCTTGAAACCCAGATCATCTTTGTGACCAACAAACTAGTATGAATAGAGGCTACTAGGGACTTGGTTGTTTCATACCACACCTGTACCAATGTTTCTACTTGGCACAGTTATAGCACAATATGAAACTATTATAAACTAATTGAGACATGACAATAAAAACCTATTTATTATTTGCCTCTAGGGCATATCTCTTTCAGTCTCCCACTTGCACTAGAGTACAAATAAACCAGCTTGCATTTTACTCATATAAACCATATACCATATACATTTACAGATCATGCATGCTCATGGGAAACGTTATGTCTGAAATGGATCGTATGGGCACCTAGAGGGGGGGTGAATAGGTGCTACTTCAAATTTTAATGCCTTTTCAATTTTAGGCTTAGCACAAAGGATAAATTCTCTAGATAAACTATTAGGTGGAATTTCCCTATATGCAAACCTATCTACTAGCGAGTAAAGAGCAACTGGAAGAGGAACGGGTTAACCGTAGTGAAGCACGCGGAGACACATGATTTCTTTGACTTCAGTTCCTTCCTTGTTAAGGGAAGTACGTCTGCGTTGGAGGGGTGGGCGGTACTAAGACCACCACGCCATAATAGGCCTCACCCTATTCTCTGATGGATCCTGATACATTGTAAATGTATCTATAATTTTTGATGTTCCATTCTTGGTTTTATCCACTTTCTTGTGTTTTGTTCCAACTTTGGAGTACTTTTATTATGATTTCTTGGACTAACCTATTAATAAGAGCCACAATGCCAGCTGCCTGTTTTCTGTTGTTTTTGGTTCCAGGAAAGTCAGAAAATGAATATTCTTGGAATTGGACGGGACAAAAGCCAAAGTGCCTATTTTTCCGGAAGGGATCAAGTGCCAGAATATGAGACGGAGAAGGGCTGGGGGCCAGCCACACCACCTGGTCGCGTGGCCAGGCCTGTCCCGCGCCAGGGGGTGGTCTGGCCGCCCCCAGCACCCCCCGGCCTCTCCTTCCGCCTATAAGTTGCCCTCGGGACGAAAACCCTAGGGACCCGATCAAAAATCCATGAAAGAGTCTGTAGCCACCGTCGTCTCTATCCCTAGATCGGGGGGGGGGGGGATCTGAAGCTCTTCCCGGCACCCTACCGGAGAGGGGAATTCACCCTGGAGGCCTTCTTCATCACCATGCAAGCCTCCAGTGTGATGCGTGAGTAGTTCATCCTTGGACTACGGATCCATGTAGTAGCTAGATGGCTGGTTTCTCCTCCTTTGTGCTTTCATGTTTAGATCTTGTGAGCTCCATTCATGATCAAGATCATCTATTTGTAATTCATACATGTTGTGTTTGCGGGGATCCGATGGATATTGAGATGCTATTTCAGATTGATTATTGATTCTATCATGTCTTTGTTTTTTGAGATCTTGCATGCTTTCCGTTGTTAGTAGCTATCTTGGCCAAGTAGATGCTAGCAACTCCAAGAGTTAGTATTTATGCTCGATAGTGGGTTCATGCCTCTGGTAATCTGGTGAAGTGACAGAAATCTCTAAGGTACTAGATGTGTTGTTTCTACTAGGGAGAAAACAATGATCTTTTGTTCATAGAACAATCGTATTGTTTACTTTACACGCAGTTCGTAAAGCAATAATCTGTTGCTTGCAACTTAATACTGGAGGGGGTTCGGATGATAACCTGAAGGTGGATTATTAGTCATAGATGCAGTTGGATGGCGGTCTATGTATTATGTTGTAATGCCCAATCAACTCTCAGAGGAGTCAAGATGATTAGTATATGCATGTATTGCTTTCTCGGTGTTTGTCAATTACCCCGCTGTAATTTGTTCACCCAGCATGTTATCTATCTAAGGAGAGCCACCTCTAGTGAACTATGGATCCAGGTACTTTTTCTTTACATACAATCTATAAACTGTTTCAACTTTGTGTTTTCTTTCTGTAAACTTTTACTTCTTTCCATTCGATACGTTTAATCCTTTGTTTTCTGCAAAACACGGTGAGATTGACAATCTCATCGCAAGTTGGGGACAAAGTTCTGTGGTTGTGTTGTGCAGGGCTCCACGTTGCTACTAGCACCGGTAGTGCGCCCTGCCAAAGCAACGCTAGTAACACCTTTGAGGTGTTTCCTTGCTCCTACTGGTTCGATTAAACCTTGGTTTCATAACTGAGGGAAACTTGCTGCTGTGCTCATCATACGTTCCTCTTGGGGTTCCCAACGAGCTCTACATCCACACCGCCATCAAGCATTTTTCTGGGCGCCGTGCATTGAGCCATCAAGCATTTTTCTGGCGCCGTTGCCGGGGAGTCAAGGACATCTTCACAAGGGGAGTCCCTCATAACCAATCTCTTTACTTTGTTGTTTTTTTTGCTTAGTTTCCTTTTTGCTCTGTTTGCTTGTTTTGTTCTTCAAAAATCCAAAAAAAAATAGTTTTACTTGTTTGCTTTCTTATATGAAAATCCAAAAAAAATGATTACTCTTGAGAACACTAAGTTGTGTGACTTCACTAGCACCAACAACAATGATTTTATGAGCACACCTATTGCTCCACCTATGGCTGAAAATACTTTCTTTGAGATAAAACCTGCTTTGCTCAATCTTGTTATGAGAGAACAATTTTCTGGTATTGGTAATGAAGATGCTTCTTCCCATCTAAATAACTTTGTTGAACTTTGTGAGATGCAAAAGCATAAGGATATAGATGGTGATATTATTAAACTAAAATTGTTTCCTTTCTCTTTGAGAGGAAAAGCTAAAGAATGGTTGAATTCCTTGACTAGGAATAGTATTGATTCTTGGACTAAGTGCAAAGATGCTTTTATTGGAAAATACCATCCTCCTACTAAGATTATATCCATGAGAAGTGAAATAATGAAGTTTAAACAACTTGATAATGAGCATATTGCTCAAGCTTGGGAAAGAATGAAATCTTTGGTAAAGAATTGTCCCACTCATGGACTGACTGCTTGGATGATCATCCAAACTTTTTATGCAGGATTGAACTATTCTTCAAGGAACCTATTGGATTCAGCTGCTGGAGGTACCTTTATGACCATCACTTTGGGTGCTGCAATGAAACTATTTGATAATATGATGGTTAATTATTCTGAATGGCATAGTGAGAGAGCTCCCCAAGGTAAGAAGGTAAATTCTGTTGAAGAAACCTCCTCCTTGAGTGATAAGATTGATATTATTATATCTATTCTTGTTAATGGGAAAGCCCATATGGATCTAAACAACGTTCCTTTAGCCTCTTTGGTTGCTCAAGAAGAGCAAGTTGATGTGAACTTCATAAGAAATAACAACTTTGGCAACAATGCTTATGGTAATAATGCTTATAGGAACAATTTTGGTAACAACAATTATAAGCCATATCCTCCCAACAATGGTAATGCTTATGGAAATTCTTACAACAACAATAAGAGTGCTCCCTCTGAACTTGATGTTATGCTTAAAGAGTTTATTAGTAAACAAACTGCTTTCAATAAAACTATTGAGGAAAAACTCTCTAATGCTGAAAGGAATATAACATATTTGGCTGAAGATCAATCTACTTTGAATAAAATGGCTGCTAAACCTGAAACTAGTGAGAATCCCTTTGCAGCTACTAATGCTATAAAAGTAAGAATTGATGAAAATGTTAGACTATTAGCTGAATTACATGCTAAGTGGGAAAGAGAAGATGAAATTGCTAGAAACATTAGTGTTTCTACTATTACCACCACTAATGTTGAGGATAGTAATAGTTCTACTACTTTAGATGATAAAGTTGATTTTGATCTTGATGGTTGCAACATCTCTGAAGTTATTAAGTTCCTACAAAAGCTTGCTAAAAGTCCTAATGCTAGTGCTATGAACATGGCTTTTACAAAACACATTATTGATGCTCTCATAAAGATTAAGGAAGAAAAGATGAAACCTAAAGCTTCTATTCCTATAAAACAAGAAAATGGTTGGGAACCCATCATTAATATGAAAGTGAATGACTTCGATTTCAAAGCTTTGTGTGATCTTGATAGCAGTGTCTCTATTATGCCTAGAAGGATTTATGATATGCTTGATTTGCCTCCTCTTGAAGATTGTTATTTAAATGTCCCACTTGATGCTAATGCTAAAAAGAAACTCATGGGGAGTCTTAATGATGTTCTTATTATGGTTAATGATTCCTATGTCCCCGTAGATTTCTATGTTTTGGATGTTGAATACAATGCCTCTTGTCCTATTACTTTGGGAAGACCTTTTCTTAGAACTGTTGGTGCCATCATTGATATGAAAGAAGGCACCATTAAATATCAAATCCCACTCAAGAAAGGTATATAACACATCCCTAAAAAGAGAGAAAATATTTCTTTTGCTTCTCCTATAAAAACAAAATTTGGTCTTAATGCTTCTTCATTTGAGAACACTTGATTGTTTCTTTGGTTCTTATGCCTAACTTAAAGGCGTTAAAGGAAAGTACTTGTTGGGAGATAACCCAAGAGTTTTAGTTGAGTCTTGGAAGTTATTACCTCTGTAATAACCTCTCCTTATCCTTTTTATTTGCTTTTTGTGCCAAGAGTAACTCTAATGAGAGTGAAGTAATGATTGGGAAAGTTGCTGTCCCGGAACAGATTTCTGTGCTTCACCATAAAAATTCCTGAGAGAGCTATTTACGTCGGAATGATCTGTAATGTTTTGTGCTTCTGCTCCAGGTTGTTATCTAACTTTCGTTAGTTCAACACTTTTTGATTTGAGCAACATAACGTCTTCAAAAAAATTCGTCTTTACCTGCTAGTCTGTTTTGACAGATTTCTGCCATTTTCTGCATTTGCTTCTTGTTAGTTCCTTCTTGAGTTCCTTTGGGGAATTTAGCTTTTTGAGGGAAGTGCTACAGTAGCTAGTGTTCTAATGGAAGTTTATTTGGTGTTAGAACTGAACCTTGAGACTTATTTATCTTAAGTGCACTAATGTTGCCAATAAGATTGTGTGAAGTTTTGTATGAAGGAAAATTTTCAGGTGTGTGGAAGAAATGAGTAATGAGATGAAGGATGGACTAAAGCTCAAGCTTGGGGATGCCACGCGTGTCACCCCAAGAAATACCCAAGAAGTACACGTGACAAAGCTTGGGGATGCCCAAGGCATCCCCTTCTTCATCAATAAAAATTCCAGGTTTCTTCCAAACGCTTCATTTTTATTGTTTCGTGCACATTTGTGTTTCTCTTGGAGCGTCTTCTTTTTGTTTTCATTTTGGTTTTTAGTTTTTTTGGTTTGCTTAGTTTTCTGAATAAGTTGGTTGGACCCCCTCTTTCACACTTTGGTTTGCAAATAGTTTGGTTTGGTTTGGAAAAGAGTAGGAAAGTTCATGCTTTTGTGGTAAAACGAGCTCGTTTTTGACTGTGGCTATGCTTTGTCATGCCATGCTTGATATTGTTTTGGCTTTATGCTTAGTATTATTTGTTGTAGCATGACTTGTTATAAACAATTGAGATTGCTTAATGTGCCTTGGATGAATCATGCGTTGTTTTATCATATTAAAACATGGTATAGTGGTATTCTCCTTTGATGCTTTATTTGGGTTGACTTGGCGCATGCTCACACCATGTTATGATTGTATCAAGTCACCATAGCCTTTATGATCCTTTAGTTTTCAACTTTTAGTATCACTTTATGCTTTGATCAATGATGTTTTGTCGCTCTGCATGATTATGGCCATTATTGCTCTCTTAGTTTGTCGCTCCCAGTCTTTTGGTAGCCTCCACAACAAAGTATGAGTTCCACTCATGTATCCAACTCCCTAAACCACGTTTTTCCAAAGAGTCCACCATACCTACCTACTAGCTTATGCTATTCCAAGTATATTCATGCTTTTTTTTACCTTCCACTTGTTATGAGAAAACTAGTGATTAAAGCTCTCACGAACTTGATGGCACACTTTACTTTATTGCCTCTAATAAACTTGAACCATTGGGTCCTTGTTTGTTTCGTATATGCTTGCGCTTTATAAGTTGAAATTAGCAGAACCATGTTTCATGGGGAACGCATTCAACATTGCACTTGTACTTTGTACCCCGTTGATATTATGTTCTTTTGCTTACAGATCCCGGCAGTGTGAAGTAAATGTGGAACTTGTAAGATCATGGAGTTTGTATGTGTGTTAGAGAAACGCCTGGGCCGCTAGCCTATGCCATGCCTAATCATGGTGGAAACTTGCAGCATCACCATAATGAGCACTCTATGAAGCATCCTCAATAAAAACCTATGCAAATAGCAAATAAAAAGATCGCTGAGATGCTCATTGTCTACTTGCCTTGTCATTTTGATTATGGGAAAGCTCCTGTATCATGTGTAAGGGGTACCCCGTTGGCGGTTCTTAATGATACACATATACTTACAATGACAAGAGCTTACTCGTGACTGAAGTTGAGTAGCATGAGGATCGGTCTTCGTAAGTAAGGGGCATGAGATTTCGGTTTATAACTTGTCAAGAATATCCTCTTAGTTGTGTCAGTTTAACTTAATCACCTTCAAGATGCTTATGATAGGGGCAATGAGAGCTGAAAGCTATAAGTACCATAATTTTTGGAAGCTCTTTATGAGACTTGAATCCCTACTTCCTTTTACAAAAGGCCTTTCTTCCACCATTATATTGAGTTTCCACCTTCTATCTTTATGCACCTACTTTGAGAGCATAGTGGCCATTCTTAGTTCTATGTGCATTGTCCCAAGACTACTTGATTGATGCATAACTTGTTATTGCTTGTTCGAAACTATTGTATCTAGTCACTCTTATGAACTTTGAAGGTGTCCTATGCATTTATATTTGCTACTCTATTGAGGGACAAGCTGAATACTAGTATGCTATGTTTTATTTATGTGAAACAAACAAACATCTTGCAAGCATGTTATTCATGAATCTTTTGTTTGTGCCTTTTCATGTTGCATCTTAGTTTCTTTGCTTATTGCTAGAACTTTGTCTTTCATGTTATGATTGAAGTACTTTGATCCCAGCTTTGAATGTTTTGCAAATACTTTGATCAAGTCTTTGATGGTGCATGTCACCTAAAAAATTCTTTCTTTTTATCACTTACCTACTCGAGGACGAGCAGGAGTTAAGCTTGGGGATGTTGATACATTGTAAATGTATCTATAATTTTTGATGTTCCATGCTTGGTTTTATCCACTTTCTTGTGATTTGTTCCAACTTTGGAGTACTTTTATTATGATTTCTTGGACTAACCTATTAACAAGAGCCACAGTGCCAGCTGCTTGTTTTCTGTTGTTTTTGGTTCCAGAAAAGTCAGAAAATGAATATTCTCGGAATTGGACGGGACAAAAGCCAAAGTGCCTATTTTTCCGGAAGGGATCAAGTGCCAGAATACGAGACAGAGAAGGTCTGGGGGCCGGCCACACCACCTGGCCGCGCGGCCAGGCCTGGCCCGCGCCAAGGGGTGGTCTGGTCGCCCCCAGCACCCCCTCGGTCTCTCCTTCCACCTATAAGTTACCCTCGGGACGAAAACCCTACGGACCCGATCAAAAATCCACGAAAGAGTCTGTAGCCGCCGTCGTCTCTGTCCCTAGATCGGGGGGGGGGGGGGGGATCTGAAGCTCTTCCCGGCACCCTGCCGGAGAGGGGAATTCACCCTGGAGGCCTTCTTCATCACCATGCAAGCCTCCGGTGTGATGCGTGAGTAGTTCATCCTTGGACTACGGATCCATGTAGTAGCTAGATGGCTGGTTTCTCCTCCTTTGTGCTTTCATGTTTAGATCTTGTGAGCTCCGTTCATGATCAAGATCATCTATTTGTAATTCATACATGTTGTGTTTGCGGGGATCCGATGGATATTGAGATGCTATTTCAGATTGATTATTGATTCTATCATGTCTTTGTTATTTGAGATCTTGCATACTTTCCGTTGTTAGTAGCTATCTTGGCCAAGTAGATGCTAGCAACTCCAAGAGTTAGTATTTATGCTCGATAGTGGGTTCATGCCTCTGGTAATCTGGGGAAGTGACAGAAATCTCTAAGGTACTAGATGTGTTGTTGCTACTAGGGAGAAAACAACGATCTTTTGTTCATAGAACAATCGTATTGTTTACTTTACACGTAGTTCGTAAAGGAATAATCCGTTGCTTGCAACTTAATACTGGAGGGGGTTCGGATGATAACCTGAAGGTGGATTATTAGTCATAGATGCAGTTGGATGGCGGTCTATGTATTATGTTGTAATGCCCAATCAAGTCTCAGAGGAGTCAAGATGATTAGTATATGCATGTATTGCTTTCTCGGTGTTTGTCAATTGCCCCGCTGTAATTTGTTCACCCAACATGTTATCTATTTAAGGAGAGCCACCTCTAGTGAACTATGGATCCCGGTCCTTTTTCTTTACATACAATCTATAAACTGTTTCTGCTTTGTGTTTTCTTTCTGCAAACTTTTACTTCTTTCCATTCGATACGTTTAATTCTTTGTTTTCTGCAAAACACGGTGAGATTGACAACCTCATCGCAAGTTGGGGACAAAGTTCTGTGGTTGTGTTGTGCAGGTCTCCACGTTGCTACTAGCACCGGTACTGCGTCCTGCCAAAGCTACGCTAGTAACACCTTTGTGGTGTTTCCTTACTCCTACTGGTTCGATTAAACCTTGGTTTCATAACTGAGGGAAACTTGCTGCTGTGCTCATCATACCTTCCTCTTGGGGTTCCCAACGAGCTCTACATCAACACCGCCATCAAGCATTTTTCTGGGCGCCGTGCATTGAGCCATCAGATCCCGCCACCAAAGGCCTAATCCACCTTTCCACTATTGGGACCCTTCGAGGTGGGTACCAACACCTTTACACAACTAGCGAGGCACAACTCCACAATCAACTTCGAGGCTCCCGTAATGACAACAAGCTACCACAAGAACAAGTTATCAATAACAAAGAACAAGATCTAGATATTGATGGGTTCGTAGCATGAAAAACAAAAAAATTCTACCGCAAGAACGAACAAAACCCAGATCTAATCTAGATAAAAGCCAAGATCTAATCTATTAGACATGTGCAACGAGATAGATCTGTACTAACCTTTGTAGATCCGAAAGCGTTACGAGATTGGATCTCGTGGTTGATGTAGTCGATCACTTGCCGATCTCAAGATCGAGTGGACGATCCTTCCGGCGCCGCGTTCCGGCAGCGCTTCCGCAGTCGGTCACACGTGCGGAGTCGAAGCAGACCTTCCTCTCCTCGTTCCAGCGAGCAGCGGAGGTAGTAGATCTTCTCCACGGAATCCCAGCAGCTTGACGGCGTGGTGGTGGTGGTGGAGTAGAGGATTCTGCAGGGCTTCGCCTAAGCCTGAGCAGAAGAAAGGAGGAGGAGAGAGGCGGCTAGGGCTTGGAGTAGTGGAGGGGGCCAAGGGGGTGGCGCCTCCACCCCTCTATTTAAAGGAGGGAGGCGCCATGGGAGGGGGAGTCCTAGTAGGAGTCCCCTCCCTCCTTGGCCGGCGGATTGGGAGTGGGGGGAGGAGTCCTCCTCCCCCACTACTCCTTGTCTTGCCCCACAAGGATTCCTTGATCCTTTCTTGGTTTTCAAGTAAACTCCAAGAAATCTTCTAGAACCTTCTGGAACATTCTGAAACCTTCTAGAATCCTCATACAAATACTCCGGAACATTTCCTAACTTAGAAAATGATCCCCAATATATGAATCTTATTCTCCGGACAATTCCGGATCTCCTCGTGATGTCCCGAATCCAATCCGAGACTCTGAACAACATTCGGTCTCCAACGCACATTCAATATCTACTTAAAACAACTTCGAACCTTAAGTGTGTCACCCTACGGTTCGTGAATATGCAGACATGATGGAGACACCTCTCCGATCAATAACCATCAGCGGGATCTGGAGATCCATAACGGCTCCCACATACTCAACGATGACTTCGTGATCGATAGAACCATTAACATACGAAACCAATTCCCTTTGTCACGCGATACTCTACTTATCCGAGGTTTGATCGTCGGTATCTCCGTACCTAGTTCTACCTCGTTACTGATAAATACTCTTTACTCGTTCCATGTTATGTCATCCCTTGTTACCCAGTCACATGCTTGCAAGCTAATTAGATGACATTCCACCGAGAGGGCCCAGAGCATATCTATCCATCATATGGATGGACAAATCCCAATCTTGGTCCATGCGCTTCAACACATACTTTCAGAATACCCAATGACACCTTTATGACCACCCAGTTACGAAGCGGTGTTTGATGTCATCAAAGTACCCATCCGGTGATGGTGATTAACATAACCTCATGGTTGAAGGATTAGGTTACTATGTATTTTAAAGCTTATAGCAAACGAACTTAATGACTTGATCTTATGCTATGCTTACTACGGGTGTGTGTCCATCACATCATTCTCCTAATGATATGATCTTGTTATTAACGGCATCCAATGTCCATGATCAGGAAACCATGATCATCCATTAATCAACAAGCTAGTTTAACAAGAGGCTTACTAGGGACTCTTTTATGTTTCCAAAACACACAAGTATTAATGTTTCCGATTAATACAATTGTAGCATGGGATGTAAACATTTATCATAAACATAAAGATATAATAATAACCACTTTATTATTGCCTCTTGGGCATATCTCCAATAGTCTCCCACTTGCACTAGAGTCAATAATCTAGTTAAAAAACTTGTGCATTCAACACCTATGGCTTTCTGGTGTTGTATAGACACTATTGCTAGTGGTAAACATAATCTTCGGATCTGACACTTCCTGGTCCGTGTGTATTTGCATGTCCTTGCGTCTCTACGCATTACTCATTCTCCAGTGAGATGGCATTATATAAATTTGGTCCTTTGGTGAGACCTTTAGTTCCTTGGGATTAAATCATATTGATACAATTGTCGTACAATGTATCTTCATAGTATTATCCCGCTATGAACCACACCTAGTTTGATAACAAACTACTTAACACAAATGCCCTCCTTTGCTGCTACTATAGCATTTATATACTTAGCCTTTTGTTGTAGTATCCATCACAATATCTCAACTTTGGAACTCATCCAAATCCATCATGGAACATCCTTTCCATTATATTGTGCCACCCATAGTCTAAATTGAGATAAATTTAATTTGTATCTTGTGACAAAACTAGTATCAATGTAACACTTTACAATGAACTACCTTTAACTATTTCTCACTTATACATGATATATTCTTAGTTCTTCCAAAGCTCATAAGAATATCTTTACTATTGTCCAATGATCATCTTATGAATCATTCTGGTATATGCTCATAACATTTAGAGCATAGGACATATCTGGATGTGTACATCTCAAAGAATGATTGATCAAAATATTCTTGTGATTTCACCAAGTATAAAAACACTTGAATCTCGTGTCAACACACTTGAATCTTGATTTAGTCCTTTCCGTGCGTCAAGAACCTTTCTTGTTGTTTCCATATTGAACTCATTCAACATCTTATCTATGTACATTTGGCAAAACCATATTGGCGCCTCAATCTATCCATATAGACATTGATGCCTAATTCTTGAGTTATGCCTAAGTATTTCATCGAAATGAAATTCTTAACCTGTGTCAATAAAAGATACATTATTTCTAATCAACAATATGTCTTTCACATAATGTATTAGAAATATGTCTTAGCGCTCCCACTTAATTTCTTGCAAAATGCAAACATCTTCATCGTCTCTGATGAAATTAAACCTTTTAACGGTTTCATCATGGTGAAGATTCCAACTCCGCGATGCTCACTTCAACCATTGAAGTTTTGCATACTCTTTTAGCATCCTTTGAATTAACAAAACCCTTTGGATCGTGTCATGTACACGTCCTAGGTAACCATTCTATTAGAAGAACTTGTTTTGTTTGTTCAACTACCATATACCAAAATATATGTAGTGGTTGCTACATTAATCCGTCCAGACTAAATATCGCTATGAAAGATCAAATCTTATCATAGTCAATTCCTTGAACATTGTTGTAAACTCTTTACGACATGTCGACTATTTCATAGATTTGAAACATCCATGTCTATTTCTTTGTAGATCCAAACACGACCGATAGGCTTCACGCCTTTCCGGAGGGTCTTCTAAGTTCAGAAACTTGATTTCTCGTGTATGGATACTATCACGGATTCCATGACTTCTAGTCATTTTATGGAGTCAGGGCCCATCATCGCTTCTTTGCATGTAGTCGGTTCATCATTGTAAATACAATAACGACTTGCTTATCAAATCTTACTATTTGATTCTTACCGACCCATACGGTTCTATAGGAACTCTAATCTCCGAGATCACACCTTTTGTAATCACGAGAGCCATGAGCATTGTGGCCGCCACCGGGACACTTTCCGGCGCTGCGCTACTTAGCACATATAGCTAAGGTTTAACAACCTTATCAAAGTTCTATTGTCCTCCCACTTAACTTTTCACGAAAAATTCCTTCTCAAGAAACTTGACGTTCCAAGTGACAAACTCTTTTGTCCTCGGCGTTATGGAGAAATTCCCAACAAATTCTTTGGAATAACCTACAAAGACGTGCTTATCCGAATTTGGTTGTAAACATTTTACTTATGCATAGCATACCAAAATTTAAGAAAATACAATTCGGGTTTTATCCCAAACCATAACTCATATGGTGTCATTTCAACGGATCACGATGGAGCTCTTTTTAGTGTAAAAGCGGTAGTCACTAAAGCTTTAATCTTTAATATATAATTGTAGTTTTTATAAATGACACCTTTGATTTTACCATGTCAAACAAGGTTTCATTACATATCTTGAACACTCCATACTCCTATGGTGTTTTGGGAAATGCAAATCCATGGAACGATTCCACAAATCTTAGGTGTTTTGCTAAACTTGTAACTCAAACATCTTTCTTTATGATCCAATCATGAACTCTTTTATTTTCTTGTTACAATGATTTTCCACTTCATCTTGAAAGTCTTTGAACATTTTTCAAATGTTTCATACTTCTTCCTTATTGAGTAAGTATATACATATACTCACTCAAATCTTCGGAGAAAGCATATGAAGTTGAAATCCATCGCCCACGACCACACATAATGGACTATATACATCAATATGTACAAATTCCAATCAGTTAGTCGTCCGTTCCTCTTTTGGCCTTCGAACGGAGTTTTAATTATCTCCAGGAAAGTATCACAAGTGTCATTTGATCCAAATCAAAGACTCCAAAAATCCATCAACATGGAGTTTCTTCATGTATCCCTTTCAATATAATTTAAACGACGATGTCACTTCGCAAGTGATCTTTCAATCATTTGTCTTGCGACATTTTAGCATTAGTTTTATGGTCGTTATTTCTCCAACCAGACTTGTATATCATCCATCTATTATGGAATACGGTAATTATTTGAACAACCTTTTGTCGTCATAATACCTGATCAAAATAACAATTATTGAAACAAACCTTGAAGGCAAGCTTTGATGTTAACGAGCAACACAACAACCCTTTGTTTGTTTTCGATGAACATCATCACATTTTCTCTTGCTAGTTACTTAGGCCATTGCAGTTCATGAATTGTGTTGTCCTGTATGACACTTCATACCAACCAATTCGGTATCCAATACCGAAGAACCACATTGTTTAACAAGCAAGGAATACAACCATAACATGTATATCTTCTATATGCCTAAGTTGGACGTCTCCAACCTTTTATTTTCTGCCAAATATTTTATAGATTCTCTTTCAGCAATTCCTTTTCTTTTAAAAGAATCTATCAACATCAAATATGGTGTCATCAACATGACACATGGTACAAAGCGTATATAGTCAACTACTAATACCTTTGGACTTGCACTTTGAGGTGGATCACCATCATCAAATGTTTGGTATTCTTTCAAAAAACCATTCTTTAGTAATCTTTTAGTGTAGTAAACATTTTACTTACATCTTCTATTCATCCTTATCATGACAACTTTCATGATCAAGCTGCTATAGCTTATAAAGGTGAATTGCGAGTATAATGTTTCTTTTTCAAAACCTTTTGGAGGATTAGGACGACTAACGTCTCCAACCTTCACAAATTCTCATCAAATATGAGGACGTATACTCTATCATGTTGTAACCAACACATTGTTTTAGATATCGCAATACCTTTCACATATGATGGTTTCTGAAACATTGCTTTCAGCTCTTAGATAAACTTGATATTAAAAACAATCTTTTGAGTATCAAGAATCATGGAGGCAAACATGATACATTAGATACTAACACTGGAATTGTTACTCTTGATTTAATACTATTTATTAAACTTCATGGAGTAAATAGAGTTTGCTGAAAGTTTGCAATAGGACTTATAAAATTTAAATTGACATTCAAAACAATACGATACCAGTTCGTAAAGTAAATATCCAGAATTTCTATAGTTCCACTATCTCAACTATAACTAAGCGTAAGGTGGTGAACGGATGCCAATGACTACAACAAACTATGCAAATTCACTTTGATTGTGTTTATGATAAATTGAGTTCGACTAATCCAAATTACAAATGAACTCCCACTCAAAACAACATCCCTCGAGTTGTTTTAGTGATTACATGAACCAAATCCACTACACCAAGTCCGATCATCACGTGAGACTATGTAGCTTTAAAGGCGAACAATCAACATGTTCATCATATCATCCATATGACTCATGCTTTACCTTTCGGTATTCCGTGTTCCGAGACCATGTATGTACATGCTAGGCTCGTCAAGGTTAACCTTAGTTTCCGCATGTGCAAATCTGGCTTGCACCCGTTGTATCCACACGTAGAGTCTATCACATCCGATCATCACGAGATGCTTCGAAACGACGAGTCTTAGCAACGGTGCCAACTAAGGACGAACACTTTATTTCTTGATATTTAGTGAGAGGGATCATCTTATAATGCTACCGTCGCGATCTAAGCAATACAAGATGCATAAAGGATTAACATCACAGGCAATTCATAATATGTGATATGATATGGCCTTTCTTCTTGTGCCTTTGATCTCCATCTCCAAAGCATGGACATGATCTCCATCATCACCAGCGTGGCGTCAAGGTCCGTGGCGCCGCTTCATGGTTGTCCATCACCAACAGCAACTATTACAACTACTTGGAATAAAGCTATTACATGATGAATAGACACGCAGGTCATAAACAAAATTTAAAGACAACCATTAGGCTCCTGCCGGTTGCCATATTACAATAAGGATCATTGCATACATCAAATATAATCACAATCACATAATGGCCATATCACATCACAAAACTAGACGCCTCTAATCTTCTTTGCATGTTTTACGTGGCTTGGGGCTTTTGAATAAGAATGGATCTTACCTACGAACATGAACCACAACGTTGATACAAGTGCTATCAAGTGCAAAGTGTAGATTAGATCTATACTATGGTGGGAGAGACAGACACCCGCAAAGCCACTTGTGCAAAGCAAGTTACACGTCAAGCGTGGAGCAAGTCTCATGTGCGATGACATGTAAGGTTAGCCCGAGCCGCTTCATCCCACCATACCGCAAGATGCAAAGTACACAAAGAAAAAGACGTCACGAGCACCAACGCCCACAAAACCATTGTGTTCTACTCGTGCAACAGATCTACGCATAGATACGGCTCTGATACCACTGATGGGTTCGTAGCATGAAAAACAAAAAAATTCTACCGCAAGAAGGAACAAAACCCAGATCTAATCTAGATAAAAGCCAAGATCTAATCTATTAGACATGTGCAACGAGATAGATCTGTACTAACCCTTGTAGATCCGAAAGCGTTACTAGATTGGATCTCGTGGTTGATGTAGTCAATCACTTGCCGATCTCAAGATCGAGTGGACGATCCTTCCGGCGCCGTGTTCCGGCAGCGCTTCCACAGTCGGTCACACGTGCGGAGTCGAAGCAGACCTTCCTCTCCTCGTTCCAGCGAGGAGCGGAGGTAGTAGATCTTCTCCACGGAATCCCAGCAGCACGACGGCGTGGTGGTGGTGGTGGAGTAGAGAATTCTGCAGGGCTTCGCCTAAGCCTGAGCAGAAGAAAGGAGGAGGAGAGAGGCGGCTAGGGCTTGGAGTAGTGGAGGGGGCCAAGGGGGTGGCGCCTCCACCCCTCTATTTAAAGGAGGGAGGCGCCATGGGAGGGGGAGTCCTAGTAGGACTCCCCTCCCTCCTTGGCCGGCGGATTGGGAGTGGGGGGAGGAGTCCTCCTCCCCCACTACTCCTTGTCTTGCCCCACAAGGATTCCTTGATCCTTTCTTGGTTTTCAAGTAAACTCCAAGAAATCTTCTAGAACCTTCTGGAACATTCTGAAACCGTCTAGAATCCTCATACAAATACTCCGGAACATTTCCTAACTTAGAAAATGATCCCCAATATATGAATCTTATTCTCCGGACAATTCCGGATCTCCTCGTGATGTCCCAAATCCAATCCGAGACTCTGAACAACATTCGGTCTCCAACGCACATTCCATATCTACTTAAAACAACTTCGAACCTTAAGTGTGTCACCCTACGGTTCGTGAATATGCAGACATGATGGAGACACCTCTCCGATCAATAACCATCAGCAGGATCTGGAGATCCATAACGGCTCCCACATACTCAACGATGACTTCGTGATCGATAGAACCATTAACATACGAAACCAATTCCCTTTGTCATGCGATACTCTACTTATCCGAGGTTTGATCGTCGGTATCTCCGTACCTAGTTCTACCTCGTTACTGATAAGTACTCTTTACTCGTTCCATGTTATGTCATCCCTTGCGACCCAGTCACATGCTTGCAAGCTAATTAGATGACATTCCACTGAGAGGGCCCAGAGCATATCTATCCGTCATATGGATGGACAAATCCCAATCTTGGTCCATGCGCTTCAACACATACTTTCAGAATACCCAATGACACCTTTATGACCACCCAGTTACGAAGCGGTGTTTGATGTCATCAAAGTACCCATCCGGTGATGGTGATTAACATAACCTCATGGTTGAAGGATTAGGTTACTATGTATTTTAAAGCTTATAGCAAACGAACTTAATGACTTGATCTTATGCTATGCTTACTACGGGTGTGTGTCCATCACATCATTCTCCTAATGATATGATCTTGTTATTAACGGCATCCAATGTCCATGATCAGGAAACCATGATCATCCATTAATCAACAAGCTAGTTTAACAAGAGGCTTACTAGGGACTCTTTTATGTTTACAAAACACACAAGTATTAATGTTTCCGGTTAATACAATTGTAGCATGGGATGTAAACATTTATCATAAACTTAAAGATATAATAATAACCACTTTATTATTGCCTCTTGGGCATATCTCCAACAGATATTGACAAGAATACTAGATCAGGGATTTCTCCAAATGAATGGAGAGGAGTTGATGTGCTTGATTCGTGATGACGATGATGATTCTCTCCTCCTTCAATTCCCCCAAAGATCGAAGCCTTCGGGTGGTTGAAGTGGGAGATCTAGAATAGGTTCTCTTGCACAGTGTCTGACCAATTTCGAGTGAATCAAGAGATCTGAACGTTGGAGAAGAAGGGGTATTTATAGCCCCTTTGAAAGCCAGTCGTTGGAGACTTTGGGGCCCGGATTATCCGGCCCAAGTGAGGGCCGGATAATCCGGCCTGGGGAAAACTCCACCCCAGACTCGGAATATCCGGCTGATAGTCCGCCCCCTATCAGAGCGTTGCACCGACCTTGCCCTTGATCAACTTCTGGGGGCCGGATTATCCAGTCCTCTGTGAAGGCCGGATTATTCGGCATGGGGAGGAAAAACCGCCCCAGTTCGGATTTTCCGGGATAAAATCCGACCGGACTCCGAGCGACGCGCCTTGGCATGCTTTGCTCATAAACTGGGGGCCGGATTATCCGGCCCATGCGACAACCGGATTATCTGGCCTGGGGAAGAAAAACCGCCCCAGTTTGGATTTTCCGGGAGAAAATCCGACCGGACTCCGAGCGACACGCCTTGGCACCCTTTGAACAATGAGGTAGGCCGGATTATCTGGCCCTTGGTGGGGCGGATAATCTGGCCCCCCTCAAAGCTTCCTGCACACTTAGCGCACATGAATAATCTCCACAGTATTGTTATCTAACACACAAAACACAGGAAAACATGAAATGTTCTTTCAATCTCCCCCTTTTTGGTGTTAGATGACAATACTAGGATTTGCAGGAAAGGATCACAAGACAACCAGCAATAAACATGGAAGAGACTCCCCCTCAATGTGTGCATATTAGAATTTTTCATTTGAATACAAATGCAGACAAATAGGTGAATCTATTCCATAGACATATGAGCAACATAATCATACCACCGAGGTAGAAGAGAGGCATCCTTGAAATAGCCTCAATTATCACCGAGATAACCAATATAGGCGCCTTCCTTGATAAAGATTTCCAGCATAATAGGATATGAATAGATGAATCCATAAGCATAATCCATGAGATAAATCCAAACAACCACTGACATAGAGTCTCAAACAAACCACAAAACACAAATTTAAAGTTTCAACGCTAAATGGGCATAAGCGAGAAAACAACGAATAGAAAAATGCAAGTGCTTATGCCCGACCCATGCAAATCCTCGAAGACCTAATAGAACTACTTCTCCCCCTTTGGCATCGAGACACCAAAAAGAAAGAAGAGCGATGCTAGAGCCCCAAGGATCACTCGTAGTCCTCATCCTCGTTTCCATCCTCGTCCTCATCTTCAAGCTCCTCAGTGTCATCATCCTCATCATCAGCAGTGGCCGCAGAAGGGAACAAGTGACGCTCCAGCTCTCCATAGTTCAGCCCGGAAGAAGAGTTCCACCGAGCATAAGGTGTGGGAGGAGTAGGAGCCAGGGGGTCACCAGAAGCACCGGTCACATGGTGAAGGATGAGATGCTGGGAGTGAGCCAACTCATGGCGCTGATTGTATGCCTCGTACTGACCCTTGCGAGTGTCCACGCCCATGCAAAGGATGTGCCGCTGGAACAAGTTCAGCTGCTTGATCTCACGGGCAACGGGAGGCACTGGGGGCCTGCGAGCATCCGTCATGAGACCCTCAGGAGGAGAGGAGGGGTGAGAGGTCTTCCGAACCTTGGTGTAGATCTTCTTGGCCTTATGCACAGAATCAATGTTGAACTCTTCAGTAGGAAGCAGGTGCCTTATGAGCATCATAATGTAGGGTGCATAGGGGATGGACAGAGGTTGAACATAGCATCAGTCAATTCATGGTAGATGAAGTCCATGACATCAAGCCTGTACTGCACAGACTTGTCCTCGCATGAGGCCACCTCATGAGAAAATTGAAGGAGCTGGACAAGGTGACCACGGATGCTGTCATTGTTGCCCCCACTCGGAGTGATGGAGTCATGGAAGAGGCCCACTAAGACAGTATAGATAGGAGCAAGACCAGCCAGAGTGCCCACAATGCCATTGTCCACTGTGCAAGGAGAGAGAGTTGCATCTTTGTTGGGCTTTAGCTGGGAGATGATGCGGTGGCCACTGGCTCTATCCATGCTGCGGAAAGAGTATCGAAGAACTTCAGCAAACACATGGAAATCAGCAGACATAGGCCTGTCATGAGTCATCCACTTCATAGTGCGATGCTCATCTCCACAAATAACCAAGGTGGAAAAGAACCGCTTCACCACCTCAGAGTCATATGAGCACTGCAGAGACATGAGATGGTGCAACCCCATCCGCTCAGCCACATACATCGCATCCACAAGGTGGGCCTTCTCCTCAACTCAACTTCGTCCACTAAGTTACCCTGTCCGTCGTCCCGAAAGTATTTACCGCGAGGGCGGAGCTTGTAGGTCTTGGGAACACTGGAACCACCTATGAGGAGAACAAGGGCGATAGCATGGGGCTGAGCATACACACAAGTCCAGGAGAGAGCATGGAAAAGGTAGTCAAAAAGTTCATAAGGCAAATCTACTCCATGCACACACCAATGTGAAACTGAACCAGAGTTGAGTCTGTCAGGCCGGATTATCTGGCCTGGCTAGGGGCGGATAATCCGGCCCTGGCAGAAACTTTCGAGTTCACCTAGATTGAATGCAAAAAAAAGTAGATCGGGCCTAGAAACTGCAAGACTACGATTCCTATGCAAAACAACATCCTTCTAACCAACGTTCCACCCAACAAATAGCACATCTAGCCAAAGATGGGGAGAGGGGGAGTTACCCTCACTCATTGAGGGAAGAACGCGGAGGAGAAGGTACCCGGAAAATCCGGTGGCCGGAGAGGCTCCGGGGAGGGTGGGGGACGGCAGGCGGCGGCTGAGGAGGAGGAGGAGAGGGTTGGGGAAGAAGTGATGCTCGTTATGAGCCCTTCCCCCCGATCCCTGCCCTTTAAGACGAAATCTACCAAGGCTGGATTATCCGGCCTACACTTGGGCCGGATTATCCGGCCTCAAATCTGAATTTCTGTTGTACACAGTTTCAGGCCCGCGCGTCCCCAAACAACACCCCCACAAGGTGTACAAGGGACTTGTGTGCAAGAATAGATGGCTGCGGGGTAGGGAAAGGCTTAGGATTAAGAGAGCCAAACTGAGATGGTACTAGACACTCAAAGTTGCAAGATCCAAATCAAATAAGAGCCAAAATTGAGTGTGATTCCCATAAGAACATGAGAGAGCAAAAACAACCAAAAAGATCCAAACAAATCCAATTCTCCTCAAGGGAGATGGCGGTGGCTGAAGCCACCTTGTTGGAGTGTATGGTGTGACACCGCGAAGATATATCTTGGGTTCACGACCAATACTCATTAATAAGCTCACATATCACAAAATGATATTAAGAGAAATGATTTATCTTGCTTTTGGCATTATGGGGGGAGGGTTAGCCCAATGTATTAGGACTACACTCCCCCTATATCCATGCCCACATCTGGACCAAGTAAGACTGAGATGTACGAGTGAGTGCATGGGTAATCAAGACAAACTCCTGGAATCAATGATATTTAGCTCATTCCTCAAGTAGCAGAATCTTGCTTCATCAAGTGGCTTCGTGAAAATATTAGCAAGTTGGTTCTTTGTGCTCACAAAAGATAGATCAATATCGCCTCGAGCAACATGGTCTCGAATAAAATGATTCTGAATCTCAATATGCTTTGTCCTTGTGTGTTGTACCGGATTGTATGCAATTTTGATAGCACTTTTATTATCACATAAAAGAGGCACTTTGTCACAATTGACACCGTATTCCTTTAAAGTTTGCCTCATCCACAATAACTAAGTACAAGCACTAGCATCAGCAACATATTCAGCTTCAGCGGTGGCGAGATATATACAATTCTGCTTCTTACAAGACCAACATACTAGAGACCTTCCCAAGAACTGACAAACTCCAGAATTTGATTTTCGATCATCCTTATCACCAGCCCAATCTGAATTAGTATAACCACATAGAGATAAATTGGAGCCCTTGGGATACCATAGACTAAAATTAGGGGAATGAACCAAATATCGGAAGATCCTCTTGACCGCCACTAGGTGACTTTCTTTAGGAGTTGCTTGATACCTTACACACACCCCTACACTCAACACAATATCGGGTCTAGATGCGCAGAGGTAAAGAAGAGAGCTGATCATGGACTGGTATACCTTTTGGTCCACATCTTTACCGTGGGGATTAAGTTCAAGATGACATTTTGTTTGCATCGGAGTGGCGATGCCATTAAGGTCCGTCATCTTAAATCTCTTGAGCATGTCTTGGATGTATTTTGCTGGATTGATGAAGGTTCCTTCTCTAAGTTGCTTGATCTCGAATCCAAGAAAGAATCGTAATTCCCCCATCATAGACATCTCAAACCTGTCAGTCATAAGCTTTGAAAATTCATCATTAAAAACTTTATTAGTAGAACCAAAGATGACATCGTCTACATATAGTTGGCATATGAGGAGCTCCCCCTTAAACTTCTTAGTAAAAAGAGTGGGATCGATTTGCCCAACTTCGAAGCCACGGTCTAGCAAAAGCTCTTTAAGGTGCTCATACCATGCACGTGGGGCTTGTTTAAGGCCATATAGTGCCTTATCGAGTTTGTAGACATGGTTCGGGAAGTTAGGATCCTCAAAGCCCGGGGGTTGCTTTACATATACCAACTCATGTAGAGGACCATTAAGGAAAGCACTCTTGACGTCCATTTTCTGCAATTTAAAATTGTTATGGGCAACAGAAGAAAGGAGGATACGGATGGACTCAAGGCGAGCCACTGGAGCATAGGTCTCGCTGAAGTCAATGCCCTCAACTTGAGAGTAGCCTTGTGCCACAAGTCTTGCCTTGTTCCTCACAACAATGCCATTCTCATCTTGCTTGTTTTTAAATATCCATTTGGTGCCGATAACATTGCGGCAATCTTTGGGTTTCTCCACCAGTTTCTAGACCTTGTTGCGCTCGAAATTATTCAATTCTTCATGCATAGCAACAACCCAGTCCGGATCTTCAAGAGCTTCAAATACCTTCTTGAGTTCCACCATTGAGATGTGAGCTTGATGCTCACCAAAACTGGCCAATTACCTTCTTGTAGAAACCCTTCGTCGAAGATCACCAACAACCTTGTCGAGGGTGTGACCCCTTAACTCAAGGTTCCGATCCGCCCGAGCCTTGTGACGAAGTTCAATAAGTTTGTTGTCTCTTGGTGGAATAATTTCATCACTTGAATCTTCATTGGAATCATTTGCTCGACCTTGATTAGAATCTTGGATAGTAGGCGGTGATGAAGCATGCCCTTGAGATGAGTCAGCAGCCGTAACAGGAGACTGCTGAACAACAGGTGAGTCAGGGTCGGATAATCCGGCCGATGGAGAGGCCGGATAATCCGGCCTGGGAGTACTTGTAGCAGCTTCATCAGGCTGCCTGGGGCTTGCTTGAACTGGTGAGGGGCCGGATAATCCGGGGTCACCCAAAAAATCCGGCCTAGAGCTTCCAGCGATTTCTTCAGCACCAGGAGCAATTTGGTCCTCAGGATGAGGATGGCCGGAAAATCCGGTGTCCACCGGATAATCTGACCTGGAGCTTTCTAGAACATCTTGACCTTCAACAGTTGATGGAGGTGGTGTAGAAGTTGCTCCCGTGGTTGGAACATGTTGAGTATGTGTAGATGAGGGCTCTACATGAGTAGAGCATTGTCCTTCCCGATCCGCCACAAGAGGTTCCTCAATGGGGCGGAAAAATCCCACGCCCATTCTTCTTATGGCATCTTGGGGTATTTCAACATCTGCATCACAAACACCAACTTACTCCGCACGGGAACCGTCATTTTCTTCGAACACCACACTACAAGATTCTACAACAGTTCCGGAGAGCTTATTGTAGACTCTATAAGTGTGGGATTCTGCACCATAACCAACAAAAATACCTTCTAGAGCCTTAGATTCAAACTTAGATAAACGAACTCCCTTGATGATAAAGAAACACTTACACCCGAATACCCGAAAGTATTACCGGTAAGGATTTCATACGGAGTCTTGTCCAAGATGTTACGGAGGTATAACCGGTTAGATGAGTGACAAGCGGTAGAGATTGCTTCAGCCCAGAAGTTATATGGAGACTTGAATTCGGCTAGCATTGATCTTGCCATATCCATTAGAGTCCGATTCTTCCTCTCGGCTACACCATTTTGTTGAGGAGTGTACGCAGCGGAATATTGATGTCTTATCCCCTCTTCACTTAGGAACTCATTTAAGGTGTAGTTCTTGAACTCAGAGCCATTATCACTTCTTATAGCCAATATAGGGATGTTATGTTGACGTTGAACCTCGTTGGCGAAGTCGATGACCGTTTGTTGAGTTTCACTCTTCAACTTGAAGAAGTAAACCCAAGTGTATTTTGAGTAATCATCAACAATCACTAGACAATACTTCTTCCCACCGAGGCTTGCATGAGATGGAGGTCCGAAGAGGTCCACATGAAGGAGCTCTAAGATCCTTTTTGACGAGATAATTGTCTTCCTTCGATGAGGAGATTCATGCATTTTCCCTTCAACACACGCCTTGCAAACACGATCTTTGGCAAAGGAGACATTTTCTTTTAGTCCAAGGATGTGGTCACCCTTGTGGAGACTTTGCAAAGTTCTCATATTAACGTGGGCTAGTCGGCGATGCCATAGCCAACCCGCGTTAGCCTTTCCGAAGAGACACGTCGGGTTTGTAGTGGTTTTCCCCGAAAAGTCCACCACACACATGTCATTTTTGACATATCCCACGAAAGCGACTTTTAGAGACTTGCTCCACAAGAGTACCACCAAATCAGCATCAATATAAACTGCAAAGCCCATCTTACTAAGGGCGCGAACTGAAAGTAAATTGTACCCGAGGGTCTCAACAAGCATGCCATCCACGAGAGAGATATCGTGGGCCACCACAACTTTGCCGAGACCCAATACCTCAGATTTTGACTTGTCACCATAGGAGACGGTTATATGATTGATATTTGGTCGCATATCCATGATGATCTCCTTGATTCCGGTCATATGACTCGTGCAACCGCTATAGAGTACCCATTTAGAACCACCGGAAGCATAGCCCTGCAAGAAAGTTACTTCTTGGTTTTAGGTACCCATTTTTCAATGGGTCCTCTCATGTTAGTGACAAGGCTCTTGGGGACCCAAATAGACCAAGGAATGTAACAATCATAAGAGCCTACACAACTAGCATAAACATCACCATAATAATCGCAATATAATTCAAAGTTAGGATTGTTAGCCCCTGCAAAACCATCATAATTAGACTTGTCATTGGTAATGTTGCTAGTCTTTGGTTGAGCAGTCTTGCTCTTCTTATTCTTCTTCTTCTTCTTCTTCTTCTTCTTGTTTTTCTTACTCTTTGTCTTGGGATTGTAACCAAGACCTTCTTTTCTATTGTTTGTCCTTTGCTTGCTCAGTATCTCATCAAGAACCTCTTTACCTTTGTGTTTAGAACCTCTTGCAAGTTCTTCTTTTCCATAAGATGAGGTGGAGGTACTTGGCACATCATACAACTTCAATTGAGTTTGGAGCTGGTCATGAGACTCATTTAAATTAGAATGATCACTCTTCAATGCCTTGTGAGCACTTTCAAGATTATCAAACTTCTCCGAGAGTCTAGCATGAACAGCCCCAAATTCAACATTTTCTTTCTTTAGTTTCTTTACCTTGGCAAGAGCATTGTCACGTTCTTTGATGAGCTGGGCTATAGCTTCTTCATGTGACTCCTCAATGGATTCGAGTCTCTCTTCCAAAGATACTCAAGTTTCCTCTTCTTCTTCCAAGGCATTCTTCAAAGAAGCTATCTCTAAGGCATCTTCTCTTTCGATTCTGCCCTTTTCTTCAAGAAGATCTTCGGCTTGAGCAAGTTGACTCATAAGAACATCAAAATGGAGTTTGTGCTCACCTTGTAGGTTAGTGAAAAAATTGTCCAAGGCAATAAGTTCTTCTTTCATTTTAAGACTGTCATGATCATCCATATCCAAAATTATGTTAGTCTTAGAAAATGAAGAGCTAGAACTTGATACCTCGGATCCTCTTGCCATTAGGCAAGTGACGTTGTTGTTGATGACGTTCTCGTTTGGCGAGTCGAAGAGAGATGATGGAGTCGATGTGGTGGCTATAGCAGCCACCTCGCGAGAAACTATCATCATCCTCTTCATCTTCACTTGCAGAAGAATATTCTTCTTGTGCCACTAAGACGATCTTGGGTTGCTTCCTGTAGGGGCCATTCTTCTTAATAAATGGCTTTTTCTTAGGTGCTTTGGATTTTTCTTTAAGAATGAGCCTGCCACCATTGTCTTCTCTATTTTGATACGGACATTCGGCTACAAAGTGCAGCCTATCTCCACAGTTGTAGCATGTTCTCAGTTTTGGGCCGCTTTCTCTTCTTCCACTCGACCCATTCTTGCGCTCGAGTTCCGACTTGGCCTTGGCAGGGTCCTTCCAAAAGTTCCTTGCATAAAATTCCATGTACTCACCATGAGCATGTTTGACTTCGTCAGGGCACTCTATGGAGGCCCCATCAAACGCTCTTTCATCCTCCTCTTGCTCAACACCATTAGCTTTTAGAGCAACATTGACACCCTTTTGCATTCCAATGGCCCGAGCACAGGCATCTTCAGCATTCTTTGCTACCACTTTGAATGACGCCATTTATTGCATGACCTCGTTGGATGTCATTTGATGGTAGTTATGTCTACCTTGCAGGCTCTTCAAGTCCGTTAGCTCGAAAGGCATTAAGGCACTCACATATTTCCTTTTTATCCATGCATCATCAATGTGAGTGGCTCCATGCTTTCTAAACGTTGTTGCAATGCCCTTGAGTCTTCTATACATGTCTTCATGGTTTTCACCATCCAACATGTAGAATCCCTCAGCTTCATTACTAAGGGCATCATACCTATTCCTTCTCATGCTTTCATTCCCAACAAAGAGATCAGTGAGGGCATCCCAAGCTTCTTTAGCTGTGTTGAGATGTTCAATGTGGGGCATGTCCTTGGGACCCACACCGAGCTGTATCACGTGGAGAGCAGTGGCATTCAATTGGCTGTCCACAACTTCTCTTCTTGTCAGGTTGGTTTGATCTCCAATATGAAGACCCTCTTCAATAATCCTCCAAAGTTCAATAGAGGAGCTGCAAACATGAGACTTCATTAAGAATTGCCATTGATTGAAAGAGGATGCAGTGAGCTTGGGTGGATCACCCCTATTGTTTATATGAGGATGAGGGATAGGTGGGTCGGGGGAATATACGTGACGAACCTCACTATATTCCTCCTTACCACTTCCCTTCTTGGAGGTGGAACCATTAAGTTTTTCACCTTCCGCATCATCATCCTTGGATCCGGTGTTAGCCTTTTCCTTAGATGATGGTGTGGCTGCCTCAGAGGAGGATGGAGATGGGGCTATGGATGATGTGAGGCGAGCAATCATTTGATTCATCTCCTCCATCTTGGTCTCAAAGGATTTCAGCAAGGTTGTTTCCAACGTCTTGAGGTCATCCATTGTGACCTTATCCACAGCCTCATTCCCATCACCCTTGGTACCCATACTACTCTTAGGCGGTTAAGCCCGAATTAAGAGCCGAGGCTCTGATACCAATTGAAATGGATCGTATGGGCACCTAGAGGGGGGGGGGGGTGAATAGGTGCTACTTCAAATTTTAATGCTTTTTCAATTTTAGGCTTAACACAAAGGATAAATTCTCTAGATAAACTATTAGGTGGAATTTCCCTATATGCAAACCTATCTACTAGCGAGTAAAGAGCAAGTGGAAGAGGAACGGGTTAACCGTAGTGAAGCACGCGGAGACACAAGATTTGTTTGACCGCAGTTCCTTCCTTGTTAAGGGAAGTACGTCTATGTTGGAGGGGTGGGCGGTACTAAGACCACCACGCCACAATAGGCCTCACCCTGTTCTCCGATGGATCCCGCCACCAAAGGCCTGATCCACCTTTCCACTATTGGACCCTTCGAGGTGGGTACCAGCACCTTTACACAACTAGCAGGGCACAACTCCACAATTAACTTGGAGGCTCCCGTAATGACAACAAGCTACCACAAGAACAAGTTATCAATAACAAAGAACAAGATCTAGATATTGACAAGAATACTAGATCAGGGATTTCTCCAAATGAATGGAGAGGAGTTTATGCGCTTGATTCGTGATGACGATGATGATTCTCTCCTCCTTCAATTCCCCCAAAGATCGAAGCCTTGGGGTGGTTGAAGTGGGAGATCTAGAATAGGAGCTCTTGCACAGTGTCTAACCAATTTCGAGTGAATCAAGAGATCTGAATGTTGGAGAAGAAGGGGTATTTATACCCCCTTCCAAATCCAGCCGTTCGAGACTTTGGGGGCCGGATTATCTGACCCAAGTGAGGGCCGGATAATCCGGCCTGGGGAAAACTCTGCCCCAGACTCGGAATATCTGGAAGATAGCCCGCCCCCTATCAGAGCGTCGTGCCGAGCTTGCCCTTGATCAACTTCTAGGGGCCGGATTGTCCGGTCCTCTGTGAAGGCCGGATTATCCGGCCTACAGAGAAAAACCGCCCTAGTTCGGATTTTCTGGGAGAAAATCTGACCAGACTCTAAGCGACACGCCTTGGCTTGCTTTGCACAAAAACTGGGGGCCAGATTATCCGGCACATGCGACAGCCGGATTATCCGGCCTGGGGAAGAAAAATCGCCCCAGTTCGGATTTTCCGGGAGAAAATCCGACCGGACTCCGAGCGACGCGACTTGGCACCCTTCGAACAATGAGGTAGGCCGGATTATCCGGCCCTTGGTGGGGCGGATAATCCGGCCCCCCTCAAAGCTTCCTGCACACTTAGCGCACATGAATAATCTCCATAGTATTGTTATCTAACACACAAAACACAGGAAAACATGAAATAGGGATTATCTTATTTGCTACCGTTGAGTATCTAAATACTAGCACACAATAAGATGTAAAAACTGGTATCAACATCATATGTATAATGTGATATGATATGGTCCTTCTTGCGCCTTGATCTCCATCGAGTGCTCCGGATCTCCATCTTGCCCTTGGTTTGACGCCAAGTCCACGACGCCTCCACTAGGTCATCCATCGGAACGATGACTATCACTATACTACTTAGCAACAGAAAAGTAAACTACTTTACCTTCATAACGACCATTGCCATATCATAATCACATGCCCCCTAAAAAATAAAGTTAGACGCCACTACTTTATCTATTGCAAGTTTTACGTGGTTGTTAAGGCTTTCGCACTAGAACCGTTTCTAAACTATGAACTTTCCAACCACAACATGGATCCGACAGTTGTCTCTATTACACCCCTTTCGGGGCCCTCCGTTGTAAATGCTATATCAACTATCGAATGAGAGACAGACACTCGCTAGCCACTTATACGGTACAAGCCGTATGTTGAGCGTGGAACCAGTCTCGCGTACGAATACGCGTAAGGTCGGTCCGGGCCGCTTCATCAAACAATACTGCGATATAAACAAGTACACGTTAGAGGGTAAAAACTAAGGGATCAATGCCCGCACAATACTTGTGCGTACTGTCTGTACGGAACTCCTACGCATAGATCGGCTCTGATACCACTGTTGGGGATCGGTGCAGAAAACATAAATTTTCCTACGATGGAACCTCAAAAACTGCCTAGGATCTATCTATGTAGTAATGCGGTAACGACCAATGCATAGAGAATACATACCCTTGTAGACCGTACGCGGTTAACGTTCCGCGGGGAATGTGGTGGAAGTAGTCGTACTTGTAGCCGACCTCAAGGTCGCGAAGCTCCTCGCAGGTCACCCCTTGCACCTTCTTGATCTTCATCGTGCAACAGCTCCGGCTCATGACATTTAAGCGCCCCAAGTGTTGCGCCTCGTGTCTTCGTACACATCCGGTGCACGATGAGACCTCTGGCTCCCCGATCCCGCCGGGAGTGCGGAAGTTGATATCCGGCTAGGAATCCCTGCAACGCAACGGCGTACTGCAGGTGTGCCTTGATCGCACAGCCCAGACTTGGGGCCATGGTCACGAGGTATAGAGAGAGGGAAGGAGGAAGTCAACCAAAGGAATTCTCCAAATATTGGTGTGTCTCATCCCACCCATGGGCACCCCTTTATATAGGGGGAGGGGGTGTGCCCTCTCCCTTGGGTTTCCCATGTGGGACTAAACAAGGGAGAGAGGGGAGGCGCATGGGCCTTCATGGGCCAGCCAGCCTGGGGTGGGCCCCACCCAGCGCACAACCCTAGGCTAGCCGGGTGGCCCCCCTTGAGGCGCCTGGGCCTTGGCCCTTCCCCCCTTTGGTTTTCCCTCATGGGCCTTTATTCACTAGGAAGTTTGGCCCATTAGTAGAATAACCCTTCAAATTAGATTTTAATATTATATTTAATATTAATTACATTAATTAATATGTAAATACATATTACAAAATCCATCTTTACCCGAAACACCTTTCGGACCCCTTTCGATTTCCTCCAAACGACTTCGGATCTTTCCCAGAATGATTCCGGTCCTTTATACTTTCTCCGAACAACTTCGGATATCTCTGCGGAACGATTCCGACTTTCTCTTTCTCTACAGTGATTCCATCTTACGAATGATCGCTCTCATCGTACCCTTAAGTGTATCCTCTCACGGCTCAGGAATGCTCTAGACATGATCTGTATCAATGATCAACAGAGGGACCAGGGATGTCCATGTGACCCCTATGCATTCCTGATGACAATGTCGTTTGAACCGTCTAAATATAGCATCATCTTCTTTTTGTTTCTCGATACAACTTTTCCGAGATCCGATCATTGGTATCCCATACCTTGTTCAATCTCGTTCACAACAAGTTCTATTTTCTTGTTACAGTTGAAGGGAATATGCCCGAGAGGCAATAATAAAGTGGTTATTATCTTATTCCATGTTTATGATAAATGTTTATTTTGCATCCTATAATTGTATTAATTGGAAACGTTAATACATGTGTGTTTAATAAACAAAATACAAAGTTCCTAGTAATGCCTCTCATATAAACTAGCTCGTTGATTAACAAGATGATCAAGGTTTCCTGATCATGGACATTGGATGTTGTTAATAACGAGGTCACAACATTGGTGGAACGATGTGATGAACATTCATCTGAAGTATAGCATTACGATAAAAGTCATTATGTTTATATTGCTATAACATCATACGAAGTAATCTTAGTCCTTAGACCATGAGATAATGTTAATTGCTAACACCAGAAGAGTATCTTGATAACACCAAACGTCACACCGTAACAGGGTGACTATAAAGGTGGGTTCAGTACTACAAAGGTGTTATGTTGAGGCTCATGGATCAAGAGTGCAATTTTTCAATCCCGATAACGGATAGATATACTCTGGGCCCTCTCGGTGATATCACATTAAGATAGCTTGCAAGCAAGTGATGTGATCACTAGAATGTTATATCACGGGAACAAGAAAAGAGTGCATGTCGGTAACGAGATCAAACTAGGTATTTGGATACCGATGATCAAATCTCGGACATGTATTATATCATGAGACAAAGGGATTTAGTTACTAGCGTTAAAGGTTCTCACGATCATAGAACTCATCGTTGAATGTGTATGAGTCAGTATGGATCTCCAGGTTCCGCTTCTGATTATTGATCCGAGAGGGGTCTCGATCATGTCTGCATTATTCGCAAACCGTAGGGTGACACACTTAAGGGATACCGACACCATTTGGAGCAAATATGTTTCAGATAAAGATTTAAGAAAGCGCTGGAATTATTTCAATAGACACCAAAACTGTTTCGGGTGAAATTGCTGAAATTGGTTCTGCATGTAATATTGAAATGTTGCAGGGGGTTTTATGTGAATGTTTGTTAATTAAAGTAATTTAAAAAATTCTGAATAAATTTAATAAAAGAGTTTTATTAAATGAGAGAGCATTTAATTTGGAAAAATTTAATGCATTTAAAGTAGAGACTTTAAAAGAGAATGTGAATGGGCATTTTAATGTGGAGGAGTTACCACCACATGAATGGGGGAGGTGAGGGGTCACCCCCCATGAGGCGCCGGCCATGGGGAGGGGAACCCCCCTCCTCCTATAAAAGGCCCCCCTCTCCCTCCTTGTTCCTAACACCTCCTCGTGAAGGATCTCTCCCCCCTCTAGTATTATTCCCCCATGGTCTCAGATTAGCGAGATACATGTTCCCGGTGGCTTTATCTGGAAAGGAGTTGTTGCTTCCGCTGCTTTGCTGGAGCGAGGGACGGAGGTTGTTGGGGTACCGGACGTGTGTGCGATCATGGACGCACCACGGCTTTGCGGTGCTGGACTTGGTGGTGTTGGACTTGCTGGAGCTGGATCTGAAGGACGTGCTGGAGCCGGACCTGCTGGACTTCATCACGATCTTGAGATCGACAAGTGTATGACTACATCATCCACGAGTTCCAACTCGTTAACAAAGCTTTGTTGTCTTTGAGGGTAAGTTCTCTATGGATGTATATCCACCCGTTGCTTGTATCTAGTAGATAGCTCTTGGCGTATAGTTCCCATCGTAGGAATTTTTTTTTCTATGTTGCGAACCCAACAGTGGTATCAGAGCCTGATCTATGCGTAGGTGCTTTGCACGGGTAGTACCCATATATTTATATGTGGGCGATGATGATCATGTTATTGCTTCTTTCATGTATTTTGGATATTGGTGGCATAGTGGGATGAAGCGGCCCGGACCAACCTTACATGTCATCGTACATGAGACCGGTTCCACGACTGACATGCAACTAGTTTTGCATAAGTGGCTGGCGGGTGTCTGTCTCTCCTACTATAGTCAATATCTGATTTACAACGAGTTGCTAATAACTTGGTTATCCTCGTTGTGGTTCCATGTTCGTAGGTAATAACGGTTCTATCTCCGAAAGCCCTAAGCCACGTAAAACTTGCAATGGATAAATTAGAGGCGTCTAGTTTAGATCGTTGCTGGGCTAGTGTCATGATATGGTAATGTTGTAAGTAGATGTATGATAGATACTCTTACAACACACCTAACGTGTAAGTTCCATAGACCTTGGCCTTACACACAAAGGAATGATAGAGATCATACCATGATGCATATGATATAGATCAAATGCATGGACCATATCATCTCACTTTACACATTAGATGTTTGCATCTTATATTGCTAGTTTAGCATTTTACTAGCATTTTAAGATGATCCCTCATTTAGATATCAAGATAAAAATGTGTTCTTCCTTAAGTATGCACCGTTCTATGGATCGTGTTTTGAGACATCATGTGATGATCGGGTGTACTCGACTCTACGCTTTCATACAACAGGTGTAAGACAGTTTTACACGCGCGAGTACTAAGGTTCTTACTTGGCGATCCTCGCATGTATAGACATGGCCTCGGAACACGGACCGAAAGGTTAAGCATGAGTCATATAGTTGATATGATGACCATATTGATGCTCGCCTTTGAAGCTACACCGACTCACGTGATGATCGGACTTGGTGTAGTGGATTTGGTTCATGTAATCACCAAAAAGGCACGAGGGATGTCGTTTTTGAGTGGGAGTTCATTTCTAATTTGGATTAGTCGAACTCAATTTGTCATAAACTAAATCGAAGTGAATTTGCATAATTTGTTGTAGTCATTGGCGTCTATTCACTACCTTATGCTTAGTTTTAATTGAGATAATAGAACTATAGAATTCTGGATATTTACTTTACGAACTGGTATCATATTGTTTTGAATGTCAATTTAAAGGTCATAAGTCCTATTGCAAATTTTCAGCAAACTCTATTTACTCCATGAAGTTTAACAGGTAGTATTAAATAAAAGAGTAAGAATTCCAATGTTAGTATCTAAAGTATCATGTTTGCCTCCATGATTATTGATATTCAAAAGTTGTTTTAATATCAAGATTATATAGGAGATGAAAATTGTTTCAGAAACCATCATGTGTGAAAGATATTGTGATATCTGAAACAGTGTTTTGGGTTGCATTATGAGAGAGTATAATTTAGCAAAATACATGTTCTCATATTGTATGAGAATTTTTGAAGGATGGAGATGCTAAGCATCAGGATCTCCCAAAAAGGTTTTGGGAACTAACATTATACTCGTGATTCTTCCTTACAGACTATAGTAGCTTGATCATGAAAGTTGTCATGATAAGGATGAATAGAAGATGTAAGTAAAATGTTTACTACACTAATAGATTACTAAAGAATGGATTTATGAAAGAACACCAAACATTTGATGATGGTGATCCACTTCAAAGTGCAAGTTCAAAGGTATTAGTATTTGACTATATACACTTTGTACTATGTGTCATTTGAATGACACCACTATTGATGTTGATAGATTCTTTTAAAAGAAAAGGAATTGTTGAAAGAGAATCTATCAAATATTTGGCAGAAAAGAAAAGGTTGGAGATGTCCAACTTAGGTATATAGAAGATATACATGTTATGGCTATATTCCTTGCTTGTTAAACAATGTGGTTCTGAGGTATTGGATACTGGTATTGGATACCGAATTGGTTGGTATGAAATGTCATACAGGACAACGCAATTCATGAACTGCAATGGCCTAAGTAACTAGCAAGAGAATAAGTGATGATGTTCATCAAAAACAAATAAAGTGTTATTGTGTTTTTCGTTGTCGTCAAACCTAGCCTTCAAGATTTGTTTTAATAATTGTTATTTCGTTCCGGTATTACGAGAACAATGGTTGTTCAAATAATTACCGTATTCCATAAAGGATGGATGAACTTTTACAAGTCTAGTGGGAGAAATCACATCCATAAACACTATTGCTAAAATGTCGCAAGACAAATGATTGAAAGATCACTTATGAAGTGACATCGCTGTTTAAATTATATTGGAAAGAAAACATGAAGAAACTCCATGTTGATGGATTTTTGGAGTCTTTGATTTTGGTTAACTGACGCTTGTGAAACTTTCCTCGAAATAACTGAAACTCCGTCCATAGGCCAAAGAGGAAAGGATGACTAACTTATTCGATATTATACATATTGATGTATATAGTCCATTATGTGTAGCCATATGCGATGGATCTTTTTGCTTCATATGCTTTCTCTAGAAATTTAAGTGGATATATCTATATATATTTACTTAATAAGGAAGAAGTATGAAACATTTGAAAATTGTTCAAAGTCTTTCAAGATGAAGTGAAAAATCATTGTAACAAGAGAATAAAAGAGTTTATGATTTGATCATAAAGGAAGATATTTGAGTTACATGTTTAGCAAAACACCTAAGATTTGAGGAATTGTTCCATGATTTGTGTTTTCCGATAAACCATAGGAGTATGGCATATTCGAGAGATGAAATCAAACCATGTTTGACATGGTAAGATCAAGGGTGTCATTTATAAAACTACCATTATGTTTTAAGGATTGAAGCTTTAGAGACCACCGCTTTTACACTGAAAAGAGCACCATCGTGATCCGTTGAAATGACACCATGTAAGTTATGGTTTGGGATAAAACCCGAATTGTCTTTTCTTAAATTTTGGTATGCTATGCATAAGTAAAATGTTTACAACCAAAGTTGGATAAGCACGTCTTTGTAGGTTATCCCAAAGAATTTGTTGGGAAATTCTCCATAACACCAAGGACAAAAGGGTTTGTTACTTGGAACGTCAAGTTTCTTGAGATGGAATTTGGATAAGCACGTCTTTGTAGGTTATCCGATCATTGGTATCCCATACCTTGTTCAATATCGTTCACAACAAGTTCTATTTTCTTGTTACCGTTGAAGGGAATATGCCCGAGAGGCAATAATAAAGTGGTTATTATCTTATTCCATGTTTTGATAAATGTTTATTTTGCATGCTATAATTGCATTAATTGGAAACGTTAATACATGTGTGTTTAATAAAAAAAATACAAAGTTCCTAGTAATGCCTCTCATATAAACTAGCTCGTTGATTAACAAGATGATCAAGGTTTCCTAATCATGGACATTGGATGTTGTTAATAACGAGGTCACAACATTGGTGGAATGATGTGATGAACATTCATCTGAAGTATAGCATTACGATAAAAGTCATTATGTTTATATTGCTATAACATCATACGAAGTAATCTTAGTCCTTAGACCATGAGATCATGTTAATTGCTAACACCAGAAGAGTATCTTGATAACACCAAACGTCACACCGTAACAGGGTGACTATAAAGGTGGGTTCAGTACTACGAAGGTGTTATGTTGAGGCTCATGAATCAAGAGTGCAATTTGTCAATCCCGATGACGGATAGATATACTCTGGGCCCTCTCGGTGATATCACATTAAGATAGCTTGCAAGCAAGTGATGTGATCACTAGAATGTTATATCACGGGAACAAGAAAAGAGTGCATGTCGGTAACGAGATCAAACTAGGTATTTGGATACCGATGATCAAATCTCGGACATGTATTATATCATGAGACAAAGGGATTTAGTTACTAGCGTTAAAGGTTCTCACGATCATAGAACTCATCGTTGAATGTGTATGAGTCAGTATGGATCTCCAGGTTCCGCTTCTGATTATTGATCCGAGAGGGGTCTCGATCATGTCTGCATTATTCGCGAACCATAGGGTGACACACTTAAGGGATACCGACACCATTTGGAGCAAATATGTTTCAGATAAAGATTTAAGAAATCACTAGAATTATTTCAATAGACACCGAAACTGTTTCGGGTGAAATTGCTGAAATTGGTTCTGCATGTAATATTGAAATGTTGCAGGGGTTTTATGTGAATGTTTGCTAATTAAAGTAATTAACAAAATTATGAATAAATTTAATAAAAGAGTTTTATTAAATGAGAGATCATTAAATTTGGAGAAATTTAATGCATTTAAAGTAGAGACTTTAAAAGAGAATGTGAAGGGGCATTTTAATGTGGAGTTACCACCACATGGATGGGGGAGGTGAGGGGTCACCCCCCATGAGGCGCCGGCCATGGGGAGGGGCACCCCCCTCCTCCTATAAAAGGCCCCCGTCTCCCTCCTTCTTCCTCACACCTCCTCGTGAAGGATCTCTCTCCTCCTCTAGTATTATTCCCCCATGGTCTCGGATTAGCGAGATATTGATGACCCACAAGTATAGGGGGTGTATCGTAGTATTTTCGAGGGAACTGAAACCCAATTTATTGATTGACACAAGGGGAGCCAAAGAATATTTATAGGCCTTAACAACTGAGTTGTCAATTCAGCTGCACCTGGAAACAATCTTGCTCACAACAGTTTATCAGTAGCAACAGTTTTGTAGTAGGAATAGTAAAGTAGCAGTAGTAGCAAAGTAAAGACAGTAGTAACAAAAGCAGTAAACAGTGGGATTCGACTGCGGTAGGCATAGGGATGGATGGATGGGCATTGCATGGACAAGACAATTCACATAGCAATCAGAACATAGGGCAATTGCATATAAATAAGATAAAGCATCCAAGTACTAGACAATCCTAGGCATGTGTTCCATATATAGTCATACGTGCTCGCAATGAGAACTTGCACAACATCTTTTGTCCTGCCAGCCCGTTTGCAGCGGGGCCTTAAGGGAACTACTGGCAATTAAGGTGCTCCTTTTAATAGAGCACCGGAGCAAAGCATTAACACCCCGTGAACACATGTGATCCTCACATCAAAGCCATTCCCTTCCGGTTATCTCGATTTCTGTCACTTCGGGGCCATAGGTTCCGGACAACAATGTGTGTATATAACTTGCAGATAAGACCAAAAACAATACTATCATAATGAATCAATAACATGTTCAGATCTGAAATCATGGCACTCGGGCCCTAGTGACAAGCATTAAGCACAACAAGTCGCTACAAAGTCATAAAGCACTAATAGAAGATACTAGGCACCAGCCCTAACAATCTGATGCCATTACATGAACGATCTCATCCAATCCCTACCATCCCCATAGCCTACAGCGGGGGATTACTCACTCATAGATGGGGGAAACATGGATGGTCGATGGAGAAGCGATGGTGATGATGATGGCGATGATCTCGTCCAATTCCCCATCCCAGCAGGGTGCCAGAACGGAGTTTCTGGTGCTGTTTCGTGGAATCTGGTGGTGGCGGCGGAGCGGAACACCTTCTGGAAAAACATCGAACCCCCCGGAGTTTTTAGGTCAGAAGGCTTCTTATAGGCGAAGAGGGAGACCGAGGGGGTGCCTGGGGGGCCCACACCACCCCTTGGCGTGGCCTGGCCTGGCCCGCGCCACTAGGTGGTGTGGCCACCCCCTGGCTCTTCTCCGTCTCGTATTGTGGCTCCTGGAGTCTTTGGGTGAAATAGGATTTTTGGCATATTTTCCAGGATTTTTCCTGATAGTTGATTTTCTGCACAAAAAGTAGACACCAAGGCAATTCTGCTGAAAATAGCGTCAGTCCGTGTTAGTTGCATCCAAATCACACAAGTTTAGAGGAGAAACAATAGCAAAAGTGTTTGGGAAGGTAGATATGTTTTGGACGTATCAGATACATGTTCCCGGTGGCTTTATCTGGAAAGGAGTTGCTACTTCCGCTGCTTTGCTGGAGCTAGGGACGGAGGTTGTCGGGGGTACCGGACATGTGTGCGATCACGGATGCACCACTTCTTTGCGGTGCTGGACTTGGTGGTGCTGGACTTGCTGGAGCTGGATCTGAAGGACGTGCTGGAGCCGGACCTGCTGGACTTCATCACAATCTTGAGATCGGCAAGTGTACGACTACATCATCCACGAGTTCCAACTCGTTAACAAAGTTTTGTTGTCTTCGAGGGTAAGTTCTCTATGTATGTATATCCACCCGTTGCTTGTATCTAGTAGATAGATCTTGGCGTATAGTTCCCATCGTAGGAAAATTTTTGTTTTCTATGATGCGAACCCAACATCCGTGATATTATATCCCCGTGACCTAGTCACATGTTGCAACATTTATGGATGTAATCTCACCAAACCATCCATATGTATCTTTACCCGTCATGTGGGTGAACAAATCCCGGTCTTGCAGTCACATGTCATCTACTGTTCCTTCGGAATACCCAACATACACCTTTATGGCCACCGTATTACTAGATGACGGTTGATGCAGTCTAAGCAGCCTAGGGAAACAGTGAGTAATATGAGCTCACGGTCTAAGGAGAAGGAGTCTAGGTATAGTTGTTGCAACAATGAACTATATGACTTGATCATGTTGCAATCCTTCGAGGAATGTCCAATCACATCATTCTCCAATGATATGATCTCGTTGTCAGTCGTCATAAATGCCCATGATCTTGAAACCCAGATCATCTTTGTGATCAACGAACTAGTATGAATAGAGGCTACTAGGGACTTGGTTGTTTCATACCACACCTGTACCAATGTTTCTACTTGGCACAGTTACAACACAATATGAAACTATTATAAACTAATTGAGATATGACAATAAAAACCTATTTATTATTTGCCTCTAGGGCATATCTCCTTCAAAAACCTCTTAGCTCCCACTCAACTTCTCAACTTGCAGACTTCTCTTGATAATTCTGGCAAATCCAAAATTCTTTGATATTATAGAAAATCGAGAATTTTCTGTTACAAGATTTCAACAATTCCTGATTGATCAAAACCTGCCTGTTGTACCAGTCACAAATTTCTCTTCATACTCTTTGAAAGGACAGAGATGTCGCCTAGAGGGGGGTGAATAGGCAATTTTAAAACTATTACGGTTTTGGATTGATAGAGTGCGGAATTAAACTAACGTTTATTTTACAAGCACAAAACCTAAATACACTAAGCTCAACTAAGTGCACCAACAACAAGATAAGCTAAGCAAGATAGCACAAGATAAAAATACCACAAGTGATAGCCAAGATATAAGTACTTCAAGCTCGATGGCTATCACAAGGAAAGTAAGCTCGGGTATAGAGATAACCGAGGCAAGCTCCACAACCACTTCACAAGCTCCACGAAGGAGAAGCCCGGGTCCCTTCACAATCTTCCACGAAGAGGACACCGCGACACCAACCGCCAAGCCAACTAGGAGGTCACCCTCCAAGAGCAACAAGCTCACGGTCTCTCACTCGAACAAATCGTAGTGGAGAGCTCAACACTTATGCAAGAATGCAACGCAAGAACACCAAGGGCATTCAAATCCCTCACTCTCAAATCCCACCAAAGCAACAAGTGCTAGGGAGGAATTAGAGAGGAAGAACAATGGTGGAAGTCAACCAATGACTCCAAGATCTAGATCCAATGGCTTCCCCTCACTTAGAGGAGGAATTGATTGATGGGATTGTAGATCTAGATCTCCTCTTCCAAAGCCCTCAAAAATATGCAAGAATCATAGGAGGGAAGTGGGAGGAGGCAAGCTCAAGAGGGTCAACAATGGAGGTCAATTTCGTGCTCAAGAACCAACCAAAAATGTTGGGGGAAGAACCCCCTTTTATAGGGGAAAGCAAATATGGCCGTTGGGCGGAAACATCGCGAACCCGGTTTGAAGTCCGGTTGGACCGGCCCTAGAGCCGGACAACTCGGTTCCCAGGCCGGTGGACCGGACTACAAACCGAAATACTTCTGTATGCCAACCCGGAATAGACTTGGTCGCGAAAACCGGAAAACCCGGTTTGAGATCCGGTCAACCGGAGCTGGAACCGGACCGTCCGGTGTGGGGCTCGGTTGGACCGGATCTACAACCGGGATGAAACTGACTTCACGAAAAACGCAATAACTTTTGCATCCAGACTCCGATTTCGATGATCTTGGGCTTGTTTTGACGAGGACAACAAGCTCTACAATATGGTGCATGAAAACATCATAGTCCAACAAAGTAAGGTATGACCAAATGAGGAAAGGCATGGAGCCTCCCTATAAGAAGAACCGGTAAAACCTTCAAATTCGAAAACGCCATATAAGATGCATACGAATTCCGTTTTCGATGAACTTGGGCTTGTTGAAGAGCTAGCAACAAGATCAAGAAACTCACATAGAGAAAAATACCAAGAAGCAACAAAATAGGAAGATGCAAAGTGTGCAAAGGATTGAGCTCCCTATGACGATGTGATCAAGTTACCCAACCGAAAGCCCCTCTTGATAGTGCGGCTATCTATCCTATAACCCGGTCTCCCAACAACCACCTTGAGACCGGTAAAAGTAAAACCTAGAAAGCCCATACCTTTCCCTTGCGCATCCCGCTTGATATTGATGACAATGCTTCAAGCTCCATCCAAGCCAGAATGCATCACTTGATCATTGTTGCTTCGTGAAGACTCGTAATTTGCTCCCCATACACCACTATGGGATAGCACCATTAAGACACGTCTTCACATGTCCATTATCACCAATATGGCCGGCAAGCTTCAAGCAAAAGATCTTCTCGAGATGCTTATCTTGAACTTGCCCTTCTCAACCTTGATGGCGATCACCATTTGATGCCATCCTCTCATGGGCTATTGAGATCTTCACTTTTGAAGCATGCCCATGAAAAGATACCTATCCCATATATAAAACACAAAGGAACATATATAATGGGTTAGTTCATGATGCATAAATGACAAGGCTTACCACACCACAAGATCCATGTGGTACATTATTTATGCTTCATGCGTTGACCAACTTGAAATCACTCTTCACTCTTTGCATTGGTCAACCGAGAGTCTTCTCATGCTCCATCTCAATATCTTGAGGTACATAAGGAATTCTTCATTTGATTACATGCTCTAAAACTTAGTCAACCATAGCTCAACTAATGAGGCTATCATGACACCGGATTAGAGCCATATCTTGAATTCTTCTATTGAGATCACACTCTCAAGATCTTGAACATATCATATTCTTCTCTTCAATTTGATGATCTAGATGCCAAAACTCAAGGTATATCTTTATCTCCATGGCAACCATACTTGAATCCAACATATGGACTACAAGCATGACCAATGGAATATTCCTTCATATAAAACTCAATGAAAACATTAGTCCATAGGGATTGTCATTAATCACCAAAACCACACATAGGGGCAATTACCCTTTCAATCTCCCCCATTTTGGTAATTGATGACAATCACAACAAGAGGGTTTATATAATGAATATCAGAAACAAGTACGCAACTTATCCGAGAATAAGTTGAATACAAGAGGTTGTATTTGATATGGTTAAGTAACACAAAGATACTAGCCCATATCAAAACTGCTTCTACTCACACAAGCTACAACTAATGCAAGAGATGTGAGTAGAACCAACATATGTAGAGCAAACTCCCCCACAATATATGCACGTGTGATGAACTTGAATTTCATTGCATACATTCTCAAGCATAACCTTTGGGAGAGTTTCCACTATATATACACAATAAAGATGAAATGCATGAAAGGCAAACACTTAAGAACAAACTAATCTTAAGTAGAAAACCATTTCCCTTAAAACCCTCTAAACTTCTCCCCCATTGACAACAAGTGCCAAAATGGATGACAAAGTTAGAAGGCCAATATAGTTCAAGTTCCTCCCAAGGTGTGCATTTCTCATAATATGAGTGAAATCATATGCACATATCCAATGACGAATACTTGGAGGAAATCAACTACATTGAGGATCAAATATTGCTAAAAGGATAACAAGGTGAAGAACTTTCAACGGATGAAGCAAGCAATCAAAAGATCCAAATATTCAAATGGACAAATAGTGATCTAAATGAAATAAGGAAGCTCCCCAAGGTTTGTGCATAAATGAGTTGTTTTATTTGAATACAATATGCACAAACATGGAATCCTCACTCCCTTTATATCATTTAGAACACAACCAAGATACAAGGAGTATAGATATAAATCAATACACTTGTCAAGACAAGCTTAAGTCCAAAAGAAACCAAATATGAGATATGAGTGCACGAAGATGCAATAAAAGTAAACCAAGCACTCATAAATCAAGACCTTTCCAAAACCATGAAAAACTAAGTGGATAAGTGAGATGGTTGGCAGAAGGCGAGGATATCAAGGCGAGATATTAACACTCTTGTGTATATAAGTTTCTAAGTGGGAAAACATGAGAATAATCCACAAGGAAACATCCACACATAAGAGGTTGATAAAAAAAAGAGAACGTGACATCCAAGAGGAAGTCATACGATATACCCAAAAAATGATATTTTGCTTAAGTGCATATATAGCCCATGGCTCTATTTGCTCTCATGGTATATCAAAGAACTTCACCAAAGAAAAACAAAAACCTCAAGAACATCACAGCTAACACTAAGGGAACTAATGCTAGTTGGGATATTTTGAGAAAGGCAACAAGTATCAAAAGGAAGGATTCAATGCAATTGCAACAATATTGCACATGAGAGTACATTGAGGAATTGATATGCAATAAATTGCTAGAAGGCATATTTGGGATTGGTGAATCATGAGCATGATTTTATATATATTCCCCATTATATGCATCATGTCAAATTACTCACATAAGCAATAAGGATAGACAAGTCTTTCAACGATCCTTGCAAGAACCGCAACATTTACAAACAAATAAATTCATGCCAGGATGCAACCTACGAGAGATTGGATGGAAGAATAGTACGCATGAATAAGATACTTGTTACCGAGATAGCAATGGTATGATGTAGTAGATAAGAATTCTTCGATCATCCTAGCTTGGCTCCAATTATAATGTGGTGACAACACCTTCCTTATAGATAAGACAAGGATCCATTGCATCTCCAATGTACCTAAAACAACATTCAAGTGCATCTTGGTCCCCAAACTTATTGGGTCCAAAGTGGTTAGACTAACCACAACACATAGGGCATACTCCATAAAAATATGTGCATATTTAAATATGAAATTTGAATTTCATGCACATCATAGCCGTTTAAGGATTTGATGGAGTATACCCTATATATTGGATCAAAGAAAGCAAAACAGGATATAAGATATACATTTAGTAAACATGCATGCACGATACTTTCAAGAACCAACGAAGATATAATTTGGACAAAACACCAAAATATTCAAGAAGGCATACAAGGTGTGACAAAACACATTTGTTGTCCAAACTATATCAAAGAATCAAATCAACACAAGATTTGGTCAACAAAGTTCAACAAATGAACCAAGCAAAAACTATTGAGCATAAAAGATGAGATAAAAACATAAATGCTCAAATATTTATCTCATTCAAGCAAATAACATAGAGAAGAAAGAATGAGATAACAAACTCCCAAGAGATCAAGGTTTCAACAGAAAAACCAAACCCTTAACACTTTTCACAATGGCACAAGGTTCCGAGAAGAAAAGGTTTATCTTCCACTAAAATCACATTTGATGATAATCAAAAACACCATCAAAGAGATGTTCCAAAAGCCAAGGAAGACAATGGGAGCCACAACATTTTTTTGTAAAGATAAGCTAGAAGAAGAGGTATATAAACTCAAGGGAGAAATCTAGCCGTTTGTAGCATTTTCTGCGAAACTCGGTTTTAAGTTCGGTTGGACCAGATCCCACACCGGACCACCCGGTGTACAGCCCGGTCAACCGGATTCCAAACCGGGATGCTCTCAGTGAGTGAGCCCGGATAGACTCGGTATATGAAACCGAGAATCCCGGTTTGGGTTCGGTTGACCGGAACTAGTATCGGACCGCCCGGTGTACAACCTGGTCAACCGGAATCCAAACCGGGATGCTCACAGTGAGTGAGCCCGGATAGACTCGGTATATGAAACCGAGAATCCTGGTTTGGGTTCGGTTGACCGGGACTGGTACCGGACCGTCTGGTCTGGGAACCGGTTCAACCGGCCTGAGAACCGAGTTTGGCAGAGATGTTATCAAACTTAGATTTCTTTCTTCTCTCGATAGAGATAAGCATTTGAGGAAGGCCACACCAAGAATTTCTTACTCAAGGAAAGACCGAAAAGACGACCAATAAAGCTTCTAACAAGAAAATAGGACCTTGTTTGAGCTAACATGCCACCTAGATACAAGATAATCAACAATATCAACTCTAAGTGGCACCACCTCATGTTCACATTTCCTAGGATTGTGATATGCAAAGGAAGCATATTACTCCCCCATAATGTGGTATCCAATTTTTCTTAATAATAGGAAAAACAACCTCAACTAGAAATAATTAATGGACATTTAGAATTTCAATTTCTCAGGAGTATGACACACCACATAGTGACTAGATAATCTTGCAATATCAATACTAAGTGGTAGTACTCATGTACACACATTTTAAGGTATGAGAGATGCACGAGGCATATCACTCCCCCAAAATGGGATGTTCCATTAACCACTCGAAAAGAGCCAAATAAGATATCAATTAGATGCATTAGAGGCTAAAAGCAAAACACACAAGTAAATTATATGCCAAACACATAGACATACTTGAATACACAAAATAAGCAAGCATGAGGCACAACAAATACAAACACATACTTGGTACAAAACCAAAACATGTAAAGGGGCAAGTAACTTTCAATATAAAAGAGTTGAGTTCGAGTTACCGCAAAGAGGCACATTGGGTATATGGTAGGGAGATGATAATCCTTATAACTTGGCTTTATAAAATATAATATATGAAGATCCCTTAATTCTTCATGAGTTAGCCAACCCTCCAATGCCCTCCACATACACCTATTGATCAAGTTTGAGCTTGTTGGTCCCCAATCAAGTTGGGTCCTAGGAGGTTAGTCACAATAGGCTTGGCAACCCAAATGGTTCGTTTCTTGACACCACTTTGAGTTCCAACAAACTTGGCAAACACATTGCCATCCTTATCCTTACCAAGAGAATAATAATCATCAACAATGATAGGGTTAGTTAAGGTACCATTTGAACATGAAGAGGCCAAGTGCCCCTTCTCACGACATATGTAGCAACAAGTTCTCCCCTTTCTCTTCTTCATTAATTTCTTGGCTTGGGGAGCCTTATCTTGATTCTTCTTGGGAAGTGGCCTAGCTTCAACTTGAGGTTGAGATTGGGCTTGACCTTGAACTTGTGGCCGCTTCCCTTGTTTCTTCTCACTCAAGTGCTTTTTCTTCAATGGACAAGATATTACATGATGTCCTTTAACCTTGCACTTGAAGCAAATAATCTTGGCCAAATCCTTGACTTGGTCTTGGATCTTCTTCTTGTTTCTCTTGGACTTGTTCTTGTTATTGGAGTTGAATCCAATTCCTCTTTTATCATTGGGGTATTTTTGCACACTCAAAATATTATCGAGTGTGGATTTGACTTCATGACTCTTTTCCAAGTCTTTCTTCAAAGAAGTGACTTGGGCCTTGAGCTCTTTGATTTCCTCTACATGGTTAGTAGAAATAGAGGTACTAGAGGAAGTAGAAGCTTCATTGTTAGAGCAACAAGGCAAAGCAAGTAATCCAACACAAGGTTTATCACTAGTATGACTAGAAGGATCACTAGGACTAGCACATGGCAAAATAGCATTTTGAGTAGAAGTTGTGCTAATGTCCAAAAGAGGCTCACAAGATGTTACCTTAGTGATACTTGCCTCATGAGCTAATTTTAGCCCATCATAGGAGATTAGAAGATCATTATGAGAGGCCAAGAGTTTTTCATGACTTTCTTCCAATTTCCCATAATTGCTAGTTAGCAACTCAAGTTGAGCCCTTAGCTCAACATTGTCCTTTAGGGTAGATGCTTCACAAGAAGTAGAGTTAGTAGCACTAGCATCATTAATAGATTTTTCCTTTTCAAGCTCATAAGATTCAATTTTTTGTATGAGGAGACAATTAGTGTGCTTCTCCTCGGCAATCTCTTGCTTAAAGAGATTGAATCTCCGACTCCCATCATCAAGTTGGAAATCCAACTCCTCTATGGTTTCAGTTTGTTTAGTTATGGTGTCCATAACGTGTTTGATACAAGCAACGGCCTTACTATTACCACGAAGAGAGGTACACAAAAAGGTCAGCTCAAGCACAAGAGCTCTAGTATCGTCATCAAGGTCATCATCACTATCATCATTATCATTGCTATTATCTAGAGAAGAGATGTTGGTATCCAAAGTAGGAGATACCTTTGATCCTCTTGTCATAAGGCACATGTGAGCACGGGAGGATGAAGATGAGGATATTCTTGAATCTTCATTCATGATCGTGTCTTGGTCCATAGGGTGTTTGATTTCCTCTACATTGTTAGATACACAACTAGAGGAAATAGAATCATTTTGTTTATTGGAACAAGACAAATCAAGCATATCATCTACACTAGTACTCAAATAATTTCTAGACAATATGCAAGGACTAGCAACACAAGGGGATATAAAATTTTCGTTGCAAGAAGTGCTTAAGTCCAAACTCTCTACACCATCAGCATTTATAGAACATGAATCATTGGTGTGAAGAGAACCACTACCATCATTACATATGATTTCCCCACTCACCATGCCATTACGTTGTGACTTGTCACATGTAGGTGAAGTGGAGGGAATTGAAATCTCGTCACGGCCGGAGGTGGAAGCCACTCGGAGCTCTTCATGATTTGAAGGAGAAGAGAGCTCCTCGGAGATACCACCGACCCTATGAGAAATGGACCCACCAAATATTTCTTTAAGCTTGGTCCACATCTCATGAGATGACTTGCGCTTTACATTTGTCAAGAACAAATTAACTATGGGGCTCAAGGAGAAAATAATCTCATTAGATACTTGAGCTTCGAGATGTAAATTTTTCTCATCCTCTAAAGATAGATTTTGAGGATCCATCGGAGGAGAAAAACCTACATCTAGAAAACGCTCAATATTTGGATACAAGGTGCGAAGATTACAAAGCAAGCAATTTCTCCACAAAATATAATTTGTGCCATCAAAGATAATTGTGTCCTTGTGCACTATACTACTAGCCGACATCTTTACACTCTAGGCGGTGAAGCCTAAACAAGGAGAGACCTTGCTCTGATACCAATTGAAAGGATAGAGATGTCGCCTAGAGGGGGGGTGAATAGGCAATTTTAAAACTATTACGGTTTTGGCTTGATAGAATGCGGAATTAAACTAACGTTTATTTTACAAGCACAAAACCTAAATACACTAAGCTCAACTAAGTGCACCAACAACAAGATAAGCTAAGCAAGATAGCACAAGATAAAAATACCACAAGTGATAGGCAAGATATAGGTACTTCAAGCTCGATGGCTATCACAAGGAAAGTAAGCTCGGGTATAGAGATAACCGAGGCACGCGGAGACGAAGATGTATTCCCGTGTTCCCTTACAAGTAAGGTACGTCACATTGGAGAGGTGTGGGATTCCACGAAGGATTTCCCAATGCCACGAAGGCTCACCTTCTTCTCCGAGTCTATCCCACGAAGGAATAGGCCCTTTCCTTATGGCTAGCTTTTCCTCCACTCGGGAGATGGCAAGCTCCACAACCACTTCACAAGCTCCACGAAGGAGAAGCCCGGGTCCCTTCACAATCTTCCACGAAGAGGACACCACGACACCAACCGCCAAGCCAACTAGGAGGTCACCCTCCAAGAGCAACAAGCTCACGGTCTCTCACTCGAACAAATCGTAGTGGAGAGCTCAACACTTATGCAAGAATGCAACGCAAGAACACCAAGGGCATTCAAATCCCTCACTCTCAAATCCCACCAAAGCAACAAGTGCTAGGGAGGAATTAGAGAGGAAGAACAATGGTGGAAGTCAACCAATGACTCCAAGATCTAGATCCAATGGATTCCCCTCACTTAGAGGAGGAATTGATTGGTGGGGATTGTAGATCTAGATCTCCTCTTCCAAAGCCCTCAAAAAGATGCAAGAATCATAGGAGGGAAGTGGGAGGAGGCAAGCTCAAGAGGGTCAACAATGGAGGTCAATTTCGTGCTCAAGAACCAACCAAAAATGTTGGGGGAAGAACCCCCTTTTATAGGGGAAAGCAACATCGCAAACCCGGTTTGAAGTCCGGTTGGACCGGCCCTAGAGCCGGACAACTCGGTTCCCAGGCCGGTGGACCGGACTACAAACCGAAATACTTCTGTATGCCAACCCGGAATAGACTTGGTCGCGAAAACCGGAAAACCCGGTTTGAGATCCGGTCAACCGGAGCTGGAACCGGACCGTCCGGTGTGGGGCTCGGTTGGACCGGATCTACAACCGGGATGAAACTGACTTCACGAAAAACGCAATAACTTTTGCATCCAGACTCCGATTTCGATGATCTTGGGCTTGTTTTGACGAGGACAACAAGCTCTACAATATGGTGCATGAAAACATCATAGTCCAACAAAGTAAGGTATGACCAAATGAGGAAAGGCATGGAGCCTCCCTATAAGAAGAATCGGTAAAACCTTCAAACTCGAAAACGCCATATAAGATGCATACAAATTCCGTTTTCGATGAACTTGGGCTTGTTGAAGAGCTAGCAACAAGCTAAAGAACCTCACATAGAGAAAAATACCAAGAAGCAACAAAATAAGAAGATGCAAAGTGTGCAAAGGATTGAGCTCCCTATGACGATGTGATGAAGTTACCCAACCGAAAGCCCCTCTTGATAGTGCGGCTATCTATCCTATAACCTGGTCTCCCAACAACCACCTTGAGACCGGTAAAAGTAAAACCTAGCAAGGCCATAACTTTGCCTTGCGCATCCCACTTGATATTGATGACAATGCTTCAAGCTCCATCCAAGCCGGAATGCATCACTTGATCATTGTTGCTTCGTGAAGACTCGTAATTTTCTCCCCCATACACCACTATGGGATAGCACCATTAAGAAACGTCTTCACATGTCCATTATCACCAATATGGACGGAAAGCTTCAAGCAAAAGATCTTCTCGAGATGCTTATCTTGAACTTGCCCTTCTCAACCTTGATGGCGATCACCACTTGATGCCATCCTCTCATGGGCTATTGAGATCTTCACTTTTGAAGCATGTCCATGGAAAGATACCTATCCCATATATAAAACACAAAGGAACATATATAATGGGTTAGTTCATGATGCATAAATGACAAGGCTTACCACACCACAAGATCCATGTGGTACATTATTTATGCTTCATGCGTTGACCAACTTGAAATCACTCTTCACTCTTTGCATTGGTCAACCAAGAGTCTTCTCATGCTCCATCTCAATATCTTGAGGTACATAAGGAATTCTTCATTTGATTACATGCTCTAAAACTTAGTCAACCATAGCTCAACTAATGAGGCTATCATGACACCGGATTAGAGCCATATCTTGAATTCTTCTATTGAGATCACACTCTCAAGATCTTGAACATATCACATTCTTCTCTTCAATTTGATGATCTAGATGCCAAAACTCAAGGTATATCTTTATCTTCAGGGCAACCATACTTGAATCCAACATATGTACTACAAGCATGACCAATGGAATATTCCTTCATATAAAAATCAATGAAAACATTAGTCCATAGGGATTGTCATTAATCACCAAAACCACACATAGGGGCAATTACCCTTTCACTCTTGAAGACTTTGCATTTTTGAATAGTCCTTTACCAATTCCCAAATTAGACTTATTTGTTGATTAAATCTAATAGACATTAAGCATTTGCCAAAACAGATCTATGACAAAAATAAGCTTTTATGTCTTCCTTTTAAGTTTCATTTCCATCCTTTCAACTTTGAAGTTTATTGGGAAGGATTTAGTAAATTCCATTACTTAATGAGATTAAGTAACTTTTACTTCATAATCTCAAATGTTACTTAATTTGGAATTTCATGACTTTGAGTCATTTCTTATACTTAGGTCCATCAAACATTCTTTGTAGTTTGTAGGTATGTCTTATTTCAATAATAAGTCAAGTAAATCAAGAATGCAATTCTGCAACTGGCAGAACAAGTTCTTGAATCCTACTTTTATAAAGTATCAGTTGAAACACCTATGATCATATATTCTAGTTTCCCTCCATTTGTAAAGTTTTTTTCAGGAACATATTCCCTTTTCATTCTTGATAATTCGGAGGTAAGGTCAAAACCTTTTGCTTACACTTTTGCCTTTCCACTAACACTTCTATGAGAACCTTTTTCTCAAAAGAAGTACCTCACTGAGACAATACAAACTTTGTCTTCTTCGGGTATTAGTTGGGAATTGTTATTCATATTCTTTACTAAGAATGTACCACAAAGACTTACTATTCGCAAAGATCTCGAACTATCGAGATCTCTAGAAACTCGAGCATACCATATCTCATATGGTGTTGTTTCCGCGAATCTTTAGATGTTCCTAATTCTTTCGAGTGTTTACTAATTCAATCTCTAAATCTAATTCCTAATGTTAAAACATTTTAAGATCATTTGAACCATATGTATATTATACACTGCTATTATGATTTATTAGACATATCAATACTATTTGATTAGTCTAATCATCATAATTCGTGAAACTGTTTTCACAAGTCCCTTATATATGCCAATTTGCTATTAACTTTGAATTTGAATCACTTGGATCAAATTGCAAAGACTTTGAATTCTCATTAATCTTATATCCATTTAATTTTGAAATCATCTAAACAATTCAAATAGTTTCAACCTTGTGTTTCATTAAGTAAATACACATATTCACTTAAACTCACTAAGAATAATGATTTCCACTATCTGTTGAAAATATGATACATCGTATGTATAAAATTCAACACTTCTTTGCATATCACCGTTTTACCAGAATGTGGAGTTTTAGTCATTCTGCCCGATGAGGCATGGTTCTGCAAAGTCTCTAGATGAAATATCTAAGACCCTGATCTTCATTAACATGAAAAACATGCAGTAACCACAATGACTTAAACAATAGTGTAATTCATTATTTAAACTTGAATATCTTTTGGCAATTCTCATAAACGTCCTTTTATCATAGTGATAAAGACTAGAATAACTTGTTTATAATCCCAATGTGAATTATAAAAGCGACCTTTCATAAAAACAGAACAACTGAATTATTTCTTATTAATATGAATAACCGTCTCGTAACAAGCAAGACACACTAATAAGTTCCACAAACTTGATTACAAATCTACTAATCCTAATAATAAACATTGAGGGAAGGAGTGTTGTCGGCCATCAACTAGCTTGCTTGCCGTCATCACGCCATCGGTGCCCCCGTTCCAATCTATAACTCTAACATAGAGGGTCATGTTTTCTCTAAAACAAGATTAAGTGTCCAATACTTGAAACCTGCATAAGCGTTTCAGGGAAACGTTCATACCTTGTATATCATATATACACTTCTCCGTTGATGACGATCCCAGTTTTTGGGTTCGACCTTGGCGAAGGTATCATGACGGTCACAAAGAGTCGTATCTTCTTCACCGTCGGATTCATCAAGGAAATCTTCCAGGGGTTCACAAAGGACAAAGAGGAGATGGTTTTCTATGAGGAACCTATTTAGGCGTTGGTATCACTCGATGAAATTTGACCCATCTACCTTAAGTTTCTCCTTGTTCATTAATGGACTATATATGTCCTGAACTAAGGAGATTACCATAATTTACAAGATATTTGCAAAAAGTACTTAGACTAAGTTCATAATATGGAGTTCGAACGAACTCCCACTTAAACTATCATCCCTAAAGATAGTTTTAGTGATTACACGACCCCTTTCCCCCACATCATCCCGGATCGTCACGGCCTTTGATGTGGGTGCTAGGGTGGACCATACTTTTCGATCACATCATCCATGTGACTCGTGCTTGATCTTTCGATCGCTGTGTTCCGAGGCCATATTTGCATATGCTAGGCTTGCCAACTCAACCTTAGTGTATTCGCTGTGCAACATGGCTTACACCCACTCTATGCGAACGTAGATATGTCTGATTGTCACACCCGATGTGCAACATGGCTTACACCCACTGTATGTGAACGCAGATATGTCTGATTTGTTGTGCAACATGGCTTACACCCACCGATTGTCACGGCCTGTCTCATAACAAAGAACTTTCTTGGTGGTGCACACTAAGGGAGAACACTTCCATTGGTATTAATAAGGGATCATCCTATATAAAATGCTATAGTTGTGTATCTAATACTAGCACTCAAATAAGATGCAAACAAAGATTAAATCATATCTAATCATGTGACGTGACATGGTTGTCTTCCCGCTCCATGATCTTCATCAGGTGCTCTAGCTTGGCGCCAAGCCCACAACACCATTAGTCTTGTTGTTCATCATCACAATGATTACTACTACAACGACTTAGCAATAGGAAAAGTAAACTACCTTACCTTTTCACGACATGCAACCATATCACATCACAAAGCCTTCCCTGCAACATAAAGTTAGACGCATCGAATCTATTGCAGATTTTACGTGGTTGTTAAGGCTTTCATGATAGAACCGTTTCTACCTATGAACTTTCAACCACAACATAGATATGATAGTTTTTGCTACTACACCCCTTTTGGGGCCTTCCGTTGTAGATGCTTGATGACTGCAAGTGTATGGATCGTTTGTAGCTAGCTTCGAAATAAAGATATCGATCCCACAGGGAGCAGGAGTCTGAAGTCTAATAACTCTTGAATTAAATACTACAATAGAAATGCTAAATAAAGTTCTAAGTGACAAGATAAAATGCAAGTATTGCGTAAAAAGGTGTTTTGGGGTTTTTGGTTTAAGAGCAACAATAAGTAAAGTAAAACAACTGAACACATAAAATAAGTATCGCGTATGTAAGAGAGATTGGAACTGCAATAGGGAAAAAACATTTTCAGGGAGTAGCGGATACACCACTAGCATTATAAGGAACCAAGGTAAAGATTATTATCATGAACATTCTCAAATATGTATGTGTGGGAGTAACTCTGTATTTGGACAAATAGGCAGCAACCACTGCTCACATCATCCTCATAACCATAGCAGTCAGCAATCGACATCAATCGATATACTGTGCTATTAAGGGACTTAATCCCATAGGACGTATCTCATGGCATGAATAGTGTTCCGTGAGTTTCCTCGATTCCCAAGTTGATACAAAAGGATTGCCAACATCTTTATAGTCACTGTAAGTGCTAACACACCTCCATCTACCAACAAGTAGTTCCCTCCATCAAGTCCCCATAAGAGGCAAATATTGAGAGGTCGACTTATCCCAACATCAAGATGAAGACAATCTAACACATGCTCACAACGATGAATATCATAATAAATTTTATCTTATTTAAATCTCATACTAGGGGTTCTCCATCTCCCCAAGAACTAATGATCTACTCAGACATGGAGGCAATCAACATGATGGCAATAACAATGGAATCTGTCATAGATGAATAGTACTTGTATAAATCCACAACGAGTACGGAAATTACAACAAGATTTAGAGAAGATGTAGATGGGATGGTGATACAGCGGTTGATAATGAATATCAATGCCTTAGCCTCCCGGATCTGCGCAGGGCGAAGATGGATCCCTGGTGGACGAATTCCCCCTCCACATGCCTTCCGGAGGTGAGGTTTCGGCAATTTCTGGTTGTTCTATATGTCGTCTATCTCACCTAGTTGCACGGGGTGAAACTATTTGAGGAGACGGTGGTGGCGCCAACTATACGACGGGAACTATACGGCCGAAAAATTTATTCCCGCCGTATAGTTGGTCGTTAAACCATATGTACGCCTTGATCGCTTCGGGTTTTCTTCTAGCATTATTGATATTTCCCAAATAAGCGATTTATGTTGTTTTTGACTCCTTTTCTCCTCAGTACAATTGCTCCAAGAATTGTATCAATTGCATCCATCATCTGTCCTGATCCTGGTGAAAAAAGACATAAAATGTGCACGTGAGCGCCGTAAAATACCTAGATCCTACATCTACAATGCAAAATAATAATATAAAACATGATGCAAATATGCACTCATGAAATTCCCCAAGCTTAGACTCTTGCTCGTCCCGAGCAAGTTAGCTTAGTGGATGTGATCCTCATATTCATGAAGCTGAGTCGATAAAATAAATGAGGCAGTTGCAGCATGTGTTTGTCATATATGATACATAGGAATAAGTTCATGAATAGTACCTTACTCAAACCATCCGAATAATATTAGCAGGCTTCCACACCTTAGCATTTAACAATTCACAAAAGATTACTCTCAATATGATGTAAAAGTATTCAGTTCAACCAAATGAGTTAGCGAGGTAGTCCCAAGTGTTTTAAGATTAACATATTCACTTGGGATAAAAAATCTCAAAACGTCTTTGTGTCATACTACAATATAGTGGTGTATGCCTATTTGCTCTTTGCACATTCGCTCTTTTTCTTCTTTCTTTTCTTCTTCTCTTTTCTCTTTATTTATTTATTTTATATGCTCACACTTTTGTTTAAGTGTTGTGCAAAGGACCTAGCCATACATTCCACTTCATGTAGGAATTCAAAGTTTAACGATCTCAATTACCAAATTCCAATTGTATATGAAGCAATCTTTATAGCTCGAATATTCTACCTTGTCTTGTTCTCACTCTAATTTGATAGCACTTTTTATTTTCGTTTCTTCAAGGTTTCTGTTTCAACTTAACTTATTAGATAATTTTTCTTTCTTTTTAAATCAAACCATGTACTTACAACATATTGACCAAATTATCTTTGTATGTTCTATTAATACCAATAGTGTGGAAGACTCCTATTGCTATCATCAAGTGCTAGTAAAATTATACTCAATCCATTCATACATCCAATAGGACAAACACAAACTCAATATTGCTCCATATATGAATAAACTCCGAATTTCATAAAAGGGATCGACTATTCCAGAAGGGAATTCTAATGATGCAAACTTTATTTCTAGTTTGAACTAATGCAAAACTAAAATAGTAATGTAAAACTTATAAGATAGATTAAAAGGTCTTAAAGATCTCCCCAAACTTGAAATCAAGCTAGGCGGGATCAAATAATCCCTCACGATTATTTGATACCGTGATTATTGTAGATCACTGTGGCGCCATGGCACGCGGTATCTTCTCTTCACAGGCCAGCCTGAGGCGGAGGGATTGATTGACAGACTCTAATTCTTTAACACGCAGCTTATAGAAAATATTATTCCTCTCTAGCACTTTCACTTGTTCTTTAATGAGCTCATTATTGTCTTGAAGGGTTTGGATCGCCTTAAGACTCATAGAAAAACCTGATTCGGTTGTCTGCTTAATATCTTCATCAAGCTTATCAAGATAAAGTCGCAGCAACCAAAGATGCTTGGGTGTCCCTGGCGTCTCCTTGTCCATCTCTTCAATCTTCCGCTCGAGGGCTTTCAATTCCCTCTTCTGGCACTCATTGTCGGTGTCGAGGAACTCCATAGGGACGACCTTGATCTCCTTGCCTTGCTCGCTATTGCTCCCGATCTCCATAGGAACTTATCTCCTTGGCTTCTGTCCCTTGGTTTGCTTGTCCTCAAGTATGAAGAAGAGATAGATTGGTTTCTAGAGATTATGATTAGAGAGAGAGACAATGGTAGTATATTAGAGGGGTCAGAGGTCGGTAAAACTCGCGACAAACCCCAAATTCACGCCCAAGAAAAGAATCTTAACGTAATAGGAAAATAAACTCACGGATTTGGAGGGTCCTACCGTGTAACGACCAACTATACGGGCATGGCCCGTATAGATCCGGCCGTATAGTTGGTTTCGGGCAGATATTTCCAAATATCTCGAGTTCAGGTCAGTTAAGTTACTGACTTGGAACCAACAAACCGTTTTTTAATACTCGGAAAGATGAAAAAGTAATCGAAATGTCTGAGAGTTTAATGAACAACTATACGGCATGAATATCTTCTCCGGTCATATAGTTGCCACCGCATAGATATAGACACCAAAAATCAAAAGTGTCTGAGAGTTCAACAACCAACTATACGACTGGAATATTTTCTTTGGTCGTATAGTTACGACCGTATAGATCCAGACATCGAAAACAATTTCGCAAAGAAGATACAGAGGGTTTAACGACCAACTATACGGAGGGAGATTTCTCTCCGGTCGAATAGTTGCACCTTTATAGTTGGTAAAAACCTCCAGAAACTTCAGAAAAACACAGGCAATTCAAAGGCAAAAAATTTAGAAGTAAAATCTATGAAAATAAATCTCTTATTTGAGTAAGAACACTTACCTTGAACTTACCGTTTACTTATTCAAGGATGACACCTCCAACAACAAATACTCCTTCTCTTTAGGAGGAATTGACCTTAGTTCATTGAATAATTCTCATAAGCAAAAATCACCAGGACTAAAGTTCCTCTTAATAATATTGGTGTCTTGCTAGGCAAATATGGACACTACATCCAACATCTTTATATCTTGCCTCTGCATGATCTGTAGCTCAAGGAGTCTTGGCTTATGGTTCTTCCTCTCAAGGAGTTCTTTTAAACCATCACGATTTGTATGAACTCTTACTTTTGCATCAACTATATAAGAATGGAATTTATCGCAAGAGAAAAATACAGCAAAAAGTTCCCTCTCTTCCTTAGGATAATTCTTTTGAGCACTATTGAGAGTTCTACTAGCATGATGTATAATATTAAATCTGCGACCTATGTGTTGACCCAGAGTTACTCCTACATCATCATCACTAGCTTCACATATTAAGTCAAAAGTCATATCCCAGATAGGTGGTTTAATGATAGGAGCATGGGATAAAGCATTTTTAAGTTTATCAAAGGCTATAAGACATTTATCATCAAAATTAAATCTCACTCCTTTTTGCAGAAGGTTAGTCAAAGGTTTAGATATTACGGAGAAATTTCTAATGAACCTTCTATAAAAACCCACATGACTAAGGAAACTCTTATACCTTTTATATCCCTAGGTTGTGGCATTATCTCTATGGCCTTAACCTTAGCTCTATCCACTTCAATTCCCTTACCTGATACCTTATGTCCAAGGACTATACCTTCTTTGACCATAAAATGACACTTCTCCCAGTTTAGAACAAGATTGGTTTCTTCGCAACACTGCAAAACTCTTCTGAGAGTATCCAAGCAACTAGTAAACGAAGTTCCTTAGACAGAAAATTCATCCATAAATACTTCCATTATCAGTTCTACAAAATCCGCAAAAATAGCAGTCATGCATCTTTGAAAAGTAGCTGGAGCATTACATAAACCAAAAGGCATATGTCGGTAAGCATGTAAACCATAAGGACTATGAAAGTTGTTTTAAGTTGGTCATCAGGATGAACAGCTATTTGAGAAAAACCAGAGTATCCGTCCAAGTAGCAAAAATGAGTGTGGTTTGCTAACCTTTCTAAAGTTTGATCTATGAACGGTAAAGGATAGTGATATTTCCTAGTTTCTTTATTCAATTTCCTGAAATATATGCACTTCCTATTCCAACAATAGTTTTAGTAGGTATCAATTCATTGTTTTCATTAGGAATAACAGTAAAACCTCCCTTCTAAGGGACACAATGAACAATACTTACCCATTCACTTTCTTTTATAGGATAGATTATACATGCACCCAATAGGCGTACAATTTCTTTTCTTACCACTTCCTTCATTTTGGGCTTCAGTCTTCTATTAAATTCCGCAACTGGTTTAGCACCTTCTTCCATGAATATTCGATGGACGGTTATCATGGGACTAATGCCCTTTAAATCATCCATTGAGTACCCAAAGGCCTTGCAATGCGCCTTAAGTATTTTCATGAGTTCTTCTTCTTCTCCTAAAAGTTTAGCACTAATAATAACAGGAAATTTGTTTGTATCATCTAAAAATCTGTATTTAAGATTATCTGGTAGAGTCTTCAATTTAGGGGGTGGTAATTCCTCATCTCCTCTCTTTTATGGCTCTTCAAAAGCCTCATTAGTTGGAGGACCTATAATGGGAAGTGAATTGAATTCATCTTCTAGTTCTTCTAGGGACTTGTCCTCCATTACTATTTTTTCATAATTTAAGTCTTCATTTGTTTCTTCTTCTTGATCACTAAAGAAGAGAGCTTCCATTTCCTCAATAGTTTTCTCTTTCTCTTCTTATTGTATTTGTGGTGGTCTGTCTTTAAATTTGGAAAAGCGGAATTCTTTTTCTCCTTCCCCAAGCTTAAGAGACACAATCTCCTTTTCGAAATCAACATTGGCACCTACATCACTCAAAACGTTTCTTTCGAATATAATTGGGAAAAGAGTGTTAGCTGGCATATCAACAACTATAAAATCGATAGGAAAGTTTTTGTTGCCAATTGTGACAGTTGCATCTTCAACTACTCCCATTAGAATTCAAAGAGTTTTATTGGCTAACATGATTGTCACATCAGTATTTTTAATTGTATTTGGTTCTATTTCTTCTTTTATTTATAAATAGAAATCATAAGATATAACATTAACTTCGGTGCCAAGATCGCATAAACCATAATGCAAGGTTTCTTTAAATATGCATGGAAGAATTGGCTTACCCACATCTTTTACCTTTGTTTTACCTTCAACCAATACGGAAGTCTCTTTATCAAGTTCAACTATGTTACAATGTGCATACATAGCCATAATTCCTTCCTTGGTTACCTCTTCATTTTTGCTTTCTTCCACATGTTCCACATCTTCTGGCATACTTTCCTCTTCCTTCTTCTCCTATACTGCTTTGACCTGTTCATATTCAAAAATATGCTTATATGCAATGTTAGGGAAAGGTATCTCATATGTTGGTTCTAGGGAGGCCAGTGTTGATTTAACTTCTCTTTTCTTCTCAGGTTCGGGTGGCGGATCATACTTGACCAAACCCTCTTTTGGAGCTTTGATGTGTTTTGTAAAAGCTTTAACAACTTGCAACACAAGATCTGAATCCAAATAAAGTTCTTTAGATAATTCTTTAACATGGCCCTTTTTATTATAGTCATGAATACAATCATGATCTATTTCTATGCCTCCTTCGCTTCCTAGACCAAAATTCCATGAAACTCTATGATCGTGAGTTCTATTAAGTAAAGCCCAAGCTTTAGTTATAGGAAGATTCATAAAGGCTCCTTCCGTGAAAGAGTCTAGTTCAATTTTATTAGGTTCAAATTAAAGGTTCAAATTAACCGCCATAAAAGATATGCAATAAATACCATTCAGGCAAATCATGATGAGGACATAGATTAAGAAAATCTTTAAATCTGATATAAGCTCTTACTAGTCCTTCATTAGGACGGTTCCTCCAAGTCATTATAAGATGCCTGATTCCAAAAGATTTTGATAGTGGGTAATATTTTGCTAGAAACTCACAGGCTAAATTATCCCAAGTAGTAATGGCTTCTGGGGGTAGAGATCTATACCATGAGAGAGCTAAACTAGTCAACGCCTGACTAAAAAGTTTGACCCTTACCTCATTAGCAGTATATCCCGTCAATTGAAAAGTGCCACATATATCTTTGAAACATGCAATATGCTCATATGGATCGAGATCTTCTTCATCCCCAGTAAATTGCTTCTTGTGTAGAATACCAAGTAATAGAGGATTTATTTCAAACCCCCTTGTCTTCTCATTGGAGTTGTCTCTTATATATATATCATAGGGCTTCCCAAAGTGGATGAGTGGGTTAGCACTAGTCATATGCTAAAACTCCATCATGTTGGTGGAAACCTGTAACTCAAAACAAAACTTAGCAAGACAAAAATAAATAAGCAAAAACTAAAAGACCTACAACGCTTAGCTTCCCAGCAACAGCGCCAGAAAATAGCTTGATGACTGCAAGTGCAAAGGTTGTTTGTAGCTAGTTTCGAAATAAAGATCTTGATCCCACAGGGAGCAGGAGTCAGAAGTCTAATAACTCTTGAATTAAATACTACAATATAAATGCTAAATAAAGTTCTAAGTGACAAGATAAAATGCGAGTATTGCGTAAAAAGGTGTTTTGGGGTTTTTGGTATAAGAGCAACAATAAGTAAAGTAAATCATCTGAACACAGAAAATAAGTATCGCGTATGTAAAAGAGATTGGAACTGCAATAGTGAAAAAGCATCCTCAGGGAGTAGCGGATACATCACTAGCATTATAAGGAACTAAGGTAAAGATTATTATCATGAACATTCTCAACTGTGTATGTATGGGAGGAACTCCGTATTTGGACAAATAGGCACAAACCACTGCTCACATCATCCTCATAACCACAACAGTCAGCAATCGATATCAATCAAACTACTGCGCTATTAAGGGACTTAATCCCGTAGGACATATCCCATGGCATGGATAGTGTTCCATGAGTTTCCTCGGTTCCCAAGTTGATACGTAAGGAGTGCCAACAGCTTTATAGTCACTGTAAGTGCTAACACACCTCTATCTACCAACAAGTAGTTCCCTCCATCAAGTCCCCATAAGAGGCAAATATTGAGAGGTCGACTTCTCCCAACATCAAGATAAAGACAATGTAACACATGGTCACAACGATGAATATCATAATAAACTTTATCTTATTTCAATCTCATACTAGGGTTTCTCCGTCTCCCCAAGAACTAATGATCTACTTATACATGGAGGCAATCAACATCATGGCAATAACAATGGAATCTATCATAGATGAATAGTACTTGTATAATCCACAACGAGTATGGAAATTACAACAAGATCTAGAGAAGATGTATATGGGATGGATGGAGATGGTGGTGATGCAGCAGTTGATGATGAAGATCGATGCCTTAGCCTCCCGGATCTGTGCAGGGTGAAGATGGATCCCTGGTGGACGAGTTCCCTCTCCAGATGTCTTCCAGAGGTGAGGTTTCAGTGATTTCTGGTTGTTTTGTATGTCGTCTCTCTCATCCAGTTGCACGGGGTGAAACTATTTGAGGAGGCGTTGGTGGTGCCAACTATACGGCGGGTACTATATGGCCAGAAAATTTATTCCCGCCGTATAGTTGGTCGTTAAACAGTCTGTACGCCTTGATCGCTTTGGGTTTTCCTTTGGTATTATTGATATTTCCCAAATAAGCAATTTGCGTTGTTTTTGACTCCTTTTCTCCTTAGTACAATTGCTCCAAGAATTGTGTTCGTTGTATCCATCATCTATCCTGATCCTGGTGAAAACAGACATAAAATATGCACGCAAGCGCCGTAAAATACCAAGATCCTACATCTACAATGCAAAATAATAATATAAAACATGATGAAGATATGGACTCATAAATTCCATATCAACTACTGTGAGAGAGACAGACACCTGCTAGCCACTTATACGTACAAGCCATATGTCGAGCGTGGAACCAGTCTCACGTAGGATTACACGTAAGGTTGGTCCGAGCCGCTTCATCTCACAGTACCGCGATATAAACAAATACACGTGGGAAGGTAACAATTAGGGTATCGATGCCCATACTTTGCATGTGTCTATCTGTACTAGCATACTAACATAGACCTAGGCTCTGATACCACTTTAGGGTTTCCGCAGAAATAACAAAAAATTTACTACTCGTAACATCCTGAATGCCCAAGGACCTACCTAGAAGTAATGCAGTAATGGAGGAAGACAGTGGTAATGTACCCTTGAAGACCAAGAAAGCATTACGCTCATGTAGGAGCGTGGATGATGTTGTCGTACCTGTCCGACCTCAAGGTCGCGAAGCTCCTGGCACGCCGCCCATTGTCTAGGTCCTTATACGATGGTCCGGAAGCTTCGATGGCCCCACTGAGTTATCACATGCATACGGTGCAATGCGATGACTCACGAACTCCTTGATCCCTGTTGGGGTTGCGGAAGTAGACCCCCTGGCGAAATCCCTGTGGCACAACAGCGTCCCACAAATGCGTTGACTTTGCGCGCATAGTCCTTACTTGGGACCGTGCCACGACGAAGGCAACTAAATAGAGGGGGTATTCTCCGAGGAAGAATGCCTCAGAGAGTATCTTATTGTGTGTTTTATTTCACCCATAGGCACCCCTTTATATAGGCTAAGGGAGGTGTTCCCTCCCTCTTAGGTGCCCCATGTGGGACTAAAGGTAAAGGAAAACTGCACCAATTTTCGTCCAACCGGATGTGCCAAATCACTACGGCCCAAAGCAGCAAAAAAACCAAAAAAACAAAAACAACGGAAGCAAATAAGCCAGCGCTAGCCGTGTGGGCCTTGGTGCGACCCACCTCGCACCCTGGTCGGCCACGTGCGCGTCAGCTCGCTGGCGCCCAGCGCCTCAACCCGGGTAGACCAGGTGCCGACCTACCCGGGTACGTTGCCCGTCGATCGCGGCCCGCAGGGGCCTAGGCGACCTCGTCCATCTGTTGTACCCGTGCGGCGGTTAATAAAAATGCCCACACGACCTGTTTCAAAACTAGCCCGTTTCTGCTATTTGCTTTGTCTTTTCAGTGTGATTTCTTTTAGTCAAATCACTTTGAGGATTTGACCTAATAAGAAAGACACTTTTATAAATCTTAATTTAAATATTATTTAGAATATATTAATTCACAATTAACATAAAATAAATAAATATTCAAATTCTCATTTATCTGAAACTCCTTTCAGTCCTTTTCCTTATTCCTTCTTTCTCCGAACAACTTCGGATCTCTCTGGAACAATTCAGACTTCTTTCTCTTCTATGATTCCATCTCACAGGATGATCTCCAAGAGTCATATCGCCCTTAAGCGTGTTTCCCTATGGTTCAGGAATGCTCTAGACATGATCCATATCAATGATCAACAGAGGGATCGGGATGCCCATGTGACCCCTATGCACTGCACGAATCTCCATCGTGTGAACCTGAAACAATATATCCAATTCCCTTGTTCGTGAGACAAGACTTGTCTAAGATTTTATCATTGGTATCATGATACCTTGTTCAATATCGTTTCCAACGATTACTATTTTACTCGTTGCCGTGAAATACCATCTCCATGACCTAGTCATGTGTTCCGCAACATAGATGTAATTCGTTGAGTAGGCCCAGTTGTATCTTCCCATCACATAGGAGAACAATTCCCGCTCTTGAAGCATATTGCCTCAATGTGCTCCTTTAGATACCCAACGTGTACCTTTATAGCCACCCTGTCACGAGATGGTGGTTGATATAGTCAAAGCATCCTCCGGTAACAGTGATTGATATGATCTCATGGTCTAAGGATTATGACAATCTGTTTCTTGGACAATTGCAACATGAACTAAGTGACATGATCATGTTGCAACAATCATTGGTGGGAAGTGTCCATCACATCATTCTAGATTATATGACTTCATTGTTAGTGACTTTTGTTTAGCCCATGATTAGGAAACCTTGATCATCGTCTATCCAATGAACTAGTTGAATAGAGGATACTAGGGACCTGGGTTTGTTTGTATACCACATATGTATCAACTTTTTCGCTCGATACAGTTATAACATGATATAAATCTATTATGAACTAATGTGATATGACAATAATACCCTTTTATTATTTGCCTCTAGGGCATATCTCCTTCATCAACCATGTCTGGAGTGTTCCCGATCCGTGAGGTATCATGCTTAAGGGCTTGATGATTCTCAGAGAGCGTTTTGGTATCGGCAGAATCACCGAAGGAAACAAAGAGAAACCCGGAAGGGTTTTGGTAAGTCCGTAGGATGTCCGAAGTGGAGGTGGAAGGAGTTCCATAGCCACGGGGATTGGATAATATGTAAGTAAATGTTAAATATTGATTTAATCATTTATTTATAATTATTTAATAAAATAAAATGAATTAAAAGGTCAAATACCTAATTGGGCCAAAATTCCTAGGGAAAAGGGCCCATGAGGGAAAATACCAAAAGGGAGAAAAGGAGGAGAGGCCGCATGGGCCCCATGCACCCACCGGCTGGGCCCATGGGGGCCTTGGCCGGCCAGCCACCCCTCCCCCTCTCCTCTCGCTTTTTCTTAGTCCCATATGTCTAAGGCAATTAACTATGAGAGAGGTATTTTTACAAAATAAATATACAATAATCAATAGAACGTTTCCTCTCTTTTGGGGAGACCTCCAGTTGATACTCTCTCTCTCTCTCTCCCATGACCATGGTCCCAAGTCTGGACTGCACAAGTGATGAATGCAAGTGCACAGATCGTTTGTAGCTAGTTTCAAACTAAAGATATCGATCCCACAGAGAGAAGGAGTCTGAAGTCTAATAATTCTTGAAATAAACATTACACTAGTAATGCTTCATAAAGTTTTAAGTGACAAGATAAAATGCGAGTATTGCGTAAAAAGATGTTTTTGGGTTTTGGGTATAAGAGCAATAATAAGTAAAGTAAAACAACTGAATACAGAAAGTAAGTATCATGTATGTAAGAGAGATTCGAACTGCAATAGGGAAAAGGCGTTCTCAGGGAGTAGCAGATTCACCACTAGCATTATAAGGAGCAAAGGTAAATATTATTATCATGAACATTCTCAACTATGTATGCGTGGGAGGAACTCCGTATTTGGACAAATAGGCAGCAACCGCTGCTCACATCATCCTCATAACCACAACAGTCAGCAATCGACATCTATCGCATTACTGCGCAATTAAGGGACGTAATCCCATAGGACGTATCCCATGGCATAGATAGTGTTCCGTGAGTTTCCTCGATTTCCCAAGTTGATACGTAAGGAGTGCCAAAAACTTTATAGTCACTGTAAGTGCTAACACACCTCCGTCTACCAACAAGTAGTTCCCTCCATCAAGTCCCCATAGGAGGCAAATATTGAGAGGTCGACTTCTCCCAAAATCAAGATGAAGACAATCTAACACATGGTCACAGTGATGAATATCATAATAAACTTTATCTTATTTCAATCTCATACTAGGGTTTCTCCATCTCCCCAAGAACTAATGATCTACTCAGACATGGAGGCAATCAACATCATGGCAATAACAATGGAATCTATCATAGATAAATAGTACTTGTATAAATACACAACGAGTACGGAAATTACAACAAGATCTAGACAAGATGTAGATGGGATGGATGGAGATGGTGGTGATGCAGCGGTGGATGATGAAGATCGATGCCTTAGCCTCCCGGATTTGTGCAGGGCGAAGATGGATCCCCGATGGACAAGTCCCCCCTTCAGATGCCTTCCAGAGGTGAGGTTTCTATGATTTCTAGGTGTTCTATATGTCGTCTCTCTGATCTAGTTGCATGGGGTGAAACTATTTGAGGAGGCGGTGGCGGTGCCAACTATACAGCGGGAACTAAATGTCTAGAAAATTTATTCCCACCGTATACTTGGTCGTTACACCATCCGTCTCCCTTGATTGCTTCGGGTTTTCTTCTAGTATTATTAATATTTCCCAAATAAGCGATTTACGCTGTTTTTGTCTCCTTTTCTCCTCAGTACAACTACTTCAAGAATTGTGTCCATTGTATCCATCAGCTGTCATAATCCTGGTGAAAACAGACATAAAATATACGCGGGAGCGCCATAAAATACCAAGATCCTACATCTATAATGCAAAATAATAATATAAAACATGATGCAAATATGCACTCATCAACTTCCCCAAGCTTAGACTCTTGCTTCTCCCGAGCAAGTTTTAGCTTAATGGATGTGATCCTCATATTCATGAAGCCGCGCCAATAAAATAAATGAGGCGGTTACAACATGTGTTTATCATATACGATACATAGGAATAAGTTCATGAATATTACCTTACTCGAACCATCTGAATAGTATTAGCAGGCTTCCATGCCTTAGTGATCAATAGTTCACGAAAGATGAATCTCAACATAATGTAAAAGTATCCAGTTCAACCAAATTTGTTAGCGAGGTATTCCCAAGTGTTTTAGGATTAACATATTCACTTGGGATTCAAAATCTTGAAAGTGTCTCTTTGTCATACTAAAATACAGTGGTGTATGCCTATTTGCTCTTTGCACATTCGCTCTTTTCTTCTTCTTTCTTTTCTTCTCTTTTGTTTATATGCTCACACTTTTGTTTAAGTGTTGTGCAAAGGAGCTAGCCATACATTCCACTTCATGTAGGAATTCAAAGTTTAACGATCTCAATTATCAAATTCCAATTGTATATGAAGCATCTTTATGACTTGAATATTCTACCTCGACTTGTTCTCACTCTATTTTTGATAGCACTCTTTATTTTCCTTTGTTCAAGGTTTTATTTTTCAACTCAACATATTAGATAATTTTTCTTTCTTTGTAAATCAAACCATGTACTTACAACATATTGACCAAATTATCTTTGTATGTTCCATTAATATCGATGGTGTGGAAGACTCCTATTGCTATCATCAAGTTCAAGTAAAATTATACTCAAGCCATTCATATATCAAATAAGACAAACACAAACTCAAAATTGTTCCATATATAATAATAAACTCGGAATTTCATAAAAAGGATCGACTATTCCTAAAGGGAATTGTAATGATGTAAACTTATTTCTAGTTTGAGCTAATGCGAAAATAGTAATGAAAACTTATAAGATTGATTAGAAGGTCTTAAAGATCTCCCCCAAGCTTGGAATCAAGCTATGTGGGATCAAATAATCCCTTGCGATTATTTGATATCGTGATTATTGTAGATCACTGTGGTGCCATGGCGCGTGGTATCTTCTCTTCATGGGCCAGCCTGAGACGTAGGGATTGATTGACTGCTTCTAATTCTTTAACACACAGCTTGTAGAAAAGATTATTCCTCTCCAGCACTTTCACTTGTTCTTTGATGAACTCATTGTTATCCTGAAGGGTTTGCAGCGCCTTAAGACTCATAGAAAAACCTGCTTCGGTTGTCTGCTTGATATCTTCATCAAGTTTGTCAAGATAAAGTCACAGCAACCGAAGATGTTTGGGTGCCCCTGGCGTCTCCCTGTCCATCTCTTCAATCTTCAGCTCGAGGGCCTTCAAATCCTTCTTCCGACACCCATGGTCAGCGTCGAGGAACTCCAAAGGGATAGCCTTGATCTCCTTGCCTTGCCTGCTATTGCTCCCAATCTCCATAGGAACTTGTCTCCTTGACTTCCGTCCTTTGGTTTGCGTGTTCTCGAGTATGAAGAAGAGATAGATTGGTTCCTGGAGATTATGATTAGAGAGAGAGACAATGGTAGTATATAAGAGGGGTCAAAGGTCGGTAAAACTCGCGAGAAACACAAAATTATCGCCTAAGAAAAGAATCATAATGAAACATGGAAACAAATCATGGATTCGAAAGAGACCTGTCGCATAATGACCAACTATACGGGCGCGACCCGTATAGCTCCGGCCGTATAGTTGGTTCCCAGCAGATATTTCCAAATATCTCGAGTCCAGGTCGGTTAAGTAACGACTCGGAACCGACAATAAGGTTTTTTTGAATAGCGAAAAGGCAAACAAAAAACATCTGGTAGTTTAACGACCAACTATACAGCCGGAATATTGGCTCCGGTCGTATAGTTGCGACCGTATAGATATAAACATCAAAATCAAAAGTGCCTGAGAGTTTAACGACCAACTATACAGCCGGAATTATTTCATCCAGTCGTATAGTTGTGCCCGTATAGTTCCAAACATCGAAAACAATTTTGCAAAGAAGATACAGAGAGTTTGACGACCAACTATACGACGGGAGCTTCCTCTCTGGTCATATAGTTTTGCCCGTATAGTTAGTAAAAACCCTCAAAAACTTCAAAAACACAAGGAATTCAAAGGCATAATTTTTAGGAGTAAAATCTGTGAAAATAAATCACTTATTGGAGTAAGACCACTTACCTTGATCTTACCGTTTACTTATTCGGGGATGAAAAAATCCTCCAACAACAAAGGCTTCTTCTCTTTTGAAGGAATTTACCTTAGTTTAGTAAATAATTCCCGTAAAAGAAAATCACCAGGACTAAAGTTCCTCTCAATAAGATTGGTGTCTTGCTGGGCAAACATGGACACTACATTCAACGTTTTTATTTCTTGCCTCTGCATAATCTGCAACTCAAATTCTTGAAGTGAAAGAATCCAACGGATCAGTCATGGCTTATGGTCTTTCCTTTCAAGGAGTTCTTTTAAGCCATCATGATCCATATGAACTCTTACTTTTGCATAAACTAAATAAGGGAAAAAATTATCACAAGAGAAAAATATAGAAAAAAGTTCCTTTTCTTCCGTAGGATAATTCTTTTGAGCACCATTAAGAGTTCTACTAGCATGATGTATAATATTAAATCTGCGACCAATGTGTTGTCCCAGAGTTGCTCCTACAACTTCATCACTAGCTCCACATATTAAGTGAAAAGTCATATCACAGATAGGAGGTTTAATAGGAGCACGGGATAAAGAATTCTTGAGTTTATTAAAGGCTATAAGACATTTATAGTCAAAATTAAATCTTACTCCCTTTTGCAGGAGGTTAGTCAAAGGTTTAGATATTCCAGAGAAATTTCTAATGAACCTTCTATAAAAACCCACATGACCAAGGGTTGTGGCATTCTCTCTATGGCCTCAACCTTAGCTCTATCCACTCCAATTCCCTTACCCGATACATTATGTCCAAAGACTATACCTTCTTTGACCATACAATGGCACTTCTCTGAGTTTAGAACAAGATTGGTTTCTTCACAACGCTGCAAAACTCTTTTGAGATTATCCAAACAACTAGTAAATGAAGTTTCATAGACAGAAAAGTCATCCATAAATACTTCCATTATCAGTTCTATAAAATCCGCAAAAATAGCAGTCATGCATCTGTGAAAAGTAGCTGGAGCATTACATAAACCAAAAGGCATACATCGGTAAGCATGTAAACCATAAGGACTAATGAAAGTTGTTTTAAGTTGGTCATCCGGATGAACAACTATTTGAGAAAAACAAAAGTATCCGTCCAAGTAGCAAAAATGAGTGAAGTTTGCTAACCTTTCAAAAGTTTGGTCTATGAACGGTAAAGGATAGTGATCTTTCCTAGTTTCTTTATTCAATTTCCTGATGTCTATGCACATCCTTTGCCCAACAATAGATCTAGTAGGTATTAATTCATTGTTTTCATTAGGAACAATAGTAAAACCGCTTTTCTGAGGGACACAATGAATAGGACTTACCCATTCACTTTCTTTAACATGATAGATTATACCTATGTCCAGTAGGCGTACAATTTCTTTCCTTACCACTTCTTTCATTTTAGGCTTCAATCTTCTATTAAATTCCGTAACTGGTTTAGCACCTTCTTCCATGAATATTCGATGGACGGTTATCATGGGACTAATGCCCTTCAAATAATCCATTGAGTACCCAAAGGCCTTGCGATGATCCTTGAGTATTTTCATAAGTTCTTCTTCTTCTCCTGAAAGTTTAGCACTAATAATAACAAGAAATTTATTTGTATCATCTAAAAACCTGTATTTAAGATTATCTGGTAGAGTCTTCAACTCCGGGGGTGGTAATTCCTCGTCCCCTCTCTTTTCTGGCTCTTCAAAAGCCTCATCAGTTGTAGGCCCTATAATGGGAAGTGAATCGAGTTTATCTTCTAGTTCTTCTAGGGACTTGTCCTCCATAACTATTTCTTCACAATTTGAGTCTTCATTTATTTCTTCTTCTCGATTACTAAAGAAAAGAGCTGCCATTTTCTCGATAGTTTTCTCCTTCTATTCTTCTTGTATTTATGGAGGCCTGTCTTGGAAAAGTGGAATTCCTTTTCGGCTCCCCCAAGCTTAAGAGACATAATGTCCTTTTTGAAATCAACATAGGCACCTACATCACCAAAAAAGTTTCTTCCAAATATAATTGGGCAAAGAGTGTCAGCTGGCATATCAACAACTACAAAATCAATGGGAAAGTTTTTGTTGCCAATTGTGACAGTTGCATCTTCAACTACTCCCATCGGAATTCTAAGATTTTTATTAGCTAACATGATTGTCATGTCAGTATTTTCAATTGTAGCTAGTTCTATTTCTTCTTTTATTTCTAGATAGAAATCATAAGATATAATATTAACTTCGGTGCCAAGATCACATAAACCATAATGCGAGGTTTCTTTAAATATGCAGGGAAGAATAGGCTTACCCACATCTTTTACCTTTGTTTTACCTTCAACCAATACGAAAGTATCTTCATCAAGTTCAACTATGTTACAATGCGCGTACATAGCCATAATTGCTTCCTTGGTTACCTCTTCATCTTTGGTTTCTTCCAGATGTTCTACAACTTCTTGTATAAATTTCCTCTTCCTTATTTTCCTGTGCTGCTTTGACCTGTTCATATTCAATAATATGCTTCTTTGTAGTGTTAGGGAAAGGTATCTCATATGTTGGCTCTAGGGAGGCCAGTGTTGCTTTAACTTCTCTTTTTTTCTCAGGTTCGGGTGGTGGATCATACTTGACCAAACCCTCTTTTGGATCTTTGATATGTTCTGTAAAAGCTTTAACAACTTGCAACACAAGATCTGAATCCAAATAAAGTTCTTAGATAATTATTTAACATGGCCTTTTTTTATTATAGTCATGAGTACAATCATGTTCTATTTCTACGCCTCCTTCACTTCCTAGACCAAAATTCCATGAAACTCTATGATCGCGAATTCTATTAAGTAAAGCCCAAGCTTTAGCTATAGGAAGATTCATAAAGGCTCCTTCTATGAAAGAGTCTAGTTCAATTTTATTAGGTTCAATTAAAGCGCCATAAAAGATATGCAATGAATACCATTCAGGCAAATCATGATGAGGACACAGGCAAAGTAAATCTTTAAATTTGATATATGCTTTTACTAGTCCTTCATTAGAACGGTTCTTCCAAGTCATTATAAAACGCCTGATTCCAAAAGATTTTGATAATCGATAATATTTTGCTAGAAAGTCACAAGCTAGATTATCCCAAGTAGTAGTGGCTTCTGGGGGTAGAGATCTATACCATGAGAGGGTTGTACTAGTCAAAGTCTGACTAAAAAGTTTAACCCTTACCTCATCAGCAGTATATCCCGTCAATTGAAAAGTGCCACATATATCTTAAAACATGCAATATACTCATATGCATCAGGATATTCTTCATCTCCAGGAAATTGTTTCTTGTGTAGAATATCAAGTAATAGAGGATTTATTTCAAACCCCCTTGTCTTCTGGTTGGAGTTGTCTCTTCTATAAATATCATAGGGCTTCCCAAAATGGTTGAGTGGGTTAGCACTAGTCATATGCTCAAACTCCATCATGTTGGTGGAAACCTGTAACTCAAAACAAAACTTAGCAAGACAAAAATAAATAAGCAAAAACTAAAAGACCTACAACGCTCAGCTCCCGGGAAACGGCTCTAGAAAATAGCTTGATGACTGCAACTGGACAAATCGTTTGTAGCTAGTTTCGAAATAAAGACATTGATCCCACAGGGAGCAGGAGTCTGAAGTCTAATAATTCTTGAAATAAATATTACACCAGTAATGCTTAATAAAGTTCTAAGTGACAAGATAAAATGCAAGTATTGCATAAAAAGGTGTTTTTGGGTTTTGGGTATAAGAGCAACAATAAGTAAAGTAAAACAACTGAATACAGAAAGTAAGTATCACATATGTAAGAGAGATTAGAACTGCAATAGGGAAAAAGGCGTTCTCAGGGAGTAGCGGATTCACCACTAGCATTATAAGGAGCTAAGGTAAAGATTATTATCATGAACATTCTCAACTATGTATGTCTGAGAGGAACTCCGTATTTGGACAAATAGTCAGCAACCGCTACTCACATCATCCTCATAACCACAACAGTCAGCAATCGACATCTATCGCATTACTGCGCTATTAAGGGACGTAATCCCATAGGACGTATCCCATGGCATGGATAGTGTTCCGTGAGTTTCCTTGATTTCCCAAGTTGATACTTAAGGAGTGCCAACAGCTTTATAGTCACTGTAAGTGCTAACACACCTCCATCTACCAACAAGTAGTTCCCTCCATCAAGTCCCCATAGGAGGCAAATATTGAGAGGTCGACTTCTCCCAAAATCAAGATGAAGACAATCTAACACATGGTCACAGTGATGAATATCATAATAAATTTTATCTTATTTCAATCTCATACTAGGGTTTCTCCATCTCCCCAAGAACTAATGATCTACTCAGACATGGAGGCAATCAACATCATGGCAATTACAATGGAATCTATCATAGATAAATAGTACTTGTATAAATCCACAACGAGTACGGAAATTACAACAAGATCTAGACAAGATGTAGATGGGATGGATAGAGATGGTGGTGATGCAGTGGTGGATGATGAAGATCGATGCCTTAGCCTCCCGGATCTGCGCATGGCGAAGATGGATCCCCGGTGGATGAATTCCCCCTCCAGATGCCTTCCAGAGGTGAGGTTTCCGCGATTTCTGGGTGTTCTGTATGTCGTCTCTCTGATCGAGTTGCACAGGGTGAAACTATTTGAGGAGGCGGCGGTGCCAACTATACGGCAGGAACTATACGGTTGAAAATTTTATTTCGGCTGTATAGTTGGTCATTAAACCGTTTGTCTCCCTTGATTGCTTCGGGTTTTCTTTTGGTATTATTAATATTTCCCAAATAAGCAATTTATGCTATTTTGACTCCTTTTCTCCTCAGTACAACTTCTTAAAGAATTGTGTCCATTGTATCCATCATCTGTCCTGATCCTGGTGAAAACAGACATAAAATGTGCGCGAGAGCGTCGTAAAATACCAAGATCCTACATCTACAATGGAAAATAACAATATAAAACATGATGCAAATATGCACTCATCAGTGAGCAGGAATCTTCTTCACTGAGGTGCGTCGTCATGCTGCGGGATTCGGATCCAGAAGCTCTACTTCCGTAACTGCTGCTGGATCAGAGGAGCGAGAGTCATCGTCAGACACAGGACGTGTGTAACTCCCTCGGAGGTGCAACACTTGGGGCACTAGGAGTCGTTGGAGCATCAGGAGCCAAAGGACTTCAACACAACCCCGAGGTCGACTTTGGAACAACTACATAAACCATGCTCTCCGAGTGTTGTCAACGCTTTTCGGTCTTCAAGCGTAAGTTCGTGAAAATCCCCTCCCGTTACTGCATTACTAATAGATAGGTCCTGGCATTAGGGTTCTTGGCGTAGGAAAAAATTATTGTTTTCACACGCAAACCTCTAAAGTGGTATCAGAGCTAGATCTATGCGTAGTATTGCTAGTACGGGTAGAACACACGAGATGTAGCGTGTGGGTGTTGATCTTTTAGTTGTTACCCTCCCACATGTACTTGTGTATACCGCATTAATGCTTGATGAAGCAGCCCCAACTGACTTTACGTGTTCATTCGCGGGACTGGTCCACGCTTGACATACGGCTTGTACTGTATAAAGTGGCTTTGGGGGGTTGTCTGTCTCTCTTGCATTAGTTGGTATGCCATTTGTAAAGGAGGTCCCCGAAAGGGGTGTTGTATAGACAACTACTTGATCATCATTGTGGTGGAAGTTCATAGGTAAGAATCAGTTCTTGTGCGAAAGCCCTAGAAGCCATGTAAAACATGCAAAGATAAAGTAGAGGCATCTAACTTTGTTTTGCAGGGGCGTTGTGATGTGATGTGGTAGTAGTCAAGGTAAAGTAGTTTACTTACTGTTACTAAGTAGTAGTAGCGGTCATGGTGATGGTGGACTACCATGCCAGAGGCACCGGTACCTTGGTGCTGGAATCTGGAGACACGGGATGGAGATCACAGCGTGAAGACCATATCACATTGCACTTACATTCAATGTTAACTGTTTGTGCATCTTATTGTGTGCTAGTATTAGATACTCAACGGTAGCCTAATAAGATGATCCCTAATCAAATACTAATGAAAGTGTTCTCCCTTAGTGTGCACCACCAAGAAAGTTCTCCGTTATGAGGCAGGCCATGAAGATCGAGTCTCAGACATATCTGTATTCGCATATGGTGGGTATAAGCCATGTTGCATAGCGGATACACTAAGGTTGACTTGGCAAGCCTAGCATGTGTAGACATGGCCTTAGAACATGGATGGTCGAAAGATCGAGCACGAGTCGCATGAATGATGTGATTGACGTTTCGGTGTCCACCTTTGCAACTATATCGCCGGTCGTGATGATCGGGGGCGGTGTAGCGAATAGGGATAGTGTAATCACTAAAACCCTTTTGGGGATATGAGTTTTTAGTGGAGTTCTTATTTAACTTATATAATTATAAAATTAGTCTAAATTCCTTTTGCAATTATAAAGGTAGAAATGGCTCGCCGTGAAGCTTACTTTGATGTTGCTGAGTGGGTAGTTGCTGGAAAGCTTAGACCTGATGGATCCAACTTCCCTGAGTGGCTTGAGCGTCTGAATGATCTCCTTAGTAAGAACAACATGGTTGACTACATACGTTATGTGCTAGATCTAGATGAGCCAGATCACTATGAGAGTGAGACCCCACGAGAGCGGGTAGACCGCCATTTTCATCATGAGATGTCCACATACATTCAACTGATAATGCGCTACGGGATGGTGAACAAACTACATCTACTCATGGGTGATCTTGACCCACATGGGATGGTGGATCGTCTAAGGACGGAGTTCGTAAGCTGAGTGAGCATATGGAAGCACGAGTTTCTTGGAGACTTCCTTTCCATACATATGGAGGAACACACTTGTTTGGAGAGTCACTTGGAGCGCATGCATGATGCACACACGAGACTTGTTTATTTCGCGGATTACTGGATGGACGAGTCATCTGCGATAGGCATATTACTTTGGTCGCTGCCTCCCAGCTACGAGGGATATGTCTAGACTTGCATCATGAACGGTGATACGGAAACACTGGATTTCCATGAGTTCATATTACGTTTCAAGAATGTAAGGGTTGAACCTGTCGCTAGAGAGGTCGTCGATGACGAAGGTATATATGATATACAGTTTTATAAATGTTATAATCTTGCAAACACTTGTTGCAGTATTGAAGTATCTGATACTTGTCCTGTTTTATGAAAATAGGTCCTTCTGCATAGAGCTAGTTGCTGGAGAGGAGGTGATGTTGCGTGTTGATGGCGAGCATGATGATGATAACCGACGACACTATCCCTTACCATTTATCATTTACTTTATCATTTTGGATGATTATTGTAATCGATGGATTATGAATTTCTTTAGTGTGTATCACACTTTGTGAGATGGTTATTCATATAAGCTTGTAACAAACAGTTGTTCTGCTTTTATGAATGATTTCTATTTGTGTTCATATGTTGTTTGATTATGTTTGAATTATCTGTGTTGTGAAACTAATTAATAATGCATGAACATTTGTAAAATATTGAAATGCCTTGAAAATAGCCAACTTAATGATATATTCATTTTGAATGAAACCATTATTTAAATTCGGAGTTATGTTGATAATATGTGAAAGTCATTTAATTTCTTGTCACATACGAATCATGCCCAAGTTCGGCAAGATAACTAAACACCGCGTATTGTATGAATACAAAGTGTTTGATTAATTTTTGATAAAAAATATATACGATGTATCATATTTCAACAAAGTGGTGATTGTCATTTTGTGATCATTGAATTTTGTAAAGAAGTTTACCAAATGAAACATAAGAGTGAAACTATTTGATATGATCAAAGAATTTTAGCATCAAGGGGTATAAAATAAAAGAGATCTAATTACTATGATTTGATCAATAGTAATGAAATTCAACGTTATAAGATTGACATAAGGAATTGTGAAATGCAATCCATTATTGACATGTCGAAGTGAAAAGCATCAAAATATGATATTTGATATCAAGTGGGTGAATAGGTGGCACCGAATAAAATGTTGTAGTGTAAATGTAAAGACCATTGGTTAGAAATAGCAAACACTCATCAAGTATAAAGTGAACCAACTGAATTCATGAGAACGACACCATATCTTGTATGGACCATCGTGGAAGTTTTGGAGTTATTCGATATCACCAAAACAAACAACGAACAATTCCTTATAGAATATTCATTGGAAACTTTGAATACAAAATCCATGGCTAGAACCAAAAGATAGTCAAAACTAGTATTTCTTAAATTTTGGTACATTCTCGAAGATTTTTTTGTTATTGACAATGAAGCTAATGGAAGATAGTGAAAAACATGACGAGGGTTCATAACCCTGCATTAGAGTATTGAGAAGTGCAACAGAACATGTTCCCGAATGGTTCTTTTCATAAAAGGAAAGGATCAATGATAATGATCATTGTGTTTTCTCCACTAGTGTTTTTACTACATGAAGTAGGATTCGAAAATGTACCCCACATCTTGTATGGAGACATTTATGAATCACTTGTCATGTTACCTAAATATGGCATACCTATGAACTACGAAGGAAATGATGGTAAACTAAAATTATGAGAAATCCTAGAGGCAAAATTCACTTAAGATTAGAAAGTAAAATGTTACTAAATCTTGTCAAGTAAAGGGGTTACTCAATTTTTCCAAAAGACTGCAAGGTCATGATGGAAAAGGTGAATGGCAAAGGCACGATTTGTCATGAATAATGTATTGGACAAAAGAGATTCAGAATTGCTAAAAGTCTAGTGGATTTGATACTAGTAAAGTATAAGCATCTCATAATAAAAACTCTCAATTTGATAATTGATCAAGGGATTTTGAAGCTGTTCAAAATATTGGGAAGGTATGCAATTTGCATGAAATTGAGTGGGAGCTATAAAATCCTTCATAACAGTGGGAGCAATGTAAGGTTCGGACTCGAATATGTTGGGAACATATTTTGAGTGGGAGCTTAATTCTTGTGTGTACTCGATAAATTAAGAACGAAAGCGCAAGAACTAATAAATAATGATTTATAGGGATTAAAAGTTGAAAGTAAGTATGTTACAATATTATGTTGTGATGTATTCCTAAAAGAGATTCTGAAATAGTTTGAGAATATGAATTGGTTAAGGAATGGTCATTGATCATTCGAATTAGGAATAACACTAAGTTAAACATCTATGGTTGAAAGAAATAAAAGGATGATCGTCATCCAATATGTTGAGACATAGGTTCTGTCTTAGAAACCATGATGAGAACTCAACATAATATATATGATCCAAAAAGAAAATTTCAGAAGTGATTAAGTATGAATCACTGAACATTGAGATAAGTTTGTCCACAGTGTCTAAGTGAGAACTGTAGACGTGTTTTCCAAGTCTATGAAGGATGCCATACCTTATAGCATGAAGGGTTATGTTATAAGGGTATATGTTAACCTTAAGAGATTGGAAATCCTTGCATCGATAATACCGACTGAAGTCAAGTAGGAAGCAAGGTGGTAAATATCGAAAAATGCACATAGTGCACTAGTGTTTCGATAACTACATTTATAATAAAATATAAGAGTACCATCTAATGTGATGTATATTGTTGTGGCGGGACTAGTTCGTCTTTTCATAGAGGGTGTGTCCTAGGGCACAATGCCCATGAAGAAGCTCGTTTTGGTTGAATTAACGTCACTGTTGGCTCCTGGAAACCGACCTCACTCTGTTGCCATAGCTACGATACATACACACGATGTTATCATGCAATGATAAAGTATTAATTCAATTAAGGTGACATTAGTAAGTTGCAAAGGATATGGGGCTATAAAGTCCAGACCCAAGACTCAACCTCTTCCATTATCAAGCATGATCAAAGGTGCCAAGTTGTATGGCGCCGATGATTAGTAACAAATGCAACTAGTTTATTTGTAATCTAGTGCAGGTGGGAGACTGTTGGAATTATGCCCTAGAGACAAATAATAATATGGATTATTATCATATTTCATAAATTTTATGATTAAGTTTTATATCATGCTATAACTGTATTGAAAGGAAACGTCAATACACGTGTGATATACAAACAACCAGGAGTTCCTGGTGAATCTCTAGTCACTGGTTCATTGGTCAATAGTTGATGAAGGTTTCCTAATCATGTGGCATTTATGCCAGTTGACAATGGAGTCACCCCATTACGAGAATGAGATGATGAACTATACCCAACCTAAGCATCATGACCCGATCATGTCACGAAATTCAAGTTATGATGATTAGAATAGACCTAGTGTCCTATTTCTTAGACCGTGAGGCCATATCAATCACAGTCACCCGAGAATACTTAGATAGCATCAAACGTCATTTGCAGAAGTGATGATCATAAAGGTGTGTTCAGGTATTCAGAGGAACATGTAGAGGCATTATGCGTCAAGAGCGGGATTTGTCCATCCGCGTGATGGAAGGATACTACAGGGCCCACTCGGAGAAGTTATATCCAATAGTTGCGCAGCGTGTGATTTTATCATGGACATATCACTTGTCGGAACAAGTCAAATACTCCCTCCATCCCAAAATGTAAGGCGCCTAAGCTTTAGCTAAAAGTCAACATCTTGTAAGTTTGACCAAGTTTATACGAAAAAATATGAATATGTACAATATCAAATGGACATATTTAGAAACTATACTTTCTGGTGAATCTATTAATACTGATTTGGTATTGTGAATGTTTATATTTTTATGTATAAATTTGGTCAAACTTAAAATATGTTGACTTTTGACTAAATCTTAGGCGCCTTACATTTTGGGACGAAGGGAGTAGCAATTATCAGTAACGAGATTGAACGCGACATGGTGATGTCAATGATCAGATCTCGGGCAATGCAAGTATCGAGAGACAAAGGAATATGACACGACATTCATGGTTCAGCGATGAAAGATTCGTGGAATGCACAAGGGTCATCATGGGCATTCAGGTCCCGCTGATGATCATTGGTATGAGAGGGTCTCGACCATGTCTGGAGTGTTCCCGAACCGTGGTGTATCACGCTTAAGGGCTTGATGATGCTCAGAGAGCGTTTTGGTATCGGCAGAATTACGGAAGGAAAGAGAGAGAGAAAACCAGAAGGATTTCAGTAAGTCCGGAGGATATCTAGAGTGGAGGTAGAAGGAGTTCTATAGCCACATGGATTAAATAATATGTAAGTAAATGTTAAATATTGATTTAATTATTTACTTATAATCATTTAATAAAAGAAAAATGAATTAAAATGTCAATTACCTAATTGGGCCAAAATCCCTAGGGAAAAGGGCCCATGAGGGAAAAGACCAAAAGGGAGAAAGGAAGGAGGGGCCGCATGGGCCCCATGCACCCACCGGCTGGGCCCATGGGGGCCTTGGCCGGTCGGCCACCCCTCCCCCTCTCCTCTCCCTTTTGTTTAATCCCACATGGCAAAATAAAAGAGGTATGTGGTTTTTTTTCCTATATAAAAAGAGGTATTTTGACAAAATAAATACACAATAATCAATAAAAGTTTTCCTCTCTTTTGGGAAGACCTCCAGTTGATACTCTCTCTCTCCCGTGACCATGGTCCCAAGTCTAGACTGTGCGAGCAGGAGTCTTCTTCACCACGGAGCGCCGTCATGCTGCGGGATTCGGATCCAGAAGCTCTACTTCCGCAACTACTACTGGATCGGAGGAGCGGGAGTCATCTTCAGGCACCGAATGTCTGCAACTCTCTCGGAGGTGCAACACTTGGGGCACTAGGAGTCGTTGGATCCACAGGATCCGAAGGACTTCAACACGACCCCGAGGTCGGCTTTGGAATGATTACATCAACCACGCTCTCCCGAGCATTGATAACGCTTTTCAGTCTTCAAGGGTAAGTTCGCGAAAAGCCCCTCCCGTTACTGCATTACTAATAGATTGGTCCTAGCATTAGGTTTCTGGAGTAGGAAAAAAATATTGTTTTCATGCGCGAACCCCTATAAGAGTTGCTCTTAGATTCTATACTAAGAATCTTCGGTGTCGCGGTGGGTGGCGAACGTCCAGTGACATTGCCAAACATTAAGAAAGAAGAGCCAGTTGAATCCAATAAGAGGGATGAGGTTCCATATTGTCAAAGAGCTATTTTAGTTCAAGTTTTAGTTCACAATTCCAAACTAACATTCAAAAAGCGTATGTCTAGACGTAATTAAGTGTTGAGAGATGGCTTTCCACACAATGTAACAGAAGGCGGGAAGGATCTAGTCGTGTTGGTGCTAGATCCTGGTAGAGGAAACGGAGCAGAGGGCGGGAAGGGAGGGGCAGAGGCAGAGAATCCATGAAAGTGGAGCTGCAACAAGGACATTGTGTGGAATTTTTGAAAAATAGAACCACTTGCCCAGTAGATTGTCAAAAAAGACCACCTTCTAGAAAAATTGCCAAAAAAGACCACTTCGGTCTGCCGCCACCGACAGAGCCTGTCGCCACGGGCCCAGGCGGCACGACGACCAACCTTGACGGAGACGGCAAGCTAACAGCGCAGGTCGGGCATGCCGCGGTAGCAGAGGCGGCACGTCGCTGCGCTACCCTCAACGTTCCGAGCACTATGGCGGTTGGCAAAATATGATGAACGGTACTCTTTGTTTGGATTTGTTTTTGACCCCTGGCTATGAGTACTATCCTGAACTCACATCTTACATCAGCTGACCCCACTATCATTCACTTGTTGCTAGTAGAAAAATTGGGACCTCCAGCAAAATAGGTCAAACTTTGCTTCTCTCACTCGATGTCTGGACCGAAATCCCCCATCTCTCTTCACGTGTAGCCGACATCTCTGTCTTCTTCTATAGGGTGTGTTCGGTTCTAGAATTTGGTGGAATGGAACATTCCATTCCGCACCTAGTACCCGTTCTTGTGTTCGGTTGGACGGAAGGAATGGAACCAAGTAGTTTCTCAGAACGGAATATACCTCTAATATGCAGAACATACCCGTCCGACCGAATCGGCTGGATCTAGCGGAATGTCTCGCTAACCGGCCTGCATCGTCTCAGCAGAAAAATAACTAGCCTCCTAATACGACTAGTAACCAACTCTCCTAGGGCCAAGCACGTGTGGGCGGCGGCGCATCCAGGCACGCGGCGGGTGGCTAGCAGGCACACGACGGGCGACAGGCACATGGCGGGCTGCGGCGCATCCAGGTACGCGGTGGGCGGCGACGCATCCAGGCACGCGTGGGCGGCGGCAGGAATTAGGCATGGCGGCGCCAGGAATAGGCATGACGGTGCTCCCTTCTCTGTTTGGCTGCTGTGATTTGAAGAAAAAATCAACTAGGGATAGAATCTATCCATTCCATTCCACGATTTTTCCCAATCGTACAGAAGACGGAACCATTCCGTTCCTCGATTTTTTTCAGAATCGAACACGGGATCGGAACCGTTCCATGATGTTGAAATGGAACCATTCTGTTCCACCCCCTCTGGTTCTGGAACCGAACACACCCTTAGTTCATTATTGCCCAACAAATTGAGAAAATTTGGAGGGACTAGTAGCTGGAACATCAAAGGTGGGAGATTCGAAGGAGCTGGGAGGCAGCGCGAGACGGCACTGGCCACACTACAACCTGTAGGCAGTGGCAGAGCTGAGTTGGGAGCTCCACCGTTGCGCCTGGTCACCTCGCCGAAAACCCGGATGAACGCAACCCGGCAAATCCTCAAGCCCTCACTGGCGGCTACGAGGTGCCACCTCCGTTGCTGGCGGCATCTTCCACGTAGGGGCGCCGCCTAATGGCGGTGGCGGGAAAAAAGAATGAGGGGGCCATTTGAAAGAAAATTGGTCTTGTCATTTATTGGGGAGGGCCAAAATATAAATTTACACTGTTTTGAGGTGTTTTGGGCAAGAAAATGAGGGGGTATTTCCCAAATTTCTGAACCATAGGAGGCCCCTGCCGGTCCCCTCCCCCGTCTCTGCCATTGGCGCTGCCTCCGCCGTTGGCGGCATGCCCCACCTGCGCCTTTAGCTTGCTGTCTCCGTCATGGCTGGTCGCCGTGCTGCCTGGGCCCAGGATCTTGCCGCCTCCGTCGGCGACGGCAGGCGCCACGTGTTGCCTGGCCGGCCCTGCCGCCACGGAAAAGGGGTCCTTTTTGACATTTTTTTAAGATGTGGTATTTTTTGACAATCCAATGGATCAAGTGGTTCTATTTGTCAAAAAAATCCATTGTGTCCGTGCTTAGAAGAGAGTAGGTGAGGGAAATAGGTAGAAGAGAGTAGATGGACGGTGAAAATTAGAGAATATAGATGAATCAGATTAAGCTCGGAAGGCCAAGGTTTTCATATGGGTATTAATAGGCCAACATTGAAGAAGATTGGAGCTTATAAGCGCTGAAAAATGAAACAGGTTATCCTCCTCCTATGTTCGTACAAAACGATTAGGCAAAGCTTAACCTCTCTTAAGATCTGATTCCTTTAATCGGTGCCTCATCACTCGCTTACCAGTCAACACTTTTGTGAACCTAATCCAAACAACAAAACTACCTGCTCCAATCCTCCAACTTCCAGTTATGAGTTCAGCCCTCCAATGTCGGCATCCAAACAACGGTAATTGCATTGTACAATTCATAAACCTAGAGATAATTTCACGACTTCGAATAGGATCTATCCTACAGGACCGTACCACTACATCCTTGACTAATAAGGAGGCAAGCATTAAATCTTTGTTGATGACATCCGTCATGTTGGACAGAGACTGATTAACAGCTGGGTTGAGTTGTGCTGATCCCATGGCTAGAGATCGTCACTGCCTCACCATTCTAAAAAGTACACTGAAAAAATAGTCCAAAAAAAATGAATTACCTATCGCCGGCAAGGGGCCGTAATCCGCCACACCTTCATAGTCCCAAGGCCACCGGAGGCAAAGGGGACCGACAGTTTCTCCACGAGAGGGACAAAACCCTAGATAGGGTTTAGAGCCGCTGCCTCACAATCATCTTGCTCTCCTGAGGTATGGGAATTACCCCTCACCTAGAGATGTTTTGTAACTAGATGGGTCCGGTAGTACTTACTCCATTCTTCTCGAACGCTGCTATGCACAGGATAATTACCCTATAGCTTACGAGTGGTAGAAAGCCTGTGCGCTGAGCACCGGCTCAGCTAGGTTTGAACAGTAAGAAAAAAACCCTTGAACGGTCGAGGGTTTGCTCCACCGGCCCAAGAAGCTTATCCTCTCTGCATTGTTCCTCTCCAACCACATCGCCGCTCACCCAACGTTCCTCCCCAACCTCCGTTACTGCTCACCCAGGACCTGTGTACATCTAGAAGAACGAAGAAGCACCTGGCCTCAGCCGCCGGCGCCGCATCCGCCGTTGCTCCTCCACCATCCCATCGCCGCTGGGTTAGAACGGAGAGCTCTCTGCCGAGCGGAAGGTGCAGGGAGGCATCGATTGTTGGACGATTTGGCAACAGCATCGCGGGGGGAGTTGTGCGACGATGGAGATTGGGGCGTCCTGGGTGGTGGGCGACTTGGGCATCCTCCGATATGGGCTGTGAGTATTTTGTACGACACTCGTCCACCGTTGAAATCAGGCCATATGTAGTTGGTTTGCTCGGCCATCGCAGTGTGCAACAGAAGTGTCATACACACATGACAGTTGATTGGAGCTAAGAACTACAGTATTTATGAAGGATCCCTTCCACTCTTGTGTGGAAAGATCTTTCTTCGTTGGCACAGAGTTAGCCGGGACTTCTTCTTCGAGTCCTATCTCCGCCGGGTCTCATCTGAGGGGAGGCAGGCCCTCGTTACGAATCCACCTTTCGTATAGAAAACATCATGTGCACAACAATTCCGATCGTTCTCTATATACAAGGTTGATTCATATACTTCATCCATCTCTATATACAAGGTTTTTCTGGTATAACTTTCACCATTAAATTACCATCAACATATGAAATCATGAATAATAAACCCGACGGAAGTATGCCATGGAATTTACATTTGAAAAAGTTTAAAGAGTATATAATTTGGCGATAGTATGTAGCTTATAATGTATTGATCAAATTTAAAGTACTTCGTCCGTCTTGAAAAGGATGTCGTAGATTTGTCTAATGTTAGTACTATATATATTTATTTAAATTTAGTAAATTTGCAACATACTTTTGAGAACGGATGGAGTGTGAAAAATGGAAAAGGTACATTGGAACGCGTGGCTAGGTGGTTCATTAATCTATTTGTAATTTTTATTTACTTTTAAAAGCACTACTGTTGATGATTATCAATAAGATTTGTGAAATTTCGAGAAAAAATACGACTGAATTTTCCACATACATCAACGGTCATCATGAGAAAATGAATCCCCCAATTATTTCCAGAGGAGAGAAAACCCATCTAGGGCTTCGCACCCCTCGCTGGTGACATCGTCCGTTCGCTCCGCCTCCGGTGGCTCAAGGGCCTGGAGGTGTGGCGGACCACGGCCTCTCGCTGACGTGAGGTATTTCGTTCTTTGTTTCATCTGTTTTTAGTGTCTTTTGGGGATGTTGATATGACGGCTACATCCTGAAGTCAGAATAAAATTCTCCCGATCTATCCTCGCTCTGATGGTGTATCTAGCGCTAATGGAGAACGTGTGGAGTCGTTTGTCCGACAGATCTTCTGAGATTCTGTCCATTTTCGTGTTCGTCAATTTGTTTTCAGGTCAGTCTCTTCCAATCTATGAATGTCATCGTTGACGATGGTTGCTGCTCTAGTGGGCATGTACATTATGGTCTTAGCACGATAATTTTCCATCTGTCTACTACAACAAGCTCTACTACGATAAATTTTTGCCTAGCTCTGGTGATGGAGAGGCGAGGACGGCGGCGTGTCTTTGGCTCGCGCTAATAATGGTATATTTGTAATTTTTATTATTTTTGGGTCTTTTTCTATTGATCTATCTTGATGATTATTAATAAATTGATCGTATTTCAAGAAAAGAAAAAACTAGTTCCGAAGGAAATTGACATTTTGGTTAGTTTAGAGGTTGTTCCGATATCATACACACCAGATATCCTGACCCCCGCCCCCTCTCGCCCCCCCGAGGGCGACGGGGCCGTCCCGACCTTCGGCCGCCTCCAACCCCCTCCTCCTCCTCCCTCTGTCGCCGCTGTCGGCAGGGGTCGCTGCCCGGGCGACACCGGGGGCGGTGGCCTAGTTCTCCCCGTGCCTTGGGGTCGGGTCGGGGCCCTTCTTCCTCCAGGCGGCGGTGCTCCTAGGGAGCCTCTAGTCCGGTGCGGCTGGGTGCGAGCTGGTGGTGGCGTCGCGCGGCAGCAGGGTGCCATGGACGTCCGCGTTGCTGGCTTCGTCCCTGGCGAGATCTGGGCATCTCAGCTCCAGATGGGCTCGGGAGGGCCCTAAATGGGCTTGGGCGGGCCGGGGCGTGGTGTCTGTGGAGCTTTATGGAGGTGGCGGTGTCGACAAGGCTTAGGATTGGGGACGGTGGCGCTACAGCTTGCCCATTGCAACAGTGCGGCTAGGGCTTTACGGACCCGTATGGGTCCGGTCAGGCCTATTTGGGCCTGGTGTGCCCTTGTAGCTCTGTCTGGTCGACGACTGCCTCTCGGCGGTGGAGGTGGGTTCCTCCCGCGGCTGCGAGACTGGTCTCCCTCATTCCGGTGATGTCGTGTGTCTCTGCTGGTCTGGTCACTTGCCAGTGTCCTCGAAGAGACGGTGATGGTGACTTCAAGATCAGGGTGGTGCATGCTGGTGGGCGGCAAAGATGAGTGGTTGTGCTCCGATGTGCTAGGATGTTTTGTGGGCGGAGGTTGGGAGAAATCTTTGTCGGCTCGTCCGACCCTGACACGGTGCCGCCTTCAAGTGGCACCTTTCCTTCTTGGAGGGCATCGTGAGAATCCTATGTCTCCACTTTACTTTGAGTGCCGGGGGAAACCCTAGGACCATGGTCCGGGCAGCAATGCCGTGTTGACGGTGCTTCCCTTCCGGAAGGTGCTGCTTGGTACTCAGCACATCGGGGTGCTTGGACGTGGTGGGCCAAGTCGGAGGGCACGACAGTTGCGGGTCATCATCAGTTCGTCGATTCGCTATTGTCTCCATTTTTTTCTTTTTGGCATGTTTGTACTGTTACCCAGCATTTTTTTTGGTTTAAATCTTCGATATCTACTACTCCCTCTGGTCCGGTTTATTAGGCACGCACGTAGTTTAAGAATAAGTTTGACTATTAATTTTGGTCAACAAATTTTGCATAATATGTTACGAAAAAATTATACGATTCGATTCATCTTCACAAGTACTTTCCAATGATATATTTTTTAGGACATATATTGTATATTTTATTGATTAAAATTGATGGTCAAACGTGTGTTAAACTACGTGTGTGCCTAATAAACCGGACCAGAGGGAGTATATTAATATAGCTAGACGAAAGACTGTTTTGAGGAAATTGACATTACAAATATTTTAGTTGCAATCTCACTTGCTACTCCCTTCGACCCATATTAGTTGACTTGGATTTGTCTAGGTTCGGATGTATCTAGCACTAAAACATGTCTAGATAGATTCGAATCTAGACAAATCCAAGTTAACTAATATGGGTCGGAGGGAGTACTAAAAATTACAGCGGGTGACCACAGTTGTAACTAAATATTTCACTTGCAAAATCACTTTTGAATCAAAGGATGCACGAATCGCGATGCAAATCCAGCGGATTAGGTCCTGGCTGAGCTCTAACTTAATTCTCGATCGATCGAGAATTTTCTTGAAAGTCTTTTTTGATTTTGGCAACACTACAAAATACCCAACACTTTTTTGAACGACAAAGGCAAAAAGTATTTACAATAGGTGGTTACACATCAGATGAGCATTAGCAACACCAATTTTCCACGCGGTCATGTACACGTCGTGTCAAAATCAATATCGGCGGATTTTAGTACCTTGTTAAGTATTCGGGTAGGCCGGCACATTATAATGACACGGTGAATGAATGGAGGCATATACTAGTGCGCTGTGCATTGTACGTGACGCTAAGAGTGTGTCCTACGCTTTCGACTGGTCAATCAGCACCCGTTGACTGTCAGACTCGTCTCACTGACTCGTGTGACCCACCACTGCCGAGCCGTTTTGTACTCTGTTATTTATATCTCCTTACTGCATCACTATATTTATCTCTTCTACACACTCTTCCTACAGCTCTCACTAACGCAATGGAGCGTACTGTAGAGGCAGCTGCAGGTGGCGATATCAAGATGCAGAATTCTCGAGGTGCTAAGCGCGAAGCCGACAACAAGATGCTGGATCATGGACGTGTTGCTAGGGGCGGCGGCAAAGTACGGGGTTATGTAATTTGGTATTTCTTTTATCTCCTACCTAAAAACTAATTTGTTTTTTTTAAACATGGCATCATGCGGAGCTTTATTGATTTGAAAGTAGATGGGTGGACCAACATCTTTCAAATCGAACTCCGATATACTTTGAAAGTGTGACCTACAACCGCGTTGCCTCATCGCATACGAGGATGTGAGCATTAGCCGCAAGTTTCTCGGGTGTCACCACGAGCGGGCGAAGTGCGACTTCATCTTTTATTTTGATAAAAAACACTCGCCGGAGTTGCAACATGTGTTGGCGGCATTGTGGAAGGGCACTGTTGAGGATATACTTTCCGGATATCCTTACAGTCCTCACTGACCAGGGTGACCCACTTCGGGTTAGAGCTTTGCTTCACGGACGGTCCAGTCAGGGAGAAGAGACGGAGTCCAATCCGGCTACGGGAAGGCCCAGAAGACTTACCGACATAGGCCTATAGTGTTACTTGTAGTTCAAGATGTACTCTGTAACCGACTCTTAGTCATAGCCGGATAGATCTCTCCTGTAAGTCCTAGGCCGGATATCTATATAAGCCGTCCTAGGGAGAGCCTTTAGGGCACCCCTTACAATCACAATCTCAACTCGCACAGGCGAACCCTTGTAACCCATATTTTGGCTCTGCCATATTACTGGATTGCTAGCAGGAGTAGGATCTGTCCGAAGCCGACGAATTCGAACCTGGGTAAACTTGTGTGATCACCGTCCCGGAACACCGTACGACTCACACCCCTCTCTTCCGCACGCCTCGAGGACCCCCTCATGGCGTACTTGATTTGCGTTCCGAGCGGAATCTACAAGAATCGGAATCGGCGATACTATCGCCGTTGGTCGCATCCTCTACGCCAGCGATGTCCCTCTCATCGTTCTCGACGAGACTTGGATTCCGGCTAGGGAGGCTGTGACTGCCTACACCATCATGTCTTTTGGCGGGATCGATGTTTACATCGGTTTCGCTGAACCTGCCCCACCCACCCCAGCAGTGATGATAGAGGCATAAAAAAATTCTGGGTCCCCTTTGTCCGCGGAGGCGGCAGAGTTCCGGATCTCAGAAAATCCTAATCTCACCTAGCTCGCACCAGTTGCGGAGATAGTGGAGAAATCTGAGCCTGAAGCAGACCTGGCAGTCCAAGTTGAATCTGGAGTGGATCTCCCTAGAGAGGCCAAATCCCAGATCGACCCACCCGCTAGAGTCGAAATCCAGGAGGAGCATAGCAACGACACTGGTTCCGGCTCTGATGACGCCGGGACAGACAGGCCTTTCCTGAGATACACGCTAAGACGCATGATGATGCAAGATGCAAGCATAGACGATATTCTTGAGACCATCATGTGTTTCGAGGAAGCCGATCGCGAGAGCCGCAACTATCTCAGGAGGCACGCGTTGCACTTCGTCGGATACGTGGGATCCGGATCCGTCTCTGCCGATGCTAGAGACAACACCGACTCTATGCTGGAGGCGATTGGAACAAACGCCGACATACCCGCATCCTCGAATGAGTTGATGACGTCAGCAGATTTCTGAAAGTTCTCTGCGGAATATGAAGAGGAGTATAACTCCAAAGCTGTAGAGGAAGAAAAAGGCATGGATGAAGGATCCGGGGAAAACTCTCCCAAAACGCAGGATAACATGGAAATCGGAGATAATCCCGAGGTCCAGATGTCCGAAAGTACCGATCAGAGCTTGACTCCGAGAAACGGACCCAAAGCGTCTTTGCTACTGGCGCTGCCAAGAAGGCAAAGAAGAAGAACAAGAAGAACAAAATCCCGGCGAAAGACTCTCCGACAGAGGAGGTGATTGCCGAGGAATACGAGGAGGACTCGGATGGAGCACTTATCCCAGACGAGCCCAAAGAAGAGTCGGTGGACGGACACGTGATCATTGAAGGTGCGCGTAAACTCATCGATGCAGCATTAACCACACCTATTCCTATAGCTACAGAATTTACTGCTGAAGAGCTGGACGAGAGGGCCCCGACCCTAGAAGCGCATCGCCAAGTACTCCTCGATGAAGCCAAAAACATTGAGAAGGAAAAGAAACGCATGGCAACTGTGGAGAAGTACAACTCCAGGCAACATCAGAAGACTAGGAAACGTCATACACATGACGACCAATTCCCATAGATTTAACAAAGTCCTTTTCGGAGGAGAACTAGGGATGCCTCGACGCGACAACAACGGGGATTGGGTGTATCCCACGCCAGTACAGAACATCGTTGCGGCCCAGGAAATCCTATCGGCTAATACATGCCCGGAGCAGATCCGGTTGGGAATCAAACTACTCAACAAAGGTCTGGAGCAGCAAAAGGTCGCCCTGTCCGGAAGTCAAAAAGTGGTCTCTAATTCTGACCAATGTTGCACAAACCCGGTATGGGCTGACGTAAGACCCCAATATGTTCCGGAACAGCAACATCGTTCCGATCGTCGGGAAGACAACTACTCAAGAACTGGATCTTCATGACAACACCACAAAGCTGCGCGTGACTGACGTAATGTTAACCCAGTTGCGGAGCAAGAGGCAATCGCTGCACTGAATCCAAGGAATCCTCCCCAGCGAGATTCGAAAGATCACAGGGAAGAAGATAAAGAGAAATGTCGGGAGCAGGACCGACAAAGAATGCCACCTCTTAGACACGCAAGCCGTCTGGCTGACGGGCGAGGAAACGACGGACACCGTGCTGAGACAAGCCGGCAGGGGCTCGTCACAATGAAGACCCTCCCCGGAACCGGAATAATGATGCTCCGGACAGAGGCCGGCGATCAGCCGGAAATAACCCAGCTGCTCCACCCTCTCCACCAAGTAGCCATCACAACGGCTCACAAGGAGGCCAAGGAGGGCGTCGTGGTGGAGGAAGTGGTGGCAGGGGCCGAAGTCCAGCTCCAAGGCACCGTAGCCATAGCCGTCACTCAGGACGGTCTCTATCCCCAAATGACGCAAGGCACAGGATCAACTCCAACATAGAAGCGCGACGCTATGAAAATGATGACATATACGTGGGCCCAAAGTGCTTCGAGGACCACGCATAAGAGCTACAAGATTCCCGGAAGGATTTGCTATCTCAAGACATATCCAATCCTACGACGGCATAGCTCGGCCAGATACTTGGCTACAGGATTTTTTCCAAGCTTGCTACATCGCCAAAGGCGAAAACAGCCTGGTCGCAACACGATATCTCCTACTTATATTGCGGAAGACAGCACGATCATGGCTCAATGAACTTCCGGAGAACACCATCCACAACTGGTATGACATGCAACGTGTGTTCTTTCGGAATTTCGAAGGCACATACCGGAGGCCCTGTACGGTCGAAGACCTACAGCGTTGCACCCAGAAAGCCGAAGAAACTTGCCGGGATTATCTCGGACGATGGATCGACACCAAGAACTCTTGTGAAGGAGTAAATGACCAAACTGTGATTGAAGTTTTCATTGCAGGTCTCCTAATTGGTTTACTACGTCATCGCTTGAAGTGTGACAAAGTCACTGATTTGGGAGAGATGATAGAAACAGTGAGCAAGTATGCAGATGCTGACGACGATGCAGAGGGATTACTTAACGCCCTAGCTGTGCCACAGTCGGCAAAACAACCAAAGCAACAAGCTCAGAAGCGCAAGAATACCTCGGAAGAAAAACCCAACGCGGAAACGGCACTGGTCACTGCTACTTTTGGGTCTGGAGGACGAGGAGGACGTGGTGGTGGCCGTGGACACGGTCGTGGGACGTCAAGAGTCCAAGGTAGAGGAGACCAGCAACCCGGAAAAATCTACTCTTGGGCCGACATTGCCAATAACCCATGTGTGCATCACTTAGACGCCAATGGGGGCTCGTCCCACACAAACACCGAGTGTCGTTTCAATGACGACATTAAAAGAGATGATACCGCTGGCTATAAAGCTAAGCAGAAGAAGGGAAAGAAGAATCCTGAAAAGGATAAAGAACCAAGGAAGATTCCGACATGGAGGAAGCTGACGCTTCAAATCCCAAGCCGAAAGGGAAGAAAAAATTTCTGACCAAGAAAGACACTTATGTCACCTTCCTCGGATCTCAACCAGCAAAGGTCAAAAAGGCAGTTCTATATGAGCTCAATGCAACAGTTCCGGCTGTCCCTCAATTCTTGGATTGGTCGGAAGTGGCAATCACCTTTGACCATGCTGATCATCCGCCTAAGTTGCACATGCGAGGAAAATACACCTTAATCGTCAATCCACTTATTGACGGTTATGGTTTCTCCAAGACTCTCATGGAAGGTGGAAGCAGCATTAATATTCTGTATGTCGAAATGCTATGCCAGATGAAGATCTCGGAGACCCAGCTAAACCACAGCACTGTGATCTTTCACGGGGTTGTCCCAGGAAGACAAGCAAATTCCCTAGGAGAAATCACTTTGGATGTTACCTTTGGAACTCCAAAGAACTATCGGACGGAGGCAATTTTCTTCGAAGTGGTCCTATTCAAGAGCGTGTACCACGCTATATTCGGACGTCCGGCTTACTGGGCTTTTATGGCTCGTCCGTGTTACATTTACAATATGATGAAAATTCCAGGTCCCAACGGCGTGATCACCATCAGGGGAGACCCGAAGAAAGCGCGAGAGTGCGAGGATGGAAATGCCGCCTTTGCTGAAGCCGTGCTGCACGCCCAGGAGTACCAGGAGATCAAGAAGAGCATAGATCCGTCCGAGATGCCAGCAACAAAGAAGGAGGTGACAAAGCCAAATCCGGAGTTCAAGGCATCAGAAAAGACGAAGAAGACGCTGTTGAAGGATGATGACCCCTCCAAGGTGACCCAGATAGGCGTAGGCCTAGATAGCGCATAGGAAAGCACGCTCGTCAAGTTCCTCAAAGCAAATCAAGATATCTTCGCATGGCAGCCATCTGACATGACTGGAGTACCTAAGGAACTTGCTGAGCACTCTTTAAATGTAAACTCGAACGCTAAACCCGTCAAACGGTCCTTACGACATTTCGGCGATGAAAAATGTAAGGCAATAGCTAAGGAACTAGCACGGCTCGAGTTAACTGGATTCATAGAAGAGGTCATCCACACTGAGTGGTCGGCTAATCCTGTAATGGTCCCTAAAAAGGACACCACTGATTTAAGGATGTGTGTTGATTATACGGCCTTGAACAAGTCTTGTCCCAAAGATCCGTTCGCTCTGCCTAGGATTGATCAAGTTATCGATTCTACGGCAGGCTCGGAACTCCTCTGTTTTCTCGACGCATATTCCGGTTATCACCAATTTCGGATGAAGGAATCTGACAAAGTCAAAACTTCATTCATAACCCCCTTCGAAACCTTCTGTTTTGTTACGATGCCCTTTGGGCTGAAGAACGCAGGAGATACGTACCAGCGCACAATGCAGCGTTGCCTCCATGATCAAATCGAATGCAATGTGCATGCATATGTGGATGATATTGCGGTGATGTCCAAAAAGAAGGAAACGTTGATTTCCGACTTGGAGGAAACATTCGCCAATCTATGAAAATACAACATAATGCTTAATCCGAAGAAATGCTTCTTTGGAATCCCAGCCGGAAAATTGTTAGGTTTCATCGTGTCTCAAAGAGGCATAGAGGTGAACCGAGACAAAATCAAGGCTATACTCAATATTTTCAGGCCAACTCGTCTGAAGGACGTACAAAGACTAACTGGTTGCATCGCTGCAGTCAGTCGGTTCGTAAGCCGGCTTAGTGAAAGAGCCGCACCACTATACAAACTCTTGAAAAAGACCAAGGATTTTGTGTGGACCGGCGAAGCTGAAGACGCACTACAAGACCTGAAGAAAGTACTCTCAGCTGCTCCTATCCTTGCTGCACCGGAACCACAGGAACCGATGTTGCTCTATCTTGCTACGACAAACAAAGTCATCAGTATCGTTATGGTAGTGGAGAGGCCGGAGGAAAATCAGGAACACTTGGTGCAGCGTCCAACTTACTTTGTTAGCGAGGTCTTGACAGAATCGAAACAGCGGTATCTGCACTATCAAAAGCTAGCTTATGGTGTGTTCTTAGCATCTCGTAAGCTACGACATTATTTTCAGGAGCATCCAATTACTGTGGTGAGCATAGCTCCCGTGAGACATATAATCAATAACAGTGACGCCACAGGACGCGTCGCCAAATAGGGCATAGAGCTTTCATCTTTCGATATTGAGTACAAACCTCGGACAGCAATCAAATCCCAAATCCTTGCCGACTTTGTTGCTGATTGGATAGAGACGAAGGAGAATATGACCCTCCCTGAGTCAGAATATTGGACCCTATATTTTGGAAAACTTGCCGCCCTAGCCCGCACGTACACGGTTTCCACGGCCGACCCCTTTGTGCCCTATATTTTCCGTTCCGGAGAACCTTGACGAGAGAGACATTTTAGCCCGCAACCAAGTCCCTCTATCACCGCACACCACCTTCAATTCTGATCGTTGCTCCTCGATTTTGGCTACCGGAAAGTCGCCAACCGTCCGCCGTGTCCATTCTCCACCAGTGGGAGCTCACCTCTCGCATTTTGAATTGGATCCTAGCCTACGGTATTGGATGAACTCACAGCTGTCATGGATCCCACGCGTAGCTCCAGCCGCGGATTTGGCGGTGCCACCCCTGATCCGTGTGTTCTGTAGATGAGTCAAGCTTGAGTCTGAGCGCCCAATTTTTTGTGATGTCACATCTTGCTCGGATGATTCGTACATAGAGGCATTGCTCAATAACCATCGGAAGCAACTGGTGGTGGTTCTCACGGTGAAGGAGCTCGAGGATAGGAAGAAAAAGAAGCAGCGAGGATCCAAAGTCGGTCGGTTATGCGTCCCTCGAAATCGCATGCTTGGCCACAACTTGCTCGTGCGAGATTATTCCGCCGAGGTACCAACCTATCCGGTTATATTTTCTGTGGATGCTATTGAATGAGTAGATTTTTTGTGAAGATTGTGTAAGTATGAGTGGCCAGTTCTCACTGTTTTACTCACTAGAGGAACACTATTGGCCTACTTGGGTTTGAAGCGTACCAAAATAAACGAGATATGCCCTAGAAACAAATAATAAAGATGTTTATTATCATATGTCATTAGTCCATAAAAGTTTTATACCATGCTACAATTGTATCAATCGGAAACAATAATACATGTGTGATATATAAACAAACCAAAGGTCCCTAGTAGCCTCTATTAAACTAGTTCATTGGGCAGATGATGATCAAGGTTTTCTGATCATGGTGCATTTATGCCAACTGACAACGAAGTCATGTCATCCGGAAAATGATGTGATGGATATTATCCATATATAATTGTTGCAATACGATCAAGTCACAAAGTTCATCATTGTAATACTTAGAAACTAAGTATCATAATCCTTAAAGCATGAGATCATATTTAATCACTGTTATCCGAGGATGCTTTGACTGCATCAACCATCATGATCGTAATTGGGTGACCATAAAGGTGTATGTTGGATATTCCAAAGGGGCAGGTTGAAGCGTATGTATCGATATCGGGAATTGTTCTCATGTGTGACGGGAAGATACACTAGGCCCACTCAGTGAATTACATCCATAAAGTTGCGCAACATACGACTAGGTCATGGGGATGAAATATCACGAGAATGAGTAAAGAAGCACTTGTCGGAAACGAGATTGAACAAGGTTATCATGATACCGATGATCAGATCTTGGACAAGTAAAGTATCGAAATAACAAGGAAATTGGATTCGAAGTTTATGGTTCAAACGACGTTGATATCGTGGAACACATAGGGGTCATTATGGGCATCCCGGTCCCACTATTGATCATTGATCCGAGATCGTCTCGATCATGTCCGTGTTGTTTCCGAACCGTAGGGTAACACACTTAAGGGTTTTACGATGCCTGGAGATCGTTTTGAAATTGATGAAATCACACGAAGAAAGAGAAAGGAACATCAAAAAATAATATTTGATTTAAAAAACTGGGGAAAGTTTCCCTATTGGGCCAAGTTCCCCGGAGGGAACAAGGCGCAAGAGGAAGGGCCGCAGAGAGCAGCCGCCAGTGCCGCTTGATGGGCGGGCGGGTGGGGCCCACCTCGGCCACTGGTGCCTCCATGGGCCGCACGCGGGTGGCCCACCCAGCCCCGTCGACTCTCCTCCCATGCACACGCGCCTCCTCCTCCCTTTAGTCCCACCCCGGGACTTTAGTGGATGGGGTGCCCTCTTTTTCCCTATACAAGAAGATCCATATAGGAGGGAAAAAGAGCACCGGTTTTCACCCATTATTCTCGAAGGCATCTTTCCTTAGAGGATTTTCTCTCTCTCTTCTCTTATAACTGCGGCCCCAAAGTAAGGGTTGCACGAGCAGGAGACTGCTTCGCTACGGCACGCTGTTGTGCTGCTGTGATTCCGGATAGGAGATCTACTTCCGCAATCTCGGCAAGTATCAGAAAGTCGGGAGTCGTCGTATTGCACTGTATGTGTGCGATACCTCAGGGGTGCTGCCACTTGTGGCACCAAATCGTCTAACGAGGACCAGGAGAAGGGATGATTTGCGAGGAGCTTCGTGGCGTTGAGGTCGGACGTGTACGACTACATCATCCATATTATCCATGAGCATTAAACGCTTGCGGTCTACAAGGATATGTTACCAAAATCTCACTCCGTTACAGCAGTACTCCTAGATAGATCCTGGTTAGGTGTGTTCTGTCGTAGGATTTTTTTTCGTTTTCTGCCATGGAATCCATTCACAAAAGATCTCTGCGGCAATGAGAGTACTTGCATATGACATCCTAGCAGACTACACCGATGAGTATATTCGCATTAGTCCCAAGCAGAGAAAGCTCGGGGCTCGGAGATTTGCAATATGTGCCCCTTGAACCATGATAGAGGGAGTACCTCAAACAAGAACCAAAATAATGAGTTCATCGACAATTATGGTTCAATTTTTTAGATAAAAAGACTCGATTGAAGACGATTATTGATTCATCATTCATGGACGATTAAATTTGAAAACATGCCAGTGGCAGTGACGAACATGGTTGTGACCTGGGGAGAGCCATACTGCCAAAGAGGGACTAAAGGGCAGGGGTAGGGGCAATCTCCACTTCTCCAGCCTCCAGGTTTTAGATGGATAGGCACGGTCGCACGGAGACAGATGAAAAGATCATAGCATATCGCTTCGGTAGAGATCGCTCGCATTGCTGCTATGGTAGTCTGGATAAGTGCCTTTCCATTTTCCTTCCTCTAGTTTTCACCCAGATAGGCTGATATGTGCCTTCTCTCTATAAAACATTTAGCCAAAAACCGTGGGCAAGATATTGAAGACGGTCCCTTCCCAGCCGTGGGCTCTAGGCTGTCCCACATGGTCACCTAGTGCCAGATCGGGGCCTGGAAAAACCAACCGGTAAAACGGAATATTCCGCTAGAGAGGCTCTAACTAATCATGATCACGCTGGTTCTTTTTTTCGAGAACCCGCAACGGAGTGCGCGTTTTTGTATTAAGCTGAAAGAACGTTATAAAATGGCTACAACATCACACTTGCCTTTTGGCTTACAACACCCTCCTACAACAACGATAACAAGCACGCCTCGCCCAACCCCTAGCCAAGAATGGCGAAGAGATGGGCCACAGAGCCACTGGACCGCGTCGCAGCCAACGCCAAACACCACCACACACGACCATACACCGAGGTTGCCTAGACCAACGTACCACTACACGCGCCTAGAAGATGAAGCGAGCGAATGGCTGGGTCTGGCCAAACTCGGGAAGGAGACGACTAGAGAGTGTTGGCGATGACGTACATTGCGCCCCATGGACTCACACCTTGAGTAGTAACCAACACCGACGAGGCCACCATCTCTGAGTGCCATATGAGGCACACCCCTCGTAGCCTAAGCAACGCCTTCAAGAAGGGAAATGACGTGGATACGCCGCCGCTGCCGGTCCAACAAGGCAGACCTAGGGATTCCTCTGGCATCGAGGGAAGGAACGACCAGGCCCATGAACACGCCTCCAAGCAGGGAAATGGCACCCGCAGGCGTCACCATGCTCAACAACGAAGTATCGAGAAGGGTTTTCACCTGGGCCATTGGCCGTCCCGGGCGAGACGGTGAAAGATGTCAGCTTGAGCCACCACCAGAGAAGCGGCTGGTTGCCAACGGAGGAGAACGAAGTCCACCGCACCACGCAATAGCCACCCAAAATGCCAAGAACAAGACCGAGATGGTCTGATCCAGTCGAACTGGGTCGATGCCGCCCCCGGAGCAACAACTCCGAGCACCACCGCCGGGGGAGTAGGACCGCCATGGAAGCCCACCGCAGATCGAGTGCCGATCTAGGGCAACCTGGGGAAGGCCAGCCCGAGCCCATCTGGGCCCTTCATCCCGGCAGGAGAGGGAACTGTTGTCGCCTAGCCCGGAGTCGTCGCTCCGGCCACCTTCAGCCTCCAGCCGCGACCACCACCACCAGCCAGGACGCCGAGCCCGCAGAGCGCACCCGCTGCGCCGCTGGGCGATGCAGCGGGTCGAGGAAGCCAAGGACCCACGCTCGAGAAGAGTCAAGGCCCTGCCACCGCCGTCCGGGCATAAGCTTTGCCCAGCCGCTTCATCCGGCGACGGTGGGGAAGGAGGGAGCAGCGGTGGAGAGTGCGGTGCTAGGATTTGGGTTTTCCGCCCGCTGCCGCCAGGGAGGCGACACGGGGGCGTGTCTTGTATTCATTCATGATGTGATGTCTCATGTATCACGCTGGTTCTATTTACCTCCACTTTTGGAACTCTCAACAATAGCCTATGTTGAACTATGAAACTAGTTAGTTTTAACCTTTAACAGTTGGCTTTCTTTACTTCACACCATTTGTTCTTATCCAAGTGATTTTATGCTGACAGGAACTTCCACACCGAGAAGGCAATGGGCGGCATGGGCGGCGCAGGCTGGTATTACAAGGGAATTGCCCCCAGCAGCAGAAGTTCCTTTAGCACGTGTTTGAATTATTATTTTGTTAGGGGAGAGTAAACACATCATAGTTCAGAGTTAGTGTTTTTATTTTATTTTGGAGGATATTTTTGTGTGCATTCAACAAATTGCTTGCTAGCACAAACCTTATGCAATATCGATGATCCGGAGACATTTTTTACAAATGACTAGATGCCTGAACCACGACACCTTGCAGGGCAAACACAAAGTTCAGATACTGAGATGCACATCTGATAAGATGTCATGGCAAAATCCATGCACCGCCATCCGGCAACATCTGGACAAATATATGCACCTGAAGACAAGGCGAAATTTGCAGTACTTCAACAGCCAGAACAAGTCTCCGGCCAACACCATCACTTGCTGGCCGCATATCCTCGTAGATCAGGTACATGAAACGAGTCAAGGCCATGTTTGCTGGGCGTGTATCAAGTTAATACAGGTGTATCCACCTGCTGGTCACAGCTTACCTACACTACAACTCTTCTGGTGCCTGCTGGAGAAGCGATGGCCAAATAATACTACCACCTCACTTCCTCTAGCAGCTCCCACTGAATACAGATATCATACAACATCTAGAGCTTCATGGTCATTCTTGAGTGCAGCCAGACCAGTAGCTTTTTCATCCGAGCTCTTTATGTCGTCTAGCGCTCTCTTGGCGTAAATTGTAAAGGTGACAGTGAGAACAACGGCGACAATAGACGAGATTATGTTGTACGCTATCTCCACGGGGGGCATCTTGTAGTTCCCATACTGCACATTGGCCAGCGTGCGTATTAACCGTCCACTGCATAAGCATTTAGCAAGATTTGTAAGTTATCAGTCTTACAAACCAGATTGAGTGGACTCAGCAACTCCTAACAAGATAAACTCCTCTTTGTGTGTGGGTTGGTCACGACAAGCAATCATTACGATACTGCTAAGTTATAGCTTACGGTTCAGTACCGAAAAATCAATACAAGTATTTTTATTACTTCATTTTTTAGCACTAATTAGTAAAAAAATGCTTAGACTCGCTAGGCAGAAATTATACAATTGAATTTGTAATAAAAATAGTTCCACAATTAACTATTTTTTCTATAGGTTTTACTAACATATATTCATGTAAAGATTAATTGGGTGGTAACTCCAGAAATCAGATTGAGTGCACTGAGCAACCCCTGAAAAAACAAGACTTATGTTTGTGTTTGGCTTGGTTACAACATGCCATCCTTATGGATACTGCTTCAGTTCAGCTTAAATTAACAACAAAATAGTAACACGGGTTCTTCCTAGTTATCATGAGCACACATGTATAGATTATGAAACTTGTACTGCTGAAATTAATTGGTTAACAGTCGGCAATTCATCTGTTATTTGTTAAAGGCATGAATCAGATGACAAGTGCGCACCAATGGATTACAAGGGGTGAGGATATAAGCCTAGATGGCCTCAATTGTCATGAACAAATGATGCAAAATTGATAAAATGATTATCCGTAATGTGGAGATCTGCAACTAACCTATAGATATAGATGAATGCCTCAGGTATCATTCCAGCAACTGAACCACATAGGTAAGGATTGAACTTGATTTCTGTCACCGTTACGGCATAGTTAAAAATTGTATACGGGAACGGTGAGATTCTGAATAGTGCAACAACTCGAAACTGCTGGAGCCAATCCCCTTCACCAGCAAGCTTTATTAGAGCTATCTGCTGAGGCCATCTCTTCAGCCATGCCTGCAATAAAAGGAAGGAAACTGAGAAAGAAGAATATTGAAGCGTAGCTCCTTGAAGAAAAGATATAGCTCATAAATATATGACGAAAGTATGAGAAATTTTACATGTAGACGTTCACGGAACAATGAGCCGATCCAATATGATGCAGCCATGCCAAGAGTAGTCCCAATCATAATAATCACGAAACCCCAACCATAACCGAAGATCATTCCTGCTAGCCACATAGAAGGACCAGAAGGGACTAGAATGAGTGGGAGAAGAGCCAAAGATGCGACGAGGACAAGAGCCAATACTGGACGACCGAAGGCACTTGCTTCCCATTGCATGATTGGCAAGAGAACCTGCAACAAACAGAAGAAAACACATAAATACTAGCATAGATGCTCTGTTTCAACAACTCAAATCAAACATTACGCACGAAGAACATAGCTCAGAAACATGACACAATTGATAATTCATAAATCACAAATACAATTTCACTTGATGTCCGGTCTGCCACATATGCACTCATTATAGATAAAGCATTCCAATCATATGTACAAACTACAATATTCATGCCAATGTGGAACAGGGAACATAGAACATACATGTTTGGCAAAGACCTAAACGATTAAGATGAAAATATCACTCGTGTTGATCCCAGTATATTAAAGAACCACCTATTTTTTTAAATGATACTTGGGTTAACACCAGCTTTAGCATGTCCTTATTCTGATTCATCGTAACTGCTCCAACTTCGGGCTTGTCTCATGGAATTTATAGATGCACACCACCCAGCCCAAAGTTTTTGATTATGGTAAAAAAAAGGTACCTAGTGTGAATAAGAAGTGGACTCAGTGCTCACATGTAACTTATGCAACTTTAGACCCTGTGAACCAGGCCAACCAAGCAAAACATTACACAAAAACTGTGATTATTAGCAGCCAACGAGCCAACATCAGTTGGTTCTCAAAGGCATTTTATGAAAGGCAATCAGATGCAGGGAAGTCTTGCCACATTTCAATTCATGGAAAGAACAAGTTTTGCAAAAAAAGTGTAAGTGCTCACCTTCTCAAAGGCAAATGGGACTCCAAATTTCACAAAGATATAAGATACTATTATAAGAAGGAAGCTGCCAAGCAAAACTTTCATCCACCAGATCAAGTGTCTTGACTTGGGTTGCTCATCAGGTAAAACTTCTGTGTTGATGTCAGCTGCTGCATGTTGAGCTGGTGGCACCAACCTCGCATATTCATCGTCTTTTATGTTGTGCTCAGAATGCTCAATTCCATTGTCTGATGTTGTAGCTGAAGAGGTTGGCATGCCTGCAACCGTCTCTCCAACTCTGTTTACAAGCCAAGTAAATATTAGAACAAGGTATATGATACTGCACACCACCACATCTTAAGAATTCCTGTCATAGATCTAGGGTTAAGGTTGAGATGTGATGTGATGATGCTTATCTAAATCAGAATCCCAACATGCCCAACTCCCTGTTATTTGCGTAAAACAATCAATCTCCGTTATTTACACAGGTAACAGAACCCACACTACTCAAATGCACTGGTTTGCGGCGGAGCTAGACCAAATATGAAAATGGTGGTGCATATGACCCTATGGCCTACAAAGACCAAGAGCAAATTTGGACTAAATCTAATGGTCTAACTACAAGGGAATTGTTTCTGGTGGGCAGGGGGAGGGGCACTAATCTACAAACTAAGGTTGCAGTTATATGTGGTGTTCAAATAGCTAGGTGACTAAGATCTAGAAAAGATTTAGGCAACCGAAAAAGAGGAGAAGTGATAACATAGACAAGTACTAGGAACGACCAAAATGGATCGATCCCCTTTTGTTTCCCTTCCTCCTCCTAATTCCAATAGGGGCTAGGAATTGGCCGGAGATGATCCGTCGGGAGATCCTGCATCTGCACATACCACAAGAGCCTACCGCTCCAATGGCGGGGCAGGACGGGGACGGCCGGCGTTCCTCCCGAGCCGCCGCCCAGGTACGGGCAGACTGGGGTGCTGCAGGACCAGACCGACCGAAGGGACGGCAGGAAGTGCGGCCAACAGGCCAGAAAACAGAGAAGTTCACAAACAAATATCTTCACTTCCTATTTTATTTTCCTCCAACAAACAAACTTACTAACAAAAAGACCGAATCGAAGGGAATAAACCAAAGTAGTAGTACTATAATAGAGGTCGCGCCACAACCCGCAAGATCCCTCCATCTCCGTTCGCTGGAACGCAATTTGTGTCGCACCTAAACGCAACCTATAGACGGAGCCAAACACAATCAGTAGAATCGCGAGTCTATCTCATCCAAAAATACACAGCCCGAAAAAATCGATGCCGAAAATAGAAGAAGCAGAAATTGTAGCGGCTAGAGAAGTCGGACAAGTGCGTACCTAGACATCTCCCCCAGTTCAAGTTTCAGAGGGAGGACGCGTGCCATACCGAGCGTGGCTTCTTCTTCCTCTTTCCCTTGTTTCCGGAAGGGCTCGCGCGGAGGGGAACAAGGAACAAGAGGAAAGCGAAGAAAAGCCTTGGGCACGGAGCTGGCTACCAGCAGGATGTTGGTCGTCAGGTCGGCCTCCACCTTGCCCATCGCGGTCCGCATCTCCTTCCCGATGGCGTTCCTGGCCTCCAGCCTCAGCTCCACGATCCCTAGACCGGTAGTTTCTGCACATGTACATATTCTAATATATACACATGTGACTATTCATGCATGTACACAAGTATAAAATAGCCAAAAGCAAAAAAAACATCAAATTCCATGGCTTGACCATCCAAACAAGAATTGGAATTGGATATCACCCTCTGATTCCAACAACTAATTCCAAACCACCCAAACAGCTGAATTCAAATCGGTGCCCATTTCCTTTCCAGGCAGGAATTGGAATTCTCACCCAATTCATTTCCTAGATTCAATTCTGTGCATCCAAACAAAGCGGTAGTGTAAATGAGCTTGCAACGGAGATTTCATGATATCACCCGAGTTAGAATTAAGTACTCCCTCCGATCCATATTATTATTCTCAATTTTGTCTACATTCGCATGCATCTAGTCTAAATACTTAATTAGATACATCCGAATCTAGATAAAGTTGAGAACAATAATATGGACCGGAGGGAGTAAACTAATTCACAGTCGACGCAGAACTTGAAAACATGTTACATAATAAAAACACTCTTTTATCAAGAAAATAAAAAAGGTATATTGTAACCTCGACCCAACAATTTCCCTTCCCATCAAATAGTCGTGAGACATGTTGCTGCGAAATGCAAGCTATGGACCCACGGCAGCAGCTGGGTTTGACAACAGCATACTACTCTGGTTCGAAGATATACGGATTCTAAACTTTGGTTGGAAGCAAACTGGTGACCGACCACCAACCAACACGACCCGAACTTGCGCGATCGATCGGTCCCGCGGCCCTCACCCTGTAAGTGGGCATGGGCTGCCCGCGGCGCCGCCAGCCCAATCCCATTTAAATCGCTTTTAGTGAACACCCGTGGGCATGACTAGTATTATGGTGGGCAATCACGACACGTCCGCTACCACCGCCAGACCGTATCGAGGGCCTTGGCTAGAGAAAACCCGTCCCCTCCGTTCTCCCCCTCCGGATCGAGGCTCAGGACTCTGCTCCTCCCCTCGGCTCCCCCCGATCCCTCGAGCAACAGAGGTCCGGCGAGATCCGTGAGTAGAATCGGGCGGCCGGCGAGGTCCTTGCGGATCCACACGCGTCCGGCGAGCTCCTTGGTGTTCCGTACGTGGCCGGCGAGCTCCTTGGGGAGCCGCAGACGTCGAGGTCCACGGGGAGACGTAGGGGGGCTGCGATTTCCGGCGGAAGAAGAGCCGCAACAGGTAATGATCTTGTTTTTCATCCAGCAGCGATGCCCTAGAACTACCCGCCCCCTGACGGATCTTGTGTTGAAATTCCAGTCTTGTGTCAGCGAATTTGTGATTTAAACTAGGGAACTTGTGATGTGTTGCATGTTAATTAGTCGCACGAGTGCAGGAATAATCATCATTTTTTTGTCTGATCAATATATGTAGATGTGTGTTTGACAAAAACTTGTTTGTTATAGCTTCCTGTGCCGCTTTGCGTTTCAGAATCGGGAGTACAAAACAAACAGCCGATTTTTGTAACGCGCTGGTCAGAAGCGGCACCTGAAAACTTTCGGTCGACCGTGCGCGGGAGGAGCGCCGCTTCTAGCGATTCCCGAGTTGCAGCAGACCAACGTGCCCTCTAGCGTTCGAAGAAATTACGGAGCCCCTGCCACCGCGCCAAGGAAAAGGGCCCGACCCCGTCCCACATCAGAAACAGTCGCTCGCTCCCGACCTTGCTCCTTCGTCGCCATGGATAGGAGCTAGGGCTTTCTTCGCCCCGCCGCCTCCCTCCTCGCCATCTCCTGCGACCGCGCTAGTCTGGACCACCGCTCGTCCTCTCCTGCGCCGGTTTGGACCACCCATCCCCCCAATCGACGGGGGTTGGACCAAGGACGACTCGGCCTCCTCCGCGTCGCCGGCCGGAGACGGCCGCCTCGCCGTACTACGTGTTGTGGCGTCCCCTTCACTCTGACGAGCCCAAGGCCAGCTGCAACCCCGACGCCTCTTCTCCGACCCAAGCAGTGCATCCAGCGTCAAGGTGAGGATTTTCCCCCCTCTTTTTTGATGTTTTGTTAGCTAGTCAACATGCCAAATTGATGTGAGCTGAGAGACATGAACATTGTTTGCTTATAATCTGTCTATGTGAGTTTTTGATTTGCTTGTAATCTCTTAGTTGAACAATATCCATGTGTTCAACTAACAGATTACAAGCAAATCAAAAACTCACATAGACAGATTACAAGCAAACAATGTTCATGTCTCTCAGCTCACATCAATTCGGCATGTTGACTAGATAACAAAAAATCAAAAAAGAGGGAGAAAAATCCTCACCTTGACGCTGGATGCATTGCTTGGGTCGGAGAGGAGGCGTCGGGGTTGCAGCTGGCCTTGGGCTCATCAGAGTAGGTGAAGGGGACACCACAGCACGTAGTACGGCGAGGCGGCTGTCTCCGGCCGGTGACGCGGAGGAGGCCGAGTCGTCCTTGGTCCAACCCCCGTCGATTGGGGGGATGGGTGGTCCAAGTCGGCGCAGGAGAGGACGAGCGGTGGTCCAGACTAGCGCGATCGCAGGAGATGGCGAGGACGGCGGCCGGCGGCTTGGGAGGCAGGCGGCGGGGAAGCCCTAACCCTAGCTCCTATCCATGGCGACGAAGGAGCAGGGTCGGGAGCGAGCGACTGTTTCCGATGTGGGACGAGGTCGGGCCCTTTTCCTGGGCGCGGTGGCAGGGGCTCCGTAATTTCTTCGAACGCTAGAGGGCACGTTAATCTGCTGCAACTCGGGAATCGCTAGAAGCGGCGCTCCTCCCGCTTTCGCCCGCGCGCGCTCGACCGAAAGTTTTCAGGTGCCGCTTCTGACCAGCGCGTTACAAAAATCGGCTGTTTGTTTTCTACTCCCGATTCTGAAACGCAAAGCGGCACAGGAAGCTATAACAAACAAGTTTTTGTCAAACACACATCTACATATATTGATCAGACAAAAAAATGATGATTATTCCTGCACTCGTGCGACTAATTAACATGCAACACATCACAAGTTCCCTAGTTTAAATCACAAATTCGCTGGACACAAGACTAGAATTTCAACACAAGATCCATCAGGGGGCGGGTAGTTCTAGGGCATCGCTGCTGGATGAAAAACAAGATCATTACCTGTTGCGGCTCTTCTTCCGCCGGAAATCGCAGCCCCCCTACGTCTCCCCGTGGACCTCGACGTCTGCGGCTGCGGCTCCCCAAGGAGCTCGCCGGCCACATACGGAACACCAAGGAGCTCGCCGGACACGTGTGGATCCGCAAGGACCTCGCCGGACGCCAGATTCTACTCACGGATCTCGCCGGACCTCTGCTGCTCAAGGGATCGGGGGGAGCCGAGGGGAGCCGAGGAGAGGAGCAGAGTCCTGAGCCTCGATCCGGAGGGGGAGAACGGAGGGGATGGGTTTTCTCTAGCCAAGGCCCTCGATACGGTCTGGCGGTGGTAGCGGACGTGTCGTGATTGCCCACCATAATACTAGTCATGCCCACGGGTGTTCACTAAAAGCGATTTAAATGGGATTGGGCTGGCGGCGCCGCGGGCAGCCCATGCCCACTTACAGGGTGAGGGCCGCGGGACCGATCGATCGCGCAAGTTCGGGTCGCGTTGGTTGGTGGTCGGTCGCCAGTTTGTTTCCAACCAAAGTTTAGAATCCGTATATCTTCGAACCAGAGTAGTATGCTGTTGTCAAACCCAGCTGCTGCCGTGGGTCCATAGCTTGCATTTCGCGGCAACATGTCTCACGACTATTTGATGGGAAAGGAAATTGCTGGGTCGAGGTTACAATATACCTTTTTTTATTTTCTTGATAAAAGAGTGTTTTTATTATGTAACATGTTTTCAAGTTCTACGTCGACTGTGAATTAGCTTACTCCCTCCGGTCCATATTATATTATTGTTCTCAACTTTATCTAGATTCGGATGTATCTAATTAAGTATTTAGACTAGATGCATGCGAATCTAGACAAAATTGAGAATAATAATATGGATCGGAGGGAGTACTTAATTCTAACTCAGGTGATATCATGAAATCTCCGTTCCAAGCTCATTTACACTACCGCTTTGTTTGGATGGGCACCGATTTGAATTCAGCTGTTTGGGTGGTTTGGAATTAGTTGTTGGAATCAGAGGGTGATATCCAATTCCAATTCCTGTTTGGATGGTCAAGCCATGGAATTTGATGTTTTTTTGCTTTTAGCTATTTTATACTTGTGTACATGCATGAATAGTCACATGTGTATATATTAGAATATGTACATGTGCAGAAACTACCGGTCTAGGGATCGTGGAGCTGAGGCTGGAGCAGCCGGAGGCCAGGAACGCCATCGGGAAGGAGATGCTCAAGGGGATGCGGACCGCGATGGGCAAGGTGGAGGCCGACCTGACGACCAACGTCCTGCTGGTAGCCAGCTCCGTGCCCAAGGCTTTTCTTCGCTTTCCTCTTGTTCCTTGTTCCCCTCCGCGCGAGCCCTTCTGGAAACAAGGGAAAGAGGAAGAAGAAGCCACACTCGGTATGGCACGCGTCCTCCCTCTGAAACTTGAACCGGGGGAGATGTCTAGGTACGCACTTGTCCGACTTCTCTAGCCGCTACAATTTCTGCTTCTTCTATTTTCGGCATCGATTTTTTCGGGCTGTGTATTTTTGGATGAGATAGACTCGCGATTCTACTGATTGTGTTTGGCTCCGTCTATAGGTTGCGTTTAGGTGCGACACAAATTGCGTTCCAGCGAACGGAGATGGAGGGATCTTGCGGGTTGTGGCGCGACCTCTATTATAGTACTACTACTTTGGTTTATTCCCTTCGATTCGGCCTTTTTGTTAGTAAGTTTGTTTGTTGGAGGAAAATAAAATAGGAAGTGAAGATATTTGTTTGTGAACTTCTCTGTTTTCTGGCCTGTTGGCCGCACTTCCTGCCGTCCCTTCGGTCGGTCTGGTCCTGCAGCACTCCCGTCCGCCCGTACCCGGGCGGTGGCTCGGGAGGAACGCCGGCCGTCCCCATCCTGCCCCGCCATTAGAGCGGTAGGCTCTTGTGGTATGTGCAGATGCAGGATCTCCCGACGGATTATCTCCGGCCAATTCCTAGCCCCTATTGGAATTAGGAGGAAGGGAAACAAAAGGGGATCGATCCATTTTGGTCGTTCCTAGTACTTGTCTATGTTATCACTTCTCCTCTTTTTTGGTTGCCTAAATCTTTTCTAGATCTTAGTCACCTAGCTATTTGAACACCACATATAACTGCAACCTTAGTTTGTAGATTAGTGCCCCTCCCCTTGCCCACCAGAAACAATTCCCTTGTAGTTAGACCATTAGATTTAGTCCAAATTTGCTCATTTACACTACCGCTTTGTTTGGATGCACAGAATTGAATCCAGGAAATGAATTGGGTGAGAATTCCACTTCCTGCCTAGAAAGGAAATGGGCACCGATTTGAATTCAGCTGTTTGGGTGGTTTGGAATTAGTTGTTGGAATCAGAGGGTGATATCCAATTCCAATTTCTGTTTGGATGGTCAAGCCACGGAATTTGATGTTTTTTTTGCTTTTGGCTATTTTATACTTGTGTACATGCATGAATAGTCACATGTGTATATATTAGAATATGTACATGTGCAGAAACTACCGGTCTAGGGATCGTGGAGCTGAGACTGGAGCGGCCGGAGGCCAGGAACGCCATCGGAAAGGAGATGCTCAAGGGGATGCGGACCGCGATGGGCAAGGTGGAGGCCGACCTGACGACCAACGTCCTACTAGTAGCCAGCTCCGTGCCCAAGGCTTTCTGCACGGGCGCTGACCTCAAGGTACCAGCTCCACCGATTATGTGCTTGTAAGTTGGATTAATTTGTGCTCTAGCTAGCTAGTACAAGATTTTCTTTTTTCGACTGTGATTTGGTCCCCGCTGAGGAACTCGTGTATTCAGTCACTGAAAAGATATGCTTACACAACATTGCCTTGGTTCTGTCTCCCACCAAGGAGGGGTCAGGATTGAAGAGGGATTGATCCACTACTTCGTTCCATCTTGATCCATACTGAGATATGTCCAAGTGCTTGTGACAAATGGATGTACTACATTCAGCTGGTAAAAAAGACATGCAAAATTTGTTGTCTCACACGCCATGTGTTAGATTGACCTCTCCCGTTCGATCCCAACGGATCGAACGAGCCCTTTGACTCGCACCCTGATCGGGGGCGTCCAACCGAACCAGGTTGGTGGGGCCCCTGTGGCAACGCTATAAAGAGGAGGTGGGGGCCGGGGCACACGATACGAGGTTCGACGCTGCTACCGCTCCCCCGCCGATATCCCTACCGATCTAGGGTTAGCGCTAGCTACGGGAAGACTCACCACCGCCGCCACCTTGCCCACGCCCACGCCGTCGACCACCATGGCCAACGCCACTGGTTCATCAAGCACAGGAGAAGGTTAGTTCCCCTTTCCCCTCTTTGTTCTCTCTCTCAGTCAAAGTCCTAGCACCACATTCGATTCACAGCAGAGGTTCTACCGATGTAATCTACACCTAGTCGATCTAGTAAAGTTAACATTGGTATCAGAGCCATGGTTAGGTTGTGGATTTTTTTGGTAGAAAGCAAAATAGAGAAACCCTAACTCTCACAGTGCGCCGCCGCGAGGCCGCGCCGTTCCTCTCGATCCCGACGCATCGGCAAGCCGAGGTCGGGAAGAAGAACCAACCCCATCTGGGGCAAAGAAAAGCAAAGTAAAGAAAATGCCCTTGCCCCGATTCGAAACAGAGAAGCCCAAATCCCTCGAAAAAGATAAAGACCAAAAAAAAAACATGCCGGCCACCGCCGGGAAAGGGCGCCGCCGCTGCACCGCTTGACGGCAGTGCGCCCACCCTCGGGTGGACGCACAGCCGGCAAGGGGAGCAGGGGGTCGCCGCCGATCCTTCATCTTCCTCTCACTGCATCTGCGGGGTGGGTGGAGGTGGTCGGGACAGAGAAAAGGAGAGGGGAGGGGCTCGCGTCTCAAGGGGGAGGGGCTCGTCGCCGGCAAGCGCCGGTCGGCGGAGCCTCCTCGCCATCCAGGGACAGCCACCTCCGAGCGCCGCTAGAGAGCAGACGCCTCGCGGGGGAGAGAGTGGCGATTGGGGGCTAGGGTTCCAGGGCCATCGACTGGGTCAGTTTTGACCGCGCAAGCAGCGCGCCCGGCCGTTGGATCGCGCTAAATGGCCAGGATGGCGCCGCGCGCTGCAACCTGGGCGGTGGCAGGCCGCCGGCTGGGGCACTCGCGGCTGGGCCATGGGCCGCTGCGTGGGCCGAGCGCAAGCGAGCGGCGGCACAGCGAGCTAAGCGAGCGGGCGGCAGATAGGGGCTCACGGAGTCGGGTCGTCCCGGGCCGCTGCTGGCTGAGCAAAGAAAAGGCCTAGTAAGGACGTAACACACAGTTTTTGATATTTTATTTTTACAGAAGCTCTTTTAGACAGGTTTATTATCTGTTTTTAATAGTCTTTTGCACAGTTTTTTCTAAATAAAATTATCCAACGAAATTTTGTCTAGAAAATGGAAAAGTATAAAGAAAAGTTTCTGTAAAGTCTAAAGTTTAATGAATTTTTTAATCCATTCTTCCGCTCCAAATAGTCAAGAGAGCTCTTTTAAAATTTAATAAAGACAAAAGTGATATTAAATTTTTTTGAGAGCTTGTTAAAGCAATATTCTGGTCATATTCGTGTTATTTTTCTAACCAACGTTGTAAATAGCATGACTGTGATTAGTGTGTTATCTCAAAGTAATTAAAGTAATGTGCCTTTGATTCTATGTTCTGCCCAACGGTGATGTAGAATTACTTGCATAAACATTTGTATGTCTTAATTTTGACCAACGTTGGATTAATACATGCAAATGTTATAGTTCTCACTTCTTTGTGTTTTTAGGAGGGTTCTACTTGATGAACTGCATCAAGGAGGTCCCCACACTGAGAGGTGACAATTACTCCGAGTGGAGAAAGAAGGTGGACTTCGCGTTCATCTGCGCAGAGGTGGATTGGGTCCTTGAGACCAAGCCTCCCACCACCACCAAGCCGATAGAGCCCATCAGAGATGCTGCCGATGATGATGTTGCATGGGACAGAAAGAAAAGGGACTATGCTCCAGTAGAGCTGGCATACTCCATAGAGAACCAAAAGTGGCAGAACGCCAACAAGAAATGCATGGCATTCATAAAGAACACAGTTGAGCCGGCAATTGTTGGTTCAATCACAGAGTGTGCTTCCGCAGGGGAGTACATGGAAAAGATAAAGAGCCAGTTCACTGGCTCTTCAAAGACATATGCAACCCAGCTGCTGAAGAAGTTGGTGACAGAGAACTATACAGGAGGTGGACATGGCATCAGGGAGCACATCCTCCGGATGAGCAACATGGCTGCCAAATTGAAGGCCATGGAAGCTGATCTGGAGATAAAGCCTGCTCTCCTTGTCCACCTGGTTATGGTGTCACTTCCTCAACAGTTTGAGAACTTTTTTGTCAACTACAATATGGACCCTGAAAAATGGGACATAGAAAAGACTATAGCCATGTGTACTCAAGAAGAGGAGAGGCTCAAAGCCCAGAATGGAGGTTCCTTGAACTTTGTCAAGGACAACAAGAAAAGGAACTTCACTCAAAGCAACCATGGCTCCCCTACTAAACCATATGGTAAAGCTCCCATGCACTATCAGCATCAGTAGAGGCCTGCTCTTCTAGTGGACAAAGATGCCTGTCTCCACTGCGGTAAGAAAGGGCATTTCAAGAAAGATTGCTCTGTTTGGTTGAAGGAACTGATGGCAAGGAAAGGTAACAACAATGTTTCTTTTGTAAATGAATCCCTGTATACATAGCCTTCAAAATCTACTTGGTGGATTGACTTAGGAGCAACTGTTCATGTTGCAAATTCATTACAGGGATTCCATTTGACGAGGATTATGAGAAGCGAAGGATGCGATGAAGTCGCAAATGGAATCCTAGCGGATGTTGAGGCCATTGGCGACATCTCCTTGGAGCTTGCTGATGGATCGACGATCTTTCTTACAGATGTCCTCTATGCTTCTTCTTTTGCATAGAAATTTTAATAAGTGTATCATGTTCGAACAAAATAAACTTTGAATGTCATTGTGGACATGGCTAGTGTTGGTGTTGCTTTCCTTCACAATGAGCTTCTTTTAATTATCTACTCGTGAAAAAGTTTATTCTGTGTGTAATGTGAAAAAGCATGTTTCGTCGAATAAAGATCCAAAGAAAAGAATGAGAACTCATGACTCGTCGAAATTATGGCACTATCATTTAGGCCATAGCCATATTTCGAGGGGGAGAATAGAAAGAGTTCCCTCGCTACAACACCTAAGGGTGTGGGGGAGCCCAACCGAGGCCAAAGTAGAGTTCCCTCGCTACAACACCTAAGGGTGTGGGGGAGCCCAGCCGATGCCAAAGTATTTAATCGAAATCAAAATATAGCAAAGCTTGAACCCCAAAAGGCAGTTGCCATTTCATTGGCTATCCTGAAAAGTCAACAGGTTTTCGTTTCTACTGTCAAGACATATACACAAAGTTTGTAGAAACGAGACATGTTGTTTTCGAAGAGGATGAAATGACGAGGGGGAGCATGGTAACTCGGAAAATTGATCTTGAGGAGAAGAGGGTGCATGCACCTAATCCGATGCCTCAGGAGCAATTCTTCGAGCTACATGTCGTTCCTGCATCGATAACCCTAGAGGTTGTGGTGCAAGCACCTGTCGCAACTTCACCCATGACAATAGTGAGTGAAGATCCGCAACTTGTCCATCAGGAGCCGATTAAACCTACTGTTGAGCATGAAAGGGAGTAGCGGCAGCCACCTCCAGAAGATGCACTGCATGTTGAGAAATTTGGATTTAGAGAGAATGTTGAGGACGACTGTGTTTACGCAAGGTTTAAAAGTGGGAGATACATCTTCCTAATTCTGCATGTGGACGATATCTTGCTTGCTAGCAGCGATGTCAGTCTACTACTAGAAACAAAGAAGTCCCTGTCCTCAAACTTTGGTATGAAAGATCTTGGTGAAGCTTCATATGTTTTTTACCGAGATAGGACAAATGGGGTTCTAGGACTGTCACAGAAGGCATACCTAGAGAAGGTTCTAAAGAAATACAGTATGCATGAATGCAATACCACACCTGCTCCTATAGTCAAGGGTGACAGTTTTGGGAAATTTCCATATCCCAAGAGTTAATATGAGATCGATCAAAATGGAAGTGGTACCATATGCTTCGGCCGTTGGAAGCTTATAGTATGCACAAGCGTGCACTTGCCCTGACTTAGCTTTTATCACCGAGGTACTCGACAGATATCAAGAGAATCCAGCCTTAGGGCACTGGAAGATGGTAAAGGAAGCTTTGCATTACGCGCAAGGCACAAAAGACCTCATGCTAACATATAGAAGGTCTGATTCCCTAGAAATAAGAGGGCATTCAGACGATGTTTTTGCGGGAGACGGAGACGATCGAAAATCCACGACAGGATACGTCTTCACTCTTGCAGGAGGGGCTATTTCGTGGAGAAGCTCCAAACAATCAATAGTTGCATCATCCATGATGTATGCAGAATTTATAGCATGTTATGAGGCAACGGGGTAGGCGATATGGTTAAAGAAATTTATACCCGACTTGAAAGTGGTAGATTGCATTGACAAACCACTAAAGATGTACTGTGACAACGAGCCCGCAGTATTCTATGCTCACAACAACAAGTCGAGTAATGCCTCCAAACCAATGGAGATAAAATATTATGTTGTGAGAGATAAGATCCAGGATCACACTATAAGACTCGAGCATATAAGGAAAAGAATATGCTTGCGGATCCGCTAACGAAAGGCTTACCACCCAATGTGTTCAAGGAGCACTTAGCCGGCATGGGTTTAAGGGAAATCCTATGATTCCTGGATCAAAGAGGCCCAAAAGAAACAGAATTTGTTTCAAAACAAGAGGTATATTGTAGCTGTCTGATTCTATCGGCAATTGAGCTGTGACGATGAAACATGCTCTATGTACCGAACTGTGATGAAACGAGTAAAGTGTAAAGTATAAAGGAAAGTCGAGATCAAGGGGGAGAATGTTAGATTGACCTCTCCCGTTCGATCCCAATGGATCGAACGAGCCCTTTGACTCGCACCCTGATCGGGGGCGTCCAACCGAACCAGGTTGGTGGGGCCCCTGTGGCAGCGCTATAAAGAGGAGGTGGGGGCCGGGGCGCATGATACGAGGTTCGACGCTGCCGCCAATCCCCCGCCGACATCCCTACCGATCTAGGGTTAGCGCTAGCTACGGGAAGACTCACCACCGCCGCCACCTTGCCCACGCCCACGCCCACGCCGTCAACCACCATGGCCAACGCCACTGGTTCATCAAGCGCAGGAGAAGGTTAGTTCCCTTTTCCCCTCTCTGTTCTCTCTCTCAGTCAAAGCCCTAGCACCACATTCGATTCACAGCAGAGGTTCTACCGATGTAATCTACACCTAGTCGATCTAGTAAAGTTAACACCATGAACTATATTTCTCACACGATCAGTGTCTCACGCATGAACACAAGAATACAAGATTGCTGCCACAAACAAATGGAGAAAGAAAATGTAGATGATGGGGATGGGATTCCCGCCGCTGCCACACCTCAACCCGCCGCTGCCACACCTCAACCCGCCGCCGCCACGCCTCAGCCCGCCGCCGCCACGCCTCAGCCCGCCGCCGCCATACCTCAGACCGCCGCCAAAACCTAGGTCTGCCGGCCGGACAGGAAGGGGCGAGGATGGGTATGGAGGGAGGAGGGAGGAGGGAAGGGAAGGGGCGAGGATGGGAGGGAGGGAGGGAGGGAGGAGGGCGGGGAAGGAGAGAGGATGGGGAGGGAGGGAGGAGGGCGAGCCATACCACCGGCGGCTGATGGGAGGTGGAGGTCCTCTCCTGTCGCGATGGGAGGCGGAGGTCATGTCCTGTCGCACGAGCGAGGAGGCTCTCGGGCGGATCCTATCGAGGGGTACGAAGCGGTACTCTTACGTTTCCGTGGCTGGGCGCCGGGTCGCGGGCACTACAATTCCAAGTCCGCATTGCGCGCGAGGACGACACGCCAACCCCGACCATTTTTTCTCCTCGCTGCGGCCGTAGGTCAGGTGTCACGCTGTCGCAGCACACGTATACATATTGCGCCGCGCACCCACTCCCCACCGAATCACCACATCACACCAACCCCCAAAACCCTTCCGCATCTCGTTCCTCGCCGCGCCGCCACCGCCGCCGCCGCCGTCGTCGTCCTTTTCACCGCCGCGGCCGACGACTCCGGCCCACCTCCCGCCCGATCGCCATGGCCGCTTCCACGGCCTTCACCACCACCAGGTTCCTCCCGTCCACCCACCTCGATTCCTCCGCCCGCCTCGCACCGCTCCGCGCCGCGCCCACCGCTAACCTCGCCTTCTCCCCGCTCCCCGCCTCCTCCTCCTCACTCCTCAAGCTCCAATCCCCCTGCCCGTCCGGCCCGGGAGGGAAGCTTCCTCCACCGCCGCGCTCCTTCGGCGGCGGCGGCGGCGGCGGCGCCAGCGGATCTGGCGATGGCGCGGACTCGGGAGGCGACGGCGGCCGTGGCGGCATCCTCGGCATGTTCCTCGCCGGGTGGGCGGCCCGCGTCGCGGCGGATCCCCAGTTCCCGTTCAAGGTCCTCATGGAGGAGCTCGTCGGCGTCACCGCCTGCGTGCTCGGCGACATGTCCTCCCGCCCCAACTTCGGCCTCAACGAGCTCGACTTCGTCTTCTCCACCCTCGTCGTCGGATCCATCCTCAACTTCGTCCTCATGTACATGCTCGCCCCCACCCATGGAGTCTCCGCCGCCGCCTCTGCCGCTGTCTCCTCCCTCCCAAGCCACATGTTCGAGCCAGGCGCGTACTCCCTCGGCTCCCGCGTCGCGACACTCGTGTCCAAGGGCACCACTTTCGCGGTGGTCGGGTTCGGTGCTGGCCTCATGGGCACCGCGATCTCCAACGGCCTCATCGCGATGAGGAAGAAAATGGACCCATCCTTCGAGACTCCCAACAAGGCGCCGCCCACGCTGCTCAACGCTGGCACCTGGGCGCTCCACATGGGCGTCAGCAGCAACCTGCGGTATCAGACCCTGAACGGGATTGAGTACCTTCTGGGCAATGTCACCCCAGCCCCGGTGTTCAAGGTCTCTGTTATTGCTCTCCGATGCATGAACAACGTGCTTGGTGGTATGTCTTTCGTGATGCTCGCGAGGCTCACTGGTGCGCAGAAGTCGGATAAGCCGGCGAGCTCAGTTTCAGAAGTGAAGGAGAGATTGATCGCCGAGGGTGATGCCATTGCCGCTAATGTTAGCGGTGAGGGGGAAGGCAAGTAATTTGGGTATAGTAGACGGTAAGCAAGTGGATGCACTGTGCATCCCCCAAAGCCTCGTTTGCTGCTTCTTGGACATAGGCCAAGAAACTTGTAGATGATGATGATGAGTTGGTAATAATTGGTGAGGTTTGAAACATTCTGTTCGGTTGGTTGTGGTGTTCTGGTGTGATGAGCTGACATGCTTAGTTTATCTTAGAATAAAGTTTTATCGACTCGTCTGGCATATGAAGCTTATTTACATTTTGCTCTATGTGCATGCATTTCTTGTTCTGACCAACATTATGCTCTACTAAACATGTAAGGATGCATTCGTTAGGTCCTATATAAGCCAGCCTCAATAATGTGTCAAGATGATTGGCTGGATTAGATTGTACTTGTGCCAATGTTACTTTGCATTTCTGTAGTAGTTTACATTTCTTTCGGTAACTGAAAGCATGTGTCACATTGGTGGCGATATTTTTCAAGGGTTTAAGATACTTGAGAATGATTATGTCACCTCTGAAGTGTCTATTGTATATGGTTGGCCTAGATGTGTGAAGATATCCCAATCCAGGGGAATATTTGTGTTGAACTGGCTGACTGGATGAACCCACATGAGTTGGTCTTTTTACAGACTTACCACAGTCCTCCTGGTATTCATATTGACACATTGATGATTGTGGTTTTAGTCGGTAAGTTATGAGGGAACTTTGATCTCCAGTTCCTGTACTAGTTTGCATCGTAGAAAACTATGACTTGTGTATTAGTGAACTCTGACCATACAGGTACACCATTCTTCTGGCAAAATATAGTTTGCGCTGCTACTCCCTTCCGGTTTTGATTTTTTTGTCACTGTTGTACGTGTTGATATTGGATTGCTTCACTGTGGTATATGTTGGTCTGCCCCTTGTTAATCTGTCATGTGATTCATGCTATATGCGTGCAAAAGAAAAGTAGTTGCAGCAAGTGAGAAATGCATGCCTGCAATTTTTTGTTTTGAATTGATCGGGGTATCCTGACCGGGCAGAAATTGATATCTGCCGTCAAATCCGGTTCCTTGGCGCATATCGTTTCGACAAACTTCTCAAGAGGGGTTTGGGGTTGATATTGTAGTTGGCAGACAACGAGGTTTCAATCATTCTGCACCTTAGTTGGTGAAGGAAAGTAGGAGTAGAAAGCGACAGTGACTTGTGCAAAGCAATGGGAATTTCTGTGAGTAGGGAAATAGTGGACTCCGTGCTAACGCAGCAGCACCTCGATGACGACCTGTTACTACATGTGTCTTCCAGCAATCGAGCATACTGGAGTTTTAGACGCGAGGTAAAACCAGGATCGGACGCCCATACGCAACAAGGAACCAGAGCCGCTGTTCGTTTGAAAAAAAAGGAGCCGAATCTGTTGGCAACATTTTGTCGTTTGGAATCAGATCGCTCGCTGGAGGAGGGCACACGTTTCTGACAAGCACAAGATAGAAAAAATTCGAGTCGAGAAACGTTTTTTTTTTAACGGATGACGGGTGCAAAACACCCGATATATTGCTGCATTGAAGTCTTTGGAAGATACTAGAAGGTCTAAAAAGTAAAAATTACACAGAGGCCCAGAACAAACGCACCGAGGAACCTAAAGAGAGCTCGAAAAAGCAATCAGCCTCCGACGCGGACCTGTAACAGCGCCACCGGGGACGAACCACTTGGAACGAAGAGCAGTGGCGCCAAACGCACAGAGAAAAGCAGCGCCGGACCGGCAGTAGGACGTAGCGCGAGTTAATACGCCAACAATCCAGCTCGCTGCCCACTTTGTCGGATCAGAGACGTGGCGCAGAGACGTGGCGCTGCTAAGCCACGATGCCGTCCCGGTTCAGGCGGATTCCGTCTAGGTGCACTGTATCGCCGGAACGGCGACGCAAAATGGTGGTCAAGCGAGCCCAATCAATCCAAAGTGCGGTGCAGTGCGGGTGCCGCATGTGCAGGCAGGACGGCTCCCCATGATCATCTTTGTCCTTTCATGATCTTCGCATCAACATACGCCACGCCATCGATACTCGTCGTAATCAACGTGGTTGATGCACAACACTGCACCTCTTGCTACCGCCATCAAACCGCTGCTCTAAAAAACGAAAGCGCCCAACCCGGATTACCTAAATTCGGGGTTTCCCTCGGACCAGAAGAGTGAGAACATGCAGGCTGCAATGACGATGCCTTCAACAAGGTAATGGCGTGGGGCTCGATTTTCACCCTCATCTGCGCCTCGCAAACTCGCCGTCGAGACCAACCGGTTGACCCTCTTCCTTCGGAGGCAGCCACCACCACCATGGAGGGGCATCTTCAAACTGTGTGGTCAAGACTGGTAGCACCATTGATGTCGAAGTAGGGAGGAAGCAACATGCAACCGTGGCCCGACCGAGCCCATCTGGGCTTAGATTGGACCCGACCGCCAACCGCCGTCTCGCCGCCTGCCACCGCCAGACCGGCCACCCTGGTCGCCGCTGCACCACTGCCTAGCGGTGGACTGGTCCTAGCGGGTGTCGTCGAGGAGAGGAATCGTCGCCGCCACCACGCCACTCGAGCTTTGCTAGGCAATGCCCCTAGCGACGGCGGCGGGGATGTCTGCGATGGAGGAGGGCTACACAGGGGCGGTTAGATTAGATTGACTCTAAAATGTAGTTGCAGTTTTTTTTCCACATATTTAAATAAACCAAGCCGCATAAATTAATACTAAATATAGTATTCTCTCCGTCTCAAAATAGATATAGAAAGTTTATCTAAATTTAAATGAATCTAGGTACTAAATAGTGTCTAGATACGTCAAAATTTAGAAAAGTTTGCGACAATCAACATATAAGTAATAACTCGCACTCGTCACATGGTATCAAACAATCAACGCTCTGGATACCTAACCCCAGATCCGCGATCTCGCACCGCTGATTACACTCAGTCACATCACATGGAAGCTTATATATAAGAGTATACCGTTGGACACGACTAGCCCATCCTCAGTTCCTTAGATATCACCATTGTAGACTTCTAGTAGTCAGTACCCAGTAGCTAAACGCACGCAGCCATGGGAGGTGCCAGCATCTGTGCTTGTTTCCTCTGCGCTTTCCTGCTTCTGCATTTCTATCTGAGCTTGCACGCAGCAGTACCACTGCCTTCCGATGGCAGGGCATCAAGACAGGAGAGGTTCGTGACAAGGAAGCTTCTGCAGCAGAACAGCGTGCTCACAAGATCAGAGCATGCACAAGTTCTCCATGCAGCGCAAGGGAGCAACAAGCCTGGAGTCCAGGGGGCTGCAGGCATGAATCTGAAGAAGCAGACTCCAGGCACCAAGTCCAATCTCATACAGAATTAGTGACTAGTAGGCTGGGGATTTAAAGGCAATTTTCCTGTTTTGCTTTTGGTCAATCGGTAGGATCGAGTTGGCAATACCCAGTCTGATTTTTTTTTTTTTGGTAATTTGTGTGCTAGAGATAGAGAGAGTGGAGTATATAGCTAGCAGATACAAAAGGAATTCTCCATTTACCTTCCCTTTTGCCAATTCTTTGTACCTATTCATATTCTGTCTCATTCGCCTTTGAAGCTCTGATAGCTAGAGACGACCACGAAGCCCAACGAGCGAGATCTGGGATGAAAATGCGCGTTCAGTTCTCTACCCTTTTTTATTTTTCATCCTACAGAGAACAGATATAGATATGATATCCCTGAGCCTATGATGTGAGCCACGAATCAATGCAAATGATAGGCTATACATCAATATCATTTTTTTTGTCCCATTTTCTTTTTCTGCTTGAGAGAAAGCTAGCGCTCCACAGAAAAAAAAATACCCTGGCGTCGAATGTAGTAATCGAATATCTCGCGCCCACTTGCCACAGCTTTTGCGCAATTCAACTCAAATCATCGGGCACGGATATTAAAGGGGAGGGACCGGACTCGTGGCGCCCATTTGCCTCGCGAAAATGATTTGCGCTTTTGCACCGAACGACCAACAAGCTTTTTTTTTCTTTGAGAAGGAACGGCCCACAAGCTGGCGGTGTACATAATTTTGGCAGTTTGGCTACTGTCCTACGCAAATAAACACCGATACGGGCTATTGAGAAAATAAAGAGACGAGCTGTCAATAATAAATACATACTCTGTTTCTTTTCCAGTAAGTTTTAGAATTTGAGTTCTCTATATGGTAATAATCTCTCGAAATAAACTTTCGCCCCGCTATATTAATATAGCAACCACAAGATACAATGAGTCACCACACGAACAGATGCTGGGGAAGCAGCAAGCACAGACCCAAAAGGAAAGGAAAAAAAGAAACAAAGGAGACAAGGGCGGATCAACTAAGTGAAGGAGACCCCCAACCGCTACGTCCTCCGAAGATGTTCCACCAAACTCCTAGCACCAGATATCAAGCAGCACCTTCAAGAAGGAAGCGACAACGCTGCTGCCCTGGCCAGCGTGCTGACCCTAGGATTTCCCCCGGCACACATAGGGAGATGGATGAAGGGTAGCCACGACGTCCTCCAGGAAGGAATAGTGCCACCCGGAGGTGACACTGCGTCGGTGTCGGACTCGCCGACAACGATTTCTCCCCAAAAAACCCTATCCACGACCCCCGGATGATTCGTTGTTCACGAGCCCCACGAGGTCGAAGCCTCAACCACCGAACTCGCCGCCCACCAGCATGCGCCACCATGGTCAGGAAGTCGCCATCGCTGTGTCACCAAAGCCAACAACACGAGGCTAGATGGACAGGGTGAAAGATAGCTAGATTCGGGGTCGGCAGTACCACGACCGCGCGGGAGGGAACTACCTCCACCGCCTTGGGGGTAATCGACCGGATGCAGCAACAAGTCACACCATTCCCAGTCGGATCCGTCCAGGTCCAAGACCCGTAAAGCCCCCGTCGGGGATCACCAGTTCCAATAGGGACCGGTCGAGCCCAGATCAAGCCCGTAAAGACCGTCGCCGCGCTGCAACAACCCGGTCGCCGTCGCCACCATCCCCACCATCGAGCTAACGTCACCACCATCACCTAGAGAAAACGCGGTCACGGGCAGGCCAGCCCGCCGGCAGCCTAGATGGGCCACGTAGGGCCAGATCTGGGGCGGCCTGACGGGCTTCGCATGGCCCAGATCTGGGGGGGACTGGCCACCGCCCCGCCATGTAACGCGCCTCCCCGCTGCTCACCATGCCGCCCCGTAGTCTCCCAGCGTCGGCGTTCGCTTGCTTCTTGGCCGGAGCCACGCCACCAGCTCCCGAGGCACACCACCCGACCAGAGCAGCCCCACGCGAGCCCACGGGACGAGAGGGTGGAGGCAGAGGGTGCCACCGCCTGCCCTGTCTGGGCCGCGCCCGGCCGCAGACGCCGACAGCGGCGAAGGAGGAGGGAGATGGGGGAGGTAGGCGCCGACGGTGTTGGTTGACCCTGCTCGCCCGCGCAGGGGGTGAGACAGGGAGCAGGGCATTTTTTTGTACTCTCCATATGGTAATAATAAGGCGCGACACCTGCCTTATCCTTAACCCCTCACGTTTAGAACAAAACACCTGGTAAAACATAGACTCACAATCACAAATGCACTCACACCACCACCTCCACCACACACACACGCACAATTTATGCTACAGACCGAAACATGGAGCTTCAAGATTGGCTAAGTTGCCACGAGTAGGCCTGGGCGTTCGGTCTAACCAAACTGATCGGTTCGGTTATTCGGTATAGTCGAAAGTTCGGTTTTGACAGAACAATGACCGATCGGTCATCTGAGAAATTTCTAACTGAGCATTCAGTGCAAAGATGATTCGGTTCGGTTCTCGGTTTTCACCGACTCAACCGAGCTATGCGTGTGACGAGGAAACACAGCGTAAAATCAGTGGAGTCTTCTCAAATACTCGGCCACTGTAGAGATCTAGAGGGTAGCGTGGAATAGGCCAACTCGCCCAGCCGCCGGACGCCGTGCGATAGCCAGTCGCCGACCGTGGCAGTCGTACAGCAGCCGAGCCCAGCTTGAAGGCGTGCAAGGAAAGGCCAGAAGAGAGGGAGAACAGTAGGGGAGAGGATATTCGATTCGGCGTCGTCCTGCCGAGGAGGAGAGGAGAGGCGGCACGTGTGGTGGCGGTGGATGGGATAGTAACGAGGCTCGATAATAGCAGAAGCAAATACGTGAGATGGGATCTAGATGGATTAGTACGTGGACAAGTTGGGATTAGGTTCAGGAGTTAAGTGGGCTCACCGCTCAGGAGATGGGGTTTTGGGCTGGGCTACCAAGTGAATTCAGCCTGTCACCTGTATTTTTGGTTTATACGGTCAGTTCCGGTAACAAATGCTTAAAACTGAAAACACCGTATTAAATTCCGTTTTTCAGACTTTGTGACCCAATTAGGAACCTTAAATCTTGGGTTCGGTTCGTTTGGTGTCGGTCTAGGTTATTTCGGTTCTGTAGTTCGGTCATCGGTTAAAATGCCCACCCCTAGCCACGAGTGTTTTGCTATTGGCGGAAACATTACCTGTGTTGAAAAAAATATTCCTATTTAATGAGCTTTGACCCTTGGTGCACTAGGGTTACAACTACACTCCTAACCATCTGGTCACATGTGGGTTCTCTAGGGTGTGTTTGGTTCAGGATGAAGTGGAATAGAATGTCATGGTTCTATTCCACTGAACTGGGTCGGTTCCGTCCTGCATTTGGTTAGGACAGAAAAGTGTAATGGAATGGTTCCATCCTATGTTTGGTTGAGCTAAAAAAAATGGAATGGAATAGGGTAGATTATGGGAATAAAACCGGCGAGCAAGTGTGGGATGCATTTAGCAAAAATAGTGGCAAGAGAATAGAGAGAGAGGGAGCAAGCTGTGGGTGGCTTTAACATAGAGGAATAAAGAGATTCCACCAATTTTGAGAAATGACTGTATTCTGGATCTAGAGAGAATATTCTCTTTTGAAGAACTCTATTCCATTTCTCAACCAAACACTTGAACGCCTCTCAGATGTGGAACCATTGTTGAAATTTTTTCCTTATAAAGGCCCAGCCCATTTATACTATTCAACAATTCCTGAAATCCTAGAGTCCCACTTGGCCCATTCATGCAAGGCAAGAGGTGGGACAAAAGTTTAGTCCCACATTGCTAGTTGAGTGGAAGTTTGACCAGCTTATAAGGTGAGCTCTTCCACCGCTTGTACGAGCTTGAGAAGAGAAGACATATGCACGTGCGCTCCTCCTCCTCCGCCACCCGCCTCGTCAGGACGCGCGCGCGCCGCGGGTTGCAGGAATGCCTCGAGCCGAGAGCTTCTCTCTCTTTTTGCCACGCGTGAATGGATAATAATCGGAACAATCTGCGTGAGTGGATGTTTAATATGAACTCAGTGGAGAATTGATTTGAGCTTAGTGGAGGCTGTTCATTTTCAGCCGACTGTTCGCCTGCCTACCCGTGCCTATAAGAGTGAGAGGTCGCTCCTATCCTCAGACACACAAACGCACACCCCTGCGCCTCCAGTTCCAGAGCACCGCGCTCCTTAGATCTTCCCCATCCCGTCTTGCGGCGTGCACCACGAGCTGGGATAGTAGGCCTCAGAGACCCCGCTGCTTTGAGTCCTATATGAGAGAAGGGCAATAAGGTTTTTGGGGAGCGCTACCAGCGCGACTACTGGCTTCATCACGGACTCCTTCACGGATAGCGACTGCGCCGACGTCTTTCCCAATGATGATTTCTTCCCCGACATCAACAACCTTTTCCTCGACAACATGGCTGACGACGGTGCCAACGTTAACGCGAACACCATTGGTTCCTCTGTTGTGATGTATATCATCTTACTCAGTCTTGTTTATCATATTCAGATTGTCTGTCGTATCTTCTAGTCTTTTTCTATTATGCTGCCTGTGTTTTATCTGTGTTTTACTATGGTTAAATCTCTTGGAAAATTGCTCTTTTACTCAACAACCATTCCATTATATTCTACTTCGTGACCTCAACTAAACACACCCTAAACCCTCTCGCCTTTTTCTTCTCTGGTTTTCTGCATGAACCACCATGACAACTACAACCATATCCCCCTTTCTTCCCTGTCTTGTTTCATGGTCTATTTAAACTCCTCCTAGCATTTATCCATAAGACCGAGGAGAGAACATTTGAAGAGAAGATTCTTTAAATCCCCATATGGTCTGCAGGACGATGGGATTGAGAACTAAACCTTGTCTAGACCATACATGGTTCAACCTCCTACAAACAGATTGGTTCGGGCCACACGGCCATGGGGCATATGGCAGCCCATGGACATGTATATTATGGTATATTTTATTTTAAGGAGTGGTTTGGTGCTAAAGATTGTGTGCGCTATGCTATCACCTCTAGCAGGAGCGAAGATACTTCCGAGTACACTACTCGACTCTTCCTAAAATATGGCCCAATCATTAATTGATTTTCTTCTTTTTCATGTGATTTATTGTTTTTTACTTTAATCATAACACTCTCATTTGTTTTTGTTGTCATCTGCAAATTTTTGAATGTTTGCTCAACTAAATAGTAAAGAACATTGCATATCCTTTAGTGCTAAATTTAAAGAAATGTTAATCATAAATATATTTATTCATATGAAATGAAATATTCATACAACTTCATAAAAAATGTTTCAACTCATAAATACATTCATGTGGAAACATTGCTATATGTTCCACTCTCAGATGAAAGATATTCATCCTTATCAAATAAAATGTTCATTTGTGTAGAATAAATAAACTCATGTATTTTAAATATAGTTTCTGGCGCATGTAGTGGTGCGTTGGCCTAGGCTACCTTGGTGTTTTGGTTGTCCTTGATGGTGTTCGGCATTGGCTGTGACGCGGTTTAGGGTTTCCTGCCTCTAGCCATTCTTGGTTGCAGTATGGGTTAGGCAAGCTTGTCGTTCGTTGTTCTAGGAGTGGGTTGCATGCCGAAAGACAAGTGTGGTGTTGTATCTATTCTATAGTGTTCTTGTTAACTTAATACAAAGACGCGCATGTCCGTTGCGGGTTCTCAGAAAAATAGTTTCAAAATATTAATTAATATTCAATTTTTTTAAATCTCTACAACCTGCACTAAATATGTCCATGCATGTGAAATAGCAAGTTCATGCATGCAAACAAAAATGCCAGCGCATCTTGTAAGAAATGTTTTGATAGATATTTGTTCCTGCTGGTTTCTTACAAATATGTCCCACCATCCATGAAAATATGTTCATGTGTGTAAGAAAAAAATAATGTGTATTTCAAGAGAAACTGCATAATACATAAAGATACTCCCTCCGATTCATTAAGTGTATACTAAATCAGCGACACTTATTATGGATCGTAGGGAGTAATAAAATCTCTTGCATCCATTTTCTATAAATCATACAACTTGCCGTTTTACATTGATGAACAAATTACTTCTCCCCACAAGAAGATATTGTAAAGTGGTTCTGTATAGTTAATACACATGAAAAACTGCATAGGGATCGAGCTTGTTGTTGTGGTAACATAAATGCGGTACATTAGTAAATAATAAAAAAATGGGAGAATAATGAAAAATGTAAAAAAATAGAAAACAAATGTAAGATAATATATTAAATCCAGTAAAAGATGGGGTGAAAGAAGGGAGGTAGATAAAAATGAAAAATGAAAGGAAGACACAACAAAGTTACCGAAAACTATTCAGGCCCTCTTTGAGTGCAGGAGTTCGAAAACATAGGAATATATAAACTAAAAATTGAGATGTAAGGTATTGTGAACTTCTACATGATTTTTACAAAATATTTGAATTTTACAATAAGAGCCTTTATATGGCGAACATAAAACAAACACAAAAAGTTGGAGGATTGATGAGAGATAATATAGGGAGAGATATTGTATTGGATTCCTTAGAAGAAAAAATGATATTTGAGTTCATGTCGAGATTGAGATTTCTGAGGAATATTGTATATGAATTTAGTCCATTAGATTTTATTAGCCTCACTGCTATGACCCATATGGCTTTCATGTAGCCTCACTGCTATGACCCACATGGCTTTCATAGGAAAGAACAATTTTGATAAGAACCCTACAATCCAAAGAGGCATTTATGTGATTGTCCCAATATGGAGGAAGTGGTAGGGGACCTCGTTCACTCTTGTGAAATTAAATAGCCAGGTTGGCCATTGGCCAACACAAGACCAGGGACTAGGCAAACTTGTTGCTGACATTTTTGATCCATGAAGAACATGAATACTAAATGGTGTACTGTTTAAGATTGACTTTGAGAAGGCGTATGATAAAGTTAATTGGTCTTTCCTTCAGTAAACACTCCACATAAAAGGTTTTTCTGAGAAGTGGCGTGCTCTAATAGATTCTTTTGTGTCTGGTGGTAGTGTTGTCATAAAAGTAAACGATGACACCGGCAATTACTTTCAAACCAAGAAGGGACTAAGGCAGCGGATCCATTATCACCTATACTATTTGTTGAGTTTAAGAGCAATTTACCCAAGATAAATGCTAAATAAAACATGAATAGAATAACAGAAGTTAAACAAATCATATTATTTATCGGATACAAAATAAGGCAGATAGCAAAGAGAATTGCAAAGCATACAACTTGAGATAATATCAGAGCAAGATCTGTAGCAACCCAAAGGGAACGACATATTATCTGACTAAGATAAACAAGATTAAGTAAGAGGATGTACATCATCTTAGAGGGACCGCTAGAGGAACCACCGGTGTTGGCGTTGGCACCGTTGTCAGCCATGTCATCGAGGAAGAGGTTGCTGATGTTGGGAAAGAAGTCCTCGTTGGGGAAGACGTCGTTGGCGCAGTCGCTGCCCGTGAAGAAGTCCATGATGAAGCTAGTAGTCGCGCCGATAGCTCTCCCCAAAACCTTCTCGCCCTTCTCCAGTATAGGACTCGAAGCAGCGGCGTCTCGGAGCCCTACTTTCCCGGCTAGCGGTACACGCTGCAAGACGGGATGGGGAAGAATGGAGCGACAACGCAAGTTTATGGAACTGGAGGCGATATACTGAAGTGTGTCCTAGTAGAGGAGCGACCTCTCACTTTTATAGGCATGGGTAGGCAGGCGAACAGGCAGCATCGGGAGAGGAAACGACCTCAATTAAGTTCAAATTAAATCTCAGAGAAACGGTCGAATTAATTCTCAGAGAAAATGTTCGAATTAAATCACAGAGGAAACATTAGGAGTTTGAACTAAATCATAGAGGAAACGTTAAATCTCCATTGAGTGCATATTAAACACCCACTTGCGCATACTTTTCAAATCATTAATCCATTCATGCGCGACAAAAAGAAAGAGAAGCTCTCGGCTCAAGGCATTCCCGCAACCTGCGACGCGCGCGCGTCGTGCGAGGCGAGGCGAGGCGGGCAGCGGAGGAGGAGGAGCGCGTGTGTACGTCTCTCTCCTTCTCATCCTTTTACCAAGTGGTGGAAGAACCCCCTTACAAGGTGATGAAATCTTCCTTCAACTAGAAATGTGGGACTAAACATCATGCATGAATGGGCCACATGGGCCTCTAGGATTTTCAAGAATTATTAAAATGGAATATGAGCTGGGCCATTTAGGCAAGAATTCCAACAATCCCCCACTAGATCCTAGAGGCACATGAAGTTTGCCTTTGGTTCCAAAACATTTTTTATATACCGGCACTATAGTGGATACTGTTAAGTTAACTTCTACCTGGAACTTTATGCTACACTAGGCTGCAACTTGTACAGTAGACTATGCCTTGAACTGCAATTTTGCTGCAAACCTAGATTCACACAAAGTCTTGACCGATACTAGGCTGTTGTGGGACTTCCCCGTGGGTGGAGCTTATGCATCATACTCCATGGCCTTTCATGAGTTTACTAGAGAGCACCCTACTCTCATAGACTGCGACGTTTAAACCGTCAGACTCATATAGGTGTGTTCTTCAAAAGATGTTCTATAGGATAACATCTCTGCTTAAGATAAGCCATTTAGAACATATTAAGATAATAAATCAACCTACCGTGCATAATAGGAAAGTATTGCATCTTCATGGAGTGGTGTTCATTAAAATAGGGATTCTTTCCTCTCAGCTAATCAATAACTTGTCTCCCAATTCTAATTCACGGGATCTACGATCACATAGACTGGTTTACCACTGTGAAAAACTAATATTGTGGGTCTCATACCCATCTCCTTCGATGAATTTTCTATCACATTGCGTGATAGACCCTTTGTGAAGGGATCTGCCAAGTTTTTAGATGTTTGGATATAATCCAATGCAATAACTCCGGAGTTTCTCATTTTCCTGGCAGATTTTAGTCTCCTCTTCACATGTCTTGATGACTTCATATTATCCTTAGAACTATTCACTTTGAAAATCACTGTTTGATTATCGCAGTTCATAAGGATTGCGGGTATTGGTTTTTCAACCACAGGTAAGTTCATCAAGAGTTCACGAAGCCACTCTGTTTCAATTGTGGTTGTGTCTAATGTTGTGAGTTCTGCTTCCATAGTTGACCTCGTTAAGATTGTCTGCTTGCAAGACTTCCAAGAAACAGCGCCACCACCAAGTGTGAATACATATCCACTCGTGGTCTTTATCGCATCAGCATCAGATATCCAATTTGAATCACTATAACCCTCTAGTACCCTCGGATACCCGGTATAGTGAATGTTGTAGCTCGCAGTGCCTTTTAGATAGCGCATAACTCTCTCAAGAGTATGGTAGTGATCATCCCCTGGATTTGAAACAAATCGACTAAGTTTTCTCACAGCAAAAGCGATGTCAGGCCTTGTGTGATGGCCCAAAATATATCGAGCTCGTTGAGGAACCCCAAGAGGAAGGTATGATGAGCACAACAGCAAGTTTTCCCTCAGTTATGAAACCAAGGTTATTAATCCAATAGGAGCAAGGAAACACCCCAAAGATGTTGCTAGCTGAGCCTTGGCAGGGCGCACTACCGGTGCTAGTAGCAACGTGGAGACCTGCACAACACAACCACAGAACTTTGCCCCCAACTTGCGATGAGGTTGTCAATCTCATTGGTTTTGCTGAAAACAATGGATTAAACGTATCGAGTGGAAGAAAGTAATAGTTTGTAGAAAGTAAACACAAAGCAGTAAACAGTTGATTGTCGATTGATTGTAAAAGAAAGGACCAGGGTCTATAGTTCACTAGTGGTGGCTCTCCTTAAGATAAATAACATGTTGGGTGAACAAATTACAGTGGGGCAATTGACAAACATCGAGAAAGCAATATATGCATATACTAATCATCTTGACTCCTTTGAGACTTGATTGGGCATTACAACATTATACACAGACCGCCATCCATCTACGTATATGACTAATAATCCACCTTCAGGTTATCATCTGAACCTCCTCCAGTATTAAGTTGCAAGCAACAGATAATTGCATTACGAATTGTGTGTAAAGTAAACAATACGATTGTTCTATGAACAAAGGATTGTTGTTTTCTCCCTAGTAGCAACAACACATCTAGTACCTTAGAGATTTCTGTCACTTCCCCAGATTACTAGAGGCATGAACCCACTATCGAGCATAAATACTAACTCTTGGAGTTGCTAGCATCTACTTGGCCAAGATAGCTACTAACAACAGAAAGCATGCAAGATCACAAATAACAAAGACATGATAGAATCAATAATCAATCTGAAATAGCATCTCAATATCCATAGGATCCCCGCAAACACAATATGTAGGATTACAAATAGATGATCTTGATCATGAACGGAGCTCACAAGATCGAAACATGATAGCACAAAGGAGGAGAACCAGCCATCTAGCTACTACATGGAACCGTAGTCAGAGATGAACTACTCACGCATCACACCGGAGGCTTGCATGATGATGAAGAAGGCCTCTAGGGTGAAATCCCCTCTCCGGCAGGGTGCCGGGAAGAGCTTCAGGTCCCTCCCGATCTAGGGATGGAGACAACGGCGGCTACAGACTCTTTCGTGGGATTTTGATCGGGCACTTAGGGTTTCTGTATCAGAGGCATCTTATAGTCGGAAGGGGAGGCCGAGGGGGTGCCGGAGCCGGCCACACCACCCCCTAGCGCGGGCCAGGCTGGGCCGCGCGTCCAGGTGGTGTGGTGGCCCCCTGGCCCCTCTTCGTCTCGTATTATGGCTCCGTGTGTCCCTCGGTGAAAAACTGACTTTGGCTTTTGTCCCGTCCAATTCCGAGAATATTCATTTTCTGACTTCCTAGAACCAAAAACAGCAGAAAATAGGCAGCTGGCACTGTGGCACTTGTTAATAGGTTAGTCCAAGAAATCATATGAAAAGTATTCTGAAGTGTGGACAAAACATAAGAAAGTAGATAAAACCAAGCATGGAACATCAAAAATTATGGATACGTTAGCAACGTTTCAACATCCCCAAGCTTAACTCCTGCTCGTCCTCGAGTAGGTAAGTGATAAAAAGAAAGAATAATTTTTGAGGTGACATGCACCATCATAAACTTGATCAAAGTATTTGTAAAACATTGAAAGCTGGGATCATAGTACTTCAACATAACATGAAAGACAAAGTTCTAGCAATAAGACAAAGCAACTATGTTGCAACATGAAAAGGTACAAACAAAAGATTCATGAATAACAATACTTTGCAAAGCGTTTGTTTGTTTCACATAAAGAAAACATAGCATAGTAGCATTCAGCTTGTCCCTCATAGAGTAGCAAAACATAAATGCATAGGACACCTTCAAAGTTCATAAGAGTGACTAGATACAAATAGTTTAAAACAAGCAATATCAAGTTATGCATCAATCAGCAAGTCTTGGGACAATGCACATAGAACTAAGAATGGCCAGTATGCTCTCAAAGTAGGTGCATAAAGGTAGAAGGTGGGGACTCAACATAAAAGTAAAAGAAAGGCCTTCATAGAAGGAAGTAGGGATTCAAGTCTCATAAAGAGCTTCCAAAAATCATGGCACTTATTAGCTTTGAGCTCTCATTGCCCCTATCTAAGCATCTTTAAGGTGATTAAGGTTAAAGTGACATAACTAAGAGGATATGCTTGACAAGTTATAAGCCGAAATCTCATGCCCCTTACTTACGAAGACCGAACCTCATGCTACTCAACTTTAGTCACGAGTAAGCTCTTGTCATTGTAAGGACATATGTATCATAAAGAACCACCAACGGGGTACCCCCTTGCACATGATATAGGAGCTATCCCATAATCAAAATGAAAAAGCAAGCAGACAATGAGCATCTCAGCGATCTTTTTATTTGCTATTTGCATAGGTTTTTATTGAGGATGCTTCATAGAGTGCTCATTATGGTGATGCTGCAAGTTTCCACCATGATTAGGCATGGCTTAGGCTAGCGGCCCAGGCGTTTCTCTAACACACATACAAACTCCATGATCTTACAAGTTCCACTTTTATTTCACACCGCCGGGATCCATAAGCAAAAGAACATGATATCAACGGGGTACAAAGTACAAGTGCAATATTGAAAGCGTTCCCCATGATACATGGTTCTGATAATTTCAACTTATAAAGCGCAAGCATATACGCAACAAAGAAGTACGCAATGCTTCAAGTTTATTAAATGCAAGAAAAGTATAGTGTGCCATCAAGTTCGTGAGAGCTTTAATCACTAATTTTCACATAACAAGTTTAATTTGGAAGGTAGATAAAAACATGAATATACTTGGAATAGAAGTTGCTAATAGGTAGGTATGGTAGACTCTTTGGAATAACTTGGTTTAAGGAGTTGGATGCATGAGTAGAACTCATACTTGATCACAGAGGCTAGCAAAAGACTGGGAGCGACCAACTAAGAGAGCAATAATGGCCATAATCATGCAGAGCGACAAAACATCATTGGTCAAAGCATAAAGTGATATTACAAGTTGAAAACTAAAGGATCATCAAGGCTTTGGTGATTTGGGATAGTCATAACATGGTGTGAGCATGTGCCAAGTCAACCCAATAAAGCATCAAAGGAGAATACCACAATACTATGCTTTAATATGCTAAAACAACGCATAATCCTTCCAAGGACATTAAGCAATCTCAATTGTTTATAACATGTCATGCTACAACAAAGAATACTAAGCATAAAGCCAAAACAATATCAAGCATGGCATGACAAAGCATAGGCCACAGTCAAAAACAAGCTCTCTTTACCACTTAAGCATGAACTTTCCTACTCTTTTCCAATCCAAACCAAACTATTTGAAAACCAATGTATGAAAGAGGGGGTCCAACCAATTTATTAAGGAAACTAAGCAAACCAAGTAAACAAAAAACCAAAAACAAAAATGAAAAATAAGACGGTCCAAGAACAACACAACTATGCATGAAACAATAAAAATGAAGCATTTGGAAGAAACCTGCGATTTTTATTGATGAAGAAGGGGATGCCTTGGGCATCCCCAAGCTTTGACGCTTGTACTTCTTGGATATTTTTTGGGGTGACACGTGTGGCATCCCCAAGCTTGAGCTTTAGTCCATCCTTCATCTCATTACTCATTCCTTCCATACACCTGAAATTTTCCCTTCATACAAAACTTCACACAATCTTTATTAGCAACATTAGTGCACTCAAGATAATAAGCCTTTGGGTTAAGTTTCAACACCAATAAAACTTCCAATAAAACACAAGCTACTGTAGCACTTCCCTCAAAAAGCTCAATTCCCCAAAAGAACTCAAAAAGGAGCCAGCAAGAAGAAAATGCAAATAATGGCAGAAATCTGTCAAAACAGACCAGCAGGTAAAGATGAATTTTTTCGAGGACCTTCTGTTGCTCAAATAAAAAAGTGTTAAACTAACGAACGTTAGATAACAACCTGGGGCAGAAGAAAAAAAATTCACGCCTCAAAAGGATGTACATAGATTTTACACGAATGTTTACGGTGAAGCACATAAATCTGTTTCGGGACAGCAACTTTCCCAATCATTACTTCTCTCTCATTAGAGGTTACTCTTGGCACAAAAAGCAAATAAAAAGGATAAGAAGCGGTTATTACAGAGGTAATAACTTTCAAGAGTCATCTAGAACTTGTGGGTTATCTCCCAATAAGTATTTTTCTTTAACGCCTTTAAGTTAGGCATAAGAAGCAACAAAAAAAATCAAGTGTTCTCCAATGAAGAAGCATTAAAACCAATTTTCTTGGCCTTACCTCTCTTACTTTTGTTCTTAACCTTGGGGAACATGTGATTGTTTGGTGGAGAAGAAAAGTGCATGGTCCCCTTTCCCACATCTATTATTGCTCCAAGGAGCTTCAATAGGGATCTTCCAAGTGTAATTTGTCCTTTTCCTGCACATTCAATGACAAGATAATCAGTAGAAACCATTTTCCCTAGGATCTTTGTAAACACTCCTTCAGCTATTCCCATAGGTAATATTATGGCATTATTAGCAAGAAATATTTCCTTTCCTCCTTGATGACCCACAAGTATAGGGGGTGTATCGCAGTATTTTCGATAAGTAAGAGTGTCGAATCCAATGAGGAGCAGAAGGTGCTGGCTAGTGGTATGGATCAGGAATTCTCTGCAAATACTTAGCAAACAGATTTTTAGGTTTTTTTTTGATAAAGCAAGTAAACAAAGTACGAGTGAATAAAAGACAGTAGGAATAAATGCAGCAAGTGGCCCAATCCTTTATGCAGCAAAGGACAAGCCGGTTGTATTACTTAAGATGACCAAACGTTCTCGAGGACACATGGGAAGACTGTCAAGTGCTTTCGCTTCATACAGTTGATTAATCTTCTTTAGCTTGCTAAGTGTTGTGTGGGTGAACCTGTGCTAATGTACCGACCTTCCTAGGACTAATACACACTTGTGATTATACCCCTTGCAAACATCCGTAAGTACAAGAAAGTAATTAAGGTAGAAACCTAACCACAACTTTAAACTCTAAGACCCTTACGTCCCTTGTGCAATGGTTTCCTAACGAGGGTTCAGGTTTCTGTCACTCCGGCAACCCCTACGATTAGTAGCCAAATACACAATGCATTCCCCTAGGCCCATATAGGTGAAGTGTCATGTAGTCGACGTTCACATGACACCACTAGAAGAAGTACACCACAACTTAAATAACAAACTATTGAATCTTTCTCAACACAACTCCACTACTAACAACATGACTTCTCCCATGTCCTCAAGAACAAAACAAACTACTCACAAGACATCATATGGATCATGATCAGAGATGGAATAATGATGTATAACAATCTGAACATAAACAATAATTCAACAGTTTACTCAATAGCATCAACTACAAAGAGTAATCAACACCGGGAAAGTTTCCGCTATGAACTAATGCAAGATTCAACTCAATTGTTACAACAATATGGAGATGGTGATGAGGGTGGAGATGGTGATGATGGTGGTGATGATGATGATGATGATCCCGATGAAGTCCAGCTTGATGGTGGTGTTGATGGCGACAATCTTCCCTCTCCGGGAAGGAATTCCCCCGGCAGAAATCTGTCTGCCGGAGAGATCTTTCTCTCTCGGTGTTTTCTGCCCCGCAGAGGCGATGGAATCTTTCTGTGGTCTCTCCCTGAGTCTTAGGGTTTCGGGAGGATAATATACGCCAGAGGGGAGAGCCTGGAGTGGGCCAGGGTGGCCACACCACCTGCTGGCGCAGCCTAGGGCTTCCCGCACCAAGGGGTGGTGTGGGCCCCCTGTGGCCCATCTCCAGCCCCCCTTCTGGCTTCCTTCATCTTCTGGAAAAATAGGATTTTCCGTATATTTTCCTAGATTTTCTGATCTTCGTGAATTTTGCCTCCAAACAACACCTTTTCCATCAGAATCCTGACTGCAGCGGTCCATGCTCCAAAAGTCATCCACCATGCAAAAACAGATGAAATAACATAAGTATCACCTCTCAATACGAAATATATCAATGAATAATAGTGAATTATGACATAGAATAGTGATGCAAAATGGACGTATCAACTCCCCAAGCTTGGACTTCGCTTGTCCTCAAGCGAAACTAAGCTCAATAAACATGGCCTCAGGTTTATGGAGTGAAGAGTCGATAAAAGAATACGGACAAGAAGCATCACCTTCATCAAATACATAGATCATAATAGAAGACAACTCACTATTATATAACTCAACTTGTAATGATTAAAGGAAACACAATAAAGATACATAAAGTGAATCATAATTGGTAATGGCAAACTTAGCTCGAAGAATAGTTGATAATTTGCTGGAGTTCACAAATAGCTAGTTTTCAATGATAGCTTTCAAAGTAGTAAACATCAAGATAAGAGCAATGTGCAAAGAAAGGAACATAAGAAACATGATTGAATAAATCATCATATGAATGAATGAAACACAACAACTCAAAATACTTGCTGAGATAGAAGGGAGTAGGTTTACTGACTCAACTGAAGTAAAAAGAAGGCCCCTTCGCAGAGGGAAGCAGGGATTGCAAGTCTCATAAAGATCTCCCAAAAATTATGATACTTACTAGCTTTCAGCTCTCATTGCCCCTATCATAGGCATATTTAGGTGATTAAGGTTAAAGTGATAAAATATGAGGATATGCATTGACAAGTTGTAAGTTGAGAATCTCATGTCCCTTGAATACGAGGGCCGCTCCTCATGCTACTCAAGTTTAGTCACCGGTAAGTTCTTGTCATCGTAAGCATATGTGTATCATAGAGAACCGCCAACGGGGTACCCCTTGCCCGATGATACGAAAGAATCCCCATATCAAAATGACAAGGCAAGCAGACAACAAGCATCTCAACAATCTTCTTATTTACCATGGGAATATGGTGCTTTTTTCTCTCTTTCCTCTTTTCATAATATCTCTTTTTTCTTTTCTCTTTTTCTCAATCTCTATGTCTTTTTATTAGAAGAATGCTTCATAGATACTCGTTATGGTTACGCTGCAGGTTTCCACCATGTCAGCATGGATTAGACCAGCGGCCCAGGCATTTCTCTAACACATATGCATAACTCCATGGACTTACAAGCTCCCCTTTCATTTCACACCGACAACATCCATAGACAAAAGAACATGATATCAACTTGGTACAAAGTACCAGTACAATGTTGAAAGCGTTCCCCATGACAGCATGGTTCTGCTAATTTAGAACTCACAAAGCGCAAACTTATACGCACCATAGATGAGTACAATGGTCCAAGTTTATTAGATGCGAGAAAGTAAAGTGTGCCATCAAGTTCATGAGAGCTTTAATCACTAATTTTCACATAACAAGTTTAATTTAGGAGGTAGATAAAACAAGAATTTACTTGGAATAGCAATAATGCTAATAGGTAGGTATGGTGGACACAAATGGCAAAGGTTTTGGTTTAAGGAATTGGATGCACGAGAAGAATTCCCTCTCAGTACAGGTGTTTGGCTAGCAAGGTTGGGTAGCAAGTATAAGAGTTGAAGGAAACAAACAAACATACAAGCGATAAATACAAACATGCAATCTTCCTTGGAAGCACAAAAGATATTAACTAGAGAATACTAGACTTATGAGCAAATCAAGAAATAAAGATGATGAAATTATTTTCTCTAGAGTACTTCTATCTTTTTCAATCAATTCTCAAAAATAGTGTTGCTACTGACCGAGCCAGGTTTGCCAAAACCAACTAAATTAACTCAATGATCCTAAAGTGATACCAATACTAACAACAAGATCAATCATATAACCACGAATTGAAAACTAATACAAGCTATGAAAAAGAGTGAATGATAGAACTTCTCATTAATAATCCATAACGGCAACTCACACCAAGGGATACATATCTAACGAGAGAGGGGACACTTCCATAATGCAAACCATCCTACATGATAACTTCTCTATTCATGATATGGCTCTACTCAAAATTTAAATATATAGAAGATAGTGATGTGATACCGCGGCACTCCCCCAAGCTTGGAACAAACCAAGGGGATGCCAAAACTGATGACGAATTACTCCTTCGGTGGTGGTGGTATCCTCTCAATGAGCTCTTTGATCAGTTTCCCCAAGTATTCAATATCGATGGTGAGAGTACGAATCAACTCCGAGTTGTGCTCAATGCGGTTCATGACCATGTCGGGTTGAGAATCCTAGCTCTTGCGATTCTTTCCCCACTCTACCTCCTTGAAGTCTTCTTTTCCTACATGGCTAGAACGAGGCAAATCCCAATTGGAGGGTAATTTCCCCTTGGGCATATTCTGGTATTGATGCTCATGGATAAGAGTATGGAAAGGATTCTTGGTGCGTGGAGGAAGTGACCAGGGATCTGAACGGTGATGAGGAGGCTTCCCTCCAATTGACATAGTCCTGGCAGGGTTTGCCACCACTCCAATGCTTGCAATGGTAGTGTTGGTGTGCGGATGTTGACCTTGCTCCTCTTCACCTTCACGCTTGATTTCCTTCTCCTTCCCGGGGTCTTGGAGGTCTTCCTCCATGGGCTCCTTCCCTTTATCCTTGGCGGACACCATTGTGCTTCTAAACCTTCGAGGAGTATGTCCTGGCAGAAACAGATCAAAACAAAAACACGACGAAAACATGATATATAAACCTCAGGAGATCCGAGGGATTATATATTACGAAGTTTCATAACAAAAGGAAGGTACTGGGAGAAAACGAGTCGGAGGCGGAGTCCGGGGTGGACTCACCACCTAGTGGCGCGGCCAGGGGTGGGCCCACGCCATAGGGTGGTGTGGGCCACCCTGGCTCCGTTTCCGTCCCTTTTTTGCTTCATAACTTCCCTTATTGACTGAAAACTGCAAAAATATAGTTGGATAGTATTTTCGCGGAACTTTTCTTACCAGAACTGTTACCTATTTGAAAACAGACTCTGCAGGTCTCTGAATTTGGTATCTAGTAGATTCTTCTAGAGTCACTACTCGAATAACATCAACATCTTCATCTTCATACACTTATTACTTGAGTCATAAAGCCCGTCTCTTCCTTATTACACCATTATCTCCACTTCCAGGAAATTTCTTTCACACAAAACTTCACACAATTCTCATTAGCAACATTAGTATAAGTGAAGTGGTAAAATCTTTTGTGTCCAAATTCAACTGAAAACCATCAAAACATAAGCTACTGTAGCAAATCCTTTCGAAAACCCTAAAAGAATTCAAAAAGGAAATCGAATAAAGAAGGAAATGCAAGAGTGGCAAACTCTGTCAAAACAGACCAGCAGGTAAAGATCAATTTTTTCGAAAATCTTCTGTTGCTCAAATCAAAAAGTGCAAAATTAACGACAGTTAAATAACAACCTGGGGCAGAAGCACAAACAATTACTGCTCAATCCGATATACAGAGATCTCTCACGAATTTTTACGGTGAAGCACAAAAATCTGTTTTGGGACAACAACTTCCCCAAATATTACTTCTCTCTCATTAGAGGTTGATCTCAACACAAAAACCAAACAAAAGGATAAGGAGCGGTTATTACCGAAGTAATAACTTCCAAGACTCAAAGAAACAAAAACAAACTGAAAGCAAAAACAAATTGGGTTGTCTCCCAAAAAGCTCTTTCTTTATAGCCATTAAGATGGGCATGATAATTTTGAAGATGCTCACTCAGGAATATGAATTGAAGTGAAAGAGAGCATTAAGAAGCAAAAACACACACACATTTAAGTCTAACCCACTTCCTATGCAAGGGAATTTTGTAAACAAACAAGTTGTTGAAACCAGAGGCTACTTGCATAAGAAGGCAAAAGAAGTGCAACACAAAAACTTTCAGCATAAAACGAGGAAACTTGATATTATTGAGATGCATAAGAACACTTTTCCCTCTCTCATAGTAACTTTCAGTATCATGCATAAATTTAACAATATAATTATCACAAGGGCCAGTGAAACAATATTAGAGGTATCCTTACAAAGGATAGTGTGTCCCTCTTCTTCATACTTACTGACAAAGTCTTTCACATTTGCTATTATAGGTTCATCAACCATTTGTTCAACAGCTTCATTCGTACTTTCATTAACCATACTAGCTATCATAGAGTTTTCCTTAATCTTAACTGGGAAGGGCATTTTCTCAATATAAGGTTTAGGTGAGACATGATTAGCAGTATAAACTTCATTATTTCTCGCAGGAACACTCTTAGCAATATCTTTATAAGGTTCATGATACTTATTCCACTTATTTTTAGGTACTTCAATGTAGGAAGCAAAAGCCTTAAAATAAGAAGCAATAGCTTGAGAGTCTAGACCATAAGCATTTTTAATATTTTGAAAGTCATCAGTTCCTATAAAAGATTCAATGCATTCATAATCATAATTTATACCTGACTTTCTACCTTTGTCATTCTCCCAAGCTTCAGCATTGTCTTGAATACGGTCTAGAAGATTCCATTTAGTTTCTTCTTCCATGCGAGTGAATGATCCAGCACAAGAAGCGTCCAATAAATCTTTATCATGAAGAGAAAGCCTTGCATAAAAGTTATTGATAATAATATTGTTGGGGAGCTCATGAATGGGACATTTGAGCATTAGTAACTTCAATCTCCCCAAGCTTGAGCTGTACTCTCTCCATCAAGAGGCCAAAAGTTGTATATTTGATTCTGATCTTTATGAATCTCACTAGGAGGATAAAACTTTGAATAAAAGAGAGGCACTATTTACTCCCATTCCAGAGCTTGACCATTCTTCAGCAGCTTATACCATTCCTCAGCTCTTCCTTTCAGCGATAATGAGAATAACTTCTCCTTAACTTGATCTGTAGTGATACCTGCACACTTGAACAACCCGCATAATTCGTGTATAAAGAGTAAATGTCACCGGGATGGACAGTTCCATCCCCAACATAGTAGTTATCCATAACACGATCAATAATTCTTGTAGGTATTTTAAAAACATCATTCTCAGCAGGTGGTGGCTTATCTACTACCTTAGCAGTGGTAGTAGCATTACCAAATAAGAAACTCAGCGAATTATCCATAACGAAAATAAAGCAACTAGCAGAAGTAAACAATACTCACAGTAGAAGTTTCCTTTACCAGTTCCACTCTCCAATAGCGCTTCACTCCCCGGAAACGGCGCCAGAAAATAGTCTTGATGACCCACAAGTATAGGGGGTGTATCGCAGTATTTTCGATAAGTAAGAGTGTCGAACCCAACGAGGAGCAAAAGGTGCTGGCTAGTGGTATGGATCAGGAATTCTCTGCAAATACTTAGCAAACGGATTTTTAGGTTTTTTTTTATAAAGCAAGTAAAAAAAGTACGAGTGAATAAAAGACAGTAGGAATAAATGCAGCAAGTGGCCCAATCCTTTATGCAGCAAAGGACAAGCCGGTTGTATTACTTAAGATGACCAAACGTTCTCGAGGACACATGGGAAGACTGTCAAGTGCTTTCGCTTCATAAGTTGATTAATCTTCTTTAGCTTGCTAAGTGTTGTGTGGGTGAACCTGTGCTAATGTACCGACCTTCCTAGGGCTAATACACACTTGTGATTATACCCCTTGCAAACATCCGTAAGTACAAGAAAGTAATTAAGGTAGAAACCTAACCACAGCTTTAAACTCTAAGACCCTTACGTCCCTTGTGCAATGGTTTCCTAACGGGGGTTCAGGTTTCTGTCACTCCGGCAACCCCTAATATTAGTAGCCAAATACACAATGCATTCCCCTAGGCCCATATAGGTGAAGTGTCATGTAGTCGACGTTCACATGACACCACTAGAATAAGTACACCATACCTTAAATAACAAACTATTGAATCTTTCTCAACACAATTCCACTACTAACAACATGACTTCTCCCATGTCCTCAAGAACAAAACGAACTACTCACAAGACGTCATATGGATCATGATCAGAGATGGAATAATGATGTATAACAATTTGAACATAAACAATAATTCAACGGTTCACTCAATAGCATCAACTACAAAGAGTAATCAACACCGAGAAAGTTTCCCCTATGAACTAATGCAAGATTCAACTCAATTGTTATAGCAATATGGAGATAATGATGAGGGTGGAGATGGTGATGATGGTGATGATGATGATGATCTTGATGAAGTCTAGCTTGATGGTGGTGTTGATGGCAATGATCTTCCCTCTCTAGGAAGGAATTCCCCCGGCAGAAATCTGTCTCCCGGAGAGATCTTTCTCTCTCGGTGTTTTCCGCCCTGCAGAGGCGGCGGAATCTTTCTGTGGTCGCTCCCCGAGTCTTAGAGTTTCGGGAGGATAATATACGCCAGAGGGGAGAGCCTGGAGTGGGCCAGGGCGGCCACACCACCTGCTCTTCGCGAATTTTGCGTATGTTTTCCCGGATTTTCTGTATGTTTTCCCGGATTTTCTGATCTTCGCGAATTTTGCCTCCAAACAGCACCTTTTCCATCAGAATCCTGACTCCAGCGGTCCATGCTCCAAAAGTCATCAACCATGCAAAAATAGATGAAATAACATATGTATCACCTCTCAATACGAAATATATCAATGAATAATAGTGAATTATGACATAGAATAGTGATGCAAAATGGACGTATCACTCCTTCAGAAATCCCCCAAAGATTCAAAGATTCATAGACATCTTTAGGCATCAGACAAAATTCAGTCATGATATCACAACGAGCTTGAAAATTTTCATTATTTATATCAATTTTTACTGTGGGAAGCCACTTTGATGGTTCAAAATTTATTGGAACATAATTATGATTCTCTCTAAGCGTGTTATAATAATCCTTTAAACTAGTAGTGCGGGTATCAAGAGTGTTCAATCTAGAAAATATGTTCATAAAGGAAGAATCAGATTTGCTAGGCAAGTTGTAAGTAAAGATTAACTTCTTTATTTCATTAACAACATCATCCTCATTACATTGGAGGAAATATCCTCCCACAACAGCATCCAAAGCATATCTATAGCAAAGAGCAATTCCAAGGTAGAAACTGCTAAGGAACAAGCTTTGAGTCATTCTAGGTTCAGTTTTTCTTGTAGATCAGAGATTCTAGACCAAGCTTCTTTGAAACTCTCTTCAATTCCTTGTTTAAAAGTGAAAATCATTTCCTCGGGTGACATAGTGATTGGAGCAATGCTAGACATAATGGCAACTTAAGATAGGAACTAATTTTTTTGTGTTTTTGAATAAAGAAAGCAAACTTGTAAAACTAATTTTTTGTGTGTTTTTGATAAAGAAACAAGCAAACAAAGCAAAACTAAACAAAGAAAAACAAAAACAACAAAGTAAAAAGATTGGTTATGGGGGACTCCCCTTGTAAATATGTCCTTGACTCCCCGGCAACGGCGCCAGAAAAAGAGCTTGATGGGCCAAAATATATCGAGCTCGTTGAGGAACCCCAAGAGGAAGGTATGATGAGAACCACAGCAAGTTTTCCCTCATTTATGAAACCAAGGTTATCAATCCAGTAGGAGCAAGGAAACACCCCAAAGGTGTTGCTAGCTGAGCCTTGGCAGGGCGCACGACCAGTGCTAGTAGCAACATGGAGACCTGCACAACACAACCACAGAACTTTGCCCCCAACTTGCGATGAGGTTGTCAATCTCACCGGTTTTGCTGAAAACAAAGGATTAAACGTATCGAGTGGAAGAAAGTAATAGTTTGCAGAAAGTAAACACAAAGTAGTAAAAAGTTGATTGTAGATTGATTGTAAAACAAAGGACCGGGGTGCATAGTTCACTAGTGGTGGCTCTCCTTAAGATAGATAACATGTTGGGTGAACAAATTATAGCGGGGCAATTGACAAACATCGAGAAAGCAATATATGCATATACTAATCATCTTGACTCCTTTGAGACTTGATTGGGCATTACAACATTATACATAGACCTCCAGCCAACTACATCTATGACTAATAATACACCTTTAGGTTATCATCCGAACCCCCTCCAGTATTAAGTTGCAAGCAACAGATAATTGCATTACGAATTGCATGTAAAGTAAACAATACGATTGTTCTATGAACAAAGGATTGTTGTTTTCTCCCTAGTGGCAATAGCACATCTAGTACCTTAGAGATTTTTGTCACTTCCCCAGATTACTAGAGGCATGAACCCACTATCGAGCATAAATACTAACTCTTGGAGTTGCTAGCATCTACTTGGCCAAGATAGCTACTAACAACGGAACGCATGCAAGATCACAAATAACAAAGACATGATAGAATCAATAATCAATCTGAAATAGCATCTCAATATCCACCGGATCCCCGAAAAAATAACATGTAGGATTACAAATAGATGATCATGATCAAGAACGGAGCTCACAAGATCAAAACATGATAGCACAAAGGAGGAGAACCAGCCATCTAGCTACTACAGGACCCGTAGTCAGAGATGAACTACTCATGCATCACACCGGAGGCTTGCATGATGATGAAGAAGGCCTCCAGGGTGAAATCCCCTCTCCGGCAGGGTGCCGGGAAGAGCTTCAGATCCCTCCTGATCTAGGGATGGAGACGACGGCGGCTACAGACTCTTTCATGGAATTTGGATCGGATACTTAGGGTTTCTATATCGGAGGCATATTATAGTCGGAAGGGGAGGCCGAGGAGGTGGCGGCCACGGCCACACCACCCCCTGGCGCGGGCCAGGCTAGGCCACGCGGCCAGGTGGTGTGGCTGCCCTCTGGCACTTCTCTGTCTCGTATTCTGGCTCCAAGTGTCCCCCGGTAAAATAATGACTTTGGCTTTTGTCCCATCCAATTTCGAGAATATTCATTTTCTGACTTCTTGGAACCAAAAACAGCAGAAAACAGGCAGCTGGCACTGTGGCACTTGTTAATAGGTTAGTCCAAGAAATCATATGAAAATTACTCCAAAGTGTGGATAAAACATAAGAAAGTAGATAAAACGAAGCATGGAACATCAAAAATTATGGATACGTTAGTAACGTATCATCGTGGCACTAGCTAAATACCTAAGCAAGCCAATAATTTGAGAGTATCTCAGTTGGTCTCTAGTATTTCCTCGATTCTTTCGAATCATCACACTAGGATCATACGGTGTAGGAGAAGACTTGTAGTCTCTATACCCGAAATGACTCAAGACCTTTTCCACATAGTGGGACTGCAGCAATGTAATCTCACCATCATCATCTCTCAATAGCTTAATGTTCAGGATAACATCAGCTACACCCAAATCTTTCATCTCAAAGGAACGAGATAAGAAATCCTTGACTTACTTAATTGCATTAAGGTTGGTTCTGAAAATCAGTATCTCATCAACATACAAACAAAGGATGACTCCTTCACCCCCACCATGGCGATGGTACACACATTTGTCAGCTTCATTTACAACAAAGCATGCAGCAGTTAAAATTCTTTCAAACTTCTCATGCCACTGCTTAGGGGCTTGTTTTAGGCCATATAAAGACTTCAACAATTTGCACACCTTTCCTTCTTGACCATTTACCACAAAGCCATCTGGCTGATCCATGTAAATTTCCTCATCCAACTCTCCATTTAGGAAAGCTGTCTTAACATCCATTTGATGAACAAGAAGACCATGAGAGGCAGCCAATGAAAGTAGTACTCGAATGGTGGTCAATCTGGCAACAAGTGAGTAAGTGTCAAAGAAATCTTCACCTTCTTCTTGAGTGTATCCCTTGGCCACAAGCCATGTCTTGTACTTCTCAATAGTACCTTCAGGCCTAAGCTTTTTCTTGAACACCCATTTACATCCTATAGGTTTGCACCCATAAGGACGATAAGTGATCTCCCATGTTCCATTGGCTAAGATGGAATCAATCTCACTACGGATGGCTTCCTTCCAGTATTTAGCATCAGGAGATGCATAGGCTTCTGAAATAGAAGTGGGAGTATCATTCACGAGGTACACAATGAAATCATCACCAAAGGACTTTGTAGTCCTCTATCTCTTGATCCTTTTAGGAATTTCATTATCATCCTCCTTACGATTTTCAACATTTTTAATTGGAGTGGTAGGTCTAGAATTTGTAGCAAATTCCGGACTGCATGAACTAGGCATCTCCTGATTTGATGAGGTAGGTATATCCTTCATAGGAAAGATGTCCTCAAGGAAAATCACATCAGTCGACTCCATAATTGTACCAACATGCATGTCAGGTACCTCGGATTTTACTATTAAGAATCTATAACCAATGCTATGGAAAGCATAACCTAGAAATACACAGTCAACAGTTTTTGGTCCAAGCTTACGCTTCTTGGGAATTAGCACATGGACTTTTGCCAAACATCCCCAAGTTCTTAGGTAAGAGAGTTTTAACCTTTTCTTCTCCCATTCTTCGAATGGAGTAATTTCTTTGTTCTTCGTGGGAACTCGGTTTAGGACATGACACGCAGTCAGTAGAGACTCCCCCCACCATTCCTTAGATAGACCCGATGTATCTAACATGGCGTTAACCAAATCTGTTAGAGTATGGTTCTTTCTTTCAGCTACACCATTTGACTAAGGTGAATAGGGAGGCGTCCTCTCATGGATTGTACCATGTTCCACACAAAAGTAATCAAACTTGTTGGAAAAATACTATCCACCACAATTAGACCTAAGCCTCTTAATCTTTTGATCAAGTTGGTTTTCTGCTTCAGATTTATAGATTTTGAGGAAACTCAAAGCCTCATATTTTGATTTTAGAAGACACACATGACAATATCTCGTAGAGTCATCGATCAACGTCATGAAATATTTCTTTCCACCTTTTATCAACACACCATACATCTCACAAAGATCAGAATGTATAAGCTCTAATGGTGTTAAATCTCGCTTCTGCAGTCGTATGTGACTTGCGAGGTTGTTTTGCTAGCACGCAGACTTGGCACTTAGATCCCTTAATAGTAGTGAAATCAGGGATTAAATTCATTTTGGCTAGTCGCGTCATACAACTAAAATTAATATGGCAAAGACGAGAATGCCAGACATTTGATTCAAAATTCGTGTAAATATGATTAACAACTTTATTACAAACGTCTGATAGAGATAAGCGGAACAAGCCTCCGCACTCATAACCTTTACCAACAAAGGTTCCATACTTAGAAATTACAAATTTATTCTACTCGAATACAATATTGTAGTCGTCTCGACACAAAAGAGATCCGCTAACAAGATTTTTATTTATTGAGGAAACACGATGCACGTTCTTCAGGCACACGGTCTTTCCCGAAGTGAACTTCAGATCAACCATACCAACACCATGAACAGAAGCATGCGATCCATTCCCCATCATCATGGTTTGAGTCCCTCTGACCTGATATGAAGAAAACATGGAGATATCAGAGCAGACATGTACATTAGCACCCGTGTCAATCCACCAATCAGGAGAATGACATAATGAAAGAATAGTGGGTAATATACCATACCCAACATCTTTCATCTCAATGTCGCTCATGACAACATTAGCAGTCTTGTTGCCCTTCCCATGTTGGCGCTTGTCAAAGCGGTTGGGTCAAGTAGGAGCCCAATGATCAGGATCACCGCACACATGACAAGCACCTTTCTTATTATCAGTATTCTTCTTGAAGCTGGTAGACTGTGAAGCCTTGTTCTTTCCATCGAACTTTCCTTTGCCATCCAACTTGCCCTTGTTCTTGAACTTGTTAGGCTGGAAGTTCCTTTTCTGTACCAGATTGGTATTAGAACCTCCCTCCGTACCTCGAGCATGTATGTATTTTGCTCTCGCCTTCTTTTCCACATCAAGAGTCCCAATGAGATCCATCACGGAAAACTCTTGTCTCTTGTACTTCAGAGAAGTAGCAAAATTCCTCCATGACTGGGGAAACTTGGCAATAATGCACCTGGCAACAAACTTGTCACGTAACACACAATTGAAGTGCTCAAGCTCCTTGGCAAGTGATAGCATTTCATGAGCCTACTCCACAATGGAGCGGTCATCAACCATCTTATAGTCATAGAATTGTTCCATCACATACAGTTCACTACCAGCATGGGAGACTCCAAATTTTCTCTCGAGCGCATCCCACATATCCTTGCCATTGCTAAATGACAGGTATGAATCGACAATATTGTCGCCAAGGATGCTGATCAAGTTAGACTTAAATGTGGTATCACATTTTTGAAAAGCCTATTCCTGAGCAGGATTAAGATCTCCCTCAGATGCGCCGTAAATGACGTTATAGCAGCTCATGGTCTAAAACTAGAGAACTGCTCTCGCACACCATCTTTTGTAATTGACACCTTCAAACATAGGTGGCTTTGGGGATGCAACAAAACTACTTAGAGCAAATTGCCTATAATGAGGTTTTTGGATTGTTGAGTTTAAGAGCAATTTACGCAAGGTAAATGCTAAATAAAACATGAATAGAATAACAAAATTTAAACTAATCATATGATTTAGCAGATACAAAATAAGGCAGATAGCAAAGAGAATTGCAAAGCATACAACTTGAGATAATATCAGAGCAAGATCTGTAGCAACATAAAGGAAACGACATACTATGTGACTAAGATAAACAAGATTAAGTAATAGGATGTACATCATAGCAGAGGCACTGCTAGAGGAACCACCGGTGTTGGCGTTGGCACCGTCGTCAGCCATGTCATCGAGGAAGAGGTTGCTGATGTCGGAGAAGAAGTCCTCGTTGGGGAATACATTGTTGGTGCAGTCACTATCCGTGAAGGAGTCCATGATGAAGCCAGTAGTCACGCCGATAGCGCTCCCCAAAAACCTTATCGCCCTTCTCCCGTACAGGACTCGAAGCAGCGGGGTCTCCGAGGCCTACTGTCCTAGCTAGCGGTACACGCCGCAAGATGGGATGGGGAAGAACGGAGCCGCAGCGCAAGTTTCTGGAACCGGAGGCGATGCACTGAAGTGTGTCCCAAGAGAGGAGGGACCTCTCACTTTTATAGGCATGGGTAGGCAGGCGAACAGGCAGCGTCGGGCGAGGAAACACCCTCAATTAAGTTCGAATTAAATCTCAGTGAAACGGTCGAATTAATTCTCAGAGAAAATGTTCGAATTAAATCACAAAGGAAATGTTCGGATTAAATCTACATTGAGTGCATATTAAACACCTACTTACGCACCGTTCAAATCATTAATCCATTCATGTGCGGCAAAAAGAAAGAGAAGCTCTAGGCTCGAGGCATTCCCGCAACCCGCGGCGCGCGCGTCTTAACGAGGCAGGCATCGGAGGAGGAGAAGCGCACGTGTACGTCTCTCTCCTTCTCATCCATTTACCAAGTGGTGGAAGAACCCCTTATAATATGGTAAAATCTTCCTTCAACTAGCATTGTTGGACTAAATATTTATCCCACCTCTTGCCATGCATGAATGGACCACATGGACCTCTAGGATTTTCAAGAATTATTAAAATGGAATATAGGCTAGGCCATTTAGGCAAGAATTCCAACACTATTTAATATAGTGGTTGATATGTTGGCTATCCTGATTAAGAGCCCAAAGGCTGATGGATAAATTGAAGGATTAGTTCCACATTTTGTTGGTGTCAACCTTTCTATTCTTCAATATGCCAATGATTAGGGCTGGAACTAAAACTCGAAACTCGCGAGTTAAACGAGTAGCTCACGAGTCAACTCGGCTTGAGTCGAACTCGGCATCTAACGAGCCAAGCCGAGTTTCATATTTTGACATTAAACGAGTTCGAGATAAATGACCCGAGTTCACCGAGTACATGTTTAGCTTGTTTAGCTCGGAAAAAAATGAGTAGTGTGGCAGACATATTTGTTCATCCATCAAGAAAATTCAGCCCACAAAAGGCCTCAAACGCCCTAGACTAGCCATAAAATTTGGCGTCAACCTAGCCACGAACATCATCCAGTTCTTACATGTTGATATAATTAGGAAAAATAGCATCATACATGTTTATATAATTTTCTTGTGATATAAATATTTGCTGTTGTGGTATCATATTTTTAATCATTGCTGTGTAACATACATGCCCAAATAATTAGGGAAAATAGCATCATATAGTCCTACATGTTGATTGTCGACAGGTTTTAGCGAGCTACTCATGAGTAGCTCGCGAGCTTTGTGAGTGGAGCCGAGTTTTATTTTTAGACTTGGTTGTTAAACAAGTCGAGTCGAGCTAGCTTTGTTGTTGAGCGAGTTTTAGCGAGTCGATCCGAGCTGGCTTGGCTCAGCTCGAATCTTAGGCCTACTGACGATGCAATCCTATTTATGGAACATGATCTGAAGAAAGCAAAGAATCGGAAATTAATACTATCAGCATTCGAGCAAGTTTCTGGATTGAAAATTAACTTTCATAAGAATGATTTGTATTATTTTGGCGAGGCTCAAAATGAGGCCCACCGATATGTTGATCTATTCGGATGTGGCCAGGGGCAATTTCCAATCAACTATCTGAGAATACTAATTCACTATCGGTGACATAGGTATGATTACTCGGGTACCTATGATTTGCTACCCAGGCCCGAAAAAGGCTTACGGCCCATGAAGAGTCAAGATGATGGCCCAAAAGGAGCAACCGACAAAGGCTGTAGTTGTACTAGGAAAGAGGAAAAAGGACCGACATCGTGTTGGTATTGTGATACGTTGCTAACGTATCAACAATTTTTGATGTTCCATGTTTGGTTATATCCACTTTCTTATGTTTTGTCCACACTTTGGAGTACTTTTTATACACTTTCTTGGACTAACCTATTAACAAGATGCCATAGTACCAGCTGCCTGTTTTCTGCTGGTTTTGGTTCCAGGAAAGTCAGAAAATGAATATTCTCGAAATTGGACGGGACAAAAGCCAAAGTCAATATTTCACCGAGGGGGACACGGAGCCAGAATACGAGACGGATAGGGGCCAGGGGCCGCCCACACCACCAGGCCGCGCGGCCAGGCCTGGCCCCGCCAAGGGGTGGTGTGGCCTCCTAGGGCACCACCTCGGCCTCCCCTTTCGCCTATAAGATGCCTAACCCTAAGCACCCGATCAAAATTCCACGAAAGAGTCCGTAGCCACCGTCATCTCCATCCCTAGATCGGGAGGGATCTGGAGGTCTTCCCGGCACCCTGCTGAAGGGAAGAATTCACCCTAGAGGCCTTCTTCATCACCATGCAAGCCTCCAGTATGATGCGTGAGTAGTTCATCCTTGGACTACGAGTCCATGTAGTAGCTAGATGGTTGGTTCTTCTCCTTTGTGCTACCATGTTTAGATCTTGTGAGCTCCGTTCATGATCAAGATCATCTATTTGTAATCCTACATGTTGTGTTTGCAGGGACCCGATGGATATTGAGATGCTATTTTAGATTGATTATTGATTCTATCATGTCTTTGTTATTTGTGATCTTGCATGCTCTCCGTTGTTAGTAGATATCTTGGCTGAGTAGATGCTAGCAACTCCAAGAGGGAGTATTTATGCTCGATAGTGGGTTCATGCTTCTAGTAATCTGGGGAAGTGACGGAAATCTCTAAGGTACTAGATGTGTTGTTGCTACTAGGGAGAAAACAACAATTATTTGTTCATAGAACAATCGTATTGTTTACTTTACACGCAATGCTTAATGCAATTATCTGTTGCTTGCAACTTAATACTGGAGGGGGTTCGGATTGATAACCTAAAGGTGGATTATTAGTCATAGATGCAGTTGGATTACGATCTATGTATAATGTTGTAATGTCCAATCAAATCTCATAGGAGTCAAGATGATTAGTATATGCATGTATGCTTTCTCGATGTTTGTCAATTGCCTCGCTGTAATTTGTTCACCCAACATGTCATCTATCTTAAGGACAACCACCAATAGTGAACCATAGATCCCGGTCCTTTCTTTTACCATCAATCTACAACTGTTTACTGTTTTCTGTTTACTTTCTGCAAGCTTTTACTTTCTTCCACACAATACGTTTAATCCTTTGTTTTCAGCAAAACCGGTGATAGATTGACAACCTCACTGTAAGTTGGGGGCAAAGTTCTATGGTTGTGTTGTGCAGGATTCCAAGTTGGAAACAACACCTTGGAGGTGTTTCCTTGCTCCTACTGGTTCGATAACCTTGGTTTCATAACTGAGGGAAAACTTGCTGATGTGCTCATCATACCTTCCTCTTGGGGTTCCCCAACAAGCTCGAATATATTTTGAGCCATCAAGCACTTTTTCTGGCGCCATTGCCGGGGAGTCAAGGACATCTTCACAAGCGGAGTCCCTCATAACCAATCTCTTTACCTTGTTATTTTTGTTGTGCTTAGTTTATTTTTGCTTAGTTTGCTTGTTTCTTTATCAAAAACACACAAAAATTAGTTGTACTAGTTTGCTTTCTTTTTTAAAAACACAAAAAATTAAGTCTTTCTATAGTTGTTACCTCTTTGTTAACTCACCATGTTGATCCCTAAATTCACCCTAAAAGACCTTTCAATAGGTAGTGGCTCTATAATTGGAAAAGATAATATTGGAGAATTTTTTAATTATGTTAGTAAGCATGAGGATATTGAGGATAGATCCCTTGCAGAACTTGCTCCAAATTATGAAATTGCTGCAGCTTATTTAGTTCACATGTTGGAAGCTAGGTTTGTTAACCTTAACCCCTTAATGCAAGTAATGTTTCCTAAACTTAAGGAAATGGAGGACCCTGAAAAGAGAGATTTTATTCTGGAAAATTTGCTTAAGGAATTCTATGATATTGCCAAGGAAGCTAGAAAAGTATTTGAATGTTTTGATATGCTAGGCTCATGCCTAGATGTTATTGGTACATGAGAAAAGATGAACAAAACCGAACCTAATGGGGAGGAAATCAAGATACCAATACCTTTCAAACTTGTAGCAATGCATGAAGCCATAGAAAAGCATCTTGATTGGATTGTTCCTGAAAACCCGTTTGATGAAAGTAGGGAACCCAAAAGCATTGAGAAAGGATCCTCTAGAACTTATTTTGATGAGATACCTTGCCTTGTTGAAGATATTTCTGGTATCAATCTTAATGCTTCTTCATTTAAGAACACTTGATTCTTTTTCTTGCTTCTTATGCCTAACTTAAAGGTGTTAAAGAAAAGTACTTATTGGGAGATAACCCAAAAGTTTTAGATGAGTCTTGGAAGTTATTATCTCTATAATAACTGCTCATTATCCTTTATATTTGCCTTTTGTGCCAACAGTAACCTCTAATGAGAGAGAAGTAATGCTTGGGAAAGTTGCTGTCCCGAAACAGATTTTTGTGCTTCACTGTAAAAAGTCGTGTAAAATCTCTGTACGTCATTTTGAGGCATGAATTTTTGTGCTTCTGCCCCAGGTTTTTATATAACTTTCGTTAGGTAACACTTTTCTATTTGAGCAACAAAAGGTCTTCAAAAAAATTCGTTTTTACCTGTTGGTCTGTTTTGACAGATTTCTGCCATTATTTGCATTTGCTTCTTGTTGGTTCCTTTTTGGGTTCTACTTGGGGAATTGAGCTTTTCAAGGGAAGTGCTACAGTAGCTTGTGTTTTGATGGAAGTTTTATTGGTGTTGAAACTGAACCTAAATACTTATTATCTTGAGTGCACTAATGTTGCTAATAACGATTGTGTGAAGTTTTGTATGAAGGAAGAATTTCAGGTGTGTGGAGAGAATGATGTAATGAGATGAAGAATGGACTAAAGATCAAGCTTGGGACGCCACCCCATGTCACTACAAGAAATATCCAAGAAGTACAAATGTCAAAGCTTGGGGATGCCCAAGGCATCCCCTTCTTCATCAATAAAAATCTCAGGTTTTTTCCAAACACTTCATTTTTATTGTTTCATGCACAGTTGTGTTGTTCTTGGATCGTCTTCGTTTTTCGTTTTTCATTTTCTTGGTTTTATTAGTTTGCTTGAATAAATTGGTTGTACCCCCACTTTCATACATTAGTTTTAAATAGTTTGGTTTGGATTGGAAAAGAGTAGGAAAAGTTCGTGCTTAAGTGGTAAGAGAGCTTGTTTTTTACTGTGGCCTATGCTTTGTCATGTCATGCTTGATATTGTTTTGGCTTTATGCTTAGTGATTTTTGCTGTAGCATGACTTGTTATAAACAATTGAGATTGCTTAATGTGCCTTGAAAGAATCATGCATTGTTTTAGCATATTAAAGCATAGTATTTTGGTATTCTCCTTTGATGCTTTATTTGGGTTGACTTGGTGCATGCTCACACCATGTTATGACTATCCCAAGTCACCATAGCCTTTATGATCCTTTAGTTTTCGACTTGTAATATCACTTTATGGTTTAATTAATGATGTTTTGTCGCTTTGCATGATTATGGCCATTATTGCTCTCTTAGTTGGCCACTCTCAGTCTTTTGCTAGCCTCCATAACCAAGTATGAGTTCCACTCATGCATCCAACTCCAAATAAAACCAAGTTATTACAAAGAGTCCACCATACCTACCTATTAGCATATGCTATTCCAAGCATATTCATGTTTTTATCTACCTTCCGAATTAAACTTGTTATGTGAAAACTAGTGATTAAAGCTCTCACGAACTTGATGGCACACTTTACTTTCTTGCACTTAATAATCTTGAACAATTGCGTCCATATTTGTTGCGTATATGCTTACGCTTTATAAGTTGAAGTTAGCAGAACCATGTATCATGGGGAACACTTTCAACATTGCACTTATTATTCCATTGATATCATGATTCTTTTGCTTATGGATCCCGACGGTGTGAAATAAAAGGGGAACTTGTAAGATCATGGAGTTTGTATGTGTGTTAGAGAAACGCCTGGACTGCTAGCCTAATCCATGCTTAATCATGGTGGAAACTTGCAGCATAACCATAATGAGCACTCTATGAAGCATCCTCAATAAAAACCTATGCAAATAGCAATTAAAAAGATCGCTGAGATGCTCATTGTCTGCTTGCCTTGTCATTTTGATTATGGGATTGCTCCTGTATCATGTGCAAGGGGTACCCCGTTGGCGGTTCTCTATGATACATATGTACTTACAATGACAAGAGCTTACTTGTGACTGAAGTTGAGTAGCATGATGTTCGGTACTCGTAAGTAAGGGGCATGAGATTTCAACTTATAACTTGTCAAGCATATCCTCTTAGTTGTGTCACTTTAACCTTAATCACCTAAAGATGCTTATGATAGGGGCAATGAGAGATGAAAGCTAATAAGTACTATAATTTTTGGAAGCTCTGTATGAGACTTGAATCCCTGCTTCCTTCTATGAAGGCCTTTCTTTTACTTTTATGTTGAGTCTCCATCTTCTATCTTTATGCACCTATTGAGAGAGAATAGTGGTCATTCTTAGTTTAATGTGCATTGTCCCAAGACTTGTTGATTGATGCATAACTTTGATATTGCTTGTTCTTAAACTATTTGTACCTAGTCACCCTTATGAACTTTGAAGGTGTCCTATGCATTTATGTTTTGCTACTCTATGAGGGACAAGCTGAATGCCACTATGTTATGTTTTCTTTATGTGAAACAAACAAACGTCTTACAAAGCATTGTTATTCATGAATATTTTATTTGTGCCTTTTCATGTTACAACATAGTTGCTATGTCTTATTGTTAGAACTTTATCTTTCATGCTATGTTGAAGTACTATGATCCCAGCCATCAATGTATACTTTGATCAAGTTTATGATGGTGCATGTCACATCAAAAATTATTCTTTCTTTTTATCACTTACCTACTCGAGGACGAGCAGGAGTTAAGCTTGGGGATGTTGATACGTTGCTAACGTATCTATAATTTTTGATGTTCCTAGCTTGGTTTATATCTACTTTCTTATGTTTTGTCCACACTTTGGAGTACTTTTTATACACTTTCTTGGACTAACATATTATCAATGCCACAGTGCCAGCTGCCTGTTTTCTGCTGTTTTTGGTTCCAAGAAAGTCAGAAAATGAATATTCTCGGAATTGGACGGGACAAAAGCCAAAGTCAATATTTCATCGAGGGGGACACGGAGCTAGAATACGAGACAGAGAGGGGCCAGGGGCCGCCCACACCACCAGGCCGTGCGGCCAGGCCTGGCCCGCACCAGGGGGTGGTGTGGCCGCCTAGGGCACCCCCTCGGCCTCCCCTTTCGCCTATAAGATGCCTCTGATACATAAACCCTAAGCACCCGATCAAAATTCCACGAAAGAGTCTGTAGCCGCCGTCATCTCCATACCTAGATTGGGAGGGATCTGAAGCTCTTCCCGGCACCCTGCCGGAGGGGAGAATTCACCCTGGAGGCCTTCTTCATCACCATGCAAGCCTCCGGTGTGATGCGTGAGTAGTTCATCCTTGGACTACGGGTGCATGTAGTAGCTAGATGGTTGGTTCTTCTCCTTTGTGCTACCATGTTTAGATCCTGTGAGCTCCGTTCATGATCAAGATCATCTATTTGTAACCCTACATGTTGTGTTTGTGGGGATCCGATGGATATTGAGATGCTATTTCAGATTGATTATTGATTCTATCATGTCTTTGTTATTTGAGATCTTGCATGCTTTCCGTTGTTAGTAGCTATCTTGGCCAAGTAGATGCTAGCAACTCCAAGAGTTAGTATTTATGCTCGATAGTGGGTTCATGCCTCTGGTAATCTGGGGAAGTGACAGAAATATCTAAGGTACTAGATGTGTTGTTGCTACTAGGGAAAAAACAACAATGCTTTGTTCATAGAACAATCGTATTGTTTACTTTACACGCAGTTCGTAAAGCAATAATCTGTTGCTTGCAACTTAATACTGGAGGGGGTTCGGATGATAACCTGAAGGTGGATTATTAGTCATAGATGCAGTTGGATGGCGGTCTATGTATTATGTTGTAATGCCCAATCAAGTCTCAGAGGAGTCAAGATGATTAGTATATGCATGTATGCTTTCTCGATGTTTGTCAATTGCCTCGCTGTAATTTGTTCACCCAACATGTCATCTATCTTAAGGAGAACCACCACTAGTGAACTATGGATCCCAATCCTTTCTTTTACCATCAATCTACAACTGTTTACTGTTTACTTTCTGCAAGCTTTTACTTTCTTCCACATAATATGTTTAATCCTTTGTTTTCAGCAAAATCGGTGAGATTGACAACCTCACTGTAAGTTGGGGGAAAAGTTCTATGGTTGTGTTGTGCACGATTCCAAGTTGGAAACAACACCTTGGAGGTGTTTCCTTGCTTCTACTGGTTCGATAACCTTGGTTTCATAACTGAGGGAAAACTTGTTGCTGTGCTCATCATACCTTCCTCTTGGGGTTCCCAACAAGCTCGAATATATTTTGAGCCATCATATTGTAATCACGTATATGTAACCTATCCGCATACAGCTTCAAGACCTAGCCTATTATATATAGGACGGGAGAAGCCTGAGAAAAGGACATCGAACAATCCCCAAGGGATTTGTAATAGTGCGATTCACCAAATATTCAGGCGACTTTGAATCCATTGTTCGCGTGACATCCGACGAAATCCCCAGTGTTTTATTTTCCGCGAAACCCCAAGTCCTTCTTCATGGACATTGCCGAGGGTATCCCTCATCAATTGGCACCGACTGTGGGAAACTTGAATGCTGGAACCATGGATTCAGCAGAACTCTCTTTTCCAAGCAACAACCCAACAAAAGCGGTTCCACGCCCACCCACCCCTGTGGTAGTACCCGCCGAATTCAACAGCAGATCCAACCTAATCATCGGAAGCTTGCACTTCCAAATATAAGACCCCAAGAATCACACCCTTCGGCATTGATTAAATCAGAACCGTCGGTGGAAAAGATTGTGCTTACGGCGATATCAGCATCATCTGTCTGATCCTCCATGAAGGTCTCGACAGAAATCGAAGCACGAGAAGAAAACAAGCAAGATGAGATAGATCTAGGAGATCTTGATGGTCTTTACAACAATCTCTCCTTAGGATCAGAGCCCCTACTAACTCCACCACGTGGAACAAGCCCAACAAACTCTGAACCTGAAGAAAGCAGTAAAAGCATCGACTTCGGTATAAGGATGGCAAAAATCTATCCAGAACAGAAAATAATGGATTTCACTTACCCACCCGATAGCGTATCCCTCGGTTCAGATGGTAATGAGACAAGACCATACATGACGTGCCACCAAGTTTGCATGGTCCACGGGAATACCTCGACACCACGCGATTCTAACGGTAACCCTATCCTCGATTCGAATGATATTTTATCAGATGATAATGAAGGAAACCACAACAACGAAGGATACCACGAAAACGGGGGAGAAACAGTGAACGGCCGCACAATCTCAGGAGGAAGAGCAGAACCAAACGGGGAAGAAAGTCGAACTCTTTGGCTACCAGCAGCGACATGGCAAAAGGCCAGGGAAGCAATTTCGGGTGTAGTTCCAATGACAACCGACGCCTCACACGAATATTTATTAGCATATCAATACTTTCTTCGCCATAAGAAGAGAGACCTAATAAGGATGCAAAGGCAACTCGACGAAAGAAAGTGGTTAGCTGACGAATCCAGCCTACGACGGGCACAACTAAGCTCTACTCGAAGGTCTGGGAGCATAACAGGAGGAGCACTAGCAGGAAGGGGAACATCTCGATTGCAGAGCATCCCCAAAACAAAAAGGAACGCATTGATCCGAGACCTTGATCTATCGCTTATGCCAGTATATCAAGCAGGAAACATCAAAGCAGAAACATCTCAAGTAGCTATTGTGGCCGCACAAACATATTGGATCACAACTCAACCCGCACCCGACGATCCTCATGTGTCTCTTCACCGTTCCTCCCTGATGAACCTCGGCATGGTAGGAGCAACTCTCGCATAAGCAGAAAAAGGAATTACACATCAACCCAACAAATCCCCGCGCCATCGCAGCAGCCCTCGGCAAGCATAACACACCCGATGATCGCGATCCCCACATCAGGAACATCTTTCAGGACTGGAGCCGTGAAGTAACACAAGAGGCGAAAATCGAAATCGAAGATACCATGACGGCAACAACGAAGACGACTATGAACTCTGCGGAGCCAGCTGCTTCACTGAGCGGATTCGAAAAACTTTAGTACCCAAAGATTTTAAACTTCCACAAGACTGCCAAAAATACGATGGACTTCACGAACCCGAAGCATGGTTGGAAGATTATTTGGCAACTGTCAAATTACAGGGTGGGTTGACAGCTACCGCAATACAAATTTAACAATTGCACCTTACTGGCGCTGCAAGGTCATGGGACAACTACCCAAAGATTCTATTAGTAGCTGGAATGATCTCGAAGAGAAGTTCATCCGACATTGCAGCCCACATTCAAACGACCCGCATCTTTAGAGCAGTTGCATGCATGCAAACAAAAGCCCAGAGAGACAATAAGAGCATTTATCCAGCGATGGAACATCATCAAAAATACAACCAAATACATACCCAATGAAAGAGCCATTGATGCCTTCAACGACGGCCTCCGTCACCGAGAATTCATAGAAGAACTGGGTCGAGTTAAACCTAAGACAATTTTACAGTTAATGGACATAGCAAATCGCTAGGCTGATGGAGAGGATGCGATGTAAAACAAACAAACACGATCACCCAAAGAAGACAGAGATAAGTGCGGCAATGACAGGAGGCAATGAAACAATGACGGAAACACGGGACCAAGTTACGTCGTAGCCAGTTTTTTGGGTGAAGGAAACAACAAGAATAATGACTACAACAGCGGGTACCGCCGCAACAAGGATGAAGGCAGTGGAAGCCAGTCAACGCAACGATATCAGCCAAAAGCTCGAGACCCACCCATGTCCGCAATGCAAATATTGGAAGGGCCCTGCAACATGCACTTTTATGTCGACTCAGTGGGAAGAAGACAATCCAACCACCTCATGAAAGACTGCTGAGCGTTGTTAAAAATGCAAGAGCTATGCAATGCAAAAGCAACTGAAGCAGCAAGACAAGGATACACATCCATGCCTGGCACGTTAGCCATCAGTGCACCACCTCCGCTAGCGGGACAACTGCAAAACAAAACTGATCAAAACACCAAATACCCCAGGTCAAAGGGGGAAATGTTAATGATTCAAAAAGGGCGTCCATCCAATAGAATTTAGAAGATAATCACAAGACAAGTTAACATGGCAGATGTGGATCCACCAGCCACACCTGTGTATCTCCATTGGTCAGAACATGAAATCACATTCAGCAGAGCTGATGACCCACATCAAGTACCAAGACCGGGTCATTCGGCCTTGATAGTTGAAGCACAAATTGGTGGGTTCAACATGAGCAAGTTCTTCATGGATGCACGAAGCAACATAAACTTGATCTACACCAAAACACTAAGGGCAATGAACTACCCCTTGGCAAATCTGGCACCAACAGAAACATCCTTCCACGACATAGTACTAGGTAAAGCCAAAATTCCTTTAGGTAAAATTTTCCTTGATGTTGTTTTTGGATCCAAAGATAATTTCAGGCAGGAAAAACTCGAGTTCAAAGTCATGGACTGGCCATCGCAGTATCACGCGATCCTGGGACACCCGCCTTTTGCACGATTTATGGCAGTCCCACACTATGCATACTTAGTCATGAAGATGCCATCACCAAAGGAAATTTCACATGTTCCGACAATTGTGACAGGGAGTTCAACAAAATCTCTGAATATTTTGGGATGGCAACAGAGTTTGAGCAACTCAAAAAGACAATAACCGCAGAACCTCTAGTAGTAGCACGTGTCAATCCCGGTCAGGCCTTTGACACTGCAAAAGACACAAAAGAAGTATAGATACATCCTACTGACCCGAAGAAGACAATATTTGTTGCTTCCAACCTTGGGCCTGCATAGAAAAGCACGCTCATCGAGTTCCTCCATGAGCATTGGGAAATTTTTGCATGGCTACCTTCTGACATGCCGGGAATTCCTAGGGAACTCGCTGAACACGCATTAAATTTAGATCCAAAAGAGAAATCGGTAAAGCAATCGCTTCATCGCTTCGCAGAACCAAAGCACAAAGCTATTGGTAAAGAACTACATCGCCTCACTGACGCTAACTTCATAAAGGAAGTGAAGAAAGCAGAATGGGTCACAAACCGAATATGCGTCCCGAAAAAACACCAAGGAGCTACGGATGTGCATTGACTTCACCGCACTAAATAAACATTATCCAAAGGATCACTTTCCACTGTCACGAATCGATCAAATAATCGATGCAATTGCGGGATGTGAACGCCTTTCCTTTTTGGACGCATATTGAGGATGCCATCAGATTCAGATGAAGGAGGAAGATCAGAAGAAAACATCATTCATTACACCTTATGGTGTATTCTGTTATACAACAATACCTTTTGGTCTCAAGAATGCCGGAGCAACATATCAACGGATGATGCATAATTGCATGGGAAGCCAAATTGGCACAAACGTACAAGTATACATTGATGATATCATAGTTACAACAAAGCAAGGATCATCACTCATCAAGGATCTCGAAGAAACATTCAAAAATCTCGATAAGTTTTGCATCAAATTAAACAGGACAAAGTGTTCCTTTGGAGTCCCAGCAGGTCAACTCCTTGGATATCTGGTATCAGCAAGAGGAATCGAAGCCAATCCCGAGAAAATTCAGGCAATTCTGACAATGAAAAAACCAGCAAACTATGAGGTGTACAACAGCTAGCTGGGAGAGTAGCAGCACTCAACCGCTTCATTGCTAGACTAGGAGAAAAAATATTATCATTTTACGCTCTAATGAGGAAGTCATATAAGTTTGAATGGACCGATGAAGCTCAACGCGCTTTTGAAGACCTCAAAAAGACACTTTCAACGCCTCATGTCATTGTGTCTCCACGAGAGAAAGAGCCTCTACTTCTCTATATTGCCGCTACAAATCAGGTGATCAGCATAGTTCTGGTCACAGAGCGACCCAAAGAAGGAAAAACCCATGATGTTCAGAGGCCAGTTTATGTTTTGAGTGAGGTCCTCTAGCCATCCAAACAAAGGTACCCACATTATCAAAAATTAGCATATGGAGTATTTATGATGGCATGTAAGCTACGCCATTATTTTCCAAAACATCCGATCATAGTGGTCAATGAAGCACCTCTGTCCAACATCCTCAATAATCCAGAAGCAACTGCGCGGGTCTCTCTATGGGGTATCGAATTAGCTCCTCGGGACATCACGTATGAGAAGCGCAAAGCGATTAAGTCACATGTTTTGCCCGATTTTATCACAGAATGGACTGAGTTGCAATGTACGGGTCCACCTGACCTCTCTAGTGCCTGGACAATGTACTTTGATGGATCAAAAAGAATGGAAGGAGCAGGAGCATGAGTCATATTAATATCACCACAGGGCGACAAGATGCGAGATATACTTCGGATGAGCTTCACGAACACATCCAATAATGAAGCTAAATACGAGGCCTTGTTGCACGACATGCGGATGGCCAAAGCCTGCGGTGCAACTCGCCTAATTTTTTTTGGTGATTCCAATCTTGTAGCACAACAAGCAATGAATAAGTGCAATGTTGTCAGTGACAACATGATTGCTTACCGAGATCTATATAGCATCATGGAATCTCAATTCGATGGATGCGAAGTATCGCACATAGGAAGATCAAGTAATGAAGTAGCAGACAATTTGGCAAACATCGGGTCCTTGTGTTTACCAGTGCCACACGGCTTTTTTTGGGAAGAAATATCCGAGTGTTCTATCAAAGCAAAAAGAGTTTTCGAGGTCATAGCACCCAAACCAGGGAAAATGAATAAGCCTTGAAAAGACTCGGGGGCTCCATCAGCCAATGCAAGCATAAAAGAGGCCATTAAAGAGGAACCAGAAATTGATGAGGTCATGATAATAGAGCCTACATGGATGCATCCATACATAGTCTATATGACCCGGGGAGAACTACCCGAAGATGCGACAGAAGCCGAACGAATCACTCGGAGATCGAAAGCCTTCAAGATAATTAAGGGGCAATTATATAAAAAAAGTATCTCGGGTGTGTTACAGCGATACGTTACACCCGAAGAAGGGAAAACTATACTCAAGGAAATATATGAAGGAAGTTGTGGCCATCATGCTAGCAGCCGAGCAATTGCGGCTAAAGCATTCAGGGCAGGATTTTATTGGTTGACAACAGTTCAAGATGCAAAAGACATAGTTAGAACATGTGAAGCATGTCAACGGTTTGCAACAAAACCTGGAGCACATGCTGCTGAATTAAACCCTATACCTCAGGCTTAGCTATTTGTTCAATGGGGACTTGATATGGTAGGAAAACTCCATAAGTCATCTCCAGGTGGACACATCTTTCTGCTAGTAGCAGTCGACAAATTTACTAAATGGATCAAAGCAATGCCAGTCACCACTCAAGATGGAACTTCGGTTGTGAATTTTATACAGTCCATAGTATTTCGGTTCGACGTGCCAAACATCATCATTACAGACAATGGAACTAATTTTACTTCCAATGAGTTTAAGGAATACTACGAGGAGATGGGAATAGGGGTCAACTATGCCTCAGTAGCTCATCCACAAACCAATGGACAAGTAGAAAAAACCAATGGCTTAGTAACTGTCGGACTCAAGAAAAGGTTGCTAGCACCACTCGATAGAGCGAAAGGAGCGTGGGTTGATGAGTTACCATCTGTTTTGTGGAGTTTGCGAACCACCCCTAATACGGCAACACGAGAAACACCTTTTTTCTGGTCCACGACGCTAAAGCCGTCCTTCCAGTCGAAGTTTCACATGAATCTCCTAGAATAGTTGCATATGATGAAGAGGAATCAAGAGAAACAGTCGAGGATGACGTTGATGCACTCAATGAAGCTCGAGATGAAGCCTTAAAAGAGCTACTATATATCAGCAAAACTTGTGCAATTATCACGGCCGGCGATTACGTCCATGGTCCTTCGTAGTAGGGGACCTAGTTCTGTGCCTCAAACAAGATGGTCACAGAAAGCTAGAATCACCTTGGAAAGGACCCTATATTGTTACAGAAGTTATTCCTGGAGGAGCATATCGTCTACAAGAGAAGAAGAAAAGAGTCAAATATTCCAATCCATGAAACGTCGCACAACTACGACGTTTTTATGCTTAAGATTTTATGTTTACTTACAATTCAATAAGGCCTATGGCCCGACTTTTAAAGCCAGAAATATCTAGGCCAACGGCCAGGCGACAATCCGCCAAAATAAGGTATCATCGATTACGCCACATATATGTATAAAGATAAGTTTTTCGTACTTTTTGTTCTTATTCATATCAACTCAGGGGATATTTTTATTTCCGATCATATTAACAAGCAATTATGAGCCCATATCCAGATACAGGCATCCGAACATAGCCTCAGGGGTACTTCCATCGGGAGCGCTGGCGCACACCCGATAGAAAAATTATGCGTGTCAAAGAAAAGACAAATCATCGCCTAAAAAATTTATGAGTTTTAATGTATCCTCAGAAGGTTACTCCCATCGGGAGCTCTCACAAAGTATCAAAATATCTGATAAAATTCAAAAATATTGGCACCCCAGCAGGACAGCAGACAAAAATCAATATATAAGAAAATCTCAGATCACACTCAAACGCGATAAACCTCTGAATGTCGTGTTAAAAAACATGAAGGTAAGACCCCAGGATCCATCCTGTGTGGCCTGGTAATCACACAAGAATGCACTCTGCCAGTAATATATCGTATATACGATGGGACGAAAAATCCCGATGGACTTGTTGGGTACCTGATAAAATAGAACTGGGATTCAATATTCGGTAAGACCTCAGCGGCCTGGACTGAATTACGCTAGTAATAAATTCCGAGTTCAGGCCTGAGGACTTGAATTTGATGTAGGACAATCTTGCTTTTGCCCAGGAGCAATTAACTGATTCTCAATCCATTGGATGCATCAGACTCGTTGTAGCAAATCCCTATGAAATGAAAGATAGTAAAGACAAAGAACTAAAAACATATCTTTGAGACTCGACCCGAATCTACGGTTCAGGTAGAGTCTCGGGGGCTACTGACATAGGTATAATTACTCGGGTACCTATGATTTGCTACCTAGGCCCGAAGAAAGGCTTACGGCCCATAAAGAGTCAAGATGATGGCCCCAAAAAAAACAATCGACAAAGACTATAGTTGTATTAGGAAAGAGGAAAAAGGACCGACATCGTGTTGGTATTTTAATCGCGTATATGTAACCTGTTCGCATACAACTTTGAGACCCGGCCTATTATATATAGGACAGCAGAAGCCTGAGAAGTGGACATCGAACAATCCCCAAGCGATTTGTAATAGTGTGATTATGTTGAAGATATGCCCAAGAGGCAATAATAAAAGTGGTTATTATTATATCTTTGTGTTTATGATGAATGTTTACATCCCATGCTATAATTGTATTATTAGGAAACACTAATACATGTGTGTTTTGTAAACATAAGAGAGTCCCTAGTAAGCCTCTTGTTGAACTAGCTTGTTGATTAATTGATGATCATGGTTTCCTGATCATGGACATTAGGATGTGATTAATAACAAGGTTATATCATTAGGAGAATGATGTGATGGACACACACACCCATAGTAAGCGTAGCATAAGATCAAGTCATTAAGTTCGTATTGCTATAAGCTTTTAAATGCATAGTAACCTAACCCTTCGACCATGAGGTTGTGTTAATCACCATCACCGGATGGGTACTTTGATGACATCAAACACCACTTCGTAACTGGGTGGTTATAAAGGTGTCATTGGGTATTCTGAAAGTATGTGTTGAAGCGCATGGACCAAGATTGGGATTTGTCCATCCATATGACGGATATATATGCTCTGGGCCCTCTTGGTGGAATGTCATCTAGTTAGCTTGCAAGCATGTGACTGGGTCACAAGGGATGACATAACATGGAACGAGTAAAGAGTACTTATCAGTAACGAGGTAGAACTAGGTATGGAGATGCCGACGATCAAACCTCGGATAAGTATAGTATCGCGTGACAAAGGGAATTGGTTTCGTATGTAAATGGTTCAATCGATCACGAAGTGTAGCATCCCAATTGTCTAACAATTGTAATGCTACTTGTCCTAGTAAGATATTGGCTACTTCATATATGCTCATGTCATCATTGCACCTTGCATTTGAGCATCATATAAAACCCTTTTGTTTTTGGTTCTTCTCTCACATGCATCATTAATTGTATTTGCCTCTTGATATTGTATTTGGCTATTGATATGTTGTCTAAATGCCCAAGTTGAGTTGGGGGCATATCTTTTATTTCAATTCCATCACCTTTCTTTTCCACCACTTTATAATTCCACCATCCTACTAGTTCATGAGCTTGTTGTATTTATTTTGGTTTTATCTAGCTCATGGGCAATAGGGTGGATCTAGTCCATTAAATTCCTTTGCTTGGCTTTATTCCATTTCTTGGAAATGCATAAGATTAATGCCATCATATTATTATTGTTTTCACAAAATATATCATGGTATTATTATTTTGCATGGGCCATGCAAGCTTTACACCACCTTTTACTCCATTGGATTTTCTTTGGATTTAATGGATCCTATCTTGGGAAAACCATCTCCTACCATTCCACCATCTCCTTAGTCTCACTCACATCTCTTTCTTTTATTTTATTTTCTACATGTATGTTCATATGTGACCCTTTCCACCTATTTCTTTTCTTCCTCTTTCTTTCTTGTTTCTCCTCCACATTGTCTCAAGCAAGATCAAGCTCCATGGTCCTCCTTGTTTTGGCCTTATAAACAAAAATTAAAACCTAAATGCCTAATAAAAATCTAAACCTAGCTTTTCTCTTTATTATTCTTTTAAACCTAAATTACACCAAACCCTAACTCTAATCTTCCTTCTCTCTCTCTCTCTCTCTCTCTCTCTCTCTCTACCATGAGGAACACCTGACCCTCTCTCTCTCTCCTTGGCCCCACCTCAGCTAACCCTAACCTCCATCTAACCATAGCTATGCCCTAACCCGAGCCCATGTCTAAACCTAGCCGAGCTAACCCCTCTCCTCTCTCTCTTTTCTCTACAGGCCGAGCTAGCCCCACCCTCCAGCCTCCACGCCGTCCTGGTCGACCTGCAGCCACCCCTACCTCGCCCTACCTGCCCAGCCGAGCTAGCACGTGCCGAGGAGGAGGAGGAAAAGGTGGCACCGAGGCCACCTTTATCTCTGTCGTGCCCCGCCTGCCTCCCTCCTCTCTCCCTCTCATTTTCCCTCGCCCACACGCCTCTCCTGCATCCCCAGATCCGTCCCAGAGCCGCCCCTCTTCTTCTCCTTCCTCCTCTCCGACCACAACACCTGCCGCCGTTCGCCGCCAGCACCACCTCACCCTCGTCAATCTAGCCGGCGTGCTCGTTGTGGGGTAGCCTGGGAGACCGAGGTGACCACCTGGCTGCTTCCCGCATGCATCGTCGAGGAGGAGAAGCCCCAGGAACGCGGGCACTACCACCACCCGACGCCAAACCCTAGCCGCAAGTGCGCCAGGGTCCTCGCCATTCTACAGCCTCCCTGCCCGATCCAACACCACCGCCGAGCCCGCGGTGAGTCCTTCGACTGCCCTGACATGCTCTGCCTCGCCGTACCGCCCTAGCCCTGCCGTTACTTTTGCCGAGCACTCTCAGTGCGCGCTGGTCGCCGGTGTCTGCAGCCTCCCCGCGCCGCGCAGAACCCTAACTAGGCCCTAGCCCCTCACCTGTCAGCTCCCCTAGCCCGCCGCAGTGGCTCTGCCCCCTCAGCGCGCTCGCCCACGTCCCGGGTTCGAATCCCCACTCCGCGCTGCGCGCACACCGCCGTCAGACCGTGAACACGAAGAACAGTACTGGGCCATGGTAAAATTACAGTTAGCCCCCCTTTTTTATTCCGCTCGCAAACCGCGCTCCTAGCGACCCCACAAGTCAGCCGCGCTAGTACTTTTGCAGGAAAGCCCCTCTGCTTTTTCCGGCGTAACCCGCGGTCCAGCTTGCGCCCCACCAGTCAGCTTCTGGGGGGCATCCCCACTATTGCGTGGGCCCGAGCCGCTGGCCCCGCCTGTCCGCCTCAGTGGCTAGCCCAGCCCGTGGTGGAAAAAGGTTTTTCCGCGCGCGTGGCCCAGTCAGCGCAAGGCCCACCCGACAGTGACTGGGGCTGTTTTCGCCTGAGTGACAAAAGTATTTTTCCGGCTGTCTGTTTTATTTAAACATTTTCCAAATTGATTTAAATTCAAATTCAATCCAGATTCAAATAATTTTTAAAATACAAATCCAAATAATGCATATAATATATGTTTTGGAATCAGAAAAATGTGAGGAATTCAAATATGCCCTTCATAATATGTTTTGAACACTTTAAATTTCGAGATGATTAAAATTACAATAAAATGCCCTTTTCCTTAATTAATGAATAACTTTTGTATTATAACTCCAAATTTGACAAATAATATGTCTAAATCGATCACCGCGACAAGCCCGTTCTATTTACGCAGTCCTTGTTCTAAATTGAAGCATGCATCATGTCATTATTATAAATCTGAACTGTTTATGACAATAAAACTGGGTTGGATAAATAATAAAATGCTTTATTTCTTGCAACCACACCTCACCTTTGCCATGCTACTTTAATACCATGCAAATTGTGCATCATTCATCATGGCATGCTTGTTTGCTTGTCGCATTTTAATTCACATGCTTGCGCACTTTATTTATGTTGGCCCTTGTTTGTTTGGTTCTTCTTTGAATAGACGCCCAGCAGGAGAATTACCAGGAATCACAGGAGTACTACCCAGATCCATCTCTCGCTTCAACTGAGCTGCCAGGAAAGCACTGCCACATGCTTGCATACATACAGTACCTATTGCCTCTATCTTATTCTTGCATCATTGAGTCGCGATTGCATTAAATTGAAACCCAAGTACTGCATAGCCTTTATTTTTAAACCCCACCGAAGCTTGTTCCTCCATCCCATGAGCCATTACTACAGGAGTTGTTTGAGCCATGCGAGTCGTAGAAAAGCATGTGTAGGGTCTGTGAGTGTCTGATGGATAACGAGGTACCTAAACAACATAACCTGAGTAGTAATGGGATGACTAATGAAAGCGACACCGGTGAGCAATATCTGCTATTTGGTTTTTCATGCTCACTTGTGTCCCGTAGGACCCCGAGTACTTGATTCCTGTTCCTTGACTATTCGCACTATCCACATCCGGGAGGCCTTATGGACCCTCCTGAGCCAGAGCTTGATTCATTATTATTTCTTGGGGCCACAAGGTAGTTTGGGGCTTTATTACTATCCTGTACTTATGCCATGTTACTATTTTATTAAGATTGTGCGAGGAGCACCTGTACTGTTTAAGAATTGCTGAGTGTTTTCGCGGTATCGACAAGCCCAGTCACATTTTCAGGTTCCCAGTCGTTTACAGCCATTGGCGCAAACCTTGGGTCCGTCTCGGAGCCGGCCAACTTCGTTGCGGGTAGCTTAATGGGGTGGCCCCCTACAATATTTCTGAATCCTTTGATTGCTTTGTCTTGAATGCCTCGTTGGGTTTGGATTTGGTTTTTCTGAGGTTGATCGAGTGTGTGTTGCTATTCGTGCACCCCTGCAGGGTAAATCTTTCTGAAAGCCGTGTCCGCGGTTATGGACGACTTGGAGCATAGTTTCTCGATCATAGACAAGTACAATTAAAGTACCGCTTTTAAATTGACTACGTGCTTGACTAGTAAATAGTGCAAAACTCATGGAATGGTTAATAAAACTGCCAACGGATGATGGGGGTTGTCCGTCCGCTTCCTCGTTGGTAAGCGAGGAGGAGGATGGATCTGTTAATTATACTGTTATAACTGTTGTTCTTAATTCACGGACATCCGTCTATCATTGGTTAGGCGGATGGTTAGCGAGTATCTGTAGAATTGTTAGGTATTATCTTTTGCTGCAATTGCGTCACCCTAGGTTGTGTCCCCTTTAGCGGCATAAAGACTTTCTGAGTACCCCTAGGGTCTCACACGATAAATTGTTTGATTCAGATGAACAGGTGTACCCGCAAGATGGATACTGGGTGGAAGAGACAGATGATGTTGGCAACGATCATTCGGTGTAGAGATTCCGGGAACGGGGATCCGTGTGATCTGTGGGCGGGATGTGTTTATTTATGGGGCATCTTATGCCAATTTGCTTCTTATCCGTATTCGGATCTTGTTTTCCGCTTCCGCCTGATACTCTGATGTGTGATGTATGAGGAGTTATCCTAAATTATTATATCTATCTAGGACATATGGATCTTGCCGTATGGCGTTGCTATATTTCTATTTCTTTTAGATGGAATGGCTCTGAGGACTGTTGTATGTGGCTTGCATACATACTCATTTGTGTATGTAGTTGATCCCTTCGCCTTTCGATTACGCCGCTCGTTCTTGTCCCATTGTCTGAAAGTGGTTAGGACGGCCGAAAGGTCTACCGTGAGTGGCCCTGGGCCCCACCGTACTATTTTAACCACTTTCGTTCATCTAGGCATTAACTAAGAGCGTAATTCACCGAGGTAGTTACAATTGGTATCAGAGCCATCCCGCCCTTCAGGGTCTCAGCCAAAATGGTCGTTGTCAGTCTAGCAAATATTTTGGTAGTTATGTATACTAGGGAAAAACAAAGCGTGAGAGTAGAACTGCTTCCATTTTTCTTCTTACCCACCCACCCACCCTTTTCTGGTAAGGAAGTGTAACGTTTTCAATCCTCTTCTAAAATTCAAACTAGGATTCACGTGTTCTGGGTTCCGTAGTACCATAGGTTATGTTTGTGTGTGTGTGTGTGAATTCCTTGTCTATCTGTTGCATCCAAATGTTATCACTATCTGCCTTTTGGTTATCAACTGTTGGTACATTCCATACCGACAGGCTATTGTAACCGACGCGATCTATTCTAATTCGTTGTACACCGATGCGATCTATCTTACTCTTTGTTATCCGACGTTATCTTGTTGGGGTGTCTTTTCCGTAGTTACCAATCTTTAGGTTCATCTTAAGAAGAAGGTATTGGGATATGTGTTTTACTGATTCATGTGCGGAGTAATGATTTGAGTGCGGGATGGAGTCGCGACCATACCACTACTTCTATCATTTGCTTTTGTATATTGAAGTAGTAGAGTTACTAATCTTGATTCGTTAAGTGGTTTTGCGCATATAGTGGTATTTTAATGCCGAAATTTGCGGAAATTTTTTGTTAGTTAGTTGTGTTCCACACTCCTTGTTCAGTCGTGTGCGTTATGCTTAATATCTTCTAGTTGCCTTGAACTTTGTTGATATTTTAATATCATCTTAGTGAATTGCAGTCTTTAATCTTGATTAATTCCATTTTGGTACTATTTTGGATTATTATCATTCTCCATTATAGTACTGACTTGTGTTTTATATCAATCAAAGGATGGCACCACCACGCCGTTCTGAGGAGGACATACCACCTGAACTTGGGGCCGCTTTGGCAAGTATTGCAAATGCTTTGGGCACTATGCAGCAGAACCAGCAGCGCTTCGAGGAAAGCGTGAGGAGGAATGAGTTTGTTCCGCTACCTCCACCTCCCAAGCGAGGAGACATCAAGAGTTTTCTCAAGTTCAACCCACGTCAATTTGAGGTGTCTGATCAGCCACTTGATGCGGATGATTGGCTTCGTGAAGTGTCAAGGCTGCTGATGACTGCGGATGTTCCTGAGCAAGAATGGGTCAAATGTGCTACTCACCTTCTCAAGGGAGATGCAGCTCTCTGGTGGGAAAATTACCTCAAGGCAGATCTTTCTGGTTTTCAGCCTACTTGGGCGCGGTTCACTGCTGCTTTCAAAGAGCAATATCTGTCAGAAATTGTCATGGAAAGGATGAAGGAAGTGTTTCTCAACCTCAAGCAGGGCACTGACAATGTCAACACCTACATCAAAAACTTCATGAACCTTTCTCGTTATGGTGGCGATGAGATCTCTGATGACAAGAAGAAGCAAAAGAGGTTTCGGCAAGGCCTTAATGCTTCCATCAAATATGCAATCACTCATGCAAGGCCGGCATCTTTTCTAGAACTTCAACACACAGCTCTGCAGGAAGAAGCAAGTAGGCAAGTGTTTGAGGAGTCAAAGAAACACAGCCGTGATACAGCAAGCTCTTCTGCTATGACAGCTCCTTCTAAGCGTCGTGTCTGGGTTCCTAACACCCCACCGTCGCTCCCTGCTCCACCAACACCGTCAAGCTACGCACCAAGGCCACCAAACTCCTTCACTGCGCCTCCCAGGGGCTACAACCACAACTACCCTGGAGCGCCTGGCGGAGTCCCTGGCTACGTTGCTCCACGTCCACCTGGTGCTTGCTATACTTGTGGAAACACTGGGCATCAGCACTGGAATTGTACAATGAACAACAAAGATCTTCCACCACCACCTCCAAGATCTGCGGCAAGTGCTCCTATGATTCGTGCACCTCCACCTCGGGCTCTCAACATCAACACTAAGCCAGGATCTACGGTTGCTCGTGCCAACTGTGTCAACGTCGCTCAAGCTGAGCATGCACCTGGAGTTGTCATGGGTATGCTTCCTGTTAACTCAGCTTCTGCACGAGTGTTGTTTGATTCTGGTGCATCGCATTCTTTTGTCCCTACGAGTTTTGCTGATAGGAATGGGTTATCTATGGATCCTCTCCCCAAGCATTTAATGGTTCTTTCTCCTGGAGCAACAATGGCATCTTCTAAAATCAGCCATAACAATCAAATTGAGATTGGTGGTTCTTCGTTTCCGGCTTCCTTGATTATTCTGGGCAATTCTGATATTGATGTTATCTTGGGCATGGATTGGTTGACAGCAAATGCAGCTGTGATTGATTGTGCTGAACGTTCGGTTTCTCTAAAAATTCCTGAAGGCCATATAGTCTATTCTCCAAGTCTGACTCCTGCAATTCAACTTTATTCTTTGGCGGCTCTGAATGATGATGCTATGGAAGGTATTCAGAGTGTTCCTGTAGTTTGTGAATTTCCAGATGTCTTTCCTGAAGAGTTGCCAGGTATGCCTCCAGATCGTGAGGTTGAGTTTGTCATTGAACTTGAACCTGGTACCGCTCCTATCTCCAAGCGGCCTTATAAAATGGATCCTGCTGAGTTGGCTGAACTTAAGCGTCAGTTGGATGAACAAGAGAAGTTGGGGTTCATTCAGCACAGTACTTCTTCTTGGGGTAGTCCAACCATCTTTGTGAAGAAGCGAGACAAGACTGATAGACTTTGTGTTGACTATCGGGCACTCAATGCTAAAACCATCAAGAATAAATATCCCCTTCCGCGGATTAATGATCTCTTCAATCAGCTAGCTGGAGCTGTGGTATTCTCTAAGCTTGATTTGAGAAGTGGTTATCATCAAATCAAGATCCGCAAGGAAGATGTTCCTAAAACAGCTTTCACCACCCGCTATGGCCTGTATGAGTACACGGTCATGTCTTTCGGTCTCACCAATGCACCTGCCACCTTCTTGAGGCTTATGAACTCGGTTTTTCATGGAGTATCTTGATAAGTTCGTTGTGGTCTATCTGGATGACATTCTAGTCTATTCTAAGTCAAAATAAGAACATGAAGAACACCTTCGGTGTGTCCTAAACAAGCTTCGTGAGAACCGCCTGTATGCAAAGTTCTCCAAGTGTGAGTTTTGGCTGCCTCAAGTCACCTACCTTGGTCACGTCATCTCTGTCAAGGGCATTGCCGTCAACCCAGAAACTATTAAGACAATTATGGGCTGGCTTCCACCCATAAATGTCAAAGAAGTCCGGAGTTTCCTTGGTTTGGCCAGTTACTGTCGTCGCTTCGTTCAAAACTTCTCAAAGATTGCAAAGCCTCTTACCGATCTCCTCAAGAAAGGCAAGAAATATCTTTGGACTCCTGCATGTCAAGCAAGCTTTGAAACACTCAAAGAGAAGCTCACTTCCACACCAGTCTTGGTTCCTCCAGATACATCAAAGCCTTTCCAGATTTTCTATGATGCCTCATTGCAAGGATTGGGTGCGGTCCTTATGCAAGAAAAACAAGTTGTTGCTTATGCATCTCGTCAGTTGAAGACGCATGAGATCAACTATCCTACACATGATCTCGAACTCGCAGTAGTTGTCTTTGCTTTGAAAGTATGGAGGCATTACTTGCTTGGCAACCGTTGTGAGATCTTTTCTGATCACAAGAGTCTGAAGTATATCTTCACACAGCCTGATCTCAACCTTCGTCAGAGGAGGTGGATTGAAACAATCAATGATTTCGATTTGACCATCAACTACACTCCGGGCAAAGCCAATGTCATGGCAGATGCTCTCAGCCGAAAAGCTTATGTCAACAACCTCATGGTGGAAGAACAACAACCTCTCTTGTGCGAGGAATTCCGCAAGCTCAACCTTGAAATTGTGGATCAAGGTTATCTTCTGAACCTTCTAGCAACACCTCTCTTGGAAGAAAAGGTCCATTCCATTCAGCTTGGGGATCCTTACACTAAAAAGATCATCTCCAACATTCAACTTCCGAAGTACGAGTCGTTCCACGTTGATGACCAAGGCACTCTTTTCTTTGAACACCGGATGTTTGTTCCGAACTACCCGGGTTTAAGAGAGCAAGTTCTCAAGGAGGCGCATGATTCTGTTCTTTCTATCCACCCTAGAAGCACTAAGATTTACATGGACTTGAAAACACAATATTGGTGGCCTGGTTTGAAACGATATTGTGCCAAGTATGTCTCAGAGTGCGATGTTTGTCGCAGAGTTAAAGCTGTCCATCAGAAACCTTCCGGTCTTCTACAGCCATAAGCCTCCGGAATGGAAATGGGAGAAAGTAGAGATGGACTTCATCACTGGTTTTCCAAGGTCGCAGAAGGGCAACAATGCAATCTTTGTTGTCATTGACAGGCTTTCCAAAGTAGCTCACTTCTTTCTAGTCAAGGAAACAATTTCTGCAATTCAGTTGGCTGAGCTCTATATCAACAGAATTGTCTCTCTGTATGGAGTTCCTCTTGAGATCAGCTCAGACCGTGGAAGCATCTTCACTTCCAAGTTCTGGGGAAGTTTCCAAAATGCTTTGGGGACAAAACTAAACTTTAGCACAACTTACCACCCTCAGTCGCAAGGACAAGTTGAAAGGATCAATCAGATTCTGGAAGATATGCTCCGTGCCTGCGTTATCTGTTTCGGCATGAAGTGTGAAGAATGTCTTCCTTATGCTGAATTCTCTTACAACAACAGCTTCCAGAAAAGTCTAAAGATGGCACCATTTGAGGCTCTCTATGGTCGCAAATACAGAACTCCGATTGGTTGGTCGGGCGCAGGTGAAAGAATATTGTTTGGCCCCGACATCGTAACTCAAGCGGAGGAGAAAGTTCACATCATTCTCGAAAATCTGAAAATTGCTCAAAGTCGCCAGAAGAGCAATTATGACAGAAAGCACACAGACATGGAGTATGTCCCTGGTGATCTCGTTTACCTTCGTGTCACTCCCATGAGAGGCACGCACCGCTTTGGTATCAAAGGAAAGCTGGCTCCTAGATACATCGGTCCCTTCAAAATTCGTGGAAGAAGAGAAGTTGCTTATGCTCTTGAGCTCCCGGAACAACTCAAAGTCCATGATGTTTTCCACATCTCTCAACTCAAGAAGTGCTTCAAGGATCCCGACAGGACCGTGGACCATGAACTCATCAATCTCCAAGAAGATCTTTCTTATCAAGAACACCCCACAAAAATTCTTGAAGTCGCAGAAAGAAGGACTCGCAACAAGCCCATCAAGTTCTGCAAGGTGCAGTGGTCGCACCATTCCGTTGATGAAGCCACCTGGGAACGTGAAGATGAGCTCCGTGCCAAGTATCCTACCCTCTTTGAGTCTTCTTCTTCCTAGAATCTCGGGGCGAGATTTCTGTTTAGTGGGGGAGAGTTGTATCATCCCAATTGTCTAACAATTGTAATGCTACTTGTCCTAGTAAGATATTGGCTACTTCATATATGCTCATGTCATCATTGCACCTTGCATTTGAGCATCATATAAAACCCTTTTGTTTTTGGTTCTTCTCTCACATGCATCATTAATTGTATTTGCCTCTTGATATTGTATTTGGCTATTGATATGTTGTCTAAATGCCCAAGTTGAGTTGGGGGCATATCTTTTATTTCAATTCCATCACCTTTCTTTTCCACCACTTTATAATTCCACCATCCTACTAGTTCATGAGCTTGTTGTATTTATTTTGGTTTTATCTAGCTCATGGGCAATAGGGTGGATCTAGTCCATTAAATTCCTTTGCTTGGCTTTATTCCATTTCTTGGAAATGCATAAGATTAATGCCATCATATTATTATTGTTTTCACAAAATATATCATGGTATTATTATTTTGCATGGGCCATGCAAGCTTTACACCACCTTTTACTCCATTGGATTTTCTTTGGATTTAATGGATCCTATCTTGGGAAAACCATCTCCTACCATTCCACCATCTCCTTAGTCTCACTCACATCTCTTTCTTTTATTTTATTTTCTACATGTATGTTCATATGTGACCCTTTCCACCTATTTCTTTTCTTCCTCTTTCTTTCTTGTTTCTCCTCCACATTGTCTCAAGCAAGATCAAGCTCCATGGTCCTCCTTGTTTTGGCCTTATAAACAAAAATTAAAACCTAAATGCCTAATAAAAATCTAAACCTAGCTTTTCTCTTTATTATTCTTTTAAACCTAAATTACACCAAACCCTAACTCTAATCTTCCTTCTCTCTCTCTCTCTCTCTCTCTCTACCATGAGGAACACCTGACCCTCTCTCTCTCTCTCCTTGGCCCCACCTCAGCTAACCCTAACCTCCATCTAACCATAGCTATGCCCTAACCCGAGCCCATGTCTAAACCTAGCCGAGCTAACCCCTCTCCTCTCTCTCTTTTCTCTATCGGCTGAGCTAGCCCCACCCTCCAGCCTCCACGCCGTCCTGGTCCACCTGCAGCCACCCCTACCTCGCCCTACCTGCCCAGCCGAGCTAGCACGTGCCGAGGAGGAGGAGGAAAAGGTGGCACCGAGGCCACCTTTATCTCTGCCGTGCCCCGCTTGCCTCCCTCCTCTCTCCCTCTCGTTTTCCCTCGCCCACACGCCTCTCCTGCATCCCCAGATCCGCCCCAGAGCCTCCCCTCTTCTTCTCCTTCCTCCTCTCCGACCACAACACCTGCCGCCGTTCGCCACCAGCACCACCTCACCCTTGTCAATCTAGCCAGCGTGCTCGTTGTGGGGGTAGCCTGGGAGACCGAGGCGACCACCTGGCTGCTTCCCGCACGCGTCGTCGAGGAGGAGAAGCACAAGGAACACCGGCACTGCCACCAGCCGACGCCAAACCCTAGCCGCCAGTGCGCCAGCATCCTCGCCGTTCTAGAGCCTGCCCGCCCGATCCAACACCACCGCCGAGCCCGCGGTGAGTCCCTCGAATGCCCTGACATGCTCCGCCTTGCCGTACCGCCCTAGCCCCGCCGTTACTTTTGCCGAGCGCTCTCAGTGCGCGCCGCTCGCTGGTGTCTGCAGCCTCCCCGCGCCGCGCAGAACCCTAACTAGGCCCCAGCCCCTCACATGTCAGCTCCCCTAGCCCGCCGTAGTGGCTCCGCCCCCTCAGCGCGCTCGCCCGCGTCCCGGGTTCGAATCCCCGCTCCGCGCTGCGCGCACACCGCCGTCAGACCGTGAACACGAAGAACAGTACCGGGCCATGGTAAAATTACAGTTAGCCCTCCTGTTTTATTCCGCTCGCAAACCGCGCTCCTAGCGACCCCACAAGTCAGCCACGCTAGTACTTTTGCAGGAAAGCCCCTCTGATTTTTCCGGCGTAACCCGCGGTCCATCTTGCGCCCCACCAGTCAGCTTCTGGGGGGCATCCCCACTGTCGCGTGGGCCCGAGCCGCTGGCCCCGCCTGTCCGCCTCAGTGGCTAGCCCAGCCCGCGGTGGAAAAAGGTTTTTCCGCGCGCGTGGCCCAGTCAGCGCAAGGCCCACCCGACAGTGACTGGGGCTGTTTTCGCCTGAGTGACAAAAGTATTTTTCCGGCTGTCTGTTTTATTTAAACATTTTCCAAATTGATTTAAATTCAAATTCAATTCAGATTCAAATAATTTTTAAAATACAAATCCAAATAATGCATACAATATATGTTTTGGAATCAGAAAAATGTGAGGAATTCAAATATGCCCTTCATAATATATTTTGAACACTTTAAATTTCGAGATGATTAAAATTACAATAAAATGCCCTTTTCCTTAATTAATGAATAACTTTTGTATTATAACTCCAAATTTGACAAATAATATATCTAAATCGATCAGCGCGACGAGCCCGTCCTATTTACGCAGTCCTTGTTCTGAATTGAAGCATGCATCATGTCATTCTTAGAAATCTGAACTGCTTATGACAATAACACTGGGTTGGATAAATAATAAAATGCTTTATTTCTTGCAACCACACCTCACCTTTGCCATGCTACTTTAATGCCATGCAAATTGTGCATCATTCATCATGGCATGCTTGTTTGCTTGTCGAATTTTAATTCACATGCTTGTGCACTTTATTTATGTTGGCCCTTGTTTGTTTGGTTCTTCTTCGAATAGACGCCCAGCAGGAGAATTACCAGGAATCACATGAGTACTACCCAGATCCATCTCTCGCTTCAACTGAGCTGCCAGGCAAGCACTACCACATGCTTGCATACATACAGTACCTATTGCCTCTATCTTATTCTTGCATCATTGAGTCGCGATTGCATTAAATTGAATCCCAAGTACTGCATAGCCTTTATTTTTAAACCCCACCGAAGCTTGTTCCTCCATCCCATGAGCCATTACTACAGGAGTTGTTTGAGCCATGCGAGTCGTAGAAAAGCATGTGCAGGGTCTGTGAGTGTCTGATGGATAACGAGGTACCTAAACAACATAACCTGAGTAGTAATGGGATGACTAATGAAAGCGGCACCGGTGAGCAATATCTGCTATTTGGTTTTTCATGCTCACTTGTGTCCCGTAGGACCCCGAGTACTTGATTCATGTTCCTTGACTATTCGCACTATCCACATCCGGGAGGCCTTATGGACCCCCTGAGCCAGAGCTTGATTCATTCTTATTTCTTGGGGCCACAAAGTAGTTTGGGGCTTTATTACTATCCACATCCGGGAGGCCTTATGTTACTGTTTTATTAAGATTGTGTGAGGAGCACATGTACTGTTTAAGAATTGCGGAGTGTTTTCGTGGTATCGACAAGCCCAGTCACATTTTCAGGTTCCCAGTCGTTTACAGCCATTGGCGCAAAGCTTGGGTTCGTCTCGGAGCCGGCCAACTTCGTTGCGGGTAGCTTAATGGGGTGGCCCCCTGCAATATTTCTGAATCCTGTGATTGCTTTGTCGTGAATGCCTCGTTGGGTTTTGATTTGGTTTTTCCGAGGTTGATCGAGTGTGTGTTGCTATTCGTGCACCCCTGCAGGGTAAATCTTTCTGAAAGCCGTGTCCGCGGTTATGGACGACTTGGAGCACAGTTTCTCGATCATAGACAAGTACAATTAAAGTACCGCTTTTAAATTGACTAAGTACTTGACTAGTAAATAGTGCAAAACTCATGAAATGGTTAATAAAACTGCCAACGGATGATGGGGGTTGTCCGTCAGCTTCCTCGTTGGTAAGCGAGGAGGAGGATGGATCTGTTAATTATACTGTTATAACTGTTGTTCTTAAGTCACGGACATCCGTCTATCATTGGTTACGCGGATGGTTAGCGAGTATCTGTAGAATTGTTAGGTATTATCTTTTGCTACAATTACGTCACCCCAGGTTGTGTCCCCTTTAGCGGCATAAAGACTTGCTGAGTACCCCTACGGTCTCACACGATTAATTGTTTGATTCAGATGAACAGATGTACCCGCAAGATGGATACTGGGTGGAAGAGACAGATGATGTTGGCAACGATCATTCGGTGTAGAGATTCCGGGAACGGGGATCCGTGTGATCTGTGGGCGGGATGTGTTTATTTATGGGGCATCTTATGCCAATTTGCTTCTTATCCGTATTCGGATCTTGTTTTCCGCTTCCGCTTGATACTCTGATGTGTGATGTATGAGGAGCTATCCTAAATTATTATATCTATCTAGGACATTTGGATCTTGCCGTATGGCGTTGCTATATTTCTATTTCTTTTAGATGGAATGGCTCTGAGGACTGTTGTATGTGGCTTGCATACATACTCATTTGTGTATGTAGTTGATCCCTTCGCCTGCCAATTTCGTTCTTGTCCCGTTGTCTGAAAGTGGTTAGGACGGCCGAAAGGTCTACCGTGAGTGGCCCTGGGCCCCTCCGTACTATTTTAACCACTTTCATTCATGTAGGCATTAACTAAGAGCGTAATTCACCGAGGTAGTTACACGAAGTCATCGTTGAGTATGTGGGAGCCATTATGGATCTCCAGGTCCCGCTGATGGTTATTGATAGGAGATGTGTCTCTGTCATGTCTGCATATTCACGAACCGTAGGGTGACACACTTAAGGTTCGAAGTTGTTTTAAGTAGATATGGAATGTGCGTTGGAGACCGAATGTTGTTCGGAGTCTGGGATTGGATCCAGGACATCACGAGGAGATCCGGAATTGTCCGGAGAATAAGATTCATATATTGGGGATCATTTTCTGAGTTAGGAAATGTTCCGGAGTATTTGGATGAGGATTCTAGAAGGTTTCGGAATGTTCCGGAAGGTTCTGGAAGATTTCTTGGAGTTTGCTTGAAAACCAAGAAAGGGATCAAGGAGTCCTGGTGGGGCAAGACAAGGAGTCGTGGGGGAGGAGGACTCCTCCCCCCTCCCCAATCCGCCGGCCATAGGAGGGAGGGGAGTCCTACAAGGACTCCCCCTCCCATGGCGCCTCCCCCCTTTAAATAGAGGGGTGGGGGCGCCACCTCCAAGCCCTCCTCTACAACTCCAAATCTCCGCTGCCTCTCTCCTCCTCCTTTCTTCTGCACAGGCATAGGCGAAGCCCTGCAGAATTCTCTACTCCACCACCACCACCATGTCGTCGTGCTGCTGGGATTCCGTGGAGAAGATCTACTACCTCCGCTGCTCGCTGGAACGAGGAGATGAAGGTCTGCTTCGACTCCGCACGTGTGATTGACTGCGGAAGCGCTGCCGGAACGCGACGCCGGAAGGATCGTCCACACGATCTTGAGATCGGTAAGTGATCGACTACATCAACCACGAGATCTAATCTCGTAACGCTTTCGTATCTACGTGGGTTAGTTCCGATCTATCTCGTTGCACATGTCTAATAGATTAGATCTTGGCTTTTATCTAGATTAGATCTAGGTTTTGTTCGTTCTTGCGGTAGAATTTTTTTGTTTTCCATGCTACGAACCCATCAGTGGTATCAGAGTCGTGTCTATGCGTAGATCTGTTGCACGAGTAGAACACAATGGTGTTGTGGGCGTTGGTGCTCGTGCCGTCTTTTGCTTTGTGTACTTTGCATCTTGCGGCATGGTGGGATGAAGCGGCTCGGGCTAACCTTACATGTCATCGCACATGAGACTTGATCCATGCTTGACGTGTAACTTGCTTTGCACAAGTGGCTTTGCGGGTGTCTGTCTCTCCCACCATAGTATAGATCCAATTTACACTTTGCACTCGATAGCACTTGTATCAACATTGTGGTTCAGTTTCATAGGTAAGATCCGTTATTGTTCGGAAGCCCCAAGCCACGTAAAACATGCAAAGAAAATTAGAGGCGTCTAACTTGTTTTTGCAGGGGTTTTGTGATGTGATATGGCCATCATGTGATTGTGATTATATTTGATGTATGCAATGATCCTTGTTGTAATATGGCAACCGGCAGGAGCCTAATGGTTATCTTTAATTCTGTTAAGACCTGCGTGTCTATTCATCTTGTAATAGCTTTATTCCAAGTAGTTGTAATAGTTGATAGTGATGATGGACAACCATGAAGCGGCGCCACTGACCTTGACGCAATGCTGGTGATGATGGAGATCATGTTCGTGCTTTGGAGATGGAGATCAAAGGCGCAAGAAGAAAGGGCCATATCATATCACACTAATTATGAATTACCTGTGATGTTAATCCTTTATGCATCTTGTATTGCTTAGATCACAACGGTAGCATTATAAGATGATCCATCTCACTAAATATCAAGTAATAAAGTGTTCACCCTTAGTTGGCACCGTTGCTAAGACTCGTCATTTCGAAGCATCTCGTGATGATCGGATGTGATAGATTCTACGTGTGCATACAACGGGTGCAAGCCAGATTTACACATGCGGAAACTAAGGTTATCTTGACGAGCCTAGCATGTACAGACATGGTCTCGGAACACGGAATACCGAAAGGTAGAGCATGAGTCATATAAATGATATGATGAACATGAAGATTGTTCGCCGATGAAACTACATCTTCTCTCGTGAAGATCGGACTTGGTGTAGTGGACTTGGTTCGTGTAATCACTAAGACAATGTGAGGGATGTTGTTTTGAGTGGGAGTTCACCTAGTTAACTTAAGTATTAAATTTGAACTCAATTCATCATAAACTTAGTCTAAACTACTTGCAAATTTGTTGTAGATTATGGCGACCCCCTCCATCAATTTCAATGCGTTCCTAGAGAAAGAAAAGCTTAAGAACAATGGAAGCAAATTCACGGACTGGTTCCGTGGACTGAAGATCGTCCTTAGGGCTGGTCAGTTGACCTATGTGCTCGAAGCACAGCTGGGTGACCCACCTGCAGATGATGCCACCGATGACGTAAAGAATGTTTACGCCACTCGGAAAAATCATTACTCCACAGTTTAGTGTGCCATCCTGTATGGTTTAGAAGCGGAGCTCCAGAAGCGTTTTGAGCACCACGACCCGTTCGAGATCATTAAGGAGCTTAAGCTAATTTTTGAGACTCGTGCGGCCATGGAGAGCTAGTAGGCCTCCGAAAAGTTCTTTAACTGTAAGATGGAAGAGGGAAGCTCCGTTAGTGAGCACGTGCTCACCATGTCTGGGTACGCAAACAAGCTCCAAGAATTGGCGATATCGATTCCTAATGAATTGGGGATTCACCGTCTCCTCCAATCACTGCCACCGAGTTGTAAGAACTTTGTGATGAACTACAGTATGCACTGCATGAACAAGACGTTGCCTGAACTATCGTCCATGCTGAAAACTGCTAAAGTGGAGATCAAGAAGGAGCACCAAGTGTTGATGGTCAATAAGACCACCAATTTCAAGAGACAGGGCAAGCCTAAGAACAAGGGCAACTTCAAGAAGGACGGCAAGAAAGCTGCTGCACCTGCAAAGAAGCCCAAGGCTGGTCCCAAGCCTGAAACTGAGTGCTTCTACTGCAAGGGTGCTGGTCACTGAAAACGTAACTGCCCCAAGTACCTGGCAGATCTGAAGAACGGCAACATCAAGAAGAAAGGTATATTTGATATATATGTTATTGATGTGTATCTTACTAGTAATCATAGTAGTGCCTGGGTATTTGATACTGGTTCGGTTGCTCATATTTGTAACTCGAAACAGGAGTTGTGGAATAAACGAAGACTGGCGAGAGACGAGGTGACGATGCGCGTTGGAAATGGCTCCAAGGTTGATGTGATCGCCGTCGGCACGCTCCCTTTACATCTACCTTCGGGATTAGTTTTAAATTTGAATAATTGTTATTTGGTGCCTGCGTTAAGCATGAACATTATATCTGGATCTTGTTTATTGTGAGACGGTTACTCTTTTAAGTCCGAGAATAAAGGTTGTTCGATTTATATGAGTAATATCTTTTATGGTAATGCACCTAAGATGAATGGTTTATTCTTACTGAATCTCGATAGTAGTGATACACATGTTCACAACATAGATGCTAAACGAATAAAATTGAATGATAATTCTACATACATGTGGCATTGTCGTCTTGGTCACATTGGAGTGAAGCGTATGAAGAAACTCCATTCTGATGGACTTCTTGAATCACTTGATTTTGAATCACTTGAAAGATGCAAAGCATGTCTAATGGGAAAAATGACTAAGACTCCATTCTCTGGTACAATGGAGCGAGCTATAGACTTATTGGAAATAATACATACCGATGTGTGCAGTCCAATGAGTGTAGCATCGCGTGGTGGATATCGTTATGTTCTCACTTTCACGGATGACTTAAGTAGATATGGGCATGTCTACTTTATGAAACATAAATCCGAAACTTTCGAGAAGTTTAAGGAGTTTCAAAGTGAAGTGGAAAATCATCGTAACAAGAAGATTAAGTTTCTGCGTTCTGACCGCGGAGGTGAATATCTGAGTTATGAGTTTGGCATGCATTTAAAGAAATGTGGAATACTTTCGCAGTTGACACCGCCAGGAACACCACAGCGTAATGGTGTGTCCGAACGTCGTAATCGAACTCTCTTAGATATGGTCCGATCTATGATGTCTCTTACAGATTTACCGCTATCGTTTTGGGGCTACGCATTAGAGACAGCCGCATTCACTTTAAATAGGGCACCATCTAAATCCATTGAAACGACAACGTACGAATTGTGGTTTGGTAAGAAACCTAAGTTGTCGTTCCTTAAAGTTTGGGGTTGCGAAGCATATGTAAAGAAGTTACAACATGATAAGCTAGAACCCAAAGCGGAAAAATGCGTCTTTATAGGATACCCTAAAGAAACAATTGGGTATACCTTCTATCATAGATCCGAAGGCAAAGTTTTCATTGCCAAGAATGGATCCTTTCTTGAGAAGGAGTTTCTCTCAAAGGAGGTGACTGGAAGGAAAGTAGAACTCGATGAGGTTATTGAACCTTCTCTCGGATTTGAGAGTAGCGCAGCACCGGAAGATGTTTTTGTGCCGCCTGCACCAATTGGAGAGGAATCTAATGATAATGATCATGAAACTTCAAACGAAGTTACTGCTGAACCTCGCAGGTCAACGAGGGTTCGTACCACTCCTGATTGGTATGACTCTGCCTTGAACGTCATGTTGGTGGACAACGCTGATGACCCTGCGACGTATGAAGAAGCTATGGTGAGCCCAGATTCCGACAAATGGCTAGAAGCCATGAAATCCGAAATGGGATCCATGTACGAAAACCAAGTGTGGACTTTGGTGGACTTACCGGATGGCCGTAAGGCTGTCGAGAACAAATGGATTTTCAAGAGAAAAACAGATGCTGATGGTAATGTTACCGTCTATAAAGCTCGACTTGTCGCGAAAGGGTTCCACAAATTCAAGGAGTTGACTATGATGAGACATTCTCACCAGTAGCGAAGCTAAAGTCTGTGAGGATTTTGTTAGCAATTGCTGCACATTTCGATTATGAGATTTGGCAGATGGATGTCAAAACGGCGTTCCTTAATGGTGACATTGAGGAAGAGTTGTATATGGTACAACCCAAGGGTTTTGTCGATCCTAAAGATGCTGACAAGGTATGCAAACTTCAATGCTCCATTTATGGACTGAAGCAAGCATCCCGGAGTTGGAATCAACGTTTTGATAAAGTAATCAAAAAAATTGGGTTTATACAAACTTATGGAGAAGCTTGTATTTACAAGAAAGTGAGTGGGAGCTCTGTAGCATTCCTAGTACTATATGTAGATGACATATTGTTGATTGGGAATGATATAGAACTTCTTAATAGCGTCAAAACCTATTTGAATAATATTTTTTCAATGAAGGATCTTGGCGAAGCGGCATATATTCTAGGCATCAAGATTTATAGAGATAGATCAAGACGCCTAATAGCGCTTTCACAAAGTACATACTTAGACAAAGTTCTAAAGAAGTTTAGAATGGAAGAGAGCAAGAAAGGGTTCGTGCCCATGTTGTCAGGTAAGACCTTGAGTAAGACTCAAAGTCCAGCTACGGCAGAAGATAGAGAGAAAATGAATAATATTCCCAATGCCTCAGCCATAGGTTCTATCATGTATGCCATGCTGTGTACAAGACCGGATATAGCACATGCTGTTAGTTTGACTAGCAGATATCAAAGTGATCCTGGAATGGAGCACTGGACAGCGGTCAAGAATATCCTAAAGTACCTAAATAGGACTAAGGATATGGTTCTTTCTTATGGAGGTGATGAACAGCTTGTTGTAAACGGTTACACCGATGTTAGTTGGAACACCGATCCGGATAACTCGAAGTCACAGTCGGGATACGTATTTATTTTGAATGGTGCTGCAGTGAGCTGGAGGAGTGCAAAGCAAAGCATTGTGGCGAAATCTTCAACTGAATCGGAATACATAGCTGCTTCGGAGGCTGCACAAGAAGCCGTATGGATGAAGGAATTCATTACTGAACTTGGCGTGGTTCCCAGTGCGTTGGACCCGATGGCCATCTACTGTGACAACACAGGTGCCATAGCTAATGCACAGGAGCCAAGGTCACATAGCAAGCTGAAGCACATCAAACTACCTTTCCACGCTATTCGCGAGTATGTCCGAGATGGTGAGATAAAGATTTGCAAAGTACACACTGATCTGAATGTGGCAGATCCGTTGACTAAACCTCTCCCTAGGGCAAAGCATGACCAACACCAGAACGCCATGGGTGTTCGGTATATTACCATGTAATCTAGATTATTGACTCTAGTGCAAGTGGGAGACTGTTGGAGATATGCCCAAGAGGCAATAATAAAAGTGGTTATTATTATATTCTTTGTGTTTATGATGAATGTTTACATCCCATGCTATAATTGTATTATTAGGAAACACTAATACATGTGTGTTTTGTAAACATAAGAGAGTCCCTAGTAAGCCTCTTGTTGAACTAGCTTGTTGATTAATTGATGATCATGGTTTCCTGATCATGGACATTAGGATGTGATTAATAACAAGGTTATATCATTAGGAGAATGATGTGATGGACACACACACCCATAGTAAGCGTAGCATAAGATCAAGTCATTAAGTTCGTATTGCTATAAGCTTTTAAATGCATAGTAACCTAATCCTTCGACCATGAGGTTGTGTTAATCACCATCACCGGATGGGTACTTTGATGACATCAAACACCACTTCGTAACTGGGTGGTTATAAAGGTGTCATTGGGTATTCTGAAAGTATGTGTTGAAGCGCATGGACCAAGATTGGTATTTGTCCATCCATATGACGGATATATATGCTCTGGGCCCTCTCGGTGGAATGTCATCTAGTTAGCTTGCAAGCATGTGACTGGGTCACAAGGGATGACATAACATGGAGCGAGTAAAGAGTACTTATCAGTAACGAGGTAGAACTAGGTATGGAGATGCCGACGATCAAACCTCGGATAAGTATAGTATCGCGTGACAAAGGGAATTGGTTTCGTATGTAAATGGTTCAATCGATCACAAAGTCATCGTTGAGTATGTGGGAGCCATTATGGATCTCCAGGTCCCGCTGATGGTTATTGATAGGAGATGTGTCTCTGTCATGTCTGCATATTCACGAACCGTAGGGTGACACACTTAAGGTTCGAAGTTGTTTTAAGTAGATATGGAATGTGCGTTGGAGACCAAATGTTGTTTGGAGTCTCGGATTGGATCCGGGACATCACAAGGAGATCCAGAATTGTCCGAAGAATAAGATTCATATATTGGGGATCATTTTCTGAGTTAGGAAATGTTTCGGAGTATTTGTATGAGGATTCTAGAAGGTTTCGGAATGTTCCGGAAGGTTCTGGAAGATTTCTTGGAGTTTGCTTGAAAACCAAGAAAGGGATCAAGGAGTCCTGGTGGGGCAAGACAAGGAGTCGTGGGGGAGGAGGACTCCTCCCCCCCTCCCCAATCCGCCGGCCATAGGAGGGAGGGGAGTCCTACAAGGACTCCCCCTCCCATGGCGCCTCCCCCCTTTAAATAGAGGGGTGGGGGCGCCACCTCCAAGCCCTCCTCTACAACTCCAAATCTCCGCCGCCTCTCTCCTCCTCCTTTCTTCTGCACAGGCATAGGCGAAGCCCTGCAGAATTCTCTACTCCACCACCACCACCACGCCGTCGTGCTGCTGGGATTCCGTGGAGAAGATCTACTACCTCTGCTGCTCGCTGGAACGAGGAGAGGAAGGTCTGCTTCGACTCCGCACGTGTGACCGACTGCGGAAGCGCTGCCGGAACGCGGCGCCGGAAGGATCGTCCACACGATCTTGAGATCGGCAAGTGATCGACTACATCAACCACGAGATCTAATCTCGTAACGCTTTCGGATCTACGAGGGTTAGTTCCGATCTATCTCGTTGCACAAGTCTAATAGATTAGATTTTGGCTTTTATCTAGATTAGATCTGGGTTTTGTTCGTTCTTGCGGTAGAATTTTTTTGTTTTCCATGCTACGAACCCATCAGATTCACCAAATATTCAGGCGACTTTGACTCGGTGTATCACAATTGCTGAATGAAAAATCGTAGAGGAAAAACTACAAAAACGTCTTAATAGTTGGAAAGGTAATTATTATCCCTTGGGGGGGGAGACTTGTACTTGTAAATTCAGTACTCGCCAATATGGTACTGTATATGATCTCATTTTTGCAGTTACCAAAAGATGTCTTGAATAAAGTGGATTATTTTCGCTCAAGATTCTTTTGGCAGGGGGATAGTGAAAATAAGAAATATTGACTTGCCAGATGGAACATGGTTTGCTGACCAAAAAAATATAGTGGACTGGACATACATGATTTGCAAGTCAAAAATACCATGCTTCTGGGTAAATGGTTGTTCAATCTACTCATAGACAAATGGTGTTTGGCAAACCATTCTATGAAAAAAATATGTTGGCTCGAAAACTATGTCTCAAGTGGTTTGAAAACCTGGTGATTCACACGTTTGGGCTGGACTAATAGCGTCCAAAAACATTTCTTCTACTTTGATGCTTTTAATATCAAGGATGGGTCATAGAATAGATTCTGGGAAGAAAAGTGGTTTGTCCAAACTTCTCTTCACGAACAATATCCATCTCTATATTCTATTGTTAGGCATAAAGGGGATATACTTTTCACAGTAATGGTATCTAATTCTCGGAATGTGGCTTTTAGAATAAACCTCATCGGCCCTCGATTGATATCTTGGAACAATCTTTTATGATGATTATCCATGATATAGTTGTCGGATGGTGTAGACGAATTCAAATGAAAATTATTTGAGAGTGGTAAATTTTCAGTTGATTCAATGTATAGAGCTTTGATACAACCTGATATTTCGGTCCATGATCATAGTAAATTTTGGAAGATGAAGATACCCCTAAAGACGAAGATATTCACATGATATATTCGTAAGGGAGTCATTCTTACAAAATATAATCTTGTAAAGAGAAATTGACATGAAAGTATACAAAACTTTTTTGTCATCATGAGGAGAAAATTCGGCATTTATTCTTCCATTATAAATTTGCTCGCTCTATATGGTCTAAGTAGCCTCTGGTTTATCTCCTCCACGGTCGGTTGCCAATGTATTTGGTAACTGGTTGCATGAGATTGATGATAAATACATGACTTTGTTTAGGGTAAGAGTGCTTGCCATTATTTGGTCACTATGGCTATGTAGAAATGACAAGATTTTTAATAACATTGTGTCTTCTAACATGCAGGTTATTTATCAGGCCACGGCTATTCTACAACGCATGGAGTTTTGCGATTTGTTTGTGGAGGGGTGTATGCGATTGAAGGACACATCGAAGAATATTTTCTCCTGACATGGATGGCCGTGTGATTTGTGGATCGATCCTCCATAGCTCGAGGCCGTTTAGTATGATAGTGTATTTTGTAATGTTGGCCTACTTATTTTGTTGTCTCATACTGTGGTTTGATCGGCTGTGTTCATCCTAACTATGCAGAGATCGGACGTAAAAATTACTCTAAGTAATAAAGCGTCAATTTCCAAAAAAATAAAATTGTTTGTAGCTAGAGCTTAATCGCAACATAAGCTCCAGCCCCAGCAATAGCACCCAGCGGTGTAGCCACCAGATAAACCCAAATCTTGCTGTATCTCCCCGTAACGATTGCCGGCCCAATCGTGCGCGCTGGATTCATAGATGCTCCTGTCGCTGGCCTGCCCATAATTTTTTCCAGCCAACATAAAAACAGTTTGCTTAGCCTGGAACGAAAACAGAAAACAGAAATGAACCACACAATACCACGCGGGCACAGATTCTGTACATACCCTGCGATGAGAATATTCATCACTATTGTCCCGCCAACTGCAACCGCAATCAGTTCTTTCACCTAAGCATTTCCGCAAGACAATCGAGATCATTTGGGGAAGACGATCAAATTAAGCTGCCATTAAAAAAAAAGATACTACAAGGAAAGGAAGAGTGTATTATTACTGCATGAGGATCCGTGGCGACGGCAACGATGACGAAGAGAAGGACGAACGTGATGATGAACTCGACGGCGAACGCCTCCACGGTGCCGATGCTCGGAACGGTGGCGATCCCGGGGCTCACGGGGTGGTAGATCGCGTGGCCCACGAACGAGGCGGCGGTGGAGCCCAGCACCTGGGCGGCGATGTAAGGGAGAAGGTGGGCCGGTGGGAGGTGGCCGAAGACCGCCATGGCAATGCTCACCGCAGGGTTCAGGTGGCAGCCGGAGACGTGGATGAGGGAGAAGACGAGCACCATGACCGCGAGCCCGACGGCCACGGCGATGCCCATGAGGCCCTCGACGCCGTCGTGCTGCTCGTCCAGGATGATGGCGCACACTTGCGTGAACATCAGGATGAACGTCCCGAGGAACTCTGCCATCGTCTGATCGATCAAGACATGAGTTGTAGATCTTGCTTGATTAGCCGAAGGAAGGAATGTGTGGTGTGGCTAATCAAATGCGCAAAGAAGGTGAAGGTTGGTATGTACCTACCTTCTTCATGAGTGGCACCGCCGCCATGTTTAGGAGTTTAGGACGCTGACGACGAGTTGCCTGAGAGGATGGTGAATCGTCGTTGCCATCGATGACATGGTTGATCGGCTCCATCGGCACAATCATCGACCCCATTGCAAGCACTAATTTGCCTTTGGTGAGATGATAGCAATATACATTTTCTGTCATGTTGCTCTTTTGTCAACGCCTAAATTTGCAATATATATATATCCTGTCATGTTACTCTTGGTCAACAACTTTATAATCAGCTAATAGCCCAGAACACGCTTTGTTGCTGATACGATCAACAATAAACAAGAGGTCAACTACTATTTTTTAGGAAGCATATTCCATGGATCTTGAGCAAAAATAGTTGATGGTTGATGATAACGCACACAAGTTATTGAATATAAAATAAAGTTCACACCAATACATTGTATCTTATCTAGATAACCAAGATTTTCTTTGAGAGGGTAGAAAACCAAGAATTGTATGTGAATCTAACTGGAAGATGAGTAATAAGATATTAATGATCTTTGTGTGTTGGTTTGTGTGGAGGGACGATATCGATCAACCTGGATTTAACTTAACTAGCATGGTGGCCCTCGCAAATGCGAGGGCATCATCTTCCAACGCATTGAACATGTTTATGAAATTAATTTATCGTTTGAGAGATGCTAAAAGGATATCAAATTCTATGTTAAGCAAAATAATACCCATGTGAACAAATATTAGGATAGATTTAATTTATTACTTCCTTCCTATTGCCGCCCCTTTTCAGTCCAGATGATCGACAATTCTTACTAACATGTATTTGTTGTGTCCTATCAGATGACTATGCAAAAATTATATTTGTCATAATTTTACAGTGTTAATATGCCTCAAATTTACTACATATCATCACATAATTAATCTCTACGATGTTTTGTGGTGCTCGAAATTCCTTCCAACCTTTCATCAGCACTCCTCCATAGCGTCATCATTATGCCCCATTACCTTGGGAAAAGTATTTGATTCACTTGTGTAAAAGAGCACAAATCAAATAATACTTAATGAATTATGATCATCATGGTACGTTTACTAAAATCTTTAAAAAATTATACCCAACAAAAATCGTATTTGATTTTCAAAAGGCTACACCCAATGAAATTTTTTGTCTCTGGTCAACAAAAAATCATTCTTAAGATTTATCCCGATGCAGCACACATTCTCAATGGAAATATTCTCCTAAATCATTTTGAACTTACTTTCACATGAAGTAAATAGATATACGTCTTCCAAACCAAATAAAAACCTTATGGATGACTTGTTATGAAATAAATCCAATATTAGCATTGATACATAATTATATAGTTGCACCACCTTTCTCTCTAAATTGAAGATCTTGAAACTCAACTCTATGCACATATTGAACTTGATTTCTTTTGGTTGACACCAACGGTGCTAGGAACGTATGAACGATCAAGATCATATAAGATTGCAGAGCCGTAACAATCAAGTTGTTGATGAATTTGGGATTTCACTAATATCTTCCAGACTATAATGGCTTTATCTCATGAAAAATCCACCGCCCAACCTCATATAGAGCTAGTAGTAGGGTACACAAATTTAGTTTAGTTTTATCTATAATGTATTATATTATTTCGTTCATCAACTTCAGAATATATATTAATTAGGTGTAAGAAACCTATGTAGGTCATCATGAAGCTAAGTTCATGTATTAAGTAATCTCACCGTGTTAATGACTGATCTCTAAATGTGTATACTTTAATATATAGCACCAATGTTTCCACGATTATCTGGGTTTTTTTCTTGATGATTCCTGAAATATATTCTCACTATGTTTGTAATTGGTATAGAAAACCAAGAACCTGTCTTTTTTTCCACGCCTGTCTATATATAAATGTGTACACTTTGATCTCAATGGTTGCGGCATCTAGTACATATTGAGTGTGTACATATTTTCTGTATACATGGCGTACCTTGTATGTGTTGTACTTGTATTTTTCCTGTCATGTGTTGCACATAGTCATATAAATCTCTTGGCTCTACCATTGTATTGGCTCATCCTTTTGTTCTTTTCTTTGTTTCCTTGTTAATTCTTGGAGCGGCAACAATTCGCTGGCATGCCTTATTCTTATGTCAAAGATATGTTTGTGGGTAATGTGTGCTCAAAGTTCTTTCTCTATATATATCATACCATGTATTTCTCAGACATTTGTTTTTTCTATTATATTATCTGCTGTACCGTAGGCACATAAGATCAATCTGCTATAACATGGTATTGATCACATGTTCGTCGTGATACACTCCATGAAGCCATCGATTTTGATGGCTCATCTTTTACTTTTTTTTCTTTGCTCGTTAGTTCATGGATGGATAATAATTTGGTGGCATGCCTTATGGCATTCGCCAGAGATATGTCTGTGGGAAATATGCACTCAAAACTCATAGGATCCCGACGTCTTTTACGGCTTTAAAGACTTACAATGTTAGTATAATTTTTTGAAATTTGATTTTGTGCGCATTCGTCACTGGAGACGTGGAAAAATATTGGAGGTGAGCAACGAGTTGTTGACTTTGGGGGACCTTGATGGAGCATTTATTTTGACTTTTAATCTTTTTTACTTCATTTTATTTTTTGTCAATTTCTTAGGTAATATCGTTTTTTTTTCAAAAATAAGAGGAGCGCGCACAATCTTATAGAGCATTGTATTAAAAACTAAAATCTGAAAACACTTTATATGATTTTTTTCTGTATAGAGTATGCTCTGAAAACTAATACAGTTCATTCTCAATTTTTTCTGTATACACACTCATGTTTCCGAGCATACCAATTTGTGTAATTTCTTTGGAAAATTTACGCAAAACAAAAATTACTTTGAAAAAGTTCAGCATATGACAATTATTCTAGAAAAGTCCAAAGTATGCATCCTCTAACTACGTAACTTATGATGCTTTCAATATCCATGATTTGACACACATATATACATTATCAAGGACATACTTTTCTGAAGCTGGGAAAACTGTATTACACTAATAAATCAGTTGCGTAGCAAATATCCTACCAACCAAACCGGGTATAGATTTTGGTGCGGTATGGACACGCCTGGTTGGCACGTGTTGTATGGAAGCAAATTCTCTGTTGGAACATTATTAGGTGACTTATGCCTCAATTCCTTTTTTTTTCTGGACGGACTCTGGAGGAGTTGTTTCGGTCCTTTAGGGAAGTCGTGTAAATCAAAAGGTACGGTAGGCCTAATATTTGCATGTATCTTTTAGGTTAAAGTGTATTAAACGGACTGCACTCTTTACAACTTTCATTAATTAAATCCTGGCCATATATTTTAGATCTAACTATCAGTATAATTCAGGTGATGTGGATCAACCTTGTGGCTCAAAATACATCCTTATATTGCTGTTAGTATATAATAGATTCTGAATAGCCCGTTTTCATGCGTTACTGTTATTCATGTGGAACTTGAAAAAATTATGTGCAATCGCATACCCATGTGGAATTTTCATACGCATAAATCACGATACAAATCCAACTGATCTAGAAGTTAACTTAATTTTCAAGTCGACCTAGAAACTAGCAAAAGGGTTTAGGATAAAGACGACTTTGTTACCACATAAACCCCGAAAGATTTACATGCACCTAACACTGATGTGTTTCATCATTTAGATACACTTGGGCATACGCATCAAGGTACATATAACGTGGACTGGTGTACGTATATGCTTGCTTTAACTAAGCACGCTCAGTCGCGCATCAAGTTGTGTCGTGATTGGATGGCCCTGATCAGATTCACTTTACCGCTGCAGTAGCGTCCACAAAGCACCCCCCTCCGGAAGTCATCGACAATGGTGAAGCCCTTCGATCGGGCGCATGCACGAAACTAACCAGCAGCAGCTGGACCCCCGGTGGTGCCCCTGGCAATATGATATAGCACTTGCCCTAGATCATCCCCCTCGAAGATCGCCACCTCGTTGTACTCCTCCTCTCGCCACGCCACCGGCTCATAACCTTGGCATCGGCGTCGAAACAACGCTGACAGTGTTCTCCTACGAAACTCTGACTTGGCTGGACAGCCATCACGGCTTGCGGTTGCGCCACCCACAGCCGCGCCTCTTGGGGAGTGTAGATGGACTATCGATTAGGCATGTAATGCCACTGATGCAGAGATAATTTTGTCAATCTGAATATCTCCACATTCATTCACAACATATGTCACGGACAATGTCAGCCTAAAAAACCACATGGTACATCTGGCGAGCAATCTACAAAAAAAAATGTCAGCCTAAAAACCCACTAATGCCTAATTTGATAGTTTAGCCTTGTTATGTAATGTTAGGCAATCTAAGTCCAGTATAGCATCTCAATAACAATGTGCTTACGTGCATTCGGGCCGTCAAACTGAACACTAACAACACTTGAAACATTTCAACTCCACAGGTTTCAAACTTCCATCCCAAGTCCAGTTGGATTTGTTAGAGTATATATATGTGTATTGTATTTTCCCCATATATTAGGGGGTTTCCTGTATATTTGCACATGTACTTGTACTATATATTCTGGCCTTTGGCCCTCTGGTAATACAAGATCTATTGCCCTAACATGGTATCAGAGCCGTAAGGCCTTTTTTTCTCTCTCTACTCGCCGCGCCGCCGCCGCCGCCCCGGCCACCGCCGCCCCCGCCCCGCCGGCCGCTCTCCGGCCCGCCCCACCGGCCGCCCCGAGCTCTCAGTCGCCGCCAGATCTATCAGATCCGATCTCGGTCGGTGTGAAAAAAAAACAGGATGTCTTTCTCATCGGGTTATGTTGCGATTCCTCGCTGCCCGGTGATTTTTGATGGCGCGAATTATCCTGATTTCGCTGCCTTTATGCGTGTTCATATGCGCGGCCTTCGCCTTTGGGGTGTGCTTTCCGGTGAGGTCTCCTGTCCACCACGCCCTGTTGTGCCTCCAGTGCCTCGTGCCCCGACACCCGTTGCCCTTGCCCCTGATGCTACTCAGGCGGTCAAGGATGCAGCCCAGAGTGCTGATGATTCTGCTCGGGCTGACTATGAGCGCCAGGTTCAGGCGCATTCTGCTGCTACTACGGCCTACCGGCTGGATCTGGCCGACTACACTCAGTGGATTGATGAGGATGCTCGTGCTGCTGCTGTTCTCACTTCCAGTGTTCTGCCTCAGTATGCTTCTGAATTCATGGGTCTTCCCACTGCTGCTGCTCAGTGGGCTTTTCTCCGTCAGCGCTATCAGCCATCTGGAGATGCTCTTTATCTGTCTGTGGTTCGTCAAGAGCATGAGCTCAAGCAGGGTGATTCTACTATTGATGATTTCTACACTCAGAGTGCTGCTATTTGGCGTCAGCTTGACTCTCTTCGTACAGCGGTGTGTAACACCTGTCCCTGCTGTCTGATTGTGTGCGCGGATCTGGAGTTTCAGCGCGTCTTTGAGTTCTTGTCACGGCTCCGCAAGGAGTTTGAGCCGCGTCGTGCCCAGCTGCTTGCCCGTGGTCGTGTTCCGCTCTCTGAGGTACTGGCTGAGCTTCGTGCTGAGGAGACTCGTCTTCGTGGTGCTGGTCTTCTTGAGGTTCCGTCTGTGCTTGCTGCTCATGGTCCCCCTGTGCCACCGGCTTCGTCGCGGTCTCTCGCGCCGCCACTACTCTCCACTCCACCGGCCCAGGGTCAGCGTCAGTCTCAGCAGCCTCGTGGTTCTCGTCCTCCCTGTGCTCACTGTGGCAAGCCTGGCCACGACATCTCTGGTTGCTGGACGAGGGATCCACGCTTACGTCAGCAGTATCTTGCTCGTCGACAGTCTGGGTCTTCAGGATCTTCTGTTGTTGCCTCTGGACCTCCTACTGGTGCTTCTGGACCTCCTGCTGGTGCTCTGTCTGATCAGGACATTATTCGTGGTCTTTGTAGTCTACTCGCTGCTACAGGCTCCTCCTCGTCAGGTTCTGCTGGTTCTGTGACTACTTCTTCTGGCACTGGGCGACCATCATCTTCTACACAGTCAGGTATGTCATCCCCGTGGTATCTGGATTCTGGAGCTTCTTTTCATATGACTTCTGCATCTTCTATTCTCTCTGCTATTCGCTCTCTTATTTCTCCTGTCAGTGTTATTACGGCTGATGGTACCTCTCTTCCTGTTTCTAGTCGAGGCACCCTCTCTACTTCTTCCTTCTCTGTTCCTGATGTTTCTCATGTTCCCAGTCTTAAGATGAATCTTTTCTCTGCTAGTCAGCTTACTGATTCTGGTTGTAGGGTCATTCTTGATGCTGATTCTTGTGCTGTTCAGGACCGTCGTACACAGGCTCTAGTTGGAGCTGGCCCTCGGAGCATTGAGTCTCCTGGGCTCTGGGAGTTAGACTGGCTTCGCGTTCCTTCTGCCGACACTTCTTCTGCCACTTCTCCTGCGGTTGCTGCGTCTGTTACAGGCTCTTTTCAGCAGTGGCATCATCGGCTGGGCCATCTTTGTGGTTCCCGTTTATCATCCTTAGTTCGTCGTGAGCTTCTGGGGCTTGTCTCAGGAGATGTATCGTCGCTTCATTCGTGTCAGGGTTGTAGGTTAGGTAAACAGATTCAGCTTCCCTATCCTACTAGTGTGTCTGTATCTCAGCGACCTTTTGATTTAGTTCATTCAGATGTGTGGGGTCCGGCTCCCTTTGCTTCAAAAGGGGGTCATCGATACTATATTTTGTTTATTGATGATTTTACATGGTACACCTGGTTATTTTTTATACGCTCTCGCAGCGAGATGCTTGCTATTTATCAGCGTTTTGTGGCTATGGTTCGTACCCAGTATTCCACGCCTATTCGTATTTTTCGTGCTGATTCTGCAGGAGAGTATATCTCTCAGCACCTGCGTGGTATCCTTGCTGAGCAGGGCACCCTTGCTCAGTTCTCGTGTCCCGGCGCCCATGCTCAAAATGGTGTCGCCGAGCGTAAGCATCGTCATATTCTTGAGACTACCCGTGCTATGATGATTGCTTCCTCTCTTCCGCCGCATTTCTGGGCCGAGGCTTTCGCTACGTCGACTTACCTCATTAATATTCAGCCTTCCGCTGCTCTTCAGGGTGGCATTCCTCTCGAGCGTCTCTCTGGATCCTGTCCAGACTACTCGGCTCTTCGTCTATTTGGCTGCGTTTGCTATGTCCTTCTCCCTCCTCGTGAACACACCAAACTAACCGCTCAGTCTGTTGAGTGTGTTTTTCTTGGCTACAGTGATGAGCATAAGGGCTATCGCTGTTGGGACTCTGTTGGTCATTGTATGCGCATCTCTCGTGATGTCACGTTCGATGAAACGCGTCCTTTCTATCCTCGCCCCATCTCTGGTATTTACCCAACGGATGATCTCTCTTTTCTTCTTTTTCCCGATACACCTTCCGCTGTCTCTTCTCCTTCGCCTCCTCCTTCTGCTGCGCCTCCTTCTTCGGCGCCATCCTCTCCTCCGTCTAGTTCCCCTAGTTCTCCTCGGTCTCCAGCTTCGGATCCTTCCTCCGCGCCTCCTTCTTCCTCCTCTTCGGATGAGTCATCTTCCGCGGATGAGCTTCCTTCCTCATGACCTGTTCGTCAGCGTCGTGCTCCAGATCGTTACTCCCCTAGTCAGTATGGCCTCTCTGTAGTTTCCGAGCCGACTTCTTATCGGGATGCTGCGTGTCATCCTGAATGGCAGCTTGCCATGGCTGAGGAGATTGTTGCGCTTGAGCGCACAGGCACCTGGGATCTTGTCTCTCCCCCTTTTGGTGTTCGTCCTATCACATGTAAGTGGGTCTATAAAATTAAGACCCGCTCTGATGGGTCTCTTGAGCGCTATAAAGCGCGTCTTGTTGCTCGTGGTTTTCAGCAGGAACATGGTCGTGACTATGATGAGACCTTTGCTCCTGTGGCCCATATGACCACTGTGCATACTCTTCTTGCTGTTGCTTCTGTCCGACGCTGGTCTGTGTCCCAGCTTGATGTTCAGAATGCTTTTCTTAATGGCAAGTTGAGTGAGGAGGTTTATATGCAACCTCCTCCTGGGTTTTCTGTTCCTGATGGGATGGTTTGTCGTCTTCGACGTTCTCTTTATGGCCTGAAACAGGCCCCTCGAGCCTGGTTTGAGCGCTTTGCCTCTGTGGTGACTGCTGCTGGTTTTTCTCCTAGTTCTCATGATCCAGCGCTTTTTGTTCACACTTTTCCTCGTGGACGCACTCTTCTCCTTCTCTATGTTGATGATATGATCATTACTGGTGATGATCCTGAGTATATTGCCTTTGTCAAGGCTCGTCTTCGTGATCAGTTTCTTATGACTGATCTTGGTCCTCTTCGCTATTTTCTTGGGATTGAGGTTTCATCCACTTCTGATGGGTTTTCTATTTCTCAGGAAAAGTATATTCAAGATCTTCTTGCTCGGGCTGCTCTTGCGGATGAGCGCACCGTTGAGACTCCTATGGAGCTTCATGTTAAGCTTCGTCCTATGGATGGTGATCCTCTTCCCGATCCCACTCGTTATCGCCATCTTGTTGGGAGTCTCGTTCACCTTGCTGTCACTCGTCCTGATATCTCTTATCATGTTCATATTCTGAGCCAGTTTGTCGCAGCTCCTACCACTGTCCACTATGGTCATCTCCTCCATGTCCTTCGCTATCTTCGTGGCACGATTACTCGTCGCCTTTTCTTCCCTCGTTCTAGTTCTCTCCAGCTCCAGTGCTACTCGGATGCTACGTGGGCGAATGATCCTACGGATTGTCGTTCACTTTCTGCTTACTGTGTGTTTCTTGGTGGTTCGCTTGTTGCTTGGAATACGAAGAAACAGGTAGCGGTTTCCCGTTCGAGTGTTGAGGCTGAGTTGCGGGCTATGGCTTCGGTGACTGCTGAGGTGACCTGGTTACAGTGGTTGCTTGCAGATTTTGGGGTCTCTGTTACGACACCCACTCCACTTTTGTCAGACAGTACATGTGCTATCAGCATTGCACGTGATCCGGTCAAGCATGAGCTGACCAAGCATATTGGTGTTGATTCTTTTTATACACGTGCTCAGGTGCAGGATCAGGTTGTTGCGCTTCATTATGTGCCTTCAGACTTGCAGTTGGCAGATTTCTTTACAAAGGCACAAACTCGCGCTCAGCATGATTTCTTACTCTCCAAACTCAGTGTTGTGGATCCACCATGAGTTTGAGGGGGGGGGGGGTGTTAGAGTATATATGTGTGTATTGTATTTTCCCCATATGTTAGGGGGTTTCCTGTATATTTGCACCTGTACTTGTACTATATATTCTGGCCTTTGGCCCTCTGGTAATACAAGATCTATTGCCCTAACAGGATTATCATCCATATCTTGGCCTAAAATATCATGCACATGACAACGAAAAGAAATACCCCCTTTGGTACAAATTACTTGTCGTTGTTTGTTAAATTTGTGATCCAAATTCATAACAAGCGTAACTTTTGACCGACATGAGTCTTAGGCCGCAGCGTATTGCATTGTCACCACCGTCTACAAATACCTCTTGTAAGCTACATGCATGTTAGGTTTTATCACTTCATTGAAAATTCACGGCGTTGTGTAAACACTCTAAGTATAGTGAAGATTTGTTGTCTGGCTCTTGTGGGTTTTTCTTTTTCTTGTTGGAGGGGTTATCCTCGTTAAAAATCTGTGTCCCTGCATTTGGTTTGTTCATTCTTCATTCTTTTGATTGGCATGTTTATAACACGGTTTTAGGCAAAATGTTGTCTAAAATTTATGTAGGTTCGCTGAACCTGCGACAAGTAATTTCAATCAAAGGGAGTACTTAGTTTCTAGTGGGAATCGGGTAGGGCTAGCAATGTGCATGCCCACTCTTGATGAGCACACTACTAACTTAGATTTAGGTGCATTCTTACATTTATCTTGAGTTTCGTTCACTGAATCGTAAGCCATGTCCCACATAGTACCTAAAATATCAAGTTGTTCCACATAGTACCTAAAATATCAAGATATATGACGAGGCTTCCAATTCATTCCAGTGACTCCTAAAAATAAAAATGACATTTAGAGATAATGCCAAGTTTAATCCAAGATACTAAAAATGATACGTACAAGTATTCCTCCATGAAATATAAGAATGGAAGCTAGTAGACTAGAAAATTATAAGAAAATCGCTGCACATAATTTAAAAAAAATAAGAAAACGTGGCCAAGCAATATTTAGACAAAATGTAAACATACAAATATATTAAGTTCTCGAGAGAAGATTTTCTAATGTATCCAAGGGCTGCACCATTGGGTTGATTTTGTCTATCATATTCAAAGTGACTACTCTCCAACTACTATTTACCTAAGAGGCCTACTTCTCATCTAGATTGGAGCATGTGGTCCAATTGATCAAAAAGATGCTACCGTAACCTAGTAGTGCCCATAATATTTTAGTACTTATGTTATTTAGTTGGACTAGACTCATCAGTTAAGCGCAAATATATAATATTGCAATATGATAATGGAGAAGTACTCATTTCTGTGAGTTGATCTATATAAAATAGGAGAAAATGGAGAACTAATCTTAATAAAAATATAATTATTTAAAATAATTAAAGAAAAAATGTTGTGAATTAAAATTTAGACAAAATATCAAGAAAAACAAATGTGGAGTTATCAACAAGGGATTCTATGGACCAATGTTATAAGTTAGAACTTTCTATTTGTATTTATGCATTAGGAATGTTAGGGTGGTCATATCCCCCTATGGCACCTGAAAAAATACCCTTACTTAGATCTACTAAGAATGAGACTACATGTGCTAATCATGAGAACTTTTTTTATGCACATTATATTATCTTTGATTTGAGTTCATCGTTAGATTTGCAACTCTACTATTTGTGTAGCGTGGAGAAACTCGTTTTTCTTTTATACCAATTACATCCACACTTAGAAAGTTGAGTATTAGAGATATAGACAATGGAGAACCAAATTTATCAAAAAGTCAACTTGTGTGATCCTTCTTTAGTGTAAAAACTAATTTAAAGAATAGGTACATGTTAAGTTGATTTTAATTGATTAATTAGTGTTTCACCAACTTAGTTGATACACCAAATTTCCCAATAGTAGATGTTTCAAAAGGAAACTGAACGTTTCTATTGCTCATATGTGATGTTAGGCTCGTCAACTTTGTCCTCAATATCCTCCCAAAGTTCATCTCTCTCAAATATATCTGGATTCAGACCTATTAGATTAGATCAGGAACCATCTTCTAGAGCGAACATTCTCTATTTATCCTTCTTAGGACACAACATTTCATCATGGTACTTGCCCATAAGAGATCTAAAAATAGAGGGCTACTCCTCCAAGTACCATGTGTTCCATTTCAATGCTAATTTCTCTCTAAAAATTGTTGTATGGATGGAAATTGCGGATTCACTTCATCCTTTTTAGGTAAAGAGAGAGCTTATATTAATTCAGGAACATGGGCACATTCTTGTTTTATATGATCCCAAATCTTTGTTGGTGCCTCTACACCATGCAATGCCTGAATTTCTTCACCACTTGAGCAAATTCATGTGAAACCCTATTATAACTTCTCTACACCATGGCCTGGTGATCTTAGATGGGCGCTCATCTTGATCTGGTTGTTACACCATCGACGACGAGTAGTCAATCTCTAAGATCATGGCCATATAAATCCATTCGGCCACAATGTTCAACTAATTTTTCTCATTGACTCATTTTTGTCTCCTCAACTGCAGTCATGTTGTTACATTAGTTTGGATCAGCGGAAGGCTCATTCTTTTTGGCATTGTGGTGTCTCGATTAGCATGGATGTGGCGTATTTCCCTGCAGCGGTCAGTGTGATGTTGGGTGATGGTGAAAGCGGAGTTGCCCGATTACAAGGCACCAAGTGATGATGAAATGTGTAATGGATGTTTTCTCTGGTGTGTGCCAAGTTTGTGGCTTCGCTGGAAGTTTTCACTAATGTTTGCTAAGTTTGTGGTCTTGTTAGGATGTGGGCGTGTATCTAGAGCCTTGATTTTCCTCTAACTAACTACATAATATATTTTAATCAATGACATGTAGAAAATATTTTGACCATCGTTTCTTGATACTGATTTACCTGGGATTTTTTATTGTGCCTACTCTCGATATATTTTTTAGACGGAAGGCTCAAATGATCCTAGATTTGAATTAAAAAAGGCACACACACACACTGGGATGCTAACTTTACAGAGCAAGAACAAACAACAAAAGAACCACAAAAGAAATGGGACACAAGCAAAAACTAAGTATTACTTGATCAAGTTGAAGTAGGATCGTCTTCTGTTTGTACGGAACTATCGTCAGAGCTATCTTCACCAACAAACCTCAACCACACCAACACCACCACCCACCGAGGATCGACAACAGGCAAACACACCTAGAAGAACTTGAGAATCCAAAGGAGGGGGATCCAAATGACGCCTCGAAGAAGGGGAATGGCGCACAAGAGCGCCATCATCGTTGACAATGTCCAAGGATCTATAAAGCTTTTGCCAGTTCCCAAACCTCCAACCATGGAGCTCGACCTAGACACCGACCAAACAACACATGCCAACCAACGGCATTAGAGATCACCGTCGCCTACCAAGGCCTGATGCCAACCTATAAAGCCCCCGGGCTGCAGGAAGAACACTAGAACTAGGAAAAACATTGTGTATAGGCAACCAGGATGACATAGCTAAAGGATCGTGTTGAAGGTGATATTAGATGGACGCTCATCTTGATCTGGTTGTTACACCATCGACGACGAGTAGTCAATCTCTAAGATCATGGCCATATAAATCCATTCGGCCACAATGTTCAACTAATTTTTCTCATTGACTCATTTTTGTCTCCTCAACTGCAGTCATGTTGTTACATTAGTTTGGATCAGCGGAAGGCTCATTCTTTTTGGCATTGTGGTGTCTCGATTAGCATGGATGTGGCGTATTGCCCTGCGGCGGTCAGTGTGATGTTGGGTGATGGTGAAAGCGGAGTTGCCCGATTACAAGGCACCAAGTGATGATGAAATGTGTAATGGATGTTTTCTCTGGTGTGTGCCAAGTTTGTGGCTTCGCTGGAAGTTTTCACTAAAGTTTGCTAAGTTTGTGGTCTTGTTAGGATGTGGGCGTGTATCTAGAGCCTTGATTTTCCTCTAACTAACTACATAATATATTTTAATCAATGACATGTAGAAAATATTTTGACCATCGTTTCTTGATACTGATTTACCTGGGATTTTTTATTGTGCCTACTCTCTATATATTTTTTAGACGGAAGGCTCAAATGATCCTAGATTTGAATTTAAAAAGGCACACACACGCACTGGGATGCCAACTTTACAGAGCAAGAACAAACAACAAAAGAACCACAAAAGAAATGGGACACAAGCAAAAACTAAGTATTACTTGATCAAGTTGAAGTAGGATCGTCTTCTGTTTGTACGGAACTATCGTCAGAGCTATCTTCACCAACAAACCTCAACCACACCAACACCCACCGAGGATCGACAACAGGCAAACACACCTAGAAGAACTTGAGAATCCAAAGGAGGGGGATCCAAATGACGCCTCGAAGAAGGGGAATGGCGCACAAGAGCGCCATCATCGTTGACAATGTCCAAGGATCTATAAAGCTTTTGCCAGTTCCCAAACCTCCAACCATGGAGCTCGACCTAGACACCGACCAAACAACACATGCCAACCAACGGCATTAGAGATCACCGTCGCCTACCAAGGCCTGATGCCAACCTATAAAGCCCCCGGGCTGCAGGAAGAACACTAGAACTAGGAAAAACATTGTGTATAGGCAACCAGGATGACATAGCTAAAGGATCGTGTTGAAGGTGATATTAGATGGACGCTCATCTTGATCTGGTTGTTACACCATCGACGACGAGTAGTCAATCTCTAAGATCATGGCCATATAAATCCATTCGGCCACAATGTTCAACTAATTTTTCTCATTGACTCATTTTTGTCTCCTCAACTGCAGTCATGTTGTTACATTAGTTTGGATCAGCGGAAGGCTCATTCTTTTTGGCATTGTGGTGTCTCGATTAGCATGGATGTGGCGTATTGCCCTGCGGCGGTCAGTGTGATGTTGGGTGATGGTGAAAGCGGAGTTGCCCGATTACAAGGCACCAAGTGATGATGAAATGTGTAATGGATGTTTTCTCTGGTGTGTGCCAAGTTTGTGGCTTCGCTGGAAGTTTTCACTAAAGTTTGCTAAGTTTGTGGTCTTGTTAGGATGTGGGCGTGTATCTAGAGCCTTGATTTTCCTCTAACTAACTACATAATATATTTTAATCAATGACATGTAGAAAATATTTTGACCATCGTTTCTTGATACTGATTTACCTGGGATTTTTTATTGTGCCTACTCTCTATATATTTTTTAGACGGAAGGCTCAAATGATCCTAGATTTGAATTTAAAAAGGCACACACACGCACTGGGATGCCAACTTTACAGAGCAAGAACAAACAACAAAAGAACCACAAAAGAAATGGGACACAAGCAAAAACTAAGTATTACTTGATCAAGTTGAAGTAGGATCGTCTTCTGTTTGTACGGAACTATCGTCAGAGCTATCTTCACCAACAAACCTCAACCACACCAACACCCACCGAGGATCGACAACAGGCAAACACACCTAGAAGAACTTGAGAATCCAAAGGAGGGGGATCCAAATGACGCCTCGAAGAAGGGGAATGGCGCACAAGAGCGCCATCATCGTTGACAATGTCCAAGGATCTATAAAGCTTTTGCCAGTTCCCAAACCTCCAACCATGGAGCTCGACCTAGACACCGACCAAACAACACATGCCAACCAACGGCATTAGAGATCACCGTCGCCTACCAAGGCCTGATGCCAACCTATAAAGCCCCCGGGCTGCAGGAAGAACACTAGAACTAGGAAAAACATTGTGTATAGGCAACCAGGATGACATAGCTAAAGGATCGTGTTGAAGGTGATATTAGATGGACGCTCATCTTGATCTGGTTGTTACACCATCGACGACGAGTAGTCAATCTCTAAGATCATGGCCATATAAATCCATTCGGCCACAATGTTCAACTAATTTTTCTCATTGACTCATTTTTGTCTCCTCAACTGCAGTCATGTTGTTACATTAGTTTGGATCAGCGGAAGGCTCATTCTTTTTGGCATTGTGGTGTCTCGATTAGCATGGATGTGGCGTATTGCCCTGCGGCGGTCAGTGTGATGTTGGGTGATGGTGAAAGCGGAGTTGCCCGATTACAAGGCACCAAGTGATGATGAAATGTGTAATGGATGTTTTCTCTGGTGTGTGCCAAGTTTGTGGCTTCGCTGGAAGTTTTCACTAAAGTTTGCTAAGTTTGTGGTCTTGTTAGGATGTGGGCGTGTATCTAGAGCCTTGATTTTCCTCTAACTAACTACATAATATATTTTAATCAATGACATGTAGAAAATATTTTGACCATCGTTTCTTGATACTGATTTACCTGGGATTTTTTATTGTGCCTACTCTCTATATATTTTTTAGACGGAAGGCTCAAATGATCCTAGATTTGAATTTAAAAAGGCACACACACGCACTGGGATGCCAACTTTACAGAGCAAGAACAAACAACAAAAGAACCACAAAAGAAATGGGACACAAGCAAAAACTAAGTATTACTTGATCAAGTTGAAGTAGGATCGTCTTCTGTTTGTACGGAACTATCGTCAGAGCTATCTTCACCAACAAACCTCAACCACACCAACACCCACCGAGGATCGACAACAGGCAAACACACCTAGAAGAACTTGAGAATCCAAAGGAGGGGGATCCAAATGACGCCTCGAAGAAGGGGAATGGCGCGCAAGAGCGCCATCATCGTTGACAATGTCCAAGGATCTATAAAGCTTTTGCCAGTTCCCAAACCTCCAACCATGGAGCTCGACCTAGACACCGACCAAACAACACATGCCAACCAACGGCATTAGAGATCACCGTCGCCTACCAAGGCCTGATGCCAACCTATAAAGCCCCCGGGCTGCAGGAAGAACACTAGAACTAGGAAAAACATTGTGTATAGGCAACCAGGATGACATAGCTAGAGGATCGTGTCGAAGGAGAGGTCAATGGGGATCCTAAATACGTTGCATTGGACAAACGCGTGTCTGGCAACCACAAGAGGGCAGGTCGAGGTTGAGGGGAGAAATCCAGCAAACAAGTAAGGGGATTCAAGGTGACACCTTCAGAAAGGAAAACGACACCTGGAAGTGTCATCGCCACCTGCAATGGACACAGCCTTGCAAGGCTTTCACCGAAGCCACCAACAATACTCGCGTACCAGATGTCGGCATGAGGCCACAGAGAAGACCAAGCTCCGTCCACTATTACCGATCTGCCACCCCGAGAACCCTAGAGCACCAACCTCGATAAAAACACTGACAGCACATAGCCTATTGGAGGCTAGGAGGCACAACAAGCCCTACTAAAAACACTAACAGCACCAGCCCCGCTAAAAACACTGACAGCACACACCAAGATCGAGAAATATGTGTAGAATGACGAAAGGCACATGCCGCCAAGAGGTAGGCACAACAAGCCCACAGGAAGCCTGTCGCCCCTGCCCTCTAGATCCATCTACTCCCTTCGTTTTAAAATATAAGATGGTTTAGCTTTATGAAAGAAATGTATCTAGACCACTTTTGTGCGTAGGTTCACTCTAAAACTAAATGAACCTAAACACTAAAAAAATCTAAATCCACTTTTTTCACAAAGATAAAATATCTTATATTTTGAAACGGAGGGAGTAGGATCTAGGAGATCCCCGCACCCGAGTTGGGCGAGCTCCACGGGAAACACCTCACGGCCACACGCCGGCAATATCAGGCAGGGCTGCTGCTAGGCATGGCCGCGCGTGCACTGGGGGAGAAATCAGAGCAACATAAGATCTGGTGCCTAAATCCAGGCATGGATAGACTAGGGAGACCATCCTCCATCGGCCGCCCAGCTTCCACGCCACCCGAGCTCCGCGTTGAGCCTCGGGCGCCGCACCACCGGCCGCCAAGGTCCCCCAAGCACCCGACGACCATGGACACCACCACCCACGAGAACGTAATCGCGAGCATGAACCCTGCCACCGTTGGCAGCGGCACAGGCTTCATCCGGCAGCGTCCTTCGACGGTGGAGGGGAGTGACGGTGGCGGCTATAGGGTGGGGACCCTTAGGCCATTAGTTCATCACTATCGATTCTCATTTCCTTTGTGTTTCTCGGATAATCGAATAACCGACAAGTACGAGATGAAACAACTTTGTTCATCACACACAAATACACGACAGAACAAGCTCCATTTAAAGGGCTACACTGGTTGACGCCTCAATTCTTTCTTCCCCGGTTTGCCGCCCATCTCAGATAGACTAGCGCGCTAGAGGCGTTCAAAAGAGAAAAGAAACGAAAACCAGGGGATGCACTGCAATGATATTTATGAACAACAGGTTTTTTAGAAACCATTCACCTCCAAGATTAACCACATTATAGCACACAAAATCATAATGTTTACATGAAGGATGCAACTTGCGTTGGCGGATACACTTGGGTTACGTCATGCATGGGTGAGGATGGATCCTAACTAAGCACGCGCGTCAAGTTTTTTCATGATCAAGGCGACCTTGATCAGATTCACTCTACTATTGCAGTAGCGCGCGTAGCGCGGGTTGCTACCCTCGGCACTGCCATAGTAGTCCTTGGCTTTCTGAAATAGATGCAGAGCATTGTGCCATTCTTCCTGCTCCGCGCACAAGTCAGCCAGCACCAGGAAACAGGTGAAAGCCGATTGCAGCTGGTCATTGTCGATGCATAACTCAGCAGCTTTCAGCAGCGCAGATCTCGTGGCAGCTACGTCGGCGTCAGGTCAGATGAGTAAACGCCACGGAATTAATAGTATCAGCTTCAGCTGTTCGGCTTTCACCTCGCAGTAATCTGTTTAATTGAACTCGTAGTGGAGAACTGACCTTTGTGTAAGATCTTCCTGTAGCACCACGCGGAGTTGAGGAGTGCAAAAGCGGCGTCCAAACAATCACGTGGCGAACCTCCCTTGAGTGCGTAGGCTGCCTGACTGTCGTACGCTGCCGAGGCTTTACGCCCTGCATCAAAATCAATTGCTGAACATGATCAATCACGATCGATTCGACGGAGTAGTTACTCACAATTGACCGGTCAGGAGACCGAGGAGCTGTACGATGCTAGTGTTAGGATAACAGAATATATAGTACATGTACATGTACAAATATACAGAAACCTCTTAACATATGGGGAAACTACAATATACAAATATATACTATAACCCCCCCCCCTAAACTCATGGTGGATCCACAACACTGAGTTTGGAGAGTAAGAAATCATGCTGAGCGCGAGTTTGTGTCCTTGTAAAGAAATCTGCCAACTGCAAGTCTGAAGGCACATAATGAAGCGCAACAACTTGATCCTGCACCTGAGCACGTGTATAAAAAGCATCAACGCCAATATGCTTGGTCAGCTCATGCTTGACCGAATCACGTGCAATACTGATAGCACCTGTACTGTCTGACAAAGGTGGAGTGGGTGTCGTAACAGGGACCCCAAAATCTGCAAGCAACCACCGTAACCAGGTCACCTCAGCGGTCACCAAAGCCATAGCCCGCAACTCAGCCTCAACACTCGAACGGGAAACCGCTACCTATTTATTCGTCTTCCAAGCAACAAGTGAACCACCAAGAAACACACAGTAAACAGAAAGTGAACGACGATCCGTAGGATCATTCACCCACGTAGCATCCGAGTAGCACTGGAGCTGGAGAGAGCTAGAACGAGGGAAGAAAAGGCGACGAGTAATCGCGCCACGAAGATAACGAAGAACACGGAGGAGATGGCTGTAGTGAACAGTGGTAGGAGCTGAGACAAACTGACTTAGAATATGAACATGATAAGAGATATCAGTACGAGTGACAACAAGATAAACAAGACTCCCAACAAGATGGCGATAACGAGTGGGATCGGGAAGAGGATCACCATCAGTAGGACGAAGTTTAACATTAAGCTCCATAGGAGTCTCAACAGTACGCTCATCCGCAAGAGCAGCCCGAGCAAGAAGATCCTGAATATACTTTTCCTGAAAGATAGAAAAGCCATCAGAAGTGGAGGAAACCTCAATCCCAAGAAAGTAGCGAAGAGGACCAAGATCAGTCATAAGAAACTGATCACGGAGACAAGCCTTGACAAAGGCAATATACTCAGGATCATCACCAGTAATGATCATATCATCAACATAGAGAAGGAGAAGAGTGCGTCCACGAGGAGAAGTGTGAACAAAAAGCGCTGGATCATGAGAACTAGGAGAGAAACCAGCAGCAGTCACCACAAAGGCAAAGCGCTCAAACCAGGCACGAGGGGCCTGTTTTAGGCCATAAAGGAAACGTCGAAGACGACAAACCATCCCATCAGGAACAGAATACCTAGGAGGAGGCTGCATATAAACCTCCTCACTCAACTCGCCATTAAGAAAAACATTCTGAACATCAAGCTGGGACACAGACCAGCGTCGAATAGAAGCAATAGCAAGAAGAGTACGCACAGTGGTCATATGGGCCACAGGGGCAAAAGTCTCATCATAGTCACGGCCGTGTTCCTGCTGAAAATCACGAGCCACAAGACGCGCTTTATAGCGCTCAAGAGATCCATCGGAGCGGGTCTTAATTTTATAGACCCATTTACACGTGATAGGACGAACACCAGAAGGGGGAGAAACAAGATCCCAGGTGCCAGTGCGCTCAAGCGCAGCGATCTCCTCAGCCATGGCAAGCTGCCATTCAGGATGACACGCGGCATCCCGATAAGAAGTTGGCTCGAAGACGACAGAGAGACCATACTGACTAGGAGAGTAACGGTCTAGAGCACGACGTTGATGAACATGTCGTGAAGAGGGAAGCTCATCCGCAGAAGAGGAATCATCAGAAGAGGAGGAAGAAGGAACAACAGAGGAAGGGTCCGAAGCCAGAGAACGTGGAGAACTAGGGGAACTAGACGGAGGAGAGGATGGCGCCGAAAACAAAGGAGGCGCATCAGAAGGAGAAGGTGGAGGAGTAGAGACAACGAGAGGTGTATCAGGAAAAAGAAGAAAAGAGAGATCATCAGCCGGGTAAGTACCAGAGGTGGGACGAGGATAGAAAGGACGTGTCTCATCGAACGTGACATCACGAGAGATGCGCATCCGACGACCAACGGGGTCCCAACGGCGATACCCCTTATGCTCATCACTGTAGTCGAGAAAAACACACTCAACAGACTGAGCGGTCAGTTTGGTGCGTTCGCGAGGAGGGAGAAGGACATAGCAAACGCAACCAAATAAACGAAGAGTCGAGTAGTCTGGACAGGTATAGAGAGACGCTCGAGAGGAATGCCACCCTGAAGAGCAGCAGAAGGCTGGATGTTAATGAGATAAGTCGACGTAGCGACAGCCTCAGCCCAGAAATGCGGCGGAAGAGAGGAAGCAATCATCATAGCACGGGTAGTCTCAAGAATATGACGATGCTTACGCTCGGCGACACCATTTTGAGCATGGGCGCCGGGACACGAGAACTGAGCAAGAGTGCCCTGCTCAGTGAGAACGCCCCGCAGGTGCTGGGAGATATACTCTCCTGCAGAATCAGCACGAAACAAACAAATAGGAGTGGAATACTGAGTACGAACCATGGCCACAAAACGCTGATAAATATGAAGCACCTCACTGCGAGAGCGCATAAAAAACAACCAGGTGTACCGTGAAAAATCATCAATGAACAAAATATAGTATCGATGGCCCCCTTTTGAAGCAAAGGGAGCTGGACCCCAAACATCTGAATGAACTAAATCGAAAGATCGCTGAGATACAGACACACTAGTAGGATAGGGAAGCTGAATCTATTTGCCTAACCTACAACCCTGACACGAATGTAAAGACACATCTCCTGAGACAGGCCCCAGAAGACCACGACGAACTAATGACGATAAACGGGAGCCACAAAGATGACCCAGCCGATGATGTCACTGCTGAAATGAGCCGGTGACAGAAGCAACAATCGCAGGAGAACTGGCAGAGGAAGTGTCAGCGGAAGGAACACGAAGCCAGTCTAACTCCCATAGCCCCGGATACTCAATACTGCGAGGGCCAGCTCCAACCAGAGCCTGTGTATGACGTTCCTGAACAGCACAAGAATCAGCGTCAAGAATGACACGACAACCAGAATCAGTAAGCTGACTAGCAGAGAAAAGGTTCATCTTAAGACTGGGAACATGAGAAACATCAGGAACAGAGAAAGAGGAAGTAGAGAGGGTGCCTCGACTAGAAACAGGAAGAGAGGTACCATCAGCCGTGATAACACGGACAAGAGAAATAAGAGAGCGAAGAGCAGAAAGAATAGAAGACGCAGAAGTCATATGAAAAGAAGCTCTAGAATCCAGATACCACGGGGATGACGTACCTGACTATGTAGAAGGTGATGGTCGCGCGGTGCCAGAAGAGCTAGGCACAGAACCAGTAGTACCTGACGAGGAAGAGCCTGTAGCAGCGAGCAGACTACGAAGACCACGGATAATATCCTGATCAGACAGTGCACCAGCAGGAGGTACATAAGCAACGGCAGAAGATCCTGAAGATTCAGCCTGCCGACGAGCAAGGTACTGCTGATGTAAGCGAGAATCCCTCGTCCAGCAGCCAGAGATATCGTGGCCAGGCTTGCCACAGTGGGCGCAGGGAGGACGAGAACCACGAGGCTGCTGAGGCTGACTCTGACCCTGGGTCGGCGGAGCAGAGAGTAGCGGCGGTGCTAGAGACCGTGACGAAGCCGTCGGCACGGGAGGACCACGAGCAGCAAGAACAGATGGAACCTCAAGAAGACTAGCACCACGAAGACGAGTCTCCTCAGCACGAAGCTCAGCCAGTACCTCAGAGAGCGGAACACGACCACAGACAAGCAGCTGGGCACGACACGGCTCAAACTCCTTGCGGAGCCGTGACAAGAACTCAAAGACGCGCTGAAACTCCAGATCCGCGCGCACAATCAGACAGCAGGGACAGGTGTTACACACAGCTATATGAAGAGAGTCAAGCTGACGCCAAATAGCAGCACTCTGAGTATAGAACTCGTCAATAGTGGAATCACTCTGCTTAAGATCATGCTCCTGACGAACCACAGACAGATAAAGAGCATCTCTAGACGGCTGATAGCGCTGACGAAAAAAAGCCTGAGCATCAGCAGTGGGAAGACCCATGAACTCAGCAACATACTGAGGCAGAACACTGGAGGTGAGAACAGCAGCAGCACGAGCATCCTCATCTATCCACTGAGTGTAGTCAGCCAGATCCAGCCGGTAGGTCGCAACAGCAGTAGAATGCTCCTGAACCTTCCGATCATAATCATCCCGAACAGTATCATCAGCACTCTGGGCTGCATCCTTGACCGCCTGAGTGGCATCAGAGGCAAGGGCAACGGGCGTCGGTGCAATAGGCGTCGTAGGCGCAACGGGGCGCGGTGGACAGGAGACCTCACCGGAAAGCACACCCCAAAGGCGAAGACCACGCATATGGACGCGCATGAAGACAGCGAAATCAGGATAATTCGCGCCATCAAAAATCACCGGGAAGCGAGAAATCGCAAACATAGCCCGACAAGGAAGACATAGCTCTGTCGGATTTTTTTCTCAGATCCGATCGAGATCGGACGAAAACTGGGCGGCCGGGCGCGGCAGCGGAGAGCTGGGGCGAGCGGCGGCCGGGGACGGGCAGCCGGGAACGGGCGGACGGGGACGGGGCGGTCGGAGAGGAGGCGGCGGCGGTGGCCGGGGCGGCCGGAGAGGAGGCGGCGGTGGCGACCGGGGGCGGCGGCGGCCGGAGAGGAGGCGGAGGCGGCGGCCGGGCGGCGGCGGGGGCGGCTACGAGAGAGAAAAAAGCCTTACGGCTCTGATATCATGTTAAGGTAATAGATCGGTGTATCACCAGAGGGCTAAATGCCAGAATATATAATATTCGTACAGATGCAAATATACAGAAAGCCTACTAACATATGAAAAAACTACAATATACAAATATATACTCTAACAGCTAGCACGTACAGTTTGTGGCGAGGACGTAGGAGAGAACGGCGTCTCTGAAGTCGTCGGCGATGACGGAGCTCTTCCGGCGCACGCACGAGACGAACCACGAGGTGGAGCCCCGGCGGTGGCCCCTGGCCATGAGCCGGTCGCCGCACGCCTCTAGCGCTTGCCCTAGATCATCCTCCTCGAAGAGCGCCGCCTCGTCATCATGCTCCTCCTCATCCGCCTCTTGCCGCCCGATCGGCTCGTAGCCCTGGCATCGGCGGCGAAACAACGCCGGCAATGTCCTTAGACTGATCAACTCCGGCTGGACGACCATCACGCCGCGCGTGCGGAAGATTTTGGAGATGGGGGCACGGAGTTGGGGCTGTACTACTCGACTCGATACTTCGTTCCTGCCATGCCACTTAAGTACTAGTACACGGTACGAAGTTGCAGGGCTGAGCACGGATCCATCTCGTCGTCGATATTTTTTCAGTCATCAAGACACAAATTCATCCAAGGCTCCATGGACATGTGACTCCGAGTATGAATCCATCTCGGCCTCGATATATTCCACCCGATCCAAGGCAAAAGCCCACGCCGCAACAATCACAACTCGTTAAAGAATCTGAGATACTCGTACAAATTCATCAAAAATAAACGGAAATTCTATTCCGAGAACGGTCTCTAATTTGCAAAATCTGGGCAGCAAGTGTGAACGCGTGCTGTTAGCTTACAATAATATCGAAAATTCAAAATGCCTTCTAGATCAAACTATTTGTCGATTTAAGATCTATTTTTACCATTGGACCTTCAACTAAATCCCATGTTGGTAAGTTTCGATAAAAAAAAATCTGATCAAAAAATTACCCACCCCTAACAGATGAGTTAACCATGTCATAATATGTAAATTATCCACCCGCTAACACATAAGTTACCAACCATATAAACTTGTTGGAGGCGTTCTCGCATACGTGTTGAGCAAGTTTAATTACAACGTGGTAGCCTAGTTGTTAGGGTACCGGCTTAATAACCTAAAACCCTTCGAGACTACATCACCTGTAGGCCGCGGTAGCGGCGACGGACGACGAAACCGTGCCGCTAAACTACTAGTTGCGCGTTACGTTATTCACTACGACTTAGCGTGGTAGGTGGGTGGGGCATAACAATCCTATTTATTTATATCGTACGAAAAAAAGTTTAGATTTAGCTCCTTTAAAGAAGTTATGTTTGCTGTTTCACGTGGCAGTCTTTCGAGGTTTGAGTTGTTCGTACGCTGCGAGGGCGGCGACGAGTGACGAGGCCGAGCCGTTAGAATAACTTCTTATATTCAATCCATGGGTAAATTACATGTTATTAGATGGATGACTTACATGTTGAAGCCTGGATAACTCTCGTGTTACTGATGATAACTTTGGTAAAATAAGTTTCCCGCCTCTAACCCGTGATACATGGTAAATTGTAGTGGTGGATAACTTACATATTATTGGATGGGTAAGTTGCATGCTAAAGCCTGGATAACTCACGTGTTACAGATAGATAACTTTTGGTAAAAAGAAGTTGTCCGAACATACCAACATGAGATCTAGTTTCGAAGATCTCGTCACGATCGTCGGACAAACGGTTTGACCTATAAAATATTTTAAATTTTCGTATTTGAATTAAGCTAGCTAATCAGATTCCTGTCCAAATGCCCGCCAGGTTTTAACTCTGCTAGGTAGCAACGTCCAAATTAAAACGTGGCTCGACCGCCTTGTACCAAAATGCCACGGATATGATGCTGAAAAGAGGTGATCGCCAAATGGTAAGGTGGCAGCACGGCTATCCGAAGTGCAAACACAACAGAAAAGAAGCTCAAACTCTTCGATCAACTAGTGATGTACTAGGAGTAGCATCTCATATCCTTATATACACCACAGCTTAAAAGCTGCATTTGCCTAAGCAGAGAACAGTTACTTCGTGAGAAGCACTGCAAAACAAGACATCTGAAAACGATGTGTACTTCATCTAGAAACCATTCATCTCCAAAAGATAGGTGCGTCTCTTCATCAGCGCCTTGGCCGCAAACCCGAACGGTCCATCGAACGCGCCCGAGACAAAAGCTTCAGTCTCCTTCCGACTGACGTGACAACCACCAGTTCCATCGACGGCGGACGGCCTGATAACAACCAGGGTCGCGCCCTGCAGTGCCAAGCCACCAGGCAGCTCGAGGTACGGCGCGTACTTGAGCTTCATGCTGCACGCCGGGACCTGCGTCCTGTTGGAACACGCCGAGGCAGACAACTGGTTCTCCCTGAACTCCTTGAGCTGCCCCGTCCCCATGGACAGTATGCCCTGCCCGTCAGCGTCTTCCAAAACCAAGCTTCTCAGCGTCAGATGGTCGTTGATGATGGACCGGAGAAGATAATGCCTCGTCGACGCGGCAATCAGCGAGCTTATAGTCCACACGACGCGGAGTTTCAGCCCGCCATTGGTGTAGAAAGACTCCGGCATGCTTCCACCGTCCTCCGCCGACGGCTCCTGCCCGGCAGCAGGCTTGCGATCGACCAGGGTGCCGCCGAGAATCACGCAGCTCTGAAGCGTGCTGCCGTACATGGCCCGCCACTTCAGCAGCACCCCCTCCTCGGTCCCGACGTCGCCAGAGGGGAGCTCCACCCGGAGGTTCCGGACGTGGGAGAAGCTCCTGAGCACCTGCACGGGCGAGTGCGTGGCCGCGAGGCGCGGGAACAGCGGCCTGCCCGGGTTGCGCATGCCGTGGAACGGCTTGGCGATCGTGAACAGCATCAGCTTCAGGAAGTGTGAGAGGATGTGCCGGGGCTTCGGGGATGATGCGAGGTTGAGGGCGTCGTCGCCGTCACCGTCCACGGCCACGACGCGGTCGATCTTGACGTAGACGTCGTGGACGAGCGGGACCAGCGCGTTGAGCCGCTTGGACACGGCGGAGCAGCGGCCGAGGGAGCGCACGTCCTCCAGCTTGTTGAGGATGAGCAGGACGAGCGCGTCCGGCAGGCAGTCCGTTCGGTCCAGCTCCAGAGCCGGGTCCGCGTGGATTCGAGCCTTGGGATGCATATTTGTTCCAAATAAAATCTGCTATGAACTGGAGTAGCAAGTACTAGAATCGTGCCAATTTCCTGAAACATAACAGAAGCAACGGTAAGAAGACAAATTTGACAGGGTGGAAGTGAACTGAACAAACTAAGCATGAGTTCCGAACTAGTAGCATTCGTCACACGAACTTGATGAGTAAACGACCTGAGCTGAGCAAAGTAATACACATCAAACGCTCAACGGACTCCCTCTAATCATAGAGGCGACATGAACAGAAAAAGGAAAAAATAAATCCTATTCAGGAAAGACTAAGACTGCACGCCGCAGGACATGAATCGAGCAAACTCAATAAGGCCATACCTGAAGGGTTACCACGAGCGCAGCTATGGAGTGCCCAAAAATTGGTCCGAGAGGAACGAAACTGGCCGTTCTCAAATCCGGCGGATGAACACAGCCGGATCCCAACTCCGGCGAGCGCCGCCCGTTCCTGACGAACTGGAGGGCGAATGTGACAGATACAGCACCCCACCCGAGCAGCCTGGAGCTTCGATTTGGGAGAGACGCTGGCAGCGGACTCCACCGACGAAGGAGGGGGGAGGATGAGCGTTCGCGGTCAGGACCTCGGAATGCTTGGGGAATTTTTGCTCTTGGGGAGGGTTTCTTTAGTGCGAGGAGAAGTGTGCCGCCCGCTCGCTCGCTCGCCACTGGCGCTGCTTTATGTATTGTCTCGAGAGAGGTAACGGTGGCCTTGCGCACTCTCGTAGAGTTGCGGTTGCCAGACTTTTAACGGCGTTTTGGTGGATAGACTCAAATTGACTACCACGTTGACTGGGTCAGTCGCGCGCACGCGCCAATTTGCCCTGGTCGGCACGCTATTTTTCACTTTGCACAGTATCGCAATCAATCAAAAACCGAAAGTTATTTGACGGCTTTAAATGGCCTGGCCGGTAAATAACCTAGGTTGTACACATGATACTCCATGTGTTCCAAAATATATAAGATGTTTTAGGTTTTTTAAATGAATACCTGTAGACGCATGTTAGTGTATAAGTTAAACCTACACGTTAAAATGTCTAGATACACCCATTTCATAAAAAATACTAATAATACTAAAACATCCTATATTTTAAAATGGAGGGGGTATTTCGGTAGACCATCTCTACTCGCATCCCAAACGACGCCGGGAGAAAGCATCTGATAAATTGTTTGGGGCATGCCCCCAAGCCGAGTTGTCTCAAAACAAAAGTTATTCCATTCAAATTGATTTTACAAAGCTTGTTACATGGAAGAAATAGAAATACAGGTAGAACCAACAACCAACTTAAACTTAAACTAGAGACTTCTCGTCGACGGTGTTCTCCCATCGTTGCCGTCGTAGTCGTCGTTGTTGTCCATGTGGTAGTACTTACAACACATCATATCGTTGAACATCTTCACGTCGAGCACGCCATCACCTTCGTACGTGAAGTTCAGGATGCAGCCTAGCTGCACGTCTTGCGCATGGGCGAACTACTCTCAGTCAGTGCCGAAGTACATGCAACATTGCCCGTCGAACAACACCTCCATGCGACAGAGGAAAATGCTGTAGCATGCCCGCAGCTTCACTTCTGCGGCTCATGTTTGTCCAGAAGTTGCGAACTTGCCCAGAAGTTTCTTCTTGCTCAATGGTTCTTCATAGATGGGTTGAAGAACTCGAAGTTGAATATGTCGTCCTCCATCGGCGACAGCGAGCGCGAAGGCATCGTTGATCAATTGCGTCTGTGTCCACGACCACGGCTCCTGCCTCAGCCACGACCCGGTCGCGACCCATTCCCTATCGGGAAGCTAGAATGAACCAGCAATGGAGCGCCTATGGGCTCGTGCAGCATGGTTAGGGCATCCACTATGTTGTTCATAAGCCTATCCACAAGACAAAAAGTAGTCCATAAGACTACCCATATACATAGTGGAGGTTTGCTTTAGGGAAATTTTCTTAAGGGTGACCAACAAGCTTATGGCTTGTTCATAAGTAATAAATAATTATTTTACTATCTCTTCTCTCTTGGTTGTGTGTACTTTTAACAAACACATCCTAGCTTATGGTGAACTTGACCTTATACATTGTAGTGATTTTCATAAGCTGCATGGGTCCCATCTTACGACAGAAGTTCACCTTATACATAGGTGAGGCCTTTACATAAAGACAGAGCAGACGAGCAGACGTTACATTGATGCGGCGCAAGACTCGAGTGGACGACATTTAATTCGTGCCGGAGAAACCAAACCGCCCTACATCAATGGTGAGCAGACCGCGCATGCCATGCACCACTACGACAATTCCCTACGCCGACCACATGCTACTGTGGTGACGGGACAACTCCCTGTGTCGGCTAGATGAACCAACGACATCATCACATAGTCACAGAAAGGTTGGCGATGGGCTGACCCGAGAATGCCATGTCGTTGTAGTGTAGTCGGGATGGTCTCAGCGTGTCGGTGAGTGTATTGGATCATGCTGGACCGAAAGACGTTTAAGGCATGTTTGGTTGCTCGTGGATTTTTTGGGTATCCCGGGAGATTTTCTCCATGGAGCCAGGCTGAGTGGAAACGTGACGACCAACTTCTGCCCCTTATTTGGTTGCATGCACTAACACTATTAGGGAATTCGCAGAAACATGACCTTAGTGTTTGGTAAACTGCTTTTAGTCTTCGGAAGCAAAACACAGTTGTTTGGTTCTCGTACGCTCTAATCCCAGTAATAATTGCTTGTTGTTTGGTTCTTGTTCCGCCTTCCTATGCCTTCTCCAGCCTAGGGTTGAAATGGGACAGAAACGGACGAAAACATGCATTATCGTTTTTGTTTCCTCTTGTGTCACCGGAATCGAAAACGAAACAGAAAACTCCGGAGACGAACACGAAATCAAAAATTATCAGAAACGAATATGAAATGGATACGGGACGGATACAATACGAAAATAGACATTTGTCGGAATATGATAGTCACGTAATATCATGGTATATACACCAAAAGGAACAGATCATAGACAAATAATAGCTCACAACTTTGAGAAACGACAATTGAACATAAAGTAACACACAAAATTCAACACTTGGACAAAAACATAAGTTCACATAAATAGTTTCACATAAACGCTAAGACATTCACTTAATTAGTATATATCCTAGGCCGGTTGCATGTATTATGTAGATCTTGCATATATTCTGTGGCCCAACAAGAGCGAGGAAAATCACTGACGCAAAGTACTATTTTGTACATGGGTCTATCTAGTTATTTTTTGGAAAGTTTTTCTATTTGTTTATTTGGAATTTTCTTACTGTTTCCGTTTCCACGGGAAATGGCTCCCTCGTTTCCTTTTCCGTTTTCGTTTAGAATATCCCATTTCCGTTTCTTTTTTGTAAAATGTCGTTTCTGTTTCCTTTTTACCTCTCTCTTTCCATTTTCTCTGGAAATGAACAGAAAGTTTCCTTACCGTTTCATCCCTACTCCAGCCTGCTCGCCAAGCTCGAGCGCGCGCTCTCCGTCGACTCCCCTTCCTCCTCGACCCCGGACCTTGATGTCTATGCACTTCTATTCTTATAGACAATTATTGGGCCTCCAAGTGCAGAGGTTTGTAGAACATCAACAAGTTTCCCTTAAGTGGATTACCTAAGGTTTATCGAACTCAGGGAGGAAGTAGTCAAAGGTATCCGTCTCAAGCAACCCTGCAATCAAGATACAAGAAGTCTCTTGTGTCCCCCAACACACTCAATACACTTGTCAGGTGTATAAGTGCACTAGTTCGGCGAAGAGATAGTGAAATACAAGTGGTATAGATAATTATAAGTGGTAACAGTGTCAGAGAGCTTGACGGGTAGGAAGAGACTAAAGGCAAACTGAAATAAAGATGGCATCAAGCAAACATGTAACAGATCTAGTTGCAAACGGTGTTTCAATGCTTACAAACAAGGCATAGGGATCATACTATCACTAGTTAACACTCTCATATAAATATCTTCTCTTTATGACACTACTCTGAACTACTCTCCGGTTGGACACTTTAATCCATGGTAGGGCTATAACAGCACTCTTCAAAGTTCGCTTTCCCCATCTAGATAACCCCACACTGTCACCTTGAGCGCTAGATGGTTCTAACAAACACCACAATGTCATAGATACATCCAACTCCAAATATAACTCATAACAAGTATTTGTAATCTCTAGCCTAAGTGCCACACGATGTGCACACTGTCAACTTCACACACATGGGGAGAGCAGAGATCTATTAAAGCACTTGAGGAGCAAAGTAGATCTACTTGATTACAAAGCTCATGATCACAATATGATCATGCATAGAGAGAAAGATGAACACATAGCTACCGGTAGAACCCTTAGCCTCGAGAGAGAACTACTCCCTCCTCATCATGGGAATCAGCAACGGCGATGGAGATGGTGGTGGAGATCGATGGAGATGGCTCCGGGGGAACCTTCCCGTCCCGGCAGGGTGCCGGAACAGAGACTTTCTATCCCCCGAATCTCCCCTTCGGTGGCGGCAGCGCTGCGGAACTTTTCGTGACTAGAGGGTGGATTTTTTAGGGTTTTAGCATCGGAGGCTACTTATAGGCGTAAGGGCAAGGTTGGTGGAGGCCAGAGGGGCCCACACCACTTGGTGGCGCGGCTAGGGGGGACTCGCGCCACCCTATGGTATGGCCAGCCCCTGGCCCCTCTCCGTCTCGTCTTGTGGCTCCGTGAGTCTTCCGGTAAAATATCGACTTTGGCTTTTGTCCGGTCCAATTCCGAGAATATTTCTTTTCCAGCTTTTCTGAAACCAAAAACAGCAGAAAACATGCAACTAGCACCGTGGCATCTTGTTAATAGGTTAGTTCCAGAAAATGCATAAAAGTCTCTCCAAATGTAGATAAAACATAAGAAAGTAGATACTAAACGAGCATGGAACATCAAAAATTATAGATACGTTTGCAACATATCAATATCCTCAAGCTTAACTCCTGCTCATCCACGAGTTGGTAAGTGATAAAAATAAAAGAATAATTTTTGAGGTGACATGCACCATCACGATCTTGATCAAGGTATTTATAACATTGATAGCTGGGATCATAGTACTTTAACATGAGCATGAAATATGAAGTTCTAACAATAAGACAAAGTAACTATGCTACAACATGAAAGGATATAAACAAAGGTTCTTGAATAATTGATGTCTACGCACTTCTATGAAGGGAAACGGGTAGGCTACACTAGCGTAAAATCAAAATTTTCTACCGCGTCAACCAGGAATACTATTGTCATAGATCACGGGATTACCGCTAGACGCGTAGGTGCGGAACTCGATGAAGCACGTCGCGGCAGTGTAGATGTTCTACGTCTCCTCCTTGCCCTCGTCCCACGAGCAGCTCCCCTTTGCGTGGTTCATCCAAGTGCTACAGATGCAGCACCTCCGAGGTATCTACACGTCCGGAGTAGAAGCCGTCACACGCCAGAGTGCTAGGTCTGCATGTGCAACATAGGCGGAAGAGGAGTGGCGGCTAGGTGGAATGCTCAACCCTATTCAGCTCGCATCACTCTCTCTTATATAGGCATACTTGGTGGGCTTCTATATTAGCAGCCCATTAGCAGCCTAAGCCTGGTTTAATTCGGATCCAATCCTCATTAGGCTTCCAGCCCCTAAAGTGTGTGACCCTATAGGTTCATACACGTATAGTCCCTATAGGTTCATACACGTATAGTCATGACACGAGTACACTTACTCCGTCAATAGTTGGTAGCGGCCTCTAGCAAGACGTACCAACTCCTAAACGCATATAAAGATCATTCGGACGAACCATCACAAGGTTGAGTACATGTCTTTCCCTTTGCCTCATGATATTTGGTCTAGCTCCAAGCTGACCTCTCTTTCTCGATATTGTGATTCGGAATCCCTTTACTAGGTTAACTCTTAACCATATGTAGCACGACCATGTATTTCTGGATCCGATCACTCGAGGGGCCTAGAGATATCTCTCTCAAGTAGAGAGGGGCAAATCCCATCTTGATTGACTGATGCCTTGCAGCATGTATCAGGACAAACCCGAAAGCTACCTTTATAACTACCCAGTTACGGAGTAGTGTTTGATAGCCCCAAAGTAGCTCGATCCACATCTCAAGTACATGCGACAATCTCAGGTCTAAGGATAAAACGTACACGATGTGTAGAGAGAGCTGCAAGTATTATTGCCAGTCTCATGTTGGGTCAGTCCAACCCCATGTTCATAACATGTGTCCACATCATTGGTTTGACATCTCCATGTCTATGACTTGCGAAACATAGTCATCAACCAATCGATGTGCTAGTCTAATATTCACGTGTGTCCTCACATGAACTCCGACTAGGGACGATTATTAGATAACCATATAAGTAAAGAGTTTCACAAACAATTCACATAATTGCCAATCAATACAAGTTGTCTGGTATATGGATATTCAAGGAACACTACAATAACTCATGGATACACATGAAATACAATCATCTCTATGATTGCCTCTAGGGCATATTTCCTTCATTCTATTCTTATAGACAGTTGTTGGGCCTCCAAGTGCAGAGGTTTGTAGAACAGTAGCAAGTTTTCCTTAACTGGATCACCCAAGGTTTATCGAACTCATGGAGGAAGTGGTCAAAGGTATTCCCTCTCAAGCAATCCTATAATCAAGATACAAGAAGTCTATTGTGTCCCCAACACACCCAATACACTTGCTAGGTGTATAGGTGCACTAGTTCGGCGAAGAGATAGTGAAATACAAGTGGTATGGATAATTATAAGTGGTAATGGTGATAGAAAATAGCTTGATTGTGTGGAAAATACTAAAGTAAAACTGAAATAAAGATATAAGCAAGCAAACATATAATAGATCTAATAGCAAATGGTGTTTCAGTGCTTAGAAACAAGGCCTAGGGATCATACTTTCACTAGTGAACACTCTCATATAAATATATTCTCTTTATGATACTACTCTTAACTACTCTCCGGTTGAACACTCTAATCGATGGTAGGGCTATAACAGCACACCTCAAAGTTCACTTTCCGCATCTAGATAACCCCACATTGTCACCTTGAGCACTAGATGGTTCCAACAAACACCACAATTTCATAGAGACATCCAACTCCAAATATAACTCATAACAAGTATTTGTAATCTCTAGCCTAAGTGCCACCATGGTGTGCACACTGTTAACTTCACACACATGGGGAGAGCAGAGATCTATTAAAGCACTTGAGTAGCAAGGTAGATCTACTTGATTACAAAGCTCATGATCACAATATGACCATGCATAGAGAGAGAGATGAACACATAGCTACCGGTAGAACCCTTAGCCTCGAGGAGGAACTACTCCCTCATCATCATGGGAATCAGCAACGGTGATCGAGATGGTGGTGGAGATCGATGGAGATGGCTCTGGAGCACTTCCCCGTCCCGGAAGGGTGCCGGAACAAACTTTCTGTCCCCCGAATCTCCCCTTCAGTGGCGGCGGCGCTGCGGAACTTTTCGTGGCTGGAGGCTTGACGATTTAGGGTTTTCGCATCGGGGGCTTCTTATAGGCGAAAGGGCAAGGTTGGTGGAGGCCGGAGGGGCCCACACCACCTGGTGGCGCGGCCAGGGTGGACCCGCACCACCCTAGTGGCTAGAGAATATCATTTTGCGGCCCGAAAGTTGGGGTGTACAGGCAACACGGTACCCAAGTTCCCTGAAATCAACCGGGGTGACTACAGTTGGTGTGCCAAATACTCAGAGGGTCTTTTTCAGCATGAATTCAACTTTATGTTTCAATACAAAAAAAATCAGGCTAATGGCCATCAAGTTGGGCCCCCCTGTTAGTTATCGCCGTTATGTCGCTCCCGTTGCTTAGGCGGCGTGGCTGTCACGTAGGCTTGCAGCGTTGGCACAGTGGATAGGACAACACCCCCTACACAGTGGATACGGCCACCACCACGCGTATCTCCTTGGACTTCCGTCCCAATCGTTAACCACTACCTTAAAAGCGCATTGACGGTTCCACCGTTCCCCTGCCTCGTAGAAACCACTCTTCTTCTTCCTGTCATCTACTATCTTCTTCCCGTCTTCTCCTTGCCACCATGGAAGATCTACGTACTCTAGAGTCAAGCTTCACTACCCATGACAATAAGAAGATATACGTTGTCTACACCAACGAGGAGGAGACATTGGTGCGTGTCCTGAGGATGTACGAGGGTTGTATTGGCATAGACGAGAACAAGTTTGTGGGATTGGACCTCGAGTACACCCCAGAGAACCCATATGAAGGGAGTGAAGTCGTCGTCGTTCAACTGGCCATGCGGAAACACGTCCTCGTCTACCACCTCCCCTAGTTTGTAGATCTGCTCTCTGTAGATAACCGCTTTTAGGGTTTTCTCCTCTTGTTCTTTATCCACTTGCTCATCTTGCAACTACTGGATTTTATTTAGAACCAAATAAATTAGGGTTTGCTTATGTCTCAATCGACTGAGATTTTCTTTAGTCTCAATCACCTAAGAAAAGTGCAACCGTAGTTAAAAGAAATGTGCAACTCGTTCAGTCGACTGAGAAATAGCAAAACCGAATAAATTATGACAATACAATATTGAGAGTCTTGATCTTGCATTTACTAAACTTTTCAAAATTATATTGAGATGATGATCTTGCATTGACAAAATATTTGTAGTTACAAATTTTGGTGATGACAAACTACATACTTTCAGGACTGACAGGAAATGTCCGGCGCTGCGCCAGTTCCTTGTAGAAAAGGGAATTGTTTTCTGCACTGTCGATAAAACAACTGATTTTTCAAAATTGTATCAAGAGGAAATTATAATTCCTGCGCACAAGTGGATCGATATTCAGAGTCTTGTCAAGATCCTAGGGGGCTCGAGGAAGGATGGAATGGCATCACTCGCAACTAGAATCCTCGATGAGTCGTATGACAAAATGAAGGAAGATTTCCCTACGGATAGGCACGATTTCTGGGACGAGTGGCCGTTGTCTGATATAAACCTGAAGTATGCAGCCATAGATGCTTACGTGACCTACCAGCTATACAAGAAGATCCATTTTTTCTACGTTACCTCGTGTTTTTACCTATTTGCAAGAGGGAAGACAAGCTTAGGGGAGCCCTTTGTAGAAAATGCAGAATAGCTGAGTTTGAAGCTGCATATGCAAAGAAATTGGCCGCATCTGAAGCAGCTGACAGAGAGGCTGTAGAAGCATCTGAAAGAGAGCTTGCAGCTGAAGAAGCAGCTGACAGAGAGGCTGCAGCTGAAGCGGCAAACAGAGAGGCAGCATCTTCTAGCGGCAACAATCAGGCCTATGATGCACCACTAATTGTGTCGCGGGACGCTGAAGATAGGGAAGCCAAGTGAGATGCCAGGTAGGACAAAGTAGTTCGTGAGCTGTGGAGTACCTGGAATGGTCGCAGTTCGTCGCCTAGGAACGATGGCAAGCACCTCAAGTGGTCTGATGAGGAGTGAATTAAATTTTACTTGTCAGTGTTATGTTTATGTTTTGTGAAACTCAGTTAGCTTGCCAAGATGTCTAGCGCCTCAAGTGATACTAGTAAAATAAATTTAACCCTCATTGTGTTATGTTTATGTATGTGTCCTGTAGCTTGTCAAGATGGTAGCTTCTTAACTGGCAGTTTGAAAGAGTGCCCTTTTCCTCTCTCGCTAAACAGATATGTTTCATTTTGCCCAAATTGGTAGCAAATCTAGAGAAGATTCTCACTTCGATATTTCGTTCCCTTTTGGACCTCTTTTTGCCTCCGATCAGGTAGCAAATCTAGAGCAGCAAATCACACCAGGAAGAATACATTCATTCAGAAAACAAAAAAAATCTAGATATAGCCGTGCACAGCTAAATAGGATATAGCGATAGAAAGTAGGTTGCTTAACGAGGTTCGATGCATTCAGCCAGAAATATGATATAGCCAGGAGACGGGGGCCTCCTCGCCGGGGGCCATGGAGGCGACGATGGCCACCTTATCCTCCTCGGCCATCGCCGGAGCGGACGAGGTATTCTCGGGAGTTTGCGGATGCTGGTGGGACAGTGGAGAGGGTTGCGCGGGGTCAGTGAGCGAGAGTGGGAGTGGGTGTGCGGAGGGGGCTCTATAGTTAAGGTGCATAGAAGCAAGGCATGTTTCGTTGCACAACCATGTAACGCGCCGCGCGGTCTACTGCACCGTGCACCGCGACACGCGCACGTTACGTCACGTTTTTTTCCCAGGACATGCATGGCGGTTCTGTATTGAGCCGCATGCAAAGGGCGCACACACAATTTCTATGTACGAAGTTTGACACGGTCCTAAAATTGGCGATAGTTAAAAGTGGAAATGTAGAGAAAGAGGTAGGTGGCTCTACGGCGAGATTTGTGGGGTTGTGCTAGATTCGCTAGAGGGATGTGTTGACTGCGAGTGACTCGATGAACCGGAGACGTTAGGTCTCGTCGAGCTCAGCTGTTCAGCCTCTAGCTAACACGTGCAAGCTTCTTACGGTGGGCCCCAGTTGGAAGTGAGATTGAAAGCCGCTGCGTAAAAAATGGGATGTGTCTTATTAAAATCAAGTGGCAATAAATTGCAGTTGTCCATCGACGACCGTGCACTCGATGGCGCATGTGTTGTGGCGTAGTAGTAGCAGTAGTAGGCTTTTCAGACTTGATTAAACGTGACATGACCGCTCGACGACTTTTTCCATGGATGGCATCGTGTTCCTTCTTGTAGAGGGAGACGTCAAGATGTTAGCTCGTTAACTAGCAGTTTGAAAGAGTACCCTTTTCCTCTCTCGCTAAACAGATATGTTTCATTTTGCCCAAATCAGGTAGCAAATCTAAAGCAGCAAATCTCACTAGGCAGAATACATTTATTCAGAAAACAAAAAAAATGTAGATATAGTTGTGCGTAGCTAAATAGGATATAGTGATAGAAAGTAGGTTGCTTAACGAGGTTCGATGCATTCAGCCAGAAATAGGATATAGCTAGAAGAAGCTGCTTAGCAGCAGCGGCAGCCGCCACAGCTGCAGGCACATCCTGCAAGCACCCGCGCCTCTGCCTCCTCCTCCTCCATCCGACACTTCGTCCACTTCTTGCTGCCCAGTCCCTTGATCTTGGGGACCTTGGGCCTGATTGGAGCGATGCGACCCGCTTTGATGGCCAACCGCTGGAGGTTTCAGAGGTGAATGCCGAGAGCCCGGTGTTCAGCAATGTAGGCGTTGATGTTCACGGTCTCGCGCTCGCCGCCTTTGTGGATGTTGGAGCCCACGGCCTCTGCATGCTTCATTAAGGAGAGGAAGTTGGTGCGGTCGGGGCCACTCGCACAACTATAGGCGATCCCCTTGCGGAAGGGGCAGCGCCAGGCGCCGCCCCTGAAGAAGGTGGCGTACTTGCCGGCCCGCAGCCTCCTCAGCACCTGACGAGTCTTAGTGTGTATGGACTCGTCATCACTGCAGACGTTGCTGCCGGAAACCTATTGAAAGAAAAGGAAAAGTAGATGATGTAAGAAGATCGAGCAATCGAAATGCGAACAAGCGAATCCTAATAAACCAACATCTAGCATCCAAAGATGGGAACGGTAGAAGACCCAGGGAAGGGGAGCAAACCCTAGTTACCTCCGACCATGGGTCGTCGATGCTGGTGTCGTAGGGGTTCAGCGGAGCGATGTGCTTATCTGGATCGTAGGTGCCCCAGAAGTGCTTGATCCGCTTGTGACCGACGGGGGCCTCCTCACCGGTGGGGGGCTCCGCTTCGGCGGCTCCGTCGGTAGCGGGGACAGGGCCTGGACAGGAACGGTGGCTGCCATCGATGCCTCAACTGGGGCCTGGACAGGGACGGCGGCTGCTTTCAACGCGTCGAGGGGGCCGGTGAGGAGACGGGGGCCTCCTCGCTGGCGGCCTCGGAGGAGACGATGGCCACCTTATCCTCCTCGGTCATCGCTAGCGTGAACGGGGTATTCTCGGGAGTTTGCGGATGCTGGTGGGACAGTGGAGAGGGTTGCGTGGGGAGAGTGAGTGAGAGTGGGAGTGGGTGTGCGGAGAGGGGCTCTATAGTTAAGGTGGATGGAAGGAAGGCACGTTTCGTTGCACCACCGCATAACGCGCCGCGCAGTCTACTGTACCGTGCACCGCGACACGCGCACGGTACGTCACGTTTTTTTCCCGAGCCATGCATGAAAGTTCGGTATTGAGCCGCATGCAAAGGGCACATCACAATTTCTATGTACGAAGTTTGACACGGCCCTAAAATTGGCGATAGTTAAAAGTGGAAATGTAGAGAGGAAGGTAGGTGGCTGTATGGCGAGATTTGTGGGGTTGTGCTAGATCGGGTAGAGGGATGTGTTGATGAAGGCGAAGACGTTAGGTCTCGTCGAGCTCAGATCTTCGGTCTCCGGATAGCGCGTGCAAGCTTCTTACGGTCGGGCCCAGTTGGAAGTGAGATTGAGAGCCGCTGCGTAAAAAATGGGATATCTCTTATTAAAATCAAGTGGCAATAAATTGTAGCTGTCCATCGACGACCGTGCACTCGATGACGCATGCGTTGTGGCATAGTAGTAGCAGTAGTAGGCTTTTCAGACTTGATTAAACATGACATGACCGCTCGATGACTTTTTCCATGGACGGCATCGTGTTCCTTCTTGTAGAAGTCTCGCTGAGGGAGACGTCCGTGCTGTCTCACACTAGGGCCACGCTGTACTGTGAAGGGCACGGCGTGTGCAACGATCAACGTTGGATCACACAGAATCAACGGTTGGTGCGCACGATCCGCGTGACAACTATGATAACCAATCAGGGAGTAGTAGACAGGGGGAGCACAGGTTTGTGCTTCTACGAAAGATAGAGAGAGGGGGGCAAAACTGAGTAGTACCACATAAAACAAAGGGCGATACTGAGTAGTATAAAAATGGAAGTGAGTGTCTTGTACAATGAAATACATCATGGCATACATCAAATTATGCCAAGATAGATCCACTAGAGTTCATTGGATGTGTGTTCTTCTCATAAACCACGTAAGGATCCACTAGAGTTCATTGCATGTGTGTTCTTCTCATAGACCACACATGGATCCACCAGTGTCATTGCATGTCTGCTCTTTTCATTAACCACAGTAAGAGTCATCGCATCTCTGCTTTTTCCATGAACCACAGTTAGAGTCATTGCATGTGTGTTCTTCTCACAAACCATATCATGAACCACACCCAGTGTCATTGCATGTGTGTTCTTCTCATAGACCACACATGGATCCACCAGTGTCATCACATGTCTGCTCTTTTCATGAACCATAGTTAGAGTCATTGCATGTGTGTTCTTCTCATGAACCACAGCTAGAGTCATTGCATGTGTGTTTTTCTCACAAACCATATCATGAACCATACCTAGTGTCATTGCATGTGTGTTCTTCTCATTAACCACACATGGATCCACCAGTGTCATTGCATGTCTGCTCTTTTCATGAACCATAGTTAGAGTCATTGCATGTCTGTTATTTTCACAAACCACATATCACCAGTGTCATTGCATGTGTGTTCTTCCCACAGACCACACAAGGATCCACCAGTGTCATTGCATGTGTGTCCTTCTCACAAACCACATATGGATCCACCAGTGTCATTGCATGCGTGTTCTTCCAACAGACCACACATGGATCCACCGGTGTCATTGCATGTGTGTTCTTCTCACAAACCACGTAAGGATCCACCGGTGTCATTGCATGTGTGTTCCTCTCATAGACCACACATGGATCCACCGGTGTCATCGCATGTCTGCTCTTTTCATGAACCATAGTTGGAGTCATTGCATGTGTGTTCCTCTCATGGACCAACATGGATCCACCGGTGTCATTGCAAGTCTGCTCTTTTCATGAACCACAGTTAGAGTCATCGCATGTCTGCTCTTTTCATGAACAACAGCTAGAGTCATTGCATGTGTGTTCTTCTCACAAACCATATCATGAACCACACCCAGTGTCATTGCATGTGTGTTCTTCTCATTAACCACACATGGATCCACCAATGCCATTGCATGCCTGCTCTTTTCATTAACCACAGTTAGATTCATTGCATTTCTGTTCTTTTCACAGACCACATACCACCAGTTTCATTGCATGTGTGTTCTTCCCACAGACCACACATGGATCCACTAGTGGCATTGCATGTGCGTTCTTCCCATCAACCACACATGGATCCACCCGTGTCATTGCATGTCTGATCTTTTCATTAACCACAGTTAGAATCATTGCATGTCTGTTCTTTTCACAAACCACATATCACTAGTGTCATTGCATGTGTGTTCTTCCCACAGACCACACATGGATCCACCAGTGTCATTGCATGTGTGTTCTTCCCATGAACCACACATGGATCGACCAGTGTCATTGTATGTGTTCTCTTTTCACATACCACATATGGATCCACTAGTGTCATTGCATGTGTGTTATTCTCACAAACCACGTCAGGATCCACCGGTGTCATTGCATGTGTGTTCCTCTCATAGACCACACATGGATCCACCGGTATCATCGCATGTCTGCTCTTTTCATGAACCACAGTTAGAGTCATCGCATGTCTGCTCTTTTCATGAACCACAGCTAGAGTCATTGCATGTGTGCTCTTCTCACAAACCATATCATGAACCACACCTAGTGTCATTGCATGTGTGTTCGTCTCATTAACCACACATGGATCTACCAGTGTCATTGCATGTCTGCTCTTTTCATTAACCACAGTTAGAGTCATTGCATGTCTGTTCTTTTCACAAACCACATATCACCAGTGTCATTGCATGTGTGTTCTTCCCACAGACCACACATGGATCCACCAGTGTCATTGCATGTGTGTTCTTCCCACAAACCACATATGGATCCACTAGTGTCATTGCATGCGTGTTCTTCCCATAGACCACACATGGATCCACCGGTGTCATTGCATGTGTGTTCTTCTCACAAACCACGTAAGGAACCACCAGTGTCATTGCATGTGTGTTCCTCTCATAGACCACACATGGATCCACCAGTGTCATCGCATGTCTGCTCTTTTCATGAACCACAGTTAGAGTCATTGCATGTGTGTTCCTCTCATAGTCCACACATGGATCCACCAGTGTCATTGCATGTCTGCTCTTTTCATGAACCACAGTTAGTCATCGCATGTCTACTCTTTTCATGAATCATAGCTAGAGTCATTGCATGTGTGTTCTTCTCACAAACCATATCATGAACCACACCCAGTGTCATTGCATGTGTGTTCTTCTCATTAACCACACATGGATCCACCAGTGTCATTGCATGTCTGCTCTTTTCATTAACCACAGTTAGAGTCATTGCATGTCTGTTCTTTTCACAAACCACATATCACCAGTGTCATTGCATGTGTGTTCTTCCCATAGACCACACATGGATCTACCAGTGTCATTGCATGTGTGTTCTTCCCATGAACCACACATGGATCCACCAGTGTCATTGGATGTCTGCTCTATTCATGACCACAGTTAGAGTCATTGCATGTCTGTTCTTTTCACAAACCACATATCATCAGTGTCATTGCATGTGTGTTCTTCCCACAGACCACACATGGATCCACAAATGTCATTGCATGTGTGTTCTTTTCATAGACCACATATGGATCCACAAGTGTCATTGCATGTGTGTTATTCTCACAAACCACGTAAGGATCCACCAGTCTCATTGCATGTGTATTCTTCTCATTAACCACACATGGATCCACCGGTGTCATTGCATGTCTGCTCTTTTCATGGACCACAGTTAGAGTCATCGCATGTCTTCTCTTCTCATGAACCACAGCTAGAGTCATTGCATGTGTGTTCTTCTCACAAACCATATCATGAACCACACCCAGTGTCATTGCATGTGTGTTCTTCCCATGAACCACACATGGATCCACTCATGTCATTGCATGTCTTCTCTTTTCATGAACCACAGTTAGAGTCATTGCATGTGTGTTCTTTTCACAAACCACATATCACCAGTGTCATTGCATGTGTGTTCTTCCCACAGACCACACATGGATCCACCAGTGTCATTGCATGTGTGTTCTTCCCATGAACCACACATGGATCCACCAGTGTCATTGCATGTGTGTTCTTTTCACAGACCACATATGGATCCACCAGTGTCATTGCATGTGTGTTATTCTCACAAACCACGTAAGGATCCACCGGTGTCATTGCATGTGTGTTCCTCTCATAGACCACACATGGATCCACCGGTGTCATCGCATGTCTGCTCTTTTCATGAACCACAGTTAGAGTCATCGCATGTCTGCTCTTCTCATGAACCACAACTAGAGTCATTGCATGTGTGTTCTTCTCACAAACCATATCATGAACCACACCTAGTGTCATTGCATGTGTGTTCTTCTCATTAACCACACATGGATCCACCAGTGTCATTGCATGTGTGTTCTTCTCACAAACCACATATGGATCCACTAGTTTCATTGGATGCATGTTCTTTTCATAAACCGCATATGGATCCTAATTAACTTTATGAGAGCCCTAACCTTAGCCTTAGACCGAGTCTTCTAGAAGGCATGCCCTAACACGGTTGTTCTGCTTGACGATTGTTACATACCGTTCGATCGGGGCGCTTGGACGATTGGGATGGTTTTCGTGAGATCAATCCGCGAGTAGTCTGTTCTGCGGCATGATTGGCCACGCTTGCTCTGGACAAACTGGCAACACTGGGGGCTCCCCTGTTGCGAGTGTCACGACTCACGAGTTGAGTGGGCCATATCCCAGTGTCATGTCCCCATTACTTCTCTTCCTCCCCGTACTTCTCTTCCTTCCCCTCGAAACCATGTTCCCCACTCCATTCCCATCCCGCCGTAGTCGCAAGCCGACGATGCCTCCATCCCAATCCCCTCTCCAGCAGCCACCCCCTCCCCTCTCGCCATGGGTTCAAGGGGAGACAGCGAGGAAACGCGTTGTGACGACAGGGATGATGATTTTGATGTGAGTCATCTCATCTCTATCTCTATCATCCGTGACCAGTTATCTCTTTTTTGAGCCAGATCTACTCCGTTTACTCATGCGCGTATGATGTGTTAGGCCAACCAGACGAAGTATGGTGCCGACTATCACGGTTTAGCGGATGAAGTCAGTCCTCTGCTATGTAAACATGGATATGTGCCCACTAAATTTGTAGCGTTCGAAGGACGAAACGCAGGCAGGAGGTTTTTACGGTGTCAAGGACATCGTGCAATGATGCGAGGCGGAAGTTGCGGTGTTGTCAAATGGGTAGATCTAGGGTGGCCCAAATTGATGTAGAAAACGCTAGACAAACTATGGGAAATGACTGTTGAGTTGAAAGAATCCGCATTCAGCTCACTTCTTGACAGTGTTGAGATGAAGCTATGGGAACTAGTTGACACGACCAAGCATAAGCGAGATCTCATGAGGGTGGAAGACAAGGTTAGCAAAGTAGAGAAGGAGAGGGACGCGGTGTTACCCCCTGAAGGCTAAAGCAGAGCAAGAACTGACTCAAGCAAGGAAGGATCTTCACCAGGCCAAAGTCCTGCAGTTCACAACTACGAGTATTGACAAGTGCATGAGGAAAGATGCAGAACAATTAAAGTTGTGCAAGGAAGATGCTAAAAGGAAGGAGCAGATGATTCGATCCTTCCTCTCGCAGGAAGATGCGCATAGGGCTAAGATTAGGAAGATCAAGGAGATGTGTGATAACTAGTTCTATTTAGCTTAAGCTCCGTGCCTTTTTTAAGTTGTAATAGTTGTACTTGTTGACCTAGCGGTCTAAACTATTGGCCCTAGAGTCCTAGGAGTAAAACAATTGGTCGCCCGTTAATCTGTCTTAACCCTGCATTACTTCCTTTTGTCTAACCAATGCCCCTTGGATATTCCGCCCGTCGCTTCGTCGTCCTCGTGTACAAATAGGAGGCGCCATAGCGCGTCGCTGATGGCTCATGGTTGATATAGAGCTCGTTGGGAACCCCAAGAGGACGGTATGATGAGCACAGAAGCAAGTTTCCCTCAGTTATGAAACCAAGGTTTAATCGAACCAGTAGGAGCAAGGAAACACCCCAAAGGTGTTGCTAGCTGAGCCTTGGCAGGGCGCACTACCGGTGCTAGTAGCAACGCGGAGACCTGCACAACACAACCACATAACTCTGTCCCCAACTTGCGATGAGGTTGTCAATCTCACCGTGTTTTTCTGAACACAAAGGATTAAACGTATCGAATGGAAGGAAGTAATAGTTTGCAGAAAGTAAACACAAAGCAGTAAACAGTTTCTAGATTGTATGTAAAAGACAAGGACCGGGATCCATAGTTCACTAGAGGTGGCTCTCCTTAAGATAGATAACATGCTGGGTGAACAAATTACAGCGGGACAATTGACAAACATCGAGAAAGCAATACATGCATATACTAATCATCTTGACTCCTTTGGAACTTGATTGGGCATTACAACATTATACATAGACCGCCATCCAACTACATCTATGAATACTAATCCACCTTCAGGTTATCATCCGAACCCCCTCCAGTATTAAGTTGCAAGCAACAGATTCTTGCTTTACGAATTGCGTGTAATGTAAACAATACTATTGTTCTATGAACAAAGGATTGTTGTTTTCTCCCTAGTAGCAACAACACATATAGTACCTTAGAGATTTCTGTCACTTCCCCAGATTACCAGAGGCATGAACCCACTATCGAGCATAAATCCTAACTCTTGGAGTTGCTAGCATCTACTTGGCCAAGATAGCTACTAACAACGGAAAGCATGCAAGATCACAAATAACAAAGACATGATAGAATCAATAATCAATCTGAAATAGCATCTCAATATCCATCGGATCCCCGCAAACACAACATGTAGAATTACAAATAGATGATCTTGATCATGAACGGAGCTCACAAGATCTAGACATGAAAGCAAAAAGGAGGAGAACCAGCCATCTAGCTACTACATGGATCCGTAATCCAAGGATGAACTACTCACGCATCACACCGGAGACTTGCATGATGATGAAAAAGTCCTCCAGGGTGAATTCCCCTCTCCGGCAGGGTGCCGGGAAGAGCTTCAGATCCCTCCCGATCTAGGGATGGAGATGACGGCGGCTACAGACTCTTTCGTGGATTTTTGATCGGGCACTTACGGTTTTCGTCCTGAGGGCATCTTATAGGCGGAAGGGGAGGCCGAGGGAGTGCCGGAGGCGGCCAGACCACCCCCTGGCGCGGGCCAGGCTGGGCCGCACGACCAGGAGGTGTAGTGCCCCTGGCCCCTCTCCGTCTCGTATTCTGGCATCGGATGACTTCCGGAAAAATAGGCACTTTGGCTTTTGTCCCGTCCAATTCCGAGAATATTCATTTTCTGATTTTCCTGGAACCAAAAACAGCAGAAAACAGGCAGCTGGCAATGTGGCTCTTGTTAATAGGTTAGTCCAAGAAATCATATGAAAAGTACTCCAAAGTGTGGACAAAACACAAGAAAGTGGATAAAACCAAGCATGGAACATCAAAAATTATAGATACATTTTCAATGTATCAACATCCCCAAGCTTAACTCCTGCTCGTCCTCGAGTAGGTAAGTGATAAAAAGAAAGAATAATTTTTGAGGTGACATGCACCATCAAAGACTTGATCAAAGTATTTGTAAAACATTTAAAGCTGGGATCATAGTACTTCAATCATAACATGAAAGACAAAGTTCTAGCAATAAGACAAAGAAACTATGATGCAACATGAAAAGGCACAAACAGAAGATTCATGAATAACAATGCTTTGCAAGATGTTTTTTTGTTTCACATAAACAAAACATAGCATAGTAGTATTCAGCTTGTCCCTCATGTAGAACTGTGAGCGAAAAACTAAGAGAGCTATGGTGACTAAGAGAGCAATAATGGCCATAATCATGTAGAGCGACAAAACATCATTGATCAAAGCATAAAGTGATACTACAAGTTGAAAACTAAAGGATCATAAAGGCTATGGTGACTTGAGATAGTCATGACATGGTGTGAGCATGTGCCAAGTCAACCCAAATAAAGCATCAAAGGAGAATACCACAATACTATGCTTTAATATGCTAAAACAACGCATGATTCATCCAAGGCACATTAAGCAATCTCAATTGTTTATAACAAGTCATGCTACAGAAAAGAATACTAAGCATAAAGCCAAAACAATATCAAGCATGGCATGACAAAGCATAGGCCATAGTCAAAAACAAGCTCTTTTTAGCACATAAGCATGAACTTTCCTACTCTTTTGCAAACCAAACCAAACTATTTGCAAACCAATGTATGAAAGAGGGGGTCCAACCAATTTATTCAGCAAACTAAACAAACCAAGCAAATGAAAAACCAAAACGAAAACGAAAAAGAAGACGCTCCAAGAACAACACAACTGTGCATGAAACAATAAAAATGAAGCGTTTGGAAGAAACCTGGGATTTTTATTGATTAAGAAGGGGATGCCTTGGGAATCCCCAAGCTTTGACGCTTGTACTTCTTGGATATTTCTTGGGGTGAAACGCGTGGCATCCCCAAGCTTGAGCCTTAGTCCATCCTTCATCTCATTACTCATTCCTTCCATACACCTGAAATTTTTCCTTCATACAAAACTTCACACAATCTTTATTAGCAACATTAGTGCACTCAAGATAAATAAGTCTTAAGGTTCAGTTCTAACACCAAATAAACTTCCATTAGAACACTAGCTACTGAAGCACTTCCATCAAAAAGCTCAATTCTCCAAAAGAACTCAAAAAGGAACCAACAAGAAGCAAATACAGAAAATGGCAGAAATCTGTCAAAACAGACCAGCAGGTAAAGACGAATTTTTTCGAAGACCTTATGTTGCTCAAATCAAAAGGTGTTGAACTAACGAAAGTTGGATAAACCTGGGGCAGAATCACAAAAATGCACGCCTCAAAAAGACGTTCAGAGATGTTACACGAATTTTTACGGTGAAGCACAGAAATCTGTTTCGGGACAACAACTTTCCCAATCATTACTTCTCTCTCATTAGAGGTTACTCTTGGCACAAAAAGAAAATAAAAAGGATAAGGAGCGGTTATTACTAAATTAATAACTTCCAAGACTCATCTAAAACTTTTAGGTTATCTCCCAATAAGTACGTTTCTTTAACGCCTTTAAGTTAGGCATAAGATGCAAAGAAAAAAGAATCAAGTGTTCTCAAATGAAAAAGCATTCAGACCAAATTTTGTTTTCATAGGAAAAGCAAAAGAAATCTTCTCTCTCTTCTTGGGGAAGTGTTCTATACCTTTCTTGAGTGGGAGTTGATATTTAATGGTGCCTTCTTTCATATCAATAATGGCACCAACAGTTCTAAGGAAAGGTCTTCCCAAAGTAATAGGACAAGAAGCATTGTATTCAACATCCAAAACATAGAAATCAACGGGGACATAGCATTGTTAACCATCATAAGAACATCATTAAGACTCCCCATGGGTTTCTTTTTAGTATTATCATCAAGTGGGACATTCAAATAACAATCTTCAAGTGGAGGAAAATCAAGCATATCATAAATCCTTCTAGGCATAATAGAAACACTACTATCAAGATCACATAAAGCTTTGAAATCAAAGTCATTCACTTTCATATTAATGATGGGTTCCCAACCATGTTCTTATTTTATAGGAATAGAAGCTTTATGTTTCATCTTTTCTTCTTTAATCTTTATGAGAGCATCAGTAATGTGTTTTGTAAAGGCCATGTTCATAGCACTAGCATTAGGACTTTTAGCAAGCTTTTGTAGGAACTTAATAACTTCAGAGATATTACAACCATCAAGATCAAAATCAAGTTTATCATCTAGAGTAGTAGAACTATTACTAGCCTCAACACTAGTGGTGGTAATAGTAGAAACACTAATGTTTCTAGCAATTTCATCTTCTCTTTCCCACTTAGCATATAATTCAGCTAATAGTCTAACATTTTCATCATTTCTTACTTGTATAGCATTAGTAGCTGCAAAGGGATTATCATTAGTTTCAGGTTTAGCAGCCATTTTATTAATCAATGAAGATTGAGCTTCAGACAAAGATGATATATTTATTTCAGGATTAGAGAGTTTCAATTGTAAACTAGGAATTTCCCTATTTAGACTCTCAAGTTGATGGCTAATGTTCTTCAAAATGATAGATTGTTCCTCCATAGTTTTAGTAAATAGTTGATTTTGCTCATATTGCATTTGCATGAAGTTCTTAGTAGCTCTTTCAACTTCTAAGATTCTTCCTTCACTAGGTAATCTAGGTTTACCATTATAACCATAAGTATTATTAGAAGGGTAGGGCCTATAATTGTTATTACCATAAACATTGTTGCCAAAATTGTTATTTCTTATGAAGTTCACATCAACTTGCTCTTCTTGAGGAACCAAAGAGGCTAAAGGAACATTATTTGGATCAATATGGGCTTTCCCATTAACAAGCATAGACATAATAATATCAATCTTATCACTCAAGGAGGAAGTTTCTTCAACAGAATTTACCTTCCTACCTTGTGGAGCTCTCTCAGTATGCCATTCAGAATAATTAACCATCATATTGTCCAGAAGTTTTGTTGCAGCACCCAAAGTAATGGTCATAAAGGTACCTCTAGTAGCAGAATCCAATAGGTTCCTTGAAGAGTAGTTCAATCCTGCATAAAAAGTTTGGATGATCATCCAAGCAGTCAGTCCATGAGTGGGACAATTCTTTACCAAAGATTTCATTCTTTCCCAAGCTTGAGCAACATGTTCATTATCAGATTGTTTAAACTTCATTATTTCACTTCTCATAGATATAATCTTAGAAGGAGGATAGTACTTTCCAATGAAAGCATCTTTGCATTTAGTCCAAGAATCAATACTATTCCTAGTTAAGGAATTCAACCATTCTTTAGCTTTTCCTCTTAAAGAGAAAGGAAACAATTTAAGCTTAATAATATCACCATCTACATCCCTATGCTTTTGCATCTCACAAAGTTCAACAAAGTTATTTAGATGGGCAGCAGCATCTTCATTACCAATACCAGAAAATTGTTCTCTCATAACAAGATTGAGCAAAGCAGGTTTTATCTCAAAGGAAGTATCTTCAGGCATAGGTGGAGCAATAGGTGTGCTCATGAAATCATTGTTGTTGGTGCTAGTGAAGTCACACAACTTAGTGTTTTCAAGAGTAGTCATTTTTTGTGTTTTCAAATAAGAAAGCAAACTAGTAAAACTATTTTTTTGTGTTTTTGATAACAAAACAAGCAAACAAAGCAAAAAGAAACTAAGCAAAACAAAAAAATAACAAAGTAAAGAGATTGGTTATGAGGGACTCCCCTTGTGAAGATGTCCTTGACTCCCCGGCAACGGCGCCAGAAAAATGCTGGTGCGGTGTTGACGTGGGAGTTTCTTCTTCTTCGTTCCCCGGCAACGGCGCCAGAAAAATGCTTGATGGCTCGTGGTTGATATAGAGCTCGTTGGGAACCCCAAGAGGACGGTATGATGAGCACAGAAGCAAGTTTCCCTCAGTTATGAAACCAAGGTTTAATCGAACCAGTAGGAGCAAGGAAACACCCCAAAGGTGTTGCTAGCTGAGCCTTGGCAGGGCGCACTACCGGTGCTAGTAGCAACGCGGAGACCTGCACAACACAACCACATAACTCTGTCCCCAACTTGCGATGAGGTTGTCAATCTCACCGTGTTTTTCTGAACACAAAGGATTAAACGTATCGAATGGAAGGAAGTAATAGTTTGCAGAAAGTAAACACAAAGCAGTAAACAGTTTATAAATTCTATGTAAAAGACAAGGACCGGGATCCATAGTTCACTAGAGGTGGCTCTCCTTAAGATAGATAACATGCTGGGTGAACAAATTACAGTGGGGCAATTGACAAACATCGAGAAAGCAATAGATGCATATACTAATGATCTTGACTCCTTTGGAACTTGATTGGGCATTACAACATTATACATAGACCGCCATCCAATTGCATCTATGACTACTAATCCACCTTCAGGTTATCATCCAAACCCCCTCCAGTATTAAGTTGCAAGACACAAATTATTGCTTTATATTGCGTGTAATGTAAACAATACGACTGTTCTATGAACAAAGGATTGTTGTTTTCTCCCTAGTAGAAACATCACATCTAGTTCCTTAGAGATTTCTATCACTTCCCTAGATTACCAGAGGCATGAACCCACTATCGAGCATAAATCCTAACTCTTGGAGTTGCTAGCATCTACTTGGCCAAGATAGCTACTAACAACGAAAAGCATGCAAGATCACAAATAACAAAGACATGATAGAATCAATAATCAATCTGAAATAGCATCTCCATATCCATCGGATCCCCGCAAACACAACATGCATAATTACAAATAGATGATCTTGATCATGAACGGAGCTCACAAGATCTAGACATGAAAGCACAAAGGAGGAGAACCAGCCATCTAGCTACTACATGGATCCGTAGTCCAAGGATGAACTACTCATGCATCACACCGGAGGCTTGCATGATGATGAAAAAGGCCTCCAGGGTGAATTCCCCTCTCCGGTAGGGTGCTAGGAAGAGCTTCAGATCCCTCCCGATCTAGGGATGGAGATGACGGCGGCTACAGACTCTTTCGTGGATTTTTGATCGGGCACTTAGGGTTTTCCTCCCGAGGGTATCTTATAGGTGGAAGGGGAGGCCGAGAGGGTGCCAGAGGCGGCCAGACCAGCCCCTAGCATGGGCCAGGCTGGGCCATGCGGCTAGGTGGTGTGGTGGCCCCCTGGCCCCTCTCCGTCTCGTATTCTGGCATCTGATGACTTCCAGAAAAATAGGCACTTTGGCTTTTGTCCCGTCCAATTCCGAGAATATTCATTTTCTGACTTTCCTGGAACCAAAAACTGCAGAAAACAGGTAGCTGGCACTGTGGCTCTTGTTAATAGGTTAGTCCAAGAAATCATATGAGAAGTACTCCAAAGTGTGGACAAAACACAAGAAAGTGGAGAAAACCAAGCATGGAACATCAAAAATTATAGATACATTTGCAATGTATCAGTCGCTTCGTCGCCCATCCCCTTGCCCTCTCCAATCTCCACCGTGCCATCGCTTCGTTGTCCAACCCCTCGCTCCCTCTCCAATCTCCACCACGCCGCCATGGAGATGCCCTCGCTGAACTTCTACGAGGCGGTGATGTTCGCGCACTTCGACATCCTCGCGCCGCCGGTCGCGACGGTGCCCCACGGATGTCGCATCAGCTATGCGGGGGTGCCGGTGGCTCCGCTCCTCGTCCCTGGCGGAGCCGTGATGGAGAGCGAAATCGCGGCGCGCAACCGCCAGATGCCCGCGTGGAAGAGGGCGCTACCCCGGTATGCGGCGGCCAGCCCGTACTGGCCAGCGCTGTTCAAGAAGGAGCGGAGGACAAGATTGGCAACCGCATCGTTTACGGGCGCATGGTGCACCAGGATCTCCGCAATCGAGAAGAGCGGGAGAGGTTCTGGTCCGTCCTTGGACAGACCAAGTTCACCGTCATTGCCACCGCTCGCCGCGAAGAGGTGCTCCGTCTCGCGTACAATGCAAAAATCGTGGAGGTTCCATCCGACGAAGACGAGGAAGCCAACGGCTCGGAGGACAGCGGCAGCGGAAGTGAAATTGTTGACTAGTGGTTGAATTAATGTAGGATGTGAAACCGTACCTTTGTTTAGAGGAATTTTTGGTTGAATTAATGAAATGCCTCGATTTAGATCTCTGTCTTGATTAATTTGTGGAAGAATTTGTGATTTAGATCAATTTCTGCCTCGATTTAGATCTCTGTCCCAGATCGGGAACGTGACCGTGGACCAAAGACCCCTTTTCTACTAGTGTATTCTGACATTGGTGGTTTTTTTAAACGTAATCTACGTGGATTTGGCTGCATGCAAATGGCACAACCACAATTTATAAAGTGGAAGCACGTACACCCGGTTACTGGAGATCCGAGAGCTTCGCCAGATGCAGGGGATGCAGGAGCATAGAGGCGGTGAGATAGACGGGCTCAAGATTAGGCCAAAAAGTGGTACCGATTTCCTCCTCATCTGGGCATTACCGGTGAGCACATTGATGTTTATGTTGCCACGTCGTTGTGCAGCATCTGAAATAAGTTGCTGCTTCGTGGAGTGTGGCAGCTTAAATAATTTATTTCTGTGCCCTTACATTCCGTTGTATTTGGAGACCTCCTGCCCCTCAGCAATCGTGGAACTGGTGGATCCTTGTTTTCAGATAGCAGTGGCACAATCACAATTTCAGATTCAACTACTGACTCGGGCGTTTCCAAACCCTAAGTCACGGTACATTTTACTCAGAGAACGTGGGTAGATTGTTTCGCCCAGCAACGTGCCACACATAGAGCTCCAGAATTTAACAGAATTACATATATAGGTTCAAGTTCAACACATTACTATGCATCTTCATTGCCAGCGGCCTTCTTCCGCAGCCTGGGTGCCAAGCCTTCATGTCCACTGGCTTCTTTATTTCCTGCCTTCTTCCTCTTTCTCGGTGCCAATTTTCTTAGCTTCGGACAATGGGCAATAGAATCGTGTACATCATCATCTTTCCACTCATTTTTAATTTCTTCGGGCAGCAAAATGACTGACCCGGCAGTCATGTTTCTAACCTTGCGGCGCTTCCTATCAAAGAAACAAGACTGTTGCACAACTGCCCAATATCTACAGAGTAAATAAAACAAAAATTACAATTCAGCACAAACATGCGAACCCCAAGCGACCTTTGCTTACCAGGAGCTAATTGGGTTCGAGCAACCACCCTGTCCAAGAATAGAAGGGCAACTCCCAGTTGCAGCAGCTTCCACATCCAGTACATGACATTTTAGGTCAAACATGGCAGCCAAAGCATACCTTTTCATCAACCCAATTAGATGACTATCACACGTTATAGGAACCATGATGCCACGTTCATCCATGAAGCTGAACTTTGTAGTCTGCTTTGGCCATAATTCAACATGATTACGCAGAGCAGCAACCATACCAGATATAGTGCAGATCTGCGCAGACGCTTCTTCCATCGTGAAACAATGGTGTCCATACCTCTTGCCCTTAGAGTCGTACCTGTAGAGGCTACCGTAACCAGGTAAGGGGGTCCGCGCAGATCCCACTTGACAGAAAACTGTGGACAAAATATGTTTGTCAGCGTTGGGCTAACAAACAATTTGAGGCTCAGTAGCCAGCTAGCAGTTATAATTAGTGCGAATAGCAAAGAGAAGGGTAGCTCACCCGCTTGTAGCCAGAACTTCTTCTTCCTTAATAGTAGGATCTTCCATCCTCCGAACTGCTCGGCTCGTCGGCGGCAGAGGCGGGCTAGAGCCTCGCAACGGCGGCTATGGCATGCTCCATTGGAGCTCAGTATCAGCGACTGGGCACAGCAACTGGGCGCAACAACTTGGCCTCGGAAGTCAAATATCCGAAGGAATCGTCCTGCCTGGAGGGTGTATTCCGACGCCGCCAGTGCTAGGGGAAAGCTGGGAGTGGATTCGTGAATTTGGTCAACGCACCATGCTCCTTTAGTATCTCGTTTTGCCTATGTGGTTGCCGCGTTGGTGCTCGCGTCACGGAAATATTACTGACATGAGGGTCCCGACCGTCTACTTCACGGGGCAGTTTCACGGCATGTTTGGATTTGAAAGACAAAGTTCTAGCAATAAGACAAAGAAACTATGATGCAACATGAAAAGGCATAAACAAAAGATTCATGAATAACAATGCTTTGCAAGACGTTTATTTTTTTCACATAAAGAAAACATAGCATAATAGTATTCAGCTTGTCCCTCATAGAGTAGCAAATATAAATGCATAGGACACCCTCAAAGTTCATAAGAGTGACTAGATACAAATACTTTAAAACAAGCAATATCAAGTTATGCATCTATCAACTAGTCTTGGGACAATGCACATAGAACTAAGAATGGCCACTATGCTCTCAAAGTAGGTGCATAAAGGTAGAAGGTGGAGACTTAATATAATGGTGGAAGAAAGGATTCAAGTCTCATAAAGAGCTTCCAAAAATTATGGTACTTATAGCTTTCAGCTCTCAGTGCCCCTATCATAAGCATCTTGAAGGTGATTAAGGTTAAAGTGACACAACTAAGAGGATATGCTTGACAAGTTATAAACCGAAATCTCATGCCCCTTACTTACGAAGACCGAACCTCATGCTACTCAACTTTAGTCACAAGTAAGCTCTTTTCATTGTAAGTACATATGTATCATAAAGAACTGCCAACGGGGTACCCCTTGCACATGATACAGGAGCTATCCCATAATCAAAATGACAAGGCAAGCAGACAATGAGCATCTCGGCGATCTTTTTATTTACTATTTGCATAGGTTTTTATTGAGGATGCTCCATAGATTGCTCATTATGGTGATGCTGCAAGTTTCCACCATGATTAGGCATGGCTTAGGCTAGCGGCCCAGGCGTTTCTCTAACACACATACAAAGTCCATGATCTTACAAGTTCCACTTTTATTTCACACCGCCGGGATCCATAAGCAAACGAACATGATATCAACGGGGTACAAAGTACAAGTGCAATGTTGAAAGCGTTCCCCATGATACATGGTTCTGCTAACTTCAACTTATAAAGCGCAAGCATATACGCAACAAAGAAGGACCCAATGGTTCAAGTTTATTAAATGCAAAAAAGTAAAGTGTGCCATCAAGTTCGTGAGAGCTTTAATCACTAGTTTTCTCATACCAAGTTTAATTCGGAAGGTAAACAAAAGCATGAATATACTTGGAATAGCATAAGCTAGCAGTTAGGTATGGTGGACTCTTTGGAATAACTTGGTTTAGGGAGCTGGATGCATGAGTGGAACTCATACTTGGTTGTGGAGGCTAGCAAAAGACTGGGAGCGACAAACTGAGAGAGCAATAATGGCCATAATCATGCAGAGCGACAAAACATCATTGATCAAAGCATAAAGTGATACTACAAGTTGAAAACTAAAGGATCATAAAGGATATGGTGACTTGGGATAGTCATAACATGGTGTGAGCATGCGCCAAGTCAGCCCAAATAAAGCATTGAAGGAGAATACCACAATACTATGCTTTAATATGCTAAAACAGCGCATGATTCATCCAAAGCACATTAAGCAATCTCAATTGTTTATAAGAAGTCATGCTACAACAAAGAATACTAAGCATAAATCCAAAACAATATCAAGCATGGCATGACAAAGCACAGGCCACCGTCAAAAACAAGCTCTCTTTACCACTTAAGCATGAGCTTTCCTACTCTTTTCCAATCCAAACCAAACTATTTGAAAACCAATGCATGAAAGAGGGGGTCCAACCAATTTATTCAGTGAACTAAGCAAACCAAGCAAACGAAAAACCAAAACGAAATTTAAAAAGAAGACGCTCCAAGAACAACACAACTGTGCATGAAACAATAAAAATAAAGCGTTTGGAAGAAACCTGGAATTTTTATTGATGAAGAAGGGGATGCCTTGGGTATCCCCAAGCTTGACGTTTGTACTTCTTGGATATCTCTTGGGGTGACACGCGTGGCATCCCCAAGCTTGAGCATTAGTCCATTCTTCATCTCCTTACATCATTCTCACCATACACCAGAAATTCTTCCTTCATACAAAACTTCACACAATCTTTATTAGCAACATTAGTGCACTCAAGATAATAAGTCTTTAGGTTCAGTTTCAACACCAATAAAACTTCCATTAAAACACAAGCTACTGTAGCACTTCCCTAAAAAATCTCAATTCCCCAAAGAGAACTCAAAAAGGAACCAACAAGAAGCAAATGCAAATAATGGCAGAAATCTGTCAAAACAGACCAGCAGGTAAAGACAAATTTTTTCAAAGACCTTCTGTTACTAAGATCAAAAAGTGTTGATCTAACGAAAGTTAGATAACAACCTAGGGCAGAAGCACAAACATTCACGCCTCAAAAGGACATACAGAGATTTTACACGATTTTTTACGGTGAACCACATAAATCTGTTTCGGGGCAGCAACTTTCCCAATCATTACTTCTCTCTCATTAGAGGTTACTCTTGGCACAAAAAGCAAATAAAAAGGATAAGGAGCGGTTATTACAGAGGTAATAACTTCCAAGACTCAACTAAAACTTTTGGGTTATCTCCCAATAAGTACTTTTATTTAACGCCTTTAAGTTAGGCATGATAATTTTGATGATGCTCACATAAAAAATATGTATTGAAGTAAAAGAGAGCATCAAGAAGCAAACTCAAAGCACATTTAAGTCTAACCCACTTCCTATGCATTGGAATCTTGTAAAGAAACAACTCATGAAAGCACAAAGCAACAAGCATAGTAAAGCAAAACAAGTGCAACTTCAAGACTTTCAACATAAAGAGGGGAAACTTAATATTGTTGAGACACATAAAACCATGTTTCCCTCTCTCATAATAACTTTCAGTAGCATCATGAATAAAATTAACAATATAACTATCACAAGAAACATTCTTATCATGTGCCACATGCATAAAAGAATTATTACTCTCCCTATAAGCATAGTCATTCTTATTAATTATAGTGGGAGAAAATTCAACAAAATAGATATCATTATTATTCTCATCGCCATAATAATCAAATATAGGAGGCATATTGTAATCATAATCAATTTTCTCCTCAATAGTAAGTGGACTGAAAATATCATATTCATCATTGTAATCATCATATATTGGAGGCATAGTATCATCAAAGTAAATTTTCTCCTCCATGCTTGGGGGACTAAAAATATCGTGCTCATCAAAACCAGCTTCCCCAAGCTTAGACTTTTCCATAGCATTAGCAATAATGGTGTTCAAATAATTCATACTAATAACATTGCTATTAGCATGCAAATAAAATTCCATGGGTTTTTAATTTTATCTTCAAACACTTCATGTCGTAACTCAAGATAAATACTATAAAGCTCTCTAATTTTGTTGTTGTTTTCCATTAAGCCTAACTAGTGAAAATAAAAACAAGAAACAAAAAGACAACATTGTAGAATCTAAAGGAAATAACTTTGAGCACTCACACCGGAGGATGTCAGTACCTTTTACCTTACCTCCCCGGCAACGGCGCCAGAAAAATAGTTTTTCTGGTGCGGTGTTGACGTGGGAGTTTCTTCTTCTTCGTTCCCCGACAAAGGCGCCAGAAAATAGCTTCATGTCTACGCAGTTATATTCTTGTAGACAGTTGTTCGGCCTCCAAGTGCAGAGGTTTGTAGAACAGCAGCAAGTTTTCCCTTAAGTGGATCACCCAAGGTTTATCGAACTCAGGGAGGAAGTGGTCAAAGGTATTCCCTCTCAAGCAATCCTGCAATCAAGATACAAGAAGTCTCTTGTGTCCCCAACACACCCAATACACTTGTCAGGTGTATAGGTGCACTAGTTCGGCGAAGAGATAGTGAAATACAAGTGGTATGGATAATTATAAGTGGTAACGGTGATAGAAAATAGCTTGATGGCGTGGAAAAGACTAAAGTAAAACTGAAATAAAGATAGAAGCAAGCAAACATGTAATAGATCTAATAGCAAACGGTGTTTCAGTGCTTAGAAACAAGGCCTAGGGATCATACTTTCACTAGTGAACACTATCATATAAATATATTCTCTTTATGATACTACTCTTAACTACTCTATGATTGAACACTCTAATCGATGGTAGGGCTATAACACCACACCTCAAAGTTTGCTTTCCGCATCTAGATAACCCCACATTGTCACCTTGAGCACTAGATGGTTCCAACAAACACCACAATTTCATAGAGACATCCAACTCCAAATATAACTCATAACAAGTATTTGTAATCTGTAGCCTAAGTGCCACCATGGTGTGCACACTGTCAACTTCACACACATGGGGAGAGCAGAGATCTATTAAAGCACTTGAGTAGCAAGGTAGATCTACTTGATTACAAAGCTCATGATCACAATATGACCATGCATAGAGAGAGATGAACACATAGCTACCGGTAGAACCCTTAGCCTCGAGGAGGAACTACTCCCTCATCATCATGGGAATCAGCAACAACGATGGAGATGGTGGTGGAGATCGATGGAGATGGCTCCGGGGGTACTTCCCCATCCCGGCAGGGTGCCGAAATAGAGACTTTCTGTCCCCCGACTATCCCCTTCGGTGGCGGCGGCGCTGCGGAACTTTGCGTGGCTAGAGGCTTGATGATTTAGGGTTTTCGCATCGGGGGCTTCTTATAGGCGAAATGGCAAGGTTGGTGGAGGTCGGAGGGGCCCACACCACCTGGTGGCGCGGCCAGGGTGGACCTATGCCACCCTATGGTGTGGCTAGCCCCTGACACCTCTCCGTCTCGTCTTCTGGCTCCGTGTTCCCCTCGATGAAATATTGACTTTGGCTTTTGTCCCGTCCAATTCCGAGAATATTCATTTTCTGATTTTATGGAACCAAAAACAGCAGAAAACAGGCAACTGGCACTATGGCATCTTGTTAATAGGTTAGTTCCAGAAAATGCATAAAAGTATCTCCAAATGTAGACAAAACATAAGAAAGTAGATACTAAACAAGCATGGAACATCAAAAATTATAGATATGTTAGCAACATATCAGTAACAATGCATTGAAAGACGTTTGTTTATTTCCCATATAGAAAACATAGCATAGTGGCAATCAGCTTATCCCTCATGGAGTAGCAAAACATAAATGCATAGGACACCTTCAAAGTTCATAAGGGTGACTAGATACAAATAGTTTAAGAACAAGCAATATCAAAGTTATGAATCAATCAACAAGTTTTGGGACAATGCACATTAAACTAAGAATGGCCACTATGCTCTCTCAATAGGTGCATAAATATAGAAGATGGAGACTCAACATAAAAGTAAAAGAAATGCCTTCATAGAAGGAAGCCGGGATTCAAGTCTAATAAAGAGCTTCCAAAAATTATGGTACTTATTAGCTTTCAGCTCTCATTGCCCCTATCATAAGCATCCTGAAGTGATTAAGGTTAAAGTGAACAAACTATGGAGTATATGCTTGACAAAGTATAAGTTGGCAATCTCATGTCCCTTGAATACGAGGGCCGCTCCTCATGCTACTCAAGTTTAGTTACCGGTAAGTTCTTGTCATAGTAAGTACATGTGTATCATAGAGAACCGCCAACAGGGTACCCCTTGCCCGATGATACGGAAGAATCCCCATATCAAAAATGACAAGGCAAGCAGACAATAAGCATCTCAGCGATCTTCTTATTTACCATGGGAAAATGGTGATTTTTTCTCTCTTTCCTCTTTTCTCATCTTTTTTTTCTTTTTTCTCAATCTCTATCTCTTTTTTTATAAGAAGAATGACTCATAGATTGCTCATTATGGTTACGCTGCAGGTTTCCACCATGATTAGGCATGGATTAGACCAATTGCCCAGGCGTTTCTCTAACACACATACATAACTCCATGGACTTACAAGCTTCCATTTTATTTCACACCGACGACATCCATAAACAAAAGAGCATGATATCAACTAGGTACAATGTACAAGTACAATGTTGAAAGCATTCTCCATAACAACATGGTTCTGCTAATCCCCAACGTATAAGTGCAAGCATATACAACATAGATGACACAATGGTTCAAGTTTATTAGGGGCAAGAAAAGTAAAGTGTGCCATCAAGTTTGTGAGAGCTTTAATCACTAATTTTCACATAACAAGTTTAATTCAGAAGGTAGATAAAAACATGAATATACTTGGAATAGTAAATGCTAATAGGTAGGTATGGTGGACTCTTTCGAATAACTTGGTTTTATTTGGAGTTGGATGCATGATTGGAACTCATACTTGGTATGGAGGCTAGAAAAAGATTGGGAGCGACCAACTAAGAGAGCAATAATGGCCATAATCATGCAAAGCGACAAAACATCATTAATTAAAGCATAAAGTGATATTACAAGTCAAAAACTAAATGATCATAGAGGCAATGATGACTTGGTATAGTCTTAACATGGTGTGAGCATGCGCCACGTCAACCCAAATGAAGGATCAAAGGATAATACCACAATAGTATGCTTTTTATATGCTAAAACAACGCATGATTCTTTCAAAGTACATTAAGCAATCTCAATTGTTTATAAACATGTCATGCTACAGCAAAAATCACTAAGAATAAAGCCAAAACAATACCAAGCATGACATGATAAAGCCTAGGCCACAGTCAAAAACAAGCTCCTTTTATACCACTTAAGCATGAACTTTTCCTACTCTTTTCCAATCAAAATCAACTTATTTGAAAGCACTCACAAAGATAATAATAAATAAAGATCAGTGAGCTTGTCTCACAAATCCAAAAATAAGAACTAAAAAGTTCTAAACTGAAAGCACAAGAAAACTAAGGCTAAACACAATGCTAGCAAAAGAGAACACTCATAGAACAATAAGAGTGAAAACTAGAGTGTTCTAGGCAATGAATAACGGGGTGTGTGATACATTGCAAATGTATCTATAATTTTTGATGTTCCATGCTTGGTTTTATCCACTTTCTTGTGTTTTTTCCACACTTTGGAGTACTTTTCATATGATTTCTTGGACTAACCTATTAACAAGAGCCATAGTGTCAGCTGCCTGTTTTCTACTGTTTTTGGTTCCAGGAAAGTCAGAAAATGAATATTCTCGGAATTGGACAGGACAAAAGCCAAAGTGCCTATTTTTCCGTAAGTCATCAGATGCCAGAATACGAGACGGAGAAGGGCTAGGGGCCAGCCACACCACCTGGCCATGCGGCCAGGCCTGGCCCGCGCCAGGGGGTGGTCCGGCCAACCCCAGCACCCCCTTGGCCTGTCCTTCCGCCTATATATTGCCCTCAGGACGAAAACCATAAGTACCCGATCAAAAATCCATGAAAGAGTCTGTAGCCACCGTCATCTCCATCCCTAGATCGAGGGGGATCTGAAGCTCTTCCCGGCACCCTGCCAGAGAGGGGAATTCACCCTGGATGCCTTCTTCATCACCATGCAAGCCTCTGGTGTGATGCGTGAGTCGTTCATCTTTCGACTACGGATCCATGTAGTAGCTAGATGGCTGGTTCTCCTCCTTTGTGCTTTCATGTCTAGATCTTGTGAGCTCCGTTCATGATCAAGATCATCTATTTGTAATTTTGCATGTTGTGTTTGCGGGGATCCGATGGATATTGAGATGCTATTTCAGATTGATTATTGATTCTATCATGTCTTTGTTATTTGGGATCTTGCATGCTTTTCGTTGTTAGTGGCTATCTTGGCCAAGTAGATGCTAGCAACTCCAAGAGTTAGTATTTATGCTCGATAGTGGGTTCATGCATCTGGTAATCAGGGGAAGTGACAGAAATCTCTAAGGTACTAGATGTGTTGTTGCTACTACGGAGAAACAGCAATCCTTTGTTCATAGAACAATCGTATTTTTTACTTTACACGCAATTCGTAAAGCAATAATCCGTTGCTTGCAACTTAATACTGGAAGGGGTTCGGATGATAACCTGAAGGTGGATTATTAGTCATAGATGCAGTTGGATGGCGGTCTATGTATAATGTTGTAATGCCCAATCAAGTTCCAAAGGAGTCAAGATGATTAGTATATGCATGTATTTCTTTCTTGATGTTTTTCAATTGCCCCGCTGTAATTTGTTCACCCAGCATGTTATATATCTTAAGGAGAGCCACCTCTAGTGAACTATGGATCCCGGTCCTTTCTTTTACATACAATCTACAAACTATTTACTGCTTTGTGTTTACTTTCTACAAACTTTTACTTCCTTCCATTCGATACGTTTAATCCTTTGTTTTCAGCAAAACCGGTGAGATTGACAACCTCATCGCAAGTTGGGGACAAAGTTCTGTGGTTGTGTTGTGCAGGTCTCCATGTTGCTACTGGCACCGGTAGTGCGCCCAGCCAAGGCTCAGCTAGTAACACATTTGGGGTGTTTCCTTGCTCCTACTGGTTCGATTAAACCTTGGTTTCATAACCGAGGGAAACTTACTGATGTGCTCATCATACCTTCCTCTTGGGGTTCCCCAACGAGCTCTACATGAACACCGAGCCATCAAGCATTTTTCTCGCGCCGTTGCCGGGGAGTCAAGGACATCTTCACAAGGGGAGTCCCTCATAACCAATCTCTTTACTTTGTTATTTTTTTGTTTTGCTTAGTTTCTTTTTGCTTTGTTTGCTTGTTTCTTTATCAAAAAACACAAAAAAATTAGTTTTACTAGTTTCCTTTCTTATTTGAAAACCCCCAAAAAATGACTACTCTTGAAAACACTAAGTTGTGTGACTTCACTAGCACCAACAACAATGATTTTATGAGCACACCTATTGCTCCATATGTGCCTGAAGATACTTTCTTTGAGATAAAACCTGATTTACTCAATCTTGTTATGAGAGAACAATTTTCTGGTATTAGTAATGAAGATGTTGCTGCCCATCTAAATAACTTTGTTAAACTTTGTGAGATGCAAATGCATAGGGATGTAGATGGTGATATTATTAAGCTGAAATTGTTTCCTTTCTCTTTGAGAGGAAAAGCTAAAGAATGGTTGAATTCCTTAACTAGGAATAGTATTGATTCTTGGACTAAATGCAAAGATGCTTTTATTGGAAAATACTATCCTCCTGCTAATATTATATCTATGAGAAGTGAAATAATGAAGTTTAAACAATCTTAATGAGCATGTTGCTCAAGCTTGGGAAAGAATGAAATCTTTTGTAAGGAATTGTCCCACTCATGGACTGACTGCTTGGATGATCAACCAAACTTTTTATGCAGGATTGAACTATTCTTCAAGGAACCTATTGGACTCTGCTGTTGGAGGTACCTTTATGACCATTACTTCGGGTGCTGCAACAAAACTTCTGGACAATATGATGGTTAATTATTCTAAATGCCATACTGAGAGAGCTCCACAAGGTAAGAAGGTAAATTCTGTTGAGGAAACCCCCTCCTTGAGTGATAAAATAGATATTATTATATATATGCTTGTTAATGGGAAAGCCCATATTGATCCAAATAATGTTCCTTTAGCCTCTTTGGTTGCTCAAGAAGAGCAAGTTGATGTGAACTTCATAAGAAATAACAATTTTAGAAACAATGCCTACAGGAACAATTTTGGTAACGACAATTATAAGCCATATCCTCCCAAACATGGTAATGCTTATGGAAATTCTTACAACAATAATAGGAGTGCACCCTCTGAACTTGAAGTTATGCTTAAAGACTTTATTAGTAAACAAACTGCTTTCAATAAAACTATTGAGGAAAAACTCACTAATGTTGAAAGAAATATAGCATCTTTGGTTGAAGCTCAATCTTCTTTCAATAAAATGGCTGCTAAACCTGAAACTAATGATAATCCCTTTGTAGCTGCTAATGCTATACAAGTAAGAATTGATGGAAATGTTAGACTATTAGCTGAATTACATGCTAAGTGGGAAAGAGAAGATGAAATTGCTAGAAACATTTGTGTTTCTACTATCACCACCACTAGTGTTGAGGCTAGTAATAGTTCTACTACTCTAGATGATAAATTTGATTTTGATCTTGATGGTTGTAATATCTCTGAAGTTATTAAGTTCCTGCAAAAGCTTGCTAAAAGTCCTAATGCTAGTGCTATGAACATGGCCTTTACAAAACATATTACTGATGCTCTCATAAAGATTAAAGAAGAAAAGATGAAACATAAAGCTTCTATTCCTATAAAACAAGAAGATGGTTGGGAACCCATCATTAGTATGAAAGTGAATGACTTTGATTTCAAATCTTTATGTGATCTTGATAGTAGTGTTTCTATTATGCCTAGAAGGATTTATGATATGCTTGATTTGCCTCCACTTGAAGATTGTTATTTGAATGTCCCACTTGATGACATACTAAAAAGTCATGTGGAGTCTTAATGATGTTCTTATTATGGTTAACAATGCCTATGTCCCCGTGGATTTCTATGTTTTGGATATTGAATGCAATGCTTCTTGTCCTATTACTTTGGGAAGACCTTTTCTTAGAACTGTTGGTGCCATTATTGATATGAAAGAAGGCACCATTAAATATCAACTCCCACTCAAAAAAGGTATAGAACACTTCCCTAAGAAGACAGAGAAGATTTCTTTTGCTTCTCCTATGAAAACAAAATTTGGTCTTAATGCTTCTTCATTTGAGAACACTTGATCCTTTTTCTTGCTTCTTATGCCTAACTTAAAGGCGTTAAAAAAAGTACTTATTGGGAGATAACCCAAAAGTTTTAGTTGAGTCTTGGAAGTTATTACTTCAGTAATAACCTCTCCTTATCCTTTTTATTTGCTTTTTGTGCCAAGAGTAACCTCTAATGAGAGAGAAGTAATGATTGGGAAAGTTGCTGTTCCGAAACAGATTGATGTGCTTCACTGTAAAAATTTGTGTAAAATCTCTGAACGTCCTTTTGAGGCGTACATTTTTGTTCTTCTGCCCCAGGTTGTTATCTAATTTTCTTTAGTTCAACACTTTTTGATTTGAGGAACAGAAGGTCTTCGAAAAAATTCGTCTTCACCTACTAGTCTGTTTTAATAGATTTCTGCCATTTTCTGCATTTGCTTCTTGTTGATTCCTTTTTGAGTTCTTTTGGGGAATTGAGCTTTTTGAGGGAAGTGCTTCAGTATCTAGTGTTCTAATGGAAGTTTATTGGTGCTATAAATGGACCTTAAGACTTATTATCTTGAGTGCACTAATGTTGCTAATAAAGATTGTGTGAAGTTTTGTATGGAGGAAAATTTTCAGATGTATGGAAGGAATGAGTAATGAGATGAAGGATGGACTAATGCTCAAGCTTGGGAATGCCACGCATGTCACCCCAAGAAATATCCAAGAAGTACAAGCGTAAAAGCTTGGGGATGCCCAAGGCACCCCCTTCTTCATCAATAAAAATCCTAGGTTTCTTCCAAACGCTTCATTTTTATTGTTTCATGCACAGTTGTATTGTTCTTGGAGTGTCTTCTTCTTCATTTTTTTTGATCTTGTTTGCTTAGTTTTCTAAATAAATTGGTTGGACACCCTCTTTCATACATTGGTTTGCAAATAGTTTGGTTTGGTTTGGAAAATAGTAGGAAAGTGTATGCTTATGTGGTAAAAAGAGCTCGTTTTTGAATGTGGCCTATGCTCTATCATGCCATGCTTGATATTGTTTTGGCTTTATGATTAGTATTCTTTGCTGTAGCATGACTTGTTATAAACAATTGAGATTGCTTAATGTGCCTTGGATGAATCATGCGTTGTTTTAGCATATTAAAGCATAGTATTGTGGTATTCTCCTTTGATGCTTTATTTGGGTTGACTTGGCACATGCTCACACCATGTCATGACTATCTCAAGTCACCATAGCCTTTATGATCCTTTAGTTTTCAACTTGTAGTATCACTTTATGCTTTGATCAATGATGTTTTGTCGGCTTATAACTTGTCAAGCATATCCTCTTAGTTGTGTCACTTTAACCTTAATCACCTTCAAGATGCTTATGATAGGGGCAATGAGAGCTGAAAGCTATAAGTATCATAATTTTTGGAAGCTCTTTATGAGACTTGAATCCCTACTTCCTTTTATGAAGGCCTTTCTTCCACCATTATATTGAGTCTCCACCTTCTACCTTTATGCACCTACTTTGAGAGCATAGTGGCCATTCTTAGTTCTATGTGCATTGTCCCAAGACTTGTTGATTGATGCATACCTTGATATTGCTTGTTTTAAACTATATCTATCTGGTCACTCTTATGAACTTTGAAGGTGTCCTATGCAATTATATTTGATACTCTATGAGGGACAAGCTGAATACTATTATGCTATGTTTTCTTTATGTGAAACAAACAAACGTCTTGCAAAGCATTGTTATTCATGAATCTTTTGTTTGTGCCTTTTCATGTTGCATCATAGTTTCTTTGTCTTATTGCTAGAACTTTGTCTTTCATGTTTTGATTAAAGTACTATGATCCCAACTTTGAATGTTTTACAAATACATTGATCAAGTCTTTGATGGTGCATGTCACCTCAAAAAAATTTCTTTTTTTATCACTTACCTACTCGAGGACGAGCATGAGTTAAGCTTGGGGATGTTGATACATTGCAAATGTATCTATAATTTTTCCATGCTTGGTTTTATCCACTTTCTTGTGTTTTGTCCACACTTTGGAGTACTTTTCATATGATTTCTTGGACTAACCTATTAACAAGAGCCACAGTGCCAACTGCCTGTTTTCTGCTGTTTTTGGTTCCAGGAAAGTCAGAAAATGAATATTCTCGGAATTGGACAGGACAAAAGCCAAAGTGCCTATTTTTCCGGAAGTCATCAGATGCCAGAATACGAGACGGAGAAGGGCTGGGGGCCAGCCACACAACCTGGCCGTGCGGCCAGGCCTGGCCTGTGCTAGGGGGTGGTCTGGCCGACCCCAGCACCCCCTCATTCCGCCTATATATTACCCTCGAGACGAAAACCCTAAGTACCCGATCAAAAATCCACGGAAGAGTCTGTAGCCGCCGTCATCTCCATCCCTAGATCGGGGGGGGGGGTCTGAAGCTCTTCCCGGCACCCTGCCGGAGAGGGGAATTCACCTTGGAGGCCTTCTTCATCACCATGCAAGCCTCCGGTGTGATGTGTGAGTAGTTCATCTTTGGACTAAGGATCCATGTAGTAGCTAGATGGCTAGTTCTCCTCCTTTGTGCTTTCATGTCTAGATCTTGTGAGCTCCGTTCATGATCAAGATCATCTATTTATAATTCTGCATGTTGTGTTTGCGGGCATCCGATGGATATTGAGATGCTATTTCAGATTGATATTGATTCTATCATGTCTTTGTTATTTGTGATCTTGCATGCTTTCATTGTTAGTAGCTATCTTGGCCAAGTAGATGCTAGCAACTCCAAGAGTTAGTATTTATGCTCAATAGTGGGTTCATGCCTCTGGTAATCTGGGGAAGTGACAGAAATCTCTAAGGTACTAGATGTGCTGTTGCTACTAGGGAGAAAACAACAATCCTTTGTTCATAGAACAATCGTATTGTTTACACGCAATTCATAAAGAAATAATCTGTTGCTTGCAACTTAATACTGGAGGGGGTTTGGATGATAACTTGAAGGTGTATTATTAGTCATAGATGCAGTTGGATGGCAGCCTATGTATAATGTTGTAATGCCCAATCAAGTTCCAAAGGAGTCAAGATGATTAGTATATGCATGTATTGCTTTCTCGATGTTTGTCAATTGCCCCGCTGTAATTTGTTCACCCAGCATGTTATCTATCTTAAGGAGAGCCACCTCTAGTGAACTATGGATCCCGGTCCTTTCTTTTACATACAATCTACAAACTGTTTACTGCTTTGTGTTTACTTTCTACAAACTTTTACTTCCTTCCATTCGGTACGTTTAATCCTTTGTTTTCAGCAAAATCGGTGATATTGACAACCTCATCGCAAGTTGGGGACAAAGTTCTGTGGTTGTGTTGTGCAGGTCTCCACATTGCTACTAGCACCGGTAGTGCGCCCTGCCAAGGCTCAGCTAGCAACACCTTTGGGGTGTTTCCTTACTCCTACTGGTTCGATTAAACCTTGGTTTCATAACTGAGGGAAACTTGTTGTTGTGCTCATCATACCTTCCTCTTGGGGTTCCCCAACAAGCTCTACATCAACACCGAGCCATCAATGTGTCTCTCTCAAAAAAAGTATGCTGGGATCCAACCAACTTATTCAAGCAAACTAATCAAATGAAAACCAAAAACAAAAACGAAGACGCTCCAAGAACAACACAACTGTTCATGAGACAATAAAAATAAAGTGTTTGGAAGAAACCTGTGATTTTTATTGATGAAGAAGGGGATGCCTTGGGCATCCCCAAGCTTTGACGCGTGTACTTCTTGGATATTTCTTGGGGTGACATGGGTGGGATCCCCAAGTTTGAGCTTTTGTCCATACTTCATCTCATCACATTACTCTTCCCTACACTTAAAAATGTCTTTCATACAAAACTTCACATAATCTTTATTAACAACATTAGTGTACTCAAGATAATAAGTCTTTTGGTTTAGTTTCAACACAAGTAAAACTTCAATTAAAACATAAGCTACTGTAGCACTTCCTTTAAAAAGTTCAAATGATCAAAGAGAACTCAAAGAGAAAGAGATTAAGAGGCAAATACAAATAATGGCAGAAATCTGTCAAAACAGACCAGCAGGTAAAAACCAATTTTTTCGAAGACCTTATGTTGCTCAAATCGAAAAGTATTGAACTAAAGAAAGTTAGATAACAACCTGGGGTAGAAGCAAAAAAAATTACACCTCAATTCGACGTACAGATATTGTACGCGAATTTTTACAGCAAAGCACAAAAATCTATTTCAGGACAACAATTTTCTAAAGTCTTACTTCTCTCTCATTAGAGGTTACTCTTGGCACAAAAACCACACAAAAAGGATAAGGAGCGGTTATTATAGAAGTAATAACTTCCAAGACTCAACAAAAGATTCCTATTTTTTTGGATTATCTCCTAATGAGTGCTTTTCTTTAACGCCTTTGAGCCAGGCATGATAATTTCAATGATGCTCACATAAGAAATATGAATTTAGAGTAAAATAGAGCATCAAGAAGCAAATATAAAACACATTTAAGTCTAACACACTTCCTACAAAAAATAATCTTGTAAATAAACAAGTCATGAAAGCACAATGCAACAAGCATAGGAAAGCAAAACAAGTGCAACTTCAAAATTTTCAACATAAAGAGAAGCTTAATATTGTTGTGATGCATAAAACCATGTTTCCCTCTCTCATAATAACTTTCAGTAGCATCATGAATAAAATTAACAATATAACTATCACATAAAACATTCTTATCATGAGCCACATGCATAAAATAATTAATACTCTTCTCATAAACATAGTCATTCTTATTAATCATAGTGGGAGCAAATTCAACAAAATAGCTATCATTATTATTCTCATCACCATAATCATCAAATATAGGAGGCATATTGTAATCATAATTTTTTTTTTCTCAATAGTAGGTGGACTGAAGAAATATCATACTCATCATTGTAATCATCATAAATTGGAGGCATAGTATCATCAAAGTAAAAAATTCCTCCGTGCTTGGGGGACTAAAAATATCATGCTCATCAAAACCAACTTCCCCAAGCTTAGACCTTTCCAAAGCATTAGCAATAATGGTGTTTAAAGAATTCATACTAATAACATTGCTATTAGCACGGAAATAAAGTTCCATAGGTTTTTTAATTTTCTCTTCAAACACTTCATGTCCTAACTCAAGATAAATACTATAAAGCTCTCTAATCTTTTTGTTGTTTTCCATTAAGCCTAACTAGTGAAAATAAAAACAAGAAACAAAAAGATATAATTACAGAATCTAAAAGAAATAACTTCGAGCACTCACACACACCAGCAATAGTGCTAGAAGATAGCTTAGTAGCCATATGATGTGAGTACCTTTTACCTTACCTCCCTGGCAACGGCACCAAAAAATAGCTTGATGTCTACGCACTTCTATTCTTATAGACAGTTATTGGGCCTCCAAGTGTAGAGGTTTGTAGAACAGCAACAAGTTTCTCTTAAGTGAATTACCTAAGGTTTATCGAACTCAGGGAGGAAGTGGTCAAAGGTATCCCTCTCAAGCAACCCTGCAATCAAGATACAAGAAGTCTCTTGTGTCCCCAACACACCCAATACACTTGTCAGGTGTATAGGTGCACTAGTTCAGCGAAGAGATAGTGAAATACAAGTCGTATGGATAATTATAAGTGGTAACGGTGCTAGAAAGAGCTTGACGGGTAAGAAGTGACTAAAGGCAAACTGAAATAAAGATGGCAGTAAGCAAACATGTAACAGATCTAGTTGCAAATGGTGTTTCAATGCTTAGAAATAAGGCCTAGGGATCATACTTTCACTAGTGAACACTCTCATATAAATATCTTCTCTTTATGATACTACTCTGAACTACTCTCCGGTTGGACACTCTAATCCATGGTAGGGCTATAACAACACTCCTCAAAGTTCGCTTTCCCCATCTAGATAACCCCACACTATCAGCTTGAGCGCTAGATGGTTCCAACAAACACCACAATTTCATAAAGACATCCAACTCCAAATATAACTCATAACAAGTATTTGTAATCTCTAGCCTAAGTGCCACACGGTGTGCACACTGTCAACTTCACACACGTGGGGAGAGCAGAGATCTATTAAAGCATTTTAGTAGCAAAGTAGATCTACTTGGTTACAAAGCTCATGATCACAATATGATCATGCATAGAGAGAGATGAACACATACCTACCGGTAGAACCCTTAGCCTCGAGAGAGAACTACTCCCTCCTTATCATGGGAATCAGCAACGGCGATGGAGATGGTGGTGGAAATCGATGGAGATGGCTCCTAGGGCACTTCCCCGTCCCGGTAGGGTGCCGGAACAGAAACTTTCTATCCCCCGAATCTCCCCTTCGGTGGCGGTGACGGCGCTGCGGAACTTTTCGTGGCTGGAGGCTGGATTTTTTAGGGTTTCTGCATCGGAGGCTACTTATAGGCGAAAGGGCAAGGTCGATGGATGCTAGAGGGGCCCACACCACCTGGTGGCGCGGCCAGGGGGGACCCACGCCACCCTATGGTGTGGCCAGCCCCTGGCCCCTCTCTGTCTCGTCTTCTGGCTTCGTGAGTCTTCCAGTAAAATATCGGCTTTGGATTTTGTCCGGTCTAATTCCGAGAATATTTCTTTTCCAGCTTTTCTGAAACCAAAAACAGCAGAAAATAGGCAACTAGCACTATGGCATCTTGTTAATAGGTTAGTTTCAGAAAATGCATAAAAGTATCTCCAAATTTAGACAAAATATAACAAAGTAGATACTAAACATGCATGGAACATCAAAAATTATAGATATGTTTGCAACCTATCAGTGCTCGCCGGCAACAACTTCACCGGTCCCGTCCCCATCCTTGTGGAGCTTAACACCCTCTACGGGGACGAGTTCTTCCGGCTGGCACCGTGGCGGGGGTGGGCTGTGACGGCGGCGCGTGGACTCCGTGCCTGTGTACACTGCCTTCGCGATGCTGGCCGCGCCCTGGAGTAGCGTCGGGATGGCCTCCGGGATGCGCCCGATCTCCTTGCAGTAGTTGCTGTTGGACAACAGGAAGAACACAGGATGGCCGCCGCGTTCTGCTGCGCCTCCACCTTGGCCGCCACGTTGGTAGTGTCCATGATGAGGCTCAGCCTGACGACCTCCACCAGCGCGTGCCGCCTGGCCGTGTGCTTCGACAGTTCAGCAGGCTGGCTACGACATTGTCCTGGACGGACGCGTCCGTGGAGGAGAGTAGGTGGAGCAGCCACGACACGACGTCGGCCTCCACCAGGAACACGTGGTGGAACACATTGCGCTTTGCCATCTTACGAGGGCACCACCCCCGTGCTGGCGCTAGCCGGCCTTGGCGCCGGAGCTACTAGTGGCCCGCATGTAGTCGGGCACGGAGGCCGGCACCGGGGACGACATGGCCGCACCGCCGCGGTTCCTCCGTAGGCTCCTGCCATCCAAAAATTTCAGTGCCCCTTTGGGTCAATGGGCCCCTTCTCCACAAATTACAGCATCCATCCCTGGACCCCATCCCATCCTTGCCACGATGCCGCCGTTCAGGACCATGATTGTTCTGCTCTGAACCTCCCAGGGAGACTGGGGAAATGTTGATGATGGGCGGGTCGGCGAGATTCCTTTGGTGGAGAACGGACTATGGAGTTCCAGTGAAAACAAAAGGCAATACAACGAGATTGAACGCTTCGATTTCCAGCGAAATCTGTAGGCAAGATTGGACCTTCGGGCACCTAAACTTGCTATTGAGATTTGTTTTTGATTTTAGCAAAATTGACAGTCTAGATTGGACTGAAGCTTGGATGGAGGCGTCAGGAACGGCCCCCCTCCCCCTCCCACAGGCCAACGCTCGCCGACGCCGGATCACCGCGCGCGTCGGCACGAGCTCCTCCAACGCGCCTGGACACCCACCTGCTCCTCCGCCGGCGAGAGGGCCACGAGCTGCGACCCCACCACTCCGACGGCGACCACGTCGGGAAAAGCACATAGATCTGAAGGCAGGAAAGGAATTAGTCTAGGTGATTTTGGCTAGTGCTCTGAAGAAGTGGCCTTGCATCTGGAGAGAAGCCACGTTCCCTTTTTGCCAGATTCTCCTCGGCCTGCACGCGGAGGAACGCTCGATTTCAGTGTTTTCACGGAGTGTGTTTTTGGGTGGTTTAAATGTCGTGCCCCTCCCTGGGTTTCAAACGCTCTTTTTCTCCCAGGGTTTCGACGCGGCTAGGCTTTTTTTCTACCTGGCGTGTCCAAGACAGTTGGCTGACGGTTTTGGGGGATGCTCTTAGCTTTGGACCAACATTATCCGAAAGAAAAATGATCACGTTCATATGTATCGTCAGGAGTGGCCGTAGCCCTGATACCGATTATTTACCCCCGAGGCCATGCCACCGAGATGATTGGCTCCTGGGCGCTCGCAACCTCACGGCTGGTCTAGCATCCTTTCGGTTTGTCACCGTCGTACGTGGTACGCAAGGATGTCTCCACATCGTCAAGCACGCGCGCCGGTGCCACCACAGAGCGATCGAAGGCCATCACGCAGTCGTAGTGGCTGAAGCTTGTCCACACGCACGTAAATAGGGCTATCACAAGAACGCACGGTGAAAACGGAAATGACCGATTCGACACGGCAACCGGCGGAAGCTTTGCTGCGTCGTAAGCCGCGACGCAGCGCCGCGGAAGAAAAGGGAAGTCAGAGGAATCGGGAACGGGTTCAGTGGCTCCGGTGCTCCCCCGTCGAGGTCACGTGAACCACAGCTCCACGAGCTTCACGGCGCCACAGGTTAGTTTTCGTCGTTTCCCCAACGGCCCAACCTCGGAGATTGTGGGGATCCAGTCTCGCTTTCGTTCCCGGGGACAGGACCTCCGTCCACTGTGCACTTCCCGTTGATTTTTTCGATAACGGAAATGTATATACTTTCATCATTTCAAAATAGATATCGAAAATTTGTCTAAATTAGAAAAATTGTGACATCTATTTTAAGACAGAGCGAGTACTTCCAATCTAGTATGCACCAACAAGACATATAAAAACACCTCTAGTGCACGTAACAAAAAGAAAAAAAAACAGATCTGTCACGGTGATCAATCACCTCAGAAACACTCTAACCACCACCAAAGATAGCACCCGGATGGTAAAAGTGGTTCTCAAAAAGCAACGTCTTCAAGAAAGGAAACAATGCACACGCATTATCATTCTTCGTTCAAAGATCTTAGGTTTACACCCTGAAAAAAGACCATGTACCTACCAACAAAGGAGTCTTCGGTGCTCTTGTCCCCACTTGCGAAGGCCGCTACTACAAGACATGTACCATCAGGCTCACAGAACCTCATGTGCGATTTGGACAGGAGCATAACCCGCAAGGCAAGTCCGAACAACAGCCTATGACGTCAAGTCTTCACCGCATCAAGGTCACGCCTTTGCCACTACCTAGTCCTCCAATCCTAGCAGCCATATCATTCTCCGCCTGTGTCGATCCCTTGAAAATCTTGGTGCAGCCATGTCCGATGGTGTTAAAAAAAAGAGCTTGTTAGGCTGATATTACGGGCGCTCACAACTAACACCTATTCAATCAAGTTGTCCAAGGAGCACCATATGTGTCAGTCCATGTTTTCACTGAAGGAACGGTCTTGATCTGGCCAGATCGAAGAGTACAGTCGCGGGAAGGTCGGTGACTTCACGCGAAGACCACTCAGGTCATCGCCTGGCTCTTTATTCTGCAAGACATGGGATCCCGAGATCCACCGCATCCTGTTGCACGCCTCCAGCGGAGAATGAGGAGGCCGCCGCCGCCATGCCGGGGGTCGTTGCCCCGGCGCCCATGTGATGCAGACAGCGCAGGCCGTTGTTGCCACACAGAAGACGAGAAGGGTCAGGAGCTCGAGCTCTCTAGGACCGTATGGGCCCAGATCGATCTACCACCCCGCCTCTGATGCGGACCACATGCCTCCGACCACTGTCTCCGCACACCACCGTGTTTCTAGGAGCGGGAGTGGACACCATCGCCTCACCCCTGGCCACGACCATAAGCCCCTCCATTGTCACATTGTGCGGGCTTAGCCCGGCGATGCCTCCCATGACGATAGAGGGAGGGAAGGTTGCGTGAGGAGGGACTTTCTAGGGCACCGAGGGGTTGCCCCGGCGTAGCGCCGGCGGCACGGGGTGGGTTAGGTCGATCGTTGGGGTGGGTTCAACTTATCCTGGGTATTTTGGGTCGGACCGGAGAAAGCCCGCCACACATATCCTAGGCCCGAGCCTGGTTGTCGGGCCTCAAATCTCAGCCTGAGCCCACCCCGCACTGCACAGTTTCCTCCGGTGGGCCATAGGCCATGCCTCCTCTGTCCAAGCCCGACCCAAGTAGCCTCCGGGCCATAGATCTGGTGCCGGACGGGCCTAAAAAGCCTTGCCCATCGGGCTTTTTCCAGACTGGCCCGACTTGGCCGGCCAGGCCAGGCTGCCACACCTAGGGCTAGGACTCTCAAATATAAATTCCACTTCACGTTGATGCCTGTAATATATATATATATTGGTAACATCGATGTATGAACTGACATTGCGGTATACTCGACTGCCTGACTAGAAGTGACCGGGGGCTCTTTACTCCGGCCGGTTGGCGTTGGAGGCCCTACCTACAACATCCAACAAACTGTCAGCTCCTAGCAATGGGGCGGTGGCGGCTAACGCTCGCTCCCGGCGATCTTGGGCCAGCGTCGATCTCTTCATTGCGCTCACCTGGATCCGTGTATGGTTCTCGTTTTGCGTGTCTGGCAGAGGAGGTGGCGGAGGAAGATGAAACGTTGGCGGCGCGGATGGCCCTTGAGGACCTCATCGATGATGTTGGTCAATTGGGCTGGTCTACAGTGTCGCGTCGCAGGCGGCGTTCGGATGAAGAGCTACGGCAACAATTTTGGGAGGAAATGGGTTTCCCCACCTTGGTGTCGTGTTTTTGGGAAAAATCCCCAACACATGTGTTGCGGTCTATTTCGCTGCCACCACAGAGTTCTTCGTCACCGACAATGGTGGGAGCGAGGCGTAGGTCGGCTTCCCCTTTGCTGTTTCGGCGGGGAGGGGTGGCATTACCTGGTGGCTGGGTGAGATCGTGGTGCGGCCCGCTTCCACCGTGCCAGGCTTCGGCGCCGCTAGTGCCGGGGCAGCTTATCTTGGATGCGTTAGGGCGGGCCCCCTTGCCTGCTCGGTCGGACGGTGCGAAAGTGGAGGTGGCTGCCATGCGAGATGTGGGCATCGAGGTGGCGGTCGCTGGTGGTCCACCTCTTGGCCCGACCGAGCCAGACTCGGAAATGGAGTATTCCTGGATCCGTATTGCCTATTGCTTTAGGGATGCATTGTCTAGGGTTTCATCTAATTTTCGGTCGCCATCGCCTATCCCGTCTATCGTCAAGTCGCCATCGTCAGTTCCTTCTCTGTGCTCTTCTCCGCCTGCGACGGCCAAGAGGCTCTCTCGCTCTTTCACCGACATGCTTCGTTCGCCGGTAGCCATGGCTAGGAACGGTGCTCCCCTTGGTTCATTGCCGTGTGGACCTCCAATGGCTGTAGCGCAGCCGCCGCGGGGCTCTAGTGCTGCTCAGCCTCGAGGCATATCGCCCTTCGCCGCCCCGCAGCCGGGTGGCCCTCCGCTGTCAGTTCAGCTTCCTCCTCCCGTGGGCTCGATGCAATACCCTCTGGGGTTCCCGCTGGGATGGTTTTCTGGCCACCGGCGCCATACTATGCGGCTCCCTAGCCCGCCCAGCACCAGCCTCTTCAGCCTCCTTACCGTGGACCTGCGTCGTAGGGGTACGCCGGGATGCCCTCTACTAGAAGCGGTCAGGGGGGCGGTGTCGCCATGCATGTTAATAATCAGTTTTCTGGCAGACCGCTTGTTGGGGCTGATCCTGGGGCTCAGTCATTTGCGGCTGGCTCTAGCTCCTTCGCTCCCGCTGTGCCCAAGAGAAAGAAGAAGAAGCCTGTTCTGGGACAGTCGCAACCTCTAGGGATGTCGGGGGTGTTTTTGCAGCACTCGTACTAGCCTTAGGCGCCACAGTTGCTCGGACAGCAGTTTGGGACCCAGCAGATGCAATATAATCCGCCACCTTGTCCGCCTCAGGATCAGGGGGCGCTCTTGGCCAGCAGTAGGCTGTGGCGGTTACGGATGGTTCTATGATGACTCAGAGTACGTCGGGGCCTGGAGCCGTGGCAAAGAAAAACAAGAAGGTTGTTAGGTGTTGGAAATGCGCAGCTGATACTCATGCATCAAAGGACTGCAAGGTTGTCCATTACTGTTATATCAGTGATGTCTCAGCCCACCCAACTCTCGGGTGCCCGGTTTTGAAGCAACCCTGCCCCACTACTTACATGGTTGGTGTGGGACACGACAAGACTTTGTTTGCACAGATCCCGGATAGCATGGTTCGCCCCAATTTGGGAACCAGTAAGACTCCCATTGCGTTGATTCAGGTCACTGGTGAGGCTGTTTCTGCTGAGGTGGTGCAACAGCAGATTGCTCGGAGATGCCAGGTCAAGTCTCAGTGGAAGTGGGAAGCGCTTACACATGGACCCAATGATTTTCTGGTTAGTTTTCCTTCCTTGGAGGACCTGGACATGGTGGATTGGAGCCAATTCTCTATGCCCTTGGGCAAGACACAGCTGACGGTCTCGTCTTACAAGATTTAGGAGGTGCCACATAAATGTGAGTTACAGCAGGTATGGCTGCATGTGGAAGCTGTCCCTCATTCCTTGCGGACATTCCTGGGTTTATGGGCTGTTGGATCGTTGTTGGGTAGTCCCCTGGATGTGGACTTGCTATGTATGCGGCGGAGAGGATTGGTCCGTATTTTGGTGGGTATGTTTGATATTACTATGTTCCAGAAGAAGAGGGATGCATTGGGGGCTTATCTTACTTCTGATGCGGTGGTCAAGTTGAAAGGATATGAGTTCACTTTTTGCTTGGAGCCTGCTGACTTTGTTCCGGAACCAGATTTTTTGCCTTCTCTGTGGAAGAAGAACCTTGATGATTCTGGGGATGATGGTGTTGGGGCTGCTGGAGATGATATGGATACCTCGGAGCCGTCCCTTGCTCCTCCTGTAGCTGGGACCTCGACTGATCAATCTTCTGGACTTGGACTCTCTGCGCCGCCATCTACGAGACAGACTCCCGTGCAGGTGTATGCGGTAACTCCTTTCAATGCTTCACCTACCAAAAAGTGTGGAAGGGAGTTGCTCAATGCCTTGCCGATCGACTCTCCTCTTTGTGGGGGTACACCTCCGGGGACCTTGTTGAGGGTCACACCGACTCAACTTCAGGAGGCTATTCATTTGGCGCATGGTTCTGCGGGGCTCTCCACGCCGTCGGCCAGATGTAGACCTAATGTCTTGGGAGGGTTCCTCGTGGCGTCGTGGAGAGTTCGTCTGAACCTATTCTCTCTTTGGTTTCGTCGGAGGAGTTGGTCGCTGACTCAGGGGGGGGGGGGCTCGCTCGGTCTTGGGGGCAGAGGCTCCATGGCATCACCGGTGTTGGATGTGCGGGCCAAGGTGGCCCAGAAGGAGCCCCTGGTTGGCGCTTCCTCGGCCGTGACCTTGGCGGGGCTGCAGACCGACGGGGCCCAGGTGGAACTGTCGCGTGTGTGCGGCTTGGAGACCGAGGCGGATCCATGGGCCGAAGTCGGAGCCATGGCCCAGGCGGGGCTGCTGGCTGACGCGGCCGGCTCTGGCGGGGGGGGTCCTGGCCCAGGCGGGGTCGGGACCTTCCCTGGCTATTCAGGCCCAGGTAAAGCTTCCGCGAGCGGGCGTATCGCCACTGGAGGGGCAACGACGTGGGAGGGACCTAGCCTAGGTGGGACTGGGAACCCTCCATGATATCTCGACCCAGGAGGGGTTGGGTTCGGCCTTGGGTGCTGCTGCTCCGCCGGGACACTCAATGATGATGGACAGGACTCCGACGAGATGTAGTCTTCTCCATGGAGCTGATGCTACTGGTGCGTCCATCACGGACGAGGATTCTCTTGGCAAAGCCATGCGGAGGAGGGCGGAAAAAATTCTTGATTCTTAGGGGACTATGAGCTCTTCGAAGTCCTTCATGTCTTTCTCTACCCCTGTTATTGTAAATAAGTTAGCTTCTGTTGGAGTTTCTATGGGTAATTCTGTAACAAAAGTTAATTTGTCTAGTTCGGTTCTGAAGCATATGGAGGTTGACCGTTTAACAGTTACTCCTAAGGCTTTAGTGGTTCCTGACTCTTTACTGGTTAAGGAGGAGGAGTTGTATGCCATAGTAGATGGTCAACTTCTATCTCACTTAGTTGGTGAAGTGGACGGGGTTGGACTCGTTGTACGAGCTAAAATCCTCTAGTCGTAAATCAAAGAGCCAGAAGGCTCGGAAGATACCCCGTGTATCCAAACAATCTATTGTTTCTCAATGAATGGCATGTTTTCGAATAGCAGAGGTCTTCGTGACTTGGCTACGCATTTTTTTCTGATTGTGTGAGAGATTACCGTTTGGATTTTCTGGGTATTTCGGAGACTGGTAGACAAGACTACTCACAAGCTCTACTCAATCGCCTATCTAGTGGAGTGGACTTTACGTGGGTATCTCGACCGCCGTGTGGTCGATCCGGGGGAATTCTATTAGGTGTACGAGATGAGACCATGGAAGTCTTAAATAGTTCAGTTGGAGATTTTTTTATAAAACTCCATATTCGTAACAAGGCTAATGATTTCACATGGTCTCTAGTCACTGTATACGGAGATTCCCAGGATGTGTTTAAGGCTGATTTTTTATGTGAGTTGGTCAGTCTTGCAAAGGACAACCCTTATCCTATTCTTATAGGTGGGGATTTCAATTTGATGAGATTTCCTCATGAGAAAAGTCGTGGTCGTTTTGACGATCATTGGCCTTTCATGTTTAATGTTATTATTGATAGCTTGGATTCGAGAGAGGTTACAATGTTAGGTAGACAGTTTACTTGGGCTAATAGTCTGCCTGAGCCGACATACGAAAAGCTTGATAGGGTACTTATGGATACAGAATGGGAGGAAAAGTTTCCCATGGTAACTGTAAGGGCTCTAGAGTGTATTGAGGCTTTGTTTGACCATGCCCCTTTAATTTTGTCGGTTGGTTCACCGCCTCAAAATTCCAAGCATGAGTTCAAGTTTGAACTTGACTGGATGATTCGGGACGGGTTCTATGACATGGTTAAGGCAATTTGGATAAAACCATTTGGTGGTCAAACACCCATACAGCATTGGAATAATAAAATACATGCATTACGTAACTTCCTTCGTGGTTGGGCTAGACATACTGCTGGTATCCTGAAAAAGGAGAAAATTCACCTTTCCTCTATTATTGATGATTTAGAGGATTTTGTGGAAGTTAGAACATTATCTGCACAAAAGATTGAGCTTAAGAGTCACTCAAATGCGGAAATGGCAAGACTTCTACGAGAGGAAGAACTCAAATGGTACCAACGCTCCAAAGCAAAATTCATCCTGGATGGAGATGCTAATACAAGATATTTTCATGCTATTGCTAATGGAAAGCATCCCAGTGGCGACTGAGCACGCCCTTGGCCTTGGAGAGCGTCCCCTGAACAGCAGCGCTACGATCCACGACTGCCGAAATGGCACCCGCCAAGGCATCGTCACGGCGAAGTGCCTGAGGATCGAAACTCAAACCGCGGGCATCTACATAAAACCCAAGCATGGGCACGAAAGTCAACACAAACGACAAATTCGAAAGAAGAAAAAACAATGAAAATCCAAACAGGGGAATACCTGAGAGAGCCTTGGCAATCAAGAAAAGTTGTTCCTCGAACAACTTCTCTCTAGCCACGATAGAGGCACGCAGATCCTCTTCGCGTTTCCGCGACTCGTCACATGCTGCGATTGCCTCATCGCGACTCTTTATCGCCGCAGCAAGCGCCTTTTCAAGGGAAGCGGCGTCGCGAAGGAGTGCGTTATGCTCAGCTATGAAACAAACCAAGATAGGCTATCAACTGGATATATCATAAGGAGGACGAAGAAGAAGCAAGACACTTACTTTCAACTATGCGATGGCGATTATCCAGCATTGCATGTTGGCGACCCATCGCAAGAACTTGCTCCGCTAAGCGAGTGGCTTCCTTCACAATAAGCTGCGAGAGGAGAAAAATAGCAAAGGATAAGCAGATGATAGAAAATGATACATTTGACTGCAAAAAATAGAGGAAACAAATGCTCCACATACATGATCCTCCAATGACTCCAAAGTCGATGGACGCACAGTCGTCTGGATAACCATCTCGTGCTCCACATCATGCGGAGAACTCGATGAATTATGGTCGGAGTGGGCCGCCAATGGAGGAGAAGGAGTGCGCTCCGTCATTTTCTTGACCTTGGAGGTTGCGACTCCAGATTCCTTCAAAAATTCGACATCGCCAGAAGACGACGATGCCAGCTAACTGCAGGGCGAAAACCAACATCAAGGGAACACAACTCCAAAGAAGAACCAAAAAAGAAGATTCGTATACTTACCAATCAAACTTGTCAAAATCAAAGGTTTGATCCCCCGACTCCGACGATGACTCCTTTGGTAGTCGCATCTTTTTGCGGGAAGATGGCGCCACAGCACTCACAGGAACGGCAGCTATCGGCGACTCAGCACCCATAGCCGCACCTCCCGAAGTCGAAGGAGAAGATGCATCCAAACCCTCGCTGCGCGAACGCTTGCGAGTGTCTGGACCACTCGACTCGGGGGCTTCCTCCTCCACATCAGATGGGACGGTCGACTCCGACTCGTCCTCTTCCAAGGCTTCACGAGGGATAACCCCCTCAGGGAGAGGGAGCATGCAAGGCGATACCGCCTAATCCTGCATACAGAAAACAATTTAGAACAAAGTCAAGAAACAACAAAACAACAGTCGACAAACAAAGCTACTACCTAGCACAACTGTACCTCAAGAGGAGGGTTAGCAACATCGAACGAAGGAATGTCTGGATCATTAGAAAGCACATCCTTGGCGGTGTACTTGGTGACCAGTCGAACCCTTTTATCTACCTCACTCACGGAAATGCCATCTGCAGATACGCGAGTGACATCGTCCGCGCCTGCCCATTGGAACATAGGGTGGACCCTAGCCTGCAGGGGCTGGACACGGCAGCACAGCCATGTGCGAATGAGGGCGCAACCTCCCTCCTATTTTCCCATGCGACTCTCGAGGTCGCAGACACTCTCGTATAGCACATATGTCTCCGCGGACTCGCCGGGCATCACTACGTTCTTCCAGGAGCGCCTCCTCTTGCACGGCGTCGCGGGATCGAAGGGCGCGAGTCCAAAGTGGTATCTGTCGGCCTTCAGGTCACGGATGTAAAACCACTTGTCCCTCCACCCTTGGACGGACGCTGTGAGTTTGATATCAAAATATGTGGCGGAGGAATCAACGTGGATACCGCAGCCGCCTACATCGTAGACTACGGAGCGAGACACCGATTGGCGCTTCAGCTTGAAGAGGCGTTTGAAGAGACCGAAGTGCGGCTCGATTCCGAGCCAGCACTTGCAAAGAGTAATGTAGCAAGCTACATGGAGGATGGAGTTTGGGGACAGCTGATGGAGTTGGAGCCCGTAAAAACAGAGAAGGCCCCTGAAGAAAGGATGCAGGGGCAACGAGAGACCGCGGATGATGAACGCTAGGAACATCACCCGAAAGCCGGCAGGAGGAGAGGGGATTACCTCGCTGCCAGGGATGCGCGCGTCCGTGACTGCGGAAGACAAAACTCCGTCCTAGCATAGAAGACGAATCTCTAAAGACTTTATCACGGATGCACGCCACGCACCATTGGTGACGCGAGTGCCCGTGCCTTCTTTTTCCCGGCGGCGGCAGTGCTGGTGCCCGCAGCGGTGGAGCCACCCTTCTTCTTCGTAGCAACCGCGGCAACGGTGGAATCAACCGCGGCACCTCCGTTCTTCTTCCCCATTCCGCGGCGGCAGTGTGACCGGAGGAAGTAGCTGGGAAATACGCGGAGCTGGTCCAACGCCGTGAAGGAGAGGAGCGCAAAGAAGCAGAGGAGCAGCAGTAATGGCGACGGAGGCAAAGGCAGAAAATAAGCAGATGTGAAAATTACCGTCACCGCATCGCTACTTACCCCCCTAGAAGATGCAATCCAACGGCCAAGAAAAACCCTATCAGACGCGTGGCGTTCATCGTGCTCAACACGTGGAGGACCTGAAGCGTGAACCGTCCCCCACTACCCCATTACGCGTGGAAATCGAGGTGGCGTGGTTAAAACAAAGATTGCGCATGCCCGGTCAAATCAGAGTCAGAAAATGGGACCCACCGCTTGTCACGTCCTGTCAAACTCGCTCACGCGGGCAACTGAGGTCATTGCATCGTCAACACAGACGTCATCCAAAATTACGCAGCAGAAGACTTCGACTACTTTAGTCCTTGCTCGAGTCTTCGACTCCACCAAGCACTCGGGGGCTACTCCCATAGGGAGCGCACCCTACGTTTTTTCTTTTCTTTTTACAGGAACATGGACAATCAAAACAAACCCAACCACTCGAAACCACAATTCGATTATGGACATGGGTTACTCCCATAGGGAGCACCGACAAATTCGACTGAAACAAGCAACAAAAGACGACAGCAGTCACAAAAGTTCTTTAGTCCCTGCCTGAGTCTTTGACTCAACCAGGCACTCGGGGGCTACTCCCATAGGGAGCGCTGGTCGCGTACCCTATGATTATTTGTACATCATACTGCGTATTGATAACATCCACACTCGAAGTTTATGGCGACACCGCCTCATATTTTTCCTACAGTGAGACTGCGTCTCCTGGGTTTCCCGAATCATCTCCACGATGACAACATTCGGATGTCGCGCTTGCAGCGTGAAGATAAGACCTAAATAAGGCCTAGCAACGCATTTGCTACGCACTACCAGAAATATATTCGTGCCTACAGGTACGATGGACATGCCTTGATGGACGCGTCGAGTGCTCAGACCCATATACTGGAATTTGACTCCTGTAAGACCTCCGCGGGTTGAGTCGGATTACACCAGCACTTTTTCGGATTCGAGTCCGGGGACTTGAGTTCGAGTAGATTGCGTTGTTTTACCCTAAGGTAGTTAACTGATACCGATACATCGGTTAAATCAGGCACGCACATCAACAATCCCTATGACACAAGTGAAGCAGTCGAAAATATACCCATTCATGCACTCGAAAGGCTTCATAAAGTCCCCAGTCGAATCTGCGATTCCACTGGACACTCGGGGGCTACTGACATGGGTATACCCTACAGGTACTCGAGTTTGGTATATATGACCTGGATACAGCGGAATCCCACGGTGTCGCCAAGGCCCAAAGAGAGAACTCGAGTAGCCTATGGACTCTCGATTGCTTGAAGAATAAGAAGAAGCTAAAGATAGAAAGTTCAAAGGGGAAAACCCTAACCTGTAACCGACTCGACCTGCTACCCGAGACCTAGCATATCTATATAAAGGCTAGGAGCGGGCGGTGAGGAGGACACACGCAACCCTAGTTTCCACAACCCTCGCCAGATTGCATCTGCGCACCATTGTAATCCTCGATTCCTTTAATAATTCCACGAGCAGACAAGCAGGAGTAGGGACCTCTGCGAGGCCTGAACCTGGGTAAATCTTCGAGTCCCATGTGTGCTTGTTTGCTAGCCGATAGATGTCTCCAGCGCTCCCTCCTTCTCCAAAACCCAAGTCCATAACAATGGGCATTGATGAGTTAAACCCTCGTCAGGTAGGCAGGCAAACAGTCGGGTTGGGAGAGGAAACGAACAGGCATCGACCGAAGCTGAACAACCTTCACTAAGCTCGAATTAAATCTCCACTGAGTTCGTATTAAACATCCACTCACGTGGACTATTCAAAGTATTATCCATTCGTGCGTGGCAAAAAGAAAAAGAAGCTCTCGGCTCGAGGCATTCCCGCACCCCGCAACCCGCGGCGCGGACGCATCATGACGAGGCGAGGCATGGCGAGGCGGATGGCAGAGGAGGAGGAGCACGCGTGTATGTGTCTTCTCTTCTCAAGCTCGTACAAGTGGTGTAAGAGCTCACCTTATAAGCTGGTCCAACTTCCACTCAACTAGCAATGTGGGACTAAACTTTTGTCCCACCTCTTGCCTTGCATGAATGGGCCAAGTGGGCCTCTAGGATTTCAGGAATTGTTGAATAATATAAATGGACTGGGCCTTTATTAGGCAAAATTCCAACAATCCCCCACCTGATCCCAGAGGTACACAAAAAATTGCCTATGGTTCCAAAACAGTGTTTATATACTAGTACTAGTGGAGACTGTTAAGTTGAACTTCCACCTAGAACTCTATGCTACACTAGTTTGCAACTTGTACAGTGGACTATGCCTTGAACTGCAAGTTTGCTGCATTCTAGTTTTACACAAAGCCTTGACCAATACTGGGCTACTGTGGGACTTCCTCTCGGGTGGATCTTATGCATCATACTCCATAGCCTTTCATGAGTTTATTAGAGAGCACCCAACTCTCATAGACTGCGACATTTAACAGTCACACTCATATAGGTGTGTTCTTCAAAAGATGTTTTGCAGGACAACATCTCTGCTTAAACTAAGCCACTTAGAACACATTAAGATAAATCAACCTACCATGCAGAACGGGAAAGTATTGCATATTTACGGAGTGGTGATTAAAGTAGGGATACTTTCCTCTCAGTTAACCAACAACTTGTCTCCTAATTCTAATTCACGGGATCTTCGATCACATAGAGTGGTTTACCACTATGAGAAACTTATATTGTGGGTCTCATACCCATCTCCTTTTGATGCATTTTCTATCACGTTACGTGATAAACCCTTTGTGAAGGGATCTGCTAATTGTTAGATGTTTGGATATAATCCAACGCGATAATTCCGGAGTTTCTCATTTTCCTGACAGATTTCAATCTCCTCTTCACATGTCTTGAGGACTTCATATTATCCTTAGAACTGTTCACTTTAACAATCACAGTTTGATTATCACAGTTCATTGGGATTTGGGGTATTGGTTTCTCAACCACAGGTAAGTCCATCAAGAGTTCACGAAGCCACTCTGCTTCAATAGTGGCTGTGTCTAATGCTCCCATAGTTGACCTTGTTAAGATGGTCTACTTGCAAGACTTCCAAGAAACAGCACCACCACCAAGTGTAAATACATATCCACTCATGGCCTTTATCTCATCAGCATCAGATATCCGGTTTGAATCACTATAGCCCTCTAGCACCCTTGGGTACCCAGTATAGTGAATGTCGTAGCTCACAGTCCCTTTTAGATAGCGCATGACTCTCTCAAGAGCTTGCCAATGATCATCTCTAGGATTGAAACAAACCGACTGAGTTTGCTCACAGCAAAAGTGATGTCAGGCCTCGTAGCGCTAGCTAAATACATAAGCGACCCAATAATCTGAGAGTATGTCAATTGATCTCTAGTAGTACCTCTATTCTTTCGAAGTAACACACTAGGATCATACGGTGTTGGAGAAGACTTGCAGTTGCTATACCCAAAGCGACTCAAGATCTTTTCCACATAGTGAGACTGAAGCAGTGTGATCCCACCATTATCATCCCTCAATAGCTTGATGTTAAAAATAACATCAGCTACTCCTAGATCCTTCATCTCAAAAGACTGAGATAATAAATCCTTGACTTCCTTAATCACATTAAGATTGGTCCCCAAAATCAGTATGTCATCAACATACAAACATAGAATTTCTCACTCGCCCCCACCATAGCGATAGTACACACATTTGTGAGCTTCGTTTACAGCAAAACCTGTAGTGGTTAGGGTTCTCTCAAACTTCTCGTGCCACTGTTTAGTTTCTTGTTTAAGGCCATATAAAGACTTCAACAACTTACACACTTTTCCTTCTTGGCCACTAACTACAAATTTATCTGGCTGATCCATATAAATTTCCTCGTCCAACTCTCCATTTAGGAAAGCCATCTAAACGTCCATTTGATGAACGAGAAGACCATGTGAGGCAGCCAAAGATAGTAGTATGTGAATGGTGGTCAATCTGGCTACGGGTGAGTAAGTATCAAAGAAGTCCTCACCTTCTTTTTGGGTATAACCCTTGGCTACAAGTCTTGCCTTGTACTTTTCAATAGTACCATCAGGCCTAAGTTTCTTCTTAAACACCCATTTGCATCCTACAGGTTTGCACCCATGAGGACGATCAGTGATCTCCCATGTCCCGTTCGCTAAGATGGAATCCATCTCGCTATGAATGGCTTCCTTCCAGTAGTCAGCATCAGGAGATGCATATGCTTCTGAAATAGAAGTAGGAGTATCATCCACATGGTACACAATGAAATCATTACCAAAATACTTTGCAGTCCTCTGTCTCTTACTCATCTTAGGAATTTCATTATCCTCCTCCTCAGGTTTTTCCGAGTGTTCAATAGGAATGGTATGTTCAGGAATTGTGGGTATTTCCTGATTCAATGAGTCAGGTATCTCTTGATTTGATGAGCTAGGTATATCCTTCATGGGAAAGATATCCTCAAAGAAAGTCACATCATTTGACTCCATGATTGTACCAACATGCATGTATGGTACTCCAGATTTTACTATCAAGAATCTATAGCCGATGCTATGAAAAGCATATCCCATAAAAACACAGTCCACAGTTTTTGGTCCAATTTTGCGCTTCTTTTGGATTGGCACATGAACCTTTGGCAAACAACCCCAAGTTTCAAGTAAGAAAGATTTAATCTTCTCTTTTCCCATTCTTCAAATGGAGTAATCTCTTTGTTCTTAGTGGGAACTCGGTTTAGGACATGACATGCAGTCAGTAATGCCTCCCCCACCATTCCTTGGAGAGACCCGATGTGTATAACATGGCGTTAACCAAATCTGTTAGAGTACGGTTCTTTCTTTCGGCTACCCCGTTTGACTAGGGTGAGTAGGGAGTCGTCCTCTCATGGATTATACCATGTTCCGCACAAAAAGAATCAAACTCGTTGGAAAAGTACTCTCCACCATGATCAGACCTAAGCCTCTTAGTCTTTCGATCAAGTTGGTTTTCCGTTTCATCTTTATAGATTTTGAAGAAACTCAAAGCCTCATATTTTGATTTTAGAAGATACACATGACAATGTCTCGTAGAGTCATCGATCAATGTCATGAAATATTTCTTTCCACCTTTTGTCAACACACCATTCATCTCACAAAGATCTGAATTTATGAGTTCTAGTGATGCCAAATCTCTCACCTCAGTAGTCGTATGTGACTTGCGAGGTTGCTTCGCTTGGACACAACTTTGGCATTTAGATCCCTTCACAGTAGTGAATTTTGGGATTAAATTCATTTTAGCTAACCGCATCATGTAACCAAAATTAACATGAAAAAGACGTGAAAATGCTAGACATTTGATACAAGATTAGATGAAACATGATTCACGACTTTATTACACACATCTGATAGTGATAGACGGAACAAACCTACACACTCATAGCCTTTACCAATAAATGTTCCAAACTTAGACAGTACAAATTTATTGGACTCAAACACAATCTTGTAGCCATCATGACATAGAAGTGATCCACTAAGAAGATTCTTATTTATTGAGGGAACATGATGCACGTTCTTCAGGCGCATGGTCTTTCCCGAAGTGAACTTCAGATCGACCGTACCAACACCATGAACAGAAGCATGCGAGCCGTTCCCCATCAGCACGGACTGAGTCCCTCTGACCTGATATGAAGAAAACATGGAAACATCATAACAAACATGTACATTAGCGCCCGTGTCAATCCACCAATCAGGAGAATGACATAATGAAAGAACAGTAGATAATATACCATACCCAACATCTTTCATCTCAACGTCGCCCATGACAACATTAGCAATTTTGCTGTCTTTTCCATGCTGGCGTTTGTTAAAGCGGTTGGGGAAGCAGGAGCCCAATGATAAGGACCACCGCACACATGACAAGTACATTTCTTCTTATCATTCTTCTTCTTGAAACTAGTAGACTATGAGGCTTTGTTCTTTCTATCGAACTTTCATTTTCCACCAAACTTTCCCTTGTTCTTGAACTTGTGAGTCTAGAAGTTCTTTTTCTGTACCAGGTTGGCACTTGAACCTCCCTCAGCACCTCGAGCACGTGTGTCTTTTGCTCTAGCCTTCTCTTCCACATCAAGAGTTCCAATGAGATCCGATACGGAAAACTCTTGTCTCTTGTGTTTCAAGGAAGTAGCAAAGTTCCTCCATGAAGGGGAAGTTTGTAAATAATTCCCCGGCAATGAACTTGTCCGACAACACACAAGGGAAGTGCTCAAGCTCCTTGGCCAGTGACTGTATTTCATGAGCCTGCTCAACCACGGAGCGGTCATTAGTCATCTTGTAGTCATAGAGTTATTCCATGACATACAGCTCACTGCCAGTGTCGAGACACCAAACTTGGCCTCGAGCGCAGCCCACATGTCATTGCCATTATCAAATGACATATAGGGTTCAACAATGTTCTCCCCGAGAATGGACAACAAAGCAGCCTTGAACAGGGTATCAGTTTTTCGGAAAACTTGTTCCTGAGCAGGAGTAAGCTCTCCCTCAGGCTTGCCAAGAGTAGCGTCATAGCAGTTCATGTTCTGAAACCAGAGAACTGCTCTCACGCGCCACCTCTTATAATGCGTACCCTCAAAGACAGGTGGCTTTACAGAAGCAACGAAACCACTTGGAGCAAATTGCCTATAATAAGGTTTTTGGATTGTTGAGTAAAAGAGAAGTTTTCCAAGAGATTTAACCATAGTAAAAGATAGATAGAATGCAGACAGAATAATAGAAAAAGACCAGAAGATACGACAGACCATCTGAATATGATAAACAAGACTAAGGAAGATGATATACATCACAGTAGAGGAACCGCCGGTGTTCGCGGTAGCGTTGGCACCGTCGTTAGCCATGTTGTCGAGGAAAAGGTTATTCATGTCGGGGAAGAAATCATCGTTGGGGAAGACGTCGGTGATGTTCCGTGAAGGAGTCCGTGATGAAGCCAGTAGTCACGCTGGTAGCGTTCCCCAAAAACCTTATCGCCCTTCTCCCGTACAGGACTCGAAGCAACGGGGTCTCGGAGGCCTACTGTCCCAGCTCGTGGTGCACGCCGCAAGATGGGATGGGTAGAGGCGCAGTGCTCTGGAACTAGAGGCACAAGGGTGCGTGTTTGTTGTGTCTGAGGAGAGGAGCGACCTCTCACTCTTATAGGCACGGGTAGGCAGGTGAACAGTCGGCGTTGGGAGAGGAAACGAACAGGCATCGACCGAAGCTGAATAGCCTTCACTAAGCTCGAATTAAATCTCCACTAAGTTCGTATTAAACATCCACCCACACAGACTGTTCAAATTATTATCCATTCGTGCGTGGCAAAAAGAAAAAGAAGCTCTAGGCTCGAGGCATTCTCGCAACCCGCAGCGCGCGCGTCGTGACAAGGCGAGGCGTGGCGAGCTGGGCGGCGGAGGAGGAGGAGTGTGGGTGTATATGTCTTATTTTTTCAAGCTCGTACAAGTGGTGAAAGAGCTCATCTTATAAGCTAGTCCAACTTTCACTCAACTAGCAATGTGGGGCTAAACTTTTGTCTCACCTCTTGCCTTGCATGAATGGGCCAAGTGGGCCTCTAGGATTTCAGGAATTGTGGCATAATATGAATATGCCGGGTCTTTATTAGGCAAAATTCCAACAATGTACACGATTGGAAGATACGGCGAGGGATATTTTTTACAGACATAGATGGCCGCGTGAGCTGTGGATTGAGTTATCGTAGTGATTTGTCTTAGACAATCTTGGAGCCATTTGTGCTTTACATTTTCACTTGTTTTTTTACCTGTGTGGTTTGATTGGCTATGTGCATCTTAATTATGCAAAGGCCGGGTGTAAACATTATAAAAGTAATATAACGTCCATTTAAAAAAAATCCGGACTGCCAGTCAATAAGCTGGATGTCCTCGCCATCAGATGTTGCTCGGTTAATTTTTGATGCGCACGACTGGCAGTGTTGGACCCCTTCTCTTCTTTACCCTCCGTACAAGCAAGTAGGATTAGATTAGCAGAGCCGCCGCCTCAGAGCAAACGCAAGCGCATTGTTTATGCCAGTCGGATTTCTTAACAGGGAAAACTGTCCTGTCGGAGTAGTCGGCACGTATGTTGTACTGGTACGAATTAAACAAGGAAAATTCGTTCTTGTGGCTGATTCAAGCATAGGTCTTTGGCTAGTTTGTTGTCGTCCGTAGCGTGAGTGGTGATTTGGTGATGTGTTTGCCGGTGAACTTTTGTTGTACTAACCTGTCAGCTTCTTAATTGAAGTTGGGCGCCGGGAACTCCTTCAGTCGTTTTTTTTTTTTGCCTAGTCGGAGTAGTGTCACTGAAACGACGAGGTCAGCACTCGCCAGCACGCCGGGCATGGAACGGCGGCTACTCCCGCTTGGCTTGGGCGCGCACTATTTGGCGAGAGCGACCTCGGCCCCGACGCGACACAAGCTTCTCCGCGTCGCAGCGCGCGCGAGGCGCATCGCTTCGCAAAGGCGCTGCTGCTGCTGCACATGCGCGCGCGCGCGCCTAACCAAACCCCACGGGCCACCACGGCTGATTGGTCCACCGGTTGGTGCCCTGCCCGATGCCTCTCTGGCTCTGCTCTCCCTGGAAAATGATTTGTTTAGCCCAAATGGAACCTCTGGCCACAGCGGATTAATCAAGGCTCCTCGCTGATCTCATGCAGCACGCAACTCGCACCTGCAGATGCTTATCCAGATATGTAGGGTGTGTCAAGAATAATAATGCACTCCCACTCCCTGTCATGTCATCCGATCAGCTCCTTCCCTGCAGAAACTATGTTGGCAGCTTCCGTTCAGAAAATGAATAACACAGAATTATTGCGAGAGCATGTTGCTATCACGAGTGCTCGGATTAAGAATGAAACACTCTGCACATGTACCATCCTAGTCACCATGTTTGGATAGACTGAAAGCAAAATGCGTGGATTCGCGTGGGGGAGTGACAGGTGAGTAGTAGGCTCTGTTACCTCAACTTCTTGTTTTGGTTGATGTATATATGGCTCTGTTTAACCCTGTCCCGCGCAGGCACACCGGCGACTAATTACGAAGAATTGTAGACAAGGCACGCAGTTGAGTTACTTCTTCCGGGAGGGAGGGATAACTAGGATTTTGCCTGTTACAATTGGATTCATGTTCATGGCCTGTTCCTCTGTTGGAGTACGTAGACATACTAACGACAGTGGGCGTGGCTACAGAAAACTACCTCTACGCATAGGGTGGACCTGCCCATAGTTAATGTACGGCTATGTGTGTTCATCACCTAACGAAGAACACTCCATAATCCGCTGCGTCGGTACTTGCTTCTGCGGCTCCTTGCGCGATTTCAGGATGCAGGCGGAAGCGGCTGTCCGCAAGGCCGTTCTAGCCACGCCGCCTAAAAGGCCTAAATGACTAAGCGGCTGAGCCGCATAAATTGAACGGCCCTGGCGGAAAGCGCTCGCAGAGCTGCCAAGAGCCGCGTCCGCCTGGCAGTCTCGCGTCGTCGCATCGCGGTCTTCCTGCCAAGATCGCCGCCACCAGCGGCTGGCAGCTCGGCGCCGCCCAGTCTCCCCGGCCATCCACTCCAAGATGTCTTCGGCGCTGCCTATCTGCTCGAACATCGCTTCCAAGATCTCTTTGGCGCCCTCCCCGCCGTCCACTTGCACAAGTCACTGTATGAGTAAAGATTGTTGTCTTTGATGGACAAAACGTAATACCTGCTGGCGGCAGAAAGAAATAAAAAAGTACTCGTCGAAACAGATTTTAACTAGACAGAATAGGGACAATGAAAATTTAGATGATACAACCAACTTCAGGTAACCCACAACTATCCTTCTTACTACTAAATACAGATATAAAATACAAGGACATGATTAACACTTCAATATAGAAGATTACAAAAAGAGGGCAACTAAGGCAAGCAAGCATGTATAACTTTTTACATGCCCCTTTGTGTTGAGATGTAGCTCCAAAACACTGAACTCGGCAATCATATGTTTCTCTATCTCCTCCGTAATGTTCTCCACTTCACCGTGAATAGTAGACACTCTGAAAAAGCATTTGGACAGAATACATGTCATTCACAGAATTTTGTGTACTCGGCTTGTCAGTAAATTGAGAGGAGAAGGGACTCACGATACAGGCATGAATGTGCGGCGAAGGAAGATGTCCTTGTCTCTCTGCCTTCTGTAGACTCAGCGTCCTGAGTATCTAGAGTCCAAACTCAATATCGAGACTAGATAAATAGGAGACCTTTTGTTAACTCCCATGTCCTTATGTATAAACTGGAATATATCTTTTATTTACCTACTATATGAACAAGTAGAAATTGGTACTCATTTAGAATTCTTTATAATGTTATTACAGATTCAGGTGCCGGACACAAAGGAGCCAACAAGTGAGGTTGGTGCTGAGAAGAAAAAGAAAGAGAAGAACTAGGTGCCAGCTGACACAGAGGAGCTAACAACTGAGAGTGGAGGTGCAATGATTAACAAGGAACAAACTCATTTGCTAGCTGTTCTAGAGGAGGCCTTGAAAAATCTAGAGTTGAAGAAAAATAAAGAGAAGAGAAGAAAGTGGATTGACCTTGTGCAGATCAAGAAAGAGCAGCAGTTGCACGGTGCCGAGAAGACCCAGGTGCCGGCTGACATAGAGGAGCTAACAACTGAGAGTGGAGGTGCAATGATTAATAAGGAACAAACCATTCGCTAGTTATTCCACAGTAGGAGGATGCCTTGAAAAAGCTAGAGTTGAAGAAAAACAAAGAGAAAAAAAGAAAGGAGTGACCTTGCGCAGATCAAGAAAGAGCAGCAGTTGCGTGGTGCCAAGAAGACCCAAGTGCCGGCTGACACGGAGGATCGAACAAGTGAGAGTGGAGGTGCAATGATCAATAAGGAACAAACCCATTTGCTAGCTATTCCAGAGGAGAAGGATGCATTGAAAACACTAGATTTGAAGAAAACAAAGAGAAGAAAAGAAAGAGGAGTGACCTTGTGCAGATTAAGAAAGAGCAGCAGTTGTGTGGTGTCGAGAAGACCCTGGCACCTATTGACATAGAGAAGCTACCAAACGAGGCCCCTTGGAGGTGGTGTGCCTCCTTCTCCAGTATGTTGCACCACAAACGCCAAAAAGAGGTGTACAATGGCTCGATCCTCCTCGATGCTAAGGTGAACCGCGTTGTCCTCCTTAATGCCGAAGAAACGCTTATTGATGCCCATTACCTCAAGGAAGGAGAACTAATGAAACAAGGATCAGTGTTAGAGTTCCCTTGCTACATGGTTGAGATTGGGAAAGATTGATGAATAGGAAGAGGTTGGAGAAGAAGAGGATTGATAAGAGTTGGGAGAGAACAAAATAATTAAGGAGGAAGAAAATGGTGAGGTCACCTCAGGCAAAATTGGTGAGATCTTCGATAGGAAGGTTTGCGAGAGTGGCTTCAGAAGGAAGTGTCCCCTCAAGTGCAAAGGAGGAAATCAGAATATACTTTGGTACCAAATGTTACTACACATTTCCCATCACCAAATGGTCCATGTGCTGAGGCTAACTTCACTTGGCGTCGACCACGGAAACTGATGTCCGGGATTTGGAAAGAATTTGTTCCTATATATGAACATGGAAAAGTTAGTGAAGGTTAGTGCAAGCACTGCAATGAAGTCCGTCCCTCCTTAAAGGCTTCTAAAACCAACCACATTCATAGGTATCTAAAGAAATGTCTGACGAGAAGTAACATGCATGAGGTGGTTGCAAAAATGTGTGCCTCTACATCTTTGCCCCAAGTCTCTTCTTTGGATAACTGGAATTTCAGCCAAAAAGAATCTAGGAGAGCCCTTTCAAACATGATAGTCCAGCATGGGCTACCATTCTCCATAGTAGAGTATAGTGGCTTCGAAAAAATTGTCAAAAGCTTGAATCCTATGTTCAAAATGGTTTCAAGGAGAACAATAAAATAGGATTGCCTAGACTCCTACAAAGAGCAAAGATCATTGCTACGGGAAATGTTGAAGAATTGTGGTGTTCGTGTCTCATTGACTGCTGATATGTGGACTTCGAATCAAAGGTTGGGTTACTTATGTGTCACTTGCCATTTCATCGACAAGACATGAAAGATGAAAAAAAGAATTCTCAGATTTTGTATGATTGAAACACCACATAATGGCTTTCGGCTGTATAATGCCATGGTGAAGAGTTTGTAGTATTAGAATATTGAAGATAAAATATGTAGCATTACATTAGATAATGCATTAGTTAATGGCAAAATGATGGAGCATCTGAAAGAAAATTTGATGAAGAAAGAAATGTTGATTTGTGGAGGTGAACTCTTCCATATCAAATGTGGTGCACATGTACTGAATCTTATCGTGAAAGATGGTCTCCTTGTGAAGAAAGGTTCCGTCGACAATATTAGAGAAAGCGTCAAGTATGTTAAGAGTTCGCAAACTTGAGAAGGGTTGTTTGAAGATATAGTTAAGCAACTTGGCATCACCTATGAGAAAGAACCTTCACTTGATGTTACCACACGGTGGAACTCCACATATCTTATGATTGACTCGGCATTGCCATACAGAGAGGCATTTGAGGAGTTAGGGAATCAAGACAGGCAATTTAAATACGCTCCCTCAGCAGATGATGGAAAATGGCTGAATTGATCTGCTTATTGCTCAAAACCTTCTTTTAAGCTACAAAAGTAGTTTTAGGTTCTAGCTATCCTACAACGAACTGCTATTTCCACGAAATGTGGAGTGTTAACTGTTGTTGGAAAAAGAGACGAAGAATAAAAACAAAGACATTGCATCCATGGTAAGCGAAATGCAAAAAAAGTTTGACAAGTATTGGAAGGAGTTGTACTTAGCGAACTGCATACCAGTCGTCCTAGATCCAAGGTACAAATATGAGTTTGTCAAATTGTGGATCAATCAATCATTTGGAAAGGATGCAAAAGAACACCTTGACAAGGTGGCAATGATTATCAAGAGTCTATTCGAAGAATATTTCAATGAAATGGGTGATTCTCTTTCTGATCCTTCTGAGGAAGTTCATGTTGATGAGTCTGCATGGGATGACAATCCATTGGCTGATTGGGAAGCTCATCTAAGAGTGTAGAAGAAAGCAATAACAAATGAGCTTGATAGATATATGAGTGAAGAACTGTTTTTGTAGGAAAAAAATTGACATCTTGGAATGGTGGAAAATGCATAGTCCTAAGTACCCAGCTCTATCTCACATCGCTCGTGATGTGCTTCCTATTCAAGCATCAACTGTGGCATCGGAGTCCTTTTTTAGTGCTGGTGGAAGAGTAATCAGTGATCACAGGAACATACTAAAGAGTGACATGGTCGAGGCGTTAATATGCCTCCAAGATTGGCTAAATGTTGTTGGTAAGTTTTTCTAATATTGAATAGTAGTATAGAAACTTGAACATTTAACTTACTTGATGATCTTTCAATCCTTCAGATCACAAACCCACCTCTAAAGATGTTGAGGAAGAACAATACTTGGTAAGTTGGGAACCTAATCCTGAGTATGAGTAAATAAATCATGTTAATATTTGTCTTTGTCTCACAAAGCTAGCTAACAGGTGTTCTACCAAGACAACGAGTGTCATGAAGAAACTACAGACCCTCCCAACCAAAGGTTATTAATCTTACATGAGTTAGTTGCGAGACACATGAATAATATATAAGTAGTAATTGATGAATGCTACCTCATATAATCATATTGCCAATTGCAGTACTACGAGCATGAGTGATCTCCAAACTGTGCCAACAGATCAGTAGCTTGTTGCATAACTCAAACAAGTAAACATTTGTTGTTTTATTTAGTCTCTGTGAGAACACTAGTAGATGCTCTTGTTTGTTATTTTAACGATTCGATTATCTAGTCTTGAGTAATCAATCTATAATAGCTGTGTCTTTCTAGTTCATAAAAGGAAGAGAGAAACAGTTTATGATGTTTGGTGTGACACCATTGGTGTCCCATTCTTTTTTTCTAAAGTCCACCACCCATCAGTAAAGTATCAGTTGTGAGGTTTAATACATGTTCTTGTGGGTACTGTTATTGTGTATGTCAGATTTAAGAAATGCTAGATAACAAGATTGATTCAAGCACACATTGGTGACTTATCTTATCTGTAATCTATTTTGTACTAAATTTATGTTAATGTTATTACATATTACCTCCACTAGAAACACATTAGATGGGAAACAACTGCAGCAGTTTGGTGGTGCTGAAAAGATGCAGGTTCTGGTTGACACAGAGGAGCCAACAAGCGATGGTGGCAGTGCAATGATCAACAAGGAACAATCTGTTTGATGGTTGTTCCAGAGTAAACCATGACCATCTCTCGAAATGAGTAAACACATATCCTGAAAGTTAAAACTGTTATATTATTGTTGTGATGTGGTCATTTTATTCTGTGCTTGTGTAATTAGAAGATGGAGTCATGCACTCATGCTATTATTTGGCCATGGAGTAGACCTGTACTTGAGTTCAACTTGAGAACCTAGATTTATGGTTGCCATTGCACACATTGCATGTGTAAAGATATACTTATTTGATGTTGATTCTTCATAGAAACTCAAATTCATATTGTTCTTATGATTGATTGTAGAATATAAAGATTTGTACTACTCCCTTCATCCTAAAAAAGATGCCTTAGATTTGTCTAGATTCACATGTATCTAAACGTGTTTAGTGTATAGATAAATGCAAATCTAAACAAATATGCGGCACATCTTTTTGGCTAGAGGTAGTGCTTGAGTTATTTTAATGGTGTTATTCATGTGCTATGTATGATCAATCAGCTAAGTAGAAGTTCTTATGATTGATTCACGTGCCAGTAAACTAAGCTAAGCTAGATCACACCGGCTGCTGCGGGAAAACTGTTGCATGGCCGCTGCAACTGATCCGCATATGCCCGCTGGACAGAGCGGTTAGCAAAATTAGCGGACGCGGGTGCCGATAATCCTGTCACTAGCGCTAGCGGATGGAGTGGACTAGGCGGACGCGCCGGCGGACAGTCCATTTGCATCCTTACTTGTGATCCATGTGTACATAGATGGCCGCTCCTGCTACCACAACCATGTCGGTGTGGCCACTATGATTATGAGCGTGATTGGTTCGACAATTTTTGCGCTTCCTAGGGTAGGTCCATGGAAAACTATCCTAGAGTCAAGTTGTGGATTTTGTTTGGTTGTTCACGTGAGGATGACTCTATTTGTGGGACAACTTTAACCCCCTTTGTTTGGTGCGGTGCTCGTAACAATTTTCTCTCAGCTGATACAAATAGAAGGCGTTTTGTTGTATACGTAAGTTTGCATGTGATAACCTCGTTCCAACTAAGGTGAGGTTACCATTACATCTACTCTATACTCTCTACTCTCCATACATGATCAATACTAAAAGTGGATTTGAAGTTCATCTGCCTATGGTGTCAACCTATCATCACTTTAAAAATGGGTGTCATCCTAACACCACCAGTTCACTGGTACAAGAAATTGAAATGATAGAAATTACACATCACTCATCACATATTTTCTTGATCATTTTCAACTTGTCTTTGTTAGCCTCACTAGCATTGAGCATAGCAAACGTCATGTACTCAAACTTTTTTCACCTTCATACCCTCCTTTTTTTCTTATTTTCTCTACCCTCACCTTCATTATCTCGTCTTGAGATTTCTGTAATTGCTTTAGCATATCCACTTCACTCTTCAACACTTTGTTCTTCTCTAAATTCATTTCCTTCTCCTTAATCCTGGACAAGTTCTCATCTACAACCCTTTTCTCAACTTCATTCATGAGTTTCTTCATATCAACTAAGAGAATTGAGTAATTTTTCTCAATCTTGTTCTTCTCATCAGCAATCTCCTTCACCAACTTGGCATTCTGAATCATCTCTTTGATTCGTGCACTATTGTTGTCATGATATATTCCCCATAGTCTTCTTAATGCATTTTTCATTATTTTGGCCATTCCTTATCCAGCCAAGCCACAAACCCACAGTTTTGTGACTTCCTGCTTATAAGAAGCGCATGATCATGGAAAGTGGGTGATCTAGTGCACGACAAATCAAAAGGTCGTGGATGAGCTGACTTACATTCTGCACAGAACAAAGGTAGAATATGCCAGTATATCTTCCTTCGAATGCAACACACTTGACAGAGACTCAACCTTATGGACGCAGCACACCTCGGGACAATCCACTGTTGTGTCGTAGAATGTGGGGTCTTCGATGAAGTCTAGAGCATAGTCCATGTTTTTAATGTCCTAATAGAGTTGATTCGAGGCCAAATCGGAAAATCCCGGATTGGAAGCAAAACCTAACCCTACAAAGAAATTGGGGAGTTTGAAGTTACCCCTACCACCAAGGGTGTAGAGATCTCACCATCATTCCAGCTCGACATGGTGACTAAGTACTTTTCTACATGAGATTTTCCACTGGAGATTCGCTGCCGTGAGATTAGCCGCTGCCGAGACAAGAGAGATCGAGTCGGGGAAATGGTGAGGGAAGAGGGAAGAAATAAGGAAAGGGTTTTGGCGAGAGGTGACAAAATACTCCCGCCCCCTTTTTGGCTGCAACATGGGAGATCACACCATCTCCATGATCCCAACAGCTCATGCAGGAAGCTAAGGAATTTGGCTCTCGGGAGGAAGAGGACCACCTGATGTGACGCCTCTCGAGGAATCAACCATTCTCCATCTGGTTGCTCTGCTACTGGGAAGTGGTTGCACCACTAGGGGACGAGGAGGGTGGCCACCTTGGCTCACTCGATGCGGAGCAGGGTACCCCCGTGCATCAGCTGCTCCGAGAATGGCGGCGCAGCCGCGCATGCAGACATGAGACCATCAGCGGTAGTAGGGAGACACGCACGATGACGACCGGTTCACTTTGGGGGTAGAACACTGGGCTAGGTTGTGAATTATTAAGTGATTTTTGAAGGACCAATAGGCAGATCACCCAGAAGTCCAAAACCACGACACCTAGAAAACATCCCCACCGGTTCACCACTATCCTCGATCTCAATTCCCAAACCCTCGATTGCTATAGAGGCGGAGGTTGATCCTTCGAGTTCCTTCTATCCTGGTAGAGATGGACGCTGATGAGGATGCCGCATGGATTGAGGCCGAGCTCCGGGCCAAGGCTGAGGCGAAGGTCACAAGGACGACAACGACGAAGATGGTGAAGCTGGCGCATCTACAAAATGCAAACGGGCATGGGATAATTTCGATTACCAGCAAGAGTTATTAATTTAACTCGTGATATTTTTACAATTTAATTTGATGTTAGATTTTAACCATTGAATAGAGAATACGACTCTCTAAAATTTGAATTGATGTAGCAAGACCTGGTAGAACAGAATGTTCTTGGAGTATTTGATCTTGCTAATGTGATTGCCGATCCCGGTATCCCAAGACCAATCGATGAGTTTTGCACCCCACTAATTAGAGATGACACGAGAAGAGCATATTTGTCGAGTCCGAGTCGTTTGATTGGCCATCATTTTCCTAAAACAAAATTTGGGGCTGATTGGCTATCATTATTAAATGCATGGTATACCAAATATGATCGGATAGAGTATAGCATGGAGAAAGATGTTGCATATTATTTTTATTGTTTTATTTTCAAATCTACAAGCACTACTTCACACTTTGGACATGACTCTTTCACAAATAAGGGATTTAGGAATTGGAAGAAAGGACCGAAAAATTTCAGGAGTCATGTAGGTGGACCAAATAACATTCATAACAATGCAAGATGTGCTTGCGAAGATTTCAGAAATAAAAAAGCAAAGTGTGGCATATGCGATCGCTACTCATGATGAAAAAACGCATATTGATTATGAAATTCGTTTGAGGGCTCTTGTAGGTGTTGTAAGGTTTCTTCTTGAACAAGGTCTAGCATTTCATGGGCACGATGAGTCTAGCAATTTCAAGAATAGGGGTAATTTCCGTGAGATGTTGGATTGGTACGGCGCAAGATACAAGGATGTGGAAGATGTGATTAATGAAAATGCTCGTGGCAACTATCAATCGACATCTTATGAAATCCAACAAGATATAACACATGCATGTATAGAGAAGAGACTACAAAAGTCATAATGAGTGAGCTTGGGAATACTAGTTTCTCTCTACTTGTTGATGAGTCTCGTGATGTATCGGTTAGAGAGCAAATGGATGTGATGGTGAGGTTAGTTATGTTGTATTACATAATTATAATTCATTTGTAATACTCTCACAACTCATATGACTTTTCTAATCTTATATGGTTTTGGTTGTGGGTTTGTGAACCAAAAAGGAGAGGTTTTGGAAAGATTGCTTGATGTTAAGCATGCCATTGATAGTACACCAGCTTCTCTAAAAAAATCCGTGAATGCAATATTTGTTAAGGTTATCCATGGCTAGATTAACAGGATAAGGATATGATGGCACATCTAATATGCATGGAGAGTTACATGGTTTAAAAACATTGGTGTTGACCGACAACCCTCATGCTTTTTATGTGCATTTTTTGCCCACCAACTTCAATTGGTGGTTGTGGCGGTTGTAAAAGGAGTTCTATCCGTTGGTGATTTTTTTAGTCACTTAAATAAGATTTTCAACATGGTTAGTCCTTGTAGATAATTGCAAGTCAGTATTTTAATTCTATATATGCATTCTACTTTCCAAATGTACATTTTTGGTAGGTGAGTGCCTCTTGTAAGAAGAAAGATGCATTGCTACAGAAGCATCATGACCAGTTAGTATCAATGCTAGAGAAACATAGTTGAAATGAACAATAGATTTGGTGAAACTTCTACACCCCTATTACAATGCACAACATTCCTTGATCCTAGAGACTCATTCAGCAGATTCAATCATGGTAAGCTAGTTGAGCTTGCAAGTTTATACTCTGTCGTTTTTCTTCACATGATTGCTATCTCTTGATCGACCAACTCAAGATATACATTGATATGATGAAGAGAAGTCCTGATTTCTTAGCTTGTGGTAGTCGGAGTGGTCTTGCTCTCTGTAACACCCAAAAAATATTAATCAAGATTATCAAGTTCTAATCACCCAACTTTAGGGTTAACAAAAACTTTTATTATTAAATTAAATATGAGTGTGTGTGTGTTTTGCATTAGTGTAGGATTGAGTGCAATTACCATGTTTGATTCCTACAAATGATAAGAAATGGTTTAAAGATGAATACTACATCATCTAGGCCAATTACAAACAAAATGAACAGAAAGGAAATTCAAATATGAGTCATATGATCAAATGGTCATTTTGACCAAAATTAACCACTAGACCACTTTGGGTGTTCCTAATGAAAGATTACTAATAGAAACATTTCCAATTCTTTTCACCCCTTGCTATACCAAGTAAAAGTGAACCCAAGCCCACTTTACAAACTCATAGAAACTATTTTCAAATCTATTTAAAGGAAAATTCAAAATTGAATCAAGTGTATGTACTAAGATCACCATTTTGCAAAAACCAATCAAATCAATTCACCTTGACTTTTCCAAGCAACCATAGACACTCAAGCAAGTGCTCAGAACACTCACCAAATTTCATTCAAAAATTTCAAATTTGAATTCATGCGGCTATTTGGTCGAACACATTGTAGACATAGAAAAGTACTGCCTAACTTCCACTGTTTGGAGCAGTGATCACACACCCAATTTGTCCCCTCTTCACTCCCCTGGTCTCCCCCAACACCTAGCAGCACAGCAGACCACTTCCCCTTTGCCGTTGCGCCAGTGCATCGCCGCCCGATGCTCACCGCGCTGGTTGACCATGGACAGCTCGCCATAGACCGTGCCGCCCTCTCCCACAACGACCCGGAGACAGGCGACCGTCCACCACCACCCTATGTCCACCTCTCGACCGCAGGCAAGCCGTGGACCACCCAGAATTGTCGCGCCCATTTTCTCTGCACCATGCCGAGAGCGCGCCAGAGTGCCGCAGCCGACCAGCGTGCACACGCCGCTCCTTGCCATCACCGCGCGTGCCCGCACTCGCCATGACCCAAGCTACCTCCCAGACATGCCCGTTCGCCGCCGCGCGACTTGTAGCCACTGTGCACCGTCTCGAACGCCGCCACTCCCGCATAGAGCACCGCCCGCGCCCGACCATTCTCGACCGCCCCGTGTCGCGCCATTAAGCCTGTGACGACCGCTAGGAAGCACCACATCGCCCCTACCCTCAGCCATGCTGCTAGCCCCCTGTATCGCCGTCACCGACGAGCCCGAGCCATCCCGCAATGTCCCCCTCGCCGGTGTATAAATAGAGGCCACCTCCGCCTAAATTCACCACACCATCTCACTCCCCACTCCTCACAGAACCTCCCACACCTCTCCCGGAGCAAGGCGAGCACCACATCGCCGGAATTTCACCGGAGCCCACCGCTGCAGAGGAGAAGAGGAACCAGAGCTAGGAGCCATCATAGGAGCTGTCGTGACCACCATTCGAACAGCCATCGTCTACAACGTCGTTCGCCCCCATCGCCGACCCTAGATGGAGCCCGGGTGAGCCCCCATGTACCCCCATAGGGTTTGTTGCTCGTCGGAGCTGTTCGCCGGAGACGACTAACCACAGCCGTAGATCCTAGTCTAATCGTAGGGCTCAGATTGAAATGTACCGTTTCGGGTTAAATGAGCCACTGACTAGTGGGACCCCCCTATCAGCAGCCCGCTGCACCCGCGCAGTGCACCTGGGCCGGCCCATTTGCTTTCCCACGCAGAGCCTGTCAATTCAAATAAGATTTTTCCATTTTAGTTAGAATTAGATTCTGCCAATAGATTCAAAAATCAATTCAAAGAGATTCATTAAACCAAATTACATGATTCCAATTTGATAGAAATGTATTCAAATTATCTATCCAAGCCCGTTGGATTCAAACCATTTGAAATTATAGATCACCTATACCAAAAATAACAAAAAAGAGACTTTCCAACTTCAAACATTTTTCAAAAATCAACCATAAATGCTTTTGAGTTGATTCCAACTCTCAAAAATCACATTTGACAAGATATATCTGAATATGTAAAAATATTTAGGTTTACATGCAGTGACATTGGACTAGTACCAAAAGAATGCTATTTAGGCATTTCTAGTCACTTTAATTCTATTAAGTGATAATCTTAAACTTTATAAAATATGACTACCACTTTAAATCACATTCCCATGTATTAGAATATGTGGTGATGACATGTGTCAACATGATCCCATATTTTAATTGGAGAATATTAAATCTTAAGTCTTTTCAATGAGTAGAAATTACTTTTCTAAAATAAAATAAATAAGACTAAGTCTTTATTTCATGTGATGATTGTGATGATGCTAGATCATCAAGTGTGAACCTTAGGGTGCTAAATAGAAGTAGTTAAGTATTGTTTGGTGATTGTGTATATCGTGTTCATTTATAGACGATAGTACCGACCCGAGATACGAGGAGGAGTACTACCAAGAAGAAGAAAACTTCAATCACTGCACTACTCAAGGCAAGCTAACACTTGCAAGTTTCATAACTATGCAAGCCTAACACTACCAGTTAACTATGCAAGTCATCCTTGCAAGATAACCTATGCAAGATGCATTAGGCATGCTTGGTTATACAACTTTGATTATACCAATCCCAAGTTTTACTTGCAAACTATATTCTTTTACTTTTACCAAAGTTCTTTACTTTTAGTTAGTGCTTTGTGAGTATTGGAACATTAGTATAGATACCATAAAGAGTATAAAACTAGGCCTATCTAGTTATACTTAGATGTCATCCAAAGGCATAAAACTAGAGTTGGATAGTTACACTTGATTAGCACCCCTCTTTGGTGAATACCCTCAACTTTAGTGGATAGTGCTAAGAATAAAAGTTGATCACTTTAGATGGAAACACTTGGTGAAAATGATTATGAAAACCTTGGAATGATGACTCATTCTATTGAAATGTTTTGACATGTGTTGAGAAACACAATGGTTTGATGATGAAAATGTTGAGGCATGAGCCTTGGCCCTTTATAAAAACTGATGGTTGGGTTCGGATGCGATACCATTCCAATTTTACCGTACAACCACAATACCCGAATTGGCTAGGGCTTAGCTGGAAGTTTATATGCCTTAGTATGGGTCCCTTGCGGAAGAGGTTGAGCTGAGGCTACCTCGTGATGAATGTCTACCTATGCAATGCCCAGGATGGCAGATGTCCATGGCTGGGAGGCCAAGCTCATAGGGGAGGTGCCTATACTAGAGTGTGTAAGTGAAAGGTTATGATTGATTATCCACATACTAAGTATGATTGATTCAGGGTTATCCCTGACGGATGTATTGAATTTTATGGTGAAAGTGTACCACCTTTGTAGAGTGTCAAACTATCGAATAGCCGCGCCTGCGATCATGGACAATTGGAGTGGCCATACTGTTCCGTTGTCACATGTTTTCAAAAATGACTTGTGAATTGAACTATGACTTTGACTTGACCACAACAGGGTTGTGAACATGAAAACTAGGTTCCCAATTAGGTGATGTAGAACATTAAATTAGTTTTCTTTACTTCTAAACTCAGTATGAGATAAACCTGCCTTTTTGCAAATAAACCTAGAGCTTAAGTTTCCTACTAGAACTACCTTACTTGTTAGTGATAGTTTGCGAGTACTTAAAGAGTACTCATGGCTTTGTCCCCGGCTATTCCCGTGGCCAGGCTATGAGGAGGACTACCAGGATGATGGACATCAGGAGGTTTACGACAACTAGGATCATCTCCGATCATTAGCATTGCTTGTGACTCTGAAGATGGAGCCCCTACTACCTTTATTTTCCGCTGCTTCATTTGTATTAAGACTGGATCATGTGATCCTTTATTTGTAAGACCTTATTATGGTTTGTAATGGATGATGTACTGTGGTACCAATTCTATTATGTCTCGCAAAAATGGTAATCCTGGGATTGCAAGGTATGGCATAACAGACAACTGGGATTAAAAATCCAGGTGTTGACAAGTTGTTATCAGAGCCATCCTGACCATAGGAGACCCTAGTTAGAATGGACGTCCGAACAAAAACTTAGTTTCAAAACAAAATAAGTGAGTATTGATGAAAACCTATTCCCACTCTTATCCTTGATTCTTTCAAAAAGATTCATGTTCCTCAAAAATTCTTGCAATTCTACATAAAATTTGACACACTTGATCACCCCACTAACTTGCTCACCCTAAATTCTTATAGATGGAGGTCCAGTATTGCAAGTTCTACCAGCTAGGCAACGGAGGCCACCTAATCTTTGAGACGGATCTAGATGCACTGTCAGAGTTGTCGTCGGATTGATGAGAAGTACGCCATGAGGGTGTCCTCGAGGCGTGCGGAAGAGAGGGGTGTGAAACATATGGTGTTCCGGGACGGTGAGCACACAAGTTTACCCAGGTTCAAATCCGCCGACTTTGGACGGATCCTACTCCTGCTAGCAATCCAGTAATACGATAGAGCCGGAATATGGGTTACAAGGGTTCGCCTGTGCGAGTTTAGATTGTAGACTACTGTGTTGCCCTAAATGCTCTCCCTAGGATGGCTTATATAGATATCCGGCCTAGGGTTTACAGGAGAGACCTATCCGGCTACGACTAAGAGTCGGTCATAGAGTACATCTTGAACTACAAGTAACACTATGAGACTATGTCGGTAAGTCTTCTGGGCCTTCCCGTAGCTGGATTAGACTCCGTCTCTTCTCCCTGACTGGGCCGCCCGTGAAGTAAATCTCTAACCCGAAGTGGGCCACCCTGGTCAGTGAGGAACTGTGAGGATACCCGGAAAGTATATCCCCAACAGCAGCCCCCGGAAGTCTCCAAGATCCAAACTCGGATTCATCATCGTCTAACTTGATCTTCAGCTTGCAGAATCTTGAAGGGTTCCTGAAACTTCAAAACAAAAGATATGATCCGGGTCTCAAAAATAAGTCGAACCTATCTGTATGTCATTTGGATTTCTAGCTTGATATTTAAACTAAGCCAGAACTTGGTCTCTTACGTCATCTGACATTGGTCATGGTCAAGTCACGTCACTGACAGACATCTCTCATCAGCACGACCGTTGGTGGGCCAGCCGTTAGCGGAACCGAGGCGCCATTTTAATGCGTGAGTGGAGATCGAGGCGGCATAATCATCGCATGGGGGCTTCCCAGTTCTTTCCACGACGCGTGGCGTGTGTACTGTGTCACTTGCACGAATCTTGGCGCGGTTCGGTGGTTATAAGGGGTAAGGATTCCCTCATCTCATCTTCTTCACCTATTCATGTGTTGTTTCCTTCTCCTCCACTTCTCCCATGCGCACAGAGCTCCCTTGCCTCTAGAAATTCCCAGCGCCGCCCATCCAAGGTCACCGGCGCACCAGGAAAATGGCTTCTACTTCAACTTCCGGCGTAGCAGCGACGGCAGCGATGGTAGCGGCGGTGGAAAAGGAGAGAAATCGCGGGGTCAGGATCCCATGCGTCCTCGACGACGAGAAGCTCCGCGGCATCGAAGAAGAAGGGCTCCTCCACGTCGGCGGTTGGCAGAGCGGCTTCGACAAAGCCGTCCCCAACCCTCGCAATGGCGAGCGAGTGCACTTTGGCACCCACCTCGATAGAGGTTTCTCCTTTCTTCCCTCAGATTTCTTTTCTGAGGTGATTGATCATTACAGTGTTCAACTCCACCATCTCCCCCAAACTCTATCTTAGAGATGAGCGCCTATGTGGCTTTGTGTGAGGGGTATCTCGGCATTAGGCCGAGTCTCATTCTCTTCCGGTACTATTTCCATGTCTGAAGAAACTCTATCACCGCCAGTAATCCTTACATTACTGGTACAATTAGTCTTTCGGTTAGGCGTGAGCGCGTCTATCCTCAGATTTTAGCTAGTGAGTCGGTCAAACAATGGCCGGCTACCTTTTTTGTATCACAAGGATATTCCCGCTCCCGGCAAAGCTAGTTCTTTGCGGGCTTTCATCGATGGAGCCGCCACGCCTCAACCATCTTGGGACAAGGCCGCTCCGGCTCTCAGTGACGATCTGCTTCTCGCCAAGAGGCAGATTGAATATCTGATGAAGCACAAGGGCCTTAGGGGGTCCGACTTGGTCCAGAGCTGGGTGGCACTTCGGATTCAGCCTCTCCAGCACCATGGCGACCGACTGATGCATTCCATCACGGCGTCAAAAAAGGACTCCCTCCGCATAAGCTCCAAGGCCTTAAAGCCACAAGATTACATAAGCCAAATCAAATGGCTGATAAAGGAGCGGATTGAGAGAAAGATTCCTGATTTATCTCTGGACATGCATACAGCGGAAGACCCTATAGTGCCGGTAAGCTTTTAGCAGTAAACCCTTTTTATGTGTTTCACCTTTAAGTTATTTCGCAACACTGAGATATTATCTTCTTTTCAGCTTGCCGACCTCCCCGAGTCAGAATTGGCTCCTATCGAGGGATATCCTCCTGAGTTTTCTCAGGAGGAGGAATTGGTCCCACTGCCGGATGTTGTGCCCCGGAAGCACAAAGCTCCAACAGTGGCCATCGCAACAAAGGAAGTGCCAGTTGTGAAGAGGTAACTTTTCGCACAACTTCCGCCTTTGTACATTACTTCATGATTTCTTCCGAGATATAATGTTCTTCATTCTATTACTTTCTCAGAGCTAAGCAACTCATCAAGGGCAAGGGGAAGGGGACTATCTCGAAGCCCCTGCGTCAGACGAAGCTAACTATAGCTTCTCCTGCCGTGGCTCCTCCGACTCCTGCCCCTCAACCTTCTGCAGCGCCGATGATTACTCCATCCTCGGTCGTTGCAGAAGATCTGACTCCCTCAACATGTTCAGCGATCCTTGAGTCGCATACTGATGTCACCATGGGTGACTCAGGTTTTGATAAGGGTGAACCCTCTTCGGGTAATGATCCCTCGGCAGAAACCTTCGCCGAAAATCTCCTGAATAATCCGGGACTTGCCAAATTTGGCTTATCTCGGAAATCTGCGGAGGAAATCCAGCGGCTAGCCCGGCAATGCCTAGAAAGACGAAATATTTCTACCGAAGAAGAAGCACAAGAAGCGGAGGACATTAAGTACTCTGATCTTCTTGAACAAGTCCGCCTTCGCGACGAGGGTTTAAGAGCTGGTGTGCTTCCACCACCTCCGGTTATTGCACTCACCCTCGCCGAAAAGGTTACTACTGAAGTGAACATGTGCCTGAGCAAGCTCACACATGAACATCATGTAAGTCGGAATTCCAACTCACGTTTTTATTATGGTACTTTATATCATACCCTCTAGCCCCCAAGCATGAAGTTGGATATACAATCTGAGTTTATGCTTCCTTAGGATGCCGAAGAATGAACTAGTGTAGCCCCCAAGGCTCGTGCTGATATTAGCTACAATATTAGCCCGAGACTTTAGTAGACTTCTGACTCTAGGTATTCTGACTTACAGAATATTAATTCATATAACCAGGGATTGTTGAAGAATGTCTGCAATAAGCGGAGAGAGATCAAAGCTCTCCGACTTGAAAATGCTGAGCTTAAAGTTTCCAAGGATGAGGCCAAAGGTAAACTTTCCGAGACTCAAACCTTGTCTTGCTTTTTCATAGTCAAATATTTTTTGCTGAACTGTTGTTCTTTTTGACTTACAGCACTGATAAAGCAGTCCTGTGCTATGATCGAAGAGGCCGAGAATCTGAAGACCCTGGTGGTGGAAAACAAGGATCTCCGCCGAGAGCTAGACCAGCTTAAGGCGGATCATGAGAAGAGCATTGCTAAAGTTCTCGAATCCTCCTCCATGATCACCGTGGAGCGTGATTGCAAGATTGCACTCCACGAGCAAAAAATCTCGGATCTCAATGACGAGCTTTTCAGAGAGAAGGACCTTTTCGAGGCGCTCCGAGCTGAACTCCAGAGTCTTCTTGAGGAGAAAACCAAAGTTGATGACATCATCTTTGGTATGTTTCCATCTTTCTGACTTGTCTACATTCTTCGACTCTTTCGATGTCGGATTTATTAAACTGTTTTGCGTTATATGCATAGGTCCTCTGAACTTGACAGACTCCACCTCTGCCGAGCCTCGCACCCACCAGCTTACCCAAGTCGGTGATTTGCTTCATGACTTCCGCCAATCCATTGAGGAAATGGGCAAAGCTCTCAAGGTTCCGGACATGCATAGCATGTCCGACTTTCAGGTGCGGGACAAAGCAAAGGAGAAGCTTGTCCAGGACTGGAACATGTCCTACGCGCGATCCGCAGCGCAGAACGCTCTCACAATGGTCATGAGCCACCATGGAAGCATGGAAATCTGGCAAGTGACCAGAGGGTACTCTACTGTGGACGAAGACGGCCAGAAACAGGATATCAAAGCCATCATGGACTCATGCGCCGGATATGGGTGCCACGTAGCTGATTTAACCAGCTACGACACTCCCTTCTTCAACCGCGTGGACACGCCACCTCCGCCTCTGGAAGAAGCAACCGAAGTTTCTGACTATGAACAAACCATATCGGATTTGGACATCTCGGATCGTTATCAGGGTGCGGCTGACGTGTTCAGCGAGCCTGCAGCTCCTACCTCTCCTCCTGCATCATAAGTCATCAGAAAGAAATAGATGTGTTATTCTGAAAACATTATGGGTCTGTAAATAAGCAGTGTAATACTTTTGATGGTGCTAATTTTTTATCTATTCAGCACTTCTGGCTTAAATTTTGTGTGCCTGAAATGTTTGCATAAGCACTTGTATTTTTTGTCTGTACTTATCGTTTATCTGACTTTCCGCCTCGTCCCTTTCGTGAGTCGGCTAAACTTTCAGCATGGAAACTTTGCCGAGCAACAGAGATCAATTGCTAAACCAGTTTAAACTCGGAAACAAAGCCGGCTTCCAGTACCAACAATTCACTACTTGGAAAATACCCGCATCCGGCAATAAGACAAATAACCAAAGTATAGACTAGGAAATATAGATTTATACCCGAAGGTAGCAATTTTAGAATCGGAAATCTAAACCAGAACAAACATGAGCATAAAGTACTTTCAAGTATTCTGGGATTTTTGACTGTAACATGATCATTCAGAAATAAGATGGTAAAAACTTCTCGAAAAAACTTGAGGCAACCAAAACTTTTATTTCTCACAGAACATGTACACATATATGATTACAAAGAAGGATAAACTAAGAATAAAAGGGACATAGCTGAGCAATATTCCATGGTCTGTCTAACTCATCCGGATTTGTACTGCCTCCAGCTCTCTTTCTCTTCTTAGTAGCAGGTCTTTCTTTGACTGGCCTCATATCCGTTAGGTAGTATGAACCATTGTGCAATACTCGACTAACTAAAAATGGCCCTTCCCATACTGGGGAAAGTTTGTGCTTTCTTTGTTGCACAAGTCGAAGAACCAAATCACCCTTATTGAAAGATCTGTTTCTGACTCTCTGGCTATGATACTTGCGTAACTTCTGCTGATAGGCTGTTGATCTCATTTCAGCAACGACGCGAACTTCTTCGACTAAGTCGAGATCATTTTGTCGAGAAATCTCGGCATCCTCTTCAATATATGCAGCCACTCTAGGAGAAGTGTGAATCAAATCAGTAGGAAGAACTACTTCTGTGCCATAGACCAAGAAGAAAGGTGTGTATCCGGTTGACCTGATCAGAGTTGTTCGTAAACTCCATATTACAGAAGGTAATTCCTCTGCCCCAAGCCCCCGTAGCACGTTGATACATTGCAAATGTATCTATAATTTTTGATGTTCCATGCTTGGTGTTATTTACTTTCTTATGTTTTGTCCACACTTTGGAGTACTTTTCATATGATTTCTTGGACTAACCTATTAACAAGATGCCACAGTGCCAGTTGCCTGTTTTCTGATGTTTTTGGTTCTAGGAAAGTTAGAAAATCAATACTCTCGGAATTGGACCGGACAAAAGCCAAAGTTGATATTTTCCCGGAAGATTCACGGAGCCAGAAGGAGAGCCGGAGAGGGGCCACAAGGTGGCGACACCCCCCTTGGCGCGGGCAACCCTAGGCTGCACCAGGGCATGGTGTGGGCCCCCTGGCCGCCCACCGACCTTGCCTCTTTCGCCTATATATTCCTCCCGAGGCAAAAACCCTAGATCGTCAAGCCTCCAGCCACGAAAAGTTCCGCAGCGCCGCCACCACCGAAGGGGAGATTCGGGGGACAGAAAGTCTCTGTTCCGGCACCCTGCCAGGACGGGGAAGTGCCCTCGGAGCCATCTCCATCGATCTCCACCGCCATCTCCATCGCCATTGCTGATTCCCATGATGAGGAGGGAGTAGTTATCTCTTGAGGCTAAGGGTTCTACCGATAGCTATGTGTTCATCTCTCTCTCTCTATGCATGATCATATTGTGATCATGAGCTTTTTAATCAAGTAGATCTACCTTGCTATTCAAGTGCTTTAATAGATCTCTGCTCTCCCCATGTGTGTGAAAGTGACAGCGTGCACACCATGGTGGCACTTGGGCTAGAGATTACAAATACTTGTTATGAGTTATATTTGGAGTTGGATGTCTTTATGAAATTGTGGTGTTTGTTGGAACCATCTAGTGCTCAAGGTGACAGTGTGGGGTTTTCTAGATGGGAAAGGCTTACTTTGAGGTGTGCTATTATAGCCCTACCATTGATTAGAGTGTCCAACCGGAGAGTAGTTCAGAGTAGTATCATAAAGAGAAGATATTTATATGAGAGTGTTCACTAGTGAAAGTATGATCCCTAGGCCTTGTTTCTAAGCATTGATACACCATTTGCAATTAGATCTATTACATGTTTGCTTGCTTCCATCTTTATTTCAGTTTTCCTTTAGTCTTTTCGCACGTCAACCACACGCCAACAAGCTATTTTATGGCACCGTTACCACTTATAATTATCCATACCACTTGTATTTTACTATCTCTTCACCGAACTAGTGCACCTATACACCTGACAAGTGTATTGGGTGTGTTGGGGACACAAGAGACTTCTTGTATCTTGATTGCAGGGTTGCTTGAGAGGGAATACCTTTGACCACTTCCTCCCTGAGTTCGATAAACCTTGGGTGATACACTTAAGGGAAAACTTGCTGATGTTCTACAAACCTCTGCACTTGGAGGCCCAACAACTGTCTACAAGAATAGAAGTGCGTAGACATCACACGTCGTAGTGGTGCTTCGAGTCTCGGTTTTAGGCCTTGTAGGATTAAACCACTTGCTCTTTCGACTTGTCCATTAGCCTGCGGATGTGCGACTGACGCAATGCAAGCCGGATATTTTGCTCGTTGCAGAATTCGGCAAGTTATCCCATAGAGAAATTACTCCCATTGTCCGTGATAATACTATGCGAATAACCATACCGGATTATAACATCCTCGACAAATCTTTTGGCTATTGCTCCATCACAACTAGTGATGGGTTTAGCCTCAATCCATTTGGTGAATTTATCCATCGTCACTAAGAGGTGGGTAAATCCACTTGGAGCCCGTTTGAACGGTCCTACCATATCAAGCCCCAGACCACGAAATGCCATGTTATAGGTATTGTTCGCAGCTGACCAGCCGGAACGTGAGCTTGTTTGGCGTACTTTTGGCAGCCCTTGCATGTCTTGACTAGCCGTTCGGCATCTGCCTTGGCTATAAGCCAGAAAAAACCGTGTCAGAAAGCTTTTGCCACTAAAGATTTGGTTGCAGCATGGTGACCACACTCGCCTTCGTGGATTTCTCTTAAGATTTCCACTCCTTCTTCTGGAGATACGCAGCGCTGAAAGACCCCAGACACACTCCGCTTATAGATCTCACCACTAACTATAGTATAGGCTTTTGCTCGATGGATGATCTGCCGGCTCAGAACTTCGTCTTCGGGTAATTTGCCATCTACCAAATAGTCGAGGTAGGGTTGAGTCCAGCTGGGAATTACAGCCAGAACTGCTATTAGAGGTGAGTCGGATTTGGTCGGATATTCCTCGTCCACTCCCTTTATTGAGGGAACTTTGATGTGCTCTAAAAAAGCACCATTCGGAACCTCTTTCCGTGCAGAGCCTATTAGAGATAATGCATCTGCTTCCTCATTTTATACTCGAGGGATGTGTTGAACCTCAAACCCTTCGAACGATTTAGATAAATCATCCACGATAGCTTTATATGCTGCCATGTGTTTATTTGCATGACAAATATCCAACACTTGCTGAGCAACAAGATCTGAATCTCCGTAACACATCAAACGTCGGATGCCGATATCCTTAGCAATCCGGATTCCATGCAGCAGTGCTTCATACTCGGCAATATTATTTGTCACTGTGAAGTGGATCCGCAACACGCATAAAAGTTTATCTCCTTGGGGAGATTTGAGGACCACGCCAGCCCCTGAGCCCCCGCGAGCCTTAGACCCATCAAAATATAGGGTCCAATATTCCTATTCAGGGAGGGTCATATTCTCCTTCGTCTCTGTCCAATCAGCAACAAAGTCGGCAAGGATTTGGGATTTGATTGCTGTCTGATGTCCTCGTGGTTCGATGTAGAGCTCGTTGGGAACCCCAAGAGGAAGGTATGATGAGCACAGCAGCAAGTTTTCCCTCAGTTATGAAACCAAGGTTTAATCGAACCAGTAGGAGCAAGGAAACACCCCAAATATGTTACTAGCTGAGCTTTGGCAGGGCGCACTACCGGTGCTAGTAGCAACATGGAGACCTGCACAACACAACCACAGAACTTTGTCCCCAACTTGCGATGAGGTTGTCAATCTCACCGTGTTTTGCGGAAAACAAAGGATTAAACGTATCGAATGGAAAGAAGTAAAGGTTTGCAGAAAGTAAACACAAAGAAGTAAACAGTTGTAGATTGTATGTAAAGAAAAAGGACCAGGATCCATAGTTCACTAGAGGTGGCTCTCCTTAGATAGATAACATGCTGGGTGAATAAATTACAGCGGGGCAATTGACAAACACCGAGAAAGCAATACATGCATATACTAATCATCTTGACTCATTTGAGACTTCATTGGGCATTACAACATAATACATAGACCGCCATCCAATTGCATCTATGACTAATAATCCACCTCCAGGTTATCATCTGAACCCCTCCAGTATTAAGTTGCACGCAACAGATTATTGATTTACGAACTACGTGTAAAGTAAACAATACGATTGTTCTATGAACAAAGGATTGTTGTTTTCTCCCTAGTAGCAACAACACATCTAGTACCTTAGAGATTTTTGTCACTTCCCTAGATTAGCAGAGGCATGAACCCACTATCGAGCATAAATACTAACTCTTGGAGTTGCTAGCATCTACTTGGCCAAGATAGCTACTAACAACGGAAATCATGCAAGATCACAAATAACAAAGACATGATAGAATCAATAATCAATCTGAAATAGCATCTCAATATCCATCGGATCCTCGCAAACACAACATGCATAATTACAAATAGATGATCTTGATCATGAACGGAGCCCACAAGATCTAAACATGAAAGCACAAAGGAGGAGAACCAGCCATCTAGCTACTACATGGATCCGTAGTCCAAGGATGAACTACTCACGCATCACACCAGAGGCTTGCATGGTGATGAAGAAGGCCTCCAGGGTGAATTCCCCTCTCCGGCAGGGTGCCGGGAAGAGCTTCATATCCCTCCCAATCTAGGGATGGAGATGACAGCGGCTACTGACTCTTTCGTGGATTTTTGATCGGGTACTTAGGGTTTTCGTCCTGAGGGTAATATATAGGCGGAAGGAGAGGCCGAGGGGGTGCCGGGAGCCACCACACCACCCCCTGGCGCGGGCCCAGTCTGGCTGCGCGGCCAGGTGGTGTGGCCTGCCCCTGGCCCTTCTTCGTCTCGTATTCTGGCACTTGATCCCTTCCGGAAAAATAGGCACTTTGGCTTTTGTCCCGTCCAATTCCGAGAATATTCATTTTCTGACTTTCTTGGAACCAAAAACAGCAGAAAACAGGCTGCTGACACTGTGGCTCTTGTTAATAGGTTAGTCCAACAAATCATATGAAAAGTACTCCAAAGTTGGAACAAAACGCAAGAAAGTGGATGAAACAAAGCATGGAACATCAAAAATTATAAATACATTTGCAATGTATCAACATCCCCAAGCTTAACTCCTGCTCGTCCTCGAGTAGGTAAGTGATAAAAAGAAAGAATAATTTTTGAGGTGACATGCACCATCAAAGACTTGATCAAAGTATTTGAAAAACATTCAAAGATGGGATCATAGTACTTCAATCATAACATGAAAGAAAAAGTTCTAGCAATAAGCAAAGAACTATGATGCAACATGAAAGGGCACAGACAAAAGATTCATGAATAACAATGCTTTGTAAGACGTTTGTTTCCGCAAAAAAAAAAATTCTACCGCAAGAACGAACAAAACCCAGATCTAATCTAGATAAAAGCCAAGATCTAATCTATTAGACATGTGCAACGAGATAGATCTGTACTAACCCTTGTAGATCCGAAAGCGTTATGAGATTGGATCTCGTGGTTGATGTAGTCGATCACTTGCCGATCTCAAGATCGAGTGGACGATCCTTCCGGCGCCGCGTTCCCGCAGCGCTTCCGTAGTCGGTCACACGTGCGGAGTCGAAGTAGACCTTCCTCTCCTCGTTCCAGCGAGCAGCGGAGGTAGTAGATCTCCACGGAATCCCAGCAGCACGACGGCGTGGTGGTGGTTGTGGAGTAGAGAATTCTGCAGGGCTTCGCCTAAGCCTGAGCAAAAGAAAGGAGGAGGAGAGAGGCGGCTAGGGTTTGTAGTAGTCGAGGGGGCCAGGGGGTGGCGCCTCCACCCCTCTATTTAAAGGAGGGAGGCGCCATGGGAGGGGGAGTCCTTGTAGGACTCCCCTCCCTTCCTTGGCCGGCGGATTGGGAGGGGGGGAGGAGTCCTCCTCCCCCATGACTCCTTGTCTTGCCCCACAAGGACTCCTTTATCCTTTCTTGGTTTTCAAGCAAACTCCAAGAAATCTTCCAGAACCTTCCGGAACATTCCGAAACCTTCTAGAATCCCCATACAAATACTCCGGAACATTTCCTAACTTAGAAAATGATCCCCAATATATGAATCTTATTCTCCGGACAATTCTGAAGCTCCTCGTGACGTCCCGAATCCAATCCGAGACTTCGAACAACATTCGGTCTCCAACGCACATTCCATATCTACTTAAAACAACTTCGAACCTTAAGTGTGTCACCCTACGGTTCGTGAATATGCAGACATGATGGAGACACCTCTCCGATCAATAACCATCAGCGGGATCTGGAGATCCATAACGGCTCCCACATACTCAACGATGACTTCGCGATCGATTGAACCATTTACATACGAAACCAATTCCCTTTGTCACATGATACTATACTTATCCGAGGTTTGATCGTCGGCATCTCCATACCTAGTTCTACCTCGTTACTGATAAGTACTCTTTACTCGTTCCATGTTATGTCATCCCTTGTGACCCAGTCACATGCTTGCAAGCTAATTAGATGACATTCCACCGAGAGGGCCCAGAGCATATCTATCCGTCATATGGATGGACAAATCCCAATCTTGGTCCATGCGCTTCAACACATACTTTCAGAATACCCAATGACACCTTTATGACCACCCTGTTACGAAGCGGTGTTTGATGTCATCAAAGTACCCATCCGGTGATGGTGATTAACATAACCTCATGGTCGAAGGATTAGGTTACTATGTATTTTAAAGCTTATAGCAAACGAACTTAATGACTTGATCTTATGCTATGCTTACTACGGGTGTGTGTCCATCACATCATTCTCCTAATGATATGATCCTGTTATTAACGACATCCAATGTCCATGATCAGGAAACCATGATCATCCATTAATCAACAAGCTAGTTTAACAAGAGGCTTACTAGGGACTCTTTTATGTTTACAAAACACACAAGTATTAATGTTTCCGATTAATACAATTATAGCATGGGATGTAAACATTTATCATAAACATAAAGATATAATAATAACCACTTTATTATTGCCTCTTGGGCATATCTCCAACAATAATGGCCATAATCATGCAGAGCGACAAAACTTCATTGATCAAAGCATAAAGTGATACTACAAGTTGAAACCTAAAGGATCATAAAGGCTATGGTGACTTGAGATAGTCATAACATGGTGTGAGCATGCGCTAAGTCAACCCAAATAAAGCATCAAAGGAGAATACCACTATACTATGCTTTAATATGCTAAAACAACGCATGATTCATCCAAGGCACATTAAGCAATCTCAATTGTTTATAACAAGTCATGCTACAACAAATAATACTAAGCATAAAGCCAAAACAATATCAAGAATGGCATGACAAAGCATAGGCCACAGTCAAAAACAAGCCCTCTTTACCACTTAAGCATGAACTTTTCTACTCTTTTCCAAACCAAACCAAACTATTTGCAAACCAATGTATGAAAGAGGGGTCCAACCAATTTATTCAGAAAACTAAGCAAACCAAGCAAACTAAAAACCAAAACTAAAACGAAAAAGAAGACGCTCCAAGAACAACACAACTGTGCATGAAACAATAAAAATGAAGCGTTTGGAAGAAACCTGGGTCCAACCAATCTCGTGTCAACACACTTGAATCTTGATTCAGTCCTTTTCGTGCGTCAAGAACCTTTCTTGTTGTTTCCATATTGAACTCATTCAACATCTTATCTATGTACATTTGGCAAAACCATATTAGCGCCTCAATCTATTCATATAGACATTGATGCCTAATTCTTGGGTTATGCCTAAGTCTTTCATCGAAATGAAATTCTTAACCTGTGTCAATAAAAGATACACCATTTCTAATCAACAATATGCCTTTCACATAATGTATTAGAAATATGTCTTAGCGCTCCCACTTAATTTCTTGCAAAAGGCAAACATCTTCATCGTCTTTGATGAAATTAAACCTTTTAATGGTTTCATCACGGTGAAGATTCCAACTCCGCGATGCTCACTTCAACCATTGAAGTTTTGCATACTCTTTTAGCATCCTTTTAATTTAACAAAACCCTTTGGATCGTGTCATGTACACGTCCTAGGTAACCATTCTATTAGAAGAACTTGTTTTGTTTGTTCAACTACCATATACCAAAATATATGTAGTGGTTCCTACATTAATCCGTCCAGACTAAATATCGCTATGAAAGATCAAATCTTATCATAGTCAATTCCTTGAACATTGTCGTAAACTCTTTCCGACATGTCGACTATTTCATAGATTTGAAACATCCATGTCTATTTCTTTATAGATCCAAACACGACCGATAGGCTTCACGCCTTTCCGGAGGGTCTTCTAAGTTCAGAAACTTGATTTCTCGTGTATGGATACTATCACGGATTCCATGACTTCTAGTCATTTTATGGAGTCAGGGCCCATCATCGCTTCTTTGCATGTAGTCGGTTCATCATTGTCAAAACAATAACGACTTGCTTATCAAATCTTACTATTTGATTCTTACCGACCCACACGGTTCTATAGGAACTCTAATCTCCGAGATCACACCTTTTGTAATCACGAGAGCCATGAGAATTGTGGCCGCCACCAGGACACTTTCCGGCGCTGCGCTACTTAGCACATATATCTAAGGTTCAACAACCTTATCAAAGTTCTATTGTCCTCCCACTTAACTTTTCACGGAAAATTCCTTCTCAAGAAACTTGACGTTCCAAGCGACAAACTCTTTTGTCCTTGGCGTTATGGAGAAATTCCCAACAAATTCTTTGGAATAACCTACAAAGACGTGCTTATCTGACTTTGGTTGTAAACATTTTACTCATGCATAGCATACCAAAATTTAAGAAAAGACAATTCGGGTTTTATCCCAAACCATGACTCATATGGTGTCATTTCAACGGATCACGATGGAGCTCTTTTCACTGTAAAAGCGATAGTCACTAAAGCTTTAATCTTTAATATATAATGGCAGTTTTATAAATGACACCTTTGATCTTACCATGTAAAACAAGGTTTCATTACATATCTCGAACACTCCATACTCCTATGGTGTTTTGGGAAATGCAAATCCATGGAACGATTCCTCAAATATTAGGTGTTTTGCTAAACTTGTAACTCAAACATCTTTCTTTATGATCCAATCATAAACTCTTTTATTTTCTTGTTACAATGATTTTCCACTTCATCTTGAAAGTCTTTGAACATTTTTCAAATGTTTCATACTTCTTCCTTAATTGAGTAAGTATATGCATATACTCACTCAAATCTTCGGAGAAAACATATGAAGTTGAAATCCATCGCCCACGACTACACATAATGGACTATATACATCAATATGTACAAATTCCAATCAGTTAGTCGTTTGTTCCTCTTTTGGCCTACGAACGGGGTTTTAATTATCTCCAGGAAAGTATCACAAGCGTCATTTGATCCAAATCAAAAACTCCAAAAATCCATCAACATGGAGTTTCGTCATGTATCCCTTTCAATATAATTTAAACAGCGATGTCACTTTGCAAGTGATCTTTCAATCATTTGTCTTGCGACATACAGAGCTCTCTCACGAATTTTTATGGTGAAGCACAGAAATCTGTTTCGGGACAGCAACTTTCCCAATCATTACTTCACTCTCATTAGAGGTTACTCTTGGCACAAAAAGCAAATAAAAAGGATAAGGAGAGGTTATTACAGAGGTAATAACTTCCAAGACTCATTTAAAACTTTTGGGTTATCTACCAATAAGTACTTTTCTTTAACGTCTTTAAGTTAGGCATAAGAAGCAAAGAAAGAATCAAGTGTTCTCAAATGAAGAAGCATTAAAACCAACTTTCTTGCCCTTACCTCTCTTATTTTTATTCTTAACCTTTGGGAAAATGTGATTGTTTGGTGGAGCAGAAAGGTGCATGGTCCCCTTTCCCACATCTATTATTGCTCCAAGGAGTTCTAATAGGGACCTTCTAAGTGTAATTTGTCCTTTTCCTACACATTCAATAACAAGATAACCAGTAGAAATCATTTTCTCAAGGATCTTTGTAAACACTCCATCAGCTATTCCAATAGGTAATATGGTAGCATTATTAGCAAGATATATTTCTTTTCCTCCTTCAGTAAGCCCCCAAAGATTCAAAGATTAATAAATATCTTTGGGCATAAGACAAAATTCAGACATGATATCGCAGTGGGCTTGAAAAGTTTCAGTGTTTATCTCAATCTTTACTGTAGGGAGCCACTTTGATGGTTTAGAATTTATTGGAACATAATTGTGATGCTCCCTAAGCGTATTATAGCAATCTTTTAATCTAGTAGTGCTAGTCTCAAGAGTGTTCAACCTAGCAAATATTTTTGCGAAAGAAATATCAGTTTGTCTAGGCAAGTTGTAAGTGAGGATCAATTTCTTTATAGCATTAATAGCATCATCCTTATTACTTTGGAGGAAATCTCCTCCCACAACAGCATCTAAAGCATATTTATAGAAAAGAGCAATCCCAAGGTAAAAACTGCTAAGGAACAAGCTTTGAGTCATTTTAGGCTCAGCTTTTTCGTGTAGATCAGAGATTCTAGACCAAGCTTCCTTAAAACTTTCCTCAATTCCTTGTTTAAAAGTGAAAATCATTTCCTCGGGTGACATAGTGATTGGAGCAAGGCTAGACATGAAGGCAACTTAAGATAGGAACTAGTTTTTTTGTGTTTTTCAAATAAGAAAGCAAACTAGTAAAACTAATTTTTTGTGTTTTTTTAAGAACAAAACAAACAAAGAAAGAAAAAAGAAAACTAAGCAAAACAAAAACAACGAAGTAAAGAGATTGGTTATGAGGGACTCCCCTTGTGAAGTTGTCCTTGACTCCCCGGTAACGGCACCAGAAAAGATCTTGATGTGCTCATTGTTCGACGTAGAGCTCGTTGGGAACCCCAAGAGGAAGGTATGATGAGCACAGCAGCAAGTTTTCCTTCAGTTATGAAACCAAGGATTAATCGAACCAGTAGGAGCAAGGAAACACCCCAAAGGTGTTACTAGCTGAGCTTTGGCAGGGCGCACTACTGGTGCTAGTGGCAACGTGGAGACCTGCACAACACAACCACAGAACTTTGTCCCCAACTTGCGATGAGGTTGTCAATCTCACCGTGTTTTGCGGAAAACAAAGGATTAAACGTATCAAATGGAAAGAAGTAAAGATTTGCAGAAAGTAAACACAAAGAAGTAAATAGTTGTAGATTGTATGTAAACAAAAAGGATCGGGATCCATAGTTCACTAGAGGTGGCTCTCCTTAGATAGATAACATGCTGGGTGAACAAATTACAGCGAGGCAATTGACAAACACCGAGAAAGCCATACATGCATATACTAATCATCTTGACTCCTCTGAGACTTGATTGGGCATTACAACATAATACATAGACCGCCATCCAACTGCATCTATGACTAATAATCCACCTTCAGGTTATCATCCGAACCCCCTCCAGTATTAAGTTGCAAGCAATAGATTATTGCTTTACGAACTGCGTGTAAAGTAAACAATACGATTGTTCTATGAACAAAGGATTGTTGTTTTCTCCCTAGTAGCAACAGCACATCTAGTACCTTAGAGATTTCTGTCACTTCCCCAGATTACGAGAGGCATGAACCCACTATCGAGCATAAATACTAACTCTTGGAGTTGCTAGCATCTACTTGGCCAAGATAGCTACTAACAACGGAAAGCATGCAAGATCTCAAATAACAAAGACATGATAGAATCAATAATCAATCTGAAATAGCATCTCAATATCCATCGGATCCCCGCAAACACAACATGTATGAATTACAAATAGATGATCTTGATCATGAACGGAGCTCACAAGATCTAAACAGGAAAGCACAAAGGAGGAGAACCAACCATCTAGCTACTACATGGATCTGTAGTCCAAGGATGAACTACTCACGCATCACACCGGAGGCTTGCATGGTGATGAAGAAGCCCTCCAGGTTGATTTCCCCTCTCCGGCAGGGTGCCGAGAAGAGCTTCAGATCCCTCCCGATCTAGGGATGGAGATGACGGCGGCTATAAACTCTTTCGTGGATTTTTGATCGGGTACTTAGGGTTTTCGTCCCGAGGGCAATATATAGGCGGAAGGAGAGGCCGAGGGGGTGCCGGGAGCCACCACACCACCCCCTGGAGCGGGCCCAGCCTGGCCGCGCGGCCAGGTGGTGTGGCCAGCCCTTGGCCCTTCTCCGTCTCGTATTCTGGCACTTGATCCCTTCCGGAAAAATAGGCACTTTGGCTTTTGTCCCGTCCAATTCCGAGAATATTCATTTTATGACTTTCCTGGAACCAAAAACAGCAGAAAATAGGCAGCTGACAATGTGGCTCTTGTTAATAGGTTAGTCCAAGAAATCATATGAAAAGTACTCCAAAGTTGGAACAAAACACAAGAAAGTGGATAAAACCAAGCATGGAACATCAAAAATTATAGATACATTTGCAACGTATCATTGTCCGAGGTTTGTACTCAATATCGAAAGCTGAGAGCTCTATGCCCCATTTGGCGATGCGTCTTGTGGCGTCACTGTTGTTGATTATATGTCTCATGGGAGCTGTGCTCACCATGGTAATTGGATGTTCCTGAAAATAATGTCGTAGCTTATGAGTTGCTAAGTACACACCATAAGCTAGCTTTTGATAGTGCGGATACCGCTATTTCGATTCTGTTAAGACCTTGCTGAGAAAGTAAGTCCGACGCTGCACCAAGTGTTCCTGATTTTCCTCCGGTCTCTCCACTACCATGACAATACTAACGACTTTGTTTGTCGCAGCGAGATAGAGCAACATCGGTTCCTGTGGTTCCGGGGCTGCAAGGATTGGAGCAGATGAAAGTACTGTTTTCAGGTCTTGTAGCGCAGCTTCAGCTTCGTCAGTCCACACAAAATCCTTGGTCTTTTCAGGAGTTTGTATAATGGTGCGGCTCTTTCACCGAGCCGGCTTACAAACCGACTGACTGCGGCAATGCAACTAGTTAGTCCTTGTACGTCCTTCATGGGAGTTGGCCTAGAAATATTGAGTATAGCCTTGATTTTGTCTCGGTTCACCTTTGTGCCTCTTTGAGACACGATGAAACCTAACAATTTTCTGGCTGGGATTCCAAAGAAGCATTTCTTCGGATTAAGTATTATGTTGTATTTTTGTAGATTGGCGAACGTTTCCTTCAAGTCGGAAATCAATGTTTCCTTCTTTTTGGACATCACTGCAATATCATCCACATATGCATGTACATTGCGTCCGATTTGATCGTGGAGGCAACGCTGCATTGTGCGTTGGTACGTAGCTCTTGCGTTCTTCAGCCCAAAGGGCATCGTAACAAAACAGAAGGTTCAGAAGGGGGTTATGAATGAAGTTTTGACTTTGTCAGATTCCTTCATCCGAATTTGGTGATAACCGGAATATGCGTTGAGAAAACAGATGAGTTCCAAGCCTGCCGTAGAATCAATAACTTGATCAATCCTAGGCAGCGTGAACGGATCTTTGGGACAAGCCTTGTTCAAGGCAGTATAATAAACACACATCCTTAAATCAGTGGTGTCCTTTTTAGGGACTATTACAGGATTGGCCGACCACTCAGTGTGGATGACCTCTTCTATGAATCCGGCTATCTCGAGCCGTGCTAGTTCCTTAGCTATTGCCTTACGCTTTTCATCGCCGAAACGTCGTAAGGACTGTTTGACAGGTTTAGCATTCGGGTTTACATTTAAAGAGTGCTCGGCAAGTTCCCTAGGTACTCCGGTCATGTCAGATGGCTGCCATGCAAAGATATCTTGATTTGCTTTGAGGAACTTGACGAGCACACTTTCCTATGTGTTATCTAGGCCTACGCCTATCTGGGTCACCTTGGAGGGGTCATCATCCTTCAACGGCGTCTTTTTTGTCTCTTATGATGCCTTGAACTCTGGATTCAGCTTTGTCACCTCCTTCTTTGTCGCGGGCATCTCGGACGGATCTATGTTCTTCTTGATCTCCTGGTACTCCTGGGCATGCAGCACGGCTTCAACAAAGGCGGCATTTCCATCCTCGCACTCTCACGCTTTCTTCGGGTCTCCCCTGATGGTTCACGCCGTTGGGACCTGGAATTTTCATCATATTTAAATGTAACACGCATGAGCCATAAAAGCCCAGTAAGCCGGACGTCAGAATATAGCGTGGTACATGCTCTTGAACGGGACTACTTCAAAGGAAAGTGCCTCTATCCGATAGTTCTTTGGAGTTCCAAAGGTAACATCCAAAGTGATTTCTCCCAGGGAATTTTCTTGTCTTCCTGGGACAACCCCGTGAAAGATCACAGAGATGTGGTTCAGCTGGGTCTCCGAGATCTTCATCCGGCGTAGCGTTTCGACATACAGAATGTTAATGCTGCTGCCACCGTCCATGAGAGTCTTGGAGAAACCATAATCGTCAATAAGTGGATTGACGATTAAGGCGTATTTTCCTCGCCTGTGTAACTTAGGTGGATGATCAACACGGTCAAAGGTGATTGCCACTTCCGACCAGTCCAAGAATTGAGGGATAGCCAGAACTGTTGCGTTGAGCTCATGTAGAACTGCTTTCTTAACCTTGCTGGTTGAGATCCGAGGAAGGTGACGTACGTGTCTTTCTTGGTCAGAAATTTTTTCTTCCCTTCCAGCTTGGGATTTGAAGCGTCAGCTTCCTCCATGTCAAAATATTCCTTGGTCTCTTTATCCTTTTTAAGATTCTTCTTTCCCTTCTTCCGCTTAGCCCTGTAGCCGGCGGTATCATCTCTCTTAATGTCGTCATTAAAACGACACTCGGCGTTTGTGTGGGACGAGCCTCCATTGGCGTCTAGGTGATGCACACATGGGTTATTGGCAATGTCGGCCCAATAGTAGGTTTTACCAGGTTGCTGGTCTCCTCTACCTTGAATTCTTGACGTCCCATGACTGCGTCCACGACCACCGCCACGTCCTCCTCGTCCTCCAGACCCGAAAGTAGCAGTGACCACTGTCGTTTCCGCGTTGGGTTTTTCTTCCGAGGTATTCTTATGCTTTTGAGCTTGTTGCTTTGGTTGTTTTGCCGACTGTGGTATAGCCAGGGCATTCAGTAATCCCTCTGCATCGTCGTCAGCATCTTCATACTTGCTCGCTGTTTCTATCATCTCTCCCAAATCAGTGACTTTGTCACACTTCAAGCGATGACGTAGTAAACCAATTGGGAGTCCTGCAATGAAAGCTTCAATCGCAGTTTGGTCATTTACTCCTTCACAGGATTTCTTAGTGTTGATCAATCGTCCGAGATAATCCCAGCAAGTTTCTCCGGCTTTCTGGGTTCAACGCTGTAGGTCTCCTACCGTACAGGGCCTCCGGTGTGTGCCTTCGAAATTCTGAAAGAACGCACTTTGCATGTCATACCAGTTGTGGATGGTGTTCTCCGGAAGTTCATTGAGCCATGATCGTGCCGTCTTTCACAACATGAGTGGGAGATATCGAGGTGCGACCAGGTTGTTTCCGCCTTTGGCGATGCAGCAAGCTTGGAAGAAATCCTGTAGCCAAGTGTCTGGCCGAGTTATGCCGTCGTAGGCTTGAATGTGTCTTGAGATAGCAAATCCATCCAGGAATTGTGTAGCTCTTATGCGTGGTCCGAAGCACTTTGAGCCCACGTATATGTCATCATTTTCATAGAGCCGCGCTTCTATGTTGGAATTAATCATGTGCCTTGTGTCACTTGGGGATAGAGATCGTCCCGAATGACGGCTACGTCTGCGGTGCCTTCGAGCCGGACTTCGGCTTCTGCCACCACCTCCTCCACCACGACGTCCTCCTTGGCCTCCTTGGGGGCCGTTACGATGGCTGCTTGGTGGGGAAGGTGGAGCAGTTGGGTTGTTTCCGACTGATCGCCTGTCTCCGTCCGGAGCGTCATTATTCCGGTTCCGGGACGACCCCCGTGCCGGTTTGACTCGACACGGTGTCCGTCGTTCCTTCACCCGTCATCCGGACGGCTTGCGTGTCTAGGAGGTGGCATTCTTTGTCGGTCCTCCTGCCGACGTTTCTCTTTATCTTCTTCCCTGTGGTCCTTCGACTCTCACCGGGGAGGATTCCTCGGATGCAGTGCAGCAATTGCCTCTTTCTCCACAACTAGGTTAACGTTACGCCAGTCACGTGCAGCTTTGTGTTGCTATCCTAAAGATCCGGTTCTTGAGTAGTTGTCTTCCTGACGGTCAGAATGATGGTGCTATTCTGGAACACGTTGGGGTCTTACGTCAGCCCAGGCCGGATCCGTGCGACATTGGTAAGAATGGGAGACCAGCTTTTGGCTTCCGGAGAGGGCGACCTTTTGTTGTTCCAGGCCATTATTGAGTAGCTTAATGCCCAATCGAATATGTTCTAGGCCCGGATTAGCGGATAGGATTTCTCGAGCTGCAACGGTGTTCTGTACTGGTGTTGGATACACCCAATCCCCGTTGATGTCGCGTCGAGGCATCCCATGTTCTCCTCCAAAAAGGACTTTGTGAATCTGCGAGAATTGATCGTCATGAGTATGACGTTTCCTGGTCTTCTGATGTTGCCTGGAGTTGTACTTCTCCGCAGTTGCCATGTGTTTCTTTTCCTCCTCGAGGTTTTTGGCTTCATCGAGGAGTACTTCGCGACGCGCTTCTAGGGCCTGGGCCCTTTCATCTAGCTCTTCAGCAGTAAGTTCTGCAGCCGTGGGAATAGGTGTGGTTAATGTAGCGTCGATGAGTTTACACGCACCTTTAGTGATCACGTGTCCGTCCATCGACTCTTCTTTGGGCTCGTCTGGGATAAGTGCTCCATCTGAGTCTTCCTTGTATTCCTCGGTAATTACCTCCTCTACCGGAGGGTCTTTCGCCGGGGTCTTGTTTTTCTTGTTCTTATTCTTTGCCTTCTTGGTAGCGCCGGTAGCAAAGACAGCTTTGGGTCCGTTTCCCGGAGTCAAGCTCTGATCGGTACTTTCGGACATCTGGACCTCGGGATTGTCTCCGATTTCCATGTCATCCTGCGCTTTGGGAGAGTTTTCCCCGGATCCTTCATCCATGGCTTCTTCTTCCTCTATAGCTTTGGAGTTATACTCCTGTTCATACTTCACAGAGAACTTTCAGAAATTTGCTGACGTCACCGAGTCATCCAAAGATGCGGGTACGTCGGCGTTTGTTACGATAATTATACAAGTGGTATAGATAATTATAAGTGGTAACGGTGATAGAAAATAGCTTGATGGCGTGGAAAAGACTAAAGGCAAACTGAAATAAAGATAGAAGCAAGCAAACATGTAATAGATCTAATAGCAAACAGTGTTTCGGTGCTTAGAAACAAGGCCTAGGGATCATGCTTTCACTAGTGAACACTCTCATATAAATATATTCTCTTTATGATACTACTCTTAACTACTCTCCGGTTGGACACTCTAATCCATGGTAGGGCTATAACAGCACACCTCAAAGTAAGCCTTTCCCATCTAGAAAACCCCACACTATCACCTTGAGCACTAGATGGTTCCAACAAACACCACAATTTCATAAAGACATCCAACTCCAAATATAACTCATAACAAGTATTTGTAATCTCTAGCATAAGTGCCACCATGGTGTGCACGCTGTCACTTTCACACACATGGGGAGAGCAGAGATCTATTAAAGCACTTGAGTAGCAAGGTAGATCTATAGATTACAAGATCATGATCTCAAGAAGATCATGCATAGAGAGAGAGAGATGAACACATAGCTACCGGTAGAACCCTTAGCCTCGAGAGAGAACTACTCCCTCATCATCATGGGAATCGGCAATGGTGATAGAGATGGTGGAGGAGATCGATGGAGATGGCTCCAGGGGAACTTCCCCGTCCTGACAGGGTGCCGGAACAGAGACTTTCTGTCCCCCGAATCTCTCCTTCGGTGGCGGCGGCGCTGCGGAACTTTTCGTGGATTTCTGATTGACTCTTTAGGGTTTTTGCCTCGGGGGAGATATATAGGCAAAAGAGTCAAGGTCGGTGGCCGGACAAGGGGCCCACACCATGCCCTGGCGCGGCCTGGGGGTACCCGCGCCTAGGGGGTGTGGCCACCCTGTGGCCCCTCTCCGACTCTCCTTCTGGCTCCATGAGTCTTCTAGGAAAATAGGAACTTTGGCTTTTGTCCCGTCCAATTCCGAGAATATTCATTTTCTGACTTTTCTGGAACCAAAAACAGTAGAAAACAAGCAACTGGCACTATGGCTCTTGTTAATAGGTTAGTCCAAGAAATCATATGAAAAGTACTCCAAAGTGTGGACAAAACATAAGAAAGTAGATAAAACCAAGCATGGAACATCAAAAATTATAGATACATTTGCAATGTATCTGGTCGATCTGGGATTCGGTCTCTCCAGGGAGATCCACTCCAGTTTCAACTTGGACCGCTAGGTCTGCTTCAGGTTCGGATTTCTCCACTATCTCCGCGATTGGTGCAGGCTGGGTGGGATTAGTGTTTTCTGAGATCCGGAAATCTGCCGCCTCCGCGGACAAAGGGGGCCCAGAAGTTTCTTCTGACTCTATCATCACAGTTGAGGTGGGTGGGGCAGGTTTAGCGAAACCGATGTAAACATCGATCTCACCAAAAGACATGATGGTGTAGGCAGTCACAGCCTCCCTAGCCGGAATCCAGGTCTCGTGGAGAACGATGAGAGGGACATCGCTGGCGTAGAGGATGCGACTGACGGCGATAGTCTCGCTGATTCCGATTCTTGCAGATTCTGCTCGGAACACAGATCCGAAGCTCACTTGCCCCACGGTGGGCGCCAACTGTCGTCGGATTGATGACAAGTACACCATGAGGGGGTCCTCGAGGCATGCGGAAGAGAGGGGTGTGAAACGTACGGTGTTCCAGGACGGTGAGCACACAAGTTTACCCAGGTTCAAATCCGCCGGCTTTGGACGGATCCTACTCCTGCTAGCAATCCAGTAATACGTCAGAGCCGGAATATGGGTTACAAGGGTTCGCCTGTGCGAGTTGAGATTGTAGACTATTGTCAGGGTGCCCTAAAGTCTCTCCCTAGGACGACTTATACAGATATCCGGCCTAGGGTTTACAGGAGAGATCTATCCGGCTATGACTAAGAGTCGGTTACAGAGTACATCTTGAACTACAAGTAACACTATGGGCCTATGTCGGTAAGTCTTCTGGGCCTTCCGTAGCCGGACTGGACTCCGTCTCTTCCCCCTAACTATAGTGTTGCCCTAAAGGCTCTCCCTAGGACGGCGTATATAGATATCCGGCATAGGGTTTACAGGAGAGACCTATCCGGCTACGACTAAGAGTCGGTCATAGAGTACATCTTGAACTACAAGTAACACTATGGGCCTATGTCGGTAAGTCTTCTGGGCCTTCCCGTAGCCGGACTGGACTCTGTCTATTCTCCCTGACTGGGCCGCCCGTGAAGCAAAGCTCTAACCCAAAGTGGGCCACCCTGGTCAGTGAGGAATTGTGAGGATATCCGGAAAGTATATCCCCAACAAGAGTATCTTAAGCTCCTGCACCCGGAGTTCTTTGGGGCCCAACTCAACGATCACGTAGGAGGAGATCTACAGTGGCTGATAGTTGCAGATATCAGAGGCAAGATGGAAGCACCCACTTCGGAGAAGATCCAATTCAGCTTAAGGGAGAACAACTGGCTAGATGGATTAGCCAGGGCTATGCATGAAGCTCTTGCCCGTCTGTGTGGGAAAAACATCAACCAGATCCAAGGAACTCGCTTTGCTCACTACGCAAGGCGTGATTCTATGGGAATGCCCTTGGAGATGCCAGGACACCTAGAGCTGAAGCACCAGGTGGACAATCTTGACTTCATGTTTTATGATAGATAGAAGGAGTTGGACAACGCCCATGCCTATGCCAACCACATACATGCCATTGTAGTCAAGAAGGACTAGACCCTCGCAATACTCGCCGAGGAGTGCCAATCCCTTCATCGTCAGTGTGACAAGAAGGATTGCATCATTGATCGTCTTCGCAAGAAGGTGGCCACTCTCGAGAAGACCATCCGTGAACAAGAGATCCATCTTGAAGCGAAGGAGGAGGAAGGTGAAGATATCCAGGGAGATCTCTACTCGTACCTTAGCGATGATAACGACTACCTGGAGGATGATGCCATGGAGTTCCACACTGATGATGATGATTCCGCCTTCATTAATGATGATTAGATGCACTTGAGCACTACCATAGGAGTGAGTTGTACTGGTCCCACTGTATCGTAGTTTCACAAAATGGTTCTTAAAACCATCCGTTTTCTATTTGTATTGTGGTGTGTGTTTGTATTGTGTGCCTTGAATGAATGAATGAATGAGAGGAAGTTGTTAGTTTGCAAAACCTAAGTCAAACTCAAAGTTTAAAGCTTTTGAAACAAAACCATGAACCTTAGAGATTTCCCTCTTATCTCATTATCTATCTCAATCTTCAGATGACTCACGGAAATCCCGGAGGAAGCAGTTCATCTCACGACCCAATGCTGCAGATTCTGCAAATGCTAGTTTTGACCATGAAGCTAGTATAGCCAAATGCCAAGCCAACCTAGCCACTCTTCAATAGATAGCTCAGATGTCCGAGAATAATCAAGGCCATGGAAACCAAGATCACCATGGATCCAAACATAAGAACTTCCAGAATATCAACCCACCTATATTTAGTAAGTCTGAGGATCCCTTAGATGTTGATGACTGGCTACAAACCATGGAGAGCAACTTAGAGGTCGCAGGAGTTCAAGCCAATGAAAAGGTACTGTTTGCCACCCATTATCTGGCAGGTGATGCAAGAGCCTGGTGGAATAGCACTCGTACCATGAACGAAGGTCAGATGATGACTTGGGAAGCATTCAAGATCAAGTTTAGTCGGACCCATGTGCCCCAAGGTTTAGTCACTAGGATGAGGGATGAGTTTAGGGAATTGAAGCAAGGGAGAATGACTATGGTGGAATACCGTGACAAATTCTTATCCTTGGATAGGTATGCCCCTGATGAGATTAACACCGAAGCAAAGAAGAAGGAAAGGTTCCTAAATGGATTACATGATGAGATGTAGACTGTGTTAGTCAACATCCGTTTTGCAGATCTAGAAGAACTAGTAGACTCTGCCATCCAGATGGAAGGGAAGATAAACCAAGCCAATGACAACCATAAGCGTTGCATGATGCACCAGCCTAGATCCCATCATACCCAGAAGTATCGCCCCAACCCGTCTGTAGGATATGCACCAAGAAACAACAGACCCCCTATGTCCCATCCCAACTATCTCAATCGTAGCGGAGGAAACATGAAGTCTGGAGGAAACCACAACAACAACCCCGGCAACTCCAATAACTTCAACCGTGCACCGCCCAAGTCCAACAACAACAACACCAACAACAACAATACTGCCCCAAGGACTGGAGCAATGTTGTGCCTATTGCAGGAAAAGACAAGTCCCTGATTACTTGCTTTGAATGTGGAGTCAAGGGTCACTACTCCAATGAGTGCCCCAAGAATCTTGCAGCAACCACCAATGTGAATGCACCCGCTCAGCAGCAAAGCCGTGTTCAGCCTGGAAGGAGATTTGCCCCAGGGAACTCGCTCAACCGCAACAGCCGTCTGTTCCACATGAATGCTATAGAAGCTCAAGAAGCGCCAGATGTCGTGCTGGGTATATTTTCTGTTAACTTGGTACTTGCAAGAGTGTTGTTTGATTCTGGGGCATCGCACTTGTTTGTTACCGAAGAATTTGCATACACTAGTAAGATTCAACCCACAAAACTGAAGCATGTTATGATAGTTTAGATACCTGGTTCAACCACCAAAGCTAGAAAAATTTGCAAGGTTGTACCTATCAGAATCCATTGAATAGATTTTTATGCCAATCTAATAGTACTTGGAACCAAAGGTTTGGAAGTAGTACTAGGAATGGATTGGATGTTGAAACATAAAGGATTAATCAACTATGCCAAGAAAGCCATAACCATGACCAGTAGCACCGGAGTATCAATAGAACATGTATCTGAGACGTTGCCCCATCAATTAAAATTCAACAAGAGTCTAGCCCAACCAACCCTATACCAAGTCAGAGTAGTCTGTAAATACCCCGACGTGTTCCCAGATGAATTGCCCGGTATGCTCCCAGATCGGGATATCAAGTTCATCATTGAACTAATTCCTGGAACTGGACCCATAGCTTAGAGACCTTATAGTATGAACCCATCTGAATTAGTGGAGCTGAAGAAACAACTTGATGCTATGTTGGAGAAAGGGCTGATTCAACCAAGCGCATCGCCATGGAGATCGCCTGTTTTGTCTGTGGATAAGAAATATGGAGGTAACCGTTTGTGCATGGATTACCGGAAGCTGAATGATGTCACAATCAAGAACATGTACCCACTGCCAAAGATAGAGGATCTGTTTGACCAGTTGACCGGTGCCAGAGTGTTTTCTAAGATTGATCTTAGAACTGGTTATCATCAACTGAAGATTCGTGCAACAGATATTCCAAAGACCGCCTTTACCACCAGATATGGATTGTATGGGTACACGGTCATGTCTTTTGGATTAACCAATGCCCCCGCTTATTTCATGAATCTCATGAATAAGATTTTTATGAACTTCCTGGATAAGTTTGTCGTTGTTTTTATCGATGATATTCTGATCTATTCCAAGTCAGAAGAAGACCATGAGCTACACCTGAGAACCATCCTTGAAACCCTTAGAGAACATCAGTTGTATGCCAAGTTTAGAAAATGTGAGTTCTGGTTAAAGGAAGTAGGATTCCTGGGACATATTGTGCCGGCAGGAGGAGTCGCTGCCGATCCCGCCAAGATCAAATATGTTGAATAATGGAAAGTCCCAACCACTCAAACCCAAGTCTACGCATTTCTCGGATTAGCGGGATATTACCGCAAGGTTGTTGAAGGATTTTCAAGCATCGCAAGACCGCTGACCCAACTGTTGAAGAAAGATCAGAAGTTTGAATGGACGGACAAATGTGAAGCAAGTTTTGAAGAGCTCAAGAAGAGATTGATTTCAGTCCCATTTCTGATTATGCCAGATATCAAGAAGCCTTTTGATGTGTATTGTGATGCATCCAAGATTGGTCTCGGATGTGTGTTGATGCAAGAAGGCAAAGTCATATCATATATTTCTAGACAACTAAAGCAACATCAGCAAAACTACCCTACCCATGACTTAGAAATAGCAGCCGTAGTTTTAGCTTTGAAGACCTGGCGTCATTACCTTATGGGTAACCGTTGTGAGATTTATTCGGATCACAAGAGTCTGAAGTATATCTTCACCCAGAAGGAGCTGAATATGAGGCAAAGGAGATGGATAGAGTTAATCAAGGATTATGACCTTGACATTCACTATCACCCTGGCAAAGCCAATGTGGTAGCGGATGCTCTTAGCAGATTGCCGTGTAGATTAAACACCATGATTAAAGAAACTCAGCCAAGTTTGCATGAAAAGTTGGAGCAGTTTAGAACGGAGCTAGTTAGCAAAGGATTTTTAGCTAGCATAGAACTTCAACCCACTTTGATCAGTCAAATTAAGGAAGCCCCAAAAGGAAATGCAAGTATCAACGGAATCAAGCGTCGTATCGGTACAGGGAAGGTACATGGATTCACCGAAGATGAAGAAGGAGTTTTGTGGTACAAAGGACATATCTGTGTACCAGCAGATTCCGAGTTGAAACAAGTCATCATGTAGAAAGCTGATGATACTCTTTATTCTATCCATCCCGGAGGAACGAAGATGTATCAGGATTTGAAGGAGCAATTTTGGTGGCACAAGATAAAGAGAGAAATCGAAAGATACATAGCTAAGTGTGATATTTGTCAGAGAGTCCAAGCGGAACATCAACGACCCGCAGGACTTTTGCAACCATTGCAGATTCCGGAATGGAAATGGGATTCTGTCGGAATGGACTTTATCACTAGTTTGCCTACCCCTGTTAGGGGAATGACTCTATTTGGGTCATAGTTGATAGACTGTCCAAAGTAGCCCATTTTATACCTGTCAAGACCACCTACCAGAGTTCGAAGCTAGCAGAGTTGTACATTGCTAGAATCATCAGTTTGCATAGAACCCCTAAGACCATAGTGTCGGATCGAGGAACCCAGTTTACCTCAAGATTTTGGCAGAAAGTCCAAGAAGGATTAGGAACCAAGCTGAACTTCAGCACAACTTATCACCCGCGGACTGATGGATGATACGTCCATTTTTCATCACTATTCTATATCATAATTTACAGTTATTTATTGATATATTTCATATTAAGAGATGATAGTTATGTTATTTCATCTGTTTTTGCATGGTTGATGACTTTTGGAGCATGGACCGATGTAGTCAGGATTCTGATGGAAAACGTGTTGTTTGGAGGCCAAATTCGAGAAGATCAGAAAATCCGGGAAAATACATGGGAATTTCTATTTTTCTAGAAGACGAAGATTGCCAGAAGGAGGAGTGGAGATGGGCCACAGGAGGCCCACACCACCCCCTGGTGCGGGCCACCCTAGGTCACGCCAGCAGGTGGTGTGGCAACCCTGGCCCACTCCAGGCTCTCCCCTTTGGCGTATATTATCTCCACAGAACCCTAATATCGGGGGAGCGACCACAGAAAGATTCCGCCGCCTCTGCGGGGCGGAAAACTACAGAGAGAGAAAGATCTCTCCGGTAGACAGAATTCTGCCAAGGGAATTCCTTCCCGGAGAGGGGAGATCGTCGCCATCAACACCACCATAAAGTTGGACTTCATTGGGATCATCATCATCACCACCATCATCTCCATCACCACCATCATCACCACTCCATACCGCTGTAGCAATTGGGTTGAATCTTGCATAGTTCTTAGGGGAAACTTTCCCGGTGTTGATTACTTGTTGTAGTTGATGCTATTGAGTGGAACCATTGAATTATCGTTTATGTTTAGATTGTTACAATCATTATATCATCTCTGATATTGATCCATACGATGTCTTGTGAGTAGTTTGTTTAGTTCTTGAGGACATGGGAGAAGTCATGTTGTTAGTAGTGGAATTGTGTTGAGAAAGATTCAATGGTTTGATATTTAAGTTGTGTATTTCTTCTTGTGGTGTCATGTGAACGTCTACTACATGACACTTCACCTATATGGGCCTAGGGGAATGCATTGTGTATTTGGCTACTAATCGTAGGGGTTGCCGGAGTGACAGAAACCTGATCCCCCGTTAGGAAACCTTTGCACAAGGGATGTCGGGGTCTTAGAGTTTAAAGTTGTGGTTATGTTTCTACCTTAATTACTTTCTTATACTTGCGGATGCTTGCAAGGGGTATAATCACAAGTATGTATTAGGCCTAGGAAGGTCGGTACATTAGCATAGGTTCACCCACACAACACTTAGCAAACTAAATAAGATTAATCAACTGTATGAAGCGAAAGCACTTGACGATATTCCCGTGTGTCCTCGAGAACATTTGGTCATCTTAAGTAATACAACCGTCTTATCCTTTGCTAAAGAAAGGATTGGGCCACTTGCTGCATTTATTCTTATTGTCTTTTATTTACTTGTACTTTATTTACCTGCATTATCAAAAAACCCAAAAAATCCATTTGCTAAGTATTTACAGAGAATTCCTGCTCCAAGCCACTCACCAACACCTTCTGCTCCTTGTTGGGTTCGACACTCTTACTTATCAAAAAAACTGCGATACACCCCCTATACTTGTGGGTCATCAAGACTATTTTCTGGCACCATTGCCGGGGAGTGAAGTGCTATTGGAGAGTGGAACTGGTAAAGGAAACTTCTACTGTGAATATTGTTTACTTCTGTTAGTTGCTTTATTTCAATATGGATAATTTGATGAGTTTCTTATTTTGTAATGTTATTACCATTGCTAAGGTAGTAGATGAACCACCACCTGCTGAGAATGATACTTTTAAAATACCTACAAGAATTATTGATCGTGTTATGGATAACTGTTATGTTGGAGATGGAAATGTCCATCCCGGTGATCATTTGCTCTTTATACACGAATTATACGGGTTGTTCAAGTGTGCAGGTATTACAACAGATCAAGTCAAGAAGACGTTATTCTCATTGTCGCTGAAAGGAAGAGATGAGGAATGGTATAATCTGCTGAAGAATGGCCAATCTCTTGAATGGGAAGAAATAGTGCCTCTCTTTTATTCAAAGTTTTATCCTCCTAGTGAGATTCATAAAGATCGGAATCAAATATACAACTTTTGGCCTCTTGATGGAGAGAGTACAGCTCAAGCTTGGGGGAGATTGAAGTTACTAATGCTCAAATGTCCTATTCATGAGATCCCCAACAATATTATTATCAATAACTTTTATGCGAGGATTTCTCTTCATGATAAGGATTTATTGGATGATTCTTGTGCTGGATCATTTACACACATGGAAGAAGAAGCTAAATGAGATCTTCTAGACCGTATTCAAGACAATGTTGAAGCATGGGAGAATGATAAAGGAAGAAAGTCAGGTATAAATTATGATTATGAATGCATTGAATCTTTTATGGGGACTGATGACTTTCAGAATATTAAAAATGCTTATGGTTTAGACTCTCAAATTATTGCAAATTGTTTTAAGGCTTTTTCCTCTTACATTGAAATTCCAAAAAAGGAATGGAACAAGTATCATGCACCATATAAAGATATTGTTGATTATGTTCCTATTAGTAGTACTGAATTTTGCACTATTGATCACATCTTACCTGAACCTTATATCGAGAAAATACCCTTCCCGGATAAGGTAAAGGAGCATCCTATGATAACTAGTGTAATTAATAAAAGTACAAAGAGAACTGTAAAACTTGATGAACAAATAAACATGGAACCTGTAGTGGCAATTGTAAAAGACCTTGTCACTAAAAGTGTAGAAGATGGACACATTGTCTTCTGTGAGGATGCTTCTAATATTGTCTCACATCCTAATAGAGCTAAAAAGGCTAGTGTCCCTGTGCTTTCTGTTAGAATTGGTGATCATTGCTATTATGGTTTATGTGATATTGGTGCAAGTTCAAGTGTTATTCCTTATGAGCTTTACAAAGAAATTATGCATGAAATTAGTCCTTGCGAGCTAGAAGATATTGATGTAGTTATTCACCTTTCTAATAGAGAGACCATCTCTCCAATTGGTATTGTAAGAGATGTGGAAGTTCTTTGTGGTAAGATTAAATATCCTACTGATTTTCTAGTACTTGGTTCAGCTGCTAGTAAAACATATCCTATAATTTTTGGTAGACCTTTCTTGACCACGTGTGGAGCCATTATAGACTACAAAAGGGAGAAAGTTTTAACTAAATTTGATGGGGAATCTTATGAGTTTAATTTTTTGAAATTTACTAAAGTACCTTGTGAAAATGAAACCCATAATGAGGATTTTAGAGTTGAACAACTTGCTTCTATTTCTCTTGCTCCTAACAATGCTTTGCAGCAATTTATGGAAGGCCACGAAAGTGAAATCTTGATGGAAGAAAGAAATGAGATTGACGAGATTCTCCGTCGTCAACCTAAGATGCTTAGGCATAACTTGCTTGTGGAAGATTTGGGTACCACATTGCCACCTAAAACGGATCCGGTTTTAGATCTAAAACCTTTACTTGATGATCTTAAATATGCTTACATTGATGATAATAAAATATATCCTATTATTATTAGTTCTAAACTTTCAGGGAAGGAAGAGGAAAGATTATTGGAGGTATTGAAGAAACACCGAGGAGCTATGGTCTATACTCTAGATGATTTAAAGGGGATTTCTCGTACTATATGTCAGCACGCTATCAATATAGAACCAGATGCAAAGCTAGTGGTAGAACATCAATGTCGTTTAGATCCTAAGATGAAGGAAGTGGTAAGAAACAAGGTATTAAAACTCCTTGATGCTGGTATTATTTATCCTATTGCTGATAGTGAATGGGTTAGTCCTGTTCATTGTGTCCCTAAAAAGGGGGGAATTACCGTTGCGCCTAATGATACTTATGAGCTTATTCCCCAAAGAGTAGTAGTAGGTTATAGGATGTGCATTGATTTCAGAAAAGTTAACAAAGTTACTAAGAAAGATCATTACCCACTTCCTTTTATTGATCAAATGTTAGAAAGGTCGTCTAAAAAGACCCATTTTTGTTTTCTTGATGGATACTCTGGGTTTTCTCAAATTGCTGTTAAACAACAAGAACAAGAAAAAACTACTTTTACATGCCCTTATGGAACCTATGCTTATAGACGTATGCATTTTGGTTTGTGTAATGCTCCTACTACTTTTCAAAGATGCATGTCTGTTATCTTTCATGGTTTTTGTGAGGAAATTGTGGAAGTATTCATGGATGATTTTTACGTCTATGGAACTTCTTTTGATAATTGTCTGCACAACCTTGATAAAGTTTTGCAGAGATGTGAAGAAACTAATCTTGTTCTTAATTGGGAGAAATACCACTTCATGGTTAATGAAGGGATTATCCTCGGACATAAGATTTCTAAAAGAGGCATAGAAGTTGATAGAGCTAAAGTTGAAGCAATCGAGAAAATGCCCTGTCCAAGAAACTTCAAAGGTATTTGTAGTATCCTTGGTCATGCTGGTTTCTATAGAAGGTTTATTAAAGATTTCTCTAAGATATCAAAACCCCTCACTAATCTTCTGCAAAAAGATGTATGCTTTGTTTTTGATGATGATTGTAAGGAAGCTTTTGAAACTCTAAAGAAGACTTTAACTATGCTCCTATTGTTCACCACCTGATTGGAGCTTACCCTTTGAAATCATGTGTGACGCTAGTGATTTTGCTGTAGGTGTTGTCCTTGGGCAACGAATAGATAAAAAGTTAAATGTTATCTCTTATGCTAGTAAGACTCTTGATGCTGCTCAAAAGAAATATGCTACTAGTGAAAACGAATTCTTAGATATTGTCTTTGCTTGTGATAAGTTTAGACCTTATAGTGTTGACTCAACAGTTACCATTCATATTGATCATGTTGCTATTAAGTACCTTATGACGAAGAAAGATGCTAAGCCTAGGCTTATTAGATGGGTGCTGTTCTTACAAGAGTTTGACCTACATATTGTATATAGGAAAGGTGCTGAAAATCCTGTTGCTAATAAGTTATCTCGATTGGAAAACATCTCTTTTGATCCTATGCATGTTAATGATAGTTTCCCAAATGAACAGTTGGCTGCAGTAGGGGTAAGCTCGCAAGGGAGCCCTTGGTATGCTGATTATGCTAACTTTATTGTCTCCAAGTATTTGCCTCCAACTTTTACAGCTCAGCAAAGAAGGAAGTTATTTTATGATTTGAGACATTATTTTTGGGATGACCCCCATTTATATAAAGAAGGAGTAGATGGTATTATGCGAAGATGTGTTCCAGAATATGAACAAAAGGAGATATTACGGAAATGTCATGGTAGTGCCTATGGAGGACATCATGCGGGAGATAGAACCGCACAGAAGGTGCTACAATCAGGGTTTTACTTGCCTACCCTTTTTAAAGATGCAAGAAAATTTGTCTTATCATGTGATGAGTGCCAACGAGTTGGTAACATTTCTAGACGCAATGAGATGCCTATGAATTACTCTCTAGTTATTGCACCATTTGATTGTTGGGGATTCGATTTTATGGGTCCTTTCCCCCCTTCAAAAGGTTATACCCATATTCTTATTGCTGTTGACTATGTTACTAAGTGGGTAGAAGCCATACCTACAAAAAGTGTTGATGGAGAGACCTCTTTAAAAATGCTTAAGGATATTATCTTTCCTAGGTTTGGAGTGCCTAGGTATCTTATGACTGATGGAGGTTCTCATTTCATTCATGGTGGTTTTAGAAAGACCCTTGCTAAATATGATGTTAATCATAGAATTGCTTCAGATTATCATCCCCAAACTAGTGGGCAAGTAGAGCTATCAAATAGAGAAATTAAATCCATCTTGCAAAAGACTGTTAATAGATCTAGAAAAAATTGGGCTAAAAAGTTGAATGATGCTTTATGGGCTTATAGGACTGCCTATAAAAATCCTATGGGAATGTCTCCTTACAAAATGGTTTATGGGAAAGCTTGCCACCTACCTTTAGAATTAGAACACAAAGCTTATTGGGCAGTGAAAGAACTTAATAGAGACTGCAAACTTGCTGGTGAGAAAAAATTATTTGACTTAAGTTCGCTGGATGAATGGAGGAGTGAAGCATATGAGAATGCTAGACTCTTTAAGGAAAAAGTTAAAAGATGGCATGACAGGAGAATTCTTAAGAGAGAGTTCCATGTTGGTGAGAAAGTTCTATTGTATAGGTCTCGTCTCAGATTTTTTGTAGGGAAACTACTTTCAAAATGGGAAGGACCTTTCGTTATCGAAGAAGTATATCGTTGAGGTGCAATAAATTTCTTCTTTAAAAGATAACACTACACAAGTGGTGAATGGTCAACGACTCAAGCACTATATTGCTGGAAATTCTTACAATGAAGATATTGATGCTATTCAAGCAGTAACTTCGGAAAAATTTATCAAAGACCAAATTCAGAGACCTACAGAGTCCGTTTTCGAATAGGTAACGGTTCTGGTAAGGAAAAGTCCACGAAAAATCTGTCTAGTTATATTTTTGCAGTTTTTATTTGACAAGGAGAGCAATGAAGCGAAAGAGGGACAGAAACGAAGCCAGGGTGGCTCACACCACCCCCTGGTAGTGTGGCTACCCCAGAGTCCGTCTCCGACCTGTTTTCTCCTAGTACCTTCCTTTTGTTGTAAAAAATCGTAATATATAATCCCCCGGATCCCCCAAGGTTCGTATATCGTGTTCTCGTCGTGTTTTCGTTTTGATCTGTTTCTGACAGGTAGAATCTTAGTTTTGGAGCCACAATGTCCTCCTCTGGATCAACCAAGGGAGATCCCTCCGCGGATATCATCAACCCGTACATGCGTGAGTTGAAGATTCATCCCAAGGAGTTGTTGCTCGAAGATGGGGAGGTACAGATAAAAGAGGTTTAGGGCCCTAAAGGTAAAGGAAGTCTAGAGGATAGGATGGAAGCACTGGAGCAAGAAGTCTTTAGGTACAACAATATGGCAGAACGCGAAGTGCATATCATCCATAAGATTTGTTCCGAACTCATCGTCGAGCACCAAAAGGAGACTGCTGAGCTTAAGGATGAAATCCTCTCACTCCATCCAACGAACAACCAACTTCAAGCACAGCTTTACGACGTGCAAAATCAAAACTATGAGTATGAGGTTAGGTTTAAACACATAAGTGATGTTGCTAGTTTTAGGATGATGGAGACCGGGATGTCTTTTGTTGATGGGGAGCCCTTACCTTGGAAGTCGGACGATGATGAGAGAACACCACAACCACCGGGGGAGTAATTCGTCATCAGGTTTTGGCATCCCCTTGGTTTCTTCCAAGTTTGGGAGAGTGCCGTGGTATCATATCACTATCTTCTATCTTTTTACCTTTTCAGTAGAGACATATCAAGAATAGAGAAGTTATCATGTAGGATGGTTTGCATTATGGAAGTGTCGCCCCTCTCGTTAGATATCTATGTATCCCTTGGAGTGAGTTGTCGTTATGGAATATTAATGAGAAGTTCTTTCATTTACTCTTTTGCATATCTTATATTAGTTTTCAATTTCTGTTATATGATTGATCTTGTTGTTAGTATTGGTATCACTTTGGGATCATTGAGTAAATTTAGTTGGTTTTGGCAAACCTGGCTCGGTCAATAGCAACACTATTTTGAGAATTGAATAAAAAGATAAAAGTACTCTAAAGAAATATAATTTCATCATCTTTCTTTCTTGATTTTGCTCATAAGTTTAGTATTCTCTAGCTAAGATCTTTTGTGCTTCCAAGGAAGATTGCATGTTTATTTTTATCACTTGTATGTTTGTTTGTTTCCTTACACTCTTATGCTTGCTAACCAGCCTTGCTAGCCAAAAACTTGTACTGAGAGGGAATTGCTATTCCAAGTAAAATCTTGTTTTTATCTACCTTCCGAATTAAACTTGTTATGTGAAAATTAGTAATTAAAGCTCTCACGAACTTGATGGCACACTTTACTTTCTTGCACTTAATAAACTTGAACCATTGTGATTAAAGTTGCATATATGCTTGTGCTTTGTAAGTTCTGAATTAGCAGAACCATGCTGTCATGGGGAACGCTTTCAACATTGCACTTTATTTAGTTGATATCATGCTCTTTTGTTCATGGATGTCGTCGGTGTGAAATGAAAGGGGAGCTTGTAAGTCCATGGAGTTATGTATGTGTGTTAGAGAAACACCTGGGACGCTGGTCTAATCCATGCCTAATCATGGTGGAAACCTGCAACGTAACCATGATGAGCAATCTATGAAGCATTCTTCTTATAAAAAAAGAGATAGAGATTGAGAAAAGAAAAGAAAAGGAAAAAAAGAGATGAGAAAAGAGGAAAGAGAGAAAAAAGCACCATTTTCCCATGGTAAATAGGAAGATTGCTGAGATGCTCGTTGTCTGCTTGCCTTGTCATTTTGATATGGGGATTCTTCCATATTATCGGGCAAGGGGTACCCCGTTGGCGGTTCTCTATGATACACATATACTTACTATGATAAGAACTTACCGGTAACTAAACTTGAGTAGCATGAGGAGCGGCCCTCGTATTCAAGGGACATGAGATTTTCAACTTACAACTTGTCAAGCATATCCTCATATTGGATCACTTTAACCTTAATCACCTAAAGATGCCTATGGGAAATGAGAGATGAAAGCTAATAAGTACCATAATTTTTGGAAGCTCTTTATGAAACTTGAAATCCCTGCTTCCCTCTGCGAAGGGCCTATCTTTTACTTTTTAGTTGAGTCAGTAAACTATTCCCTTCTATCTCAGCAAGTATTTTGAGTTGTTGTGTTTCATTCATTCATATGATGATTTATTCAATCATGTTTCTTATGTTCCTTTGCACATTGCTCTTATCTTAGTGAATACTACTTTGAAAGATATCATTGAAAACCCTTTATGTGTGAACCCCTGCAAATTTTCAACTATTCTTTGACCAAGAGCTAAGTTTTCCATTACCAATTATGATTTACTTTGTGTATCTTTATTTGTGTTTCCTTTACTTATTGCAAGTTAAGTTATATAATAGTGAGTTGTCTTCTATTATGATTTGTGTATTGATGAATGTGATGCTTCTTGTCCGTATTCTTTTATCGACTCTTCACTCCATAAACCCGAGGTCACGTTTATTGAGCTTAGTTTTCGCTTGGGGACAAGCGAAGTCTAAGCTTGGGGGGAGTTGATACGTCCATTTTGCATCACTATTCTAGATCATAATTTACTGTTATTCATTGATATATTTCATATTAAGAGATGATACTTATGTTATTTCATCTGTTTATGCATGGTTGATGACTTTTGGAGCATGGGCCGTTGCAGTCAGGATTCTGATGGAAAGTGTGCTGTTTGGAGGCAAAATTCGCGAAGATGAGAAAATCCGGGAAAATGCATGGAAAAATCTATTTTTCTAGAAGACGAAGATTGCCAAAAGGGGGAGTGAAGATGGGCCACAGGGGTCCCACACCACCCCCTGGCGCGGGCCACCCTAGGCCGTGCCAGCAGGTGGTGTGGCCACCCTGGCCCACTCCAGGCTCTCCCCTTTGGCGCATATTATCCCCACGAAACCCTAATACCGGGGGAGCAACCACAGAAAGATTCCATCACCTCTGCGGGGCGGAAAACTACAAAGAGAGAAAGATCTCTCCGACAGACAGAATTCTGCCACGGGAATTCCTTCCTAGAGAGGGGAGATCATCGCCAGCAACACCACCATCAAGTTGGACTTCATTGGGATCATCATCATCATCACCACCACCATCATCTCCATCACCACCATCATCACCACTCCATACCGCTGTAACAATTGGGTTGAATCTTGCATAGTTCTTAGGGGAAACTTTCTCGGTGTTGATTATTTATTGTAGTTGATGCTATTGAGTGGAACCATTGAATTATCGTTTATGTTCAGATTGTTACATATCATTATATCATCTCTGATCTTGATCCATATGATGTCTTGTGAGTAGTTCGTTTAGTTCTTGAGGACATGGGAGAAGTCAGGTTGTTAGTAGTGGAATTGTGTTGAGAAAGATTCAATAGTTTGATATTTAAGTTGTGGTGTACTTCTTCTAGTGGTGTCATGTGAACGTCGACTACATGACACTTCACCTATATGGGCCTAGGGGAATGCATTGTGTATTTGGCTACTAATCGTAAGGGTTGCCGGAGTGACAGAAACCTGAGCCCCCGTTAGGAAACCTTTGCACAAGGGATGTCAGGGTCTTAGAGTTTAAACTTGTGGTTAGGTTTCTACCTTAATTAATTTCTTGTACTTGCAGATGCTTGCAAGGGGTATAATCACAAGTATGTATTAGTCCTAGGAAGGTCGGTACATTAGCATAGGTTCACCCACACAACACTTAGCAAACTAAAGAAGATTAATCAACTATATGAAGCGAAAGCACTTGACGATATTCCTATGTGTCCGCGAGAATGTTTGGTCATCTTAAGTAATACAACCGGCTTGTCCTTTGCTAAAGAAAGGATTGGGCCACTTGCTGCATTTATTCTTATTGTCTTCTATTTACTTGTACTTTATTTACCTGCATTATCAAAAAACCCTAAAAATCCGTTTGCTAAGTATTTACTGAGAATTCTGCTCCAAGCCACTCACCAACACCTTCTGCTTCTCGTTGGGTTCGACACTCTTACTTATCGAAAATACTGTGATACACCCCCTATACTTGTGGGTCATCAATGGACAAACTGAAAGAGTCAACCAAATCTTAGAAGATATGTTGAGAGCTTGTGTGCTAGAGGATGGATCAAAATGGGAAGATTGTCTGCCTTTCGCAGAATTCTCATACAACAACAGTTATCAAGCCGGTTTGCAAATGGCCCCCTTTGAATTTCTATATGGAAGGAAGTGTCGTACCCCCCTTGAATTGGTCGCAAGTAGGAAAGAGTCAGATTTTCGAACCTGACATCCTACGAGAAGCCGAAGAGAAGGTTCACAAAGTCCGTGAACACCTCAAGACCGCCCAATCCAGACAGAAGAGTTATGCTGACAAGAGACGTCGAGACCTGACCTTCAATGTCGGAGATTTTGTGTATCTCAAAGTATCACCCTTGAAAGGAATGCAACGTTTTCGTCTGAAAGGAAAGTTAGCCCCTAGATATATTGGACCCTTCAAGATTCCGAATTGCCGAGGAGAAGTATCATATCAACTGGAACTATCGGAGGAGATGTCAGCCATACATAATTTGTTCCATATCTCGTTACTTCGCAAATGCCTAGAAGTTCCGGAGAAGACCAAAGTGTTCAAGAACATCGATCACCAAACCATAGATATCAACGAGGATCTGGCATATCGTGAAGTACCCATTCGTATTTTGGAAGAAGCCTTCAGAACCACCAGGACCCGGAGTATCAAGTTTCTCAAGATCCAGTGGAGCAACCATACTGAAGAGGAAGCTACTTGGGAGCGAGAAGATTACATTAGGACTGAGTTTCCAGATCTCTTTAGTTCCTAGTTTTTCTTAAATCTCAGGACGAGAGTTTTTTTAAGGAGGGAAGATTTGTAACACCCCAAAAATATTAATCAAGATAATCAAGTTCTAATCACCCAAGTTTAGGGTTAACAAAAACTTTTATTATTAAATTAAATATGTGTGTGTGTGTTTTGCATTAGTGTAGGATTGAGTGCAATTCCATGTTTGATTGCTACAAATGATAAGGAATGGTTTAAAGATGAATACTACATCATATAGGCCAATTACAAACAAAATCAAGAGAAAGGAAATTCAAATATGAATCATATGATCAAATGGTCATTTTGACCAAAATTAACCACTAGACCACTTTGGGTGTTCCTAGTGAAAGATTTCTAATAGAAACATTTCCAATTCTTTTCACCCCTTGCTAGACCAAGTAAAAGTGAACCCAAGCCCACTTTACAAACTCACATAAACTATTTTCAAATATATTTAAAGGACAATTCAAAATTGAATCAAGTGTATGTACTAAGATCACCATTTTACAAAAACCACTCAAATCAATTCACCTTGACTTTTCCAAGCAACCATAGACACTCAAGCAAGTGCTCAAAACACTCACCAAATTTCATTAAAAAAATTCAAATTTGAATTCATGCAGCCATTTGGTTGAACACACTGCAGACACACAAAACTACTGCCTAACTTCCACTGTTTGGAGCAGTGATCACACACCCAATGTGTCCCCTCTTCACTCCCCTGATCTCCCCCAAATCCTAGCAGCGCAGCAGACCACTTCCCCCTTTGTCGTTGTGCCAGTGCAGCGCCGCCCGACGCTCACCGCGTCGGTCGACCATGGACAGCTCACCACAGACCGCACCGCCCTCTCCCACAGCGACCAGGAGACAGGCGACCGTCCACCTCTTGACCGCAGGCAAGCCGTGGACCACCCAGAATTGCCGCGCCCATTTTCTCTGCGTCATGCCGAGAGCACGCTAGAGTGCCGCAGCCGACCAGCGCGCACACGCCGCCCCTTGCCATCACCGCGCGTGCCCGCACTTGCCGTGACCCTAGCTACGTCCAAGACATGCTCGTTCGCTGCCGCGCGACCCGTAGCCACTGTGCGTCGTCTCGAACGCTGCCGCTCCTACGCAGAGCACTGCCCGCGCCCGACCATTCTCGACTGCCCCGTGCCACGCCATTAAGCATGTGACGACTGCCAGGAAGCACCGTGTCGCCCCCTACCCTCGGCCATGCCGCTAGCCCCATGTATCGCCATCATCGACGAGCCCGAGCCATCCCGCAATGTCCCCCTCGCCAGTGTATAAATAGAGGTCACCTCCGCCTCAATTCACCACACCATCTCACTCCCCACTCCTCACAGAACCTCCCACACCTCTCCCCGGAGCAAGGTGAGCACCACATCGCCGGAATTTCACCGGAGCCCGCCGCTGTAAAGGAGAAGAGGAACCGGAGCTAGGAGCCGCCCGAGGAGCTGCCACAACCACCATTCGAACCGACGTCGTCTACAACGTCGTTCGCCCCCATCGCTAACCCTAGATGGAGCCCAGGTGAGCCCCCACATACCTCCACCATTGCGTTAGGGTTCGTTGCTCGCCGGAGCTATTCGTCGGAGACGACGAACCATAGCCATAGATGCTAGTCTAATCGTAGGGCTCAGATTGAAACGTATCGTTTCGGGTTAAATGAGCCACTAACTAGTGGGACCCCCTGTCAGCAGCCCGCTGCACCCATGCAGTGCAGATGGGCCGACCCATTTGCTTCCCGCGCAGAGCCTGTCAATTCAAATAAGAATTTTCCATTTTAGTGAGAATTAGATTCTGTCAGTAGATTCAAAAATCAATTTAAAGAGATTCACTTAACCAAATTGCATGATTTCAATTTTATTAGAAAGGTATTCAAATTATCTATCCAGGCCCGTTGGATTCAAACCATTTGAAATTATAGATCACCTATACCAAAAATAACAAGACAGAGACTTTTCCAACTTCAAACATTTTTCAAAAATCAACCATAAATGCTTTTGAGTTGATTCCAAATCTCAAAAATCACATTTGACAAGATATATCTGAATATGTAAAAATATTTAGGTTTACATGCAGTGACATTGGACTAGTACCAAAATAATGCTATTTAGGCATTTCTAGTGACTTTAATTCTATTAAATGATAATCTTAAACTTTATAAAATATGACTACCACTTTAAATCACATTCCCATGTATTAGAATATGTGGTGATGACATGTGTCAACATGATCCCATATTTTAATTGGAGAATATTAAATCTTAAGTATTTTTAATTAGTAGAAATTACTTTTCTAAAATAAAATAAATAAGACTAAGTCTTTATTTCATGTGATGATGCTAGATCATCAAGTGTGAACCTTAGGGTGCTAAATAGAAGTAGTTAAGTATTGTTTGGTGATTGTGTATCTCGTGTTCATTTATAGACGATAGTACCGACCCGGGATACGAGGAGGAGGAGTAGTACCAAGAAGAAGAAGAAAACTTTAATCAGTACACTACTCAAGGCAAGCTAACACTTGCAAGTTTCATAACTATGCAAGCCTAACACTACAAGTTAACTATGCAAGTCATCCTTGCAAGATAACCTAGGCAAGATGCATTAGGCATGCTTGGTTATACAACTTTGATTATACCAATCCCAAGTTTTACTTGCAAACTGTATTCTTTTACTTTTACCAAAGTTCTTTACTTTTAGTTAGTGCTTTGTGAGTATTGGAACAATAGTATAGATACCATAAAGAGTATAAAACTAGGCCTAGCTAGTTATACTTAGATGTCATCCAAAGGCATAAAACTAGAGTTGGATAGTTACACTTGATTAGCACCCCTCTTTAGTGAATACCCTCAACTTTAGTGGCTAGTGCTAAGCATAAAAGTTGACCACTTTAGATGGGAACACTTGGTGAAAATGATTATGAAAACCTTGGAATGATGACTCATTCTATTGAAATGTTTTGACATGTGTTGAGAAACACAATGGTTTGATGATGAAAATGTTGAGGCATGAGCCTTAGCCCTTTATAAAAACTAATGGTTAGGTTCGGATGCAATACCATTCCAATTTTACCGTACAACCACAATACCCGAATTGGGTAGGGGTTAGCTAGAAGTTTATATGCCTTAGTATGGGTTCCCTTGTGGAAGAGTTTGAGCTGAGGCTACCTCGTGATGAATGTCCACCTATGCAGTGCCTAGGATGGCAGATGGCCATGGCTGGGAGGCCAAGCTCATAGGGGAGGTGCCTATACTAGAGTGTGTAAGTGAAAGGTTATGATTGATTATCCGCATACTAAGTATGATTGATTCAGGGTTATCCCTGACGGATGTATCAAATTTTCTGGTGAAAGTGTACCACCTCTGCAGAGTGTCAAACTATTCGAATAGTCGCGTCCGCGGTCATGGACAGTTGGAGTGGCCATACTGTTTCGTTATCAGATGTTTTCAAAAATGACTTGTGAATTGAACTATGACTTTGACTTGACCACAACAGGGTTGTGAACATGAAAACTAGGTTCCCACTTAGGTGATGTAGAACATTAAATTAGTTTTCTTTACTTCCAAACTCAGTATGAGATAAACCTGCCTTTTTGTAGATAAACCTAGAGTTTAAGATTCCTACTAGAACTACCTTACTTATTAGTGATAGTTTGCGAGTACTTAAAGAGTACTCATGCTTTGTCCCGCGCTATTCCCATGGCCAGACTATGAGGAGGACTACCAGGATGATGGACAGCAGGACGTCTATGACAACTAGGATCATCTCCCATCGTCAGCATTGCCTGTGACTCTAAAGATGGAGCCCCTAATACGTTTATTTTCCGCTACTTGATTTGTATTAAGACTAGATCATGTGATCCTTTATATGTAAGACCTTATTATGGTTTATAATGGATGATGTACTGTGGTACCAATTCTGTTATGTCCCGCAAAAATGGTAATCCTGGGATTGCGAGGTATGGCATAACGGGCATCTGGGATTAAAAAGCCGGGTGTTGACACTCTCAAGTGTAGCATCCCATCTGTCTAACATATGTAATGCTACATGGTCTAGTAATATAATGGCTACTTCCTACATATAATTGTTGCATCATAATTATATCATGCTCATGTCATCATGCCACCTTGCATTTGAGCATCATATAAAACCCTTTTCCATTTGGTTCTTCTCTCATATGCATTATTAATTGTATTTGGCTCTTGTTATATTGTATTTGAATCTTGATAAATGCTTGATGCCCAAGTTGAGTTGGGGGCATATCTTTTATTCAACTCCATCACCTTTCTTTGTCACCACCTTATAATTCCACCATCCTAATCACCCATGAGCTTTTACTTTCTTTTGGCATTTAATCTAGCTCATGTGGGTTGGGATGAATCCAATTATATTTTCCTTTAGCTTGGCCTTACTCCATATTTTGGAATGCATGTGTATAAATGCCATGATCATTATTTTGTTTTCACAAGATAAAACCTAGCATTTAATGCCCATGCATGGGCCATGCAAATCTCCACCACCTTTTCTCCTTTGGGTTTTGTCTTTGTTTTTAAAGTGGATCTTGTCTTTTGTTTTCATCCCAAGTGATTCTTAATCTTTTGTGGAGCTCCACCTTTAGCTCTCTTCCACCACCACCATGTGTGCACCACAAGCCTCACCACCTTGTCTATTGTTTTCCATCAACCATCACCCCATCCTTACCTGACCATGTGTGGTCATATCCATCTTACACCCAAAACCCTAGCCTCTCCCTTCTTATCCTCACCACCTTCTTTCATCTTTGCTTGATATTGGTAGATCACCTCTAAACCCTAAAGCTTAGTCTTGTTTGGGCCATGATCAATTTAAAACCCTAAAACCCCATAATCCCTACCCCTCTTCCCAACCCTAATCCTTACCCTAAACCTCACCTCACCACCTCCTCTCACCATGCCGAGGTCCCTCTCCCTCTCTCTGCCAGCAAGGGCCCACCTAGCCCCTCTCTACCCCATGAGAGCTACCCCATCTCACCCCTCCTAAAACCTAATCGGGGCTAACCCTAGCTAAGCCCGAGCCTCTCCCTACCCTCTCTCTTTCTCTCGGCCAGGTCTACCCCACACCCGAGCTACCCCTCTCTTCCCCTTGGCCGGTCCCACCTGCAGCTGTAGCCCCCTGCCTGCCTGGCCTTGCACGCCGAGCACGTGAGGGAGGAGAGGAGAAAAGGTGACCGAGGCCACCTTTTTCTCTACCCCGAGCCCCACGGCATCTCCCCTTTTCCTCTCTGCTTTACCCACTCCCTCCTCTCTGCCATCGATGCCCAGATCTACCAGGGCCTCGCCCTTCTCCTCCCCACCACCTGCCTGCTACTCCCTCTCTCTCACAACCCGACGAACTCACCGTCGGCCTCCACCCCTCCTACTCGTTACCAACCGGTGGCGTGGTGTTTGGTCGTCGAGGAAGGCTGGAGGAGCACCCTGCGTCGCCCCATACACAGAGCCGAGGAGGAGCCGACCCTGTATCGCTGCACACCGACGCGCTGCTGAAACCCTAGCTCCGGCCGGCCGCCTGCTACGTCGCCGATCGGCCGCTCCCCTGCCCGATCCACCACCGCCAACCATCTCGTGGTGAGCCACTCTCCCTCTCTGACAACCTCTCTCTCGCTGTCGCTGCCTAGCCTCGCCGGACTTTGCGCCGAGCGCTCTCGGTGTGCCGGTGTGCGTGTGCTTCTGCACGTCTCCGCGCCGCGCCACACCTCACCTAGCCGCCTATCCCCCTCCTTACAACAACACCAAGCCACCGCAGCGATAGCCGCAGCCGCGCGCGCGAGGTCGCGGGTTCGACCCCTACACCGCGCTCTGCCCCTGTCGAGCACAGACTTGTCAACAGACGCGACAGGAAGAAGTTCAGTAGCCGCGGCATCTTTGCACATACACCCCCAAACCTTTTTACTGCTCAACCCGCAATCCCTCGAGGCCCACCAGACAGCCTTCCGTGGCAGTCTTACAGAAAGGTCCTCGGATTTGGTAAACCTCAACCCGCAGCCCTAGATTCCCCATGTGGCACCCCCTGGTTCGCTCGCTGTCGAGTGGGCCTGCGAGCCTCGGACCCCACCTGTCATCCACTGCGGCTGGACGTACTCGCGGTGCAAAAATGTTTCACCGCGCCGTTTCGCCCAGACAGCATCGGCCCCACCTGTCTGTGACTGTGGCTAGGTGTGGCTGAGTATAAAAAGTCTTTTCGTTTATCTATTTAATAAAAACAATTTCAGAAAAATGTTAAATATGAATTCAAATCTGTTTTTAATAACTTTTAATTTGTAAATCCAAATAATACAAATGATATATGTTTTGGAATCAGAAAAATATGAGGAATTCAAATATGCTATTCAAAATAATGTTTGAACACTTTAAATTTTCGAGATGATTAAAATTACAATAAAATGCCCTTTTCTTAATAAATTAATAACTTTAATTCCACAACTCCAAATTCGACAAATAATATGTCTAAATCGATCTGCACGACGAGCCCGTTCTATCTATGCATTCCATGTTATGAATTGAAGCATGCATCATGTCATCATTAAAAATCAGAACTGTTTATGGCAATAAAACTTGACCAAATAAATACTAAAATGAATTATTCTTGTCCCCACACCTCACCCATGCCATGCTACTTTATTGCCATGTAAATTGTGCATCATTCATCATGGCATTCTTGTTTGTTTGCCGCATTTTAATTCATATGCTTGTGCACTTTATTTATGTTGGCCCTTGTTTGTTTGGTTCTTCTTCGAATAGACGCCGAGCAGGAGAATTATCAGGAATCACAGGAGTTCTACCCAGATCTATCTCTCGCTTCAACTGAGCTGCCAGGCAAGCACTACCACATGCTTGCATACATATAGTACCTATTGCCTCTATCTTATTCTTGCATCATTGAGTCGCGATTGCATTAAATTGAATCCCAAGTACTGCATAGCCTTTACTTTTAAACCCCACCGAAGCTTGTTCCTCCATCCCATGAGCCATTACTACAGGAGTTGTTTGAGCCATGCGAGTCGTAGAATAGCATGTGTAGGGTATGTGAGTGTATGATGGATAACGAGGTACCTAAACAACTTAACCTGAGTAGTAATGGGATAACTAATGGAAGAGGCACCGGTGAGCAATATCCGCTATTTGGTATTTCATGCTCACTTGTGTCCCGTAGGACCCCGAGTACTTGATTCCTGTTCCTTGACTATTCGCACTATCCATATCCGGGAGGCCTTATGGACCCCCCCTGACCCAGAGCTTGATTCATTCTTATTTCTTGGGGCCACAAAGTAGTTTGGGGCTTTATTACTATCATATACTTATGCCATGCTTTACTGTTTTATTTAAGATTGTGCGTGGAGCACCTGTACTGTTTTGGATGCGGAGTGTTTTCGTAGTATCGACAAGCCCAGTCACACTTTCGGGTTCCCAGTCGTTTACAGCCATTGACGCAAACCTTGGGTCCGTCTCGGAGCCAGCCAACTTCGTTGCGGGTAGCTTAATGGGGTGCCCCCCTGAAACATTTCGGAATCCTGTGATCGCTTTGTCGTGAATGCCTCGTTGGGTTTTGAGTTGGTTTTTCCGAGGTTGATCAAGTGTGTGTTGCTATTCGTGCACCCCTGCAGGGTAAATCTTTCTGAAAGCCGTGTCCGCGGTTATGGACGACTTGGAGCACAGTTTCTCAATCATAGCCAAATATAACTAAAGTACCGCTTTTAATTTGACTAAGTACTTGACTAGTAAATAGTGCAATACTCATGGAATGGGTAATAAAACTGCCAACGGATGGGTTGTCTGTCCGCTTTCTCGTTGGTAAGCGAGAGGGAGGATGGATCTGTTAATTATACTATTATAACTGTTGTTACTAATTAACGTACATCCGTCTATCATTGGTTAGGCGGATGGTTAGCGAGTATCTATAGACTTGTTAGTTATTATCTTTTGCTGCAATTGCGTAACCCTAGGTATATGTACCCTTTAGAGGCATAAAGACTTGCTGAGTACCCCTAGGGTCTCACACGATAAATTGTTTGATTCAGATGAACAGGTGTATTCGCAAGATGGATACTGGGTGGAGGAGACGGATGATGTTGGCAACGATCACTCGGTGTAGAGATTCCGGGAACGGGGATCCGTGAGATCTGTGGGCGGGATGTGTTTATTTATGTGGCATCTTATGCCAATTTGCTTCTTATCCGTACTCGGATCGTGTTTTTCGCTTCCGCCTGATACTCTGATGTTTGATGTATGAGGAGCTATCCTAAACTATTATCTCTATCTAGGAAATTTGGATCTTGCCGTATGGCGTTGCAATATTTCTATTTCTTTTAGATGGAATGGCTCTGTGAACAGTTGTATGGTGGCTTGCATACATACTCACTTGTGTATGTAGTTGATCCCTTCGCCTGCCGATTACGCCACTCGTTCTTGTCCCGATGATCTGAAAGTGGTTAGGACGGCCGAAAGGTCTACCTGTGAGTGGCCCCTGGGCCCTACCGTACTATTTTAACCACTCTCGCTCATCCAGGCATGCAACTAAGAGCGTAATTCACCGAGGTAGTTACATCAAGTTGGTTCAAACTAGACAACATTTGATCTTTCCATTCGTCTACCGCCTCATTACCCTTGCATTGACATTACCGGTGGCAACCGCACCGGTTGAGAGGGTTTTAGTGGCCATGAATATTATAAAGGTAGATTTTCGAAACAAGATAGGTGATGACTGGATCAATGATTTGATGATTTGTTATGTTGAGAAAGAGATATTTGCAAAAATTGATGATACAGAGATTATGCTACATTTTGATTCCTATAATAAACGTCGAGGACATCTACCTTGACACTTTCGCCTTCCTAGCATAAATACAACTTAATGGTATGATACAATCTTATCAAAAGTTACAACTATTATTATAGTTGTGCTAAGATTTACATTCATAAATTCATCATATGTTGTATGTATCTCTGGGATTATTGAGATCATATGGTAGTAGTTTTCAATTTATTTTTGTGTCTTTTCATGATTTTGGTAGTTACACTTCAAGAATTATGAAAATTGAATCCATGTGGGCCATTTTTGGTTGTGTAAACTTCTTCCTTTGTGACTTAAAATTATTAGACCTTATAAATTCGCCCCCTCATCTCAATTCCTGGCTCCGCCGCTCCTATTGGGTGTTACGCATCGCAACCATCTACAGTTAATCAAACCATCATCAGCGATGATCAAGGACAAGTAGGATGTACCATCGACTGACCTCTATAGCCTTTAATTAAGCTATAAGTCGATCAAGCGGCCATGGTTTACCAGGAGATGGAGATCAGACTTGAGGTGCTCGCACTGCTCCTAAGTGACTCGAACTCGACACCGCAAGTGTTGCACATCCACCAAAAATAGGCGGCCTCTGGCAGTTGTTTCTGCTGTGACAACACCGACACCGGGTAGGAGGGTTCTAACTATTCCGCTAGGGTAGGGGCTAAGGCGGGGTGAGCGGAGGACTATGTCAAATTGAAGAAATACGACGGGAGGTCAAAGCGCGAGCAAGGAGCCTTCTCTGGCGTTGGCGTCACCACCACCATTTAGGAGAAAGGGCCGTGGATAGTTGTAGATGGAAGGTTAAGTGCCCGTGGCATGTGGTTTGTGTAGAGGAGGATCCACTTCAATTAGAATATATTGTAGGAGTTGTACTCATTTTCGATCAAGGCAATCTAGGATTTTCTTCTAACAATGAACAATCGGGCATGGCCACGGTCTAACACGGATAAGCATTGGCTGGGACGGGCTACGATCCTTTGAGTTCACACCCAAATCAGATGTATATAGCACGGTTTATGAAAATAGCAACAGACTAGACAGAAATCCTTCTTTTATTAGTAGGTATTTTCTCCGTTCCAAAATAAGTGACTTTGGTTTTTCTAGGGAGTAATAGATTTTGGGTGGGGGAGGGGGGCTATTGTCCCCTCCACGGGGCTCTAGGTAAACGATGAAATATATATGTTTTGTTAAAAAATAAAATAGCCCAATAATTATTGGGATAATTCCCAGTTCCTCCACGATTGTTGGAACCATTGCGTGTTATTGGAATCACCTCCAGGCGTTAACATTGTATATAAGTGTTCAATCTTGATCAGTTCCTCTTGTTTTTTTTTGTCCCTCGTCGATTTCCCACTCGAAACACGTTATCAGCATTGCTTGCCGGCGAGAGCAATTCGAGAAGAAGAAAGGCGAGTAAGTTGCATCGCTTCATGTCGACGTACCTTCGCCGCCGCTTCATCGCACGCCACCGCCAACACAGTTTTGGAGAACATCGCCGCTTCGACTGCCGGCACCCCTACATTGGCCACCGCCACAGCGCCGGATTCTACCATGCACGCCGCCACGATACGGGCAGTTCCCACGGCGAGCCTGTTGTACGAGTTGGGATAGGGCGTTGACGCACTGCCTTTTGGCGCCATAGACATCTGTACCAGCTGACGATAGCCACGCTGATGAGGAACAGGCTGGACTGGAAGAACCTGATCAGAACAAGCTGCAATATCTCTTGGTGAAGCATTCCAGCCACCTAGAACAAAATGAATGCACCATTTGAGATGCCCTTCGTCCATAAAATCCCCAGGAGAGTGCTACCGCCGCCCTAACCCTAGGCTTTTTCCCCTCCTCGTGCCGCACTCCTCTCCCTCCCTCACCTCCTACCCCAGCCATCGGACCACTGTTGCCTTGTTCATTAAATTTAGTTTGTTGATTGTTGTGGCCAATTTTTTAATCTTCCATATTCCGGTTAAGAAAATTTATGTCAAATTGATTTTATATTCTTATTTTGGGTTGGGGAGGGTCAATGCCCCATCCACTCGGTCTCTAACTAAACGATAATATATGTGTTTGTCTTCCCCATATCAAACTTGTGGACCGTCCTCTGCCACTAAGTGTAGCTCAAGCTAGATCTGGCTGTTGTGATGTTAAAATTTGATTGCTCTCCGGCACAACATTTTCGTCGTGACTCTTTATCAATTGGTCTGCTGTGTACCTAGGCACCTCTATTTGTTCTCTATGGTTGAGCTATGTAATGTTCTATTATGATATGTTAATGTAATCACCATGTTAAAAGCAAAGGGGTGAAGTGAGGAGGGAGTAGGAGAGATGGATACCAGTCGTCTGTGCCTCTCAGCCTTGGTGTGTTTGATGATATTTTGTTCCAATATATGTAAAATACACATGAAGTATATTCTGATGCAGAAATCTTATGCATGCACACGTGAGGAAATTCAAAGCGAAGTGTGCGCTGCTAGCCAAAATTGTACTTTGAATGGGCTAATTATAACAGAGCTTAATTAACTATAATCCTAACAATGTATATGCTTAAATAGTTGGTATATATATATATGTATCTGCCTGTGCTGCCTGGTGGGGTGATGGGCTTGCTATGAAATTGAATCGTGATATGAAAACAAATATGTCTCCTTCCTCCTTTGCGAGAGTTCTTCGCTTTGCGTGAGTTTTATTCCATCTCCTCCCTCTTAGGAAGTGAGCCTAGCTCAACTGGTTGGGGGTGTGGATGTGCAAACCCAACACCTAGGATCAAATCATCATGGATGCGAATTTATGTTTCTATTTATACTTAAGGACCAGGCTATCCTGGTACTCATGCAATTTATTCTGCGGACCACGCTTGGTGCTTAACCAAGTTTAAAAATTCTGGTACTCATGCTTAATGGCTATATGCATCCCTAGTTTGTGCATAGGCCGGGAAAGTGAAATCCTCCCTCCAATTTTAAGCCAAGGCTGATGGCCAAATTGGAGGACTAGTTCCCCATCTTGTTGATGGTAGACTTTCTATTTTTCAATACGCTGATGATACAATCTTATTTATGGAACATGATCTGGAAAGAGCTAAGAATCTGAAATTAATATTATCAGCATTCAAGCAGCTCTCTGGACTGAAAATAAACTTCCATAAGAGTGATTGTATTATTTTGGCGAGGCTCAGAACGAGGCCCACATATATGCTGAACTTTCCGGCTATGGTCAGGAGTAATTTCCAATCAACTATCTGGAAATACCGATTCACTATCGGCGTCTCATTGTGACTGAATGGAAACTTGTTGAGGAAAGACTCCAAAAAGTCTTAATAGTTGGAAAGGAAAATTGCTATCCCTTAGGGAAAGGCTTGTACTCATAAATTCAGTACTCACCAACATGATACTATATATGATCTCGTTTTTCCAGTTACCAAAATGTGTCTTAAAAAAGTAGATTATTTCCGATCAAGATTCTTTTGGTAGGGGGATAGTGAAAAAATAAATATCGACTGACCATATGGAATGTGGTTTGCCGACCAAAAGAATACGGTGGACTTGGCATTCATAATTTGTAAAGTCAAAAATACCGTGCTTCTGGGTAAATGGCTTTTCAAACTACTGACTGAAGATGACGTCTAGCAAACCATTTTATGGAGGAAATATGTAGGCTCCAAAGTTGTGTCCCAAGTGGTTTGAAAACCCGGTGACTCACATTTTTAGGCAGGACTAATAGCGTCCAAAAAACATTTCTTCCGTTTTGGTGCTTTCAATATTAAGGATGGATCGCAGATTAGATTCTAGAAAGATAAGTGGCTTGGCCAAACTTCTCTCCGCGAACAATATCCAGCTCTATATTCGATTGTTAGACACAAAGAGGATACACTTTCCACAGTAATGGAATCTAATCCTCCTAATGTGTCTTTCAGAAGAAGTCTCATAGGTTTTCGACTGGTATCTTGGAACAATCTTTTATTACGATTATCCATGATACAACCGTCAGATGGTGTGGACGAGTTCAAATAGAAATTACTAGAAAGTGGTAAATTTTCAGTTGACTCATTGTATAGAGCATTGATTCAACCTGATATTTTGGTCGATGATAATAGTAAAATTTGGAAAATAAAAATATCCCTAAAGATGAAGATATTCGCTTGGTATCTCTGTAAGGGAGTAACTCTTATAAAAGATAATCTTATAAAAAGGAATTGGCATGAAAGTACACAATGCGTTTTTTGTCATCTTGATGAGTCAATCCATCATTTATTCTTTTATTGTAAATTTGCTCGCTCTATATGGTCATTAATCCAAATAGCTTCTGGTTTATCTCCGTCACGTTCAGTGGCCAATATTTTTAGTAACTGGCTGCATGAGATAGATGATAAATATATGGTTTTGTTTAGGGTGGAAGCGTTTGCTATTATTTGATCGCTATGGCTATGTAGAAATGACAAGATTTTTAATAATATTGTGTCTTCTCCCCTGAAGGTTATATATCGGGTTACGGCTATCCTCCGATCATGGACTATTCTCCAACGCATAGAGTTTCACGGCTTGTTTGCGAAGGGGTGTACGCGATTGAGGACACGGCGGGGATATTTTTTTCCGACATAGATAGCCGCGGGACTTGCGGATTGATCTGCCTTAGCTCGAGGTCGTCTTTTTCCATAGCGTTTTTTGTATTTTTTGCCTATTTTCTTTATTCTCTGGTTGTGTGGTTTGTGCGACTGTGTGCATCTTAGTCATGCAGAGACCGGGTGTAAACATTACTCAAAGTAATAAAAGCGTCCATTTTCAAAATAAATCTTCTTCCCCCCTTTTCCTCGCGAATCTCATGAAAGATTGGGTAAACCTGTGTCTTACCCCACAACAATGGATGGGTTTCCAGTCATAATGCAAAATTTTCTTAGTTTCTCACCTATCAAGGTATGTGGCTCTTGCGTCATTAAAAACTATTAAGGTTAGTTGAGCATGTGATGATTTTGCCGTTTGCAGTTTCTGTGCTAGAGATGTGGATAACATCAAGACATGAAGGTTTGATTGTTTGAATAAAAGACGACAACTTTGGAAATGTTGATATAACTTTCAGTTTACCAGACTTTTTGGTGTTCATGTAGTCTGGGTTTTCATTTGGTATAATTTATTTATTTATCATTAAAAATGGATCATTCCTTCTGGTTCTTAATTTATACGACACCCCTTTCCAAAAAACAAAACGTATCATTTCCTGCAGAAAAAGCAGAAGAAATGTTTTATCGCACTTCGTTCTTTCTTGGGCCCGAGCCCAATATCACATTATCACCTCGGTCCAAAACTGCCTGACCAAAACCTACTTCTTCGGACCACATCACGTCCGATTCTCCTTTGAATATTTTCCTAACCAATATTCGAACAAAGACTGAACTGTTCCTTTAGGATTGTTATAAAACGATGAGAATAATCAAATGAGGGACATAAACATACGTCCTATGTTCCTTAATACAGTATAAAACGTTTTAGCAAACTAATTTAGTTTGATAAGAAGTTTGCTAAAACGTCTTTTATTAGGAAACAGAGGAGGTACAACTTTGTACAAAGGTCTTGTCAGGTCAACTAATTATGGTCTGTAATTTTTTAGAGGAGTATGGTCCGTATTCTATCAAACATCACTCCTGATAATATTTGCACGTTCATATCACAATTCGAGTATATCACATTGATCCAACAAGAGATTTTACTTCATTGGACTTTGGACAAATGAAATGTTTGAGAATTAGTTCAAGTTCATGGAGCCTCACTAAATACAGATTCTGACGAATTCTCTGGTCTGGTTTTGGATGCTTAGCCGGCCAAGACGTGTAAGACACTACAGTTAGTCGTTGGGAGCTCACAGCAATTTTTGTTTCCGCGGGTTGACCAGAAGGCGAAGATCAAGACCAGAAATTTCGTCAAAAGAAGAAAGTTCAACACCAGAAAAACAGGCTCTGAATCCTATCTATTCGCTGCGGAACAACATCGTCGAGCTGTTTATGGTCAAAGAGCTAGGGTCTTGCTGATTTAATTTGGCAGACACACCAATGCAGTCATCATGTTGTAATACACATTCAAACCGATGTAAACGATTCTTCAGAAACCGATTGTGTTGTCAGATATAGTTTGGAAAGACTAGTTCAAGTTCATGTAAGCCTGAGTGTGATGGCATGCTCAGGGTATTCTGAACTAATACGTGCGAATACAGTTCCTAAATCACGCATGAGCTGATTTGTGTGTCAGTGTTACTCTGAACATTTCGCATGTTCTTGTCAACCACAGAATTTGAGGTTAGTTACGCTGGAAGGAGCGTTCAGCTGCGCCATAGCCCATAGCACCGATTAAATTTTGTCACGCCACCTCTGTGTGATCCCTCAAGAGTGCCAACTGACTGCAAAAACATAAATATGCCAGTGTAAATGGAGTAAGATCCAAGTCTCATGTGAAACACTGGTGTTGTCAGGCAGAGGTATTCAAGGCAATTCACGCATTTGAGATTCAGAACGATATACTGTATGTACTACTATAGTTGCTACTGAAAAAACCATTACAGAACTTTATGTGTCTCTGTTTCTGTCAACAGATGTACCAGCACCATTTTTCTTCGGTCTTCGATCTGGAGAAGATGAGCTGCAATGCAACTCCTGAACATCTATCAAGTGCCAGCACAATTGGGCAGCAGAACATGATCGACACTCGTCGACAGATAAAAATGGCATTGCTCGATCAAACCAACTCACAAAAAATTACTAACGAACGATGAGAAAAACATCAGGGAGGCGAGGATCATTCGCAACCAAGAACAGATCTCCTAATCAACCAACGATGACAACGACTTCTGTTTCTTCCTCCGCTCAGTTCCTCCAGAACAGGAAGGGCACCTTCACGTCGCACGACCTGGACACCACCTTGGCGTCGGCGGCGAGGCTGTCCACCGCCATGGTGCACCGCACCGTCACCTTCACGGCCCACGTCCTCACCCCGCCGAGCTGCAGCCGCGCGGGCACCTTGACGTCCACGTCGAACGGCACGGACCGGAGCCGCTCCGCCGCGGCCATCTGCCCGCGCACGCTGTCCGAGAACCGTATCCCGGCGCCCTTGGCCTTCGCCACAAACACCGTCACGTTGCCGGGCGCCTGGTAGAACGCCGGCCACTTGCCCTGCGCCAGGCTCACGCCTTCGTACGACACGGCGACGCGGCTCCCGGCGCCGTCGTAGCGCACGCCGACCTTGCCGTTCTTGGCATTGTCCGCGCGGAGGGTCGCCTCGAACCCGGGCGAGAACGCGCCTGGCGAGGACGCGTTTCCGACGCCCGCGAGCCCTGACACGGCGAGGGACACGACGCTGTACGCCGGCTCCCTGGGCTTGTACACCGCGTACACGACGCCGACGGCAACCGCGAGGAGCACGGCGAGGCAGAGGAGCGCGAGGAGGAGGTAGAGGCAGGCGCGGAGGCAGGAGCAGCCGGCGCCGCGGCGCTTGGCGCGGCGCGTGTAGTGCTGGAAGAGGCGCGCGTTCTCGGGCGGCGGAACGCGGAAGACCTTGTCCTTGGGCACCTGCACGACGTACGTGCCGGGCTGCGGCGGCGCGGGCTTCTGCGGCTGCCCGGCGTGCGGGAGCGCTGGAGGAGGGTGGACGGGCTTCTCGAAGTGGAAGCTGTAGAGCGGGCTGGAGGAGGGGTCGGAGGAGGAGTAGGCGGAAGCGGAGTGGTTCATCTCCCCGGAGAAGTCGGAGCTGCTGGGCGGCGCCGACGGGTGCACGCGGCCGTCGCTCATCATCGGCGCCTGCTCCTCCAGGCGCGCCTGCGGATCAATCTGCGAGGTTTAATTTATGCGGTTCATGTTAGCACGGAATCTATCTTACAGAGGAAGAACACAGACGACGGCGTACGAAATCAACGGTAGAGGTATACTGTATATAGCAATGTAGAGTCACAAACTGAACTTGGAGGAAAATATACTCTGTGCACGTACTGTTAATTTCGTTCATATCGGTGTACTACTCTGAGAAATAAATAGATTTCGAGAAGCATGATGGCATTCCCAAATCCCAATAGGCTTATAATAAAGAAAGAAAAAACAGTAGTATGATCAGGGAGCCGATCGAACAAACGCCCACACTTGTGCATTTAGGCATTCTGCCAGTACCGGAATAATAGACCGTCGTGAAGAACCAGGCGAACAAAATGGAAAGGCAGGCACCGACGAGACAAAACCGGGAGCGAAAAGGCCCAAGTTTTCGCCGAGAAACCCTCCGCTATCAAAACAAAACCCACAGAAAAGAAAGCACGGCGACGGATCGGAAGATCGCTCTAGAAAAGCACCTTGTATATATAGCTGGAGACGCGCGCCGGTGGTCGACGGACGGTGTTCTTGCCCCCCTTCTATAATCCGTTGGGTTTCGAGTCGTCAGAGGGAGAGGATCGGAGGAGACAGACGTGCGAGGAGGTAATGTGGAGGCGAGAGCGAGAGAGATCGGAGACGATCGACGACGTTGGTGGCGGAAGGGACTATATAGAGCGCGGGCCGGTGGCGGTGCGGGTTTCTTCTCTTACTGTAGGCGGCTAGCTGGCAGGTGGGGCCCCGCGGCTTTGCTTACGGGGAAAGGAGTGTCGAAACCGTGTCGCGGCCACGGGTTTATGGCAGGCTTTAATGGCCGGGAAACCAGAAATACTATGATGAAATCGAAAATGATCTTGGGTAGTATAGTATATAATACTACTACTGGATCAGGGCAAAAACGGAAGGGACTGCGAGCGTGTTCGCGGACGCGGATCGCCTCGTAAAATACAGCTGGAACGGCGGCGTAGTCCGAGGAGACACGCATGCGTGCGTGCAAGACAGAAACCGGAAAATGTTCACACTTTTCGCCTCGCTCTGTGAGCAGACGTGCCACGTTCTGTGTACGTTCGCCGCGACGCGATCACTACTCATTCGCGCTGGGCTCCCAGCTTGGACGTCGCGAGCTGTAGGCGTCTGCGGCAGCTGTTTCGCAGCTCAGCTCCGAACACGCGTGTGGTGTGGGTGAGACAAACACCAGGAGGCCGTACGTGCACACAGCTACGAGGAGGAAAGAGAACCAGCAGCGGCACGGGCACACAGGCACTAGCACGCAGCTTGGTCAAACGCACCACGTCAGATAAGCTCCAGTACTGAGAGTCCAGGGTTTACGCAGTGGTCAGAGTAGCCCGGCAGGTAGCAGCTGGATGGAGGAGGAAAAGCTCGTACTCGTACTACCCGGATGGTCCATGTCCTGTCCAAGTGATGCGCGCCCACGCTCGCCCTGCCCCGGCCAGGCCAGGAGGGCCGTGCCGCGTCTTCCTGCTCGATCGTGCCTCCTACTCCACTACTCACCCAGCCAGGTTTACTCTTGCTCCAGCCTACAAAAAGATCACAAACGGATCTGCGACATAATAATATCTACAGTAGTATATATATATATATAGATTATTTTTAAAAGATAATAAACACTCTCTCAGCTCCATCAAAAGTAAGGAAGAAATTTGCAGGCAAAATAAGCAGATTGAATACAGTGTGATCTAATCATCATATTCTCCGCCTTTCAGAAAAAAAGAAGTAAAAAAGATCCTGTATACACACACACAGTTCAAAGAATAAAAACGCCCTTCATCGAACAGTTCAAGGTAGCAGTGACAGGTGAAAGAATCGACGGCAAGCATGCACATAGCCTTATGTACTTCCTATAATTCCAACTGCACAAGCTCTCTTACACAAACACTCTCTCGGTTCCATCAAGTAGCCCAAGAAATCTACATTACATGATAGAATCCAGCCATCGTTCTCTCTCTCCCTGGTACCACACCACACTGCCCGAGCAAACAAATTACGGGACAGAGGAGGGGAGAACAGAATAAAAAAAGGACAAAACAAATCAAATTTGAATACAGACGGTCAAAAACCTCAAACGGAGATATATAATATCATCCACAAAAAACCTAGAGCAAAACTTCATACTTCAAGCATTGGCAACTATACGTAGATCAGAAGTACCGTGGAGCTGAAAGGAGTGTGATTTGCCAGTTAACCAAGAATAAGCTCCTTCATCAATAAAGAAGGATCTATTCCAGCCTGGTTAACATTTCCTCCGGTTGCATTTCTCTTTTTGCAAATCCTGTGATAGTAATTCATTCTTGTTCACTTTCCTCTTTACTAACGCAGGCATCATCGGAACCTGTTGCCGTTACAGTACTCTTCTCATGGCCATCAGAGAGCTTCTTGAAAACTGCATTTACGTCTTCGTCGTCGAGGGTGTTTGCCTCAGTACTACTCATGTTGCTTGAGGTCTTCATTAGTTCAGACTCCTTATCATCTGTAGCCAAATGCAGACTTTGAGCATGTGTGCCTTCTGGAAGATTATCGTGTGTTGAGGATTCCGCAGTCTCTCCACAGCCATTTTTATCTCCGTTTTGTTCCAAGCAACTATTCACATCGAGGCCAGAGTGTTCCTTCAAAGCAGCACAGATATCATTGACTGATGTTGCTTCAATGACATGTAACTGCCCAGAACCTGCTAAGGGCTCTGAGTCAACATCAACACCTGAGACATGTGAGGTTTCAGCGTTCAGGTTAGGCTCATCAACACCATCGTCCGCTTGTTTAAAAGCGGTCTCTATGTCCTCCAGAGACTTGGCATCGACAGCCATCATCTCAGCATCAATTCTATTAACCCCCGGTTCATCAACACCATCATCCGCTTGTTTAAAAGCTGTCTCTATGTCCTCCAGAGACTTGGCATCGACATACATCATCTCAGCATTAATTCTACTCGCCACGGGCTCATTTTTAGTAACCTCTGGCTCACTTCTTACAACCCCTAAGTATGCTTCTGGTGGTGTATTGACTGAAGAAACTTCTGTGACTTCTGTCACATCTCCTGCTAGTTTCAACTCTGTATTCATTGCTTCAAAAGAGCTTGCCTCAAGAATCCTTCGCCGAGGATTGTAGACAGTCTGCTCAGGGTCATCATGAGATGTCCGTAATGACCAGCTAAATTCAGGATCAGAGCCACTTAGGTTATCAACCGGTAGAGATCGCTCGCCATTGTCGAATGCACTGCCATCTGACATGGTATTGTCATCAGAAATTTGAGGGCTAACCAATGAGTCTTCAGTAACACCACCAGCAGGGTTGTCTGTATGGAAGCTAAGATCAGGCACCTGCTGATCCAGTCTCATTGGTTCTACCCGGAAATCCCCCACCGCATCCAATTCCGACAGGAAACTTTCATCAATACCACTATCCTCTAAGGGCTCAGGATAGATTTTATCAGCATCATCATCAGAATCAAGTAGATAAGATGAAGTTAACTCTTCCTTCATATCAACCATATCTACCCTGTCAGGTTCAGAAGTCATGGAGAAAAATGGGTTTAAGATATCTTTAGGCTCAGACGGAGATTGGATGGAATCACTCGCTTCAGGAGGACACAAGGAAACAACCGCAGCGCTCGGGCTTACTTCAGATGCAACATCAGAGTGCTCTTCAATTACATGCAAGTCACTCAAGGCAGTACCAGAACCAGTAAATATTGCAGTTTCATGTTTTTCCTGTATATTGAAGTTCTCGACAACCCTCTCTTCAGGGATAGGATGAAGGTCCATAGATATTGCACGCAATGTTTCCTTTTCAAAATCACTTAGCAAGTTCATCGACCCATGAATCAGGTTATCTGGTGTGATTTCATTGTTTGAATAGGACCTGGAAATAACATCTCCATCTTCCTCAGCTATATTGGTCGGACCAAGACAAAGTTCCCCTGATCTTAACTCGTTCTCTTCAGCTGGCCTGGGAGAGGAAAGCCATTCTGAGAATTCCCCTGTTGTGTTTGAGGCCATAGAAGACTTAGCACCAAGGAAGCTTTCACCTGCATAACAGGATAATGTTCAAATAAAGGTGTAGAGGGCGAATTTCTGTTTATTATACAGTAAAAAATAATCTGTTTATTACACAAAGAGGTCATATGGAACTTGCTTACCATCTCCATCTTCCCAGCTAAGCAGGTCAGCGACCGGATTAAGTGGCATCGTGGAGTTTCCATCTGACTTGAGCATGTAATCTTCATCATGAGCCTTCCCTTTTGCTGAGGCAAGATATGCATCTCTTTCTTCCGATCTTTCGAAGACAAAATGATGTAGAGCAATCTCACGCTCATCAATGTCACTATGGTCTAGCTCAACATCCACAGAGTTGATACCATCTGAGCATTCACTTCCAGCATCTGCAAGGTCACTGTCCTCTCTCAGGAGAGCTGGTGACACAGGGTCCTTGTGCACATCCTTTTCATCGAGGTCCTTGTGATCCTCTTGATCAGCAACCGAAGAAGCCATATCAGATTCAGTAACAGAACTCAATTTAGACTCACTCTTGTCACTGAACTGCCTTTCAAAATTGCCTGTGCTCCCTTCCACTGTCTCAGGGACAAAATATGGTTTCAATCTAGACGAACGTCTCGCCTGGGTAGCATCTGCAGTTCCAAAGTTGAAGCTCTCGTGCCTTCTGAAGATGTCTCGATGAGAAGTTGCTGGTGATTCCCCCGGGCTTAAATTATCATGTGCAGAGACACCACTTTCACTGAAATGTTCAAGAAAATCAAATGGGTTCTTTCTAGCATGCAGGATTGAAGGAGCTGAACCCGGAATTGCTGCTTCTTCAGAATCATAAGGAAGGTCAAACGGGTTCCTCCTTGTAACTGAGATATTTGATACTTGTGCATGGAAGCGTGATAAGTCATCTACACTTTTCCCGGCGTCGTTGCTACTAACATCTGTCAGGTTCTTGTCAATTTCAAATACTATGTTCTTCCTGGATCTTCGCCTAACCATCAAAATCTCCAGCCTACGGTTCCTTTCCATCTCAGAATATCCAAGATCCATCAGATTCTTTGCATCATCTGCCGTCCACAGAAATGCAGCTTTCTGGCCTTCATCCTTGTTGTTCTCCTCACCACTATCTTTAGCATCATTGTTGTCATCCTCATCATTGCTATCATCATCAGTTTGATGATCCTGTGAGGATACATGTGAATCAGTGTCTGAATCATCATTAGGAATGGGATCAGGACGAGTGAAATCAGCACCCAGAAGAGGGTCAATCTCATCAAGGACTGGTGCGATGTCAGTCATGGAAGCGTCAGGTGAAGAACTCTCAGCCCCATCAGAGTCAAAACCAGATGAACCGTCATCACTGCCAACATTTGCCCATGGTGAACCAAGTGAGGAATCGAGGAGGTTGTCCTCAACGGCCTTGCTAGTATCAACCTTCAGCTCATCGGGCTCTTTATTCTGGTGCACGGAAACGGCATAAGTTGGTCTGCTAGTTCCAGCTACCCCATCAGTTGACCTCTCTTCCAATGTGTCACTTACTTTGCTAGCTGCTTGATTCAGATTCTCCAGCATTTCAGCATGTTTATTAATACTCTCACTGGATGAAAACATGCCAAAGGATACAACCTCCTCATTTAGACCTTCAAATAAGCTAGTGTGCCTTTCATCCTTTTCTTTCATGAAGAATGAATCTTTGTATTCCCTTTCCTGGTTAGAGTGCCAGCCGTCCCCTACTCCAACCTCTTGGCGAAAATTGGCCATGGAAGGAAAGGGAGTTAATGTTCTAGGTATGTCGTGGTATTCAAATTTCTCCTCTTCTTTATCAACTCTTCTCAGAAGAGGAACATTATCATCATGCTCAGCAGACCTCTCTCTGACAGACACCGTTCGCTTAGTTTCCCTTTCTTTGAAGTGTTCTGTAGTATTCCTAAAACTAGGCACTGAAATTCCCCGATCTGACTCAAAATGAACATCACCTGAAGAATTCCCAATCTTAAGAGCTGAAATCTCTGGAGTAGTTTTGGTATCCTCACTAGCTTCAGGTAGATTCGTGTCCCCAAAACTCAGTAGTATCCCCAGAAGAAGAGTAGTACATACAATTACAGGTGAAGACGAAAGTAGGAACGCGAAGAAAACCGGTGAAGATCTGTACAACAAGTAGAGCAAAACACCCAGACTGAGAAGGACCGGATGCTCAGAGGCACATCTGTAGCTTTTTCTAATGGAGGACCTCAAGACTTTCTTGATACATAGAGCAACTTGTTTTGTCTCAAGAGCCATGGCATGTATACCCTCTCACCTCCAGCACAAACCTGGCATTACAAAACATAACAGACGAGATCAGTTGGTTAGTACTATAAAACACAAGTCTCTTGTATTGATAGGTATAAATGATTTCAGAAATTTTCTGCAATGCTTAATTTAACAATTCGTTACTCCACCCCGTAAGTTGGCCCGAATCCAGCAAGTTCAGTTTAGTTCCAATTTCTAAAGGTAACCGAGCTAATGCAAATAGCCAGAGTCGTCACGTACCATCAATTTGCACAATTATACCAAAATACAAACAGACCATCAGATCCATAGAGCTTGTGCAATTGTACCAAATACCGAGCTCCCAAAGAGACCGTCCGATCCATACAAGAACTAGTACTACCGTAGCGCAAGCATAATTCAAGGTAATAAGCAACTCTTATTGAGCAATCATCAAGCACTTGTCAGCAACATGAACGCCAATCAAGCAGCTGATCACTAGGACGATCATCGCTGATGGGATACTAGCTAGCACCGCAGGAGCTTTGGTCAGATTCGAAGTGCATAAGCTAAACCCCAACCCTAGGAGGTGAATCCACGGCACGAACTAGCAAAACACCCATCACCTTTAGTGCGTACAAGTACCAAGCAAGGGGGCTAACTAACAGATCTTCCCCGCCGCGCATGGTAAGAATCAAATCTTCGAACGGGAAACCAAAATAGACGAACTGGAGCAACCGTCCAACAACCAGAGTCGACCTGATCGGTGGCAGACCCCGACGGTTCGCTATCAGAAGGAACATACCTCTGAGGAGGAAGCTCGGCAGGCGGCCAAGTGGGGAAAGCTCCAAGAAGCGGAAGAAACAAAATAGCCGAAACCCTGTTGCTGCGCTGCGTGACCCGGCCAGCGAGAGGAAGCCCGGACCAAGAAGCGATCGATCGATCGCCGGGGTCAAATCACGGAGGCGTCAGCGCGGAAGAAATGTTGTGCTGCTGCCGGGCGCACGCGTCCGTGTCTCCGCGCGGTGGGGTAGTAGGCGTATTTTTGAGCTTGGACCGCCGCTTTCGGCTGTGACTTCGCGGTGGAAATGAAGCGGATTTGGTGGCGGTGGTGGTGGTGGGCGGCGATGGCGATGGCGATCGCCCGGGACAGTAGAGAGGAGAAGGGGAAGAAAAGAAAAGAAAAAAAGAAGAATGGGGAAAAGGAGGGAGGCAGTGGCAGAGAAAGCGGAAGGGAGTGGGCGCGGGACCGGCCTCTCTGTCTCTCCGTCGGTACAGCTGTGCCGCTTCGTCCAACTGGCAGGTGGGTCCCGCGTCCGTGGGGCCCGGGCAGCAGCGGGCGAGGGTGGGGGTCCTGGTGTGCGCGGATGAAAGACGAGGGCGGCGAAGAGTTTTCGTTTCTGTGCTGGGCAGCCTGGCAGTGGCAGTGGCAGCGCAGGCTCTCGTGTCGGACCGGCGGCGCCGGCCAACGGCGCGGACGAATGAACGATCATCGCTTTTTAGCTGCTGTCGTCAAGACGGCGGCGGGCATGCTTGGTCGGTTTGCCGTGCAATCGCCTCTCACGCACACGCACACGCACAAGCACGCATGCGTGCAAAAATAGAGGAGAAAGAACTTTTGGGGTATGTTTGGCAGCTTGCCTCGGTTTTTTGCCCGGCCTAGCACTGTAAGTAGCAGTGTCAAAGTGGGCTTGGTCAGCCGATCAACGCGGATTGAGCCAACATTTTTCTAGCCTTCCCTCCGGTCGCACACACAAATAAGATATACTCACCTTTCAAATATGGTGAGCTTAGCACATAGCATTAGAACACACATCAACATAATAGGTAACTACATGCTTAACACTACATGTTCATAGCTAGATTGGTTAGTTTTTAAACAGTTGCATTCCATGCCACCTGATCGGTACTTGCCGTCAGCGATACGCACCCCTGAGCCAAAAGGACTAGTTCAGAAAACATCCAGTTCAAGGAAGAAGGGGCAAGGGGCCTCCGCCCCCTAGGGTAGCCGTCGTCCTAGGGGGGGCGCCACCACCTCCTTCACGCCGACGCCGCCTCTTCCTCATGGGGAGGCTCATATCCATTACCATCTACATCAACTCTCCATCATCTCTTACTGTAATCTATTGGCAAACATGATGTATGATGCAATATATTGTTTTCCCATGATCCATTGTATCTCTATGTTGATGTTTCAGTAGTGACTTGTTTATGGAAATTGTGATATAGTTTGTTGTTGGTTGCATACAAGTATATGTTATCTTATATGATGATCTTGTTGTACTAACATATGAGTACACACATATGTTGGGGGATGCACAAGGTTGTCATCGTTGCATGTTGATAGGATGAAAGATAACCAGAGTTTGACAGAAACGGAATCCCAAATCTTAGAGATACATGTTGTATTAATTCATGGTTAATCAACGGGTATTATCATGGGGACCCTAAATGCGGTGGTTAAATTTTATGTCTTAATAATTTCCTTATTTGCTCTTAATTGGCCTTGAGATCAATCACTAGGGATGTATTTGCACATGTATATGGTTGCACATATTCATGGCTCCTCCTTAGAATCTATACCTAATAATAAAGCACGGAACGCTTCTGTCAACCACTTTTTCTTTGGACCGTTTTGCCCTCCCACCAATTTCCATATTACGGCACAATGCCACGTACCGGTTCATGTATTTCCGTCGTTCGGTAGTCCACCTACAGTCTAGGAGTAACGACACCAAGTCCATCGCCCCGAGAGACGAGGCAGGCCCTCGATCCAGTTTTGGATCGCTCACCTCGCCGGCGGTCAGATGCCCCAGGACCGGCCTCACAGCGTCGTTCCTTTCCGCGTCCACTCCGCAAGTCACCACCATAGGAACCCCACCCGAATGAACCCCTCATATCTCCCGAAACAAACTGACCTATCCGCCGGCCACATCCAGGAGCAATCACGCCAATCTCTGGTCACCGGCGACATACACGTCCTCAGTACGGTGGAATGGGACCGTGGAGACCCCGAACCTCCTCGCCCTCGAGCTCCAGATCCTCTCATGGCCGATTCCCCGTCCCAAGGTGCTCCGATGATTGGGGTGTGTGAGGCGATTGCTGAAGAGGTGCTCCGGTGGGAGGTGGTTAGGGAAGAGCGTGGAGGTCATGGTGGGAGTAGATCGGGGAGGACCGCAAATGAAAGATGAATTTCTACTGGACCTAGATCTGTCGCTTTCTTTTTTATTTTTCTCAATTTTTGGTTGTGTATGATTCTGAATTTTTGGATTGCATACATATTCTACTGGATCTAGATCTACCCTAGCCCGCAGTCGACGCCTCTGCCTTCACTACGGGCGTGCGCGGCCAAATCCAGTGAGAGATCCTTAGGGGGTGATGAGCATAGGATCTGATATGTTTTTTTGGCACTCTCGTCGATTCGATTCAGTTTAGCTGGCAAAAGTCGTTGGGATCGGGAGATATGAGTGTTGTGCCATTCTAGCCTTCTAGGAGGCGTCGGGCTGGAGGTCTTCTTCTACGAGGACCTATACTATGACCTCCACAACCAATTTTTCGCATAATCACATCGGTCGTGCACCGGCAAAGAATGGGATTCAAATGGCTTGAAATGCACAGGCGGGATGGCCAGATTCGCTCGTTCATGCCCATGTACGAGCTATGGCAATTTTTTCCAATACGAAGCTTCTTTTCTCTCCATGTTCTACTCTTCTGCCTGCTACTATTTCTAGGTGGAAGGCAATGCCCTCAAGGTGTTCAAGGAATTACTAACTAGCCGATGTATCAACTTTAAGTATGATTTTGAAGTTTACTGTACGTTCAGTCGTTCTCTACTCCTCTGCCTGCTACTCTTTCTTCGTGGAAGGTAATGCTCTCAAGGTGATCGAGGAATTGCTAACTAGGTGATGTATCAACTTTAAGCATAATATGAAGTTTACTTTAGGCCATTGACCTCATGCTTTGCTGTCGGCACCTCCACTAATGCCACGGTCCTGCGCTTTATCAGCAGCGCCGGACGCAACAACCCCGTCACTGGCCTCGTGCTCCTAAAGCTAGCAACTCCACTTGCTAATAATTGTGTCGTGGTCGAGGGTTGAAGAAGGTGTTTATCCGATGTCATGCAACTTTGAGCTAGGATTGTTGACAAAGATCACGATTGTCTCCATCAGGTTCAGTTTTACTGCCCATGTGAGCTGGGATTATTTCCTAAGATCATCGTTGTCTCAATCAGGTTCAATTTTTCTAATATATGTTTTATGAAGCTTTCATGATATTTCTATGTAACAGTGTTATGTTGAAAACTTCATTGAGATTACAAGAAAATAGTGAAAACACTTACAATGTTTTTTTTGTCATACTATGTTGTATGTTGTACGTATCAATTATGGTTGGACCGATTCAAGGCGCATCCTTATCCTGCCCCTGCATCTCGACTGGCAGGGCTGAGAAGGAGATCAAGAGCTAAACGTTGGGGCCGCCGCCAGTGGAGAGACCTGCACCGGTATCAATGTTTCTGACGAGCAGCATGGGTGGAGGTGGACGCGGTGCCCGCTAAGGACGAGCGGGGCGAGCAGTTCTGCAGCACCATCGAGCGCATGAGGCCCTTGAACAACTTGAGGTGAGGCATCGAGGAGATCTAGCTTGTTGTCGATGTCGCACAAGAGTGCTGGGTATAGTGATGGTGGTGTCGGGGATGCGTTGATGCCGGAGGAAGCAAGGAGTGGGGCTCCGTGGAGGGGGTGATTGTAGGAGAGGGTTCAAACCAGGCAATATTTTCTCTCCCGTTGCAAAGCACGGGCATGTGTGCTAGTAAATAATAAAAAGACTATCTTTGTGTTTCACAAATTGTGACAATCAACCAAATGAAAGCAATTTGCCTAAGCACTTGCTCTCTTGCGTTATCCACCTCTACTTCACTAGCTCCATTTTACTTGTAGTATTTGCTTCCAAAAATGTTACTGTTTTCTAGTTAGTACCAAAAAACAACCACACACACACACACTATAGTTCCTAGCTTTGCATAGAAGGCCATATAACTGGGTTATTAGGCTTTAGAGAATAGATAGTTTATCTTCAGCTCCTCGTGGTTCGACACTCAAATACTTATCAAATTCTACTATGGTGATCCCTTGCACTTGGAGGTTATCACTCGCCAATAGGGTATACTCCCTGGTTCCCTGTCTGCCTCTTAATGGAGTACAACTTCTTCCACAACCCGAAATGCGCTGCAATGCCGAGACAACACTCAGAAAGAGTGATGAAATAAGCAATATGCAGAATCGAGTTGGGCGAAAGCTGGTGCAGCTGGACCCCATAGAAGAAAAGCAACCCACAAAGAAACTTGTGGGCTAGGAGAGAGAGAGTCCACGGAGGACAAAGACGATAAACATCACCTGAAACCCAGGAGGGGGAGGGGGGATTACCTCCGGACTAGGGATCTTGTAATCTTCCTCGGAGGGAACCAACCCGGCCTGCTTTAGTGGGTGCAGATATGACGGCTTCACGGTGGAGTTCCGCCAATATCCATTGGTAACCCTCGATGCGGTGGAGGCCTTCTTCTTCAGAGCAGCGATGGTGCTAGAACCGGCTCCTCCGACACCCTTTCCCTTGCCCTTCACCATTGTGGCAATACGTCTCCTCCTGGTGGCATGGAGGAATGCGCTCGGAAACACGTGTAGCACATCCAACATAGCACGAAGCAGAACAATGGCAAGGCGCACATGAGAGGAAGACTACAAGGAAGAAGAAGTGGATTTTTTACTGTCCTACCCCATTTACTTATACTATGAGTGGGTCAATTCTGGCTGCAAGCTCATGATGATGGTCGCGTGGTGCACATCTAGCAAGGACACGTGGCAAACAAGAACCAAACCTTCGCTGCACTTCCCCACTATAAGCGCATATCGAGGAGGCGCAATTAATATCCCAATTTTTACGCGTTATGCGGTCAAATCCGGTCAGCCTTCCATTGGGTCCCACTACGTCATGTCCCACCAGTCATTTAGACTGACGGTTGAGCTCACCAATGCATCATCCCTAATGTCATTGATCATTCAAACAAAGAGCAAACTCATCTACGAATCCACTGAAGCATTCGATAGAATCACAATAGGAGGGTATCTGAGTCAAGCATTTCCTCGGATGCCGCAACTTATGAAGCTATGCCAATGAACAAAGACTAAGTTTCTATTCGAGTCTACAACTCGATCAGACACTCGGGAGGCTACTCCTAACAGGAGCGCTGGTCGCGCACCAATGTACTTCCGTAGTGTAAGCCTACAATACTATCGACTACGGCCATCAAGCACAAGCCTCGAGTCTCTACCTGAATCTACGATTCGACCGAACACTCGTGGGCTACTCCAAATAGGAGCGTTGATCGCGCACATACATGGTTTTTGAGTGTTATACTTCGATTTCTTATTTGAAACTACGACTCGACTAAAAACTCGGGGGCTACTCCCATAAGGAGTGCTGGTCGTACATTCGAAAAAGTGCAGGCAATGGCATTCACAAAATCATCCGAAGTAATTTTGGATTGCTACGTCTACGCAATCGACAACTTTAATTTTCTGCTCGAGTTTATGACTCGAAGAGACACTCGGGGGCTACTCCCATAGGAAGCACTTTTCACGCATCATATAAAAGCAAAAAAAAATCACGTAATGGTTCGTTGTGTCGACTACATCCACAATACTGACTCATTCAAGGCAATCGAATTCATTGGCAACTCCACCCACATACATTACAATTTCAAGTTCAGAGACAACATCTGCCTGGCCACCCGAATCATCTCTGTGATGATAAACATTCAGATGTTGCGTCTATGACGTAAAGATAAGACCTACAAACACAATCTGATAGCCTGGAAACCGCATCTGCTGCGCTCTACCATCTTAACATCCTGCCTACATGTGTGATGAAAATCCTGACGGACGCGTTGGGTACATATGCATTAAAATTAGAGTTCGTCTCAGCAAAGGCCTCCGCGGCATGAGGATTACACCAACAAGTTCCGAATTCGAGTCCGAGGACTCAAGTCTGAGTAGGTAACAATGTTTTTTCCCGAGAGCAATTAACTTGTCCTGATCCGTCGGATGAACTAGACATGTGTACCGTAATCCCTATGAACCAATTGATTGTTTCGATCAAACCTGATAAACTTCCAGGTCAAAATTATGTACCTCCTATGGCAATTGACTTCTAAGTCTCCATCCAAATCTATGATTCGAATGGATACTCGAGGGCTAATGGCATAGGTATGGCCTACGAGTACCTGTTATTGGCCTATCTAGTCTGCCCAGCGGAAGGCCTGCGTGACGACCCATGACGATTCGTGTGAGTCCAAGCCCATGAAGGATTCAACTCCATGGCGGATAAGACAAGACTAGATATAAAACTTTAGGGTTCTGCCCCATATCTTAACTGACTCGGATGTCTCCCGAGACTTGGCCTCCCCATATAAAGGCTAGGAGGGAACAACGAGTGATACATTGCAAATGTATCTATAATTTTTGATGTTTCATGCTTGGTTTTATCTACTTTCTTGTGTTTTGTCCACACTTTGGAGTACTTTTCATATGATTTCTTGTAATAACCTATTAACAAGAGCCACAGTGCCAGCTGCCTGTTTTCTGCTGTTTTTGGTTCCAGGAAAGTCAGAAAATGAATATTCTCGGAATTGGACAGGACAAAAGCCAAACTCATTATTTTACCAAGGGACGCCTGGAACCAGAATACGAGACGGAGAGGGGCTGGGGCCCGGCCACACCACCTGGTCGCGCGGCCAGGCCTGGCCCGCGCCAGGGGGTGGTCTGGCCGCCCCAGGCACCCCCTCGGCCTCTCCTTCCGCCTATATATGGCCTATGATACGGAAACCCTAAGTACCCGATCAAAAATCCACGAAAGAGTCTGTCGCCACCGTCATCTCCATCCCAAGATCGGGAGGGATCTGAAGCTCTTCCCGGCAACCTACCGGAGAGGGGAATTCACCCTGGAGGCCTTCTTCATTATCATGCAAGCCTCCGGTGTGATGCGTGAGTAGTTCATCTCTGGACTACGGGTCCATGTAGTAGCTAGATGGCTGGTTCTCCTCCTTTGTGCTTTCATGTTTAGATCTTGTGAGCTCCGTTCATGATCAAGAACATCTATTTGTAATTCTACATATTGTGTTTGCGGGGATCCGATGGATATTGAGATGCTATTTTAGATTGATTATTGATTCTATCATGTCTTTGTTATTTGTGATCTTGCATGCTTTCCATTGTTAGTAGCTATCTTGGCCAAGTAGATGCTAGCAACTTCAAGAGTTAGTATTTATGCTCGATAGTGGGTTCATGCCTCTGGTAATCTGGGGAAGTGACAGAAATATCTAAGGTACTAGATGTGTTGTTGCTACTAGGGAGAAAACAACAATCCTTTGTTCATAGAACAATCATATTGTTTACTTTACACGCAATTCGTGATGCAATTATCCGTTGCTTGCAACTTAATACTGGAGGGGGTTCGGATGATAACCTGAAGGTGGATTATTAGTCATAGATGTAGTTGGATGGCGGTCTATGTATAATGTTGTAATGCCCAATCTAATCTCAAAGGAGTCAAGATGAGTAGTATATGCTTGTATGCTTTCTTGATGTTTGTCAGTTGCCCCGCTGTAATTTGTTCACCCAGCATGTTATCTATCTTAAGGAGAGCCACCTCTAGTGATCTATGGACCCCGGTCCTTTCTTTTACCATCAATCTACAATCAAATGTTTACTGCTTTGTGTTTACTTTCTGTAAACTATTACTTTCTTCCACTCGGTACGTTTAATCCTTTGTTTTTAGCAAAACCGGTGAGATTGACAACCTCATCGCAAGTTGGGGGCAAAGTTTTATGGTTGTGTTATGCAGGTCTCCACATTGCTACTAGCACCGGTAGTGCGCTCTGCCAAGGCTTAGCTAGCAACACCTTTGGGGTGTTTCCTTGCTCATACTGGTTCGATTAAACCTTGGTTTCATACTGAGGGAAAACTTGCTGCTGTGCTCATCATACCTTCCTCTTGGTGTTCCCCAACAAGCTCGATATAATTTGGGCTATCAAGCTACTTTTCTGGCGCCGTTGCCGGGGATTCAAGGACATCTTCACAAGGGGAGTCCCTCATAACCATTCTCTTTACTTTGTTTTTTTGTTTTGCTTTGTTTACTTTTGCTTTGTTTGCTTGTTTCTTTATCAAAAACACAAAAAATAGTTTTACAAGTTTGCTTTCTTTATTAAAAACACAAAAAAATAAGTATTTCTATAGTTGTTACCTTTTCCTTAGCACACCATGTTGATCCCTAAATTCACCCTGAAAGACCTTTCAATAGGTAGTGGTTCTATAATTGGAATAGATAATATTGAAAAATTATTTGATCATGTTAGTAAACATGAGGATATTGAGGATAGATCCCTTGTAGAACTTGCTCCAAAACTATGAGATTGATATAGCTTCTTTAGTTCACATGTTGGAAGCTAGGTTTGTTAACCTTAACCCCTTAATGCAAGTAATGTTTCCTAAACTTAAAGAAATTGAGGACCCTGAAAAGAGGGATTTTATTCTAGAAACTTTGCTTAAGGAATTCTATGATGTTGCCAAGGAAGCTAGAAAAGTCTTTGAACGTTTCAATATGCTAGGCTCATGTGTAGATGTTGTTGGTACACGGGAAAAATGAACAAAACTGAACCTAATAGGGAGGAAACTAAGATATCAATACCCTTTAAACTAGTAGCAATGCATGATGCCATAGAAAAGAATCTTGATTGGATTGTTCCCGAAAACCCGTTTAATGAAAATAGTGAACCCAAGAGCATTGAGAGAGGGTCCTCTAGAAATTATTTGGATGAGATACCTTGCCTTGTTGAAGATATTTCTGATATTAATCTTAATGCTTCTTCATTTGAGAACAATTGATCCTTTTTCTTGCTTCTTATGCCTAACTTAAAGGCGTTAAAGAAAAGTACTTATTGGGAGATAACCCAAAAGTTTTAGATGAGTCTTGGAAGTTATTACTTCAGTAATAACCGCTCCTTATCCTTTTTATTTGCTTTTTGTGCCAAGAGTAACCTCTAATGAGAGAGAAGTAATGATTAGGAAAGTTGCTGTCCCGAAACAGATTTATGTGCTTCACCGTAAAATTTTTTGTAAAATCTCTGTACCTCCTTTTGAGGCGTTAATTTTTGTGCTTCTGCCCCAGGTTGTTATCTAACTTTCGTTAGTTCAACACTTTTTAATTTGAGCAACATACGGTCTTCGAAAAAATTCGTCGTTACCTGCTGGTCTGTTTTGACAGATTTCTGCCATTTTCTGCATTTGCTTCTTGTTGGTTCCTTTTTGAGTTCTTTTGGGGAATTGAGCTTTTTGAGGGAAGTGATACAGTAGCTAGTGTTTTAATGGAAGTTTTATTGGTGTTAGAACTGAACCTAAAGATTTATTATCTTGAGTGCACTAATGTTGCTAATAAAGATTATGTGAAGTTTTGTATGAAGGAAAATTTTCAGGTGTATGGAAGGAATGAGTAATGAGATGAAGGATGGACTAAAACTCAAGCTTGGGGATTCCACGCGTGTCACCCCAAGAAATATCCAAAAATTACAAGCGTCAAAGCTTGGGGATTCCCAAGGCATCCCCCTCTTCATCAATAAAAATCTCAGGTTTCTTCCAAACACTTCATTTTTATTGTTTCATGCACAATTGTGTTGTTCTTGGAGCGTCTTCTTTTTCGTTTTTGTTTTGGTTTTTTGTTTGCTTGGTTTGCTTAGTTTGCTGAATAAATTGGTTAGACCCCCTCTTTCATACATTGGTTTTCAAATAGTTTGGTTTGGATTGGAAAAGAGTAGGAAAGTTCATGCTTAAGTGGTAAAGAGAGCTTGTTTTTGACTATGGCCTATGCTTTGTCATGCCATGCTTGATACTGTTTTGGCTTTATGATTAGTATTCTTTGTTGTAGCATGACTTGTTATAAACAATTGAGATTTCTTAATGTTCCTTTGAAGAATCATGCGTTGTTTTAGCATATGAAAGCATAGTATTGTGGTATTCTCCTTTGATACTTTATTTGTGTTGACTTGGCGCATGCTCACACCATGTTATGACTATCACAAGTCACCATAGCCTTTATGATCCTTTAGTTTTCAACTTGTAGTATCACTTTATGCTTTGATCAATGATGTTTTGTCGCTCTGCATGATTATGGCCATTATTGCTCTCTTAGTTTGTTGCTCCCAGTCTTTTGCTAGCCTCCACAACCAAGTATGAGTTCTACTCATGCATCCAACTCCTTAAACCAAGTTATTCCAAAGAGTCCACCATACCTACCTATTAGCATATGCTATTTCAAGTATATTCATGTTTTTATCTACCTTCCAAATTAAACTTGTTATGAGAAAACTAGTGATTAAAGCTCTCACGAACTTGATGGCACACTTTACTTTTTTTGCATTTAATAAACTTGAACCATTGGGTCCTTCTTTGTTGCATATATGCTTGCGCTTTATAAGTTGAAATTAGCAGAACCATGTATCATGGGGAACGCTTTCAACATTGCACTTGTACTTTGTACCCCGTTGATATCATGTTCTTTTGCTTATGGATCCCGGCGGTGTGAAATAAAAGTGGAACTTATAAGATCATGGAGTTTGTATGTGTGTTAGAGAAACGCCTGGGCCGCTAGCCTAAACCATGCCTAATCATGGTGGAAACTTGTAGCATAACCATAATGAGCACTCTATGAAGCATCCTCAATAAAAACCTATGCAAATAGAAAATAAAAAGATCGCTGAGATGCTCATTGTCTGCTTGCCTTGTCATTTTGATTATGGGATAGCTCCTGTATCATGTGCAAGGGGTACCCTGTTGGCGGTCCTTTATGATACATATGTACTTACAATGACAAGAGGTTACTCATGACTAAAGTTGAGTAGCATGAGGTTCGGTCTTCGTAAATAAGGGGCATGAGATTTCAGCTTATAACTTGTCAAGCATTGTTGGGGTTCCGCGTATAAAAACAATAAATTTTATCCTATGCCCCTGGACCCCTGAAGCTGCCAGGACCTATCTATTAGTAATACAGTAACAGGAGGGGATTTTCACGAACTTACCCATGAAGACCGAAAAGTGTTGTCAACGCTCAGGAGAGCGTGGTTGATGTAGACGAGCCGAAGCCGACCTCAAGGTCGTGATGAAGTCCTTGCGCTCCTTGGCTCCAATGACTTGGGTGCCTCAAGTGCGACACCTCGTAGGGAGTTACACACATCCGGTGCCTGACAATGACTCCTGCTTCCCTGATCCAGGAGCAGTTGCGGAAGTAGAGCTCCTGGATCCGAATCCCGCAACGCGACGTCGCTCCGCGGTGAAGATGTCTCTCGTTCGCGCAGTCCAGACTTGGGACCACGGTCACGAGAGAGAGAGGGGGAGAGAGAAAATATCAATTAGAGGTCCTCCCAAAAGTGAGAAGACCTTTATTGATTATTGGCGTATTTAATTTGGCCAAATACCCCCACTATATATAGGGGAGGGGAGGTACTACCTCCCTCAAAGTCCCGGGGTGGTGTAGGGATTCCGCGCATGAAAACAATAAAATTTTACCCTACGCCCCTGAACCCCTAAAGCTGCTAGGACCTATCTATTAGTAATACGGTAACGGGAGGGGCTTTTCGCGAACTTACCCTCGAAGACCGAAAAGCATTGTCAACGCTCAGGAGAGCGTGGTTGATGTAGACGAGCCGAAGCCGACCTCAAGGTCGTGATGAAGTCCTTGCGCTCCTTGGCTCCAACGACTTGAGTGCCTCAACTGCGAAACCTCGCGGGGAGTTACACACGTCCGGTGCCTGACGATGACTCCCGCTTCCCCGATCCAGCAGCAGTTGCGGAAGTAGAGCTCCCGGATCCAAATCCCGCAGCACGACGGCGCTCCGCGGTGAAGATGTCTCTAGCTCGCGCAGTCCAGACTTGGGACCACGGTCACGAGAGAGAGAGGGGGAGAGAGAAAATATCAACTAGAGGTCCTCCCAAAAGTGAGAAGACCTTTAATGAATATTGGTGTATTTATCTTGGCCAAATACCCCACTTTATATAGGGGAGGAGGGGGTACACCCTCCCTCAAAGTCCCGGGGTGGAACTAAAGGAGAGGAGGGGGGAGGGGTGGCTGCCGGCCACCTAGTGGGCCCCACGCGGGGGTCTAGGCCCAGCCGGCCAGCCCCCTTGGCCCCTCTTCCTCTCTCCTTTCCCTAATGGGCCCTCTCCCTCCGGAAATTGGCCCATTAAGACTTTTTGACCTTTAATTGATTTTCTCTTTATTAAATAATTATGAATAAATGATTAAATCAATATTTAACATTCATTCACATATTATTCAACCTCCGTGGCTATGGAACACCTTCCACCTCCACTCCGGACATCCTCCAGACTTACCGAAACCCTTCTGGTTTTCTCCCTTCTCTTCTTCGGTGATTCCACCGATCTTATAAACACTCTCTAAGCATCATCAAGCCCTTAAGCGTGATACCCCACAGTTCAGGAACACTCCAGACATGGTCGGGACACTCCCGCACCAATGATCAACAGAGGGACCTGGATGGCCATGTGACCCCTGTGCGTTCCACGAAGATCTTTCGCCGTTTGAACCGGGACAATCGTGTCTTATTCCCTTTGTCACTCGATACTTGCATTACCCAAGATTTGATCAATGACATCATCATGTCGTGTTCAATCTCGTTACCGAACAACGCTACTTGACTCGTTCCGACAAGTGATATCCCCGCGATCAAATCACACGCTGCGCAGCTATTGGATATAACTTCTCCGAGTGGGCCCTTGAGTATCTTCCCGTCACATGGACGGACAAATCCCGCTCTTGACATATATTGCCTCTACGGTTTCCTCCGAGTACCTGAACACACCTTTATAACCACCGTTTTACCAGATGGCGCCTGATGCTATCTAAGCACTCTCGAGAGACAGTGATTGATATAGCCGCACGGTCTAAGGAATAGTCTACGAGGATCCATTTCTAATCATTGTAACTTGAACTTCGTGACATGATCGGGTCATGATGTTTAGGTTGGGTATTGGTTCATCGTCTCATTCTTAGAATGAGATGACCTCATTTCCAACTGGCATAAATGCCACATGATCATCTGTTGACCAATGAACTAGTGACTAGAGTTTCACTGGGAACCCCTGGTTGTTTGTATATCACACGTGTATTGATGTTTCCACTCAATACAGTTATAGCATGATATAAAACTTAATCATAAACTATATGAAATATGATAATAATCCTTACTACTATTTGTCTCCAGGGCATATTTCCAACAGTCTCCCACTTGCACTAGAGTACAAATACACTAGCTGCATTTGTTCTCAATCTTTGGCACCATATACCCGGTACCCTGAACATGCTTGCTCATGGAAGAGGTTGAGTCTTGGGTCTGTTCTTTACAGTCCCAAATCCTTTGCAACTTACTAATGTCACCTTGATTGACATTAATACTTTATCATCACATGATATCATCTGTGTGTATGCATCGTCGCTATGGCAGTAGAACGAGGCCTGATTCCAGGAGCCTACAGTGACGTTAGATCAACCTCAAGGGCTTTCTCATGGGCACTGTGCCCTGGGACACATCATTCTACGTTAAAAGCAAACTAGCCCTGCCATAACTTTATACAACACTTTAGATGGTACCCTTATCTATTATTATAAATGTATTCATAGAAACACTAGAGCACTCGGTACAACTTTCGATGTCATGTTCACCTCGCTTCCTACTTGACTTTGATCGGTATCTATAGGAGTTTCCAACATATTCCCTTATAACATAACTCTTTGAGCTTTAATATATGTTATCCTTTATGGATTTGGAAAATATGTCCACAGTTCTCTACTAGACACTGCGGATAAACTTAGCTCAACATTCTGTGATTCAAACTTAATCACTTTCAAACGTTCCTTATTTGGATCACATATTATGCTAAGTTATCATCATGGTTTACTAAGACAGAACCTATGTCTCAACATAGTGGATGACGATCATCCTTTTCTTTCTTTTAACCATTGATGTTAAACTTAATGCTATTCCTAATCCGAGTTATTAAGGACCAGTTCCTTAATTAACTTCTATTCTGAAACCCTTTTCAAAATCCCTTAAGGAATACTACATAATATCATAATACACTTATCATAAACTTCTACATCTTATAAATCATCATTTATAATTATTTGCCCTTTCATTCTTAACACACTTAAAAATTACTCCTATAAGCTCCCACACAAAATATGTTCCTACATATTTGAATTTGAGTCTTATATTGCTCCCACTTAAAAATATGTCAATCACATATTGTTTCAGGAAGACTTTCATAGCTCCCACTCAATTTAATGCAAATTGCATATCCACTCACTATTTTGAATAATTTCAAAATCCTTTGATCAAATATCAAACTTGGAGATTTACTATGAGATACTAGTACTATTACTGGTTTTAAATCCACTAGACATTCAGCAGACATGAATCAAATTCATTTGAATTCATCCAATATTTGACAAATTCTGCTTTTGTCATTCACCTCGTTTTCCACTATGGCTTTGCAGTCATTTGGGAAAATTCAAGTAACTCCTTTTACTTGTGAGATTCAGCAACAAATTGCTTTCTAATCTCAAGTGAATTTTGCTTTTAGGATTTCTCATAATTCTAGTTTACCATTATTTCCTTAGTAGTTCGTAGGTATGTCATATTCCAAGAAACATGACAAATGATTCACAAATGTTTCCATACTAGATATGGATTTACATTTTGAATCCTACTTCATGTAGTGAAAACACTAGTAGGGAAAAACACAATGATCAAAATCATTGATTCTTTCCTTCTGTGAAGAGAATCGTTCAGGAACGTTGTCCGTTGCGCTTCTCAACACTCTAATGCAGGGTTTTGAATCCTCATCGTGTTTTACTCTAATTTCCATTTGCTTCATAATTGAGAAACATCACTAGAAGTGAGCTTTCTCAAGAATGCACCAAAATCCAAGCAATACAAGTTTTGCTTTCCTTTTGGTTTCAGCTATGGATTTCGTATTCAAAGTTTCCAATGAATACACTACAAGGACTTATTCGCTATTGTTTTGGTTATATCGAATAACCCCAAAACTTTCACGAATTCAAATGGTTCACTGCATTCTAATTGAGTGCTAACTATTTCTAACTAATGGTCTCTACATCTACACTACAACGATTTATTTGGTGCCTTCTATTCAACCCCTTTGATATCTAATATCACATTGTGATGCTCTGCATTTTGACGTTTCAAAACGCTTTGGATTCCACAATTTATTTTATGCCATTCTTATAAGTTCAAATTTCATTACTATTGATCATAGTAATTAGATTCTCTTTCATATTTATACCCTTTGTTGATGAAACATTTTGATCGAATCAAATAGTTTCATATTGATGTTTCCTTTGGTAAACTTATTTACACATTTAAACAATCATATAATGATAATTACCATTTTCGTTAAAACCCAATACATCGAATATGTATTTACTTTTAACAATTCATTAAACACTTTGTATTCAAGTAATACACGGTGTTCAAGTTATTTTGCCAAACTTAGGCATGATTTATATGTGATAAGAAATCGAATGACTTTCACATATTATCATTATAACTTTGAATTCAAACAATGGTTTCATTCATTTAATGAAATATCATTAAGTTGGGTATTTTAAACAAGGCATTTTAATGTTTTACAAATGTCCATGCATTATCAATTAGTTTCAAACAATAAGGATAATTCACACATAATCAAACAAGATATGAACATGAATAGAAATCATTCATAAAAGTGGAACAACCGTTTGTTACAAACTCATATGAATAACCGTCTCACGAAGTGTGAGACACACTAAAGAAGTTCACAATCTCTTGATTACATTAATCATCCTAAAACACAAACTAAATGATAAATGTCGAGGGAGAGTGTCGTCGGCCATCATCATCATGCTCGCCATCAACACGCAACGTCACCTCCTCTCCAGCAAGCACTTCTCATGCAGAAGGACCTGTTTTCAGTAAAACAGAACAAGTATCAGATATACTTAACACTGCAAATGTGTTTGCAAGATTATAACATTTATAAAACTGTATATCAAATATATACCTTTGTCATCGATGACCTCTCCGGTGATTGGTTCAACCTTTACATTCCTGAAATGTAATATGAACTCATGGAAATCCAATGCTTCTGTATCACCACTCATGATGCTACTCCGAACATGTCCTTCGTAGCTAGGAGGTAACGACCGAAGCAGTACGTCTATCGCAAATGGATCAGCCATCCAATAATCCACGAAGTGAACTAGTCTTGTGTGTGCATCAAGCATGCGCTCCAAGTGACCCTTCAGACATGTATGCTCCTCCATCTGAATGGAAAGGAACTCTCCAAGCAGCTCGTGCTTCCACATGCGCACATGGCCTATGAACTCTGCTCTCAGCTGATCCACCATTGAATATGGATCAAGATCACCCATGAGCGGATGTAGTTCATCCACCATCCTGTAATGCATTATTATCTGAATGTAGGTGGACATCTCTTGACGATAATAGTGGTCTGCCAACGCTTGTGGGGTCTCATAGTAGTCTGGCCCAGTCAAATCCATCGTGCGGCGTATGTAGTCTACCACATTATTCCTAGTAAGGAGATCATTTAGGCGCACAAGCCAACTAGGGAAGTTGGACCCATCAAGTCTAAGTTTCTCACCCTTTACCCAATCCTCAATGACAAAGTAAGCTTCACGGTGTGCCATCTACATTTATAATTGCAAAAGGAATTAAGACTAAGTTTATAATTAAATGAGTTAATAATAACTCCACTCAGAAACACCTATCCCCAAAAAAGGTTCCTAGTGATAACACGACCCCTATCAGCCACATCTCCCCCGATCATCACGGCCATCAATGTGGGTTCAAGGGTGGACTCTAAACGTCGGTCACATCATTCATGCGACTCATGCTCGATCTTTTGACCATCCGCGTTCCGAGGCCATGTCTGTACATGCTAGGATCGCCAACTCAACCTTAGTGTTTTCGCTATGCAACATGGCTTGCACCCACTGTATGTGAATGTAGATATGTCTGACACCCGATCATCACAGCCTACCTCATGCCAAAGAACTTTCTTGGTGGTGCACACTAAGGGGGAACACAATCGTTGGTAATTTTAACAGGGATCATCTTATTAGGCTACCATCGAGTATCTAATACTAGCACACAATAAGATATACAAACAATAACATTGAATGTAAATGCTATGTGATATGGTCCTTCATGTCGTGATCTCCATCCGCCGTCACCGGGTTCCGGCGCCAAGGTTCTGGCGCCGTAGACACCAGGGTACCGGTGTCATTCCGGCGTGGTAGTCCGTCACCTCCGTGACTATCTACTACTACGTAACATATGGTAATCACTTTACCTTTGCCACAACCATATCACAAAGCAATGCCCCCCTGCAAAACGAAGTTAGACGCCTCTACTTTATCTTTGCATGTTTTACATGGCTGAATGGGCTTTCGTACAAGAACCGTTCTTACCTACGAACTTTCAGCACAACATTGATCAAGTAGTTGTCTCTGCTACACTCCTTTGGGGCCCTCCGTTGCAAATGGCATACCAACTAATGCGAGAGAGATAGACACCCACCTAAGCCACTTTATACAGTATAAGCCGTATGTCACGCGTGGACCAGTCTCGCGAATGAACGTGTAAAGTCGGTTGGGGGCCGCTTCATCAAGCATTACTGCGATATGCACAAGTACATGTGGGAGGGTAACAACTAAAAGATCAATTCCCACACGCTACATCTCGTGTGTTCTACCCGTACTAGCATTACTACGCATAGATCTAGCTCTGATACCACTATAGGGGTTCCGCGCATGAAAACAATAAAAATTTACCCTACGCCCCTGAACCCCTGAAGCTGCCAGGACCTATGTATTAGTAATACAGTAACAGGAGGGCCTTTTTGCGAACTTACCCTCGAAACCCGAAAAGCGTTGTCAACGCTCATGAGAGCGTGGTTGATGTAGATGAGCCGAAGCCAACCTCAAGGTCATGATGAAGTCCTTGCGCTCCTTGGCTCCAACGACTTGAGTGCCTCAAGTGCGACACCTCGTGGGGAGTTACACACGTCCGGTGCCTGACGATGAATCCCGCTTCCCCGATCTAGCAGCAGTTGCGGAAGTAGAGCTCCTAGATCTGAATCCCGCAGCCCGACGGCGCTCCGCGTTGAAGATGTCTCTCGCTCGCGCAGTCCAGACTTGGGACCACAGTCACGAGAGAGAGAGGGGTGATACATTGCAAATGTATCTATAATTTTTGATGTTCCATGCTTAGTTTTATCCACTTTCTTGTGTTTTGTTCCAACTTTGGAGTACTTTTATTATGATTTCTTTGACTAATCTATTAACAAGAGCCACAGTGCCAGCTGCCTGTTTTCTATTGTTTTTGGTTCCAGGAAAGTCAGAAAATGAATATTCTCGGAATTGGACGGGACAAAAGCCAAAGTGCCTATTTTTCCGGAAGGGATCAAGTGCCAGAATACGAGACGGAGAAGGGCTGGGGGCCGGCCACACCACCTGGCCTCGCGGCCAGGCCTGGCCCGCGCCAGAGGGTGGTCTGGCCGACCCTAGCACCCCCATAGCCTCTCCTTCCGCCTATAAGTTGCTCTCGGGACGAAAACCCTAAGTACCCGATCAAAAATCCACGAAAGAGTTGGTAGCCGCTGTCGTCTCTGTCCCTAGATCAGGGGGATCTGAAGCTCTTCCCGGCACCCTGCCGTAAAGGGGAATTCACCCTAGAGGCCTTCTTCATCACCATGCAAGCCTCCGGTGTGATGCGTGAGTAGTTCATCCTTGGACTACGGATCCATGTAGTAGCTAGATGGCTGGTTTCTCCTCTTTTGTGCTTTCATGTTTAGATCTTGTGAGCTCTGTTCATGATCAAGATCATCTATTTGTAATTCATACATGTTGTGTTTGCGGGGATCCGATGGATATTGAGATGCTATTTCAGATTGATTATTGATTATATCATGTCTTTGTTATTTGTGATCTTGCATGCTTTCCGTTGTTAGTAGCTATCTTGGCCAAGTAGATGCTAGCAACTCCAAGAGTTAGTATTTATGCTCGCTAGTGGGTTCATGTCTCTCGTAATCTGGGGAAGTGATAGAAATTCTAAGGTACTAGATGTGTTGTTGCTACTAGGGAGAAAACAACAATCCTTTGTTCATAGAACAATCGTATTGTTTACTTTACACGCAGTTCGTAAAGCAATAATCTGTTGCTTGTAACTTAATACTGGAGGGGGTGCGGATGATAACCTGAAGGTGGATTATTAGTCATAGATGCATTTGGATGGCGGTCTATGAATTATGTTGTAATGCCCAATCAAGTCTCAAAGGAGTCAAGATGATTAGTATATGCATGTGTTGCTTTCTCAGTGTTTGTCAATTGCCCCACTGTGATTTGTTCACCCAGCATGTTATCTATCTAAGGAGAGCCACCTCTAGTGAACTATGGATCCCGGTCCTTTTACTTTACATACAACCTACAACTGTTTACTGCTTTGTGTTTACTTTCTGCAAACTTTTACTTCTTTCCATTCGATACGTTTAATCCTTTGTTTTCCGCAAAACACGGTGAGATTGACAACCTCATCGCAAGTTGGGGACAAAGTTATGTGGTTGTGTTGTGCAGGTCTCCATGTTGCTACTAGCACCGGTAGTGCGCCCTGCCAAAGCTCATCTAGTAACACCTTTGAGGTGTTTCCTTACTCCTACTGGTTCGATGAAACCTTGGTTTCATAACTGAGGGAAACTTGCTGTTGTGCTCATCATACCTTCCTCTTGGGGTTCCCAACGAGCTCTACATCAACACCGCGCACCAAGCACTTTTCTGGGCGCTGTGCATTCAGCCATCAAGCGATTTTCTGGCGCCGTTGCCGGGGAGTCAAGGACATCTTCACAAGGGGAGTCCCTCATAACCAATCTCTTTACTTTGTTGTTTTTGTTTTGCTTAGTTTTATTTTTGCTTTGTTTGCTTGTTTTGTTCTTCAAAAAACACAAAAAAAATTAGTTTTACTTGTTTGCTTTCTTATTTGAAAACCCCAAAAAAATGACTACTCTTGAAAACACTAAGTTGTACGACTTCACTAGCACCAATAACAATGATTTTATGAGCACACCTATTGCTCCACCTGTGGCTGAAAATACTTTCTTTGAGATAAAACCTACTTTGCTCAATCTTGTTATGAGAGAACAATTTTCTGGTATTAGTAATGAAGATGTTGCTTCCCATCTAAATAACTTTGTTGAACTTTGTGAGATGCAAAAGCATAAGGATATAGATGGTGATATTATTAAGCTTAAATTGTTTCCTTTCTCTTTGAGAGGAAAAGCTAAAGAATGGTTGAATTCCTTAACTAGGAATAGTATTGATTCTTGGACTAAGTGCAAAGATGGTTTTATTGGAAAATACTATCCTCCTGCTAAAATTATATCCATGAGAAGTGAAATAATGAAGTTTAAACAACTTGATAATGAGCATGTTGCTCAAGCTTGGGAAAGAATGAAATCTTTGGTAAAGAATTGTCCCACTCATGGACTGACTGCTTGGATGATCATCCAAACTTTTTATGCAGGATTGAACTATTCTTCAAGGAACCTATTGGATTCAGCTGCTGGAGGTACCTTTATGGCCATCACTTTGAGTGCTGCAACAAAACTTTTGGACAATATGATGGTTAATTATTCTGAATGGAATACTGAGAGAGCTCCACTAGGTAAGAAGGTAAATTCTGTTGAGGAAACCTCCACCTTGAGTGATAAGATTGATATTATTATGTCTATGCTTGTTAATGGGAAAGCCCATATTGATCCAAATAATGTTCCTTTAGCCTCTTTGGTTGCTCAAGAAGAGCAAGTTGATGTGAACTTCATAAGAAATAACAACTTTGGCAACAATGCTTATGGTAATAATGCTTATAGGAACAATTTTGGTAACAACAATTATAAGCCATATCCTCCCAATAATGGTAATGCTTATGGAAATTCTTACAACAATAATAAGAGTGCTCCCTCTGAACTTGAAGTTATGCTTAAAGAGTTTATTAGTAAACAAACTGCTTTCAATAAAACTATTAAGGAAAAACTGTCTAATGCTGAAAGAAATATAGCATCTTTGGCTGAAGCTCAATCTTCTTTGAATAAAATGGCTGCTAAACCTGAAACTAATGAGAATCCCTTTGTAGCTACTAATGCTATACAAGTAAGAATTGATGAAAATGTTAGACTATTAGCTGAATTACATGCTAAGTGGGAAAGAGAATATGAAATTGCTAGAAACATTAGTGTTTCTACTATTACCACCACTAGTGTTGAGGCTAATAATAGTTCTACTACTGTAGATGATAAAGTTGATTTTGATCTTGATGGTTTCAATATCTCTGAAGTTATTAAGTTCCTACAAAAGCTTGCTAAAAGTCCTAATGCTAGTGCTATGAACATGGCTTTTACAAAACACATTACTGATGCTCTCATAAAGATTAAAGAAGAAAAGATGAAACATAAGGCTTCTATTCCTATAAAGCAAGAAGATGGTTGGGAAACCATCATTAATATGAAACTGAATGACTTTGATTTCAAAGCTTTGTGTGATCTTGATAGTAGTGTTTCTATTATGCCTAGAAGGATTTACGATATGCTTGATTTGCCTCCTCTTGAAGATTGTTATTTGAATGTCCCACTTGATGCTAATGCTAAAAATAAACTCATGGGGAGTCTTAATGATGTTCTTATTATGGTTAATGATTCCTATGTCCCCGTTGATTTCTATGTTTTGGATGTTGAATACAATGCTTCTTGTCCTATTACTTTGGGAAGACCTTTTCTTAGAACTGTTGGTGCCATCATCGATATGAAAGAAGGCACCATTAAATACCAACTCCCACTCAAGAATGGTATTGAACACTTCCCTAAAAAGAGAGAAAATATTTATTTTTCTTCTCCTATGAAAACAAAATTTGGTCTTAATGCTTCTTCATTTGAGAACACTTGATTCTTTCTTTTGTTCTTATGCCTAACTTAAAGGCGTTAAAGAAAAGTACTTGTTGGGAGATAAACCAAGAGTTTTAGTTGAGTCTTGAAGTTATTACCTCTGTAATAACCTCTCCTTATCCTTTTTATTTGCTTTTTGTGCCCAGAATAACCTCTAATGAGAGTGAAGTTGTAGTCCCGAAAGTTGTAGTCCCGAAACAGATTTCTGTGCTTCACCGTAAAAATTCCTGAGAGAGATCTGTATGTCGGATCGAGCTGTAATGTTTTGTGCTTCTGATACAGGTTGTTATCTAACTTTAGTTAGTTCAACACTTTTTGATTTGAGCAACATAAGGTCTTCGAAAAAATTCATCTCTACCTGCTGGTCGGTTTTGACAGATTTCTGCCATTTTCTGCATTTGCTTCTTGTTAGTTCCTTCTTGAGTTCCTTTGGGGAATTGAGCTTTTTGAGGGAAGTGCTACAGTAGCTAGTGTTCTAATGGAAGTTTATTTGGTGTTAGAACTGAACTTGAGACTTATTTATCTTAAGTGCACTAATGTTGCTAATGAGATTGTGTGAAGTTTTTTGTATGAAGGAAAATTTTCAGGTGTATGGAAGGAATGAGTAAAGATATGAAGGATGGACTAAAGCTCAAGCTTGGGGATGCCACGCGTGTCACCCCAAGAAACATCCAAGAAGTACAAGCGTCAAAGCTTGGGGATGCCCAAGGCATCCCCTTCTTCATCAATAAAAATTCCAGGTTCCTTCCAAACGCTTCATTTTTATTGTTTCATGCACAGTTGTGTTTTTCTTGGAGCGTCTTCTTTTTCGTTTTTGTTTTGGTTTTTAGTTTGCTTGGTTTGCTTAGTTTTCTGAATAAATTGGTTGGACCCCCTCTTTCACACGTTGGTTTCCAATTATTTTGGTTTGGTTTGGAAAAGAGTAGGAAAGTTCATACTTATGTGGTAAAAAGAGCTCGATTTTGACTGTGGCCTATGCTTTGTATTGCCATGCTTGATATTGTTTTGGCTTTATGATTAGTATTCTTTGATGTAGCATGAATTGTTATAAACAATTGAGATTGCTTAATGTGCCTTGGATGAATCATGCGTTGCTTTAGCATATTAAAGCATAGTATAGTGGTATTCTCCTTTGATGCTTTATTTGGGTCGACTTGGCGCATGCTCACACAATGTCATGACTATCTCAAGTCACCATAGCCTTTATGATCCTTTAGTTTTCAACTTGTAGTATCACTGTATGCTTTTATCAATGATGTTTTGTCGCTCTGCATGATTATGGCCATTATTGTTCTCTTAGTTTGTCGCTCCCAGTCTTTTGCTAGCCTCCACAACAAAGTATGAGTTCCACTCATGCATCCAACTCCCTAAACCAAGTTTTTCCAAAGAGCCCACCATACCTACCTACTAGCTTAAGCTATTCCAAGTATATTCATGCTTTTGTTTACCTTTCACTTTTTATGAGAAAACTAGTGATTAAAGCTCTCACGAACTTGATGGCACACTTTACTTTACTTGTCCTTAATAAACTTGAACCATTGTGTCGTCTATGTTGTATATGGTTGCACTTATTTGTTGGGAATTAGCAGAACCATGCTTTCATGGGGAACGCTTTCAACATTGCACTTGGTACTTGTACCTAGTTGATATCATGCTCTTTTGTATATAGATGTCGTCGGTGTGAAATGAAAGGGGAGCTTGTAAGTCCATGGAGTTATGTATATGTGTTAGAGAAACGCCTGGGCCGCTGGTCTAATCCATGCTGACATGGTGGAAACCTGCAGCGTAACCATAATGAGCTGTCTATGAAGCATTCTTCCTATACAAAAAAAGAGTCCTATATTGAGAAAAAAAGAGAAAAGAGAAAAAAAGAGATACTATGAAAAGAGGAGAGAGAGAAAAAAAAGCACCACATTCCCATGGTAAATAAGAAGAATGCTGAGATGCTCGTTGACGAGGGTTTAACTCATCAATGCCCATTGTTATGGACTTGGGTTTTGGAGAAGGAGGGAGCGCTGGAGACATCTATCGGCTAGCAAACAAGCACACACGGGACAAAGGATTTACCCAGGTTCAGGCCTCGTAGAGGTCCCTACTCCTGCTTGTCTGCTCGTGGAATTATCGAAGGAGTCGAAAGTTACAATGGTGCGCAGATGCAATCTGGTGAGGGTTGTGGAAACTAGGGTTGCGTGTGTCCTTCTCGCCACCCCCTCCTAGCCTTTATATAGATAGGCTAGGTCTCGAGTAGCAGGTCGAGTCGGTTACAAGTTAGGGTTTTCCCCTTCAAACTTTCTATCTTTAGCTTCTTCTTGTCCTTCAAGCAATCGAGAGTCCGCAGGTTACTCGAGTCCTTTCATCTGGGCCTTGGCGACACCGTGGGCCTGTATGTATTTAGACCGTATATACCAAGCTCGAGTACCTGTAGGGTATACCCATGTTAGTAGCCCCCGAGTATCCAGTGGAATCGCAGATTCGACTGGGTACTTTTTGAAGTCTTCGAGTGCCTGAATAAGTACATTTTCGACTGCTTTTATTTATGTCATAGGGATTGTTGATATACGTGCCTTATATAGCCGAAGTATCGGTATCAGTTAACCACCTTAGGGTGAAACAACGCAATCTACTCGAACTCGAGTCCCCGGACTCGAATCCGAAAAAGTGCTAGCGTAATTCGACTCAGGCCGCGGAGGTCTTACATGAGTCGAATTCCAGTTATATGGGTGTGAGCACTTGACGCGTCCGTCAAGGCATGTTCATCGTGCCTGCAGGCACAGATATATTTCTGGTAGTGCGCAGTTAAATGCGTTGCCAGGCCTTATTCAGGTCTTACCTTCACGATGTAAGCGCGGCATCCGAATTTTATCATCACGGAGATGATTCAGGCGACCCAGGAGACGTAGTCTCTTTGTAGGGAAAATTATGAGGTGGTGTCGCCATGATCTGCGAGTGCGGATGTTATCAACACACAGTTTTTTTGCAAATAATCATAGGGTGCGTGGCCAGCGCTCCCTGTGGGAGTAGCCCCCGAGTGCCTGGTTGAGTCGAAGACTCAGGCAGGGACTAAAGAATTTTTGTGACTGCTATCATCTTTGCTTGTTTGTTTCAGTCAAAGACTCAGGCAGGGACTAAAACACATTTGCGAACGCTGTCGTCTTCTGCTTGCTTGTTTCAGTCGAAATTTTTTCCGGCGCTCCCTATGGGAGTAACCCATGTCCATAGTCGAACCGTGTTTCGAGTGGTTGGGTTTGAATTTGATTGCCTATATCCCTGCAATAAGAAAAGAAAAAATCGTAGGGTGCGGGGCCAGCGCTCCCTATGGGAGTAGCCCCCGAGTGCTTGGTGGAGTCGAAGATTCCAGCAAGGACTAAAGTAGTCGAAGTTTTCCGCTGCGTAGCTGTTGATGACGTGAGTGCTGACGCTTGCATGACCTCAGTTTGCCCGCGTGAGCGATTTTGACGGGACGTGACTAGCGGTGGGTCCCACTTTCTGACTTTGATTTGACTGGGCATGCGTAATCTTATTATTAACTGTGCCTCCTCGATTTCCGCACGTAATGGGAGCAGTGGAGGGACGGTTCGCGTTTCCTCTTCTCCCCGTGTCGAGCACGATGCATGCCACGCGTCCAGTAGGGTTTTTGTGAGCCATTGGATTGCATCTCCTAGGGGTTAAGTAGCAGCACTACGGCGGTAATTTTCCATCTACACTCTTTTCTTTCTCGCTGCCATCGCCATTGTTGCTGCTCATCTGCTTTTCCCTGCGCTCATCTCCTCCTCAACTCTGGACCACCTCCGCTCATTTCCAAGTTATTTTTTGTGTTCTCATCACCGCCGCTCAATGGGAAATAAGAAAGGAGGCGCTGCCGCTGAATCCGCGGCTACCGTCGCCGCGGCGAAGAAGAAGGGTGGCCCCGCTGCTGCGGGCACCAGTGCCGCCACCGGCGGGAAAAAGAAGGCCGCGGGCACCCGCGTGACCAATGGCGCATGGCGCCCTTCTATCATCAAGGCATCGGATCTCCGTCTTCTTCTCCAAGACGGAGTTATTTCTGTAGCAGTCGCCGATGCGCGCGTCCCCAGCGGTGAGACCATTCCTGTGCCTCCCGCCGGTTTTCGAGTGATTTTTTTGCATTCGTCATTCGCGGCCTTTCTTTGCCTCTCCACACCCTTCTTAGGGGTCTCCTTTGTTTCTACGGGCTCCAGCTCCATCAGCTGTCCCAAACTCGATTCTTCACATCTCCTGTTTCATCACTCTTTGCGAGTGCTGGCTCGGAATCGAGCCACACTTTGGCCTTTTCAAATGCTTATTTAAACTGAAGCGTCAGTCCGCATCTGGTTCTCTAGTTTACGACGTAGGTGTGTGTGGAATCCATGTCGACCCGTCCGCCACCTACTTCGACATCAAGCTCGCCAAGTCCGTCTAGGGATGGAGGGACAAATGGTTCTATGTTCGCGACCAGAAGGCCAAGGACGAGCACTTTGTACTCGCGCCTTTCGATCCCGTGACTCCCTGCAAGATGCGTTCTTGGAAGAACGTGATCATGCCTTCCGAACTCGCGGAGACAGACGTGCTATATCAACGCGTCTGCGACCTCGAGAGTCGCATAGGCATAGAAGAGGGAGGCTGCGCCCTTGTCAGGACTTGGCTGCATCGTCGCGTCCAGCCTCTCCAGGCCAGAGTCCATCCCATGTTTCAATGGGGTGGCGCTGATGATGCCACTCGCGTGTCTGCCGATGGCATGTCCGCGAGTGAGGTAGATAAGAGGGTGCGACTGGTCATGAAGTACACCTTCAAGGATGTGCTTCCGAATGAGCTAGTCGTTCCTGCTTTCGATGCTTCGAATCCTCCTCCTGAGGTACAGTTGTGCTACGCAGTAGCTTACTTTCGCGATTGCTTTTTCTGTTGTTTACCTGTTCTATTTGCCGATCTTCACTGTCTGTATGCAGGATTGGGCAGTGTCACTTTGTATGCCTCCTCTCCCTGAGGGTATTATTCCTCGCGAAGCTTTGGAAGAGGACGAGTCTGAGTCGACTGTCCCTTCTGATGTGGAGGAGGAAGCCCTCGAGTCCGAGAGCCCGGATACTCGCAAGCGTTCGCGTAGCGAGGACTCCGATGCGTCGACTCCTTCGACTCTAGAAGGCACAGCTGCTGGCGCGGAGTCACCAATTCCTGCCGTTCCTATGAGGGTCATGGCACCATCTTCTCGCAAGAAGATGTGATTGCCGAAGGAGTCTTCGTCAGAGTCGGCGGGGGCCACGTTTAATCTTGACAACTTTGACTGGTAAATATGCGAGTTCACTAATTCTTTTCTGTTTTCTTCTTGTTGGCTTTGCCCTGGAGTTTTCCTTTTCTCAATGTGAATTTGGTCTTGTAGCCAAGAGGCGTCGTCATCTTCTGGTGACGTCGAGTTTGTGAAGGAATCTGGAGTCGCAACCTCAAGGGCCAAAGTAGAGGTCGAGCGCGCTCCTTCTCCTCCGGCGGCGGCCCACTCCGGGCACAATTCTTAGAGCTCTCCTCACGTAGGGGAGCATCGAATAGTTGCTCGGGTGATGGTTCAGCAAACTTCTTCGGAGTCGCTAGAGGACCATGTAAGTATATCTTTCCTTCTTTTTTAATGTGGCAGTCAACGTCTTCTGTTGCCCTCTTCTGACTCCTTGTTTTGTGTGACAGCTCCTTGTAAAGGAAGCTGCACAAGTGGCGGAGCAGGTGATGGTGATGGGTCGCCAGCATGCAATGTTGGAGACGCGTCACCGCGTGGTCGAAAGTGAGTGCTTCTACACTTAATCTTTTCGTCTTCTCTCTGTTTTGGTGTAATCTACTGATAGCCAATTATTGACTGCCATGTAGCTGCGCATAACGCTTTACTGCGCAACGTCTCCACGTTGGAGAAGACATTAGCCGCAGCTGTGAAGGGGCGCGACGAGGCGATCGTAGCTCGTGATGATGCCCAGAAGCGTGAAGAGGATCTGCGCGCCTCCTTTGCGGCCAGGGAAAAGTTGTTCGAAGAGCAACTGTTCTCACTCACCAAGGCCCTCTCAGGTACCTTTACTGGTAGATATTTTATTGATGTTCCTATCTGCATCTAGAGTTTTGCCAGTGGCACTAGAAGTTTGATCCATGTGTGTATTTTCGGTGTAGATGCTGGCGACTTGAATTTTGACCCGTAGGCCCTTCGTCGTGATGACGCTCTGGCCGGCGCAGTATCTGCGGTCGAGGACCGAAGCGCCGCCATCCAGGATACGTTCCAAGGCCAAGGTCGCCCTTAGTCACCTCCGAGAGGAGTTGATGCCGAAGGCGGAGCTGGTCGATAATATGGACAAGCTGGTGGAGTCACTCGCCGGGGGTGTGCCTACTACCTACAAGAACTCCCTCCGGGCGGCTGGTGCGACGATGTCACTCACCATGGTGCAAGCCCACGGAGTCGAGATAGATCCCTCTACGGTGTCGAAGGCGATGCCTATTGGCGCGGATGGTCAGCAGGTAGTCTTCGCTCCCTTTGCAACTGCTTGTGCCAAATATGGCCATTCCTTGATAAATACTGTTGCCAAGTATTCGGAGGAGCTCCAACGTGCGAAGAAGGCGGCGAAAGCTTCGGCCTCAGGGGCCGGCGGAAAGTCAGTGGCATCTGATACTGCCATGGACTTGATGAAGCCCCCAAAGCCGTCGAAGTCGAAGAAGCCAGCTGCTCCGTAGTTAGCTTGTTGTAATAATTGATCAGTTGCCTTTTTAGCCTAAGGACGTGCCTGCTGGCGAGTGTGTTTGTAAACACTTATGCTTATCTTGAATGCGTATGTTCCCCTTGCCTTTGTGTTAATTTGGTCGCCTTAATTGCTTTTGTCTTGACTTGTGGTAGGGTGCATCGAGTGGTCCTGTGGGGGGAAACCAGGATTCACAATGTCTTGATGAGACAGTGGCACCGCCGTGCTCCAGGGTAGAGGAGTTGTCCTTCCTGTCGTGACTTCGTGATCACGTGAAGGAGCTGGAGCGTGAGTTGCCCCTGATCCGTGGTAACGCAGACGTGTGGAAGTCGAAGGCGGAAAAATTCGCCGCCCGCGAGCAATATCTGCTTGGCGAGGTGACGCAGCTGGGCGACCAGTTTAAGTGTTAGTTTGCTCATCCTCATCTTTTCCTTTGTAGTTAGTCGCAATGGTACGTTGTACTCATGCTGTTGGTGCTGCTTCGTGTAGTTGTTAGCGCACGCCATCCGCAGGAGGAGAGGGATAGGATTGCCATCCGCCTTCATGATCTCACCCAGGAGCAACTTCAAGAGAGTGGATACTTCTGGGTAGATCATGATCGTGCGACTGCATTGGCGACCCTGCAGGATCGCGCTTCGCGAGTGCTGCTCTTCCTGAAGAAGTCGCAGTCGTGTTTGAAGAACATCTATCGGGCGATGTTCCCGTTGGATGACACTCCATCAAGCCTGTTGGCTCTTCTGGCCAAATTTCAAGATATGTCTGTGGTTCGCGAGTGCGTTAAGCAACAGTTGGTGGCTGGTGCCAAGGCTGCCCTCTCGATGGTGCGATTGCACAGGCCTGACGTGGATGTCGCCGCCATTGCTTCCGGTCCGCCAGCGCCGCCAGTCGGAGCTGCTTGGAATATGGTGCCGCACTATCAAGCGGTGGACCGTCCAGTAGAGGAGATTGTCGACTTCTTCGAGGAACGAACCAATGTTCTTCTGTTGCAGCAGTAGCCAGATTTGTATCCTGCACATAAGTGTTTTTATGTTGTAAAGTTCATATATAGGTTGTAGATATTTTATTGTTGAATGTGTATAAACAGCTTTGTTAGCGTGAGGTGCGTTGCACTATGCGAGTCCTTTTCGTTAGCCTGGCCATCCCTTTGTCAACCTGCCAGGCGCGTTGCAGCTGGGTTGAGTTTGTGTTGAGGGGTTCGATTGATGTGCCAGCTACTCAGGATATCGCGTTTATTTGTTCGAAGAACAGATGTATGTAGGGTGGCGTAGCCCCCGAGTATAAAATTGATAGAAGTGAAAAGAAAAAACACAGAGTTTTGGGGCACTTAGCTTTTATTTATTTGAAGAACAATACGAGGTACAATGTGTGGCTAGGTAGCCTTGGCTGAGTAGCCTTATTTGCGATGTAAAAGTAAAAACAACTAGGGGTAGAAGCGTCGCAGTTGTGCGACGTTCCAAGGGTTGGAGTATGCGACTCCTGTCTCTAAATCTTGAAGGCGATAGGCGCCACCTGGGATTACTTCTGTAATCACGTACGGTCCTTCCCAGGGGGACTCGAGCTTGAGATGCCCCTGCTGCTTCAGTCGCAAGACCAGGTCACCTCCGACGAAGGATCTAGGGCGAAGCCTTCTACTGTGGTAGTTGCGCAGGTTCTGCTGGTAGATCATGGATCTCTCTGCGGCGATTTCTCTTGCCTCGTCGAGGAGGTCGACGGAGTCTTCGAGTGCAAGAGATGACTCTTGTTCGATGTAAGCGACTATGCGCGGCGCCTTGTACCGCACTTCGGCGGGTAGTACTGCTTCTGCTCCGTGCACCATAAAGAATGGTGTGTAGCCTGTGGCGCTATTTGGAGTTGTTCGTAGGCTCCAGAGTACGGATTGGAGCTCATCTGGCCAGCAACCCGCGGCTTGCTCGAGTGGTCGAAGGAGTCGCTTCTTGATGCCGCTGCAGACGAGCCCGTTTGCTTTTTCCACCTGACCGTTGGTCTGTGGATGCGCGACTGAGGCATAACTGATGTTGATCCCCAGGTTTCCGTAGAACTCTTGGAATTCTTTGGATGTGAAGTTCGTCCCATTGTCAGTGATGATGCTGTGCGGCACACCGAAGCGGTAGACGATGGACTCGAAGAACTTGACCGCACTGTGTCCTGATTGCTTGGTCACTGGCATGGCCTCAATCCACTTGGTGAACTTGTCGACTACGACCAAGAGGTAGACGTAGCCTCCTTGCGAGGACCTTGGGAGCTTGCCCACCATGTCGAGCCCCCATTGTGCGAAGGGCCAGGCCAATGGAATAGGCCATAGTTCTGCGCCTGGTGCGTGTGGCTTGTCCGCGAATCGCTGACAAGCGTTGCACTTTTGGACTATGTCCTTGGCGTCGCGCATGGCCGTGGGCCAGTAAAATCCAGCTCGTAGAGCTTTGGCGACGAGGGCGCGACTGCCGGCGTGGTGCCCGTAGGTCCCTTCATGGATGTCGAGGAGGACTGCTCTTCCATCGGCCAAGGAGACGCATCGTTGTAACATGCCTGTGATGCTGCGTTTATACAATTCGCCGTTGATAAAGGCGAATGCCTTGGAGCGTCACGCGATGTGCCGTGCGTCTGTCGGGTCGTCCGGTAGGTGCTTACTGAGGAGGTACGTAATGTACGGCTGCGTCCAGGATTGTTTGATCATCATGACGCTCATTGGGCCCTCGAGTCCTATGTCTAGCTCCAAGTCATCGAGTGCCATTGGCTCATTGGGAGGCGTAGCCCCCGAGTCCGTTGATGCGCTTGTTTTCTTTTCTGCGACCTTTGTCTTGATGGAGCGTTCGCAGATGCGCTCGAGAAATACCCCAGGTGGTATGGGGGCGCAGGTAGAGCCTATGTTGGCGAGTGCATCCGCCTCCTCGTTGCTTTCGCGACCTACATGTCGCAACTCGCAACCATCGAAGTCTCCCTCGAGTGTATCGTAGAGGTCGCGGTATGCGATCATGTTGTCATTCAGTGCATCGCACTAGTGCATTGTTTGGTTGACGACCAGCTTGGAGTCACCATATATGATGAGCCTCTTTGCGCCGCAGGCTTTTGCCATCCTCATCCCGTGCAACAGGGCCTCGTATTCAGCCTCGTGGTTTGAGGCTATGAACTTCATTCGGAGGATGTATTTCAGCTTGTCCCCTTGAGGTGATGTCAGTATGACACCTGCTCCTGCTCCATCTTTCCGCTTGGACCCATCGAAGTGCATTGTCCAGAGGTAGGACATATCTGGCTTGTCCGGGAGTTGGTTTTCCATCCAATGCACGAGGAAGTCAGGGAGAACTTGCGACTTGATTGCGTCGCGCTTTTCGTATGTGATGTCTCATGGAGATAGTTCGATTCCCCAAAGCGCGACTCGTCCCGTGGCGTCGGGGTTATTGAGGATATGTCCCAATGGGGTGTCGCTGACTACCACGATTGGGTGTTCCTGGAAGTAATGGCGTAGTTGCCGGGCGGTCATGAAGATGTCGTACGCCAGCTTCTGGTAGTGCAGGTACCGCTGTTTTGTTGGCGTGAGGACCTCGCTGAGGTAGTATACCGGGCGTTGTACGCAATGGACCTTGTTTTCCTCGGCCCGCTCGACGACGAGCACTGTGCTAACCACTTGGTTGGTAGCGGAGATATACAGCAGTAGTGGTTCCCTTTCTCGTGGAGTCACCAGTACTGGCGAGGTGGATAGCAGGCGCTTGAGATCTTCAAATGCTTCTTGCGTTTCATTGGTCCACTCGAATTTGTCAGCTTTGCGGAGGAGCTGATAGAAGGGCAGTGCCTTTTCTCCCATTCGACTGATAAATCGACTGAGGGCCGCGATTCGTCCGGCTAGTTGCTGGACGCCTCTTATGTTCTTTGGCTTCTCCATGGCCAGTATGGCCTTTATCTTTTTCGGGTTTGCCTCAATCCCTCTCGCAGAGATGAGATACCCGAGCAGCTGCCCAGATGGTACGCCGAAGGCGCATTTGTCCAGATTGAGCTTAATCCGGTAACGATCGAGATTGGCGAAGGTTTCGCGCAAGTCGTCGATTAGAGAGGCTTCCTCCTTGGTTTTGATTACTTTGTCGTCGACATAGACTTGGATGTTGCGACCCAGTTGCTCCTTGAGGCAAGCCTGCATGCACCGCTGGTAGGTGGCTCCCGTGTTTTTTAGCCCGAAGGGCATTGTGTTGTAGCAGAACACACCGAAGGGAGTTGTAAACGCGGTCTTCTCCTGGTCTTCCTCCTTTATTCGAATTTGGTTGTAGCCTGAGTAGGCATCGAGGAAGCAGAGGCGCTCGCATCCAGCGGTGGAGTCGATGATTTGATCGATCCGTGGTAGCGGGAAGTGATCTTTTGGGCAGTGCTTGTTTAAAGAAGTAAAGTCCACGCACATCCATAGGATATCCGTGTCCTTTTTTGGCACCATCACCGTATTGGCGAGCTAAGTGCTTTCCTTGATCTCGCGTATGAATTTGGCCTCGAGGAGTCTGTTGATCTCCATTCTGACTGCCTGCGCTCGTGGCTCAGATAGTCGCCTGATTGTTTGCTTGACTGGCCTTGCGTCGGGGTTGACGTTGAGTGCGTGCTCGGCGAATTCCCTGGGAACTCCTGGCATGTCCGCAGGACACCAGGAAAAAATTTCCTAGTGCTCACGGAGGAATTCGACGAGCGCGAGTTCCTATGCGGGACTCAAGTTGTTGGCGATGAGGGTCGTTTTGGCGGGATCTAACGGATGGACCTGCACCTTCTTTGTGTGCACAGATGAGTCGAAGGAGAGATCAGGTGAGCTTGGCCTACTCAGGGGAGGCAGACTGTTGTCTGTCGTTTCCTTCAATCGCGCGAACTCTCCTGCATGCCGAAGGACTGGGAGATTCTGTTGAATTCCCTGTCGCAACTGTCAGATCGCTCAAAGCTCCCGTTGATCGTGATGACGACGTTGGGACCTGGCATTTTTATCTGCAGGTAGGCGTAGTGGGGTACCGCCATGAACCTAGCGAACACGACGCGTCCGAGGATGCAGTGATATTGTGAGGGCCAGTCGACGACCTCAAGTCGATGCGCTCGCGCCGGAAGTTCTTTGGCGTGCCGAATATGACTTCGAGGTTGATCTTGCCCAGGGGGTATACGCCTTTCCCTGGGACGATGTCGTGGAACGTTGTGTCCGATGCCTCCAAGCAGGTTAGAGGGATCCTCATTGCTCGCAAGGTACTCGCTAATATGAGGTTGATGTTGCTTCCGCCATCCATGAAGACGCGACTCATGTCAAAGCCTCCAATTTTCGCCTCGAGTACGAGGAGGCAATGACCTGGGCGAGGTACTTGAGGCAGGTGGTCGCTTTTATCGAAGGTAATGCACGACTCACTGCCACTGAGGTACTCAGTGGTGGATGGTGGTGAGTGTGTGGCCAAGTTGACTTGGCGAGTGATGCCTTTCTGCACCCTGTTGGAGGGGCGCCCCTTTTGGACCATCATGGTACCCATGGCCCGTGGGTACGGTTCTCCTCCGTAGTGCTGGTCCGGTGCAGCTCCGTTCGGGGGTGGCCCAGGTGGTGGTGGCGGTGCGCCATGTGCCACGGCGTCTGGAGCGGCTCCGTAGCCTCTTTCGACTGTGTTGCGGTTCATCTGAACCAATCCCTCGTGTAGCTTGAGGAACTCGCGGCAGTCCTTGAGGAGGTGGCTGGACTTTCTCTTGCCGTCATGCTTGTCGATGTAGAAGTGTACCGTGCATGGCCCGGACAGTTTGTCCTCGACGGAGGTCGCGGGTGCCTCGTCGCGAGTGCGGCGTTGCCACACTTGCGTGGTTTTCCTGGAGTCGCGGTATCCGCCGCTGCGGTATCCGCTGTTGTGGTTATCGTCGCGTCTATCGGCGTAGCCGGCTGCGACCATGTTGACGTCATCACGGTCGTCGTAGATGCGCATGCGGCGTTTGCCTCGGCGGTCGCGTCTGCGTTCGAGTTCTGCCTCCTCGTCGGTGTGAGCGCGATTCTTCACCGAATCTTCTCCATCGACCCACCGATTCGCGATCTCCATCAGGTGGTCGATGGTTTGGGGCTTTGAGCGGCCTAGCTCCTCCCCGAGTTCCATGCGGCGGACACCACCGTTGAATGCATCAATTGCGCGGTCTTCCGAGATGTTCTCCGCGGAGTTCTTGATGATGGACCACCTTTGGATGTAGGAGCGCAGCGATTCGCCAGATCTTTGCTGGCAGCATCTCGATTCTTCGATTGAGGCGGGCCATTTGTATGTGCCCTTAAAGTTGCGCACGAAGCTGTAGACCAGCTCATCCCAACTGCGAATGGATCCACGTGGGAGGTTATTGAGCCATGCTCAGGCGGCACCCTGCAGCTGTAGCTGTAGGCATTGCATGGCAGTACTTCGACTGCCCCCGTGTAGCCTGACAGAGGAGATGTGGTCTTCCAGCCAGATCTTGGGGTCCTGTAGACCGTCAAATTTCGGGTTCTCTGATGGGAGTTTAAACCCTTTAGGCATTCGCTTTTGCCTGATGGATCCGCTGAAGCATCTGGCGCCGTAGAGCTCCCCATCTTCCTCTTCCGAGTCAGTCAACCGAGCACGTCGTGCCCTTGACTTGTCGATCTTGCGCTGCGTGAGGTCGTTGCGCGCATCGTAGTCGCGATCGTGTCGCCATGAGCGACGGCGTCGAGACAGGTCGTGACTGTCATCGCTAGATGAGGGTGAGGAGTAGCGCTTTGCCCTTTTTTGGGTCTGGTACCGGCTCCTTGTTGAGGGCGGCCTCGATTAATCCCAAACCCGCGATCGTAGATCGATGCATGGCAGTTTGGGGATCTCCAGCCGGTGGCTGGTTGTTGAGGAGGTACATGGTGGCTGCTGTCACCGCAGCCTGCGGCGTCCTAGGAACCACATTGTCTCTCGTGTCGACTGTCATAGAGCCGAATTCGAGGACTTTCGCGGCGTCTATGCGCTCTTGTTCGGTGAGGTGAGCCATTCGCGACTGCCCCTTCTTGGTGAGGTGAGCCATTCGCGACTGCCTCTTCGTTGCCTCGTGAGGAGGATCCTCCATAGGAGGAGAGCCCAGCGCGACGAAGGCTCGACTCGTCCATCGCCTTTTTACGCGCCTCAAGTTGCACGATTGCTTGTTTTTTGGTGCTTGAATTCCTCTTTTAGGATCCAGTGGTAACCCATCAGTAGTTCCTGAGGGGACCCGAAGGGTAGATGTGCACCTCATAGGGCTTCGCAGCAGCGATCCCACTCTTGCTCGTTGAGCTTGATTATGACGCGTTCGCCGGTTTGCTCGTTGATCATGCTGGGAGGTTCGACTGCTCCTCTGTTGGCGCTGTTACCGCCGTTGCCTCCATTGCTGCCATTGCCGCCGTTGGGCGGATCGGTGCCATTGCCGGTGTTACCACCATTGCCGCGATTGGCGGAGGTGTCGCATGCGTTGATAACGGCGCACATGAAGTGGTTGGGGAAGCTGTTGCTTCCACAACTTTCAGATCCGGAACCGTAAGTTCCATCTTCAGTGGCCAGATCGCTCAGATCGGAATCGCGACTGCTGTCGCTGATCGTGTTCTCGACTGCCACCGGAGCGTTGAGCTCGCTGAGGATGCCGATTGATGGAGCGAACTACAATGCCGGGGCAATCGCCGATGCTGTCGGCTGATCGGGCATGCGAAGCGTGCCCATCTGGCCAACTTGGAAGCGGAAGCTCCCAATCGCCAGACTGATTCCGTCGCCCACGGATTCGAAGGATGCACGGGTGGCGGGCTTGTGGACGGTGAAGTCGAACGCGCCGAAGAGCTGGCGAATCTCCGTTGCTGCGGAGTTGTAGATCGCAGTCGATGGAGCCGAAGAAGCCGCAACATCAGCACTCCCAATTCCCACAGACGGTGCCAATTGACGAGGGTTTAACTCATCAATGCCCATTGTTATGGACTTGGGTTTTGGAGAAGGAGGGAGCGCTGGAGACATCTATTGGCTAGCAAACAAGCACACAGGGGACAAAGGATTTACCTAGGTTCAGGCCTCGTAGAGGTCCCTACTCCTGCTTGTCTGCTCGTGGAATTATAGAAGGAGTCAAAAGTTACAATGGTGCGCAGATGCAATCTGGTGAGGGTTGTGGAAACTAGGGTTGCGTGTGTCCTTCTCACCGCCCCTCCTAGCCTTTATATAGATAGGCTAGGTCTCAGGTAGCAGGTCGAGTCGGTTACAAGTTAGGGTTTTCCCCTTCAAACTTTCTATCTTTAGCTTCTTCTTGTCCTTCAAGCAATCGAGAGTCCGCGGGTTACTCGAGTCCTTTCATCTGGGCCTTGGCGACACCGTGGGCCTGTATGTATTTAGACCGTATATGCCAAGCTCGAGTACCTGTAGGGTATACCCATGTCACTCGTTGTCTGCTTGCCTTGTCATTTTGATATGGGGATTCTTCCGTATCATCGGGCAAGGGGTACCCCGTTGGCGGTTCTCAATGATACACATGTACTTACGATGACAAGAACTTACCGGTGACTAAACTTGAGTAGCATGAGGAGCGGCCCTCGTATACAAGGGACATGAGATTTCTGACTTATACTTCGTCAAGCATATACACCATAGTTTGTTCACTTTAACCTTAATCACTTCAAGATGCTTATGATAGGGGCAATGAGAGCTGAAAGCTATAAGTACCATAATTTTTGGAAGCTCTTTATGAGACTTGAATCCCTACTTCCTTCTATGAAGGCCTTTCTTCCACCATTATATATTGAGTCTCCACCTTCTACCTTTATGCACTTACTTTCAGAGCATAGTGGCCATTCTTAGTTCTATGTGCATTGTCCCAAGACTAGTTGATTGTTGCATAACTTGTTATTGCTTGTTTGAAACTATTGTATCTAGTCACTCTTATGAACTTCGAAGGTGTCCTATGCATTTATATTTGCTACTCTATTGAGGGACAAGCTGAATACTATTATGCTATGTTTTATTTATGTGAAACAAATAAACGTCTTGCAAAGCATTGTTATTCATGAATCTTTTGTTTGTGCCTTTTCATGTTGCATCATAGTTTCTTTGCTTATTGCTAGAACTTTGTCTTTCATGTTATGATTGAAGTACTATGATCCCAGCTTTGAGTGTTTTGGAAATACTTTGATCAAGTCTTTGATGGTGCATGTCACCTCAAAAATTCTTTCTTTTTATCACTTACCTACTCGAGGACGAGCATGAGTTAAGCTTGGGGATGTTGATACATTGCAAATGTATCTATAATTTTTGATGTTCCATGCTTAGTTTTATCCACTTTCTTGTGTTTTGTTCCAACTTTGGAGTACTTTTATTATGATTTCTTGGACTAACCTATTAACAAGAGCCACAGTGCCAGCTGCCTGTTTTCTATTGTTTTTGGTTCCAGGAAAGTCAGAAAATGAATATTCTCGGAATTGGACGGGACAAAAGCCAAAGTGCCTATTTTTCCGGAAGGGATCAAGTGCCAGAATACGAGACGGAGAAGGGCTGGGGGCCGGCCACACCACTTGGCCGCGCGGCCAGGCCTGGCCCGCGCCAGGGGGTGGTCTGGCTGACCCCAGCACCCCCTCGGCCTCTCCTTCGGCCTATAAGTTGCCCTCGGGACGAAAATCCTAAGTACCCGATCAAAAATGCACGAAAGAGTTGGTAGCCGCCGTCGTCTCTGTCCCTAGATCGGGGGGATCTGAAGCTCATCCTAGAACCCTGCCGGAGAGGGGAATTCACCCTGGAGGCCTTCTTCATCACCATGCAAGCCTCCGGTGTGATGCGTGAGTAGTTCATCCTTGGACTACGGATCCATGTAGTAGCTAGATGCCTGGTTCTCCTCCTTTGTGCTTTCATGTTTAGATCTTGTGAGCTCCGTTCATGATCAAGATCATCTATTTGTAATTCATACATGTTGTGTTTGCGGGGATCCGATGGATATTGAGATGCTATTTCAGATTGGTTATTGATTCTATCATTTCTTTGTTATTTGTGATCTTGCATGCTTTCCGTTGTTAGTAGCTATCTTGGCCAAGTAGATGCTAGCAACTCCAAGAGTTAGTATTTATGCTCGATAGTGGGTTCATGCCTCTGGTAAAATCTGGGGAAGTGACAGAAATCTCTAAGGTCTCTTGCTACTAGGGAGAAAACAACAATCCTTTGTTCATAGAACAATCGTATTGTTTACATTACACGCAATTCGTAAAGCAATAATCTGTTGCTTGCAACTTAATACTGGAGGGGTTCGGATGATAACCTGAAGGTGGATTATTAGTCATAGATGAAGTTGGATGGCGGTCTATGTATAATATTGTAATGCCCAATCAAGTCTCAAAGGAGTCGAGATGATTAGTATATGCATGTATTGCTTTCTCGGTGTTTGTCAATTGCCCCGCTGTAATTTGTTCACCCAGCATGTTATCTATCTAAGGAGAGCTACCTCTAGTGAACTATGGATCCCGGTCCTTTTACTTTACTTACAATCTACAACTGTTTGCTGCTTTGTGTTTACTTTCTGCAAACTTTTACTTTTTTCCATTCGATACGTTTAATCCTTTGTTTTCCGCAAAACACGGTGAGATTGACAACCTCATCGCAAGTTGGGGACAAAGTTCTGTGGTTGTGTTGTGCAGGTCTCCACGTTGCTACTAGCACCGGTAGTGCGCCCTGCCAAAGCTCAGCTACTAACACCTTTGAGGTGTTTCCTTGCTCCTACTGGTTCGATTAAACCTTGGATTCAGAACTGAGGGAAACTTGCTGCTGTGCTCATCATACCTTCCTCTTGGGGTTCCCAATGAGCTCTACATCAACACCGTGCACCAAACACTTTTCTGGGCGCCGTACATTGAGCCATCAAGGGGGAGAGAGAAAATATCAATTGGAGGTCCTCCCAAAAGTGAGATGACCTTTATTGAATATTGGTGTATTTATCTTGGCCAAATACCCCACTTTATATAGGGGTAGGAGGGGGTACACCCTCCCTCAAAGTCCCGGGGTGGGACTAAAGGAGAGGAGGGGGGAGGGGTGGCCGCCGGCCACCTAGTGGGCCCCGTGCGGGGGCTAGGCCCAGCCGGCCAGCCCCCTTGGCCACTCTCCCTCTCTCCTTTCCCTAATGGGCCCTCTCCCTCCGGAAATTGGCCCATTAAGCCTTTTTGACCTTTAATTGATTTTCTCTTTATTAAATAATTATGAATAAATGATTAAATCAATATTTAACATTCATTCACATATTATTCAACCTCTGTGGCTATGGAACACCTTCCACCTCCACTCCGGACATCCTCCGGACTTACCGAAACCCTTTCGGTATTCTTCCTTCTCTTCTTCGGTGATTGCACCGATCCTATAAACACTCTCTAAGTAGCATCAACCCCTTAAGCATGATTCCCCACAGTTTGGGAACACTCCAGACACGGTCGGGACACTCCCGCACCAATGATCGATAGAGGGACCTGGATGGCCATGTGTCCCCTGTGCGTTCCATGAAGATCTTTCGTCGTTTGAACCAGGACACTCGTGTCTTATTCCCTTTGTCACTCGATACTTGCATTTCCCGAGATCTGATCAATGACATCATCATGTCGTGTTCAATCTTGTTACCAAACAATGCTACTTGACTCGTTCCGACAAGTGATATCCCCGTGATCAAATCACACGCTGCGCAGCTATTGGATATAACTTCTCCGAGTGGGCCCTTGAGTATCTTCCCGTCACATGGACGGACAAATCCCGCTCTTGACATATATTGCCTCTACGGTTTCCTCCGAGTATCTGAACACACCTTTATAACCACCGTTTTACTAGATGGCGTTTGATGCTATCTAAGCACTCTCGGGAGACAGTGATTGATATAGCCTCACGGTCTAAGGAATAGTCTACGAGGATCCATTTCTAATCATCGTAACTTGAACTTCGTGACATGATATGGTCATGATGTTTAGGTTGGGTATTGGTTCATCATCTCATTCTTAGAATGAGATGACCTCATTTCCAACTGGCATAAATGCCACATGATCAGGAAACATGATCATCGGTTGACCAATAAAACAGTGAATAGAGTTTCACTGGGAACCCCTGGTTGTTTGTATATCACACGTGTATTGATGTTTCCACTCAATACAGTTATAGCATGATATAAAAATTAATCATAAACTATATGAAATATGATAATAGTCCTTACTACTATTTGTCTCTAGGGCATATTTCCAACAGGTGGGACTAAATGAGAGGAGGGGGGAGGGGAGGCCGCCAGCCACCTAGTGGGCCCCGCGCGGGGGTGGGGGGGGGGGGCTAGGCCCAGCCGGCCACCCCCTTGGCCCCTTCTCCCTCTCTCATTTCCCTAATGGGCCCTCTCCCTCCGGAAATTGGCCCATTAAGCCTTTGACCATTTAAATTGATTTTCTCTTTATTAAATAATTATGAATAAATGATTAAATCAACATTTAACATTCATTCACACATTATTCAATCTCCGTGGCTATGGAACACCTTCCACCTCCACTTCGGACATCCTCCGGACTTACCGAAACCCTTCCGGTTTTCTCTCTACAATTCTTCGACGATTCTACCGATCCTATAAACACTCTCTAAGCATCATCAAGCCCTTAAGCGTGATACCCCATGGTTCCGAAACACTCCAGACATGGTTGGGACACTCCCGCACCAATGATCGACAGAGGGACCTGGATGGCCATGTGACCCCTATGCGTTCCACGAAGATCTTTCGTCGTTTGAACCGGGACAGTCGTGTCTTATTCCCTTTGTCACTCGATACTTGCAATGCCCAAGATCTGATCAATGACATCACCATGTCGTGTTCAATCTCGTTACTAAACAATGCTACTTAACTCGTTCGGACAAGTGATATCCCCGTGATCAAATCACATAATGTGCAGCTATTGGATATAACCTCTCCGAGTGGGTCCTTCGAGTATCTTCCCGTCACATGGACGGACAAATCATGCTCTTGACATATATTGCGTCAACGGTTTCCTCTGAGTACCTGAACACACCTTTATAACGACTGTATTACCAAGTGGCGCGTGATGCTATCAAAGCACTCTCGGGAGACAGTGATTGATATAGCCACACGGTCTAAGGAATAGTCTACGAGGATCCATTTCTAATCATCATAACTTGAATTTCGTGACATGATTGGGTCACGATGTTTAGGTTAGGTATTGGTTCATCATCTCATTCTCGGAATGAGATGACTCCATTTCCCACAGGCATAAATGCCACATGATTAGGAAACATGATCATCAGTTGACCAATGAACCAGTGACTAGAGTTTCACTGGGAACCCCTGGTTGTTTGTATATCACACGTGTATTGATGTTTCCACTCAATACAGTTATAGCATGATATAAAACTTGAATCATAAACTATATGAAATATGATAATAGTCCTTACTACTATTTGTCTCTAGGGCATGTTTCCAACAATCTCCCACTTGCACTAGAGTACAAATACACTAGCTGCATTTGTTCTCAATCATTGGCACCATATATCCGGTACCCTGAACTTGCTTGCTCATGGAAGAGGTTGAGTCTTGGTTCTCTACTTTATAGTCCCAAATCCTTTGCAACTTACTAATGTCACCTTGATTGACATTAATGCTTTGTCATCACATGAAAACATCTGTGTGTGTGCATCGTCGCTATGGCAGCAGAACGAGGCCTGATTCCAGGAGCCTACAGTGACTTTAGATCAACCTCGAGGGCTTTCTCATGGGCACTGTGCCCTGGGACACATCATTCTATGTTAAAAGCGAACTAGCCCCGCCATAACATTATACAACACTTTAGATGGTACCCTTATCTATCATTATAAATGTATTCATCGAAACACTAGTGCACTCTATGCAACTATCGATTTTTTTGTTCACCTCGCTTCCTACTTGACTTTAATCAGTATCTACAAGAGTTTCCAACATATTTCCTTATAACATAACCCTTTATGTTTTAAGATATGTCATCCTTTATGGATTTGGAAAACATGTCTGCAGTTCTCTATTAGACATTGTGGACAAACTTAGCTCAATGTTCTGTGATTCAAACTTAATCACTTTCAAACGTTCCTTATTGGATCATATATTATGCTAAGTTATCATCATGGTTTACTAAGATAGAACCTATGTCTCAACATAGTAGATGATGATCATCCTTTTCTTTCTTTCAACCATTGATGTTCAACTTAACACTATTCCTAATTTGGGTTATTAAGGACCAGTTCCTTAATTAACTTCTATTCTTAAACCCCTTTTAGAATCCCTTAAGAAATACTACATAATATCATAATACACCTATTATCAACTTCTACATCTTACAAATCATTATTTATAAGTATTTGCGCTTTCATTCTTAACACAATTAAGAATTACTCCTATAAGCTCCCACTCAAAAATATGTCATTCACATATTGTTTTAGGAATACTTTCATAGCTCCCACTCAATTTTATGCAAATTGCATATCCACTCACTATTTTGAATAACTTCAAAATCCTTTGATCAAATATCAAACTTGGAGTTTTACTATGAGATACTAGTACTGATACTAGTTTTGAATCCTCTAGACATGAAGCACATATTAATCAAATTCATTTGAATTTGTCCAATACTTGACAAATTTGCTTTTCTCATTCACCCCCTTTTCCACTATGGCTTTGCAGTCATTTGGGAAAATTCAAGCAACTCCTTTTACTTGTGAGATTCAGCAACGAATTGCTTTCTAATCTCAAGTGAATTTTACTTTTAGGATTTCTCATAATTCTAGTTTACCATTATTTCCTTAGTAGTTCGTAGGTATGTCATATTCCAATAATCATGACAAATTATTCACAAATGTCTCCATACAAGATATGGATTACATTTTGAATCCTACTTCATGTAGTGAAAACACCAGTGGGGAAAACACAATGATCAATATCATTGATTCTTTCCTTCCGTGAAGAGAATTGTTCAGGAACGTTGTCCGTTGTGCTTCTCAACACTCTGATGCAGGGATATGAATCCTCATCGTGTTTTTCACCGATTTCCCTTTGCTCCATAATCGAGAAATATCACTAAAAGTGAGCTTTCTCAAGAATGCACCAAAGTCCAAGCAATACGAATTTTGCTTTCCTTTTGGTTTCAGCTATGGATTTTGTATTCAAAGTTTCCAGTGAATATTCTACAAGGACCTATTCGCTATTGTTTTGGTTATATCGTATAACCCCAAAACTTTCACGAATTCAAATGGTTACTACATTCTAATTGAGTACTAACTATTTCTAACTAATGGTCTCTACATCTACACTACAACGATTTATTTGGTGCCTTCGATTCACCCATTTTGATATCTAATATCACATTGTGATGCTTCGCATTTTGACGTTTCAAAACGCTTTGCATTTCACAACTTCTTTTATGCCAATCTTATAAAGTTGAATTTCATTACTATTGATCAAATCATAGTAATTAGATTCTCTTTTATCTTTATACCCTTTGTTGATGAAACACTTTGATCAAATCAAATAGTTTCATATTCATGTTTCCTTTGGTAAACTTATCTACACATTTAAACAATCATGTAATGATAATTACCATTTTCGTTAAAACCCAATACATCGAGTATGTATTTACTTTTAACAATTCTTTAAACACTTTATATTCAAGTAATACACGGTGTTCAAGTTATTTCGCCGAACTTAGGCATGATTTATATGTGATAAGAAATCGAATGACTTTCACATATTATCACATAACTTTGAATTTAAACAATGGTTTTCATTCTGTAATGAAATATCATTTAAGTTGGGTATTTTAAGGCATTTTTAATGTTTTACAAATGTTCATGCATTATCAATTAGTTTCATACAAACAAGGATAATTTACATATAATCAAACAAGATATGAACACGAATAGAAATCATTCATAAAAGTAGAACAACTATTTGTTACAAACTCATATGAATAACCGTCTCACGAGGTGTGAGACACACTAAAGAAGTTCACAATCTCTTGATTACAATAATCATCCTAAAACATAAAATAAATGATAAATGTCAAGGGAGAGTGTCGTCGGCCATCATCATCATGCTCGCCATCAACACACAACGTCACCTCCTCCCCAGCAAGCACCTCTCATGCAGAAGGACATGTTTTCAGCAAAACAGAACAAGTATCAAATATACTTAACACTGCAAATGTGTTTGCAAGATTATAACATTTATAAAATTGTATATCAAATATATACCTTTGTCATTGATGACCTCAGCGACATTTGGTTCAACCAACACATTCCTGAGATGTGTTATGAACCGATGGAACTCTATTGATTCCGCGTCGCCTCTCATAATGCAAGTCATGACTTGTGCTTGGTAGGTTGGTGGCAGCGACCGCAACACAACGCCATTTGCAAAAGAGCCCGTCATCCAACTGTCCAGGAAGTATGCAGGCCTCATGTACACATCATGTATGCGCTCCAAGTGGTCGTCAAGTGATGAGTTCTCCTCCATCTTAATGGAGAGGAAGTCTCCCATCATCTCATGCTCCCATATGCGTGCTTGTTCCACGAAATCTGTCCTAAGCTGTAGCATTACCGAACGAGGGTTGACATCACCCACGAAAGGCCACAGCTCATCCACCATTCTGAAACACATAGTAACTGAAATGAAGGAGGCCATCTCCCGACGGAGATAGCGGTCTTTCCACTGCTCTGGGGTCTCTAGGTCAATGGGCTGATCCAAATCCATCTCATCGAGTATGTAGTCGACCACGTCATTCTCGCTAAGAAGAACGTGGAGACGCGCAACCCATATGAAAAAGTTTGATCCATCTAATTTGAGCTTCTCTCCTTCTAACCAATCAATCGTCAACAGGAAAGCTGGCATCTACATTTATAATTGCAAGAAGGAATTTAGACTAAGTTTATAATTAAATGAGTTAATAATAACTCCACTCAGAAACACCTATCCCAGAAGGGTTCCTAGTGATAACACGACCCCTATCAGCCACATCTCCCCGATCATCACGGCCATCAATGTGGGTTCAAGGGTGGACGCTAAGCGTTGGTCACATCATTCATGCGACTCATGCTCGATCTTTCGACCATCCGTGAGGCCATGTCTGTACATGCTAGGCTCGCCAACTCAACCTTAGTGTATTCGCTGTGCAACATGGCTTACACCCACTATATGCGAACGCAGACATGTCTGACACCCGATCATCACGGCCTGCCTCATACCGAAGAACTTTCTTGGTGGTGCACACTAAGGGGGGACACAATCGTTGGTAATTTTAACAGGGATCATCTTATTAGGCTACCGTCGAGTATCTAATACTAGCACACAATAAGATATACAAACAATAACATTGAATGTAAATGCGATGTGATATGGTCCTTCACATCGTGATCTCCATCCGTCGTTACCGGGTTCCGGCGCCGTAGACACCAGGGTACCGGTGTCATTCCGGCGTGGTAGTCTGTCACCTCCGTGACTATCTACTACTACGTAACAAAAGGTAATCACTTTACCTTTGACACAACCATATCACAAAGCAACGCCCCCCTACAAAACAAAGTTAGACGCCTCTACTTTATCTTTGCATGTTTTACGTGGCTGAATGGGCTTTCATAGAAGAACCGTTCTTACCTACGAACTTTCAGCACAACGCTGATCAAGTAGTTGTCTCTACTACATCCCTTTCGGGGCCCTCCGTTGCAAATTGTATACCAACTAATGCGAGAGAGACAGACACCCCCTAAGCCACTTTATACGGTACAAGCCGTATGTCAAGCGTGGACCAGTCTCGCGAATGAACGCATAAAGTCGGTTGGGGGCTGCTTCATCAAGCATTACTGCGGTATACACAAGTATACGTGGGAGGGGAACAACTAAAAGATCAACGCCCACACGCTACATCTCGTGTGTTCTACCTGTACTAGCATTACTATGCATAGATCTAGCTCTGATACCGTTGTTGGGGTTCCGCGTATAAAAACAATAAATTTTATCCTACGCCCCTAAACCCTTGAAGCTGCCAGGACCTATCTATTAATAATACAGTAACGGTAGGGGCTTTTCGTGAGCTTACCCTTGAAGACCGAAAAGCGTTGTCAACGCTCAGGAGAGCATGGTTGATGTAGACGAGCCGAAGCCGACCTCAAGGTCGTGATCAAGTCCTTGCGCTCCTTCGCTCCAATGACTTGAGTGCCTCAAGTGCGACACCTCGCGGGGAGTTACACACGTCCGGTGCCTGGCGATGACTCCCGGTTCCCCGATCCAGCAACAGTTGCGGAAGTAGAGCTCTCGGATCCGAATCCCGCAGCGCGACGGCGCTCCGCGGTGAAGATGTCTCTCGTTCGTGTAGTCCAGACTTGGGACCACGGTCACGAGAGAGAGAGAGAGAGAGGGGGAGAGAGAAAATATCAATTAGAGGTCCTCCCAAAAGTGAGAAGACCTTTATTGATTATTGGCGTATTTAATTTGGCCAAATACCCCACTATATATAGGGGGAGGGGAGGTACTACCTCCCTCAAAGTCCCGGGGTGGGACTAAAGGAGAGGAGTGGGGAGGGGAGGCCGCCGGCCACCTAGTGGGCCCCACGCGGGGGGAGGGCTAGTCCTAGCCGGCCACCCCCTTGGCCCCTTCTCCCTCTCTACTTTCCCTAATGGGCCCTCTCCCTCTGGAAATTAGCCCATTAAGCCTTTGACTATTTAAATTGATTTTCTCTTTATTAAATAATTATGAATAAATGATTAAATCAACATTTAACATTCATTCACACATTATTCAATCTCCGTGGCTATGGAACACCTTCCACCTCCACTCCGGACATCCTCCGGACTTACCGAAACCCTTCCGGTTTTCTCTCTACAATTCTTCGGCGATTCTACTGATCCTATAAACACTCTCTAAGCATCATCAAGCCCTTAAGCGTGATACCCCACGGTTCGGGAACACTCCAGACATGGTCGGGACACTCCCGCACCAATGATCTACAGAGGGACCTGGATGGCCATCTGACCCCTGCGCGTTCCACGAAGATCTTTCGTTGTTTGAACTAGGACATTCGTGTCTTATTCCCTTTGTCAATCGATACTAGCAATGCCCGAGATCTGATCAATGACATCAGCATGTCGTGTTCAATCTTGTTACTGAACAATTCTACTTAACTCGTTCTGACAAGTGATATCCTCGTGATCAAATCACACCCTGCGCAACTATTGGATATAACCTCTCCGAGTGGGCCCTTCGATTATCTTCCCGTCACATGGATAGACAAATCCCGCTCTTGACATATATTGCTACTAGCACCAGAACACACATTTATAACCACTGTATTACCAATTGGCGCTTGATGTTATCAAAGCACTCTCGGGAGACAGTGATTGATATAGCCTCACGGTCTAAGGAATAGTCTACGAGGATCCATTTCTAATCATCATAACTTGAACTTCGTGACATGACCAGGTCACGATGTTTAGGTTGGGTATTGGTTCATCATCTCATTCTCGGAATGAGATGACTCCATTTCCAACTGGCATAAATGCCACATGATCAGGAAACATGATCATCAGTTGACCAATGAACCAGTGACTAGAGTTTCACTGGGAACCCCTGGTTGTTTGTATATCACACGTGTATTGATGTTTCCACTCAATACAGTTATAGCATAATATAAAACTTTAATCATAAACTATATGAAATATGATAATAGTCCTTACTACTATTTGTCTCTAGGGCATATTTCCAACAAGCATATCCTCTTAGTTGTGTCACTTTAACCTTAATCACCTTCAAGATGCTTTTTATAGGGGCAATGAGAGCTGAAAGTTATTAAGTACCATAATTTTTGGAAGCTCTTTATGAGACTTGAATCCCTAGTTCCTTCTATGAAGGCCTTTCTTTTACTTTTTTGTCGAGTCTCCACCTTCTACCTTTATGCACCTACTTTGAGAGCATAGTGGCCATTCTTGTTCTATGTGCATTATCCCAAGACTTGTTGATTGATGCATACTTTGATATTACTTGTTTTAAACTACTTGTATCTAGTCACTCTTATGAACTTTGAAGGTTTCCTATGCATTTATGTTTTGCTACTCTATGAGGGACAAGATGAATACTACTATGCTATGTTTTCTTTATGTGAAACAAACAAACGTCTTGCAAAGCATTGTTATTCATGAATCTTTTGTTTGTGCCTTTTCATGTTGCAACATAGTTGCTATGTGTTATTGTTAGATCTATATTTTTCATGTTATGATTGAAGTACTATGATCCCAGCTTTGAATGTTCTACAAATACTTTGATCAAGTTTATGATGGTGCATGTCACCTCAAAAATTATTATTTCTTTTTATCACTTACCTACCCGAGGAAGAGCAGGAGTTAAGCTTGGGGATGTTGATACATTGCAAATGTATCTATAATTTTTGATGTTCCATGCTTGGTTTTATCTACTTTCTTGTGTTTTGTCCACACTTTGGAGTACTTTTCATATGATTTCTTGGACTAACCTATTAACAAGAGCCATAGTGCCAGCTGCCTGTTTTCTACTGTTTTTGGTTCCAGGAAAGTCAGAAAATGAATATTCTCGGAATTGGACAGGACAAAAGCCAAAGTCATTATTTTACCAAGGGACACCTGGAGCCAGAATACGAGACGGAGAGGGGCTGGGGCCCGGCCACACCACCTGGCCACGCGGCTAGGCCTGGCCCGCGCCAGGGGGTGGTCTGGCCACCCCAGGCACCCCCTCGGCCTCTCTTTCCGCCTATATATTGCCTATGATACGGAAACCCTAAGTACCCAATCAAAAATCCACGAAAGAGTCTATAGCCGCCGTCATCTCCATCCCTAGATCGGGAGGGATCTGAAGCTCTTCCCGGCACCCTGCCGGAGAGGGGAATTCACCCTGGAGGCCTTCTTCATTATCATGCAAGCCTCCGGTGTGATGCGTGAGTAGTTCATCTCTGGACTACGGGTCCATGTAGTAGCTAGATAGCTAGTTCTCCTCCTTTGTGCTTTCATGTTTAGATCTTGTGAGCTCCGTTGATGATCAAGATCATCTATTTGTAATTCTACATGTTGTGTTTGCGGGGATCCGATGGATATTGAGATGCTACTTCAGATTGATTATTGATTCTATCATGTCTCTATTATTTGTGATCTTGCATGCTTTCCGTTGTTAGTAGCTATCTTGGCCAAGTAGATGCTAGCAACTCCAAGAGTTAGTATTTATGCTCGATAGTGGGTTCATGCCTCTGGTAATCTGGGGAAGTGATAGAAATCTCTAAGGTACTAGATGTGTTGTTGCTACTAGGGAGAAAACAACAATCCTTTATTCATAGAACAATCTTATTGTTTACTTTACATGCAATTCGTAATGCAATTATTCGTTGCTTGCAACTTAATGCTGGAGGGGGTTCAAATGATAACCTGAAGGTGGATTATTAGTTATAGATGCAGTTGGATGGCGGTCTATGTATAATGTTGTAATGCCCAATCGAATCTCAAAGGAGTCAAGATGAGTAGTATATGCTTGTATGCTTTCTCGATGTTTGTCAATTGCCCCGCTGTAATTTGTTCACCCAACATGTTATCTATCTTTAGGAGAGCCACCTCTAGTGAACTATGGACCCCGGTCCTTTCTTTTACCATCAATCTACAATCAACTGTACTGCTTTGTGTTTACTTTCTGCAAACTATTACTTTCTTCCACTTGATACGTTTAATCCTTTGTTTTCAGCAAAATCGGTAAGATTGACAACCTAATCGCAAGTTGGGGGCAAAGTTCTGTGGTTGTGTTGTGCAGGTCTCCACGTTGCTACTAGCACCGATAGTGCGCCCTGCCAAGACTCAGCTAGCAACACCTTTGGGGTGTTTCCTTGCTCCTACTGGTTCGATTAAACCTTGGTTTCATACTGAGGGAAAACTTGCTGCTGTGCTCATCATAGCTTTCTCTTGGGGTTCCCCAACGAGCTCGATATATTTTGGGCCATCAACGAGGAGGATCATCAAAACCCTAGTATACACACCCGCTAGAATCAATATGTGCTCCATAGCCATCTCGGCGCCCTTGTAACCTTCGGTTGCTCAATCTATCAAATATAGATAAGCAGGAGTAGGGTTTTCCCTCCGGGGGCCTGTACCTAGGTAAACCTTGTGTCCCCTTTGTGTTTGCCTATTAGCCGACAAAGTTTCTAGCGCGCCGTTCTTCCTAAATCCAAGTCTATCAAGTATGGGCATTGACGTGGTCACCACACGTCAACCTCTATGCACCTGGGAGGTTGAAATCCATGGAGAACCTTCAGATTTGGGGAATTTGGGAGATGGGTTTGAGAGGAGGAGAGAGGGCATCCGCTAGCCATGAACCCTAGCTCAGCACTTCTGTTCTCGGGAGGATAAGGGGTGGTTGGGTCGGGTTAGGACGGGCCACGCAAGCTTAACCCTCTCTAAAGAATAGTTCCTTCGAGAGAGGCATTATGTTCCACAGTATAGCGCCTCTCAAAGTAGCGCTACGTAACCGTGAGTGGGGCCCTGCCAGGGATCGACGACACCACGCTGGCAAGTCGTGTAGCGCCTGCGGAAGGGAGCTACTCTATAGAGCATAGTGTCTTTGTTGCAGGGTCTACATGAAAGGGTTAGATCGGTGAAATTATTTCACTGTAGTTTTATTATTTAAATTTCTTTCATGTCAGGGTCATTAGTGTCCATTCTAATTTCGCTTATAGCCTTGAAGAGAAAGACTGATCGTTGTGCCACTATGGAAGAGAACATCCGGATCTAGCCGATTACAACATTACTACTGGGTGAAATGGCGAAGGGTTCTACCACGAAATTACACAGGGAACCGGGTACTCATGATCCGAGTTTTACTTCTCTTATCATCAAGTTACATACAGTTTCAGAAAAAAAAAGTTTTTTCTTACTATTTATTTGGAACTTTATCAATTTTGCCTAAGCTATACATAGTCTTGATTTTTAGTATTTTAAAATTTGGCACGCACATCTATACATGCATTCTCTACGTGCAAATTTTCATTTCACATTTTTTTACTTTGTTTTACATTAATTTTCGATTTTACTGCTCATGACAGAATTACTCTCACGGCAAAAAAGATGAGAAAATTACTACGTCTTCTAAAATATAAGATGTTTTAACTTTTATGAAGTAAATATATTTAGACAGGTTTTAGTGCGTAGGCTCTGTCCAAATCTACGCCCTAAAAATCGTCCACGTACACTAGTTTCTACAATACCACGAGCAGCTGAGTTCCTGAGGCACGCGACGCAACGCAACGCACCAACGCATCGCGACTTTGGTGTAGGAGGATCCACGCCACCAGATTTGGATCCGACGTTGAAATCGTCGAGATTTTCGTGGGCAGGGAGACAGAGGATCGAAGAAATCAGATGCACGCCGAGGTCGTGGGCTGGTGGCAGTACCGTCGCCGAAATGTTCCTGAGTGGAGAGACACGGCACATGAGCGCATCGACAGGACCAGAGTTAAGTTTACGGAACAGCAGGAGCATATACAGATACAGTGTTCCCTCGCATCGTCGTAGTACGGATTGTGCACAATCCAACGAGCTGTTCGTTCGCATATCCGCCAGGCAGGCCGACACTACTACGGCAGCGTACATGCGCGCAACTGTGCTTCGTCAGGTCTCCATCTCCATGAATCCCGGGCACGAGGACGGCAGGGGAGGGGAGGTGTGCGCATCGTGCCGTGCTAGCGGCCGTCTCGTGGGAACCGGTCATGCCTCGCACATCGCCCCGGTCGACCCGGGCCGGCGCACCCACGGCACGACGCCCGCGACTGCCAGCGTATATGAAAAGGTTCAGTGTGCCTCCACCAATCTTGCCGGATCACTCATGTCAGGAGGTGCGAACAATGTCAAAGCAGATTTTTTTGTAAACAGGGTTTTCCCCGGCCTCTGCATCCTAGGATGCATACAACTCTTTATTGAAAGAAAAAATAGAGGAGTATCTAAAAAAGTCTTACATAAACAAAACTCAGATAATGATGGTACACAGACCAACCATCTAATAAAACAATGGGTCTCACAAGAGAGCGGACTAAAACAACTAGACTCAGTTAATCTATTAGAGTGACACCATGAAGCCTGGCTGAAGAAATCGGAAATAACCGCCACAAGACGGCTGCACCCAGAAACTATGGGTTGGCTCTGATGCTCTGGGAGAAGGAAAACCCAGAGCTGAATCCAATGCGCCGCCATAATGATAACCTGCAAAAAGAAGAAACTCGATCTTGTTAAAAATATAATTATTACGACATTTTCAAATAGACCAACAAATGGCCAAAATCCCAATACGGATTCTCCCTTTGTTCACTTTATCTAATCCATTTAGCCAATTTCTAAACATATTAGTAATATTGGTTGGTGGAGGAAGATTATAAGTACAAAAAACCATACGTCAAATTATTTTTGCGAATGGGCATGAAAGAAATAAATGTTCAATTGCTTCGTCTTCGTTACAAAAGCAACATTTTTTACACCCATTCCAGTTTCGCTTAGCCAGATTATCCTTGGTTAAAAGAACTTTGTTATTAAGAAACCACATGAAAATCTTTATTTTCAGAGAAATTTTGAACTTCCACAAATACATTTTAGGAAAACTTGGATGGTCATTCATAAGGTCTTCATACATAGATTTAACAGAAAGATTCCCATTTTCAGCAAGTTTCCAAATAAACTTGTCTTGCTCGTTTGTTAGGTTTACCTCCATCAATCTCTCACATAAGTGCAGCCATGCAACCCATTTATTTTCATTTAAATTACGCCTAAAGGTAATATGTAATGGATAGTGAGTTAGGATGTCGTGAACCAGAACATGTTTTCTCTGTATAATAGAGTAAAGGGATGGATATTGTTGAGCCAGAGATATCTCTCCTAGCCAAATATCCTCCCAGAATCTGGTGCCTTTCCCATTTCCAATTTTGAAAGAACCTCGGGCAAAGAACTCATCTTTCACTCCCATTAATCCTTTCTAAAACGGTGAATCAGTTGGTTTAACTTTAACTTGCGCTAGTGTTTTATTGACGAGGTACTTATTGTGAAGCAACTCTTGCCACACAGCCTCCTCCGTCAATAACTTATTCAACCATTTACTCAGTAAGCATTTGTTTTTAAGTTCCAGCACCTCAATACCCAAACATGCCTGGTCTTTGGGCCAACATATAATGTTCCACCTAGTTAGCCTATATTTTTTCTTATGCTCATCACTTTGCCAAAAGAATCATGAGCGATAGAAATCTAATCGTTTCCTTACACCTTTCGGTATCTCTAGAAAAGGTAGCATGAACATAGGCATACTAGTTAGAACCGAATTGATTAAGACAAGTATATCCCCGTATGATAGAAGCTTCCCTTGCCAACATCCGAGTTTCCCTTTAAATCTATTTTCTACTGGGTTCCATTCTGAATCGCAAAGTTTCCTATGGTATATACCCCAAGGTATCTAAATGGTAGGGACCCCGACTCGCAGCCAAAAATCTCCCTATAAGTTTGTGCTTGTTCGGCAGCCTTGCCAAAACAGTAAATCTCACTCTTGTGGAAATTAATTTTTAGACTCGATAATTGCTCAAAAATGCAAAAGCTTAGTTTCATAGTAACCACTTTATGGAAATCATGTTCCATGAATAAGATCGTATCATCAACATATTGCAAAATAGACACACCCCTCTACTATATGAGGTATGAGTCATGCAACCTGACCATTCTCTTTTGCCTTGGCAATTAAGATTGCAAGCATATCAGCAATGATATATTAAATAACATTGGGGACAGGGGATCCCCTTGCCTGAGTCCTTTTCTAGTCTAGAAATAATGACCAATGTCATCATAAACTCGAATGGCCACACTTCCATCTCCTACAAAATTATCAATCCACTTACACCATATACAGAGGATCAAAACATTTATACGAAGGACCTGTTGTAAGAAAGGCCACTTGACTTTATCATATGCCTCAATTTTGAAAAGAACCTCATCTAATTTTTTTCTTTGGATCTCATGAATAGTTTCATGTAATACGACGACCCCTTCAAGAATATGTCGTCCAGGCATAAATGTCGTTTGAGTGGGTCGAATAATTTTGTGAGCAATCACAAAAATACGGTTTGTGGCGACCTGAGTAAAGATTTGAAAGCTAACATTAAGTAAATAAATAGGTCTATATTGTTGAATTTGCACCGCATTATCTTTTAGGCAACAGGGTGACAACACTAAAGTTGAGCTTGAACAACGATAAGTTGTCTTTATACAACTGTGCAAATAGATCCATCAAATATTGTATGATGACAACCCAAAAGGTTTGATAGAATTCCGCAGGGAACCCATCCGGACCCGGCGCCTTGTTATGCTCCATCGAGAAAATAGCTTCGTAAACTTCTTGTTCAGAAAACATACTAGCTAAAATCTTGTTTTTCTCTGGTGACACCTGTGGAATGTCATCATTTCTATCTTCCATAAGCGTGTAGCTATTGGGAGTAGGCCCCCCAAATAGGCGCTTATAGTATTCAATAATGAAGACTTTCAAATTGTCATCACCCACAATAGTATCTTCCTCTTGTTCTAGTTGAAAAATCTTCTTGTTCCTATGTTTTCCATTTGCAATAATGTGGAAATATTTAGTGTTATTACCGCCCTCCTGAACATGTTTAAGTTTTGCACGCTGAGCCCATTTAGACTCTTCGTCACGTCTTAGCTTACACATTTGATCATTTGCGGTACGCAAATCCTATCTCTCTCTGGGTTAACAGAGATTTTTAGCCTTTATATCCAAATCATCAATGTTGGACAAAAGTCTCTCCTTTTCTATCTTGTACTTACCACTATGGTCTTTTGCCCACCCGCATAGAAATCTACGTAAATGTCTTATTTTTTGTTGTCATTGCTCTATGGGCGTGTCACCATGTGTCATGGATTCCCATTAGGTAGCCACTAAGTCATAAAAACCTTCATGTCGTAGTCATGAGAGCTCAAACGAGAATCTTGGATTGTTGCCCAAATGGGCTTGTACCCCTGAGTCAATCAAGAGTGGCGTATGATCCGAGCCTGTTTGAGTAAGATCTCTCACCGTTACTACAGGAAACTTTTGTTCCCATTCAATAGTGGATAAGACACGATCGAGTTTTTCATATGTAGGTGAACTCCTACGATTTTCCCAAGTATATTGTCTACCGAAGAGAGCAATCTCTCGTAGGCTTAGACTCTCAATGATCGTATTAAACATAAAAGGCCAGCGCGTGTTAAAATTTTCATTGTTTTTGTCTACCCTTCTTCGTAAAATATTAAAATCGCCCCCAACCAGTATAGGTAAAGTTTCCTTTTCGCAAACGTGTACCAATTCTGCAAGAAACACATGTGTAAAATTATCTTGTGCAGCCCCATAGAAAGGAACCAAAATCCATTGGAAATCATTCTGGCGGTATTTCAAATAAATTTTAACACAAAAGTCTTCCGATTCCACCTTATTAACATGTAGTGTTTCAGTATTGATTCCTACTAAAATGCCTCCTGATCTACCATGGGGTGGTAAGCAGAACCATGCAAAATCCTTCCTCGGTGTTAGATGCTTGAGGAAAGGTACATCGAAATTTGACCGCCTCGTTTCCAACAGAGCAATAAAATCAAGTCTCTATTCCCTAATAGTTCTAGACACAAAAAGGTGTTTTCCTATATCACGGAAACCTTCACTATTCCAAATCATCCTATTTAAAGCCTGCATATTAGAATGTTTTCTTTATCCTAACTCTTGTACCTCTACGTGGGATCGTATACCTTTTTCTTGCGCCCACGCTCCTGAGGAGGATACTTTGCTAGATTATCGGCAAGATTATCTAGCCATGTTACCTCCTCCTCAACCAAGTCATTGCAAAGAGTCGACACTTTAGACACCGCCAAACAAGCTTCACCCATGCTAGTTGTATCTGTTGTTGCAACTCTATGATCAAGTAGAGTTAGAGTTCTATGTAGCTCATAATCTTTTATTAACTTTGCTGCATCATTTTTTTGTAAAGAAGTTTCCCCAAGTGATACCCTTACCAAATTCTCTCTCTATATAATATCAATATTGGAAAAAAGACATGACAGAAAAGGTAGGGTTTACGTTCTTACCTTGAAACTCATCACGATGCTCACCAGATCCGCTGCATGCTCCAGCTATGTGGCGTCAGTATTAGGTTGGGCTCGAACACGATCACTGGACCGTAGCTCCGTGGCCACTGTCTTTGCAATACCTCCAAAAGCAATCACCTCCACCAAAGAGGGTTTCTTCCTATCAATTCTTCCTCCAGTGGACATCGACTCAGCATCCAAGATCCTCTTTTTGTTAATGGGAGTATAGGGTGAACCAATCTTTATCTTAGATGGTGCCACTCCCCCGGTCTCTGCCGTGGTAGAGGAAAAGGCCGAATCAGCCTGTCGCATCGCTCCGGCAGGCAAAAAATGTGCCATGGCAGAGAGGTCATCTTCATCAGCCGCGGCAACAAAATCAGTCGCGCCAACCTGCCGCCACTCCTCGGCAGGCAGATTATTTGCCGCGGTAGGCGACCGTGCCGCAACCTCGTCCACATCGTCCTGCCGCTGCTCCTTGGCCGACAATTCCTGTGTCGCGGCAGGCGGCTATGCCGCGACAGCAATTTCGGCCGCGTTAGCCTGCTGCCCCTCCCCGACAGGTGGTTTCTATGCCGCGGTAGACACCCCAGGCAACGCACCCGCCTCCGCCGCAACAGTGCAATATGGCGAGATAACAAGAGGGAGAACCAATTCCTGATTTTCCACAATAAAGGCACAACAATCAAAAATTAGCATAGAAGTATTGATACATTTCAAATGTATCTATAATTTTTGATGTTCCATGCTTGGTTTTATCCACTTTCTTGTGTTTTGTCCACACTTTGGAGTACTTTTCATATGATTTCTTGGACTAACCTATTAACAAGAGCCACAGTGTCAGATGCCTGTTTTCTGCTGTTTTTGGTTCTAGGAAAGTCATAAATGAATATTCTCGGAATTGGACGGGACAAAAGCCAAAGTGCCTATCTTTCTCGAAGTCATCAGATGCCAGAATACGAGACGAAGAAGGGCTGGGGGCCGTTCACACCACCTGGCCACGCGGCCAGGCCTGGCCCACACCAGGGGTGGTCTGGCCGATCCCAACACCCCCTCGGCCTCTCCTTCCGCCTATAAGATGCCCTCGGGATGAAAACCCTAAGCACCCGATCAAAAATCCACAAAAGAGTCTGTAGCCGCCGTTATGTCTATCCCTAGATCGGGAGGGATCTGAAGCTCTTCTCGGCACCCTTCCGGAGAGGGGAATTCACCTTGGAGGCCTTCTTCATCATCATGCAAGCCTCTGGTGTGATGCGTGAGTAGTTCATCTTTGGAATATGAATCCATGTAGTAGCTAGATAGCTGGTTCTCCTCCTTTGTGCTTTCATGTTTAGATCTTGTGAGCTCCGTTCATGATCAAGATCATCTATTTGTAATTCATACATGTTGTGTTTGCGGGGATCCGATGGATATTGAGATGCTATTTTAGATTGATTATTGATTCTATCATTTCTTTGTTATTTGTGATCTTGCATGCTTTCCGTTGTTAGTAGCTATCTTGGCCAAGTAGATGGTAGCAACTCCAAGAGTTAGTATTTATGCTCGATAGTGGGTTCATGCCTCTGGTAAAATCTGGGGAAGTGACAGAAATCTCTAAGGTCTCTTGCTACTAGGGAGAAAACAACAATCCTTTGTTCATAGAACAATCGTATTGTTTACATTACACGCAATTCGTAAAGCAATAATCTGTTGCTTGCAACTTAATACTGGAGGGGTTCGGATGATAATCTGAAGGTGGATTATTAGTCATAGATGAAGTTGGATGGCGGTCTATGTATAATGTTGTAATGCCCAATCAAGTTCCAAAGGAGTCAAGATGATTAGTATATGCATGTATTGCTTTCTCGATGTTTGTCAATTTCCCCGCTGTAATTTGTTCACCCAGCATGTTATCTATCTTAAGGAGAGCCACCTCTAGTGAACTATGGATCCCGATCCTTTCTTTTACATACAATCTATAAACTGTTTACTGCTTTGTGTTTACTTTCTGCAAACTATTACTTCCTTCCATTCGATACGTTGGGAGACCTACGAGAACTTCCATAGTTTAGTGAATCAGGCGTGGACAAATAAAAACAAGTGCACTACAATGCATGACTTGCATGCGAAGATGTCCTCCCTGTCATCGGATATTACCGGATAGAATTCTGAGGTCAAGTAAGACGTGAGACTCGTGACCTCCTGTCAGAATTGGAGAGGCTCCCTGGAGCTCCGGGGAGAACTGGACCGACCCGGGAGGAAACTAAGGCGACTGAGCTATACCCGTGCGTGTGACGATTAAGAAAGGCATATCGTTCGAAGCACTCATTCTAGGAATCGTTTTTTCTTTACTTGCCGCCTGAATAAGTTATCAAAACAAACCTGCTTGCTTTAATCCTTTGTTTTCAGCAAAACCGGTGAGATTGACAACCTCATCGCAAGTTGGGGACAGAGTTCTGTGGTTGTGTTGTGCAGTTCTCCACATTGCTGCTGGCACCGGTAGTGCGCCCTGCATATGTTCAGCTAGCTACACCTTTGGGGTGTTTCCTTGCTCCTACTGGATTGATAACCTTGGTTTTGTACAGAGGGAAAACTTGCTGCTGTGCTCATCATACCTTCCTCTTGGGGTTCCCCAACGAGCTCGATATATTTTGGGCCATCAAGCATATTTTTTGGCGTCGTTGCCGGGGAGTCAAGGACATCTTCACAAGGGGAGTCCCTCATAACCAATCTCTTTACTTTGTTATTTTTGTTTTTCTTTGTTTCTTTTTGCTTTGTTTGCTTGTTTTGTTATTCAAAAACACACAAAAAAAATAGTTTTAAAGTTTGCTTTCTTATTCAAAAACACAAAAAATGACTACTCTTGAAAACACTAAGTTGTGTGACTTCACTAGCACCAACAACAATGATTTTATGAGCACACCTATTGCTCCACCTATGCCTGAAGATACTTTCTTTGAGATAAAACCTGCTTTGCTCAATCTTGTTATGAGAGAACAATTTTCTGGTATTGGTAATGAAGATGCTGCTGCCCATCTAAATAACTTTGTTAAACTTTGTGAGATGCAAAAGCATAGGGATGTAGATGGTGACATTATTAAGCTGAAATTGTTTCCTTTCTCTTTGAGAGGAAAAGCTAAAGAATGGTTGAATTCCTTAACTAAGAATAGTATTAATTCCTGGACTAAGTGCAAAGATGCTTTCATTGGAAAATACTATCCTCCTGCTAAGATTATATCTATGAGAAGTGAAATAATGAAGTTTAAACAATCTGATAATGAGCATGTTGCTCAAGCTTGGGAAAGAATGAAATCTTTGGTAAAGAATTGTCCCACTCATGGACTGACTACTTGGATGATCATCCAAACTTTTTATGCAGGATTGAACTATTCTTCAAAGAACCTATTGGATTCTGCGGCTGGAGGTACCTTTCTGACCATCACTTTGGGTGCTGCAATAAAACTTCTAGACAATATGATGGTTAATTATTCTGAATGGCATATTGAGAGAGCTCCACAAGGTCGGAAGGTAAATTCTATTGAGGAAACCTCCTCCTTGAGTGATAAAATTGATATTATTATGTCTATACTTGTTAATGGGAAAGCCCATATTGATCCAAATAATGTTCCTTTAGCCTTTTTGGTTGCCTAAGAAGAGCAAGTTGATGTGAACTTCATAAGAAGTAAATTTTTTGGCAATAATGCTTATAGGAACAATTTTGGTAACAACAATTATAAGCCATATCCTCCCATCAATGGTAATGCTTATGGAAATTCCTACAACAATAATAGGAGTGCTCCCTCTGAACTAGAAGTTATGCTTAAAGACTTTATTAGTAAACAAACTGCTTTCAATAAAACTATTGAGGAAAAACTCTCTAATGCTGAAAGAAATATAGCATCTTTGGTTGAAGCTCAATCTTCTTTGAATAAAATGGCTGCTAAACCTGAAACTAATGATAATCCCTTTGTAGCCACTAATGCCATACAAGTAAGAATTGATGAAAATGTTAGACTATTAGCTGAATTACATGCTAAGTGGGAAAGAGAATATGAAATTGCTAGAAACATTAGTGTTTCTACTATTACCACCACTAGTGTTGAGGCTAGTAATAGTTCTACCACTCTAGATGATAATTTTGATTTTGATCTTGTTGGTTGTAATATCTCTGAAGTTATTAAGTTCCTACAAAAGCTTGCTAAAAGTCCTAATGCTAGTGCTATGAACATGGCCTTTACGAAACACATTACTGATGCTCTCATAAAGATTAAAGAAGAAAAGCTGAAACATAAAGCTTCTATTCCTATAAAACAAGAAGATGGTTGGGAACCCATCATTAATATGAAAGTAAATGACTTTGATTTCAAAGCTTTATGTGATCTTGATAGTAGTGTTTCTATTATGCCTAGAAGGATTTATGATATGCTTGATTTGCCTCCACTTGAAGATTGTTATTTGAATGTCCCACTTGATGATAATGCTAAAAAGAAACTCATGGGGAGTCTTAATGATGTTCTTATTATGGTTAACAATGTCTATGTCCCCATTGATTTCTATGTTTTGGATCTTGAATGCAATGTTTCTTGTCCTATTACTTTGGGAAGACCTTTTCTTAGAACTGTTGGTGCCATTATTGATATGAAAGAAGGCACCATTAAATATCAACTCCCACTCAAGAAAGGTATAGAACACTTCCCTAAGAAGAGAGAGAAGATTTCTTTTGCTTCTCCTATGAAAACAAAATTGGGTCTTAATGCTTCTTCATTTGAGAACACTTGATTCTTTCTTGCTTCTTATGCCTAACTTAAAGGCGTTAAAGAAAAGTACTTATTGGAAGATAACCCAAAAGTTTTAGATGAGTCTTGGAAGTTATTACCACTGTAATAACCGCTCCTTATCCTTTTTATTTTGCTTTTTGTGCCAAGAGCAACCTCTAATGAGAGAGAAGTAATGATTGGGAAAGTTGTTCTCCCGAAACAGATTTCTGTGCTTCATCGTAAAAATTCATGTAAAATCTTTGAACATCTTTTTGAGGCGTCAATTTTTGTGCTTCTGACCCAGGTTTTTATCTAACTTTCGTTAGTTCAACACTTTTTGATTTGAGCAACAAAAGATCTTCGAAAAAATTCGTCTTTACCTGTTGGTCTGTTTTGACAGATTTCTGCCATTTTCTGCATTTGCTTCTTGTTGGTTCCTTTTTGAGTTCTTTTGTGGAATTGAGCTTTTTGAGAGAAGTGTTTCAGTATCTAGTGTTATAATGGAAGTTTATTGGTGTTAGAACTGAACCTTAAGACCTATTATCTTGAGTGCACTAATGTTGCTAATAAAGATTGTGTGAAGTTTTGTATGAAGAAAAAATTTCAGGTGTATGGAAGAAATGCGTAATGAGATGAAGGATGGACTAAAGATCAAGCTTGGGGATGCCACACGTGTCACCCCAAGAAATATCCAAGAAGTACAAGCATCAAAGCTTGGGGATGTGATGTCTACGCACTTCTATTCTTGTAGACAGTTGTTGGGCCTCCAAGTGCAGATGTTTGTAGAACAACATCAAGTTTTCCCTCAAGTGGATTACCCAAGGTTTATCGAACTCAGGAAGGAAGTGGTCAAAGGTATTCCCTCTCAAGCAACCCTGCAATCAAGATACAAGAGGTCTCTTGTGTCCCCAACACACCCAATACACTTGTCAGGTGTATAGGTGCACTAGTTCAGCGAAGAGATAGTAAAATACAAGTGGTATGGATAATTATAAGTGGTAACGGTGATAGAGAATAGCTTGATGGCGTGGAAAAGACTAAAGGCAAACTGAAATAAAGATGGAAGCAAGCAAACATGTAACAGATCTAGTTGCAAACGGTGTATCAATGCTAAGAAACAAGGCCTAAGGATCATACTTTCACTAGTGAACACTCTCACATAAATATATTCTTCTTTATGATACTACTCTTAACTACTCTCCGGTTGGACACTCTAATCGTTGGTAGGGCTATAACAACACTCCTCAAAGTAAGCCTTTCCCATCCATAAAACCCCACACTATCACCTTGAGTACTAGATGAGTCCAACAAACACCACAATTACATAAAGACATCCACCTCCAAATATAACTCACACCATGTTGACTTGGCGCATGCTCACACCATGTTATGACTATCACAAGTCACCATAGCCTTTATGATCCTTTAGTTTTCAACTTGTAGTATCACTTTATGCTTTGATCAATGATGTTTTGTCGCTCTGCATGATTATGGCCATTATTGCTCTCTTAGTTTGTCGCCCCCAGTCTTTTGCTAGCCTCCACAACCAAGTATGAGTTACACTCATGCATCTAACTCCTTAAACCAAGTTATTCCAAAGAGTCCACCATACCTACCTATTAGCATATGCTATTCCAAGTATATTCATGCTTTTGTTTACCTTCCGAATTAAACTTGTTATGAGAAAACTAGTGATTAAAGCTCTCACGAACTTGATGGCACACTTTACTTTTTTGCATCTAATAAACTTGAACCATTGGGTCCTTCTTTGTTGCGTATATGCTTGCGCTTTATAAGTTGAAGTTAGCAGAACCATGTATCATGGTGAACGCCTTCAACATTGCACTTGTACTTTGTACCCCGTTGATATCATGTTCTTTTGCTTATGGATCCTGGCGGTGTGAAATAAAAGTGGAACTTGTAAGATCATGGAGTTTGTATGTGTGTTAGAGAAACGCCTGGGCCGCTAGCCTAAGCCATGCCTAATCATGGTGGAAACTTGCAGCATCACCATAATGAGCACTCTATGAAGCATCCTCAATAAAAACCTATGCAAATAGCAAATAAAAAGATCACTGAGATGCTCATTGTCTGCTTGCCTTGTCATTTTGATTATGGGATAGCTCTTGTATCATGTGCAAGGGGTAACCCGTTGGCGGTTCTTTATGATACACATGTACTTACAATGATAAGAGCTTACTTGTGACTAAAGTTGAGTAGCATGAGGTTCAGTCTTAATAAGTAAGGGGCATGAGATTTCGGTTTATAACTTGTCAAGCATATCCTCTTAGTTGTGTCACTTTAACCTTAATCACCTTAAAGATGCTTATGATAGGGGCAATGAGAGCTGAAAGCTATAAGTACCATAATTTTTGGAAGCTCTTTATGAGACTTGAATCCCTACTTCCTTCTATGAAGGCCTTTCTTCCACCATTATATATTGAGTCTCCACCTTCTACCTTTATGCACTTACTTTCAAAGCATAGTGGCCATTCTTAGTTCTATGTGCATTGTCCCAAGACTAGTTGATTGATGCATATCTTGATATTGCTTGTTTTAAACTATTTGTATCTAGTCACTCTTATGAACTTTGAAGGTGTCCTATGCAATTATATTTGCTACTCTATGAGGGACAAGCTGAATACTATTATGCTATGTTTTCTTTATGTGAAACAAACAAACGTCTTGCAAAGCATTGTTATTCATGAATCTTTTGTTTATGCCTTTTCATGTTGCATCATAGTTTCTTTGTCTTATTGCTAGAACTTTGTCTTTCATGTTATAATTGAAGTACTATGATCCCAGCTTTGAATGTTTTACAAATACTTTGATCAAGTCTTTGCTGGTGCATGTCACCTCAAAAATTATTTTTTCTTTTTATCACTTACCTACTCGAGGACGAGCAGGAGTTAAGCTTAGGGATGTTGATACATTGCAAATGTATCTATAATTTTTGATGTTCCATGCTTGGTTTTATCCACTTTCTTGTGTTTTGTCCACACTTTGGAGTACTTTTCATATGATTTCTTGGACTAACCTATTAACAAGAGCCACAGTGCCAGCTGCCTGTTTTCTGCTGTTTTTGGTTCCAGGAAAGTCAGAAAATGAATATTCTCGGAATTGGACGGGACAAAAGCCAAAGTGCCTATTTTTCCGGAACTCATCAAATGCCAGAATACGAGACGGAGAAGGGCTGGGGGCCAGCCACACCACCTGGCCGCGTGGCCAGGCCTGGCCCGCGCCAGGGGGTGGTCTGGCCGACCCCAGCACCCCCTCGGCCTCTCCTTCCGCCTATAAGATGCCCTCGGGACGAAAAGCCTAACCACCCGATCAAAAATCCATGAAAGAGTCTATAGCCGCCGTCATCTCCATCCCTAGACCGGGAGGGATCTGAAGCCCTTCTCGGCACCCTGCCGGAGAAGGGGATTCACCCTGGAGGCCTTCTTCATCATCATGCAAGCCTCCAGTGTGATGCGTGAGTAGTTCATCTTTGGACTACGGATCCATGTAGTAGCTAGATGGCTGGTTCTCCTCCTTTGTGCTTTCATGTTTAGATCTTGTGAGATCCGTTCATGATCAAGATCATCTATTTGTAATTCATACATGTTGTGTTTGCGGGCATCCGATGGATATTGAGATACTATTTCAGATTGATTATTGATTATATCATGTCTTTGTTATTTGTGATCTTGCATGCTTTCCGTTGTTAGTAGCTATCTTGGCCAAGTAGATGCTAGCAACTCCAAGAGTTAGTATTTATGCTCGATAGTGGGTTCATTCCTCTGGTAATCTGGGGAAGTGACAGAAATCTCTAAGGTACTAGATGTGCTGTTGCTACTAGGGAGAAAACAACAATCCTTTATTCATAGAACAATCGTATTTTTTACTTTACACGCAATTCGTAAAGCAATAATCCGTTGCTTGCAACTTAATACTAGAGGGGGTTCGGATGATAACCTGAAGGTGGATTATTAGTCATAGATGCAGTTGGATGGCGGTCTATGTATAATGTTGTAATGCCCAATCAAGTTCCAAAGGAGTCAAGATGATTAGTATATGCATGTATTGCTTTCTCTATGTTTGTCAATTGCCCCGCTGTAATTTGTTCACCCAGCATGTTATCTATCTTAAGAAGAGCCACCTCTAGTGAACTATGGATCCCAGTCCTTTCTTTTACATACAATCTATAAACTGTTTACTACTTTGTGTTTATTTTCTGCAAACTATTACTTCCTTCCATTCGATACGTTTAATCCTTTGTTTTTAGCAAAACCGGTGAGATTGACAGCCTCATCGCAAGTTGGGGATAGAGTTCTGTGGTTGTGTTGTGTAGGTCTCCACGTTGCTGCTAGCACCGGTAGTGCGCCCTGCCAACCTTCAGGTAGCTACACCTTTGGGGTGTTTCTTTGCTCCTACTGGATTGATAACCTTGGTTTCGTACTGAGGGAAAACTTGCTGATGTGCTCATCATAGCTTCCTCTTGGGGTTCCCCAACAAGCTCGATATATTTTGGGCCATCAAGTATTACAAGAATTTATGTTTTCAACAATTTTATCATAAGTTTGTGGTACCTCCTTCATCTGAAGTTCAAAAGAACCGATATTAACACCAGGAGAGGATAGAAACATTGCCATCTGAACCCCACCTGACGGTGCATGCTTCCCACTATCCTACTGAGCATCATTTGTTTCCTTAGAATTTTGATATGAACTTCTATCTTCCTCCAAATTGCTTGTGTCATCCTTCTTTCCTCCATCTGTCCCATCATCCCCATCCTTTCCTATATGTGACATCGAAGATTCCCCAGCCCCATGAGCCGAAGCATCCTCCACCAAGAATTTCAGTCTATAAACCCCTCTCTTAATCCAAATATCAAGATAGGGTGGAATAAAATCTGGATCTACACAATACACTAAAATCCTGACAATGCCTTTCTGCCTAGTAAAAGACATATCCACACTCTTGGTTTTTCCCAAAAGAGACCCGAGTCCCCATAAAGAAAGTCTGCCCTAACATCTTTGGGCACTCCCTCAATCTGCACGAATGCCTCTGGTAGCATCAACATTGGTTCATCAACCACACCCCATTCATCAAACTTCAGATAAATAGGAGTGCCAGGAATTTGATACTGTTTGAGTGATTTCATTCTTTGAACCTCATCCTTTGTAGGGAATTTTACTTCGAACAAATTAGGATGGAACTCAATGACTTCCCAAATGTAACTAGGTGATGACACAAGCCGCTTTAAAATTTCAATTACCTAAGCCACCATCAAAGAACCTCCTTTGACCAGAACTTTGCCAACTCTTGAGTTCTCAACTCTAGGTCTGTAAGTTTCAGTTGTAGGAAGCTCCAGAAAAGTTAGCAAGCAGCAAAGGGAATGAGGATGTGATATGCTGAGGAGATTCATAGTTGTCACATATAATCACCGTACAATCCTAATGAAAATGTCCAGCTTGATTACACCTAAAACAACGAAGTTTGTCATTCTTTTTATATTTTTTGCAGGCCCATTACCGTCCACCTCCATATCACTGCTTTGGTTGGGCGCGGTTGATCTGCCAACAGTTGGTGTAGTGGCAATCGAAGAGCTCATGACGGCATGCCTAGGCACCACGGTAGGCCGATTTTGATTCATGGCAGGCTGCCTGGCAGCCACTACAGACCAAGTCTGTGCCGCGGCTGGATTCCCTGCCGTCACAGGCTGCTGGTTTGTAGCAGCTGAAAGAACATTTCATGGTTCCCAGTGTTTTGTGTGTTAGATAACAATACCGTGGAGTTTCTCATCTGTCCTAAGTGTTGCAGGAAAGAGTTTTTGGTGTTTGGGGGCCGGATTATCTGCCCCCATCAAGGGCCAGATAATCCGGCCTGACCATCTTGGCCAGGGCTAGTCGCGTGTGAGCTTCTGTCTGGGGGCGGATTTTCCCCCGGACAGTCTGGAGCTAGGGAGGATTTCCCCCCAGCCAGATAATCCGGCCTTCCTCTAGGGACGGATAATCTGACCCCCAGGGAAAAACACCAAGGGAGCATCGGCGCGAGCTTCTGTCTGGGGGCAGATTTCCCCCCAGACAATCCATTGCTGGGGTGGATTTTCCCCCAGCCGGATAATCCAGCCCTCCTCTAGGCCTGGATAATCTGGTCCTCAGGAGAAGATGCCAAGGACCGCCCGACACGAGCTTCTGTTCGGGGGCAAATTTCCCCCGGATAATCCGAGTCTGGGGCAGAGTATTCCCATGAGGTGGCCTCTTGTGAAGATGAATATGTTGATTACAAGCTTGACGAGATGGACTTCATCTTTCATGAGTTGGCCTCCCATGAAGATGAATCTGTTGATTACAAGCTGGATGTGATGGACTTCATCTTTCATGAGCTGACTGATGCAATGTTCAATAGGCTCTCCATCCCGTATGTGTCTTATATCATGATGCTGATCAAGCACTTGCTACCCGATCGAGAGTTCAACATTGATATTGTGCATAAGGCCAAGAGATTTACAACAAGGCACGGAAGATCTCTCATCCATCTGCTTCTGACAGCTTTATGAGGGATGCCCGTGCCAGTGCTCGTAGGGCTCCAGTGCCCCCTATTTCTCGTGAAGTGAAGCAGCTGAACTGGTTATAGCGGAACATTCTGTGCATGGGCGTGGACACTCGTAAGGGGCAGTATGTGGCGTATAAGCAGCACCACGAGATGTCCCATACTCAACAGCTTATTCTCCACCATGTGTCTAGGGCTTTCGGTGCTCCTTTTGCCCCTATAGCTCCCACACCTTATGCTTAGTGGAATTCTTCGTCCGGTCTCAACTATGGGGAGCTTGAGCGCCACATGTTCCCGACTCCGGCCACTGCTGATGAGGAAGGTGAAGACACCGAGGAAGTTGATGATGAAGACAAGGATGAGGACGGAAAAGACGATGATGACTATGAGTGATCCTCTGGGGCGCTACCATCGCTCTTCTCTCTTTTTGGCATTTCGATGCCAAAGGGGGAGAAGTAGTTCTATTAGGACTTCGCGGATTTGCATGGGTCGGGCACAAGCTTTTGCACTTTTTCGTTTCGGTCTTTATCTTGCTTGTGCCCATTTAGCGTTGAACTTTCTCTTGTGATTTGCTTTGTATGAGACTATGTGCATGTGCGGCTCTGGATTTATCACGTGGATTACTCCTATAGATTCATCTACCATATTCTATCATATTGTCCATACTGGATATCTATCTCGAGGAAGGCGTTTATAATGGTTATCACATTGGGTATTCTTACTATCTTAAGGACGCCTCTCTCTCTCTCTCTTGGTGGTATGGTTATTTTGTTTATGTTCCAATGAAATAGACTTGTACCTATTTGTGTGCATTTGTATTCAAATGAATTTTTTTGTATGCACACATTGAGCGGGAGTCTCTTTCATGTGTTTATTGATGTTGTCTATTTGAGCTATCTTGCAAATCCTAGTATTGTCATCTAACACCAAAAAGGGGGATATTGAAAGAACATTTCATGGTTCCATGTGTTTTGTGTGTTAGATAATGATACGTTGCAAGCGTATTTATAATTTTTGATGTTCCATGCTTGGTTTGATCTACTTTCTTATGTTTTGTCCATACTTTGGAGTACTTTCTATACACTTTCTTGGACTAAACTATTAACAAGAGCCACAGTGCCAGCTGCCTGTTTTCTGCTGTTTTTGGTTCTAGGAAATTCAGAAAATGAATATTCTTGGAATTGGACGGGACAAAAGCCAAAGTCAGTTTTTCACCAAGGGACACACGGAGATAGAATACGAGACGGAGAGGGGCCAGAGGGCTGCCACACCACCTAGTCGTGCGGCCAGGCCTGACCCGCACCAGGGGGTGGTGTGGCCGCCTCGGGCACCCCCTCGGCCTCCCCTTTTGCCTATAAGATGCCTCCGATACAAAAACCCTAAGTACCCGATCAAAATTCCACGAAAGAGTCTGTAGCCGCTGTCATCTCCATCCCTAGATCGGGAGGGATCTGAAGCTCTTCCCGGCACCCTGCCGGAGGGGAGAATTCACCCTGGAGGCCTTCTTCATCACCATGCAAGCCTCCGGTGTGATGCGTGAGTAGTTCATCCTTGGACTACGGGTCCATGTAGTAGCTAGATGGCTGGTTCTTCTCCTTTGTGCTATCATGTTTAGATCTTGTGAGCTCCATTCATGATCAAGATCATCTATTTGTAATTCTACATGTTGTGTTTGCGGGGATCCGATGGATATTGAGATGCTATTTCATATTGATTATTGATTCTATCATGTCTTTGTTATTTGTGATCTTGCATGCTTTTCGTTGTTAGTAGCTATCTTGGCCAAGTAGATGCTCGCAACTCCAAGAGTTAGTATTTATGCTCGATAGTGGGTTCATGCCTCTAGTAATCTGGGGAAGTGACAGAAATCTCTAAGGTACTAGATGTGTTGTTGCTACTAGGGAGAAAACAACAATCATTTGTTCATAGAACAATCGTATTGTTTACTTTACACGCAATGCATAATTCAATTATCTGTTGCTTGCAACTTAATACTGGAGGGGGTTCGGATGATAACCTGAAGGTGGATTATTATTCATAGATGCAATTGGATTACAGTCTATGTATAATGTTGTAATGCCCAATCAAATCTCAAAGGAGTCAAGATGTTTAGTATATGCATGTATGCTTTCTCGATGTTTGTCAATTGCCCCGCTGTAATTTGTTCACCCAACATGTTATCTATCTTAAGGAGAACCACCACTAGTGAACTATGGACCCCGGTCCTTTCTTTTATCATCAATCTACAATCAACTGTTTACTACTTTCTATTTACTTTCTGCAAACTATTACTTTCTTCCACACAATACATTTAATCCTTTATTTTCAGCAAAACCGGTGAGATGGACAACCTCACTAAAGTTGGGGGCAATGTTCTATGGTTGTCTTGTGCAGGTTTCCACGTTGTTGCTGGCGCTGGTAGTGCCCTACCAAAGTCTAGCTAGCAACACCTTTGAGGTGTTTCCTTGCTCCTACTATATTGATAACCTTGGTTTCATAACTGATGGAAAACTTACTGTTGTGCTCATCATACCTTCCTCTTGGGGTTCCCCAACGAGCTCGTTAATACACGAGTCAACAAGTATATTTTCTGGCGCCGTTGCCGGGGAGTTAAGGACATCTTCACAAGGGGAGTCCCTCATAACCAATCTATTTACTTTGTTATTTTTGTTTTGCTTAGTTTATTTCTGCTTTGTTTGCTTATTTCTTTTTATCAAAAATACAAAAAATTAGTTCCTACTATAGTGGTTATTTTTGTTGGTCTATTATTGTCTTGCTTTATCACGCTTTCTATCAATGATTGGTTTCTTTGAAACTGAATCTTATTGGCAAGGTGGGTTCACGGAAGAACAAAAATATCATTATAAGGAACACCGCCTGTCACAAAAAGGGAAACACTTATGGGAACAAATTAATAAATTGGATACCATTGCTAGAAATGTGTGCTCTACTTATGATGTTACTTATTGCTTTGATAAATCTTGTTGTTGTAGGAGGTATAAACACCTCCCTTTTCAATGTGAGTATAATGATAATGTAACCATATCTTCTTATGTTAAGGGAAATTATGACTTTTATGATGTGGAACAAATGGAAGAATTTATTGCTTGGAAGGGTGCATTCGAACTTCCTTATTTGATTGAAAATACTGATGATGCACCTTATAAATATGAGGTTTATGATATACTTAAATTTTTCTTTGATAATTACAAGGAAGAAAATGGCTATATTCTTGAATATCTTAATAGATGCTCTCCACCAATGGAAGAGACTAATGCCTTGCAGGAGTCTATGGAAGAAGAAAATGCTGAAATTGGAAGCTCATTGGATGAAAAAGAGGAGGAGAGTGATGATCTAGAGGAGGAAGAATGGATCTACCCATGCCTACCTTCTAATGAGGGTAACTCTTTACCCCTTACATTATTTGATTGTCCTCCATGCTTACTAAAGGAGGATGGATGTTATGTTCCTGTGGATTCTTTTGAAAATATTTATAACAAATCTCTAGATGATGGTCCTATATTGGTTGATAATATTAATTGTACTACTATTGAAAATGAATTGATCAGTCATCTTGTTATAAAATTGTTAAAAGTGGGTATGAAGGTTTAATCCCACTATTTTTGATCTTGATAAAAATAATGTGTTTGTAGATCATGAAAAGCATGCTTTATGTGATAGTTATATTATTGAGTTTATTCATGAGGCTACTGAAAATTATCATGAGAGAGTAAAATATGGTTGTAAAAGTTTTCATGGTACTGAAACACCTCTCTATGTGCAGAAAGTTTTGTAGTTACTCTCGTTTTATCTTCCTATGTCTGTCACTTTGTTCTTTGGGAATTTATTGCATACAAGATTCCTATGCATAGGAAGTGGGTTAGACTTAAATGTGTTTTTAATTTGCTTCTTGATGCTCTCTTTTACTTCAATTCATATTTATTATGTGAGCATCTTTTCAAACTATTATGCCTAACTTAAAGGCGTTAAAGAAAAGTACTTATTGGAAGATAACCCAAAAGTTTTAGATGAGTCTTGGAAGTTATTACCTCTGTAATAACCGCTCCTTATCCTTTTTATTTGCTTTTTGTGCCAAGAGTAACCTCTAATGAGAGAGAAGTAATGCTTGGGAAAGTTGCTGTCCCGAAACAGATTTTTGTGCTTCACCATAAAAATTCGTGTAAAATCTCTGTATGTCGTTTTGAGGCGTGAATTTTTGTGCTTCTGTCCCAGGTTGTTATCTAACTTTTGTTAGTTCAACACTTTTCGATTTGAGCAACAGAAGGTCTTCGAAAAATTTCATCTTTACCTGCTGGTCTGTTTTGACAAATTTCTGCCATTATTTGTATTTGCTTCTTGTTGGTTCCTTTTTGAGTTCTTTTGGGGAATTGAGCTTTTTGAGGGAAGTGCTACAGTAGCTTATGTTTAATGGAAGTTTTATTGGTGTTGAAACTGAACCCAAAGACTTATTATCTTGAGTGCACTAATGTTGCTAATAAAGATTGTGTGAAGTTTTGTATGAAGGAAAAATTGCAGGTGTATGGAGAGAATGATGTAATGAGATGAAGAATAGACTAAAGATCAAGCTTGGGGATGCCACCCCTTGTAACCCCAAGAAATATTCAAGACGTACAGGCGTCAAAGCTTGGGGATGCCCAAGGCATCCCCTTCTTCATCAATAAAAATCTCAGGTTTCTTCCAAACACTTCATTTTTATTGTTTCATGCATAGTTGTGTTGTTCTTGGAGCGTCTTCTTTTTCGTTTTTGTTTTGGTTTTTTGTTTGCTTGGTTTGCTTAGTTTGCTGAATAAATTGGTTAGACCCCCTCTTTCATACATTGGTTTTCAAATAGTTTGGTTTGGATTGGAAAAGAGTAGGAAAGTTCATGCTTAAGTGGTAAAGAGAGCTTGTTTTTGACTATGGCCTATGCTTTGTCATGCCATGCTTGATACTGTTTTGGCTTTATGATTAGTATTCTTTGTTGTAGCATGACTTGTTATAAACAATTGAGATTGCTTAATGTTCCTTTGAAGAATCATGCGTTGTTTTAGCATATGAAAGCATAGTATTGTGGTATTCTCCTTTGATACTTTATTTGGGTTGACTTGGCGCATGCTCACACCATGTTATGACTATCACAAGTCACCATAGCCTTTATGATCCTTTAGTTTTCAACTTGTAGTATCACTTTATGCTTTGATCAATGATGTTTTGTCGCTCTGCATGATTATGGCCATTATTGCTCTCTTAGTTTGTCGCTCCCAGTCTTTTGCTAGCCTCCACAACCTAGTATGAGTTCTACTCATGCATCCAACTCCTTAAACCAAGTTATTCCAAAGAGTCCACCATACCTACCTATTAGCATATGCTATTTCAAGTATATTCATGTTTTTATCTACCTTCCAAATTAAAATTGTTATGAGAAAACTAGTGATTAAAGCTCTCACGAACTTGATGGCACACTTTACTTTTCTTGCCCTTAATAAACTTGAACCATTGTGTCGTCTATGGTGTATATGCTTGCACTTATATGTTGGGGATTAGCAGAACCATGTTGTCATGGGGAACACTTTCAACATTGCACTTGTACTTTGTACCTAGTTGATATCATGCTCTTTTGTCTATGGATGTCGTCGGTGTGAAATGAAAGGGGAGCTTGTAAGTCCATGGATTTATGTATGTGTGTTAGAGAAACGCCCGGGCTGCTGGTCTAATCCATGCCATCATGGTGGAAACCTGCAGCGTAACCATAATGAGATGTCTATGAAGCATTCTTCTTATAAAAAAGAGTCAGATATTGAGAAAAAAGAGAAAAAAGATATATGAGAAAAGAGGAAAGAGAGAAAAAAACACCATTTTCCCATGGTAAATAAGAAGATTGCTAAGATGCTCGTTGTCTGCTTGCCTTGTCATTTTGATATGGGGATTCTTCCGTATCATCGGGCAAGGGGTACCCCGCTGGCAGTTCTCTATGATACACATGTACTTACTATGACAAGAACTTATCGGTAACTAAACTTGAGTAGCATGAGGAGCGGCCCTCGTATTCAAGGGACATGAGATTTCCAACTTATACTTCATCAAGCATATACTCCATACTTTGTTCACTTTAACCTTAATCACTTCAAGATGCTTATGATAGGGGCAATGAGATCTGAAAGCTAAGAAGTACCATAATTTTTGGAAGCTCTTTATTAAACTTGAATCCCTACTTCCTTCTATGAAGGCCCTTCTTTTACTTTTATGTTGAGTCTCCACCTTCTATCTTTATGCACCTACTTTGAGAGCATAGTGGCCATTCTTAGTTCTACGTGCATTGTCCCAAGACTTGTTGATTGATGCATAACTTTGATATTGCTTGTTTTAAACTATTTGTATCTAGTCACTCTTATGAACTTTGAAGGTGTTCTATGCATTTATGTTTGCTACTCTATGAGGGGCAAGCTGAATACCACTGTGCTATGTTTTCTTTATGTGAAACAAACAAACGTCTTGCAAAGCATTGTTATTCATGAATCTTTTGTTTGTGCCTTTTTATGTTGCAACAATAGTTGCTTGGTCTTATTGTTAGAACTTTGTCTTTCATGTTATGATTGAAGTACTATGATCCCAGCTATCAATATTTTACAAATACTTTGATCAAGTTTATGATGGTGCATGTCACCTCAAAAATTATTCTTTCTTTTTATCACTTACCTACTCGAGGACGAGCAGCAGTTAAGCTTGGGGATGTTGATACGTTGCAAACGTATCTATAATTTTTGATGGTCCATGCTTGGTTTTATCTACTTTCTTATGTTTTGTCCACACTTTGGAGTACTTTCTATACACTTTCTTGGATAACCTATTAACAAGAGCCACAGTGCCAGCTGCCTGTTTTCCGTTGTTTTTGGTTCCAGGGAAGTCAGAAAATGAATATTCTCGGAATTGGACGGGACAAAAGCCAAAGTCAGTTTTTGATTCCAGAGGGCCACCACACCACTGGCCGCGCGGCCAGGCCTGGCCCGCTCCAGGGGGTGGTGTGGCCGCCTCGGGCACCCCCTCGGCCTCCCCTTTCGCCTATAAGATGCCTCTGATACAGAAACCCTAAGTACCCGATCAAAATTCCACGAAAGAGTCTGTAGCCGCCGTCATATCCATCCCTAGATTGGGAGGGATCCGAAGCTCTTCTCGCACCCTGCCAGAGGGGAGAATTCACCCTGGAGGCCTTCTTCATCACCATTCAAGCCTCTGGTGTGATGCGTGAGTAGTTCATCCTTGGACTACAGGTCCATGTAGTAGCTAGATGGTTGGTTCTTCTCCTTTGTGCTATCATGTTTAGATCTTGTGAGCTCCATTTATGATCAAGATCATCTATTTGTAATTCTACATGTTGTGTTTGTGGGGATCCGATGGATATTGAGATGCTATTTCATATTGATTATTGATTCTATCATGTCTTTGTTATTTGTGATCTTGCATGCTTTCCGTTGTTAGTAGCTATCTTGGGCAAGTAGATGCTAGAAACTCCAAGAGTTAGTATTTATGCTCAATAGTGGGTTCATGTCTCTAGTAATCTGGGGAAGTGACAGAAATCTCTAAGGTACTAGATGTGGTGTTGCTACTAGAGAGAAAACATCAATCCTTTGTTCATAGAACAATCATATTGTTTACTTTACACACTTTTCTTAATGCAATTATCTTTTGCTTTCAACTGAATACTGGAGGGGGTTCGGATGATAACCTGAAGGTGGATTATTAGTCATAGATGCAGTTGGATTACTGTCTATGTATAATGTTGTAATGCCCAATCAAATCTCAAAGGAGTCAAGATGTTTAGTATATGCATGTATGCTTTCTCGATGTTTGTCAATTGCCCTGCTGTAATTTGTTCACCCAACATGTCATCTATCTTAAGGAGAACCACCACTAGTGAACTATGGACCCCGGTCCTTTCTTTTATCATCAATCTACAATCAACTGTTTACTACTTTCTGTTTACTTTTTGCAAACTATTACTTTCTTCCACACAATACGTTTAATCCTTTTTTCTAGCAAAACCGGTGAGATTGACAACCTCATTGTAAGTTGGGGGCAAAGTTCGGTGGTTGTGTTGTGCAGTTTTCCACGTTGTTGCTGGCGCCGGTAGTGCGCCCTGCCAAAGTCCAGCTAGCAACACCTTTGAGGTGTTTCCTTGCTCCTACTGGATTGATAACCTTGGTTTCATAACTGAGGGAAAACTTACTGCTGTGCTCATCATACCTTCCTCTCGGAGTTCCCCAACGAGCTCGTTAATACACGAGTCACCAGATAACAATACCGTGGAGTTTCTCATGTGTGCTAAGTGTTGCAGGAAAGATTTTTTAGTGTTTGGGGCCGTATTATCCGCCCCATCAAGGGCCGAATTATCTGGCCTAACCATCTTGGCCAGGGCTGGTCGTGTGTGAGCTTCTGTCTGGGGGCAGATTTTCCCCCGGACAGTCCGGAGCTGGGGTGGATTTTCCCCCTAGCTGGATAATCTGTCCTTCTTCTAGGGCCGGATAATCCGCCCCCAGGGAAAATGGCCAAGGGAGCATCGGCGCTAGCTTATGTCTCGGGGCAGATTTTCCCCCGGACAATCCGTTGCTGGGGCGGATTTTTCCCCTAGCCGGATAATCCGGCCCCCCTCTTGGGCCGGATAATCTGGTTCCTAGGAGAAGATGCCAAGGACCGCCCGACGCGAGCTTCTATTCGGGGGTGGATTTCCCCCCGGATAATCTGAGTCTGCTGCAGAGTATTCCCCAGGCCGGATAATCCGGCCCTCACTTGGGCCGAATAATCCGGCCCCAAATGTCTCCAATGGCTCCGTCTGGACAGGGAGTATAAAAACCCCATCCACCCCTCCTATCAGATCTCTTGATTCGCTCGAAAAAGTTCAGACCTGTTGCAAAAGCTCTCTCCCAAGATCTCCCACTTCAACCACCCGAAGGCTTCGATCTTTTGGGAAATTGAAGGAGGAGACATCATTCGTCGTCATCTCGAATCAAGCGCTTCAACTCCTATCCATTCACTTGGAGAATCTCCGATCTAGTATTCTTGTTAATATCTAGATCTAGTGTTAGTCATTGATAACATTTGTTCTTGTGGCAGCTTGTTGTCATTACGGGAGCCTTCAATTTGATTGTGGAGTTGTGCCCCGCTAGTTGTGTAAAGGTGCCGGTTCCCGCCTCGAAGGGTTCTAATAGTGGAAAGGTGGATCAGGCCTTTGGTGGCGAGATCCATCGGAGAACAGGGTGAGGCCTATTGTGGCGTGGTGGTCTTAGTACCGCTCACCCCTCCAACGTAGATGTACTTACCTTAACAAGGAAGGAACTGTGGTAAAACAAATATTGTGTCTCCGTGTGCTCCACTACGGTTTCCTCGTTCCTTACTCTACCCGCCTTTAGTTGCTAGTAGTTAGGTTTGCATATAGGGAAATTCTATATAGTCGTATATCTAGAGAATTTACCTTTTGTGTCAAGCCTAAAATTGAAAAGGCATTGAAATTTGAAGTATCACCTATTCACCCCCCCTCTAGGTACCCATACGATCCATTTCAGCAGCACTAGGCTATCCCGTACACATCTGACCAACAACCATGCCTTGGGAACACGCCCATCACCCACATGGGAGATCAACGCCGGTTGTTGAGGCAGGGCAATGGCATCGCTTTGAGCCGCAGCAGCAACCGCATCCACCACCTACTTGAGGATGCTTTGGTCGAGTGCCCCATTAGACAAATTGCCTAGCTGAGACACATTGTTCCCGTTGTTGTGGTTTCTGTTCACATCTGTTCCAAAATTGGTTCCGCCACCAGACTTCCCCCATTCCAAGATAGACCTCCTCCACGTGTAGCTCTAAACTCATACCGTCTCATGTTCTGATAGCCCACAACGTTGGTGTTTGAATTGTTTTGAGGGAACCCAGATCCACCATGGAATCCTTCATCTCCATGGAAATTATTCCTCGAGAAACCATCGAACTGATTTCCATCGTACCACTGAAAATCTCTACCTCCGGCGCCACTACCTTCGCCGTGGAAGAAATTCCTACCACTACTGTAGTTGTCGCGTCCCCGACCTTGGAAACGACGACCGCCACCGAGGCCGTTCCTTCTCCCAGCGCCGCCACCGCCTCCTCCGCCATGGCTCATCTCGCACGGCGGCTGCCTCCCAGATAGGGTTTCAGCTGTCGTGTTGACGAGTGTATGACGGAAAAGAATACCGACCCCAAAGTTAACATCCGCAGGTATCTTTACCTTGAATCACAAATTGGGTTTAGGCCCGGGTTCAGTATTGATCCTATTAAACTGGTATGGTACATAGTTGCAGACCCGATCCTGCAAAGGAATAGGGCCAACAAATCGGGCACCGACCCACGCCTGTCTAGGGCCCAAATACCTAAGATTCAAAAACGGATCAATAGATCTCGCCTTGGCATAATATGAAGACGGTGGACTAGCCCTCTTCGATTGTCGTAGTCGGCAGACCAGCGTCCATCCATCCTCATCCTCATCGGACTTACCACTAAGAAATACAAAAGCATCCAATGGTGGCCTTCTGAGAGATCTTAGGGAACGAGAAACCTTCTTTGCAGAAACAGTTCTATTGCCATCAATAGAGACCGAACGTACCTACGATGATACCGGCGAGACCCATAGCTGCATCGCAGCAAGCCTCTGTTGGCGTCGAAGATTCAAATGCTTCGCCATCCTAGCCGAGAACACTGATCCATCCTTCTCCTCCAACAAACGGAGATAACAAGTGGAGTGGACCTCCCGATCCAAAGAGTTGACCTCGTCTGTCGTATCCTCCTCGCCAACCAACGACAACGCCCAGAATCTGCTTCCTCCCGACGAGATTTCTAGAGGCGATGAAGAATCTCCTCTATAAACCCCATTCGAAAGGGTTCCAGAAAAACCGGAATCACCTCCTAAATTGCCGCTCATCAGAGTTCTATCGGTGGCCATCACCTTTATTCTCCAAAGCCGACATCAATAGGCTTGCGGGGCTCCTCAAAGCAGATCATCTGGCTAGATTAGCTCTCTGAATTCAAAACAGATCCTTAGCAATCCGTTGTTTAGGTTCAGAAGCAGGTTCATGTGCAGCTAGGGACATTCTATCTGTATCTAGAGTGAATCCCTTCACGCTTTTATCTGTAAAATGCACTTGAGCTGGATAAATATATGGTGTGTTCAAAAAAGCAGCTCCACTCGTGTCCCCGGGTCCCTTTTTCATCTGGATGGCGTATTTTCGCTCAGTCGTGTTCTGAGAACCCGATTTTTCGTTGGATTTAGCCCAAATTTCATACATCATTGTTAGGCCGAATCCGATGCGCCTGGTGTTGCATGGTAACACCGGATAAAACAAAAAACTCATGAGCCAACCCTGTCGGTGAGACATCCCATTTCCCCACCACAATTCGGCTCCGCCGGCGCACAAAGGCTTCTCCCCACCTAGCCCTTGCTACCATGTCGCCACCGGCGTTGCCCCGCACTACGCCAAACCCACGCCGATAGAAAGGTCCACCGCCGTCGCCGCATCTCCTCCCCTCGTTGCTGGCCCCATTTCGCCTTCTTATGGCGTCGCCAGTAGCTCGATTTTGTTCCAAGCTCGTGCCCACTGCGCCAACGAAGTGTTCAACATTTTGCCTGTTTGGCCATGGACTCCGACGACAAGGAGGAGATGTTCGACATGTTGTTGGAGAAAGAGACCGCCGCAGCCGCCGAAGATGATGATCATATGCGGATCCTCGGCTCTCTGGCTAGACTATACACGCAGACTGCAGTGTCGAAGCGTGGAGGCTCGACGAAGGGTCGCCGGAAGTGCAAAGCAAGGCAGCGGATGGAGGGCTACTACATGTTGTACGCCGACTACTTCGCTGACAACCTATTGCACGAATAGGCCATGTTTCGGCGCTGTTTTAGGATGAGCCAGAAACTCTTCCTCGAGATCGTATATGCCATTCGGGAGTTTGCCCCCTACTTCATATGCAAGAAGGACTGCACTGGCATGGTAGGGTTTTCCTCACTGCAGAAGTGCACACTGGCGATGAGGTTGCTGGCATACAGAGCTCTAGGTGACACTGACAATGACTATCTCTTCATGGACGAGTCCACCGCCATCGATTGTTTGTACATGTTCTATAGGGTAGTGATTGTAGTGTTTGGGCCACTGTACTTGAGATCACCCACTACTGAAGATACTGCTCGGATCCTCACAATCAATGAAAGTGGAGGATTTCCTCGGATGGTTGGAAGCATCGACTGCATGCATTGGCACTGGAAGAACTGTCCATTTGTGTTGGCACCTAAGGCAGTTGCTACGCATGATCTCTGGATTTGGCACTCCTTTTTTTGTCATGGCAGCATCGAACAACGACATCAATATCCACTAGTCCTCTACTGTCTTCACCAAGTTTGTTGAGGGTCATATGCTCTCCCGGTGGACTCTGAGATCAACGGGCACCACTACAACAAGGGATACTATCTTGCAGATGGCATCTATCTAAGATGGTCAATATTTGTGAAGACTATCTCAAACCCCATACTTCCCAAGCATGCCAGTTTGCCAAGGAACAAGAATCTTGCAGGAAGGACGTGGATCGGGCATTTGGTGTGCTCCAACAGAGATTTGCAGTAGTCCGGTTCCCTGCTATGACTTGGTCGTAAGATCAGATGTGGGAAGTGATGAACTATTGTATGTTCTTGTACAACAAGATCATTGAGGAGCGGAAGCATCCGGTGGATTTGGTCAGCCAGGAGGAGCTATACTACAAACAGGGGCCTCTTGCAGAGCCTGATCACCAGGTGCCGACATCGTGGGTTGCCTTCATCGTCATGCGTCAGGAGACCCGAGACCTAACAGTGCATCAATAATTGTAGGATGATCTGGTCGAGCACATATGGATACGCAGGGGCAACACATAGCTACTATGTCGAACATGATCTGGCTGAACTATGTTGTGTTTAATTTTATTCCGAACTATGTCAAAAATGCTTTGTATTCATATTTATGCCGAACTGTGTGAATTTGAGCGGAATTGTGGTAAAATGTTGTCAAATTTATCGAAAACTCGCCTTCTTGAAAACCCCACCTGGAGACGCGAGTGGGAATTCAGCCGTTCTCAGGCCGAGAGTTTCATCCACCCGCGTTAAATAGCACCGGATTTCATCTTAGACGCCCAACGAGTGGAGGTGCTCTATACAAAACAATCGTGGCCAGTTGCCGGACGAAGATCAGCATTCAGCAAGCAAGCAAGTTCTACAAAGCATGCTTAGCGTGGCAAATGGCTGGACCCATAGCAGCAAAAACTACAGCGCATGTTTCAGATCCATGGAAGATGAGAGTTGAACTGTCAGCGAAGGACAGTCAAATTCATGGACCGAGGTACTGAAGAATGGTCAGGCAGAATGAATCGTCAAGTTAATGGACCAAGCACAGGAATAACAACATCTTCCTGCGAGACAAAACGCTATCCATTGACAAATTGGGGGACAGGAATTAATGTTCAACAAAGACAGTACTACACGAGAAAAGCAGCAACCGATCTTACATCGTTCAGATAAAACAGCTCGACGAGTTTCCGACAGGGTCCTTGAGGCCATTAAACATGACAAAAAAAAGGGGTGGTTCTCTAGTACAAAGAAACAACAACACACAAAAAAAAAAGATAGATAACCGGCTTATATCATCTCCATGAACTTTATTGGGGGAAAAGGGACCTAGTTGCATGGAGATCTGGTAGCAGCTGCATTTCGCCATCAAGGACCCGTCATCGGCGGCTACGCAGCAGCAAGTTGCAATCAAATGAGGTTTTCCCCTGAAATTATCCTCGAAACAATCAGGATGGGAGAAATATCAAGAATCTCCTTCCACACCCACCGGATTGATCGGCAAGAAATTCATTTGAATTCTTCCGACATCTGGCAAGCGTGTGGCATGTTGCTCCATGACGAAGGATCGAAGAGAACAGGCTTGCACTCCGTGTTCAGGTCGTTGCCGAGAAGCATTGCTATGGCATTGTTGAAGAGGGAAGAGTCGGACGTATTCCCGGAGAAGAATGCGTCGGGCCTCAAGTTTTCAGGATGATGAGGTGGAGTGTCCCCAGCCCCAGGCTCATATGAAGGTTCCATCGCCTGCTCTCCAGATCCCAGCGAATGGCTTTCTGCTGCAAGCAAATGTACACTGATGTAAGCAAACTGAAAAAAGAAAATATCACTCTGAAGAAAGGAGCAGGAAGTTAAATACACGTACCAGGGGAAATTTTGGAGAGCTGGAAAACATCAGGCGACGCGGCGCTCGCGGGAGCGGCGCATTCAGTACCACTGAAAGGACCATACTCTTGCAGCATAGTACTGGGATGTTCTTCCCAGTATTCCTGACAGAGATCAAATTCAGGGCTAACTACCGTAGTATCACACGGCGTACTGACAGAGGAACTTGAGCTTCTCACAGACGGCTGCTGGTTCTTCCCAGATCTTAGCGCCTCAGCTTCGTGAAGCAGCTCTTCCAAAAGACCGCTGTTCCTCGGTGACGCGCACTCGGATTTCACCGATGGAGTTGGTGCTGGAGAATGCAGGTAGGGGTCAACTAACTCCGTAGGCTGCATTGTAGGAGCCACGGTATACTTGAGCCAGCTATTTGGGTCAGATTCGGTATCTTGGAGTGAAGGGAGCTCCATCTTCAAAGGACCATTTGTGGGCCTAGAAGCAGAGAAGGTGCCATTTAAATAGGCATGGCTGCCAGTAAGCGCACCCCCAAAGGGTGCAATAATCCTGCTGCTAGAGTTGGCTTCATGGAGATAGTCAAAACCCAGAGCCTGCTTGAGCTTCTCAGAGTCATTTGAGAACTGATCGACCGAGGAGAGCACACCATTGATGGTGTCGCTCAATCCAGGTAGCAAACTGTCAGACTGTTTTAGCATCCCTGCTTGATCCATAAAACCACAGCTCTTTGAAGCAAAGCTCTGACCAAGCAAATTGCTTATAGAAACAGCTGAAAGCTGTGGTGGATAAGATAAAGCCTCTGAATTGGCAATGAAATTGTCACAGGTGAAATCTGGTAGATAAATACCATTGCCATTCAGAAGGTTGTTGGAATGATTCTCGCCACAGTTGAAATCACTGGAGCCTTGCTGATCTTCATTGGCAGACTGATTGAGTACACTAGCAGGATAGATTGGCAAGCCAGCTCGCTGGCATCTCTTTATTCGAGTATTCCAGTAATTCTTTATTTCATTATCAGTACGTCCTGGCAACTGAGAAGAGGTTCGCAAAGTCAATAATAACAACACCAATATAAAATAAGAAGAAAATTTGGAGACTCATGTGCGCAGGATAAGGTAAGTAATATATATGAAAATTTTAAGGCAAGATAAGCCGGTATGAATAAAACATCTGTTGTGTGGTATATGTTCAAATTGAAGTACATATTGTGTGGTATATGTTCAAAGTCAAATTGAAGTACATATTAATAATGATAGAAAAGTAACTTGACACTATGAGTTACGATATTCTTTTTTTTAAGGAAGTGAGTTATGATATTCAACAGTACATACTACACGGTTGTTGGCCTTTAGATGGTTATTTAAGAAAAACAGTGCTACTACTTAGTCACACTGAAATCATGGTTTTAAAGGCGTCGCTTAGGCGTCAGTCAAGGCGCCCCCTCCTCCACCTTGGAAAATCGACAGCTTTAGGCACCTAGGCAACTAAAGCATCCGCCTAATCACCGCTTAGGCGTCAGAGCGCCCATAAACCACTCTAAGATACCTTAACTTCTTTAAAACCATGACTGAAATAGATCCCAACTATGGGAAATAGTCAATTGTCATTACAGAACATAGATGTCAGACTACCCACAATCTGGGTAAGACTAGCAGGCAAACTCCCTTGAAAGCAGTCAAAGTCAAAAATGGACTACCTATTTAAAGCATACATATATATAGCCGTCAATTTTCAACCTTTTAAATGGTAAGGCAACTTGCTTTCTGTAACATCAGAAGTAGAGCTGGAACATAGTATCTACCAATTTCAAACCAAAGATTGGTAACTTTCTGAATTGCACCAGACAATCATCATGTTTCAGAGAAATAACAGTGAGTAACACGAGGGCTGACAAATTAAGACTAATACCGCTCCAATATATACCTGAAATTAACTAAACACTTCACTATATTAGATAAAAACCTATGATTTATTCTTGAAGAACAACCATCATCACATAAAAAATCGCTACCTTTTAACGTCATGTGACCATGACGTAAGAACAATCACGCAAGACTGAAGAACAGCGCACACCAACAGCATGCTACTACAGTAAATATCTACTACATGTAAAGCAGTGAAATCAACGCGGGATCACACTTACATTAGCAGCCATCCTCGCCCACTTGTTGCCCATCTTGGAGTGGAGCTGGATGATGAGCCTCTCCTCCTCTGGGGTGAAGGCCCCCTTCTTGAGGTTGGGCCTGAGGTGGTTCGCCCACCGGAGGCGGCAGCTCTTGCCGCAGCGGAAGAGCCCCGTGTTCTTCTGCACCGCGTTCCAGTTCCCCTCGCCGTGCTTCTTGACGTAGTCCACCAGGATGGCGTCCTCCGCCGACGTCCAGGGGCCTTTCTTCAGAGGGGGCCCGCCGCCCCTGTGAGGCGACCCCCCGCTGCTGCCGCCGTCGTCGGCGAGCGGCGAATCCATCTGGTCCTCGTGCATCATCTCGCAGTCGCTCTCGCTCTTGACCCGGTACATCTCTCCGTGCCCTGGAATTATGCAAGGGAAAAAACTGAAATCGCGGGCAGAGTATTACTACTTGAAATACAGAATTCTTTTGAATTATGGAATCAGAGAGCACGAGAAGCCGATCAGGATGGCTTGTTTAACAAGTGGTGGAACTAACAAGGTATTAATTGCGCAGTGACTGAAAAAAGACCTGGAGATGCCACTACTGCCCCCTTCCCAAATTCAGCAGAGCAGATGCATTTATTACAGTACTTAACTAGAGATTCAACTGAACATGTTCAGCTCAAGAACTCCCGGCAGCGGTAGCACGACACGGTTTAAGTAGAAAGGGGGGGATAAAGCGAGATATTTCCCCCACAAATTGACAGATCAAACCACTAGACAAGCAGACAAAAAAGCGTAGACACTACTCCTCGTGTCCCCGGAATGGAAAACCCCCCACAGGGCAAAACCAGGCCGAAGAAACAAAAAGGCGACAGATAATTCCAACACTTCACACCTCAGATCACCACCTCCGTCGCCCGAAAGGGGCCAGAATTCGGCAGGAAACCGGAGGTACCTGGTGGATGAATCTCTCGGCCGGGGTCGATCAGAGCTCCGACTGGGGGGTACTGAATTGAGCTGCCAATTCCCCCTCCTTTGCTCCTCCTGGCTCGGCAGTGGACTGGTGGAGAGAAGAGAGGCGAGTTGGGGAGTGGAAACAGGAGAAGATCTCTCTCTCCCCCCTTAGCGAGATGCCGGCACCACTTGGGCACCCAGTCTCCGGAGAATTTTCAGGGGAGGGGGAGAGAGAGTTTTGAGGGGAAGGAGAGAGGAGAGAGGAGGGAGGAGGGTGGGCGAGCCTGCGGGAGTGGGGAGATTTTGGCGAGATTATAAAGCTGAAAGGTACAGCAGCAACGCTATTGGGCACGGCCGTATGGGCACCTATTTTCTCTCTCTCTCTCTAGAGCCCTATATTTTCGGCTCTTCTCCCTTTTCAATTGCATGACTGTATCTTTTATCTCTTCATACTCGTATTATTATATCTCTCTCTCGTACTACTATTATTTTTTCAAAACCAGGTGCTGCAAAAAATGAAAAGAACGGACCAAATGAATCCATAGCACCAACGACAGATTATGGGTACTGACACAAAAATCATTAGCACTTGTCTTATTCAATTTTTGGGTCTGTTTATGTCTCAATCGATCTAAAAAATATTATTTCTCGTTCAATTCTACAAAATTTGCTATATACACCTAAAATATCACTATGTTGTAGTAATTTATTTATCCAGTATAAATTATATAATATTTAATCTTCAAGTATAATTTACTGGAATCTAAATGGATTTCGAATTTGAGTAAGTGATTCTTCGGCAAACTGAGGGATTCTCAAACGAGTGAGAATTAGTAAAATTGTTAATCTTTATTCATTCAAGTGCATTTTCAGTATTTGTAAAGAATTAGTCGCACTAGATAGACCGCATGGCCGGAGTACTTAGGGACTCTTAGGGAATTCAATCCCGATCGACAATTTTGTCATCTTTGACGAAAAGACCTGGCGCCTAGGCAGCAGCGATGCCTATTTGTGTGTGTGTGCGCGCGCATCTTGGTAGATTTTAATCGAAAACGAAGAGCGCTAGACAATTCCGTGTTGCGGCATACATAAGGTGCTTAGGTAGGCGCTAAGTGTTGGAGAATTACTTAAGAGTCTAATTAGGAGCCTTGGAGTGTACATGCCCTTACTGTGAAGGGAAGGAGTTGGTAAATATTTATCAGCATTTTAGTGTGTGAAAAGCGAATCACGCGAGCAATGAAGCGACACATGCTTTATCGCAATTAGCAAAGAGCGGCACAATTGGTGTTCTACTTTTCGACCCCGTCGGCGTGTCGGCGACTTTAAACAATTGTGTTATGCTATAAGTAAAATTATAAAGATACAAACCGCGCCAGCTTGAGCTAGCGTACTCGTTTAACGTAAACGGATCTCACAAAATACATTCCTAGAAGTACTATAACCATTTTTTCAAAATGGGGGAGTGCCCTGGCCTCTGCATCCAAAAGATGCACACGTCCGTTTATTAAAAACCAAGTACTGAGAACTAGTATTACAGTTCACGGATTAACTAAGATTGATACAAGCACCAACCATCTGAACAAAGCTAAGGCCTTGTTTACTTCTCTCGTATTCACTAGTGTATTTGTGGGGAATGGAGGGGATTATTCCAATTTCCGTAGTCCGTTTACTACTCCAAGTTTGGCCGGGATAATCCATGCAAATCCCGGAATATCCCCGCAAATCCTTCTTACTTTGCCTAGATTAAAAACTCTCCTACATGGTAGAATATTTTTGGGAAAGAGTATTTGTGGGGATTGAAGAGTATTGGGTGAACACCAAATCCCCTCATATCCCCAAAACTCTAGTGGATAAAAATACGAGAGAAATAAACAAGGCCTAAAGGTGTCACAAAGAAACGCACAGAGCAGCTAGACATTTATTAATCTACTAGAATAACGCTAGAAGCCTGGCTGAAAAATCCATAGTAATCGTCATAAGACGGGTGCACCAGAAACCATGGGTTGCCACAGATGTTGCGGAAGGAAAAAAGTCCAGAGCTGGATCCAATATGCCGCCATATATATAACCTACAAAAAAGATGGAACTCCAGCCTTGTCAAAAGTCAGTTATTACGACATTTCCAAATGAACCAGCATAGGGCGAAATGCCAATACAGATTCTGCCTTTATCCATTTTATCCACCCCATTAAGCCAATTCCCAAACATATTAGTGATATTGGTTGGAGGTGGTAAGTTATAAGTGAAGAAAACCATCGGCCATAAAATCTTAGCGAAAGCACAGGAAAGAAACAAATGTTCAATTGTTTCGTCTTTGTCACAAAAGCAACATTTTTTACATCCATTCTAATTACGCTTAGCAAGATTGTCTTTGGTTAACAATATTTTATTATTGAGAAACCACATTTTTTTTTATTTTCAACGGTATTTTTATCTTTCACAAATACCTCGAAGGAAAACGCGGATGACCATTCATAAGATCTTCGTACATGGATTTAACGGAGAAAACACCACTCTTAGTAAGTCTCCATAAAAACTTATCATGTTCATTTGTTAAAGAAATAACCATCAGCCTCTCACAGAGATGCAACCATGCATCCCATCTACTTCCTGTTAAACGTTGTCTAAAATTGATGTTTATAGGAAAGTGTGATAAGACTGTGTTAACTAGTACGTGCTTCCTATGAACAATGTTATATAAGGAGGGGTATTGTTGGACGAGAGGCATCTCTCCTAGCAAAACATCCTCCCAGAATCTAATACCTTTCATGTCACCTATTTTTAAAAAACCTCTCACAAAGAACTCATCTTTTACTCCCATAAGTCCTTTCCAAAAAGGTGAACCGGTCGGTTTGGACACAACGTGTTCTAGAGTTTTATTTGCAAGATATTTGTTGTGTAGCAATTCTTGCCATACCCCCTCTTCTGACAGTAGTTTATGCAACCATTTGCTTAATAAACATTTATTCTTAAGCTCTAGCACTTCAATGCCCACCCCCACCCGATCCTTGGGTCGGCAAAGAATGTTCCACCGAGATAATCTATATTTCTTCTTATGTTCATCACTTTGCCAAAAGAAACATGAACGATAGAAGTCCAATCTTTTCCTTACACCCTTTGGTTTTTAAAGAAAAAACAACATAAACATAGGCATACTTGTTAGCACAGAATTAATTAGGACAAGTCTATCCCCATAGGATAGCAACTTCCCTCGCAACAACCTAACTTACCCTCAAATTTGTTTTCAACCGGGTTCCACTAGAATTTTGAAGTCTCTTGTGATGTATAGACACCCCAAGGTATCTAAACGGTAAGGATCCCAACTCGCATCCGAAAATCTCCTTATAGATTTGTTCTTATTCAGTCGCATGGCCAAAACAAAAGATCCCGCTTTTGTGAAAGTTTATTTTTAGACCGGATAATTGTTCGAAAATGCAAAGAATGAGTTTCGTATTGATAGCTTTTTGAAAATCATGTTCCATGAACAAGATAGTATCATCAACATATTATAGTAAAGACACCCCCTCCCCTCGACTAGATGAGGTATTAATCCAGCTACCTGGCCATTTTCTTTTGCTCTAGCAATAAGAATGGCAACATATCAGCAATAATGTTAAATAGCATAGGGGACAAAGGGTCTTCTTGGCGAAGGCCTTTCTTAGTCTGGAAATAATGACCTATATATCATCATTGACACGAATGGCTACACTTCCATCACGCACAAAATTATCAATCCATTTGCACCATAATGGATCAAAGCCTTTCATACGAAGGACTTGTTGTAAGAAAGGCCACTTAACTTTGTCGTAAGCTTTTTCCAAATCAATCTTAAATAGAACCCCGTCCATTTTCTTTCTATGAATCTCATGAATAGTCTCACGTAGGACAACCACACCTTCGAGAATATGCCGTCCAGGCATAAAGCTGTTTGAGTTGGTTTAATAACTTTGTGAGCAATCACAGAAATAGACGGTTTGTTGCAACCTTTGTGAAGATTTAAAAACTATAACCATTTGTCCAATAATATAAGATGTCGCTACAACCAGTATAGTAATTTATGTATTGAATGTAATAACATCTTATATTAGTGGACAGAGGACTAATAACAACTTTCACCTGAGTACAATCTAAAAAAATCGGTACTGACTTTTCAAACTACAGCTAGTGACCTTACTCTAATTATCCACGACAGACCACTTGATGCGTACGTGCCTACCTACGCAGTCTTTGTTTTTGTACGTGCACAAAGACAGATCGATGAGATGATCATGATTACACTTGTTCTCTTCTGCTTGAGGGAACAAGAATATATATACGGCGTGATGAACAAGGCTCTTGCAAGGCTGTAACTACAATGTAGTATAGACACATAAAAATTACGTCCAACTTGGCCTACGCAAAAGTAAAAGAGACCTCACATCGATGCTAAAAATTCAAGCAAACTTCCATCTTGGGTATCCTCGTGCATCTCCCGCTTTCTGTTTATGTCTCGGATCCGATTCGGCCACTGCTTTCGTCTCATTCGTCGCCTTTTACCCCCCAAGCTCCCGATTAAACTACCCTCCACTTCGCTCTCCAACCCACGGCATATTCCGGCCATTTGTCCCTAGCTACTCTCCTGAACGATTGTGGTGCTTATAGAATGTTAGAAAATTCGATGGAAAGGCGGAGATGTCGCCGTCGCGGATCGAATTAACTAAGCCAGCGTACCATGATCTAGTGTTAAGCTTTGCGAGTAGAATATGCACTTCGATCTCAGTGGACGACGAGTCAAGAATCGAGCTATGCTATGCCTGCATGCATGTGTTAAACAAATACTCTCCCACCTCTCCCATCTTCTCCCCCCCTTGAGAGTCGACTTTCGTCCCCGAGACCTCTCTCGACTCTTCTTCGGCGGCGCCGCTGTCGCCGGGAGAGGGGAAGAGGGAGATCCTCGGTTTGTTCTCTGTAGGAGTAGGTTGTTCGGGTCGATGCCGGAGTGGGGCTTTATGCCCATAGATGGAGACGGGGCTTCTAATTTGAGCAGCCAAATCCGGAGCCATGTGGTTCCTAGAAACCCCGCAAATAAGACTGGCAAGAGGCGTCGTCTTTTTTGATTAGTGTTTGGACCCTATGGACGATGCGCAATAAAATGGTGACTGAGAAAGTATTTTCACAATGCACCAACCGACTCTGTATTCAAATTTCTCGTTTTTTTTGCAGCAGTGGTATCCGCTGTCTAGGCGCCAGGACATGGAGATGTTGGACAACATGCTTCGTCACCTGATCGACGAGGCGCGTCGGTCGCATCTCCCCTTATACACCTGATCTTGAGCCCCGGTCGGGCTATAGGATCGCCTGTATTGCTATCCGAGACTTGTTTGTAGTTCTCTTGGTTGGGCTAGTTTGTGCTCCGACCCCATCATCCATTATTGACGTTTCAAACCTTGTAGATTCTGTATGGATGGTTGCTTTATTTATAAAATAGGGTGAAAGCCTGTTTCGAAGAGATCTAGATCCATCTAGGGTTCACGTGCTTCTTTGTTTTCTGCTCCGGTAGTCGAAGCCGAGGAAGATGGAGAGGGCCAACATCTTTGACAATAAAGTCGTTCATGGACACCCTTTCATCTGTGGCGCTCCTCTACTGCAGTTGCTCCTCCTGTCTTGCCATGGTGGTGAGGGGGAGAAGAAGGGAAGCAAGATCGCTGGCGGATCTGAAGAGTGTTGGGGGGTCTTCCGCTCCGGTGCATGGGCGTGGTGCTGGATGGTTGCTGTTAGGGCGCGCTGGTGTGCTTCCATGGTGGAAGCCGACAGTGGTTGCTCTCCAGGCGAGTATGCTATATCCAAAGCGCCATCAACTCTTTCTTTCGGTCTCCACTGCTCCGCTTCTTTGCTTGGCCGACCTCGGTGGGCGAGGGAGTGGAGGGCAGTGTGACGGTGGTGTCGACACTGAGGAGGTGTGGCATCGGAGGTCGGTGGAGACTGTGACCTCTGCAGCAGTTCCCAAGCAGCGTTTCGCCGCTGCTATCGTTGGCCCTGCTGCGCTCGAGCCTGCGAGCTACTCTAGCCATGTTGCTCCTTTGCTAGAGGATCTCCCTCGACCTCGGCGTGGCGACAAGTGGCAGTGTCTCCCCAAGTGGTACAGTCCCCGGCGGAGGCAAGGGTGGCCGCCTGTGGAGGTCTACTCCCATTAACGGCGAACTAGGACTCAATCGCGTTTCAGCGAATATCTGTGGGGTGTTGTGTGTAGAAGAGAAGGACTGCGTTGTAATTTTTTCTTTTCACGGTGCCTCTTGCAATTGTAACTCCACCGCCTGTTTAATACGGTCCCTTGGTCCTTCAGGGCCTTATCTTAAAATAAAGCACTCTCATATTCGTAAAAAAACACTCTCATATCCAAGACTACAGGGTCTGGTGCCGGTCCTAGCCTGCATGTAACCCTTTAGTCCCGGTCCCCTACGGCCAGTTCTAGCCGTTGGGACCGGGGCATTAGTCCCGGTTTGTAGAAAAACCGGGACTAATAGCCCTGGACCAAAGATCCGTTTTCTACAAGTGTGTGGAGGCCTAGTCCTATTGGCGGCAAACTAGGACTCAATCGCGTTTTCGCGAGGATCATGCGGTGTGTTGTGTGTAGAAGAAAAGGACTGTTTTTTTTCTTTTTTTTTCTTTTCAGGGTCCCTCTTGCAATTATAACCCCAGACCGCCTCTTTAATACGGTCCCTTGGTCGTTTGGGGCCTGATCCGTAAAAGAAAAATCTCATATTCGTTCCATTTTTTTCAAATCTTGGACGAAATTATTAAGGTCCATGCTAAACACATGCATGTTTCACCCGAAGGATGAGAAGAAGACTCAATTTCGAGACGTTTCGAGACTAACTGCAATTTGGCCCACTTCTAGGGGAAGAAAATCTTATACGACCGGGTCGTACCCTTCATCTTATACGACCACTTTCGTTCAGCTAGACGTGGATTCACGAATCCCAAAGCACCGAACTCTTGTTATCTCTTCCCCATCGATTCGTCAAGTCCGGTCTGAGAATCCCCGTGCGTTGAAGAAACATATCAATCGTTGGTTTGACTCCAGAACTCACCTGTGCTTGGAGTTGCTTATTGGCCGATCACACCGTGCCCCCTCCCGTTGGGTGTGATGCGTCTAATCCTCGGCGATGCGTTTGGTGGGGTTTGCTAGTTCCGGGGGGTGTGCGCGTACGTAACGTAAATATTCCGTACGTGACGGGTGATCAGCGCTGCCTGCCTGCCCGCCAGCCGGTCCGGTCCAGTCCAGCCAGGTGCTGGATCGCCCGGCCGGTCGTCCCCCCACGCGTGGCGGCCTCGGACGGGAAACTGCACATGTCCGCTGCTAGTACTGTATGTGCGTGACACTCGTACGTGGAGATCAATGTAATGGGAACTACTATACGTACGTGACAGGTTCAGATCGAATTGTTGTCTTGTCGATCTTGATGTCGGTACGTGCTCCTAGACTAATCGTAGAAATTTCCTGTCCTCGGTCGCAAGTAGTAGTGCTTTAAATACGGAGGAGGAGCAGCCGAGCCGTATATTGGAACGAGGGGATAACCTTGACCACCGTGTGACCCCCGAAAATGGTGAGGATGGAATCGGAATTTTCAAAGCATGACCACCGCTGCTATATGTGCATGCTGCTACGTACTACTTACTACTCGTGTAGTGTATAGCTGCTTGTTGTAGGTTGGGCATGCATATCCTTCCATGCTAAGGATACCGGATGACGACGATGTGGTAGTGTTACTGCAGGAGACCATAGGTAGCGCGAATCAGTCACGTAACGTACAAGCTTGTCGAAGAAATGTACTACTGTACCGTGGCTGGCGGTGCCCGGCCGGTAACAGTATATACCGTGGCTGGCGGTGCCCGGCCGGTAACAGTGTTGCCAGATGAATACTAGTACTACTCCAGTAAACTTGGCGAGTTGTGGGAAAGGGGAAAGGAGGACGGGCAGCGTAGGTCGACCCTGCTGGCTGCTGGGCTCCGTGCTCACTTCGAGGGACGACATTAATCGTCCTGCCTGCTGGTCTGCACGCAGATGGGATTGGTCTGCGCCTCTACGGAGAGCGCGCTGTGTGGGGACAGCCATTACGGTCGGCCTCTATAGGCTTGCTTGCCCAGAGCGTGGCTCGTGTCAGCCGTTTCGTGTACGCATACATACGCGGTGGTGGAGTACGTGCAGTGCATTGGCAGGAGGCTGCAGCTTTATCTCGTACGCGCAATCTACTCCACTGTACGCGCCACTGTGGTAGTATATGTAAGGAAGGGTAACTAACGAATCGTACCGTCGTCAAAAGCACAAGATCATGTGTACAGCCTCCACCGATCCATCTTGCACACAGCAAATTAACCAGGCCATGACCAGCACCCAGCACCCAGCACCCAGCACCGATGCATGCACGAGTTTCGCTCACAGGAAAAAAAAAGAAAAAAGAGAGGGTGGGGGTCGTCGGGCCCACGCGGGCGCGCGAGGGACGTGATGATGCTGATCCCTTGCCCCTTTTCCCGGTGATCCTGCGTGGGCACCTACCACGGGAAACGCGGGCCCACGCCCCCGTGGGGACGCCGCGCGACATGCAACGCGAGCACAGCAAGTAATCGAGCGAACATGCAAGCCCCGTGGGTGGCGCGCGCGGGGCCCACAGGCACCCTCCCCTCCCCGGGGGACGGTGGTCCCACCAGACCATATGCCGCACACACACAAAATAAAACAAAAACCGCATCTCCTTCTCCCGGGTTGTCCACCGGATTTAGCAAAATGTGTCCCTGCCTTTCGCGGCGCTCCTAAATGCCGCTGTCGCAACCAGAAAACTCCAGCTAAGGTTTGCAGCGCTGCGTAAAAACTAGACCAGACTCCCGTCGGGTCCTTTTCTTACCACTCATTTCTTCCTTCCATTTGGCTGGTGGTCGGCTGATGAATTAATCGGTGTGATTTCATGAGCCCCTGTTCTTCCCGCGGTCATTTGAACGCATATTCTTAGTCTGCTCTAGCGAGAGTTGTTGAGCCTTGGTACGGCGTGACATCGGCGGCGGCCTGCCCTTTACCCGACCTTCCATGTGGCATCCTGATCGTGATCGTCCGATCGACGCTGTGCGTTGCATCTTCTGGTCAAGGCCGGTCCGTGTGCACGTCGATCGGGATAGCTAGCTAGGATAGCACTCGGTCTGCAAAAGAAAAGTTGTACCGTGCGTACGTGGACCCGGGCCGACCTGATGGGGTGTTTGACTCTCGGTCGATCTGCATGCATGGTTACGTACGTACGTACGTGCAGATTCTCTCCGCGCGCTGGTTCTTCTCAGACGGTTGAACCAGATGGTCTAAATTCAAACGTGAATCGGTGAATGCACCGCCTGGCCAGATTCGATGTGCACGACTAATGATCAATTTTCTCCTAGTACAGTAGGTAGCCAGCGCTACAAGTCAGGTCAGCGTTCGCAGCGGTATACGGCTTGCACTTTGCGTTGAATCATCAGTAGATAACACGACGATGAATCGAGCTATGGATAGGCATTCAAGGGAGGGAATGGAGCGATATCGAAAGGAAACCGGTACGTACTTTCAGCCTCCGATCGGGATAGATATGTCATGCGCGCGTGTGTAGCGACCGTTGGCTCGCGTCGCTCTGCGCCCAGGGCCTCGTGAGCGTTGAGTCCAACGCAGCTGTTGATGATCTGAACATTAGACGCGACCCTGCGGACTGCACCAGTAGGCCGTCCGTCAGAAAAACCCAAACCATGTTCCTGACATTATTGCTCTGCTACCGAGAAGCAAGAAAATAGACAGAACCGGGGGAGCACAAGGATAACTAGTAAGTGCAAGTGCAAGTGCGTGCGTGAGGATAGGTCGATCTGGACAGGGAGAAGCAAGCAGCTTTGGTCGCTTGTGCGTAAATTAAAGGGCGTGCTGCTTTATCTTCCAAGCTCATCTACGGGGTAGTTGGCCTGTTACGTGTGCGAGGCTAGCTGATCTTGCGAAAAGAATGCGGGCGCGGCCGGCTGCCGGTCGGTCGTCCGTTTGCTTGCTTGCGCGCCTTGATGACCCATGAGCTCACTCTCCCCCGCGCCCGCGCGCCGCCGCCCTTTGGCCGAGCGATCACGTACTAGTGGCCAGTGGCCGGCCGTGACCTGACCTGATGAGGTCGATGGATGGATGTGGAAACGCGTACGTACGACGTGCGGGATAGTGGATATGCGGGACAAGGGGATTGGTTGCGCGCATCAGCTACCATCACGCACACTACTCAGGTTCTCCAACTCTTCTTTGTAAGGATATATAGCTGGATCATCAATACATCATACACCTTCGCGAAAAGAAAGAAATATATATACATACATACATCAGCCATGCATGCATCGGTATCCAACAGGCGTGTGCATCTAACGCTCGTACGCATAGAAATTCTGTAGAAAAGAAAAATCAGGGAGGAAGGGAAATGAAGGACGCGCGCCACACGCAAGCTCGATTTTCTTTAAAAGCACGAATTGACGAATAGCGCCAGCTTTTTGTCTACTTTTCCTGTAAACTAAACCTATCTAATATGAATGGCTATCCTAGCAAGTGTATATTCCGATGAGAGGAAAATACCGAAATGCTGGACTTACAGAATTGAGGTTATAGAAGGATTGTACGGACAGACGTGGTGAAAGCTGATTGACGCGATTGTTTGGCCCTCTGTGATTTTCGGTTCGTGACCTCTGCGGTTGATCTCCACGTCTCTCTGTAAGCTCAACCCGTGAAAAAAATGCCCGTAGAATATGTAGCATTAATGGAGGAAAATATGTAGGGCCCAAAATATGCATACTTTTCTCGATAAATACACAACACCCAGATTTTTAAATTAATAAAGCCACACGAAGGGTACAAGTGTGCTGATCGAAACAGGTTACAACACGACGCACGGAACAAACACACGTAGCCTCCATATATCATATACCAGGCTCCAGGAGATGGTAAAGAATAGGATCAACCACTGCCTCGAGGACGAACACGCCTACATGAGAACCTTCACTATCGCCGAAGAGAGCGCTCTGCACTCTCGCCCTACATCAAAGGGCGCAGTACCATTGGCTGGTAGAGCTGCTCACCCGAGGGCTACACTGGGAAATTCCCTCAAGACCAACAAGGATTTGGCATTGCACTAGGTCACCTTGCCATGGAAGCACACCAAGCCCACCACAATACTAATGTCTGTGGAGGTGGAGGTCCAAGAGAAAAGATGAAGCTTGGGTTCGGTCGTTGAAGAAGGACAATCGTAGAGATTGACAATAAGAAGCGGAGCGGAGCATCTGGTACAAGAGCTAACCACCTTGGAGAAGAACCTAGGCACTCATCACCACCACCAATCCACTACCACCACAAATGGGACCACCCCTCCTTTCTTCCGGGTCCGAGGGCACCGAGTCGCTGGAGAATAGCAACACATATTGATGGCGAGCATCCCATAGAATATACGTTGGATCTACCGAAATAAAGATCCACCACAACCTCACAAGCCTCAACGTTGACAGCCACCCACCCTTCATAACCCACTCACCCGCAAATCCAGCATTATCAAATGGCGACCCCAAGGGGGAAGCGACACCGACAACATTATCGCTGTCCAATCCGTGGATTTTGGGTTATCACGAGGGAGTCTAGAACGGGGGTGGGGACTTGGGGAGGAGGGACCTCAATGCTACTTCAAGGGAGGAGAGAGGTTCCCAAATGGCTCCCCCCTCCGGAGGACGATGCGAGGGCCGGAATGTTTTTGTTCCACTTGGTTGAGAAATGTTTTTGTTCTCATGCATTGGAGTGGAAAGGGGAATCAAAATGCGCGATCAATTTTGCAGAAATGGAATCAACTCCAAACATTAAACCCGGTGAGAGACAATAAGCTGGGCGGGATAGATGAGTAGTATTGGTTACTATGTCTACTCGCTACTGACTTGTCTGATAGAATATTTACGAGGTCAACAATGCTTACTTTTAACAAGACGTAGACGATAGCATTTTACGAACCGGTAGGTGCGGCTCAGGAGAGAGAGGAGATCTCGTATAATGTTCCATCTCCCTTGCCGGTAACGCACGCTACTGATCCGCTCCGCCTTCGGAGATCTTGGGGCCTTAGAGGCGTGGCAGACCACGACCCCTAACCAGCGGGAAGGTTTCCATTTTTTGTTTAGGTTGTTTTTAGTGTCTTCTTCGGAATGATGAGGCGGAGATTATATCATAAAGTCAGAATAAGATCCTTTCAGCCCTATCCTCGCTCTGGTGGTGCATCTAGCGTCGATAGAGAGCTTGTTGAGCTATGTGTCTTGTGGATCTCATCGGATCTAGTCGATTTTCGTGTTCTTTGGTGTGGTTCCTGTTTGACTCTTCCAATCCACTACGGGTCTCATCTTTGACGATAGTTGTTGCTTTGGTCCTTTGGGGACTTAGCATGATGATTTTCTATTTATCTACTCTAACAAGATCTACTACGACAATCTTTCTGACTGCCCTATCCTTGCTCTGGTGGCGCATCTAGCGTTGACAGAGAGCATGTTGAGCCATGTGTCAGGCGGATCTCATCGGATCTAGTTGATTTCGTGTTCTTTCGTGTGGTTTCTTGTTTGACTCTTCCAATCAACTAAGGGTCTCATCGTTGACGATAGTTGATGCGCTGGACCTTTGGGGACTTAGAATGACGACTTTCTGTTTATCTACTCTAACAAGATCTGCTACGGCAATTTCTGCCTGGCTCCGGTGATGGAGGGCGAGGATGGTGGCCTGTCTTTGGCTCGCGGCAGTGTGTAGTCGACCCTAGATGGTCCAAGAACCTATTTATAATTTTATTAGTTTTCTAGGTTATTGTACTATTGTGGATGATTATCAATAGATAGATTTGTGGACCTTTTGAAAAAAAAGGCTTCACTTTCTCAACAAAAATCAGAAAAACGATCGTAGCCATAGCTCATACTCATTTGAGTGTATTGAAATTGCAAAAAGGAGAACGCACATAGCTATCTCATCATAGCTAGATCGAACGAAACATGCCCAAAGTGGCGAGGCACGCATCTGTCGTGAGCTTGCATTGTACTGTAGTATAACTAGCAGAACAGAAGGAATCATGATCTTAATTTGTTCGGGTACACTTATAGGTCTACATATACGGGACCAATTCGCTTGTTTCATGCAAGTTCATTTGATACTCCCGTCCATTTGATACTCCCTCTGTCTAGATTCACATGTATGTACCTAGATAATTGAGAGTCAGTTAATTTCGGACGGAGAGAGTAGCATTTATGGCCTTTTTGATTCACAAAAACCTTGTAGGAATTTAAAGGTTTCTATTGCTCAAGAATTTTTCCTATATACATGAGTTTGCGTGGTTTGTAGGATTGGAAATCACGGAAATAGAAATATGGGTTACTTTGCACCAATTCCATAGGAAAAAAATCCTTAGGCCTAACTCGCTGAATTTTTTCTTTATTTCGATGACAACTATGAAATACGCAAATCATACAAATTTCTGCATCGTTCACTTTCACCAAATATGCTTGGATAATCTAAATTTTCATTGTATTTATTATGCGAGGAATATAATTTGCAAATTAGTTATTCTCTCATTACCAAATTATTTGTCACACGTTTGTCTAGATACACATGTATCTAACAACTAATTTAGAACGGAGGGAGTACCATGGCACACATGTATTATCTCTGCCACAAATTAATTCCATAATACTTGCACAACTTTTAAACGTGGTTTTGACGGTCTAGGGCACTAGGGCACATCGACATAAACACTAGCATAAAGTGACCGTAAGTACATAAACACTTGTACCAAGTGGCCAGGTACATTATTTTTCTTTGAGAGAGCCATGCAGGAGAGTTGGGTATAGATGTGCGCTGCTTGTCCACTGGCCTTCGGCGGAACAAAGAAGCATGGCACAGCCATGCATCCATGCTGATTGCTGCGGCTGCTTTGCTGTGGCACTCTTCGCTGGTCCCTTTCGCATGCACGTAGTCACACACCAATAATTTCTCCGATGGCGACCTGGCCGTCGTCATCGTTCCTTTATTTCCTTCGTGTCGAGCGGCTGGTTGCCCGCAACTTTTCCCACTTCTTCCCTTCACGTATTCAGCACACTGCTATCTACGCACGCAACCATTATTACAACAGCTAGCACACCGCAAATGTAAGACGACTTGATCATATTTGCTCAGCTGGATATATTGAACAGCTTCGTACAAGTTGAATCTTCTGAATTGCTCAGCTAAAGGCAAGAACTCCGGAGGACACTGAAACTTATAGCTCGTTCTCTCCTTTTATGAAGCAACCATGACCCAACAGATAATTTCACGATAGACACATGCTTGGTTCGGCTAAAAACTAGATTTAGGGGCTACGGCTTGGCGCACAACCCAACCTGCCGACTAATACACATCTTATAAACCTCTATATTAGGCGAGAGTAGTATTGGTCGATGAGATATTTATGTTGCTTCTTTTATCTGAACTATTGCACCTCTTGGCACTTGTTGGCTTTACTAATTTGGAGCTGCGATCTGCTCGAGCCTCGGTCTATGAATAAACATAATTACTAAAAAATGCGTGAAATTCATCCAAACAACAAAGTAGAAGAATGCAATACATGTAAGTAGCGAAAACAACAAAATATATTACAATAGATACAAATTGAGGATTTAAACACTTCAATGACATAACAACAACAAAATATATTTGAACCACAATATAAAAAAAATTTAAATCATATGAATAAATGAGCTCACAATTGAGTTTTGACATAAGTTAAAACCGAGTTCAAATTCAAATAATACTAAAAAATCAGAATAACACGCAGAACAATTAACAAATTCCAGAATTGAATCCTTTTTCATTTGAATATGAGTACAAGGTTCTTTACAAATGGAATTACAAAGGAGAAAACAAAACCTAATACAAACTACTAACATCAAAGAAGATCATATCTAAACCTATCTAGCTTCGTATCTTCATCTTGCCAAGAGTTCTTTTCAAACCTGCAAAAACAACGAACACAACAACTTGTCATTGTTAAAATGTAGGATTTACCCACAACTGAATCCAAATCTATGTAGAATCCAAAGTAAGAAGTCCCAGGAAGAACTCCTGGAACTAAACAATTGTTTGAGGGTTTTAGAAATTCAGAATAGGCAACATTAGTGATTCATGCAATTGAGAGGCAACATGTACCAATTTGGTACATAGGATCTATCCATGAACAAATAGGAAACAATAGGCAACAAGGACAATATTTGTTATTGTTAATGTTAGCACTTGGTAATAATCAACAAAAGTTGATCATCAATAACACTAGGCAACATACCCTTAAACATTGCGGTGACCCAACATACCACTACATGATGTAGTACACTATAGTCGTTGACATAACACCAATGAAACACCGTTCACTAGTATTACATCCCTCAGAGTGGTACAACAGAAACACAGCAGGTCCAAAACATGACTATAGATTACAACTCGACTCTTTACAAAAGATCCAGAGAACACTCTAAGTTAAAGAGAGAGAAAGAAACTTCTTACAAAGAAGAACCAGAAATAATAACTCAGAATATCTGGCTAATAAGACTAGCCTCTAAACTATCTGGCCTGCAAATACTGCTATTGCATTGCTCTACGGAAGTAGGTTTTATGGCTAGAGTATCTACTCCTATCTAATCAGAGACTTCATTTTCACTTCAGCTGATGTATATGTTGACTCCATTGACTTCATTGAAGAACTTGAACTTTTGGTGATGAGTTGTTGAAGCTGAGTTGGTGTTGACATCATCTCCAACAGCTTAGAACCTAGCAAGGGTTAAGAAGGTACGGTTGAGTATGAGCGTACTCAGCAAGTTCACTAAAAAGGAGTGTATGATGCACTATCTCTACAACCACAGACCAAAGATCGTAGGCAATGCAGGTTTTCGTAAACATTTCTTCAAAGGTTGCTTTTATTCTAAAAACTATGTCCGACAGCCTTCACAGGTTGATCAGAACCTTCGTGGGGTTCCTTTCCTGCCACGTTCGTAGCTCCTTCCCGGAACAGGGAGTAACATGTCACAGTTCTTACACTCTGCAGAGGTTCGTTGCTTTACCCATGAGAGACCTTAGCTTTGTTGCACATCCGAGTTATAGGCTTGTCCATACTTCCTTGGTATGGGGCCCAGTCTAAGATCCAAGCCAAGACCCCTTCGTGACCCTGCATGTCCCCTTGGTGTACGCCATGCCCACATCTTGAATTACGACAATGGTTAGTACAGACCGTCAGATGCCAGAACTATCGTGGGACGTTGAGGGTTCCCACCCCCAGTGGCGGAGCGTGAACAAAACATAAGAGAGGGCAAATTCCATAAAAAACAACAAATAAGAGTTGTAGATGGCAATGTCATGGTGATATACAACATCTTGTTCACACAAACACAACAGATATAAGTAGTTTGGATATAACTAGGCAGTGGAGAGTACTTTTTCATGCTCCAAAAAGGAGATAATGACCAAAATGCCAACTAAATATGAGCAAAAAATAGCTAGAGAAATGTTCATCGGTTCTTCTTAAATTTGAAATATGCAATTACATCTTCATAAACAATTTTTGAAAGAATTTTCCCGTTCTATTGATAGCAGCATGCTATCTGCATGGCCACTGATCACTGAATACTCAAGCAATACTCGAGCAATTTACTTTTCTATTTGTAGCAGCATGCTATCTGCAAGAGCATTAGGAGGAGACGTCTGTTCTGCAACTTCTTCATCTTACCTGCAAAAAACTTCTTCATCTAGGAGGAGATGTAGTGGAGCGTCGGGCAGAACAGCAGCAGCAGGCTCACGTCATGGAATCAAGGCGCGTAGAATATGTAATTGTTGAGAAGCATCGAGGGTCGAGGACAATCGAACCGGAGGATCAGGCATCAAGGGCACGGAGGCGAACGTGCGACGGCAGACCTGTTCGGTTTCCTTTGTTTCTGTCTGGTCGAATTGTGATAAAGGGAGAAGAAAGACAGGCTAATCTTCTAACAGGCTAGGCCAGAACGCTGAGCATACCTAGTAAACACAAATTGAATTTTGGGAAGGGGGTGGAGGCCTAGTTTCGCCTCCATGACGCTCCACCATGCCCACCCATATGCTGCATATCCTCTATGAATTACCAATTAATGCACGCTACGAGTGATAACAGCCACGACCTGCACATCCGGATGCATGCGGGAGGAAGAAGATACAGCTGAGTTCTCCGTCCCATTCTAAATCTCATGGTTAACGCGTAATATACGACACTAGAATCATTGACGACATTGGTTGTTAAGTCCTAGGTGATACATTCTTGTACAATGGTGTTTCCATTGCCAGTTATAATAGATTAGCTGATCACCCTGGATCAGTAACCGATACTTCCAGTTAATTATAAAAATAGTGTTTTTGGCCTTTTTGAAATGCAGGTGATGACAACATTTGATTTACAAGCATATAAAATAATCAAAGGATATGAGCAAGTTGTGAACTTCTTTTTTGTGATTGCAAGATTATACACTCACGGTCTTCAAGATACTAGAAGATCCAAATTCTATAAAAAACATCATTGGTCCGGTAAGGACTAATGTTTAAAGAAGCAAGATGCAATTTATGCATAAGTAATGTAATGCAAGTTTGAGAAACGTGAATCCCCGGAATAATCGTATATGATCTAGGGTTTGGAGTTTGTGATGAGTTCTTTGGAATATGTTGCACTTTTATACCAGCTTCACACTTGTGCCTCTTATTAAAGCTTGTGAGTGTGTGAAACAATATGTGAATACAACAGGTAACATACAATAGTAAAGCACTCAAGTTTGGAATGGCACCTATAAACTGTGTGAGTAGGATTGTCAATTCATTAGAGTCTTCATAGCAATACTTAAGGATTACTTTTAATATTCTTTAAAAGAATAACTTTTGAGGAAAAAATTACTTTACAAAGTAAAAAGCATTTAAACTTAAAGTTAACACTTTAAGGTTTTCTTATTAATTACAAGTATTAAAGTAGAAAATAATTAGTATTTTTGAATAGCTATTCAACTAGAAAGTGGAGACTTTTAACACTTCATGAAGGTGAAACAAAAGTATTATACCTTTTATGGAAGTGGTGTTTTCTTGATTTTATAAGTGAATAGTATCACTGACTTATTATAGAATTAATACTCATTTCTATAAACATGGGAATGGCATCATGTTAAATACTTACAAACTTTGCTTAGCTTTTACAGTGTATTCCCAAACTTGTAAAAGAATTAGTACTCGAATTTTGATGATTTTATAATTGATAAAATATTTTTGGAAAGTAAGATTTACTTTATTCTAAAGGGTAGTTTAGTAAGTACAACTTGAAATAGTTAGGCTTATCTTGACTTTACTTAAATATCAATTGAACTTGTTGTTATACTTTTAGATTTTAAATAACCTATATTAAAGGCATAAGCAAAATTTGATATAATTTGTATGCATTAAAACAAAAGAAAAGGGTTTAAACTAGTTTTATTAAACCTTTACATCTTATTTTACTTCAAAAGTGAGATTTGACATTTTTGACATGTAGCTTTTATTTTTGTGATCTATTTGGTATATATAGGTATTTTTGTGATTTTTAAATAATAAGATATGATTTTTATAAGTTTTATTACTTTATAAAAACTAAATAAATAATAAATACTTAGTTAAGTGACACAAAAATAAATTAAACAAGTTTGTAAATGTAGATTTTATTTTTCTAAGAATTTTGGTATATTTTTTATATTTTTCTTATTTACCAATATTAAAATATGAATTTTCAAAGTATAATTACTTATAAAATCTTTATCAAATAATAATTTTTTTAAGTATTTAACACAATAATGTTTGATAATAAAGTTAAACTATAGATTTTATTTTTCTGTAAATTTTCATATATTAAACATATCTTTCTGAATTATAAAACAAAAAATATTAAATTTATAAGATTTAATTATTTTCTTAAATTCTTGAATTTATTTATATTTAAACTTATATTGTTTGATCTAATTACTAAAAAGAGATATCTTTTTTATACCAGGCCAACATCTAGCCTAGGTCACTGACTAGCGGGCCATAGGCCACGTCGGCATGCCACCGAGGCAAGGACTAGTCAAACTAGCTGACTGGGTGTGGCGTGACGTGAGAGTGACGTCAGCATGACGTCACCTCGCCGTCCACCACAAGATGGTCAACAGCGACAACAATATGCGAGCGCACGCGCGCGTCTATGGAACGGTGCGTTGGAAAGAGGAGAGCACGGCGAGTCTATCTGTAGTCCCGCGGCCCCGTATTGGTCATCGGAACATCTACTGGTGGCGGTGAACAACGGTGCTCGATGCAACGGTGGTACAACAAGCGAGGAAGGGATCTAAGAGGTGCACGAGAATCAGGGGCTTACCCTCGACGCGTTGCTTGTCTCCAATGGAGCTGAGCATGACTGAATAACGACGGGGTGCACGGCGGCGGTCGTCGGGCTTGGAGAAGATGAGGTCGATGCGGCCGATTGAGAGCGTCTCGGCTCGATTCCTTCACCGTGGAGACGAAGCACAACCTGGCGGAGTTTGTGGCATCCTTGGCTAACCTTGGGGCTGCTTCTAACGGCGCCGATGTGTCGGCTTCTCCGGCTAGGGTTTCGGGTGTGCAGCGGGAGAGAGAGAGAGAGAGAGTAGGCGAGGAAGGGGAAATGGGGATGAGGATGACCGAGACATCACAGTGGCGGTCTTATCTCCATCTCTGCAAGACGACTACGATAGCACAGTGATGTCTACGCACTTCTATTCTTGTAGACAGTTGTTGGGCCTCCAAGTGCAGAGGTTTGTAGAACAGCAGCAAGTTTTCCCTTAAGTGGATCACCCAAGGCTTATCGAACTCAGGGAGGAAGTGGTCAAAGGTATCCCCTCTCAAGCAATCCTGCAATCAAGATACAAGAGGTCTCTTGTGTCCCCAACACACCCAATACACTTGTCAGGTGTATAGGTGCACTAGTTCAGCGAAGAGATAGTAAAATACAAGTGGTATGGATAATTATAAGTGGTAACGGTGATAGAGAATAGCTTGATGGCGTGGAAAAGACTAAAGGCAAACTGAAATAAAGATGGAAGTAAGCAAACATATAACAGATCTAGTTGCAAACGGTGTATCAATGCTAAGAAACAAGGCCTAAGGATCATACTTTCACTAGTGAACACTCGCATATAAATATCTTCTCTTTATGATACTACTCTTAACTACTCTCCGGTTGGACACTCTAATCGATGGTAGGGCTATAACAGCACACCTCAAAGTAAGCCTTTCCCATCTAGATAACCCCACACTGTCACCTTGAGTACTAGATGAGTCCAACAAACACCACAATTTCATAAAGACATCTAACTCCAAATATAACTCATAACAAGTATTTGTAATCTCTAGCCTAAGTGCCACCATGGTGAGCACGCTGTCACTTTAACACACATGGGGAGAGCAGAGATCTATCAAAGCACTTGAGTAGCAAGGTAGATCTAATTGATTACAAAGCTCATGACCACAGATCATGCATAGATAGAGAGATGAACACATAGCTACCGGTAGAACCCTTAGCCTCGAGAGAGAACTACTCCCTCCTCATCATGGGAATCAGCAATGGTGATGGAGATGGCGGTGGAGTCGATGGAGATGGCTCCAGCGGCGCCGGTGCGGAGGACTCCTTCCCCGCCGCTGGTATCACAGGGGAGCACCGCCCCTTAGCACCCTTCCTTCATGGATTCTTGGGAGCCCTTCCCCATGGAGATGGGATCTATGAGGAAGGCAAAAAGGTGGCTTTGGTGGCTGCAAATTCGTGGGTGGAGGTTTGACGATCTAGGGTTTTTGCCTCGGGAGGAATATATAGGCGAAGGAGGCAAGGTCGGTGGCCGGCCAGGGGGCCCACACCATGCCCTGGCGCGGCCTGGGCTGGCCCGCACCAAGGGGTGGTGTGGCCACCCTGTGGACCCCCTTCATGTCTCCTTCTGGCTCCATGAATCTTCCGGGAAAATATCAACTTTGGCTTTTGTCCGGTCCAATCCCGAGAATATTGATTTTCTAACTTTCTGGAACCAAAAACAGCAGAAAACAATCAACTGGCATTGTGGCTCTTGTTAATAGGTTAGTCCAAGAAATCATATGAAAAGTACTCCAAAGTTGGAACAAAACACAAGAAAGTGGATAAAACCAAGCATGGAACATCAAAAATTATAGATACATTTGCAATGTATCAACATCCCCAAGCTTAACTCCTGCTCGTCCTCGAGTAGGTAAGTGATAAAAAGAAAGAATAATTTTTTAGGTGACATGCACCATCATAAACTTGATCAAAGTATTTGTAAAACATTCAAAGCTGGGATCATAGTACTTCAATCATAACATGAAAGACAAAGTTCTAGCAATAAGACAAAGAAACTATGATGCAACATGAAAATGCATAAACAAAAGATTCATGAATAACTATGCTTTGCAAGACATTTGTTTGTTTCACATAAAGAAAACATAGCATAATAGTATTCAGCTTGTCCCTCATAGAGTAGCAAATATAAATGCATAGGACACCTTCAAAGTTCATAAGAGTGACTAGATACAAATAGTTTAAAACAAGCAATATCAAAGTATGCATGAATCAACTAGTCTTGGGACAATGCACATAGAACTAATAATGGCCACTATGCTCTCAAATTAGGTGCATAAAGGTAGAAGGTGGAGACTCAATATAATGGTGGAAGAAAGGCCTTTGTAAAAGGAAGTAGGGATTTAAGTCTCATAAAGAGCTTCCAAAAATTATGGTACTTATATCTTTCAGCTCTCATTGCCCCTATCATAAGCATCTTTAAGGTGATTAAGGTTAAAGTGACACAACTAAGAGGATATGCTTGACAAGTTATAAACTGAAATCTCATGCCCCTTACTTATGAAGACCGAACCTCATGCTACTCAACTTTAGTCACAAGTCAGCTCTTGTCATTGTAAGTGCATATGTATCATAAAGAACCGCCAATGGGGTACCCCTTGCACATAATATAGGAGCTATCCCATAATCAAAATGATAAGGCAAGCAGACAATGAGCATCTTAGCAATCTTTTTATTTGCTATTTGCATAGGTTTTTATTGAGGATGCTTCATAGATTGCTCATTATGGTGATGCTGCAAGTTTCCACCATGATTAGGCATGGCTTAGGCTAGGGGCCCAGGCGTTTCTCTAACATACATACAAACTCCATGATCTTACAAGTTCCAATTTTATTTCACACCGCCGAGATTCGTAAGCAAAAGAACATGATATCAACGGGGTACAAAGTACAAGTGCAATGTTGAAAGCGTTCCCCATGATACATGGTTCTGCTAATTTCAACTTATAAGTGCAAGCATATACAACATAGACGACAGAATGGTTCAAGTTTATTAAATGCAAGAGAAGTAAAGTGTGCCATCAAGTTCGTGAGAGCTTTAATCACTAGTTTTCACATAACAAGTGGAAGGTAAACAAAAGCATGAATGTACTTGGAATAGCATAAGCTAGTAGGTAGGTATGGTGGGCTCTTTGGAATAACTTGGTTTAGGGAGTTGGATGCATGAGTGGAACTCATACTTGTTGTGGAGGCTAGCAAAAGACTGGGAGCGACAAACTAAGAGAGCAATAATGGCCATAATCATGCAGAGCGAGAAAACATCATTGATCAAAGCATAAAGTGATACTACAAGTTGAAAACTAAAGGATCATAAAGGCTATGGTGACTTGAGATAGTCATAACATGGTGTGAGCATGTGCCAAGTCAACCCAAATGAAGCATGAAAGGAGAATACCAATATACTATGCTTTAATATGCTAAAACAACGCATGATTCATCCAAGGCATATTAAGCAATCTCAATTGTTTGTAATAAGTCATGCTATAGCAAAAAATACTAAGCATAAAGCCAAAACAATACAAGGCATGGCATGATAGAGCATAGGCCATAGTCAAAAACGCGCTCTTTTTACCACATAAGCATGAACTTTCCTACTCTTCTCCAAACCAAACCAAACTATTTGCAAACCAATGTATGAAAGAGGGGGTCCAACCAATTTATTCAGAAAACTAAGAAAACAAAAGCAAACGAAAACCAAAACGAAAACGAAAAAGAAGACGCTCCAAGAACAACACAATTGTGCATGAAACAATAAAAATGAACCGTATGGAAGAAACCTGGGATTTTTATTGATGAAGAAGGGGATGCCTTGGGCATCCCCAAGCTTTGACGCTTGTACTTCTTGGATATTTCTTGGGGTGACATGCGTGGCATCCCCTAGCTTGAGATTTAGACCATCCTTCATCTCATTACTCATTCCTTCCATACACCTGAAATTTTTCCTTCATACAAAACTTCACACAATCTCATTAGCAACATTAGTGCACTTAAGATAAATAAGTCTCAAGGTTCAGTTCTAACACCAAATAAACTTCCATTAGAACACTAGATACTGTAGCACTTCCCTCAAAAAGCTCAATTCCCCAGAAGAACTCAAGAAGGAACCAACAAGAAGCAAATGCAGAAAATGGCAGAAATCTGTCAAACAGACCAGCAGGTAAAGACGAATTTTTTCGAAAACCTTCTGTTGCTCAAATCAAAAAGTGTTGAACTAACGAAAGTTAGATAACAACCTGGGGCAGAAGCACAAAAATTACAGCTCAATCCGACATACAGAGCTCTCTCACGAATTTTTACGGTGAAGCACAAAAATCTGTTTCGGGACAACAACTTTCCCAAGCATTACTTCTCTCTCATTAGAGGTTACTCTTGGCACAAAAAGCAAATAAAAAGGATAAGGAGCGGTTACTACAGAGGTAATAACTTCCAAGACTCATCTAAAACTTTTGGGTTATCTCCCAATATGTACTTTTCTTTAACGCCTTTAAGTTAGGCATGATAGTTTGAGAAGATGCTCACATAAGAAATATGAATTGAAGTAAAAGAGAGCATCAAGAAGCAAATTCAAAGCACATTTAAGTCTAACCCACTTCCTATGCATAGGAATCTTGTAAAGAAACAAGTCATGAAAGCACAAAGCAACAAGCATAGGAAGGCAAAATAAGTGCAACTTCAAAATTTTCAACATAAAGAGGGGAAACTTATATTATTGAGATGCATAGAACCATGTTTCCCTCTCTCATAATAACTTTCAGTAGCATCATGAATAAAATTAAAAATATAACTATCACACAAAACATTCTTATCATGAGCCACATGCTTAAAAGAATTAATACTCCCCATATAAACATAGTCATTCTTATTAATTGTAGTGGGAGAAAATTCAACAAAATAGCTATCATTATTATTCTCATCACAATAATCATCAAATATAGGACGCATATTGTAATCATAATCAATTTTCTCCTCAATAGTAGGTGGACTGAAAATATCATGTTCATCATTGTAATCATCATATATTGGAGGTATAGTATCATCAAAGTAAATTTTCTCCTCCATGCTTGGGGGACTAAAAAGATCATTTTCATAAAAACTAGCTTCCCCAAGCTTAGACTTTTCCGTAGCATTAGCAATAATGGTATCTAAAGAATTCATACTAACAACATTGCTATTAGCATGCAAATAAAGTTCCATAGGTTTTTTAATTTTCTCTTCAAACACTTCATGTCCTAACTCAAGATAAATACTATAAAGCTATCTAATTTTGTTGTTGTTTTCCATTAAGCCTAACTAGTGAAAACAAGAAACAAAAAGACAAAATTTTAGAATCTAAAGGAAATAATCTCGAGCACTCACACCAGAGGATGTGAGTACCTTTTACCTTACCTCCCCGGCAACGGCGCCAGAAAATAGGCGTTTGCCGTGGGAGGTTCTTCTTCTTTAATCCTCCGGTGTAAATACCTTTTACCTTTCCTCCCCGGCAACGGCGCCAGAAAATAGCTTGATGCATACGCACTTCTATTCTTGTAGACAGTTGTTGGCCCTCCAAGTGCAGAGGTTTGTAGAACAGCAGCAAGTTTTCCCTTAAGTGGATCACCAAGGTTTATCGAACTCAGGGAGGAAGTGGTCAAAGGTATCCCCTCTCAAGCAACCCTGCAATCAAGATACAAGAGGTCTCTTGTGTCCCCAACACACCCAATACACTTGTCAGGTGTATAGGTGCACTAGTTCAGCGAAGAGATAGTAAAATACAAGTGGTATGGATAATTATAAGTGGTAACGGTGATAGAGAATAGCTTGATGGCGTGGAAAAGACTAAAGGCAAACTGAAATAAAGATGGAAGCAAGCAAACATGTAACAGATCTAGTTGCAAACGGTGTATCAATGCTAAGAAACAAGGCCTAAGGATCATACTTTCACTAGTGAACACTCTCATATAAATATCTTCTCTTTATGATACTACTCTCTGGTTGGACACTCTAATCGATGGTAGGGCTATAACAGCACACCTCAAAGTAAGCCTTTCCCATCTAGATAACCCCACACTGCCACCTTGAGTACTATATGAGTCCAACAAACACCACAATTTCATAAAGGCATCCAACTCCAAATATAACTCATAACAAGTATTTGTAATCTCTAGCCTAAGTGCCACCATGGTGATCACGCTGTCACTTTCACACACATGGGGAGAGCAGAGATCTATTAAAGCACTTGAGTAGCAAGGTAGATCTAATTGATTACAAAGCTCATGACCACAACAAGATCATGCATAGATAGAGAGATGAACACATAGCTACCGGTAGAACCCTTAGCCTCGAGAGAGAACTACTCCCTCCTCATCATGGGAATCAGCCAGCGAGCTGCCTGTCTGCATGATGATGACGACTACACGGACATTTGCAGAAAACCCCCTGGATTGATTTTTGTCTCCACCCACAATTCTCCTCTGGTCCCTGATGTCTACGCACTTCTATTCTTATAGATAGTTGTTGGGCCTCCAAGTGCAAAGGTTTGTAGAACAGTAGCAAGTTTTCCCTTAAGTGGATCACCCAAGGTTTATCGAACTCAGGGAGGAAGTGGTCAAAGGTATTCCCTCTCAAGCAACCCTGCAATCAAGATACAAGAAGTCTCTTGTGTCCCCAACACACCCAATACACTTGTCAGGTGTATAGGTGCACTAGTTCAGCGAAGAGATAGTAAAATACAAGTGGTATGGATAATTATAAGTGGTAACGGTGCTAGGACATAGATTGATGGCGTGGAAAAGACTAAAGTAAAACTTAAATAAAGATAGAAGAAAGCAAACATGTAATAGATCAAATAGTAAACGGTGTTTCAGTGCTTAGAAACAAGGCCTAGGGATCATACTTTCACTAGTTAACACTCTCATATAAATATCTTCTCTTTATGATACTACTCTTAACTAATCTCCGGTTGGACACTCTAATCGATGGTAGGGCTATAACAACACACCTCAAAGTAAGCCTTTCCCATCTAGAAAACCACACACTATCACCTTGAGCACTAGATGAGTCCAACAAACACCACAATTTCATAAAGACATCCAACTCCAAATATAACTCATAACAAGTATTTGTAATCTCTAGCCTAAGTGCCACCATGGTGAGCATGCTGTCACTTTCACACACATGGGGAGAGCAGAGATTCATTAAAGCACTTGAGTAGCAGAATAGATCTATAGATTACAAGCTCATGATATCAATAAGATCATGCATAGAGAGAGAGATGAACACATAGCTACCGGTAGAACCCTTAGCTCGAGAGAGAACTACTCCCTCCTCATCATGGGAATCAGCAACGGCGATGGAGATGGCGGTGTCGATCGATGGAGATGGCTCCGGGGGCACTTCCACGTCCTGGCAGGTTGCCGGAACAGAGACTTTATGTCCCCCGAATCTCCCCTTCAGTGGCAGCGGTGCTGTAGAACTTTTCGTGGATTTCTGATTGACGACCCAGGGTTTATGCCCTGGGAGGCTTTTTACAGGCCAGAGGGCAAGGTCGGTGGGCGGCCAGGGGGCCCACACCACCTGGTGGCGTGGCCAGGGATAGCCCACGCCACCACATGGTGTGGCCGCTCTGTGGCGCCTCTCCGTCTCATCTTCTGGCTCCGTGAGTCTTCCGGTAAAATATCAACTTTGGCTTTTGTCCCGTCCAATTTCAAGAATATTCTTTTTCTGACTTTCTGGAACCAAAAAACAACAGAAAACAGGCAACTGGCACTGTGGCTCTTGTTAATAGGTTAGTCCAAGAAATATGAAAAGTACTCCAAAGTTGGAACAAAACACAAGAAAGTGGATAAAACCAAGCATGGAACATCAAAAATTATAGATACATTTGCAATGTATCAACATCCCCAAGCTTAACTCCTGCTCGTCCTCGAGTAGGTAAGTGATAAAAAGAAAGAATAATTTTTGAGGTGACATGCACCATCAAAGATTTGATCAAAGTATTTGTAAAACATTCAAAGCTAGGATCGTAGTACTTCAATCATAACATGAAATACAAAGTTCTAGCAATAAGACAAAGAAACTATGATGCAACATGAAAAGGCACAAACAAAATATTCATGAATAACAATGCTTTGCAAGACGTTTGTTTGTTTCACATAAAGAAAACATAGCATAATAGTTTTCAACTTGTCCCTCGATAGAGTAGCAAATATAAATGCATAGGACACCTTCAAAGTTCATAAGAGTGACTAGATACAATAGTTTAAAACAAGCAATATCAAAGTATGCAACAATCAACTAGTCTTGGGACAATGCACACAGAACTAAGAATGGCCACTATGCTCTCAAAGTAAGTGCATAAAGATAGAAGGTGGAGACTCAATGTAATGGTGGAAGACAGGCCTTTGTAAAAGTAAGTAGGGATTCAAGTCTCATAAAGAGCTTCCAAAAATTATGGTACTTATAGCTTTCAGCTCTCATTGCCCCTATCATAAGCATCTTGAAGTGGTTAAGGTTAAAGTGACACAACTAAGAGGATATGCTTGACAAGTTATAAACCAAAATCTCATGCCCCTTACTTACGAATACCGATCCTCATGCTACTCAACTTCAGTCATGAGTAAGCTCTTGTCATTGTATGTACATGTGTATCATTAAGAACCGCCAACGGGGTACCCCTCGCACATGATACGGGAGCTTTCCCATAATCAAAATGACAAGGCAAGCAGACAATGAGCATCTCAGCGATCTTTTTATTTGCTATTTGCATAGGTTTTTACTGAGGATGCTTCATAGAGTGCTCATTATGGTGATGCTGCAAGTTTCCACCATGATTAGGCATGGCTTAGGCTAGCGGCCCAGGTGTTTCTCTAACACACATACAAACTCCATGATCTTACAAGTTCCACTTTTATTTCACATCGTCGGGATCCGTAAGCAAAATAACATGATATCAACGGGGTACAAAGTACAAGTGCAATGTTGAAAGCGTTCCCCATGAAACATGGTTCTGCTAATTTAAACTTATAAAGCGCAAGCATATACGCAACAAAGAAGGACCCAATGGTTCAAGTTTATTAAGAGCAATACAAGTAAGGTGTGCCATCAAGTTCGTGAGAGCTTTAATCACTAGTTTTCTCATAACAAGTTTAATTTGCAAGATAAACAAAGGCATGAATATACTTGGAATAGCATAAGCTAGTAGGTAGGTATGGTGGACTCTTTGGAATAACTTGGTTTAGTGAGTTGGATGCATGAGTGGAACTCATACTTGGTTGCGGAGGCTAGCAAAAGACTGGGAGCGACAAACTAAGAGAGCAATAATGGCCATAATCATGCAGAGCGACAAACCATCATTGATCAAAGCATAAAGTGATACTACAAGTTGAAAACTAAAGGATCATAAAGGCTATCGTGACTTTTGATAGTCATAACATGGTGTGAGCATGAGCCAAGTCATGCTACAGCAAAGAATACTAAGCATTAAGCCAAAAAAAAATCAAGCCTGGCATGACAGAGCATAGGCCACAGTAAAAAACGAGCTCTTTTTACCACATAAGTATGAACTTTCCTACTCTTTTCCAAACCAAACCAAACTATTTGCAAACCAATGTATGAAAGAGGGGGTCCAACCAATTTATTCAGCAAACTAAGAAAAACAAGCAAACTAAAAACCAAAACAAAAATGAAAAATAAGACGCTCCATGAACAACACAACTGTGCATGAAACAATAAAAACGAAGTGTTTGGAAGAAACCTGGGATTTTTATTGATGAAGAGGGGGATGCCTTGGGAATCCCCAAGCTTTGAAGCTTGTACTTCTTGGATATTTCTTGGGGTGACACGCGTGGCATCCCCAAGCTTGAGCTTTAGTCCATTCTTCATCTCATTACTCATTCCTTCCATACACCTGAAATTTTTCCTTCATACAAAACTTCACACAATCTTTATTAGCAACATTAGTGCACTCAATATAATAGGTCTTTAGGTTCAGTTCTAACACCAATAAACTTCCATTAAAACACTAGCTACTGTAGCACTTCCCTCAAAAAGCTCAATTCCCCAAAAAACTCAAGAAGGAACTAACAAGAAGCAAATGCAGAAAATGGCAGAAATCTGTCAAAACAGACCAGCAGGTAAAGACAATTTTTTTCGGAGACCTTCTGTTGCTCAAATATAAAAGTGTTGAACTAACGAAAGTTATATAACAACCTGGGGAAGAAGCACAAACAATTACAGCTCAATCCGACATACAGAGCTCTCTCACGAATCTTTACGGTGAAGCACAAAAATCTGTTTCAGGACAGCAACTTTCCCAATCATTACTTCTCTCTCATTAGAGGTTACTCTTGGCACAAAAAGCAAATAAAAAGGATAAGGAGAGGTTATTACAGAGGTAATAATTTCCAAGACTCATCTAAAACTTTTGGGTTATCTCCCAATAAGTACTTTTCTTTAACGCCTTTAAGTTAGGCATGATAATTTGAGAAGATGCTCACATAAGAAATTTGAATTGAAGTAAAAGAGAGCATGAAGAAGCAAATTCAAATCACATTTAAGTCTAACCCACTTCCTATGCATAGGAATCTTGTAAAGAAACAAGTCATGAAAGCATAAAGCAACAAGCATAGGAAAGCAAAACAAGTGCAACTTCAAAAATTTCAACATAAAAAGGGGAAACTTAATATTATTGAGATGAATAAAACCATGTTTCTCTCTCTCATAATAACTTTCAGTAGCATCATGAATAAAATTAAAAATATAACTATCACATAAAACATTCTTATCATGAGCCACATGCATAAAACAATTACTACTCTCCCTATAAGAATAGTCATTCTTATTAATCATAGTGGGAGCAAATTCAACAAAATAGCTATCATTATTATTCTCATCGCCATAATCATCAAATATAGGAGGCATATTGTAATCATAATTAGTTTTCTCCTCAATAGTAGGTGGACTGAAAATATCATACTCATCATTGTAATCATCATAAATTGGAGGTTTGGTATCATCATAAGCAATAGAATAGCTATCTTCCAAAGCTTGGGAACTAAAAAGATCATTTTCATAAAAACCAGCTTCCCCAAGCTTAGACTATTCCATAGCAATAACAATAATGGTGTCCAAAGAATTCATACTAACAACATTTCTATTAGCATGCAAATAAAGTTCCATAGGTTTTTTAATTTTCTCTTCAAACACTTCATGTCCTAATTCATGATAAATAATATAAAGCTCTGTAATTTTTGTTGTTGTTTTCCATTAAGCCTAACTAGTGAAAACAAGAAACAAAAAGACAAAATTGCAGAATCTAAAGGAAATAACTTCGAGAACTCACACCGGAGGATGTGAGTACCTTTTACCTTACCTCCCCGGCAACGGCGCCAGAAAATAGCTTGATGTCTACGCACTTCTATTCTGTAGACAGTTGTTGGGCCTCCAAGTGTAGAGGTTTATAGAACAGTAGCAAGTTTTTCCTTAAGTAGATCACCCAAGGTTTATCGAACTCAGGGAGGAAGTGGTCAAAGGTATTCCCACTCAAGCAACCCTGCAATCAAGATACAAGAAGTCTCTTGTGTCCCGAACACACCCAATACACTTGTCAGCTGTATAGGTGCACTAGTTTGGCGAAGAGATAGTAAAATACAAGTGGTATGGATAATTATAAGTGGTAACGGTGCTAGGAAATAGACTGATGGCGTGGAAAAGACTAAAGTAAAACTGAAATAAAGATAGAAGCAAGCAAACATGTAATAGATCTAATAGCAAACGGTGTTTCAGTGCTTAGAAACAAGGCCTAGGGATCATACTTTCGCTAGTGAACACTCTCATATAAATATCTTCTCTTTATGATATACTCTTAACTACTCTCCTGTTGGACACTCTAATCGATGGTAGGGCTATAACAGCACACCTCAAAGTAAGCCTTTCCCATCTAGAAAACCCCACACTGTCACCTTGAGCACTAGATGGGTCCAACAAACACCACAATTTCATAAAGACATCCAACTCCAAATATAACTCATAACAAGTATTTGTAATCTCTAGCCTAAGTGCCACCATGGTGAGCACGCTGTCACTTTCACACACATGGGGAGAGCAGAGATTCATTAAAGCACTTGAGTAGTAGAATAGATCTATAGATTACAAGCTCATGATCTTAATAAGATCATGCATAGAGAGAGAGATGAACACATAGCTACCGGTAGAACCCTTAGCCTCGAGAGAGAACTACTCCCTCCTCATCATGGGAATCAGCAATGGTGATGGAGATGGCGGTGGAGATCGATGGAGATGGCTCTGGGGGCACTTCCCCGTCCCGGCAGGGTGCCGGAACAGAGACTTTATGTCCCCCGAATCTCCCCTTCGGTGGAGGCGGTGCTGCGGAACTTTTCATGGATGTCTGATTGACGACCCAGGGTTTATGCCTTGGGAGGCTTCTTATAGGCTAGAGGGCAAGGTCGGTGGGCGGCTAGGGGGCCCACACCACCTGGTGGCGCGGCCAGGGTAGCCCGTGCCACCACATGGTGTGGCTGCCCTGTGGCCCTTCTCCGTCTCGTCTTATGGCTCCGTGAGTCTTCCGGTAAAATATCAACTTTGGCTTTTGTCTCGTCCAATTCCGAGAATATTCATTTTCTGACTTTTTGGAACCAAAAACAGCAGAAAATAGGCAACTGGCACTGTGGCTCTTGTTAATAGGTTAGTCCAAGAAATCATATGAAAAGTAATCCAAAGTTGGAACAAAACACAAGAAAGTGGATAAAACCAAGCATGGAACATCAAAAATTATAGATACATTTGCAATGTATCAGTCCCACATGTCAGGGAGAGGGAGATAGACGAACCGTGCTGGTACTGGGCTTTTGCAAAGTGGGCGGTTTTTAATTTCTGATGCTCACGACGCTAGGTTAGACGATGGGCCGTGGTGGACTGGTCCGGCTGGCAGACTGATACGTCGTAAACGTATCTATAATTTTTGATGTTCCATGCTTGTTTTATATCTACTTTCTTATGTTTTGTCCACACTTTGGAGTATTTTTACACATTTTTTGGAACTAACCTATTAACAAGATTCCATAGTGCTAGTTGCCTGTTTTCTGCTGTTTTTGGTTTCAGAAAAGCTAGTAAGGAAATATTCTTGGAATTGGACCAGACAAAAGCCAAAGTCAATATTTTACCCGAAGCAACACGGAGTCCAGAGGGGAGACGAAGTGGCGCACCAGGGTAGCCACACCTGGTGGCGCTGCGGCCTGGGGGGCGCGCCACCAGGGGTGTGGCCCCCTGGTGCTCCACCAACCTTGCCCCTTCGCCTATAAAAGTCTCCCTGGAGGAAAACCCTAAGTACCCAATCAAAATTCTATGAAAGAGTCTGTAGCCACCGCCATCTCCATCCCTAAATTTGGAGGGATATGAAGCTCTTCTCGGCACCTTCTTAGAGGGGAGAGATCACCCTGGAGGCCTTCTTCATCACCATGCCTGCCTCCGGGATCAAGATCATCTATTTGTAATCTTACATGTTGTGTTTGCGAGGATCCGATGGATATTGAGATGCTATTTCAGATTGATTGTTGATTCTATCTTGTCTATGTTATTTGTGATCTTGCATGCTTTCAGTTGTTAGTAGCTATCTTGGCCAAGTAGATGCTAGCAACTCCAAGAGGGAGTATTTATGCTCGATAGTGTGTTCATGCTCTAGTAATCTGGGGAAGTTACATAAATCTCTAAGGTACTAGATGTGTTGTTGCTACGAGGGAGAAAACAGCAATCCTTTGTTCATGGAGCAATCGTATTGTTTACTTTACACACTTTTCTTAATGCAATTATCTGTTGCTTGCAACTTAATACTGGAGGGGGTTCGGATGATAACCTGAAGGTGTATTATTAGTCATAGATGCAGTTGGATTATGGTCTATGTATAATGTTGTAATGCCCAATCAAATCTCGTAGGAGTCAAGATGATTAGTATATGCATGTATGCTTTCTTGGTGTCTGTCAATTGCCCCGCTGTAATTTGTTCACCCAACATGTCATCTATCTTAAGGAGAATCGCCTCTACTAAACTATGGACCCCGGTCCATTCTTTTACCATCAATCTACAAGCTATTTACTATTTACTGTTTACTTTCTGCAAGCAATTACTATCTTCCACACAATACGTTTAATCCTTTGTTTTCAGCAAAACCAGTGAGATTGACAACCTCACTGTAAGTTGGGGGCAAATTTTTGTGGTTGTGTTGTGTAGGATTCCAAGTTGGAAACAACACCTTGGAGGTGTTTCCTTGCTCCTACTGGTTTGATAACCTTGGTTTCATAACTGAGGGAAAACTTGCTGTTGTGCTCATCATACCTTCCTCTTGGGGTTTCCCAACGAGCTCGATATATTGTGAGCCATCAAGCCTTTTTTCTGGCGCCATTCCCTAGGAGTCAAGGACATCTTCACAAGGGGAGTCCCTCATAACCAATCTCTTTACTTTGTTTTTTGTTTTGCTTAGTTTATTTCTGCTTTGTTTGCTTGTTTCTTTATATCAAAAACACAAAAAAATAGTTGTACTGGTTTTGTTCCTTTATCAAAAACACACACAAAATTAGTTCTTTCTATAGTTGTTATCTCGTTCTTTGCTCACCATGTTAACCCCTAAGTTCACCCTCAAAGACCTTTCAATAGGTAGTGGCTCTATAATAGGGAAAGATAATATTGAAGAATTCTTTAATCATGTTAGCAAGCATGAGGATATTGAGGATAGATCCCTAGCAGAACTTGCTCCAAATTATGAAATTGCTGCAGCTTCTTTAGTTCACATGTTGGAGGCTAGGTTTGTTAACCTTTACCTCATAATGCAAGTAATGTTTCTTAAACTTAAACATATTGAGGATACTGAAAAAAGAGATTTCATTCTAGAAACTTTGCTTAAAGAATTCTATGATGTTATTAAAGAAGCTAGAAAAGTCTTTGATCATTTTAATATGCTAGGCTCATTTGTAGATGTTATTGGCACACGAGAAAATATGGACAAAACCAAAACTAAAGATGGGGAGGAAATTAAGATACCAATTGTCAACACCCAGATTTTTAATCCCAAATGCCTATTATGCCATACCTCGCAATCCCAGGATTACCATTTTTGCGAGACATAACAGATTGGATATCACAGTATATCATCCATTACAAACCATAATAGGGTCTTACACAAATAAAGGATCGCATAATCCAGTCTTAGTACAAACATGTAGCAGAATAAATAGCATAGCGGTGGGCTCCATCTTCAGTGTCACAGGCAATGCTGACGATGGGAGTTGATCCTAGTTGTCGTAGTCGTCCTGCTGTCCTCCTTCCGGATAGTCCTCCTCATAGTCTGGCCACGGGAATAGCCAGGGACAAAGCCATGAGTACTCTTTAAGTACTCGCAAACTATCACTAACAAGTAAGGTAGTTCTAGTAGGAATGCTAAACTCTAAGTTTATTTGTAAAGTTAAGTTTGAAACCTAAGCTGAGTTCAGAAACAAAGAAATTTAAAATAAAGTTTGAAATCACCTAAGTGGGAACTTAGTTTTCAGAGTGACAACTCTATCGTGGTCAAGTCATGTCACAATTCATTTCATAAGTCATTTTTGAAAACATCTAACAACGGAACAATATGGCCACTCCAACTGTCCAAAATTGTGGACCCGGCTATTCGAATAGTTTGACACTCTGCAGAGGTGGTACACTTTCACCACAAAATTCGATACATCTATCAGGGGTAACCTTGAATCATCATACTTAGTATGCAGAAAATCAAACATAACCTTTCCTTTACACACTCTAGTATAAGCACCTCTCCTATGAGCTTGGCCTCGCAGCCATGGCCATCGGCCATCCTGGGCACTACATAGGTGGATAACATCGAGAGGTAGCCTCAGCTCAAACCTCTCCCGCGATGGAACTAATACTAATGCATATAAACTTCCGGCTAAGCCTTACCCAATTCAGGTATTGTGGTTGTACGGTAAAATTGGAATGGTATCGCATCCGAACCCAACCATCAGTTTTTATAAAGGGGATAAGGCTCATACCTCAACATTTTCATCATCATCATAAACCAATTGTGTTTCTCAACACATGTCAAAACATCTCAGTAGAATGACTCATCATTCCAAGGTTTTCATAAGCATTTTCACCAAGTATTCCCATCTAGAGTGATCAAGTTTTTGGTTTTAGCTCTAAACACTAAGTTAAGAGTGTTCACTAATGTGGGATGCTAATATCAATCTCAGGCCATAGAATGACATCTAAGTCTAACTAGATAGGTCAAGTTTTATACTCTTTATGTTATCTATAAACAAGTAAAGAACTTTGGTAAAGTAAAAGAAAGTAAATCTTGTAAGAAAACTTGGGCTGGGTATAAATCAAAAAGGTATAACCAAAGCATGCCTAATGCATCTTGCTTAGGTTATGTAGCTTGCAAGGGTTAGCTTGCATTGTTAATGATGGCTTGCCTTGATTGGTGCAGTGGTTGAAATTCTCCTCCTCTTCTTCGGGGTAGAACTCCTCCTCCTCGTAGACTTGGTCGGTACTATCGTCTATAAATACATACGAGATACACAATCACCAAACAATACTTAACTAGTCTATTTAGCACATTAAGGCACACATTTTATGAGCTAGTATCATCACATTCATCACAAGATTTTAATGAACTAGTTTCATTTATTTTATTTGAGAAAAGTAATTTCTACTCACCGAAATTAACTAAGATTTAATATTCTCCAATTAAAATATGTGATCATGTGGACACATGTCATCACCACATATTCTAATACATGGTAATGGGATTTAAATGTTGGATCACATTTTATAAAGTTTAAGATTAATATTTAATGATTTAAAGGGACTAGAAATGCCTATATAGCATTATTTTGGTACTAGTCCAAAGTCACTGTATGCAAACCTAAATATTATTACATATTAAGATAGGTATTGTCAAATGTGATTTTTGAGAGTTGGAATCAACTCAAAAGCTATTATGGTTGATTTTTGAAAAATGTTTGAATGTAGAAACGGCCCTCTTTTGTTATTTTTGCTATAGGTGATCTATAACTCTAATTGATTTAAATCCAACGGTATTGGATAGATATTTGAATTATCTTTCTAAAAAAATTTGAATCATTCAATTTGGTTCAGTAGATCTTTCTGAATTGATTTTTAAACTAGTGGATAGAAACTAGATTAAGTTTAAATAGTGTTGGGGATATACTTTCCGGGTATCCTCACAGTTCCTCACTGACCAGGGTGGCCCACTTCGGGTTAGAGCTTTGCTTCACGGGCAGCCCAGTTAGGTAGAAGAGACGGAGTCCAATCTGGCTACGGGAAGGCCCAGAAGACTTACCGACTTAGGCCCATAGTGTTACTTGTAGTTCAAGATGTACACTGTAACCAACTCTTAGTCGTAGCCGGACTGATCTCTCCTGTAAACCCTAGGCCGGATATCTATATAAGCCATCCTAGGGAGAGCCTTTAGGTCACCCTCAATAGTGTACAATCTCAACTCACACAGGCGAACCCTTGTAACCCATATTCTGGCTCTGCCGTATTACTGGATTGCTAGCAGGAGTAGGATCCGTCCAAAGCCCGCGGATTCGAACCTGGGTAAACTTGTGTGCTGACCGTCCCGAAACACCGTACGTCTCACACCCCTCTCTTCGGCACGCCTCGAGGACCCCCTCATGGCGTACTTGTCATCAATCCGACGACAGTTGGCACCCACCGTGGGGCAAGTGAGCTTCGGATCTGCGTTCTGAGCGGAATCTACAAGAATTGGAATCGACGAGACTATCGCTGTCGGTCGCATCCTCTACGCCAGCAACGTCCCACTCATCGTTCTCGACGAGACCTGGATTTCGGCTAGGGAGGCCGTGACTGCCTACACCATCATGTCTTTCGGCGAGATCGATGTTTACATCGGCTTTGCTGAACCTGTCCCACCCACCCCAGCGGTGATGATAGAGGCAGAGGAAATTTCTGGATCCCCTTTGTCTGCAGAGGCGGCAGAATTCCGGATCTCAGAAAACCCTAATCCCATCCAGCCCGCACCAGTTGAGGAGATAGTGGAGAAATCCAAGCCTGAAGCAGACCTAGCGTTCTAGATCGAATCTGGAGTGGATCTCCTTGGAGAGACCGAATCCCAGATCAACCCACCCGCCGAGGTCAAAACTCAGGAGGAGCATAGCAATGACACTGATTCCGGCTCTGATGACGCCGGGACAGACATGCCTTTCCTAAGGTACACGCTACGACGTATGATAATGCAAAACTCAGGCGAGATGCAATTCTCGAGACCATCAAAAGTTTCGATGAAGCTGATCGCGAGAGCCGCAGGTACCTTAGGAAGCACGCGTCGCACTTCGTCAGATATGTGGGATCCGGATCTGGCTCTGCCGATGCTGTTGACAACACCGACCCTGTGCTAGAGGCAATTGGAACAAACGCCGACGTACCCGCAACCTCGGATGAATCGATGACGTCGACAGATTTCTGAAAGTTCTCCGTGGAATATGAAGAGGAGTATAACTCCAAAGCTGTAGAGGAAGGAGAAGCCATGGATGAAGGATCCCGGGAACACTCTCCCAAAGCGCAGGATGACATGGAAATCAGAGATAATCCTGAGATCCAGAGGTCCGAAAGTACTGATCAGAGTCTGACTCCAGGAAACGGACCCAAAGCCGTCTTTGCTACCAACGCTGCCAAGAAGGCAAAGAAGAAGAACAAGAAGAACAAGAAGAACAAGACCCCGACAAAAGACCCTCTGGCAGAGGAGGTGATTGCCGAGGAATACGAGGAAGACTCGGATGGAGCACTTATCCCAGACGAGCCCAAAAAAGAAGAGTCGGTGGATGGACACGTGACCACTGAAGGTGCGCGTAAACTCATTCATGCTGCATTAACCACACCTATTCCTACAGCTGTAGAACTTACTGCCGAAGAAATGGACGAGAGGGCATAGGCCCTAGAAGCGCGTCGTCAAGTACTCCTCGATCAAGCCAAAAACATTGAGGAGGAAAAGAAATGCATAACATCTGCGGAGAAGTACAACTCCAGGCAATACCAGAAGACCAGGAAGCGTCATACTAATGACAACCAATTCCCGCAGATCCACGCCGTCCTTTTCGGAGAAGAGATTGGGAAGCCTCGGAAAGACAGCAAAGGGGATTGGGTGTATCCAACCCCAGTACAGAATGCGGTGGCAGCCCGAGAAATTCTATCGGCTAATCCAAGCCCGGAGGAGATCCGGTTGGGAATCAAACTACTCAACAAGGGACTGGAGCAGCAAAAGGTCGCCATGTCCGGATGTCAAAAACTGGTTTCTGATTCCGACCAGTGTCGCACGGATCTGGCATGGGCTGACGTAAGACCCTAGCGTGTTCCGAAGCAGCATCACCGTTCCGATCGCAGGGAGGACAATTAGTCAAGAACCGGATCTTCGGGACATCACCACAAAGCTGCCCGTGACTGGCATAAAGTCAACCCAGTTGCGGAGCAAGAGGCAATTGTTGCACTGAATCCGAGGAACCCACCCCGACGAGAGTCGAAAGACCGCATGGACGATGATAAAGATAAACGTCGGGAGGAGGATCGATAAACAATGCCACCTCCTAGACATGAAAGCCGTCCGAACGACGGACAAAGGAACGATGGACAAAGGAACGACGGACACCGTGCCGAGACAAGCCGGCAGGGGGCTCGCCACAATGAAGACCCTCCCCGGAACCAGAACAATGACGTTCCGGATGGAGGCCGGCGATCAGCCGGAAATAACCCACCTTCTCCACCCTCTCCACCAAGTAGGCATCACAACGGCCCCTAGGGAGGCAATGGAGGGCATCGTGGTGGAGGAGGTGGTGGAAGAAGTCGAAGCCCGGCTCCAAGGCACCGCAGCCACAGCTGACACTTAGGACGGTCTCTATCCCCGAATGACGCAAGGCACAAGATCAACTCCAACATAGAGGCGTGGCGCTACGAAAATGATGATATAAACGTGGGCCCAAAGTGCTTCGGACCACGCATAAGAGCCACAAGATTCCCAGAAGGATTTGCTATCTCAAGACATATCCAAGCCTACGACGACATTGCTCGGCTAGATACCTGGCTATAGGATTTCTTTCAAGCCTGCTGCATTGCCAAAGGCGGATAGCCTGGTCGCAACCCGATATCTCCCACTCATGTTGCGGAAGACGGCACGATCATGGCTTAATGAACTTCCGGAGAGCACCATCCACAACTGGTATGACATGCAAAGTGCGTTCTTTCATAATTTCGATGGCACATACCGGAGGCCCTGTACGGTCGGAGACCTACAACGTTGCACCCAGAAAGCCGGAGAAACTTACCAGGATTACCTCGGATGAGGGATCGACACCAAGAACTCCTGTGAAGGAGTAAATGACCAAACTGCGATTGAAGCTTTCATTACGGGTCTCCCAATTGGTTTACTACGTCATCGCTTGAAGTGTGACAAAGTTACTGACTTGGGAGAGATGATAGAAACAACGAGCAAGTATGCAGACGCTGACGACGACGTAGAGGGATTACTCAACGCCCTAGTTGTGCCACAGTCAGCAAAACAACCAAAGCAACAAGCTTAGAAGCGCAAAAATACCTCGGAAGAGAAACCTAACGCGGAAACGGTAGTGGTTACTGCTACTTTCGGGTCTGGAGGACGAGGAGGACGCGGCGGAGGCCGGGGGCATGGCCGTGGGACTTCAAGAGTTCAAGGTAGAGGAGACCAGCAACCAGGCAAAACCTACACTTGGGCCGACATTGCCAATAACCCATGTGTGCATCACTTAGACGCCAATGGAGGCTCGTCCCACACAAACGCCGAGTGTCGTTTCAATGACGACATTAAAAGAGATGATACCGCTGGCTACAGAGCTAAGCGGAAGAAGGGAAAGAAGAATCCCGAAAAGGATAAGAGACCAAGGAAGATTCCGACATGGAGGAAGCCGATGCTTCAAATCCCAAGCCGAAAGGGAAGAAAAAATAGCCGACCAAAAAAGACACTTACGTCACCTTCCTCGGATTTCAACTAGCAAAGGTCAAGAAAGCAGTTCTACATGATCTCAATGCAACAGTTCCGGCTATCCCCCAATACCTAGACTAGTCGGAAGTGGCAATCACATTTGACTGAGCTGATCATCTGCATAAGCTACACAGGCGAGGAAAATACGCCTTAATCGTCAATCCACTTATTGACGGTTATGGTTTCTCCAAGACCCTCATGGACGGTGGCAGTACTATCAATATTCTCTATGTCGAAACGCTATGCCGGATGAAGATCTCGGAGACCCAGCTGAACCATAGCTCTGTGATTTTTCACGGAGTTGTCCCAGGAAGACAAGCTAATTCCCTGGGAGAAATCACTTTGGATGTTACCTTTGGGACTCTAAAAAACTATCAGACGGAGGCACTTTCCTTCGAAGTGGTCCCGTTCAAGAGCGCGTACCACGCTATATTCGGAAGTCCGCCTTACTGGGCTTTTATGGCTCATTCGTATTACATTTACAATATGATGAAAATTCCAGGTCCCAACAGCGTAATCACCATCAGGGGAGACCCGAAGAATGCGCGAGAGTGCGAGGATGGAAATGCCGCCTTTGCTGAAGCCGTGCTGCACGCCTAGGAGTACCAGGAGATCAAGAAGAGCATAGATACGTTCGAGATGCCCGCAATGAAGAAGGAGGTGACAAAGCCGAATCCGGAGTTCAAGGCATCAAAAGAGATGAAGAAGACACCGTTGAAGGATGATGACCCTTCCAAGGTGACCCAGATAGGCGTAGGCCTAGATAGCGCATAGGAAGGCGCACTCGTCAAGTTCCTCAAAGCAAATCAAGATATCTTCGCATGGCAGCCATCTGACATGACCGGAGTATCTAGGGAACTTGCCGAGCACTCTTTAAATGTAACCCCGAACGCTAAACCCGTCAAATAGTCCTTACGACGTTTCGGCGATGAAAATCAGTCGTGGGGGATGATCCCCAGATACCCCAACCAGACAAGAAACAGGGCAGTCGGATCGTGTCCGGCTGATCAGATGCAGCCGGAGAAGGCAAGCCGGGCCGGCTATCGCATGATAGCCGGATCAGCAAGAAGTAGCTGGCTACGGCAGCGTAGCCGGAACCAATCAAGGAGACAGGACGATGTGCAGATCAGTGCACGGTACGCCCTATACGACGACAAGTCCGGCAACTACCCGACCATACCGAAGACTTTGCGGGGATGACGTAGGAACATTGGTCCGGTGCTGACGATGGGCTCGCACGGCGTCCACTGTGCCTACGACAGCCATACTGCTGATACTCCGATGGGACATACCGTATCGGATACTGTAGATGACCAGCCGTCTGGGACCCGCCTATGGGGCCCGCCAGTCGGATTGGCTAGTGAGACCGTTGCCTCTCTGCCTATATAAGGAGAGGAAAGGCCTCAGTAGAAAGGGTTGGTCTGAGTGCATTTAAGACAGTAGCTAGAGAACACAGCTCCAGGAGCACTTGTAGTTCGTATATCTCCCATAGTCAGATCGGCAGGAGTGGGAGTTTTACCTCATCACGAGGGCTCTGAACCTAGGTACTTCCTGCGTCCAGCTACACTTGCTTGTACCCAATCCCGCCTGCGGACAGCGTCGATAGCTTCCTTGCTAGCCCCCACACCTCTATCTAACCTTCTTAGGTACCGTCATTCCCAATACAACGACAAAAGCATAAGGCAATAGCTAAGGAACTAGTACGGCTCGAGTGAGCCGGATTCATAGAAGAGGTCATCCACACTGAGTGGTCGGCCAATCTTGTAATGGTCCCTAAAAAGGACACCACTGATTTAAGGATGTGTGTTGATTATACTGCCTTGAACAAGGCTTGTCCAAAATATCCGTTCGCTCTACCTAGGATTGATCAAGTTATTGATTCTACGGCAGGCTCGGAACTCCTCGCTTTTCTCGACACATATTCCGTTTATCACCAAATCCGGATGAAGGAATCTGACAAAGTCAAAACTTCATTCATAACCCCTTTCAGAACCTTCTGTTTTGTTACAATGCCTTTTGGGCTAAAGAACGCAGGAGCTACCTACCAGCGCACGATGCAGCGTTGCCTTCATGACCAACTCAGACGCAATGTACATGCATACATGGATGATATTGCGGTGATGTCCAAAAAGAAGGAAAAACTGATTTCCGACTTGGAGGAAATGTTTGCCAATCTACGAAAATACAACATCATGCTTAATCCGAAGAAATGCTTCTTTGGAATCCCAGCCAGAAAATTGTTAGGTTTCATCATGTCTCAAAGAGGCATAGAGGTGAACCGAGACAAAATCAAGGCTATACTCAATATTTCCAGGCCAACTCGCCTAAAGGACGTACAAAGACTAACTGACTGCATCGCTGCAGTCAGTCAATTTGTAAGCCGGCTCGGTGAAAGATCCGCACCATTATACAAACTCCTGAAAAGACCAAGGATTTTGTGTGGACCGACGAAGCTGAAGCTGCGTTACAAGACCTGAAGAAAGTACTCTCATCTGCTCCAATCCTTGCTGCGCCAGAACCACCGGAACCGATGTTGCTTTATCTTGCTGTGACAAACAAAGTCATTAGTATCGTCATGGTGGTGGAGAGACCGGAGGAAAATCAGGAACACTTGGTGCAGCGTCCGACTTATGGCCGGCTCCTGTTCCCATCCCCGCCAACCGTGGGAGCAGGGCGCGGACGAAGGCGGAACCTCCGTGCCTCCGCAGCCTCGGAATCTGGTGGAGGATTCCATTGATCGGCTCTTGACGCCGGTTAACCTCGGGGATAACCTGGAGGAAGCGGAAGCCAGCTTCGCCATGGAGAGACATATCCTCCTCCAGGAGGCCATGGAGTTGGCGGCAACCCGCAAGCAACTCGAGATCACCCGGCTCGAGTATGACCGCACGCATGGCTTCACTCCGGGTACCGCGGAGCCGAGCCGGCGGGGCCAGGTGCGGCGTCGGGGCGGCGAGCTGGGCAGAAGGATGGAAAAGGATGGGGAGCCGGATCCCGCGCCCGCCCTCATCCGGCCCACAAACAACACGTCCATCAAGAACCTGCGCGCGGTGCGAGCGGCGACAGAAGAACTGCCCAATCTAGAGGGCGAGGAGTGAGCCCGCCAGCACGCTCGCGTGCGGGAGCTCCTCCGCATCACGGATGAGCAGGCTGATGCCAACCGGCAGGTGCAGGAGGACCCCAGCTACTCCAAGGGGAGCAAGCTGCCTGTCAACAGTAAGGGCGCGCCCCGCGACACCCAACAGGCATCCTCCCCTCAGCCGGCTAAGGCCCGCAGCAGGCGTCGCTGCTCTGGCAACAAGGGTCAGCCGTGCCAGGGGCAAACGGTGAACAACAACCCATCGCCTCCCCCTCCACCAACCGGAGCACCAAGACCCACCGGTTCTCGTCTCTCGGGCCAGGTGGGAGCGCCTGATATCTACGCACTTCTATTCTTGTAGACAGTTGTTGGGCGTCCAAGTGCAGAGGTTTGTAGAACAACAACAAGTTTTCCCTTAAGTGGATCACCCAAGGTTTATCGAACTCAGGGAGGAAGTGGTCAAAGGTATTCCCTCTCAAACAACCCTGCAATCAAGATACAAGAAGTCTCTTGTGTCCCCAACACACCCAATACACTTGTCAGGTGTATAGGTGCTAGTTCGGCGAAGAGATAATGAAATACAAGTGGTATAGATAATTATAAGTGGTAACGGTGATAGAGAATAGCTTCGTGGCGTGGAAAAGACTAAAGTAAACCTGAAATAAAGATAGAAGCAAGCAAACGTGTAACATATCTAACTGCAAACGATGTATGAATGCTTAGAAACAAGGCCTAGGGATCATACTTTCACTAGTGAACACTCTCATATAAATATATTCTTCTTTATGATACTACGCTGAACTACTCTCCGGTTGAACACTCTAATCGATGGTAGGGCTATAACAGCACACCTCAAAGTAAGTCTTTCCCATCTAGAAAACCCCACACTATCACCTTGAGCACTAGATGGTTCCAACAAACACCACAGTTTCATAATGATATCCAACTCCAAATATAACTCATAACAAGTATTTGTAATCTCTATCCTAAGTGCCACCATGGTGAGCACGTTGTCACTTTCACACACATGGGGAGAGCAGAGATCTATTAAAGCACTTGAGTAGCAAGGTAGATCTATAGATTACAAGCTCATGATCTCAATAAGATCATGCATAGAGAGAGAGATGAACACATAGCTACCGGTAGAAGCTTTAGCCTAGAGAGAGAACTACTCCCTCCTCATCATGGGAATTAGCAATGGTCATGGAGATGGCGGTTGAGATCGATGGAGATGGCTCCGTGGGCACTTCCCCGTCCCGACAGGGTGCCGGAACAGAGACTTTCTATCCCCCGAATCTCCCCTTTGGTGGCGGTGGCGCTGCGGAACTTTTCATGGCTGAAGGCTTGATGATCTAGGGTTTATGCCTCGGGAGGCTTCTTATAGGCCAGAGGGCAATGTCGGTGGGCGGCCAGGGGGCCCACACCATGCCCTGGCGCGGCTTGGGGGGACCCGCGCCATGGGGTTGTGTGGCCATCCCGCGGCCCCTCTCCGACTCTCCTTCTAGGTCCGCGAGTCTTTCGGGAAAATATCAACTTTGGCTTTTGTCCGGTCCAATTTCGAGAATATTGATTTTCTGACTTTCCTGGAACCAAAAACAGCAGAAAACAGGCAACTGGCACTATGGCACTTGTTAATAGGTTAGTCCAAGAAATCTTATGAAAAGTACTCCAAAGTGTGGACAAAACATAAGAAAGTAGATAAAACCAAGCATGGAACATCAAAAATTATAGATACATTTGCAATGTATCAACATCCCCAAGCTTAACTCCTGCTCGTCCTCGAGTAGGTAAGTGATAAAAAGAAAGAATAATTTTTGAGGTGACATGCACCATCATAAACTTGATCAAAGTATTTGTAAAACATTCAAAGCTGGGATCATAGTACTTCAATCATAACATGAAAGACAAAGTTCTAGCAATAAGACAAAGAAACTATAATGCAACATGAAAAGGCATAAACAAAAGATTCATGAATAACTATGCTTTGCAAGACATTTGTTTGTTTCACATAAAGAAAACATAGCATAATAGTATTTAGCTTGTCCCTCATAGAGTAGCAAATATAAATGCATAGGACACCTTCAAAGTTCATAAGAGTGACTAGATACAAATAGTTTAAAACAAGCAATATCAAAGTATGCATGAATCAACTAGTCTTGGGACAATGCACATAGAACTAATAATGGCCACTATGCTCTCAAATTAGGTGCATAAAGGTAGAAGGTGGAGACTCAATATAATATTGGAAGAAAGGCCTTTGTAAAAGGAAGTAGGGATTTAAGTCTCATAAAGAGCTTCCAAAAATTATGGTACTTATAGCTTTCAGCTCTCATTGCCCCTATCATAAGCATCTCGAAGTGATTAAGGTAAAAGTGAACAAACTATGGTGTACATGCTTGACGAAGTATAAGTCCGAAATCTCATGTCCCTTGTATATGAGGGCCGCTCATCATGCTACTCAAGTTTAGTCACCGGTAAGTTCTTGTCATCGTAAGTACATGTGTATCATAGAGAACCGCCAACGGGGTACCCCTTGCCCGATGATACGGAAGAATACCCATATCAAAATGACAAGGCAAGCAAACAACGAGCATCTCAACAATCTTCTTATTTACCATGGGAATATGGTGCTTTTTTCTCTCTTTCCTCTTTTCATAATCACTTTTTTTCTTCTCTTTTTATATTTTTTCTCAATATCTGACTCTTTTTTTATAAGAAGAATGCTTCATAGACAGCTCATTATGGTTACACTGCAGGTTTCCACCATGACAGCATGGATTAGACCAGCGGCCCAGGCGTTTCTCTAACACATATACATAACTCCATGGACTTACAAGCTCCCCTTTCATTTCACACCGACGACATCCATATACAAAAGAGCATGATATCAACTAGGTACAAGTACCAAGTGCAATGTTGAAAGCGTTCCCCATGAAAGCATGGTTCTGCTAATTCCCAACAAATAAGTGCAAGCATATACAACATAGACGACAAAATGGTTCATGTTTTTTAAGGGCAAGAAAAGTAAAGTGTGCCATCAAGTTCGTGAGAGCTTTAATCACTAGTTTTTTCATAACAAGTTTAATTTGGAAGGTAGACAAAAACATGAATATACTTGGAATAGCATAAGCTAATAGGTAGGTATGGTGGACTCTTTGTAATAACTTGGTTTAAGGAGTTGGATGCATGAATGGAACTCATACTTGGTTGTGGAGGCTAGTAAAAGACTGGGAGCGACAAACTAAGAGAGCAATAATGGCCATAATCATGCAGAGCGACAAAACATCATTGATGAAAGCATAAAGAGATACTGCAAGTTGAAAATTAAAGGATCATCAAGGCTATGGTGACTTGGGATAGTCATAACATGGTGTGACCATGCGCCAAGTCAACCCAAATAAAGCATCAAAGGAGAATACCACTATACTATGCTTTAATATGCTAAAACAACGCATGATTCATCCAAGGCACATTAAGCAATCTCAATTTTTTATAACAAGTCATGCTACAGGAAATAATACTAAGCATAAAGCCAAAACAATATCAAGCATGGCATGCCAAAGCATAGGCCACAGTCAAAAACGAGCTCTTTTTACCACATAAGCATGAACTTTCCTACTCTTTTCCAAACCAAACCAAACTATTTGCAAACCAATGTATGAAATAGGGGGTCCAACCAATTTATTCAGAAAACTAAGCAAACAAAGCACACTAAAAACGAAAACGAAAATGAAAAAGAAGACGCTCCAAGAACAACACAACTGTGCATGAAACAATAAAAATGAAGCGTTTGGAAGGAACCTGGATTTTTTATTGATGAAGAAGGGGATGCATTGGGCATCCACAAGCTTTGAAGCTTGTACTTCTTGGATATTTCTTGGGGTGAGACGTGTGGCATCCCCAAGCTTGAGCTTTAGTCCATCCTTCATCTCATTACTCATTCCTTCCATACACCTGAAATTTTTCATTCATACAAAACTTCACACAATCTTTATTAGCAATATTAGTGCCCTCAAGATAATAAGTCTTAAGGTTCAGTTCTAACACCAATAAACTTCCATTAGAACACTAGCTACTGAGGCACTTCACTCAAAAAGATCAATTCCCCAAAATAACTAAAAAAGGAACCAACAAGAAGCAAATGCAGAAAATGGCAGAAATCTATCAAAACAGACCAGCAGGTAAAGACGAATTTTTTCGAAGACCGTCTGTTGCTCAAATCGAAAAGTGTTGAACTAACAAACGTTAGATAACAACCTGGGGCAGAAGAACAAAAATTCACGCATCAAAAGGACGTACATAGATTTTACACGAATTTTTACGGTGAAGCACAAAAATCTGTTTCGGGACATCAACTTTCCCAATCATTACTTCTCTCTCATTAGAGCTTACTCTTGGCACAAAAAGCAAATAAAAAGGATAAAGAGCGGTTATTATAGAGGTAATAACTTCCAAGACTCATCTAAAACTTTTGGGTTATCTCCCAATAAGTACTTTTCTTTAATGCCTTTAAGTTAGGCATGATAGTTTGAGAAGATGCTCACATAAGAAATACGAATTGAATTAAAGAGAGCATCAAGAAGCAAATTCAAAGCACATTTAAGTCTAACCCACTTCCTATGCATAGGAATCTTGTAAAGAAACAAGTCATGAAAGCACAAAGCAACAAGCATAGTAAAACAAAACAAGTGCAACTTCAAGACTTTTAACATAAAGAGGGGAAACTTAATATTATCAAGATGCATAAAACCATGTTTCCCTCTATTATAATAACTTTTAGTAGCATCATGAATAAAATTAACAATATAACTCTCATATAAAACATTCTTATCAGGAGCCACATGCATAAAAGAATTAATACTCCCCACATCAACATAGTCATTCTTATTGATTGTAGTGGGAGCAAATTCAACAAAATAGCTATCATTATTATTCTCATCACCATAATCATCAAATATAGGAGGCATATTGTAATCATAATTAATTTTCTCCTCAATAGTAGGTGGACTAAAAATATCATATTCATCATTGTAATCATCATATATTGGCGGTTTGGTATCATCATAAGCAATAGAATAGCTATCTTCCAAAGCTAGGGAACTAAAAAGATCATTTTCATAAGGACTAGCTTCCCCAAGCTTAGACTTTTCCATAGCATTAGCAATAATGGTGTCCAATGAATTCATACTAACAACATTGCTATTAGCATGCAAATAAAGTTCCATAGATTTTTTAATTTTATTTTCAAACACTTCATGTCCTAACTCAATATAAATACTATAAAGCTCTCTAATTTTGTTGCTGTTTTCCGTTAAGCCTAACTAGCGAAAACAAGAAACAAAAAGACAAAATTGCAGAATCTAAAGGAAATAACTTCGAGCACTCACACCGGAGGATGTGAGTACCTTTTACCTTACCTCCCCGGCAACGGCGCCAAAAAATAGCTTGATGTATATGCACTTCTATTCTTGTAGACAATTGTTGGGCCTCCAAGTGCAGAGGTTTGTAGAACAGCAGCAAGTTTTCCCTTAAGTGGATCACCCAAGGTTTATCGAACTCAGGGAGGAAGTGGTCAAAGGTATTCCCTCTCAATCAACCCTGCAATCAAGATACAAGAAGTCTCTTGTGTCCCGAACACACCCAATACACTTGTCAGGTGTATAGGTGCACTAGTTCGGCGAAGAGATAGTGAAATACAAGTGGTATAGATAATTATAAGTGGTAACGGTGATAGAGAATAGCTTGGTGGCGTGGAAAAGACTAAAGTAAAACGGAAATAAAGATAGAAGCAAGAAAACATGTAGCATATCTAATTGCAAACGGTGTATCAATGCTTAGAACAAGGCCTAGGGATCATACTTTCACTAGTGAACACTCTCATATTAATATATTCTTCTTTATGATACTACGATGAACTACTCTTCGGTTGAACACTCTACTCGATGGTAGGGCTATAACAGCACACCTCAAAGTAAGTCTTTCCCATCTAGAAAACCCCACACTGTCACCTTGAGCACTAGATGGTTCCAACAAACACCAAAATTTCATAAAGATATCCAACTCCAAATATAACTCATAACAAGTATCTGTAATCTCTAGCCTAAGTGCCACCATGGTGTGCACGCTGTCACTTTCACACACATGGGGAGAGCAGAGATCTATTATAGCACTTGAGTAGCAAGGTAGATCTATAGATTACAAGCTCATGATCTCAATAAGATCATGCATAGAGAGAGATAGATGAACACATAGCTACCGGTAGAACCCTTAGCCTAGAGAGAGAACTACTCCCTTCTCATCATGGGAATCAGCAATGGTGATGGAGATGGCGGTTGAGATCGATGGAGATGGCTCCAGGGGCACTTCCCCGTCCCGGCAGGGTGCCGGAACAGAGACTTTCTGTCCCCCGAATCTCCCCTTCGGTGGCGGCGGTGCTGCGGAACTTTTCGTGGCTGGAGGCTTGATGATCTCGGGTTTATGCCTCGGGAGACTTCTTATAGGCCAGAGGGCAAGGTCGGTGGGCGGCCAGGGGGCCCACACCATGCCCTGGCGCGGCCTGGGGGGACCCGCGCCATGGGGTGGTGTGGCCACCCTATGGCCCCTCTCCGACTCTCCTTCTGGCTTCGTGAGTCTTCTAGGAAAATATCAACTTTGGCTTTTGTCTAGTCCAATTCTGAGAATATTGATTTTCTGACTTTCCTGGAACCAAAAACAACAGAAAACAGGAAACTGGCACTATGGCACTTGTAAATAGGTTAGTCCAAGAAACCTTATGAAAAGTACTCCAAAGTGTGGACAAAACATAAGAAAGTAGATAAAACCAAGCATGGAACATTAAAAATTATAGATACATTTGCAATGTATCAGCGCCCAACCCGGATCGTCCGGATGCCCGCGACCGCATCGAGCTCCTCGCTCAAGCGCGCGTCACGGAAGAAGAAGACTCTACTGGTCCGGTTTGTTTCGGACCCCGCATCCGGAACGAGCCATTTCCGGATAAGTTCACCCTACCCAGGAACACCCCCAAGTACGACAGCAGTATGAAGCCGGAAGACTGGCTGACCGACTACGCTATGGCAGTCGGCATCGCCCATGGGAACAAGCGCACAGCTGTGCGCTATGTCCCTCTTATGCTAACCGGGTCGGCAAGGACATGGCTCAACAGCCTTGTGCCCAACAGCATCAACGCCTGGCCAGACTTCGAGAAGGTATTCGTCCGCAACTTCAATGGCACGTACAAGTGTTCGGGACGCCCACGCGACCTGGCCTTGTGCGTCCAGGGTGACCGCGAGACCGGCCGCGAGTACCTCACCAAGTGGACGGAGCTGCGCAACACTTGCGAGGGCATCCTGGAGAGCCAGGCCATCAGCTTCTTCATCGAGGGTTGCCGAGAAGGCACCATGCTTCGCCACCGGCTACTGTGTGACGAGCCGAAAACCATGGCGGAGCTCATGATGGTTGCGGACCAGTACACCACGGCGGATGCCGCCATGAAGAAATCCCTCCGAGTAAATGCTGACGGGCGTCCGACTCCTACGAAGCCAGCTCGTGACCGTCCGAGCAATCCGGCTGGAGAAGGTGGATCCTCCAGACGCCATGGCAACGACAACCGGTTCCATGGGGACTGCCAAGCCAGACAACAGAAGCCCCGCTACCACGCGCGGTAGGTCAATGCCGTGGAAGGGGCGCCCGATGCGCCGACTAACGATGCAAGGAGGCAGAAGCCACGACTCACCTTCGACCAGATGTTTGACGGCCCGTGTAAGTGGCACAGCGGTCCCTTCAAACTGGCTACACATACCACCCAGAATTGTAGCAGGACCCGCCAGCTAAAAGACCAGGGTAGCTAGCCACGTCTCCCCCTCCCCTCCCAGCGGACCACCACCACCGGCTAGGGGAGCCGACAATGATGGTAACAGCGGCAACGGCGACAACAATAACAACAGCTACCCCCAGCCACACGCCGCCTACCATATCTTCGAGACGGAGCTGGACGACAAGCACAGCTACAGGCGACGCTCCAAGGAGGTCAATGCCATCGTCTCTTTGGTCCCCCAGTACCTGAACTGGTCGGAAACCTCCATCACCTGGATCCGAGAGGACCCGCCGGAGCAGCTGCCGACTCCCGAGGGCTATGCCATGGTGCTCGACCCCCTCATCGTCTATGCACGTACCTGCCGTTTCTCCCGCGTCCTCACGACGGAGGCAGCAGCCTCAACCTCCTCGACCGGTCTTCGCTGGAGAAGCTAGGCATTCGCCAATGCGACCTGCGCCCGACTACCACAATGTTCCACGGTGTGCTGCCGGGGCCAGCTTGTGCCCCGCTCGGTAAAATCCAGCTGGACGTCATCTTCGGGACCGAGGAAAACTTCCGCCGCGAACCGATCTGGTTTGAGGTCGTAAACCTGATGAGCTCCTACCACGCTCTCCTCGGGCACCCTGCCCTTGCCAAGTTCATGGCCATCACCCACTACGCATACCTCAAGACGAAAATGCCAGGACCCAACGGCGTGATCACCATCACCGGCTGCTTCAGGCGGTCGATGGAGTGCGCCTCAGCCGGTTCCAAGCTGGTAGAGGCCCTCATCATAGCTGAGGAGAAGCGCGTGATCATGAGCAACGTGGCCATGGCCCAGCAAGGCATACCGGCTAGCAGCAAACCGGCTGGAGAAGGAGCTTTCCAGCCGGCAAAGGAGACAAAGAGGATCCTGCTCGACCCCTCCGACCCGACCAAGTTCGTCACCATCGGTGCCAACTTGGACAGCAAATAGGAAGGTGCGCTCGTCGACTTCCTCCGTGAGAATCGGGACATCTTTGCATGGTCATCCAAGGACATGCCAGGTGTACCGAGGGAGTTCGCCGAGCACTCACTTCATGTGCGGCCGGATGCCAAACCTATTAAGAAACCTCTGCACTGGTTCGCGGAGGAGAAGAGAAAGATTATCGGTGACGAGATCACCCGACTCCTTGCAGCCGGGTTCATCATGGAAGTATACCACCCGGACTGGCTGGCGAACCCAGTCCTGGTGCTGAAGAAGAACAAGACCTAGCGCATGTGTATCGACTACACCAGCCTGAACAAGGCGTGCCCGAAAGACCCCTTCGCATTGCCCCGTATCAATCAAGTCATCGATTCCACGGCCGGCTGTGATTTGTTGTCTTTTTTAGATTGCTATTCCGGTTACAATCAGATCCGGTTAAACCCGGCTGATCAGATTAAGACATCATTTATCACCCCCTACGGGGCTTTCTGCTATGTGACTATGCCTTTTGGTCTGAAGAATGTAGGCGCTACCTATCAGCGCTGCATGCAGAAGTGCTTGCACTCGCAGATAGGCCGAAGCGTGCACGCCTATGTGGACGATGTGGTCATCAAGACCAAGGAGAAGCGCACCCTCCTCGAAGATCTAGGAGAGACATTTGGAAACCTCCGCCAGTACCAGATGGAGCTGAACCCGGAGAAGTGCGTCTTCGGAGTGCCATCCGGTCAGCTACTCGGTTTCCTCGTATCACAACGGGGTATCGAGGCAAATCCGGAAAAGATCGCGGCCATCGAGAGGATGCAGCCGCCCAGGAGCCTGCTTGGAGTCCAAAAGTTCACCAGATGCCTGGCCTCCCTCAGTCGTTTCGTCAGCCGGCTGGGGGAGAAGGCACTCCCGTTGTACCAGCTGATGAAGAAGACGGACAAATTCTCCTGGACCTCGCAAGCCAACGGCACATTTCACGACCTCAAGCGCATGCTTTCCACATCAACGGTTCTAGACACACCAACTAGCAAGGAGCCGATGTTGCTCTATATAGCAGCCATCAGCCCGGTCGTCAGCGTCGTCCTGGTGGTGGAGCGCCCCGAGGAAGGCAAGGCTCAGCTGGTTCAGAGGCCCGTCTACTACCTCAGCGAGGTCCTCTCCCTCTCCAAGCAGAACTACGCCCACTACCAGAAGATGTGCTACAGCGTGTACCTGGCATGCAAGAAGCTCAAGCACTACTTCCAGGAACATCCGTTAAGGTCGTGTGCACCGCACCCCTTTCGGAAATCATCGGCAACAAGGACGCCACCGGCCGAGTCGCGAAGTGGGCCATCGAGCTCGCAGCCTACTCCATCCAGTACGAGCCCCGGCTCACGATCAAGTCACAGGCTTTGGTGGACTTCCTTGTTGACTAGGTCGAGACCCAGTATCTCCCACCGGTTCCGGATTCGGACAACTGGAAGCTGCACTTCGACGGGTCGAAGATGCTCGGGAGCTGGCATCGTGCTCACCTCGCCCAAGGGAGACCGGCTAGAGTACGTACTGCAAATCCACTTGAAGGCCTCCAACAACGTAGCCGAATACGAGGCACTAGTGCACGGACTCCGGCTAGCCAAGGAGATCGGTGTCAACCGGATCCTCTGCTTTGGCGATTCGGATCTGGTGGTACAGCAAGTGTCCGGAGAATGGGACGCCTGGGATGCAAACATGGCCCTTTACTGGTTCCACATACAGAAGCTCAGCGCCTCCTTCGACGAATGTGAATTCCATCATGTCCCCCACATCAACAACGAGGGAGCCGATTCGCTCACCCGAATCAGATCCACCAGATAGGCGATCCAACCCGGGGTCTCATTGGAGCACCTGCGCAAGCCCTCCATCAACCCGTCACCCAAGTCGGATTCCATCATATGGGCAGGGAGCACTCCGGCTGACCGGGCGGTAGAAGCAGAGCCGGCAGAGCCTCCAAAGAAGAAGACCCACACCAACTCCGGCAAGGCAGTGCCCTCTGGTTTGCAAGACCTGGGGGCTGCTGGCTTGTCAAGCGGCTTAGGGGCTACCGTCCCGGGTACCTCATCCGGACGACCCCCCGACGACCATCAACCAGAGAGCGGGAGCATCCTCGTCATCCGGGAAGTGCCATCCTGGGCACAACCCTTCATGAACTACATCGCCAACGGGGAGCTCCCGGATGACGAGGTGGAGGCCAGGCAAGTTTGGCGCTGTGCGCACACGTACACCATCATCAACAATGAACTGTACAAGCGCAGCGTGTCTGTCATCTTCCAAAGGTGTGTCGATGTGGACACGGGCTACCGGCTACTCAAGGACATACATCAGGGCGAGTGCGGGCACCACGCTTCGCCCAGGGCGATAGTCGCCAAGGCGTTTCGCCACGGTTTCTATTGGCCCACCGCCCTCGAGGACGCTGAACAGCTAGTCCGTGCGTGCAATGGGTGCCAGCGCTTCGGACAGCTCAGGCACATGCCAACTTCGGTGCTCAAGACCATACCGATCACCTGGCCTTTCGCGGTTTGGGGCCTCGACATGGTTGGCCCCTTCAAGCGAGCACGCGCGGGCATGACCCATCTGCTGGTGGCGGTGGACAAATTTACAAAGTGGATAGGCCAAGCCCATCCGGAAGCTAGACGGGGCAACAGTCGTCACTTTCTTCATCGACATCATCAATCGGTTCGGCTACCCCAACAACATCATCTCCGACAATGACACAGACTTCGCCAAGGGGGCCTTCGCCCGATTCTGCAACAACAAGGGCATCCGGCTGGCCCTTGCCTCCGTCGTGCACCCGCAGTCCAACGGGCAAGTCGAAAGGGCAAACGGCTTAGTGCTAGCCGACATCAAGCCGCGCCTCATCGTGCCGTTGGAGCGGTCACCCGGATGCTGGATCGAGGAGCTTCTGGCTGTGCTATGGAGCCTCCGCACCACGCTGAATAGATCAACCGGCTACACTCCGTTCTTCCTGGTCTACAGACCGGAAGCCGGCCTCTCCGCGGATATCGAGTTTGACTCCCCGCGCAAGCTCCTTTACAACGAAAAGGCCAACCAAGAGGCGCGGGAGGATGGTGTGGACCTCCTCGAGGTGGCCCGCGAGTTGGCGCTATCTAGGTCGGCCCTATACCAGCAGCGACTGCACCGCTACAATTCAGGACGGATCCTCCCGGTCGCATTTCGTGAGGGCGACCTGGTCCTCCGGCTGGTACATGACACGAAGGGCATGCACAAGATATCGCGACCCTGGGAGGGTCCCTTCATCATTAGCCGGGTGCTTCCCAACAACACCTACTACCTCATCGACGCGCAGCAGCCGCGCAAGAACAAGATGGACAAATCGGATGAGGAGACCGAGCGTCCCTAGAACGCGGCCTTGCTGCGCCCGTTTTACACCTAGTCACCAAATAGTGTATGTATTCCGCAAACCCTATGAATGAAAATGCGGACCCCTACGAGATGCTCGGGGGCTCCTTGCTAGAAATGTGTTTACATCTGTTTTCCGGTTCTGATTTTCTGGCTCCGGCAACCCCTACCCAGGGGCTTGCCGGCTGGCCCGACCAGCTAAGTCAACAAACCGACTGAGTAGTGTGTGACGATGTCAGAGGCCCACTCTTTGTCTCAGATATAGACCGCAACCCGGCTGTCCGGCTAGCAAGAGCAAAAGCCCGAGGCATCCCACACGAAAAACGAGGAGGAGACGTGATAGATCGAGCGTCCTGGCCTCGCAACTAGCTTAAGACAATCCGGTTACTAAGCCGTTAGTACCGTGCGCGATGTACTGTCAGCTCCCTTCGATTCCGGCTGCAGACCACAACCCGGCTGCCTGGCAAGGACGCAGTGAAAACAACAGAGCACACGGGAAAATGACCAAGTGTCCAGAAAGGCACAAGCTAGTTTTCAAAAAAAAAAACCGCCTTCCGGCTACAATTTGGCAGACTAACCTATTAGCATGTGAGAATGTATGTGTATGTATATTCTTGTACGACTACCTTGAGTTAGAATTTAGGAAGAAAAGAGAAGAAGATTCGAAGTCCTTGCCTTCATCAAGCGCTCCGAATCTCGGGGGCTACACCCACTGGGTGTGCTCGCGCGCCCCCAGTGGAATCTTGTAGTTCCCGACCGGCTAAAGGCGTTTAGCCGGGCGTTCGGAGCCCAGGTGAAGGCAAGGGCAGGAGCAAGAGAAGACAAGGAAGATTCAAAGTACCTGGCTACGCCAGCTACTCCGAATCTCGGGGGCTACACCCAATGGGTGCGCTCACGCACCCCCACTGGAATGTTAGTTCCCCCGGCTGAAGGTGTTCAGCCAGCGAAAGCAACCGACTAAGAGAATTCTAGTCGGATAAAGTTAGAAGACTTGGGAAAAGAAGGAAGATTCGAAGTACCTGGCTATGCCAGCTACTCCGAATCTCGGGGGCTACACCCAGTGGGTGCGCTCGCGCACCCCCACTGGAGGTGTAGTTCCCCCGGCTAAAGGCGTGTAGCTAGTCGAAGTCAGCCGGATAAAGTCAATCGACGAAATATTGAAAGAATATGCAAAGCGCGCAAGTTGAAGGGAAACCAAGCTAGTTCAAAATTAACATTAAAAGGAAAAGAGGAGGCGAAGCTCCCATAAGTTTACCCAGCGCCAGAGGCAGCCGGTACAGACAAATGAGTTTCGAGACAAGGCAAGACAAACAAATACACCCGGCATCCCGGGACGATAACTAGACGGCAGGACCCTTGCCGTGCGGAGCGCTTTGGCTGGCGGTAGCGTTAGGCGGAGGAGGAGGCGTGATGCTTGACCCAGTTCCGGCGCCCGCAGCCGGCTTCGTCGAGGCTTCCACATCCAGAGTGCCGACGGACTCCGAGTCGGTGAGCACCTCGTCGGGATCCACGTAGTCGACGATCTTGATGGCAGAGCCCTGGAGCACGGGATGGGCCTGGCGGATGGTGGCAAGGTCGGCGCCGGTGCGGAAGCCTCCGTCGATCTTCTCGACGCGGGCGTCCTTGTACCAGGAAAGCATGAGTGCCAGAGCCATCTCCGCTCCGGCTCACGCCGCGAGGTCCCACAGCCGGTCCACCGCAGCCGGCACCTCCCCCACCTTCACAGCTAGCTACGCCATCGTCTCTGGAACTAGAGCATCCGGCCACAGGAACGAGAAGATGGCATGCACGGCTTGGCAAAGCTTGGCAGCTTCCTCACCAAGAAGGACGACAAGCTCCTGGGCAGTCGGCTGCGCTCCCGGCCAGTTCTCCTGCAGCCAGTTGTACGCCAGCAGGTCTATGCCGGGATAAAACACTGTCAGAAAAAAGATAGTCAGATTCGACTACCGGATCCGGAAAGACAGGGAAACGGAAAAAGGGAACTTACCCTTAGCCGTGTGAACGACTTGCATCAGCTCCTCCACCAGGGCCTTCTCCTTCGTCGCCAGCCGCTTGATCTCCTTCTCTTGGTCTTTGTTCTGGGCCTCGAGAAGGTTGAAGGCTTCGATCCGGCTGGCGAGCAAGGCGTCGCGCTCCTTGACCGTGGCCTCCAGACCGTCCACCATCGCGTGCCAATCCTTGTTCTGCAGCCGCAGAGTGGAGTTGGACTTGCTCAGCCGGTCGTTCGCTTTCTTCAAATGATCGACCTCGCGCTGAGCGCACACGAGGATAGCTGCGACAAAGCCGGCTATCAGCAAAAAAAAGATTCCGGCTGAGGCAAACTTACTCTGGGAAGTCCCGTTGGCAGCAGCAAGCTTCTGCCCAGGGACCGGTTCCCGCCAGCTACGGCCTCCAGCAGCCGGATCTCCTTCACCGCCAGTTCAAGGGTGGCGGCGAGATCTGTCAGCGAGGCAGCGGAGGAGGCATCGTCATCCATGGTGTTGGCGGCCAAGGACTCCACGGTCCTCCACTCCTCCCCCAACTTGTCCTCAGAGTTGTCGTCGCCGACAACCACAAGCTCCTTGTCGGCTGGGCCACCATGTCCGGCTGAGGGCCCTCCGTTCCGGCTGAGGCAGCTGGTTCGGCTCGAGGTGGCGGCGGAGGCGGTGCCTCGGAAGAAGAGGGGGCGGTGACGGAGGTGTCCGGCGCGCGAGGAGGCGACCCGGTCGGCGCTCGCGCCGGGCTCGCGGCTCCAAAGTTGACCAGCGTGCTAAAGAGATAGAAGAAGAAAAGGAGGAAAAAATAGACAAGTAAGCCAAGGACAACCAAAAGAAGCAGAAATAGTAAGATCGCCCGGAGAAGAACTTACCCCTGTACGACCAGAGGCGGCCCTTTCTTCCGGCCAAGGCGGCTTGGGGGAAGGGCGCTGGTCCGGTTCCTCTTAGGAGCCGGCTCCTCCGTGGCAGGCCGGTTGGCGCTGGAACGGCTGGAGCCGCTCCCGCCAGCGCTAGACTAGCCGGAGTCGCCATCCGTCGCGAGGCGCCGTGCCGGTTCAGGGGCTAGCGCAGCCTCCTCCTCCTCGCCGACCTCCGCGTGGGTATTGGCGGCCGGTTCGTCGTTCCGGCTGGGGAAGGCATCCCCATCCCCATCCGACTCCTCGCCAGATCGCTGAGCACGCGGCTCGGGAAAGTTGGGCGCAAACGTCTGGAGGGATGCGTCACCCTCCTCGCGAAGGATACAAGGAAAGATCTGCCAAACGCAAAAGATTAGTCGGATAAGACAAAGAAGAAGAGCAAAAGAAATATAAACTCCGGCTGGAAGAGCTTACCCGGGGCGCACGGTTGTCCCGGTTCTAGGGCGCCAACCCGAAAGCCCAGCCTTCCGGCAGCCGCTCCTTGGTGATCGTCCACACCCACTCCTTCAAGTTGTGGTAGCGGGGATCGCGGCGCGGCAGCCGAGTCGGGTCCAGCCGGCCGGAGTAGAAGCACATCTTGTGCGCTCGCTGCTGTAGCGGCATCACCAGCCGAGACATCCAGCTGAGGGTGATGTCCAGGCCGGTTAGTCCGGCAGTGACGAGGGCATGCATGCGCTTCAACATCGCATTTGACTCCGCCTTCTCGCCATAGATCTTCAGCTCCCAGTGGTGCCGCCTGGACTCCACGTCTTGGAACGCCGGAAGGTTAATCCGGTCAACAGCCGTCAGGTTCTTGACATAGAAGTATGACTGCTGCCACAGTCGTACCGTATCGTGCAGCCGGAACTTCGAGTAGCTGGTCTGCACGCGGGAGTAGATGGAGGCGCCGCCGCGGACGACTAGCGGCCCCTTCGTGAACTACACCTGCGGCCAGACTCGGAAGAGCCAGCAGAAGAGCCCGAGATCCGGTTGGATCCTGAGGTAGATCTCGCAGAATGCGATGAAGTGCGCCAGCGTCCCGATGGTGTTGGCGCCGAGGTGATGGAGGCGGAGGTCGAAGAAGGCAAGGAAGGTGAGGAAGAACGGGTGCACCGGCAGTACAAACCCACACGCCAGGTGCGATAGGAAGACTACCCGCTCTCCCTCTGCCGGATTCGGCGACTCCTCCCCCACCGGCGCGAGCCACACCGCCACTTACTCCTCCAACGGGAGGACGCGGGTGGTGCGGTACTTCTGATTTGGTCCTCCATGACGGAGGAGCCCGACCAGGCTCCACGTTTGGCGGCCATCTCTGGTTTGTCGGAGCGCGCGGCGACAGACGACTGACAGTGACCCGTACCGCCGCCGACGACAAAGGGGCGGCGCACCGAGCTATAGCGCAACGACAAGGTGCAGAGGGCAGGAGCGTAGAAGGAAGAGGGCAACTTGAAGCAGGGGAGCGGAGGAAAGGAACTGCCTCCCCCGGGGCGTCCCTTTAAAGGGCCGGAAGAGCAACTGTCCACGGTGCCACGTGGCACCTATCCAGGCGACCCTCACCCCAACCGCCGCCCAGATCCCGTGGGCAGACGCGAGGTGCGCAGAAGATCCTGGAGCGGGAACCGAAGCGTCAGGCGGCAGTTTCCCGAGGCGATGTGCGACGGGACGTTACGCTGCCCGCCGCAGAGTAATGATGGCACGTGCGCGCATGGACGGCGTCAGCACTGACGTCATGGGAAGCGCAAGCGCCAAGAGTAGCCGGTCACAAATTCAAAAATGAAGAGGGAGCGCATGCACATTTCGCCTAAGGGCGGAATCCACACACGCTCGGGGGCTAGTGTCGGGGGGATGATCCCCAGATACCCCAACCGGACAAGAAACAGGGTAGTCAGATCGCGTCTGGCTCATCCGATGCAGTCGGACAAGGCAAGTTGGGCCGACTATCACATGACAGCCGGATCGGCAAGAAGCAGCCGGCTACGGTAGCGTAGCCGGAACCAATTGATGACCCACAAGTATAGGGGGTGTATCGCAGTATTTTCGAGGGAAGTGAAACCCAATTTATTGATTCGACACAAGGGGAGCCAAAGAATATTTATAAGCCTTAACAACTGAGTTGTCAATTCAGCTGCACCTGGAAACAATCTTGCTCACATCAGTTTATCAGTAGCAACAGTTTTGTAGTAGGAATAGCAAAGTAACAGCAGTAGCAAAGCAAAGACAGTAGTAACAAAAGCAGTAAACAATGGGATTCCAGTGCGGTAGGCATAGGGATGGATGGACGGGCGTTGCATGGACAAGACAATTCACATAGCAATCAAAACATAGGGCAATTACAGATAAATAAGATAAAGCATCCAAGTACTAGACAATCCTAGGCATGTGTTCCATATATAGTCATACGTGCTCGCAATGAGAACTTGCACAATGTCTTTTGTCCTGCCAGCCCGTTTGCAGCGAAGCCTCTAGGGAACTACTGGCAATTAAGGTGCTCCTTTTAATAGAGCACCGGAGCAAAGCATTAACACTCCGTGAACACATGTGATCCTCACATCAAAGCCATTCCCTTCCGGTTATCCCGATTTCTGTCACTTCGGGGCCATAGGTTCCAGACAACAACGTGTGTATACAACTTGTAGATAAGACCAAAAACAATACTAATCATAATGAATCAATAACATTTTCAGATCTAAAATCATGGCACTCAGGCCCTAGTGACAAGCATTAAGCACAACAAGTCGCAACAAAGTCATAAAGCACTAATAAAAGATACTAGGCACCATGCCCTAACAATCTGATGCCATTACATGAACGATCTCATCCAATCCCTACCATCCCCATAGCCTACAGCGGGGGATTACTCACTCATAGATGGGGGAAACATGGATGGTCGATGGAGAAGCAATGGTGATGATGATGGCGATGATCTCCTCCAATTCCCCGTCCCAGCAGGGTGCCAGAACGGAGTTTCTGGTGCTGTTTTGTGGAATCTGGTGGTGGCGGCGGAGCGGAACTCCTTCTGGAAAAACGTCGAACCCCCCGAAGTTTTTAGGTCAGAAGGCTCCTTATAGGCGAAGAGAGAGGCCGAGGGGTGCCTGGGGGGCCCACACCACCCCCTGGCGCGGCCTGGCCTGGCCCGTGCCACCAGGTGGTGTGGCCACCCCTGGCTCTTCTCCGTCTCGTATTCTAGCTCCTGGAGTCTTCGGGTGAAATAGGATTTTTGGCATATTTTCCGGGATTTTTCCTGATAGTTGATTTTCTGCACAAAAAGTAGACACCAAGGCAATTCTACTGAAAACAGCGTCAGTCCACATTAGTTGCATCCAAATCACACAAGTATGGAGGAGAAACAATATATGTTTTGGACGTATCAACTCCCCCAAGCTTAGCTTATTGCTTGTCCTCAAGCAATTCAGTTGAAACTGTGTGCGATAAAAGAACTTTCACGAACACATTTGCTTCATATGATGTAAATATTCTCAGCAATGTGATCAACTACTTAGACAGTACATAATAAAGAGTATGCAACTGAGTCTACTTAATAGTCATTGCAAGATATGAAGAGATTCTAACTCAAGAATAATAAGTAGCATGAGGCACAAACATAAGCAACATTGCAATGCTCATAGAAAGGTATGATAGAGTGGTATATCGCTTGCCTTTGATTATGAATATCAAGGCACCTCTGAAGTTCAAGTGATGACTAGAAGTAAAGATATCAAGGATACAAGCATCAAAGTCATAACACAAATAATCAAGTAGTGAAACAAACACAAAGAATGACAACTATACGTATCATAGAGAACCGCCAATGGGGTACCCCTTGCATCAAAGTAAGCTCTTGTCATTGTAAGTATATACGTATCATAGAGAACCGCCAACGGGGTACCCCTTGCACATGACACGGGAGCTATCCCATAATCAAAATAACAAGGCAAGCAGACAATGAGCATCTCGGCGATCTTTTTATTTACTATGTGCATAGATTTTTATTGAGGATGCTTCATAGAATGCTCATTATGGTTTGCTGCAAGTTTCCACCATGATTAGGCATGGCTTAGGCTAGCGGCCCAGACGTTTCTCTAACATACATACAAACTCTATGATCTTACAAGTTCCACTTTTATTTCACACCGCTGGGATCCATAAGCAAAAGAACATGATATCAACTAGGTACAAAGTACCTATGAAGCGTTGAAAGCGGTCCCCATGATACATGGTTCTGCTAACTTCATCTCATAAAGCGCAAGCATATGCGCAACAAAGAAGGACGCAATGGTTCAGGTTTATTAAGTGCAAGAAAATAAAGTGTGCCATCATCTTCGTGAGAGCTTTACTAACTAATTTTCCCATAACAAGCAAACATTTTATTCGGAAGAAAACAAGGCATATTGAATATGCACAGGAGTAGCAAATGATGCTAATAGGTAGGTACGGTGGACACTTTGGAAATATTTTGTTTAGGGAGTTGGAAACTTGAGTAAAACACTCAGTGGAAGTGAAGGCTAGCAATAGTAAGGGAGCGACAAACGAGAGACCAATAGCTGTAATTATCATGCTTGCAACAAAACAGGACTACTCATGGCATGAAAGTGATTCAAGATCCTTGAGGAAAAATAATTCATTAAGGCTTAACTGATTATCACAGTCCTGTGCATGCGTGAGCATGTGCCAAGTCAATTCAAATGAAACATTCAGAGGAGGATACCACGGTGTCATACCAATTTATGAATAGAGCAATGCCAGCAAACATTTATAAGACATTCTACAAACTATTAGCGAGCTGAAGCTAATCATAAGAAAGCAAGAACTAGTAAGCATCCAAAGATAACATACACCCTACACGAACAGACTAAGCATGCTCACAGTGATGAGTATATGCACAAAAATGAAAACAAATAAGGTTCGTTACCAGCCTCTTACCACGCCTCAAGGTGTCATTGACCCTCATTATTGCTCTTCACTTGTGTGGCTTGAATAATAATATGAAACCAATATCCATTGAGGACTGCCAAACCCTGTAGCAAACTCGCAAAAACCAAAGAAGAACGACAAATATTTTTGGTGTTTTCGATTTTTAAATAAGAACCAAAAGAGAAAAACAAGCAAAGAAAAATATTTTTAGGTTTTTCGAATAGTTCAAACAAAGCAAAAAGGGAAAAGCAAACTAAGGAGAAACAACAGAAATATTTTTGGTCTTTTTGTGTTTTTAGAAAGCAAAAGCGAAGAAGGACGAAAACTAAAAAGAGAATGAAAACATGAATATACAAAGTGCCGACGCAACATGATATGGAGATGAGTGCGGTGTCGGCGTACCTCCCCCAAGCTTAGGCTTTTGGCCTAAGTGGGTATCAGTCCATGTACGAATAGGGGTTCCAAGCTGGTGGATCTTGGTGTCGGCAGGGTGCCAGAACGGAGTTTCTGGTGCTGTTTCGTGGAATCTGGTGGTGGCGGCGGAGCGGAACTCCTTCTGGAAAAATGTCGAACCCCCCGAAGTTTTTAGGTCAGAAGGCTCCTTATAGGCGAAGAGAGAGGCCGAGGGGGTGCCTAGGGGGCCCACACCACCCCCTGGCGCGGCTTGGCCTAGCCCGCGCCACCAGGTGGTCTGGCCACCCCGTGGCTCTTCTCCGTCTCGTATTCTGGCTCCTGGAGTCTTCGAGTGAAATAGGATTTTTGGCATATTTTCTGGGATTTTTCCTGATAGTTGATTTTCTGCACAAAAAGTAGACACCAAGGCAATTCTGCTGAAAACAGCGTCAGTCCGCATTAGTTGCATCCAAATCACACAAGTATAGAGGAGAAACAATAGCAAAAGTGTTCGGGAAAGTAGATACGTTTTGGATGTATCACCAATAAAGGAGACATGACGACGTGTGGATTAGTGCACGGTACGGCCTGTACGACGACAAGACCGACAACTACCAGGCCATACCGAAGACTTTGCAGACATGACGCAGGAACAGTGGCCCGATGCTGACGACGGGCTCGCACGACGTCCACTGTGCCTACGACAGCCATACCGCTCATACTCCGATGGGACATACCGTACTGAATACTGTAGATGACCAGCCAGCTGGGACCCGCCTGTGGGGCCCGCCAGTCGGATTGTCCAGTGAGACTGTTGCTTCTCTGCCTATATAAGGAGAGGCAAGGCCTCAATAGAAAGGGTTGGTCTCAGTGCATTTAAGACAGTAGCTAGAGAACACTGCTCCAGGAGCACTTGTAGTTCTTATATCTCCCATAGTCAGATCGGTAGGAGTAGGAGTTTTACCTCATCACGAGGGCTCCGAACCTAGGTACTTCCTGCGTCCAGCTACGCTTGCTTGTACCCAATCCCACCTGCGGACGCCGTCGATAGCTTCCCTGCTAGCCCCCACACCTCTATCTAACCTTCTTAGGTACTGTCGTTCCCAATACAACGACAAAAGTGTAAGGCAATAGCTAAGGAACTAGTGCGGCTCGAGTTAGCTGGATTCATAGAAGAGGTCATCCACACTGAGTGGTCGGCCAATCTTGTAATGGTCCCTAAAAAGGACACCACTGATTTAAGGATGTGTGTTGATTATACTGCCTTGAACAAGGCTTGTCCAAAAGATCCGTTCGCTCTACCTAGGATTGATCAAGTTATCGATTCTACGGCAGGCTCGGAACTGCTCGCTTTTCTCGACACATATTCCGGTTATCACCAAATCCGGATGAAGGAATCTGACAAAGTCAAAACTTCATTCATAACCCCTTTCAGAACCTTTTGTTTTGATACAATGCCTTTTAGGCTAAAGAATGCATGAGCTACCTACCAGTGCACGATGCAGCGTTGCCTCCACGACCAACTCGGATGCAATGTACATGCATACATGGATGATATTGCGGTGATGTCCAAAAAGAAGGAAACACTGATTTCCGACTTGGAGGAAACGTTTGCCAATCTACGAAAATACAACATCATGCTTAATCCGAAGAAATACTTCTTTGGAATCCCAGCCGGAAAATTGTTATGTTTCATCATGTCTCAAAGAGGCATAGAGGTGAACCGAGACAAAATCAAGGCTATACTCAATATTTCCAGGCCAACTCGCCTGAAGGACGTACAAAGACTAACTGGCTGCATCGCTGCAGTCAGTCGATTTGTAAGCCGGCTCGGTGAAAGAGCCGCACCATTATGCAAACTTCTAAAAATACCAAGGATTTTGTGTGGACCGACGAAGCTGAAGCTGCGTTACAAGACCTGAAGAAAGTACTCTCATCTGCTCCAATCCTTGTTGCGCCGGAACCACAGGAACCGATGTTGTTTTATCTTGCTGCGACAAACAAAGTCGTTAGTATTGTCATGGTGGTGGAGAGACCGGAGGAAAATCAGGAACACTTGGTGCAACGTCCGACTTACTTTGTTAGCGAGGGTCCTAACAGAATCAAAACAGCGGTATCTGCACTATCAAAAGCTGGCTTATGGCGTTTTCCTAGCATCTCGTAAGTTACAACACTATTTTCAGGAGCATCCAATTACTGTGGTGAGCATAGCTCCCATGAGAGATATAATCAACAACAGTGATGCCACAGGACGCGTCGCCAAATGGGGCATAGAGCTTTCAGCTTTCGATATTGAGTATAAACCCCGGACAATAATCAAATCCCAAATCCTTGCCGACTTTGTTGCTGATTGGACAGAGACGAAGGAGAATATGACCCTCTCTGAGTCGGAATATTGGACCCTATACTTTGATGGGTCTAAGGCTTGAGGGGGCTCGGGGGCTGGTGTGGTGCTCCAATCACCCCAAGGAGATACACTTCTATACGTGTTGCAGATCCACTTCATAGCGACAAATAATATTGCCGAGTATGAAGCACTGCTGCATGGAATCCGGATTGCTAAGGATATCGACATCCGACGTTTGATGTGTTATGGAGATTTGGATCTTGTTGCTCAGCATGTTTTGGATATTTGTAATGCAAATAAGCACATGGCAGCATAAAAAGCTGTCGTGGATGATTTATCTAAATCGTTCGAAGGGTTTTTAGGTTCAACACATCCCTCGAGTAGAAAACGAGGAAGCAGATGCACTATCTCGGATAGGTTCTGCACGGAAAGAGGTCCCGGATGGCGCTTTTTTATAGCACCTCAAAGTTCCCTCATTAAAGGGAGTGGACGAGGAATATCTGACCAAATCCGACTCACTTCTAATAGCAGTTCTGGCTGTAATTCCCAGTTGGAATCAACCCTACCTTGATTATTTGGTAGATGGAAAATTACCCGAAGATGAGGTTCTGAGCCGGCAGATTATCGGACGAGCGAAAGCCTATACTATAGTTAAAGGTGAGCTCTATAAGCGGAGTGTTTCTGGGGGTTTTTAGCGCTGCGTATCTCCGGAAGAAGGAGTGGAGATCCTAAGAGAAATCCACGAAGGCGAGTGTGGTCACCACGCTACAACCAAATCTTTGGTGGCAAAAGCTTTCAGACACGGATTTTTCTAGCTTACAGCTCAGGCAGACGCTGAACGGCTAGTTAAGACGTGCAAAGGCTGCCAAAAGTACGCCAAGCAAGCTCATGTTCCAGCTGATCAGCTGCGAACAATACCTATAACATGGCCTTTTGCGGTCTGGGGGCTTTATATGGTAGGGCCGTTTAGACGTGCTCTAAGTGGATTTACTCACCTCTTAGTGATGGTGGATAAATTTACCAAATGGATTGAGGCTAAACCCGTCACTAGTTGTGATGGAGCAACAACCAAAAGATTTGTCGAGGATGTTATAATCCGGTATGGTTATCCGCATAGTATTATCATGGACAACGGGAGTAATTTATCTATCGAAGAATTGGCCGAATTCTGCAATGAACAAAATATCCGGCTTCACATTGCGTCAGTCGCACATCCACAGGCTAATGGACAAGTTGAAAGAGCAAATGGTTTAATCCTACAAGGCCCGAAACCGAGACTCGAAGCACCACTACGACGTGCTGCGGGGGCTTGGGCAGAGGAATTACCTTCTGTAATATGGAGTTTACGAACAACTCCGAACAGGTCAACCGGATACACACCTTTCTTCTTGGTCTATGGCACAGAAGCAGTTCTTCCTAGTGATTTGATTCACACTTCTCCTAGAGTGGCCGCGTATATCGAAGAGGATGTTGAGATTTCTCGACAAAATGATCTCGACTTAGTCGAAGAAGTTCGTGTTGTTGGGGATATACTTTCTGGGTATCCTCACAGTTCCTCACTGACCAGGGTGGCCCACTTCAGGTTAGAGCTTTGCTTCACGGACGGCCCAGCCAGGGAGAGAAGACGGAGTCCAATCCGGCTACGGGAAGGCCCAGAAGACTTACCGACTTAGGCCCATAATGTTACTTGTAGTTCAAGATGTACTCTGTAACCAACTCTTAGTCGTAGCCGGATTGATCTCTCCTGTAAACCCTAGGCCGAATATCTATATAAGCCGGCCTAGGGAGAGCCTTTAGGGCAATACCTTAGAAAACAATAGTCTACAATCTGAACTCGCACAGGCGATACCCTTGTAACCCATATTCCGGCTCTGCCGTATTACTGGATTGCTAGCAGGAATAGGATTCGTCCAAAGCCGGCGGATTCGAACCTGGGTAAACTTGTGTGCTCACCATCCCGGAATACCGTGCGTCTCACACCCCTCTCTTCCACACGCCTCGAGGACCCCCTCATGGCGTACTTGTCCTCAATCCGACGACAGTTGGCGCCCACTATGGGGCAAGTGAGCTTCAGATATGCGTTCCGAGTGGAATCTGCAATAATCGGCACCGGCAAGACCATCGCCGTTGGTCGCATCCTCTACGCCAGCGACGTCCCTCTCATCGTTCTCGACGAGACTTAGATTCCGGCTAGGGAGGCCGTGACTGCCTATACAATCATGTCTTTTGGCGAGATCGATGTTTACATCGGTTTCGCTGAACCTGCCCAACCCACCCTAGCGGTGATGATAGAGGTAGAAGAATCTTCTGGGTCCCCTTTGTCCGCGGAGGCGGCAGAGTTTCGGATCTCAGAAAACCCTAATCCCACCTAGCCCGCACCAGTTGCGGAGATAGTGGAGAAATCTGAGCCTGAAGAAGACCTCACGGTCCAAGTCGAATCTGGAGTGGATCTCCCTGGAGAAGCCGGATCCCAGATCGACCCACCCGTATAGGTCAAAATCCAGGAGGAGCATATCAACGACACTGATTCTGGCTCTAACGATGCCGGGACAGACATGCCTTTCCTCAGGTACACACTAAGATGTATGATACTGCAAGGCGCAAGCGCAGATACAATCCTCGAGACCATTAAAAGTTTCGACATGGCTGATCGCGAAAGCCGCAGGTACCTCAGGAAGCACGCGTCGCACTTCGTCGGATATGTTGGATCCGGATCCGGCTCTGCCGATGCTGGAGAAAACACCGATTCGGTGCTGGAGGCAATTGGAACAAACGCCGACGTTCCCGCATCCTCGGATGAATCTATGACGTCGGCAGATTTCCGAAAGTTCTTCGTGGAATATGAAGAGGAGTACAACTCCAAAGCTGCAGAAGAAGGAGAAGCCATGGATGAAGGATCCGGGGAACACTCTCCCAAAGCGCAGGATGACATGGACGTCGAAGATAATCCCAAGTCCAGATGTCCAAAAGTACTGATCAGAGCTTGACTCCGGGAAACGGACCCAAAAACCGTCTTTGCTACCGGCGCTGCCAAAAATGCAAAGAAGAAGAACAAGAAGAACAAGACCCCGGAAAAAGACCCTCTGACAAAGGAGGTGATTGTCGAGGAATACGAGGAATACTCGGATGGAGCACTTATCCCAGACGAGCCGAAAAAAGAAGCATCGGTGGATGGACACGTGATCACAGAAGGTGCGCGTAAACTCATAGATGCCGCATTAACCACACCTATCCCTACAGCTGCAGAACTTACTGCATATGAGCTGGACGAAAGGGCCCAAGCCCTAGAAGCGCGTCGTCAACAACTCCTCGATGAAGCCAAAACCATGGAGGTGGAAAAGAAACGCATGTCAACCAAGGAATACATGTCTCGGTTGCATCAAAAGACACGGAAGCGTCACACCAATGATGACCAATTCCCACGTGTCCGTGCCGTCCTTTTTGGGGACGAGATGGGGAAGCCACGGAAAGACAGCAACGGAGATTGGGTATACCCAACCCTAGTACAGAATACCATGGCAGCCCGAGAAATTCTATCGGCTAATCCAGGGCCAGAGGAGATCTGTTTGGGTATCAAGCTACTCAACAAGGGACTGGAGCAGCAGAAGGTCGGCATGTCTAGAAGTCAAAAACTGATCTCGGATTCGGACCAATGTCGCATAGATCCGGCATGGGCTGAAGTAAGATCCCATTATGTTCGGGCGTAGTACCATCACTCCGAACGCAGGGAAGACAATTATTCAAGAACCGGATCATCGGGACAGCATCGCAGAGCTACACAGAACTGGAGCAATATCGCCCCAGCGGCCGAGAAAGACGCGATCGCTGCACTGAATCCGAGGTATCCTCCCCGACGAGAGTTCAACGATCGAAAGGGACAAGATAAGGAGAAACATCAGGAGGAGGATCGTCAGAGGAATGCCACCTCCTACACATGAGAGCCGTCCGGCTGAGCCTCACCATGGTGGGAACGATGGACGAAGGAATGACGGAAACCATGCTGGAACAAGCCGGCAGGGGGCTCGTCGTAGTCAAGAACCTCCCCAGAACCGGAATAATGACGCTCTGGACGGAGACCGGCGATTAGCTGGAAACAATTCAGCTGCCCCACCCCCTCCACCAGGCAGTTATCACAACGGCCCCCAAGGAGGGCAAGGAGGATGATATGGCGGAGGAGGTGGTCGCAGAAGCCGAAGTCCGGCTCCAAGGCACCGCAGCCACAGCCGACATTCGGGACGATCCCTATCCCCAAACGACGCAAGGCACATGATCAACTCAACCATAGAGGCTCGACGCTATGAAAACGATGACGTCTACATGGTCCCAAAGTGCTTCGGACCACGCATCAGAGCTACAAAATTCCTGGAAGGATTTGCTATCTCAAGACATATCCAAGCCTACGACAGCATTGCTCGGCTAGACACCTGGTTACAAGACTTCTTCCAAGCTTGCTGCATCGCTAAAGGCGGAAAGAGCCTGGTCGCAACCCGATATCTCCCACTTATGCTGCGGAAGACGGCACGATCATGGCTCAATGAACTTCCGGCAAACACCATCCATAACTGATATGACTTGCAAAGTGCGTTCTTTCGGAATTTTGAAGGCACATATCGGAGGCCCTGTTCGGTCGGAGACCTATAGCGTTGCACCCAGAAAGCCGGAGAAACTTGCCGGGATTACCTCGGACGATGGATCGACACCAAGAACTCATGTGAGGGAGTAAACGATCAAACTGCGATTGAAGCTTTCATCGCAGGACTCCCAATTGGTCTATTGCGTCACCCCTTGAAGTGTGACAAGGTCACTGATTTGGGAGAGATGATAGAAATAGTGAGAAAGTATGCAGATGCTGACGACGACGCAGAAGGATTACTCAATGTCCTGGCTGTACCTCAGTCAGCAAAGACAAAGCAACAAGCTCAGAAGCGCAAAAATACCTCGGAAGAAAAACCCAACGCGAAGACAGCGGTGGTCACTACTGTTTCTGGGTCTGGAGGACGAGGAGGACGTGGCGGAGGCCGCGGACGTGGCCGTGGGACATCAAGGGTCCAAGGTAGAGGAGAGCAACAACTAGGAAAAACCTACACTTGGGCCGACATTGCCAATAACCCATGTGTGCATCACTTGGACGCCAATGGGGGCTCGTCCCACACCAACGCTGAATGTCGTTTTAATGACGACATCAAGAGAGATGATACCGCAGGCTACAAAGCTAACTGGAAGAAGGGAAAGAAAAATCCCGAAAAAGACAAGGAGACCAAGGAAGATTCCGACATGGAGGAAGCTGATGCTTCAAATCCCAAGTCGGAAGGGAAGAAGACTTTTCCCACCAAGAAGGACACTTACATCACCTTCCTCGGATCTCAACCAGCAAAGGTCAAGAAAGCAGTTCTCCACGAGCTCAATGCAATAGTTCCGGCTGTCCCTCAATATCTAGACTGGTGGGAGGTGGCAATCACATTTGACCGCGCTGAACATCCACCTAAGCTACACAAGCGAGGAAAATACGCCTTAATCGCCAATCCACTTATTGACGGTTATGGTTTCTCCAATACCCTCATGGACGGTGGTAGCAGCATCAATATTCTCTATGTCGAAATGCTATGCCGGATGAAGATCTCGGAAACACAGCTGAACCATAGCTCTATGATCTTTCACGGAGTTGTCCCAGGAAGACAAGCTAATTCCCTGGGAGAGATCACTTTGGATGTTACTTTTGGAACTCCAAAGAATTATCGGACGGAGGCACTTTCCTTTGAAGTGGTCCCGTTCAAGAGCGCATACCACGCTATATTCGGACGTCCGGCTTACTGGGCTTTTATGGCTTGTCCGTGTTACATTTACAATATGATGAAAATTCAAGGTCCCAACGGCGTGATCACCATCAGGGGAGACCCGAAGAAAGAGCGAGAGTGCGAGGATGGAAATGCCGCCTTTGCAGAAGCCGTGCTGCACGCCCAGGAGTACCAGGAGATCAAGAAGAGCATAGATCCGCCCGAGATGCCCGCAGCGAAGAAGGAGGTGACAAAGCCAAATCCGGAGTTCAAGGCATCGGAAGAGACGAAGACGACGCCGTTGAAGGATGATGACCCCTCCAAGGTGACCCAGATAGGTGTAGGCCTAAGTAGAGCATAGGAAAGCGCGCTCGTCAAGTTCCTCCAAGCAAATCAAGATATCTTCGCATGGCATCCATCTGACATGACCGGAGTACCTAGGGAACTTGCCGAGCACTCTCTAAATGTAAACCCGAACGCTAAACCCGTCAAACAGTCCTTACGACGGTTTGGCGATGAAAAGCGTAAGGCAATAGCTAAGGAACTAGCACAGCTCGAGTTAGACGAATTCATAGATGAGGTCATCCACACTGAGTGGTCGACCAATCCTGTAATGGTCCCTAAAAAGGACACCACTGATTTAAGCATGTGTGTTGATTATACTGCCTTGAACAAGGCTTGTCCAAAAGATCCGTTCGCTCTGCCTAGAATTGATCAAGTCATCAATTCTACGGCAGGCTTGGAACTCCTCTGTTTTCTCGACGCATATTCCGGTTATCACCAAATCCGGATGAAGGAATCTGACAAAGTCAAAACTTCATTCATAACCCCTTTCAGAACCTTCTGTTTTGTTACAATGCCTTTTGGGCTAAAGAATGCAGCGTCCGACGTACTTTCTTCATGGTGGTGGAGAGACCAGAGGGAAATCAGGAACACCTGGTGCAGCGTCTGACGTACTTTGTTAGCGAGGTCCTGACATAATCAAAGCAGCGGTATCCGCACTATCAAAAGTTGGCTTACGGTCTTTTTCTAGCATCTCGTAAGTTACGACACTATTTTCAGGAGCATCCAATTACCGTGGTGAGAAAGGCTCCCATGAGAGACATAATCAATAATAGTGACGCCACATGACGCGTCGCCAAATGGGGAATAGAGCTCTCAGCTTTCGACATTGAGTATAAACCTCGGACAACAATCAAATCCCAGATCCTTGCTGACTTTGTCGCTGATTGGACAGAGACAAAGGAGAACATGATCCTCCCTGATTCGGAATATTGGACCCTCTTTTTCGATGGGTCTAAGGCTCGAGGGGGCTCGGGGGCTGGCGTGGTGCTCAAATCACCCCAAGGAGATAAACTTTTATACGTGTTGCAGATCCACTTCACAGCGACAAACAACATTGCCGAGTATGAAGCACTGCTGCATGGAATCTGGATTGCTAAGGATATTGGCATCCGACGTTTGATGTGTTACGGAGATTTGGATCTTGTTGCTCAGCAAGTCTCGGATATTTGTAATGCAAATAAACACATGGCAGCATATAAAGCTATCGTGGATGATCTATCTAAATCGTTCGAAGGGTTTGAAGTACAACACATCCCTCGAGCAGAAAATGAGGAAGCAGATGCACTATCTCGCATAGGCTCTACGCGGAAAGAGGTCCCGGATGGCGCTTTTTTAGAGCACCTCAAAGTTCCCTCAATAAAGGGTGTAGATGAGGAATATCCGACCAAATCCGACTCACCTTTGATAGCAGTTCTGGCTGTAATTCCCAGCTGGCCTCAACCCTACCTCGATTATTTGGTAGATGGAAAATTACCCGAAGACGAGGTGCTGAGCCGGCAGATCATCCGACGAGCAAAAGCCTATACTATTGGTAAAGGTGAGCTCCATAAACGGAGTGTTTCTGGGGTCTTTCAGCGCTGTGTATCTCCAGAAGAAGGAGTGGAAATCTTAAGGGAAATCCACGAAGGCGAGTGTGGTCACCACACTGCAGCCAAATCTTTAGTGGCAAAAGCTTTTAGACACGGATTTTTCTAGCTTACAGCTCAGGCAGATGCCGAACGATTAGTCAAGACGTGCAAAGGCTGCCAAAAGTACGCCAAGCAAGCTCATGTTCCGGCTGATCAGCTGCTTACAATACCTATAACATGGCCCTTTGCGGTCTGGGGGCTTGATATGGTAGGACCATTTAAACGAGCTCCAAGTGGATTTACTCACCTCTTAGTGATGGTGGATGAATTCACCAAATGGATTGAGGCTAAACCTGTCACTAGATGTGATGGAGCAACAGCCAAAAGATTTGTGGAGGATGTTATAATCCGGTATGGTTATCCGCATAGCATTATCACGGACAACGGGAGTAACTTATCTATGGGAGAATTGGCTGAATTCTGCGACGAGCAAAATATCCGGCTTGACATTGCGTCAGTCGCACATCCACAGGCTAATGGACAAGTCGAAAGAGATAATGGTTTAATCTTACAAGGCCTAAAACCGAGACTCGAAGCACCACTACGACGTGCTGCGGGGGCTTGGGCAGAGGAATTACCCTCTGTAATTTGGAGTTTACGAACAACTCCGAACAGGTCAACAGGATACACACCTTTCTTCTTTGTCTATGGCACAGAAGCAGTTCTTCCTAGTGATTTAATTCATACTTGTCCTAGAGTGGCTGCGTATATCGAAGAGGATGTCGAGATTTCTCGACAAAATGATCTCGACTTAGTCGAAGAAGTTCGTGTCGTTGCTGAAATGAGATCTACAGCCTATCAGCAAAAGTTAGGCAAGTATCATAGCTAGAGAGTCCGAAACAGATCTTTCAATAAAGGTGATTTGGTTCTCCAGCTTGTGCAACAAAGAAAGCACAAACTTTCCCCAGTATGGGAAGGGCCCTTTTTAGTTAGTCGAGTATTGCACAATGGATCGTACTACTTAACTGACATGAGGCCAGTCAAAGAAAGACCTGCTACTAAGAAGAGAAAGAGAGCTGGAGGCAGTACAAATCCGGATGAGTTAGACAGACCATGGAATATTGCTCAGCTAGGTCCCTTTTATCCTTAGTTTATCCTTCTTTGTAATCATATATATGTACATGTTCTTTGAGAAATAAAAGTTTTGGTTGCCTCAAGTTTTTCTGAGAAGTTTTTGCCATTTTATTTCCAAATGATCATGTTATAATCGAAAATCCTAGAATGCTTGAAAGTACTTTATGCTCATGTTCGTTCTGGTCTAGATTTCCGATTCTAAAACTCCTACCTTCGGGTATAACTCTAAAATTTCTAGTCTTTACTTTGGTTATTTGTCTGATTGCTGGATGCGGGTATTTTCCAAGTAGTGAATTGTTGGTATTGGAAGCCGACTTTGTTTCTGAGTTTAAACTCGTTTAGCAAGTGAGCTTCGTTGCTCGGCAAAGTTTCCGGCTGAAGGTTTAGCCGGCTCATGAAAGGGACGAGGCGGAAAGCCAGATAAACGATAAGTAGAGATGAAATAATTCAAGTGCTTATAAAAATATTTCAGGCACACAAAAAAAAACAAAGCCAAAAGTGCTAAATAGATAAAAAGCTTAGCACTAGCAAAACTCAATAGTACTTAATATTTACAAACGCATCATATTCTTTCCGGAATAATACATAATCTTCTGGTCTATGATGCAGGAGGAGATGAAGGAGTTGCCGGCTGGCTGGTTACTCCGCCTTGATATCGTTCCGAGATGACCGGATCTGAGGTAGTCCATTCATCGTTGGAAACTTCTTCGGCTTCTTCTTGAGGAGGTGGCGGAGTAGCTACGCGGTTGAAGAAGGGGATCTCATAGCTGGTCAGATCAGCTTCGTGACACCCGTATCCGGCGCAGGAGTGCATGATGGCTTGAAGGTCTTGCTCCTAGCCGTCTTCGTCTACCTTGCAGTACCCTCTGGTCACTTGCCATATCTCCATGTTTCCATGGTGGCTCATGACCATGGTGAGAGCGTTCTGCGCAGCAGTCCGCGCGTAGGACATATTCCAGTCCCGAACAAGCTGCGGCATCTCCTTGGCCTTGTCCCGTACCTGGAAATCCGACATGCTTGGCATGTCCGGAATCCTGAGAGACTCGCCAATGTCCTCAAGGGACTGGCAGAAGTCATGCGGAAGATCACCGACTTGGGTAAGCCGGTGGGTGCGGGGCTTGGAGGAGGAAGAGTCCGTCAAGTTCAGAGGACCTATACAAAAAACAAGTCACTAAAAATCCGACATTGATAAAAGTCGAAGAAATGATAAGTCAGACAGATGGAATGTACCAAGAATGACGTCGTCAATCTTGGTCTTCTCATCCCGGAGACTTTGGAGTTCAGCCCGGAGCGCCTGGGAGATGTCCTTCTCTCTGCCAAGCTCACTCTTGAGGTCCGAGATAATTTTATCTTGAGCAGCAATCTTGCGATCACACTCTTCAGTGGCCATGGAGGAGGATTCCAGGACTTGAGCTATGCTCCTTTCATGATCCGCCTTGAGCTTATCCAGCTCTTGGCGAAGTCCCTTGTTCTCCACCACAAGGGTCTTGAGGTTCTCAGCCTCTTCAATCATAGGAATGGATTGTTTCAACAGCGCTGTAAGTCAAAAAGGAACAACAGTTCAGAAAAAATTCGACATTGAAAAAAGCAAAAGACTAGGTTTGAATCTCGAAATGTTTACCTTCGGCTTCATCCTTGGCTACCTTAAGTTCGGCATTTTTAAGCCGAAGAGCCTTGATCTCTCTCCGCTTATTGCAGACATTGGTCAGTAATTCCTGGTTATAGGAACATACTTTCTGTAAGTCAGAATACCCAAAGTCAGAAAGCTACTTAATACTCGGCCTAATATTTTTTGCTAAATATCAGCACGAGCCTTGGGGGCTACACTAGTTCGTTCTTTGGCATCCTAAGTAAGGCATAAACCCGGATTCTATATCCTACTTCATGCTTGGGGGCTAGAGGATATGATATAACATAATGTAAAAACAAGAGTTGGAATTCCGACTTACATATTACTCGCGGGTGAGTTTATCTAAACACGCGTTCACTTCAACTGCCACCTTCTCGGCAAGAGTAAGAGGGATCACTGGGGCTGTTGGAAGCTCGCCATCCCTAATCCTCTCATTGCGAAGGCAGACTTGAGCGAGAAGGTCGGAGAACTTGACGTCCTCTGCTTCTTGCGCTTCCTCTTCGGGGGATAAATGGCTTTTGTCCAGGACTTGCCTGGCCAGCCACTGGATTTCCTCAGTAGATTTCCGGGATAGGCCAAACTTGGCAATTCCCGGATTGCTGATGAGGTTGTCAGCAAAGACTTCAGCCGAGGGATCATTACGAAGAGGGTTCACCCTTATCTTGACCTGACGCACCCACGGTGACGTCAGTTTGCGGCCCATGGATCACATGCTCTGTTGGAGGAGCCGGATCTTCTGCAACCACCGGAGAAGGAATGATCACTGGAGTTGCAGAAGGTTGAGGGGCAGGAGTTGTAGGAGCCACGACAGGGGAAGCTATGGTGAGCTTCGTCTGTCGCAGGGGCTTCGAAGGAATCCCTTTCCCCTTACCCTTGATGAGAGGCTTTGCTCTAAGAATGTAGTAAAGTCGGAAACATTACATCTTAGAAAGAAATTCGAGAAAGGTACAAAGGCGGAAATTGTGAATGAAAGTTAGCTCTTCACAACAGGCACCTCCTTTGTGCCAACAGCAACTGTCGGAGCTTTGCGCTTCTTGAGCGCAAGGTCCGGCAATGGGACCACTTCTGTCTCCTGAGAAAACTCAGGAGGATATCCTTCGAGCGGAGCAAGCTCCGACTCGGGGAGATCAGCAAGCTGAAAACAAGAAAGCATATCAGCATTGCAGTATAACTTGAAGATTGAAACACATAAAAGGTGTATTGATGGAAGCTTACTGACACCACGAGGTTTTCCGCCGTGTACATATCCAGAGAAATCTCGGAATTCTCCTCTCGATCCGCTTCTTGATCAGCCACTTGATCTGGCTGATGTAGCCTTGAGTGGTGTAGGATTTGGGACTGACGCGGAGGGAGTCTTTTTTGGATGACGTGATGGAGTGCATCAGTCTATCCCCATGGTACTGAAGTGGCTGGATCCGACGTGAGACCCAGCACTAGACCAAGTTGGATCCCTTCAGACCCTTGTGCTTGATCAAATATTCGATCCGCCTCTTAGCGAGGATCAGATCATCGGTGAGAGCCGGAGCAGCCTCGTCCCAGGAAGGCTGGGCCGTGGCGGCTCCGTCGAGAAAAGCCGGCAAAGTAGTAGCTCTGCCGGGAGGTGGAATATCCCTATGGTAGAAAAAGGTGGCTGTCCATTGTTTGGCCGAGTCACTGGAATATGCCCGGTCACGTCTAAGTGAAAAGCTAATAGTACCGGTGATGTAAGGAACACCGGCAGTGATGGAATTTCTCCGGACATGAAAGTAGTACCGGAAGAGAAGCAAACTCGGCCTAATGCCGAGAAAGCCCTCGCAAAGCGATGCATATGCACTCATCTCTAAGAGAGAGTTGGGAGGAAGATTGTGGAGTTGAACTCCGTAATGATCTATCACCTCGGAGAAGAACTCCGAGGGAGGAAAAGACAGACCTCGGTCGAGATGGGTGCCGAAGTGGACCCGCTCGCCGTCGTGCGGGTTAGGGACGGTTTCGCCGGAGCCGCTCTGCCAGTCGCCGGCAGCGAGAAGCCCCTCCTTCTCCATGTTCTTGAGGCCGTCCTCGTTAAGGGCGCAGGGGATCCAGATTCCCCGGAAGCTTTCTTTCTCCGCTGCTGCTTCCACCGTCGCCGCCGCCGCTGCTGCCACCAAACCGGAGGAAGAAGATGATGAAGCCATTTCTCTGGTGAGAAGATGACCTGAAAGTGGCGGCGCTGGGAGTTCTTTGCGGAAAGGACGAGGGAGCTCTATGCGCGCCTGAGCATTGGGAGGAAAGGAAACGGCAAAGGACTGGTGGAAAGGAGAAGGAGAAATCCAAACCCCTTATATCCACCTAATTGCGCCAAGATTCGTGCAAATTCTACAGTGTAACCGCCACGCGTCGTGGAAAGAACTGGGAAGGACCCATGCGATGATTGCGTCTCCTCGATCTCCACGCACGCATTGAAACGACGCCTCGGTTCCGCGAACCACGGACCCACCAACGGTCGTGCTGACGGCACGCCTGTCAGATGACGTGACTTGACCATGCTTGTGTCAGGTGGCGTAGAAACCAAGTTCTGGCTTAGTTTAAAATCGAGCTAGAAAATCCGAGTAACTAGTTGATATGTCCGACTTATTTTTCAGACCCGGATCGTATTTTTTGTTGTGAAGTTTCAGGAACCCTTCAAGATTCTGCAAGCCGAAGATCAAGCTAGACGATGATAAAATCCGACTTTGGATCTTGGAGGCTTCCAAGGGCTGCTGTTGGGGATATACTTTCCGGGTATCCTCATAGTTCCTCACTGACCAGGGTGGCCCACTTCGGGTTAGAGATTTGCTTCACGGGCGGCCCAGTCAGGGAGAGAAGACGGAGTCCAATCCGGCTACGGGAAGGCCCAGAAGACTTACCGACTTAGGCCCATAATGTTACTTGTAGTTCAAGATGTACTCTGTAACCAACTCTTAGTCGTAGCCGGATTGATCTCTCCTGTAAACCCTAGGCTGGATATCTATATAAGCCGGCCTAGGGAGAGCCTTTAGGGCAATACCTTAGAACACAATAGTCTACAATCTCAACTCGCATAGGCGATACCCTTGTAACCCATATTCTGGCTCTCCCATATTACTGGATTGCTAGCAGGAGTAGGATTCGTCCAAAGCCGGCGGATTCGAACCTAGGTAAACTTGTGTGCTCACCGTCCCGGAATACCGTACGTCTCACACCCCTCTCTTCCACACGCCTCGAGGACCCCCTCATGGCGTACTTGTCCTCAATCCGACGACACACGTCGTTGCTAAAATGAGATCAACAACCTATCAGCAGAAGTTACGCAAGTATCATAGCCAGAGAGTCCGAAATAGATCTTTCAATAAAGGCGATTTAGTTCTCTGGCTTGTGCAACAAAGAAAGCACAAACTTTCCCCAGTATGGGAAGGGCCCTTTTTAGTTAGTCGAGTATTGCACAATGATTCGTACTACTTAACTGACATGAGGCCAGTCAAAGAAAGACCTGCTACTAAGAAGAGAAAGAGAGCTGGAGGCAGTACAAATCCGGATGAGTTAGACAGACCATGGAATATTACTCAGCTACGTCCCTTTTATTCTTAGTTTATCCTTCTTTGTAATCATACATATGTACATGTTCTGCGAGAAAGAAAAGTCTTGGTTGCCTCAAGTTTTTTCTGAGATGTTTTTACCATCTTATTTTCGAATGATCATGTCATAGTCAAAAATCCCAGAATACTTGAAAGTACTTTATGCTCATGTTTGTTCTGGTTTAGATTTCCGATTCTAAAAATGCTACCTTCGGGTATAGTTTCTAAAAATGCAGAATAACTCTAAAGTTTCTAGTCTATACTTTGGTTATTTGTCTGATTGCCGGATTCGGGTATTTTCCGAGTAGTGAATTGTTGGTACTAGAAGCCAGCTTTGTTTCCAAGTTTAAACTGGTTTAGCAATTGAGCTCCATTGCTCGGCAAAGTTTCCGTGCAGAAGGTTTAGCCGGCTCACGAAAGGGACGAGGCGGAAAGCCAGATAAACGATAAGTATGGACGAAAAAGTATAAGTGCTTGTGTAAACATTTCAGGCACACAAAAATTTCAAGCCAAAAGTGCTGAATAGATTAAAATCTTAGCACTAGCAAAATTATAGTACTACATATTTTACAGACCCATAATGTTTCTCGGAATAATACAATTGTTTCTGGTAATCTATAGTGCAGGAGAATAGGTAGGCGCTACCGGCTCGCTGGATGCATCGGCCTCGGTTTGATAATGATCCGAGATGTTCAGATCCGATATGGTCTGTTCATCGTCGGAAAGTTCAGCTGCTTCTTCCGAAGGCGGGGGCGGCATATCCACGCGAGTGAAGAAGGGAGTGTTGTAGCTGGTTAAGTTAGCCACGTGACACCGATATCTGGCACAGCAGTCCATGATGGCATTGATATCTTTCTTCTGGCCGTCTTCATCCACCTTGCAGTACCCTCTGGTCACTTGCCATATCTCCATGTTTCCATGGTGGCTCATGACCATGGTGAGAACGTTCGGCGCCGCGGATCGTGCGTAGGACATGTTCCAGTCCAGGACGAGCTGCGGCATCTCCTTCGCCTGGTCTCGCACCTGAAAGTCCGACATGTTGTTCATGTCCGGAATCCTAAGAGCTTCGCCAATATCCTCGATGGATTGGCAGAAGTCATGAAGTAAATCACTGACTTGGGTAAGTCAGTGGGTGCGAGGCTCGGTGGAAGCAGAGTCCGTCAAGTTAAGAGGACCTATACATATAATACAAAAATGGTTAAGAAAATCTGACATCAATAGAGTCGAAGAAAATACACAAGTCAGAAAGATGGAAACATACCGAAGATGACGTTGTCAACTTTGGTCTTCTCTTCTCGAAGACTCCGGAGTTCAGCTCGGAGCGCCTCGGAAAGGTCCTTCTCTCTACAAAGCTCGTTGTTGAGATACGATATTCTCTAATCTTGAGCTGCAATCTTACGATCATGCTCATCAGTAGCCATGGAGGAGGATTCAAGAACTTGAGAAATGCTCTTCTCATGATCCGCCTTGAGCTTATCCAGCTCTTGGCGAAGTTCTTTGTTCTCCACCACCAAGGTTTTGAGGTTCTCGGCCTCTTCAATCATAGCGCAAGACTGTTTTACCAGTGCTGTAAGTCAAAAATAACAACAGTTCAGTCAAAAATATTGGATTATGAAAACACAAAGACAAGGTTTGAGTCTCGGAATGTTTACCTTCGGCCTCATCTTTCGAGACCTTCAGCTCAGCATTTTCAAGTCGGAGAGCTCTTATCTCTCTCCGCTTGTTGCTGATGTTCTTCAACAAATCCTGGTTATATGAATTAACTTTTTGTAAGTCAGAATACCAAGAGTCAGAAGTCTACTGAAGACTTGGGCTAATATTGTTACTAATATCAGCACGAGCCTTAGGGGCTACACTAATTCATTCTTTGGCATCCTAAGGAAGCATAAACCCGGATCGTATATCCTACTTCATGCTTGGGGGCTAGAGGATATGATATGAAATGCAATAAAGAAAATCGTGAGTTGGAATTTCGACTTACATGATGTTCATGTGTGAGCTTGCTCAGACACATGTTCACCTCGGTGGTAACCTTCTCGGTGAGGGTGAGTGGAAAAACCAGACGTGGTGGAAGCACACCAGCTCTAAGTCCCTTGTCGCGAAGGCGAACTTGTTCAAGAAGTTCAGAGTATTTGATGTCCTCCGCTTCTTGTGCTTCTTCTTCGGCAGAGAGATTTCTCTTCTCCAGGCATTGCCGGGCCAGAAGCTGGATTTCTTCTACAGATTTCCGAGACAAGCCAAATTTGGCAAGTCCCGGATTGTTCAGGACGTTTTCGGCAAAGGTCTCTACCGAGGGATCATTACCCGAAGAGGGTTCACCCTTATCTAAACCTGATCCACCCGTGGTGGCGTCAGTCTACGACTCAAGGGTCACTAGCCCCGTATGAGGAGTCGGATCTTCTGTGACAACCGGCAAAGGAATGATCACCGGCGTTGTAGAGGGTTGTGGGGCAGGAGTAAGAGGAGCTACTGCAGGAGAAGCAATAGTTAGCTTCGTCTTCCGCAAAGGCTTCGAAGGAATTCCCTTCCCCTTCCCCTTGATGAGCAACTTAGCTCTGGGAATGTAATAGAGTAAAAAAACATTACATCTCGGAAGCAGAATTCAAGTAAGGTACAAAGGCGGAAGTTGTGTTGAAAGTTACCTCTTCACGACTGGCACCTCCTTTGTGCCAACAGCCACTATTGAAGCCTTGCGCTTCCTGGGCACAATGTCCGGCAGTGGGACCAGTTCCGCCTCCTGAGAAAACTCTAGAGGATATCCCTCGAGTGGAGCAAATTCTGACTCGGGGAGGTCGGCAAGATAAAAAGAAAGAAAACATCTCAGTATTTCGAAATAACTTAAAGAGTGAAACACATAAAGGGATTTATCATTGAAGCTTACCGAAACCACAGGGTCTTCCGCTGTATGCATATCCAGAGACAAGTCCAAAATCTTCCTTTCAATCCTCTCCTTGATCAGCCATTTAATCTAGCTTATGTAATCCTGTGGCTTTAAATCCTTAGGACTGATACGGAGGGAATCATTCTTCGACGCCATGATGGAGTGCATCAGATGGTCGCTGTGGTGTTGGAGAGGCTGGATCCGGCGTGCGACCTAGCATTGGACTAGGTCAGATCCTTTCAAGCCCTTGTGTTTTATCAGATATTCGATCTGCCTCTTAGCAAGGATCAGATCGTCACTGAGAGCCAGAAGAGCCTCTTCCCAAGACGGTTGGGCCGTGGCGGCTCCGTCGATGAAAGCCGGCAAGGAAGTAGCTTTGCCGGGAGCAGGAATATCCTTATGGTAGAAGAAAGTGGCCGACCATTGTTTGACCGAGTCACTGGCAGAAATGTGAGGATAACTACGATCGCGTCTAACAGAAAGGCTAATAGTGCCGGTAATATAAGGATTACTGGCAGTGATGGAGTTTCTACGGACATGGAAGTAGAAACGAAACAAGGTGAGACTCGGCCTAATGCCGACATACCCCTCGCACAAAGCTGCGTAAGTACTCATCTCTAAGAGGGAGTTCGGGGGAAGATGGTGGAGCTATACACCATAATGATCAATCACCTCGGAAAATAATTTCGAGGGAGGAAAGGACAAACCTCTGTCGAGGTGGGTGCCAAAGTGGATCCGCTCGCCAACGCGCGGGTGGGGGATGGTTTCGCCAAAACCGCTCTGCCAGTCGCCGGCACGGAGGAGACCTTCATTCTCCATGACTTGGTGTTTCTCGTTGTCGAGGAGGCACGGGATCCAGACTCCCCGGTTTCTCTCCTTCTCTGCCGCAGTCATCGCCGCCGCCGCCGCTGCCGCCGCCAAGCCGGAAGAGGAAGAGGAAGCTATTTATCCAGTGCGCCGGTGACCTTAGATGGGTGGCGCTAGGAAATCTAAGAGGAGGGAGAGCTCTGTGCGTTGGGGAGATGTGGAGGAGAAGAAACGACAAAGGGAGCAGGTGAAGAGAGGATAAGGAAAATCCTCACCCCTTATAACCACCTACTTGCGCCAAGATTCGTGCAAACAACGTTGTGTAAACACCACACATCGTGGAAGGAACTGGGAAGGACCCACGTGATGATTACGTCGCCTCGTTCTCCGCGTATGCATTGAAACGGCGCCTCGGTTCCGCAAACGGCGGACCCACCAACGGTCGTGCTGACAGGATGTTTGTCAGATGACGTGACTTAACCATGACGAGTGTCAGATGACGTCAGAGACCAAGTTCCGGCTTAGTTTGAAATCAAGCTAGAAAGTCCGAGTAACATGTTGATAAGTCCGACTTATTTTTAAGACCCGGATCGTATTTTTTGATGTGAAGTTTCAGGAACCCTTCAAGATTCTGCAAGCCGAAGATCAAGCTAGACGATGATGAATCCGACTTTGGATCTTGGAGACTTCTGGGGGCTACTATTAGGGATATACTTTCCGGGTATCCTCACAGTTCCTGACTGACCAGGGTGGCCCACTTCGGGTTAGAGCTTTGCTTCACGGGCGGCCTAGTCAGGGAGAAGAGACGGAGTCCAATCCGGCTACGGGAAGGTCCAGAAGATTTACCGACTTAGGCCAATAGTGTTACTTGTAGTTCAAGATGTACTTTGTAACCAACTCTTAGTCGTAGCCGGACTGATCTCTCCTGTAAACCCTAGGTTGGATATCTATATAAGCCGTCCTAGGGAGAGCCTTTAGGGCACCCTCAATAGTGTACAATCTCAACTTGCACAGGTGAACCCTTGTAACCCATATTCGGGCTCTGCCGTATTACTGGATTGCTAGCAGGAGTAGGATCCGTCCAAAGCTGGCGGATTCGAACCTAGGTAAACTTGTGTGCTCACCGTCCCGGAACACCGTACGTCTCACACCCCTCTCTTCCGCACGCCTCGAGGACCCCCTCATGGCGTACTTGTCATCAATCCGACGACATATAGAAAATCCTAAATTTGAATTCTAGGGCTAGCGCGGGAACACTAACGGGCCGGCCTAGTGACACTCCGCGGCGTAGAGGAGAGCTGACAGAGGGGTCCTGCATGTCATCGACTCTTCTAGCACAAAGCAGTACGGGGCGATGTGGGTCGTGCGATTAGAACCTAGATCAACGGTCGTGGCTCGTCATCGACGACAGACAGGTCGCCGGTGAGACGGAACCCTAGCGGCTCGGTGGGGGTGCAATGGGGGCTTACCAGGGCTCTAGCTAATGTGGAGATGGGGGCGATCGAACAAGGAGACGACGGCGGACTCAGGCGAGGTCACGGCGGCTCCTGGGGTGGACGAAATCGATGGGCCCCTTTCTTTTCTGCTACGGCAAACTCCGGCGCAATTCTGGCGAACTGCTCCTGGAGCGGCTCCGGTGAGGGTGTGAGGTGGTTCTAGGAGAGAGGGGAGTTGAGTGGTGTGAGGAATTTGTGCTGGGGAGGGCTCCTTATATAGGCTCGACGAGGAGACCGTGAGGGCGACGGTGAGGTCATCGGTGACGGTGGTACAGGGCGCTAGAGGCATGGGCGGTGTAGGCGAACGGTGGCTTGCCTCCTAGCGGTCAGCTACAACGTAAAGGTGACGCTAGGGGCGGTGGCGTTTGGTCGGGTGAGGCTGGCGCTCTGCGTGGCAGAGGCGGTGCTTGACGCGGTTCACGGCAGCTGCTGGTCGCGCGGCGGGAAATGGGCGTGTCTGGGGGTGTGCTGGGGTTAAGGCGGAGCGGCGCATGCGAGCTGAGGGCAAGGCGCGGCTTGTGCGGGCCTGTCGGGGACGGCGCTCTGGCGTGAGCTGTGCACGATGCAGAGGCGGTGGGTGTGAGCGTTCCTCGGTGGTCCAGGGGTTGGCAAGGCTCGGGGAAGGGACCAAGGGTGGCGGTGCTATCACGCCTACCTCCCTGGAGCAGCGGAAGAGGGTGGTGCATGCTCCTGTGACGTGTGCATGGTCGGCCGGCGATTATGGCATCGGGGTGGCGCGGCACTGCAGCTGGGGGCTAAATGGTAGCTCTATGATGGCTTGGTTAGAGCTAGGGGACAAGGGAGAGCAGAGGGGACAAGATTGAGCCAAATGGCTCGACAAAGCATTGATCAACAATAGTGTTAGTTAGGCAGATTTTATTTGCATGCCAACTGTTCGACAAAATGGCCGCAAGAAGATTTTATTTGAATTTTGAAAGGATTTTTGGTGGATGTGTTAGTGATATGCTTAAGCATCTGTGGTTGCTTGGGATGGTCAAGGGGAAATCATTTGAGTGGTTTTTAGAAAAGTGTGATATATGCATATGAAATGGATTCCATTTTCAAATGCCATTTAAAATTAGAGTTCAAATGTTTTTGTAAGATTTCAAAGTGGGCCTTGGTAGATCATTATTTGTACTAGGAATGGGTGCAAAGAGTTAGAATTGTTTCTATTTGAAATTGACTTCTAGGAACACCTAAAGTGACCTAGTGGATTAAAATGGCAAAAGTGACCATTTGCCTTTATTAATCTTATTTGATTTCTTTTCCGTTGGATTTTGCTTGGGAATGATCTAGAAGATGGGGAATTCATCTTTGAATCATTTTACAACCATTAGAACAAACAAACATGGCAATTCAAAACAATTCTATATTAATGCAACACACATATGCATTCCTAGGTGTTTTAATGATAAAAAGTTTTTGTTAACCCTAAATTGGGTGATTTCGATCTTGATAAGCTTGATTAAAGTTTTGGGATGTTACAAACCTTCCCCCCTTAAAAAAATCTCATCCCGAGATTTAAGAAATAAAACTAGGAAGTAAAGAGATCTGGAAACTCAGTCCTAATGTAATCTTCTCGCTCCCAAGTGGCTTCTTCTTCGGTATGGTTGCTCCATTGGATCTTGAGAAATTTGATACTCCGGGTCCTGGTGGTTCTGTAAGCTTCTTCCAAGATACGAATAGGCACTTCGCGATACGTCAGATCCTTGTTGATATCAATGGCTCAGTGATCGATGTTCTTGAAAACTTTGGTCTTCTCTGACACTTCCAAACATTTGCGAAGTAACGAGATATGAAACACATTGTGGATGGCAGACATCTCTTCAGGCAGTTCCAGTTGTTACGATACTTCTCCTCGACGATTTAGAATCTTGAAGGGTTTGATATATATGGGGGCTAACTTTCCTTTCAGACTAAAACGTTGCGTTCCCTTTAATGGCGAGACTTTGAGATACACAAAATCTCCGACAATGAAAGTCAGGTCTCTACGTCTCTTGTCAGCATAACTCTTCTGTCTGGATTGGGTGGTCTTGAGGTGCTCACGGATTGTGTGAACCTTCTCTTCGGCTTCTCGTAGGATGTCGGGTCCAAAAATCTGACTCTCTCCTACTTGCGACCAATTCAAAGGGGTACGACACTTTCTGCCATATAAGAACTCAAATGGGGCCATTTGCAAAGTGGCTTGATAACTGTTGTTATATGAGAATTCTACGAAAGGCATACAATCTTCCCATTTTGATCTGTACTCTAACACAGAAGCTCTCAACATAACTTCTAGGATTTGGTTGACTCTTCTAGTTTGTTCGTCGGTCTGCGGGTGATAAGCTGTGCCGAAATTCAACTTGGTTCCTAATCCTTCTTGGACTTTCTGCCAAAATCTCGAGGTAAATTGGGTTCCTCGATCCGACACTATAGTCTTGGCGGTTCCATGCAAACTGACGATTCTAGCAATGTACAACTCTGCTAGCTTTGAACTCTGGTAGGTTGTCTTGACAGGTATAAAATGGGCTACCTTGGACAGTCTATCAACGATGACCTAGATTAAGTCATTTCCCCTACTAGAAGTAGGCAAACCGGTGATAAATTCCATTCCGACGGAATCACATTTCCATTCCAGAATCTGCAATGGTTGCAACAGTCCTGCGGGTCTCTGATGTTCCGCTTTAACTCTCTAACAGATATCACACTTGGCGGTGTAGCTTCTGATTTCTCTCTTCATCTTGTGCCACCAAAATTGCTCGTTCAAATCCTGATACATCTTCGTTCCTCCGGGGTGGATAGAATAAAGAGTATCATGAGCTTCTTGTATGATCACTTGCTTCAGCTCCGAATCTTCTGGCACACAGATACCTCCTTTGTACCACAGAACTCCTTCTTCGTCTTCGGTGAATCCAGGTACCTTTCCTGTACCAATACGACGCTTGATTCCGTCGATACTTGCATTTCCCTTATGGGCTTCCTTGATCTGATTGATCAAAGTGGGTTGAAGTTCAACACTAGCTAAAAATCCTTTACTAACTAGCTCAGTTCTAAATTGCTCTAACTCATCATGCAAACTTGGTTGCTTCTCCTTGATCATGGTGTTTAGCCTACACGGCAATCTGCTAAGAACATCCGCTACCACATTGGCTTTGCCGAGGTGATAGTGAATGTCAAGGTGATAATCCTTGATTAACTCTATCCATCTCCTTTGCCTCATATTCAACTCCGTCTGAGTGAAAATATACTTCAAGCTTTTGTGATCTGAGTAAATCTCACAACGATTACCCATAAGATAATGACGCCATGTCTTCAAAGCTAAAACTACAGCTGCTAATTCAAGATCATGGGTAGGGTAGTTCTGCTCATGCTGCTTTAGTTGTCGAGACATATATGCGATGACTTTTCCTTCTTGCATCAATACGCATTCGAGACCAATCTTGGATGCATCACAATACACATCAAACGACTTCTTGATATCTGGCATAATCAATATTGGGGCTGAAATCAATCTCTTCTTGAGCTCTTGGAAACTTTCTTCACATTTGTCGGTCCATTCAAACTTCTTGTCCTTCTTCAACAATTGGGTCATGGGTCTTGCGATGCTCCAAAATCCTTCCACGAACTTGCGGTAATATCTCGCTAATCCAAGAAATGCAAAGACTTGGGTTTGAGTGGTTGGGGCTTCCCATTTTTCATCATCTTTCATCTTGGCGGGATCAACAGTGACTCCTCCTGCCGACACAATATGTTCGAGGAATCCTACTTCTTTTAGCCAAAACTCACATTTTCTGAACTTGGCATACAACTGATGCTCTCTAAGGGTTTCAACGATGATTCTCAGATGTTGCTCATGGTCATCTTCTAACTTGGAGTAGATAAGAATATCGTCGATAAACATAACGACAAAGTTATCTAGAAAATTCATAAAGATCTTATTCATGAGATTCATGAAATAAGCGGGAGCATTGGTTAATCCAAAAGAGATGACCGTATACTCATATAATCCATATCTATTGGTAAAGGCGGTCTTTGGAATATCCGTTGCACGAATCTTAAGTTGGTGATAACTAGTCCTAACATCAATCTTAGAGAACACTCTAGCACCAGTCAACTGATCAAACAGATCCTCTATCTTGGGCAATGGGTACTTGTTCTTGATGGTGACATCATTCAGCTTCCTGTAATCTGTGCACAAACGGTTGCCTCCATCCTTCTTGTCGACGAACAACACGGGCGATCTCCATGGCGATGCGCTTGGTTGAATCAAACCTTTTGCCAGCATAACATCCAATTGCTTCTTCAGCTCCACTATCTCTGATGGGTTCATGCTATAGTGTCTCTGAGCTATGGGTCCGGTTCTAGGAATTAGTTCAATAATGAAATCAATATCCTGATCTGGGGTCATACCGGGCAATTCATCTGGGAATACGTCGGGGTATTCACAAACTACTCTGACTTAGTCTATGGTGGCTAGGGCTAGACTCTTGTTGCACTTGAATCGACGGGGCAAGGTTTCAGATATATGCTCTACGGATACTCCAGAGCTACTGTTCATGGTGATGGCTTTCTTGCCACAGTCTATCAATCCTTTATGCTTCAACATCCAATCCATTCCTAGTACTACTTCTAAACCTTTGGTTCCAAGTACTATTAGATTGGCATAAAAATCTATCCCATGTATTCTGATAGGTACAACATTGCAAATTTTTCTAGCTTTTGTGGTTGAACCAGGTATTTAAACTATCATGACATGCTTCAAGTTGGTTGGGTGAATCTTACTAGTGCATGCAAATTCTTCGGTAACAAATGAGTGCGATGCTCTAGAATCAAACAACACTCTTGCTAAAACTGAGTTGACAGAAAACATAGCCAACACGACATCTAGCACTTCTTGGGATTCTTCGGCGTTCATGTGGAAGAGACGGTCGTTGCGGTTGTGAGGGTTCCCTGGGGCGAATCTTCTTCTAGGCTGAACACGACACTACTTTTGAGCTAGGGCATTCACATTGGCAGTGGCAGCAATCTTCTTGGGACACTCATTGGAGTAGTGACCCTTCACTCCACACTCAAAACAAGTAATCTGAGACTTGTCTTTTGCTGCAACAGGCACATCATTGCTTCCAGTTCTAGGTGCAGTCTTGTTGTTGTTGTTCTTGGACTTGGGCGGTGCACAGTTGAAATTGTTGGAGTTGCCGGGGTGGTTGTGGTTGTTTCCTCTGGTCTTCACATTTCCTCTGCTATGGTTGGGGTAGCTCGAGCGAGACATTGGGGGTCGATTGTTCCGCGGGGCATATCCGGCAGACGGGTTGGGACGATACTTCTGGTGACTGTTGGATCCATCTTGGTGCATCATCCAACGTTTGCGGTTGTCGTTCGCTTGGTTGATCTTCCCTTCCATTTGAATTGCAGAGTCGACTAGCTCTTCGAGGTCCTCAAAACGGATGTTGACGAGCACCGTCCGCATCTCATCATGCAGTCTGTTCAGGAATCTCTCCTTCTTCTTGGCCTCCGTGTTGATCTCATCAGGTGCATACCTGGAGAGGGACAAGAATCTGTCATGGTACTCCACCACAGTCATTCTGCCTTACTTTAGTTCTCTGAATTCATCTCTCATTCTGGTGACTAAACCTTGCGGCACATGGGTGCAGCTGAACTTGACTTTGAAGGCTTCCCACGTCATCACTTGACTGTGGTTCATTGTGCGGGTGCTGTTCCACCATGCTCTTGCATCTCCTGCCAGATAGTGAGTGGCAAACATAACTTTCTCGTTGACATCCACTCCTGCGACTTCTAAGTTATTCTCCATGGTTTTTACCCAATCATCAGCATCTAGCGGGTCTTCAGACTTGCTAAAGATTGGGGGATTGGTATTCTGGAAGTTTTTGAGTTTGGATCCATGATGATCCTGATTTCCATGGCCCAGATTGTTGTGAGCCATCTGGGCGATCTGCTGCAGGGTGGCTAGATTGTCTTGGCGCTCTGCCCTACTAGCTTCGCGGTCTGTAATGAGCGTCTGCAGAATCTGCATCATTGGGTCATGAGATGAGATGCTCCTTCCTTGGTTTCCGCGAGTCATCTGAAGATTGAGATAGATAATGGGGTAAGAGGGAAAGTTCTAAGGTATATGGTTTTGGTTTCAAAGCTAAAACTTTGAGTTTGACTCAGGTTTTGCAACTATCTTCTTTTAATTCATTCAAGCAAAGCACACGATACAAACACACACACACACCACAACATGAAAGGAAAACAGATCGTTTTAAGAACCATTCTGTAATCTAAGATACAATGGGACCGATACTTCTCACTCCTACGATATTGCTCTAGTGCATCTACTCATCATCGATGAAGTCGGAGTCATCGTCGTCGGTGTAGAAGTCCATGGCATCATCCTCCAGGTAGTCATCATCATTGCTGAGGTACGAGTGAATATCCCCTTGGATGTCTTCACCTTCCTCCTCTTCTTCTTTTGCTGCAAGCTGAGCTTCTTGCTCCTTGATTGGCTTCTCGAGGTCGGCCACTTCTTGCGAAGACGGTCGATGGTACGATCCTTCTTTACACGTTGACGGCGAAGTGACTGACGATCCTTGATGAGCAGTGAGAAAGTTTGGGTCTTCTAGGCAGCAATGGCAAGGTTGTGGTTGGCGAACTCTCGAGCATTTTCCAATTCCTTCTGTCTGTCATACAATAGGAAGTCAAGGTTCTCCACTTGGCGCTTCAACTCCGGGTGACTTGGCATTTCCAGAGGCATTCCCATAGAATCACACCTTGCATAGTGAGCAAAGCGAGTTCCCTGGATCAAGTTAACATTCTGTGCGCAAAGACGAGCGAGAGCTTCATGCATTGCCCTGGCTAATCCATCTAGCCAGTTGTTCTCTCTTACGGTGAATTGAATCTTCTCGGAAAGTGGTGCCTCCATCTTGCCTCGAAGATCAGCAACTATCAGCCATTGCAAATCTCCTCCTGGGTGGTCATTGAGTTGAGCTCCGAAGAATTCTGGATGCGGATGCTCAAGGTACTCAGACATTGCATCTAGATCCCTCTCGAAGATCAGTTGGCCTCTGTTGCCGAACTGGTAGAACTTGCAGTATTGAACTTCCATCTATAAGAATTTAGGATGAGAAAGTTAGTGAGGTGATCAAGTGTGTCAAATTTTATGGAGTAATGTAAGAATTTTGAGGAACATGTATCTTTTTGAAAGAATCTCAAGGGTAAGAGGGGAAATAGATTTTCACAAATACTCACTTTGGTTTTGAAACTAAATTTTTGTTCGGACGTCCATTCTAACTAGGGTCTCCTATGGTCAGGATGGCTCTGATACCAACTTGTCAACACCCAGATTTTTAATCCCAGATGCCTATTATGCCATACCTCACAATCCCAGGATTACCATTTTTGCGAGACATAACAGATTGGATATCATAGTACATCATCCATTACAAACCATAATAAGGTCTTACACAAATAAAGGATCTCATGATCCAGTCTTAGTACAAACAAGTAGCAGAATAAATAGCGTAGCGGTGGGCTCCATCATCAGTGTCATAGGCAATGCTGACGATGGGAGATGATCCTAGTTGTCGTAGCCATCCTGCTATCCTCCTTCTGAATAGTCCTCCTCATAGTCTGGCCACGGGTATAGCCAGGGACAAAGCCATGAGTACTCTTTAAGTACTCGCAAACTATTGATGTCTATGCACTTCTATTCTTGTAGACAGTTGTTGGGCCTCCAAGTGAAAAGGTTTGTAGAACAACAACAAGTTTTCCCTTAAGTGGATCACCCATGGTTTATCGAACTCGGGGAGGAAGTGGTCAAAGGTATCCCCTCTCAAGCAACCCTGAAATCAAGATACAAGAAGTGTCTTGTGTCCCCAACACACCCAATACACTTGTCAGGTGTATAGGTGCACTAGTTCGGCGAAGAGTAGTGAAATACAAGCGGTATGGATATAAGATAACGGTGCTAGAAAATAGCTTGATGGCGTGGAAAAGACTAAAGTAAAACTGAAATAAAGATGGAAGCAAGCAAACATGTAACGGATCTAATTGCAAACGGTGTTTCAATGCTTAGAAACAAGGCCTAGGGATCATACTTTCACTTGTGAACACTCTCATATAGATATATTCTTCTTTATGATACTACGCTGAACTACTCTCCGATTGGACACTTTAATCCATGGTAGGGCTATAACATCACTCCTCAAAGTTTGCTTTACCCATCTAGATAACCCCACACTGTCACCTTGAGCGCTAGATGGATCCAACAAACACCACAATTTCATAAAGACATCCAACTCCAAATATAAATCATAACAAGTATTTGTAATCTCTAGCCTAAGTGCCACCATGGTGTGCACACTGTCAACTTCACACACATGGGGAGAGCAGAGATCCATTAAAGCACTTGAGTAGAAAGGTAGATCTATAGATTACAAGCTCATGATCTCAATAAGATCATGCATAGAGAGAGATCAACACATAGCTACCGGTAGAACCCTTAGCCTTGAGAGAGAACTACTCCCTCCTCATCATGGGAACCAGCAATGGTGATGGAGATGGTGGTGGAGATCGATGGAGATGCCTCCGGGGGCACTTCCCCGTCCCGGCAGGGTGCCGGAACAGAGACTTTCTGTCCCCTGAATCTCCTTTTCGGTGGCGGTGGTGCTGCGGAACTTTTCGTGGCTAGAGGCTTGACGATTTAGGTATTATGCAACAGGAGGCTTCTTATAGGGGAAGAGGCAAGGTCGGTGGACGGCCAGGGGGCCCATACCACCTGGTGGCGTGGACAGGGCTAGCCTGCACCACCACATGGTGTGGCCACCGTGTGGCCCCTCTCCGTCTCGTCTTGTGGCTCCATGAGTCTTCCGGTAGAATATCGACTTTGGCTTTTGTTCGGTCCAATTCCGAGAATATTCATTTTCTGAGTTTTCTGGAACCAAATACAGAAGAAAACAGGGAACTGGCACTGTGGCATCTTGTTAATAGGTTAGTCCAAGAAAGTGTATAGAAATACAGCAAAGTGTGGACAAAACATAAGAAAGTAGATAAAAACCAAGCATGGAACATCAAAAATTATGGATACGTTAGCAACGTATCAACATCCCCAAGCTTAACTCCTGCTCGTCCTCAAGTAGGTAAGTGATAAAAAGAAAGAATAATTTTTGAGGTGACATGCACGATCATAAACTTGATCAAAGTACTTGTAAAAAATTTAGAGCTGGGATCATAGTACTTCAATCATAACATGAAAGACAAAGTTCTAGCAATAAGACAAAGAAACTCTGTTGCAACATGAAAAGGCACAAACAAAAGATTCATGAATAACAATGCTTTGCAAGACGTTTGTTTGTTTCACATAAAGAAAACATAGCATAATGGCTTTCAGCTTGTCCCTCATAGAGTAGCAAATATAAATGCATAGGACACCTTCAAAGTTCATAAGAGTGACTAGATACAAATAGTTTAAAACAAACAATATCAAGTTATGCATCAATCAACTACTCTTGGGACAATGCACATAGAGCTAAGAATGGCCACTATTCTCTCAAAGTAGGTGCATAAAGGTAGAAGGTGGAGACTCAATATATAAGTGGAAGAAAGGCCTTCATAGAAGGAAGCATAGATTCAAGTTTCATAAAGATCTTCCAAAAATTATGGTACCTGTAGCTTTCAGCTCTCATTGCCCCTATCATAAGCATCTTGAAGTGATTAAGGTTAAAGTGAACAAACTATGGTGTACATGCTTGATGAAGTATAAGTTAGAAATCTCATGTCCCTTGAATAAGAGGGCCGCTCCTCATGCTACTCAAGTTTAGTCACCGGTAAGTTCTTGTCATTGTAAGTACATGTGTATCATAGAGAACCACCAATGGGGTACCCCTTGCCCGATGATACGGAAGAATCCCCATATAAAAATGATAAGGCAAGCAGACAACAAGAATCTCAACAATCTTCTTATTTACCATGGTAATATGGTGCTTTTTTCTCTCTTTCCTCTTTCCATAATCTTTTCTTTTTCTTTTTCTCTTTTTTCTCAATATATGACTCTTTTTTATAAGAAGAATGCTTCATAGACAACTCATTATGGTTACGCTGCAGGTTTCCACCATGACAGCATGGATTAGACCAGCGGCCCAGGCGTTCCTCTAACACACATACATAACTCCATGGACTTACAGGCTCCCCTTTCATTTCACACCGACGACATCCATAGACAAAAGAACATGATATCAACTAGGTACAAAGTACAAGTGCAATGTTGACAGCGTTCCCCATGACAAGATGGGTCTGCTAATCCCCAACATATAAGTGCAGGCATATACAACATAGACAACACAATGGTTCAAGTTTATTAAGGGCAAGAAAAGTAAAGTGTGCCATCAAGTTCGTGAGAGCTTTAATCACTAGTTTTCTCATAACAAGTTTAATTTGGAAGGTAGATAAAAACATGAATATACTTGGAATAGCATATGCTAGTAGGTAGGTATGGTGGAATATTTGGAATAACTTGGTTTTAGGAGTTGGATGCATGAGTGGAACTCATACTTGGTTACGGAGGCTAGCAAATGACTGGGAGCGACCAACTAAGAGAGCAATAATGGCCATAATCATGCAGAGCGACAAAAATCATTGATCAAAGCATAAAGTGATACTACAAGTTGAAAACTAAAGGATAATAAAGGCTATGGTGACATGGTGTGAGCATGTGCCAAGTCAACCCAAATAAAACATCAAAGTAGAATACCACAATACTATGCTTTAATATGCTAAAACAACGCATGATCCTTCCAAGGCACATTAAGCAATCTCAATTGTTTATAACAAGTCATGCTACAACAAACAATACTAAGCATAAATCCATAAAAATGTCGAGCATGGCATGACAAAGCATAGGCCACAGTCAAAAACAAGCTCTCTTTACCACTTAAGCATGAACTTTCCTACTCTTTTCCAATCGAAACCAAACTATTTGAAAACCAATGTATGAAAGAGGGGGTCCAACCAATTTATTCAAGAAAACTAAGAAAACCAAGCAAACAAAAACCAAAAACAAAAAACGAAGACGCTCCAAGAACAACACAACTGTGCATGAAAGAATAAAAATGAAGTGTTCGGAAGAAACCTGGGATTTTTATTGATTAAGAAGGGGATGCCTTGGGCATCCCTAAGCTTTAACGCTTGTACTTCTTGGATATTTCTTGGGGTGACACGCGTGGTTCCCCCAAGCTTGAGCTTTAGTCCATTCTTCATCTCATTACATCATTCTCTCCATACACCTGAAATTTTTCCTTCATACAAAACTTCACACAATCTTCATTAGCAACATTAGTGTACTCAAGATAATAAGTATTTGGGTTCAGTTTCAACACCAATAAAACTTCCATTAGAACACAAGCTACAATAGCACTTCCCTCAAAAAGCTCAATTCCCCCAAAGAACTCAAAAAGGAACCAACAAGAAGCAAATGCAAAAAATGGCAGAAATCTGTCAAAACAGACCAGCAGGTAAAGACGAATTGTTTCGAAGACCTTCTGTTGCTCAAATCGAAAAGTGTTGAACTAACGAAAGTAAGAAACGAACCTGGGCCAGAAGCACAAAAATTCACGCCTCAAAAGGACCTACATATATTTTAGACGAATATTTACGGTGAAGCACATAAATCTGTTTCAGGACAGTAACTTTCCCAATCATTACTTCTCTCTCATTAGAGGTTACTCTTGGCACAAAAAGCAAATAAAAAGGATAAGGAGCGGTTATTACTGAATTAATAACTTCCAAGAATCATCTAAAACTTTTGGGTTATCTCCCAATAAGTACTTTTCTTTAACGCCTTTAAGTTAGGCACGATAGTTTGAGAAGATGTTCACATAAGAAATATGAATTGAAGTAAAAGAGAGCATCAAGAAGCAAATTCAAAGCACATTTAAGTCTAACCCACTTCCTATGCATATGAATCTTGTAAAGAAACAAGTCATGAAAGCACAAAGCAACAAGGATAGGAAAGCAAAACAAGTGCAACTTCAAGACTTTCAACATAAAGAGGGGAAACTTAATATTATTGAGATGCATAAAACCATGCTTCCCTCTCTCATAATAACTTTCAGTAGTATCAAGAATAAAATTAACAATATAACTATCAGATAAAATATTCTTATCATGAGCCACATGCATAAAAGAATTAATACTCCCCACATAAACATAGTCATTCTTATTAATTGTAGTGGGAGCAAATTCAACAAAATAGCTATCATTATTATTCTCATCACCATAATCATCAAATATAGGAGGCATATTATAATCATAATTAATTTCCTCCTCAATAATAGGTGGACTGAAAATATCATATTCATCATTGTAATCATCATATATTGGAGGTATAGTATCATCATAAGCAATTGAATAATTTTCTTCCAAAGTGTGTTCATTTGTAAACATATCATCATTGGAAGGATCATGGATATCACTAATAGTACACCAATTATTAATATCATCATTTTCAGAATTGGTACCAAAGAGATTTTCAATATCAAAAGAAGTGTGCTTTTCCCAATCATGATAACTACTATAGGTAAATGGCATAGGAACATCATCGAGTTTAGACTCATCAAAAACTATAATAGGAGCTACATGCTTAGGGGAAAATACCGTTTCCTCCCTCCTTTTACTCCTCCTTTTCTTCTTTATCTTCTTCTCTTTAGGAGGGAGAGGCTTGAAAGGAAGGTTCTCCATATACCCTGGTTTATTATTAGAGACAATAGAAGAAACTTTGGAGGATTCCTTCTTTTCATTAATAAGATCAAAACACATATTAGTCCTATCATATTTTGGTAAAATCTCATCTTCTATAATATATTGTATGTAAGTATTTGTGTGGAAATTATCAACACAATAAAGATGACAACCATGCAGGACACTATTCATATCAAAAGCACTCATATCTACCAAAGAAGTTTTTCTTGATAATTCTTCAGACCCCAAAAATAATGTAAGTTCATCATGCAGATTAGGAGTGATCATGTCATCACAATATAAACTTGCAGTACTCATTAGATTAGATGGGCTATTATTATGGCCTGAGAATTGAAAATTGAATGACCCACTTCAAAGAAAAGTTCACAAATAAAAGGATAAAGGGCACAAACTTTTTTACCAAGATCATTTAAATCCCTATACCACATTCTAGTTTTTTCATTCCTATGGGTGATACAATATTCTTCTTCAATTTGATTATTCTCACAAGGTCTATGTATTCCACAAAAATTAACATGCTTATAAGAAATAGTACTTTGAGAGGTTTGAGCATGTTTATTGCTATCATTAACAACAATTTCATTTTCCATGCAAGTCTCTTTAAAAGGCTCATGATACATGTCCCACTTTTCTTTAGGAGCATTAATATGAGAAGCAAAGGTTTTTAAACAATCAATAAGAATTTGAGGATCAAGACCATATTTAGCACTAAGCTCTTGAAAATCAGCAGTTTCATTGAAAGACTTAATGCAATCATACTCATAGTTTATACCTGGTTCTTTACCTTTGTTGTTATCCCAATATTCGGTATTGATTTGAATTGTTTCAAGAAGATCCCACTTTGCTTTGACCTCCTTACTCGTGAAGGATCCCTCTAAACAAGTATCTAGATAGTCCCTGTAATGTCTTGAAAGCCTTGCATAGAAATTATTAATAACAATATTCCTGGGGAGCTCATGAATGGGACATTTGAGCATTAGTGACTTCAATCTCCCCCATGCTTGGGTAATACTTTCTCCATCACGAGGATGAAAATTATAAATGTAATTCCTATCTTTATGAATTTCATGAGGAGGATAAAATTTAGAGTAAAAGTGAGATTCAAGTTCCTTCCACTCCAAATGATGAGGATCATCTAGTAGCTCATACCACTCCCTTGATTTGCCCTTAAGTGATAAACATAATAGCTTCCTCTTAACTTGGTTCATTGAAATACCTGCACACTTGAACAACCCGCATAATTCATGTATAAAGAGTAAATGATCACCAGGATGGACAATTCCATCTCCAAAATAAGAGTTGTTCATAACACGTTCAACAATTTTTATAGTTATTTTAAAAGGAATGCTTTCAGTATGTGGATTTAAAATATCACAAGTATCATTAGAATTACCACATATGGGAGATAAAGTATGATCAGAGCAAACTTTCTTCTGTAAAACTGGGGAACTAAAAAGATCATTTTCATAAAAACTAACTTCCCCAAGCTTAGATATTTCCATAGCATTAGTAACATAGGTGTTCAAAAGATTCATACTAATAACATTGCTATTAGCATGCAAAGAAGGTTCCAAGGGTTTTTTAATTTTCTTTTCAAAGAATTCATGTTCTACCTTAGGGAAAATACTAAAAAGCTCTCTAATTTTTTGTTGTTTTCCATTAAGCCTAACTACTGAAAACAAGAAACAACAAGGCAAAATTGCAGAATCTAAAGGTAATAACTTCGAGCACTCACACCGGAGTATGTGAGTACCTTTTACCTTACCTCCCTGCTAATGGCGCCAGAAAATAGCTTGATGTGTACGCACTTCTATTCTTGTAGACAGTTGTTGGGCCTCCAAGTGCAGAGGTTTGTAGAACAGCAACAAGTTTTCCCTTAAGTGGTTCACCCAAGGTTTATCGAACTCGGGAAGGAAGTGGTCAAAGGTATCCCCTCTCAAGCAACCCTGCAATCAAGATACAAGAAGTCTCTTGTGTCCCCAACACACCCAATACACTTGTCAGGTCTATAGGTGCACTAGTTCGGCGAAGAGATAGTGAAATACAAGTGATTTGGATATAAGATAACGGTGCTAGAAAATAGCTTGATGGCATGGAAAAAGACTAAAGTAAAACTGAAATAAAGATGGAAGCAAGCAAACATGTAACAGATCTAATTGCAAACGGTGTTTCAATGCTTAGAAACAAGGCCTAGGGATCATACTTTCACTAGTGAACACTCTCATATAGATATATTCTTCTTTATGATACTACGCTGAACTATTCTCTGGTTGGACACTCTAATCCATGGTAGGGCTATAACAACACTCCTCAAAGTTCGCTTTACCCATCTAGATAACCCCACACTGTGACCTTGAGCATTATATTGATCCATTAAACACCACAATTTTATAAAGACATCCAACTCCAAATATAACTCATAACAAGTATTTGTAATCTCTAGCCTAAGTGCCACCATGGTGTACACACTATCAACTTCACACACATGGGGAGAGCAGAGATACATTAAAGCACTTGAGTAGCAAGGTAGATTACAAGCTCATGATCTCAATAAGATCATGCATAGAGATAGAGATGAACACATAGCTACCGGTAGAACCCTTAGCCTTGAGAGAGAACTACTCCCTCCTCATCATGGGAATCAGCAATGGTGAAGGAGATGGTGGTGGAGATCGATGGAGATGGCTCTAGGGGCACTTCCCCATCCCGGCAGGGTGCCGGAACAGAGACTTTCTGTCCCCCGGATCTCCTTTTCGGTGGAGGTGGTGCTGTGGAACTTTTCGTGGCTGGAGGCTTGACGATTTAGGGTTTATGCATCGGGAGGCTTCTTATAGGCGAAGAGGCAAGGTCGGTGGGCGGCCAGGGGGCCCACACCACCTGGTGGCGCGGCCAAGGCTAGCCCGCGCCACCACATGGTGTGGCCACCCTATGGCCCCTGTCCGTCTCGTCTTCTAGCTCCGTGAGTCTTCCGGTAAAATATCGACTTTGGCTTTTGTCCGGTCCAATTCCGAGAATATTCATTTTCTGACTTTTCTGGAACCAAAAACAGAAGAAAACAAGCAACTGGCACTGTGGCATCTTGTTAATAGGTTAGTCCAAGAAAGTGTATAGAAATACTCCAAAGTATGGACAAAACATAACAAAGTAGATAAAAACCAAGCATGGAACATAAAAAATTATGGATACTTTAGCAACGTATCAACTATCACTAACAAGTAAGGTAGTTCTAGTAGGAATGCTAAATTCTAAGTTTATTTGTAAAGTTAAGTTTGAAACCTAAGCTGAGTTCAGAAACAAAGAAAGATAAAATAAAGTTTGAAATCACCTAAGTGGGAACTTAGTTTTCATAGTCACAACTTTGTTGTGGTCAAGTCATGTCACAATTCATTTTATAAGTCATTTTTGAAAACATCTGACAATGGAACAGTATGGCCACTCAAACTGTCCATAATCGTGGACGCGGCTATTCGAATAGTTTGACACTCTGCAGAGGTGGTACACTTTCACCACAAAATTCGATACATCCGTCAGGGGTAACCCTGAATCATCATACTTAGTATGCAGATAATCAAACATAACCTTTCCTTTACACACTCTAGTATAAGCATCTCTCCTGTGAGCTTGGCCTCCCAGCCATGGCCATCTGCCATCCTAGGCACTGCATAGGTGGAAAACATCGAGAGGTAGCCTCAGCTCAAACCTCCCCCGCGAGGGAACTAATACTAATGCATATAAACTTCTGGCTAAGCCTTACCCAATTCAGGTATTGTGGTTGTACAGTAAAATTGGAATGGTATCGCATCCGAACCTAACCATCAGTTTTTATAAAGGTGCTAAGGCTCATGCCTCAACGTTTTCATCATCATCATAAACCAATTGTGTTTCTCAACACATGTCAAAACATCTCAGTAGAATGACTCATCATTCCAAGGTTTTCATAAGCATTTTCACCAAGTATTCCCATCTAGAGTGATCAAGTTTTTGGTTTTAGCTCTAAACACTAAGTTAAGAGTGTTCACTAATGTGGGATGCTAATATTAATCTCATGCCATAGAATGACATCTAAGTCTAACTAGATAGGTCAAGTTTTATACTCTTTATGTTATCTATAAACAAGTAAAGAACTTTGGTAAAGTAAAAGAAAGTAAAGCTTGTAAGAAAACTTGGGATCGGTATAAATCAAAAAGGTATAATCAAAGCATTCCTAATGCATATTTCTTAGGTTATCTAGCTTGCAAGGGTTAGCTTGCATTGTTAATGATGGATTTCCTTGATTGGTCCACTGGTTGAAATTCTACTCCTCTTCTTCGGGGTAGAACTCCTCCTCCTCGTAGACTTGGTCGGTATTATCGTCTATAAATACATACAAGATACACAATCACCAAACAATACTTAAATAGTCTATTTAGCACACTAAGGCACACATTTGATGAGCTAGTATCATCACATTCATCACAAGATTTTAATGAACTAGTTTCATTTATTTTATTTGAGAAAAGTAATGTCTACTCATTGAAATTAACTAAGATTTAATATTCTCCAATTAAAATATGGGATCATGTGGACACATGTCATCACCAGATATTCTAATACATGGGATTGGATTTAAATGTTGGATCACATTTTATAAAGTTTAATATTAATATTTAATGATGTAAAGGGACTAGAAATGCCTATATAGCATTATTTTGGTACTAGTCCAAAGTCACTGCATGCAAACCTAAATATTATTACATATTCAGATAGGTATTGTCAAATGTGATTTTCGAGAGTTGGAATCAACTCAAAAGCTATTATGGTTGATTTTTGAAAAATGTTTGAATGTAGAAAAGGCTCTCTTTTGTTATTTTTGCTATAGGTGATCTATAACTCTAATTGATTTAAATCCAACGGGCTTGGATAGATATTTGAAATATCTTTCTAGCAAAATTTGAATCATTCCATTTGGTTTAGTAGATCTTCCTGAATTGAGTGCGGGAACACTAACGGGTCGGCCCAGTGACACTCGGCGGCGCAGAGGACAGCTGACAGGGGTTCCCACATGTCAGCGGCGCTTCTAACGCGTAGCAGTATGAGGCGATGTGGGTCGTGCGATTAGAACCTAGATCAACGGTCGTGGCTCATCGTCGACGACGGACAGGTCGCCGGCGAGATGGAACCCTAGCGGCTCGGTGGGGGTGCAATGGGGGCTTACCAGGGCTCTAGCTAACGTGGCGATGGGGGCGATCGAACGAGGAGACGACGATGGACTCAGGCGAGGTCACCACGGCTCCTGGGGTGGACGAAATCGATGGGCCCCTTTCTTCTCTGCTACGGCGAACTCCGACGCAATTCCGGCGAACTACTGCTTGAGCGGCTCCGGCGAGGGTGTGAGGTGGTTCTGGGAGAGAGGGGAGTTGAGTGGTGTGAGAAATTTGTGCTGGGGAGGGCTCCTTATATAGGCTCGACGAGAAGACCGTGAGGGCGACGGTCAGCTCGTCGGTGATGGTGGTACAGGGCGCTAGAGGCATGGGCGGTGTAGGCGGACGGTGGCTTGCCTCCTGGCAGTCAGCTACGACATAAAGCCGACGCTAGGGGCGGTGGCGTTTGGTCAGGCGAGGCTGGCGCTCTGCTAGGCAGACGCGGTGCTCGACGCGGTTCACGGCAGCTGCTGGTCACGCGGCGGGAAATGGGCGTGTCTAGGGGTGTGCTGGGGTTAAGGCGGAGCGGCGCACGTGAGCTGAGGGCAAGGCGCGGCTTGTGCGGGCCTGTCGGGGATGGCTCTCTAGCGTGAGTTGTGCACGGTTGAAAGAACATTTCATGTTTTCCTATGTTTTGCGTGTTAGATAACAATACTGTGGAGATCATTCATGTGCGCTAAGTGTGCATGAAGCTTTGAGGGGGCCGGATAATCCGCCCCACCAAGGGCCGGATAATCCGGCCTACCTCTTCGCTCAAAGGAACCCAAGGCGCGTCGCTCGGTATCCGGTCAGATTTTCTCCCGGAAAATCCGAACTGGGGCGGTTTTTCCTCCCCAGGCCGGATAATCCGGTTGTCGCATGGGCCAGATAATCCGGCCCCCAGTTTTCGAGCAAAAGGAGCCAAGGCGCGTCACTCGGTATCCGGTTGAATTTTCTCCCGGAAGATCTGAACTGGGGCGGTTTTCCACCCCAGGCCAGATAATCCGGCCCTCGCATAGGACCGGATAATCCGGCCCCTAGAAGTTGATCAAGGGCAAGCTCGGCGCGACTCTCTAATAGGGGCGGATTATCTGCCGGATATTCCATGTCTGGGGCGGTGTTTTCCCCAGACCGGCTAATCTGGCCCTCACTTGGGCCGGATAATCCGGGCCCCAAAGTGTCCAACGGCTGGTTTCTGAAGGGGGTATAAATACCCCTTCTTCCCCAATGTTCAGAACTCTTGATTCATTCGAAATTTTCCAGACATTGTGCAAGAGCTCTCATTCTCAATCTCCCACTTCAACCACCCGAAGGTCTTGATCTTTGGGGTAATTGAAGGAGGAGAAGTTCATCACCATAATCAAGAATCAAGTGCTTCAATTCCTCTCCATTCACTTGGAGAAATCCCTGATCTAGTATTCTTGTCAATACCTAGATCTTGTTTATTGTATTTGATAACTTTGTTCTTGTGGCAGATTGTTGTCATTTCAGGAGCCTCCAAGTTGTTGTGGAGTTGTTGCCCCGCTAGTTGTGTAAAGGCACCGGTGCCCGCCTCGAAGGGTACCTATAGTCGAAAGGTGGATCAGGCCTTTGGTGGCGAGATCCATCGGAGAACAGGGTGAGGCCTATTGTGGCGTGGTGGTCTTAGTACCGCCCACCCCTCCAACGCAGACGTACTTCCCTTAACAAGGAAGGAACTGCCGTCAAACAAATCCTATGTCTCCGTGTGCTTCACTTCGGTTTACCCGTTCCTCTTCCACTCTCTCTTTACTCGCTAGTAGATAGGTTTGCATATAGGGAAAATTTCACCTAATAGTTTATCTAGAGAATTTATCCTTTGTGCTAAGCCTAAAATTGAAAAAGTACTAAAAATTGGTGTAGCACCTATTCACCCCCCCTCTAGGTGCCCATACGATCCATTTCAATTGGTATCAGAGCCCCGACTCTTAATTCGGGCTTAACCGCCTAAGAGTAGTATGGGTACCAAGGATGATGGAAATGAGGCTGTGGATAAGGTCACAATGGATGATCTCAAGTCGTTGGAAACAACCTTGTTGAAATCCTTTGAGGCCAAGATGGAGGAGATGAATCAAATGATTCCTCGCATTACATCATCCATAGCCCCATCTCCATCCTCCTCTAAGGCTGCCACACCATCATCTAAGGAAAAGGGTAACACCGGATCCAGGGATGATGACGTGGAAGGTGAAAAACTTAATGGTTCCACCTCCAAGAAGGGAAGTGGTCAGGAGGAATATAGTGAGGTTCGCCACGTATATTCCCCCGACCCACCTATCCCTCATCCTCATATAAACAATAGGGGTGATCCACCCAAGCTCACTGCATCCTCCTTCAATCAATGGCAATTCCTAATGAAATCTCATGTTTGCAGTTCCTGTATTGAATTGTGGAGGATTATTGAAGAGGGTCTTCATATTGGAGATCAAACCAACCTAACGAGAAGAGAAGTTGTGGACAGCCAGTTGAATGCCACCGCTCTCCACATGATACAGCTAGGTGTGGGTCCCAAGGACATGCCACACATTGAACATCTCAACACAGCTAAAGAATCTTAGGATGCTCTTACGGATCTCTTCGTTGGAAATGAAAGCATGAGAAGGAACAGGTATGATGCCCTTAGTAATGAAGCTGAGGGATTCTACATGTTGGATGGTGAAAACCATGAGGACAAGTATAGAAGACTCAAGGGCATCGCAACAACATTTCGAAAGCATGGGGCCACTCACATTCATGATGCATGGATAAAAAGGAAATATGTGAGTGCCTTAATGCCTTTCGAGCCAACGGACTTGAAGAGCCTGCAAGGTAGAAATAACTATCATCAAATGACATCCAACAAAGTCATGCAAGAAATGGCATCATTCAAAGTGGCAGCAAAGAATGCTTAAGATGCCCGTGCTCGGGCCATTGGAATGCAAAAGGGTGTCAATCTGGCTCTCAAAGCCAATGTTGTTGAGCAAGAGGAAGATGAAGGATCTTTTGAGGGGGTATCCATGGACTGTCCCGATGAAGTCAAACGTGCTCATGGTGAGTACATGACATTTTATGCAAGGAACTTTTGGAAGGACCCTGCCAAAGCCAAGTCTGAACTTGAGCACAAGAACGGGTCAAATGGAAGAAGAGCAAGTGGCCCAAGATTGAGAACTTGCTTCAACTGTGGAGATAGAATGCACTTTGTAGCCGAGTGTCCTTATCAAAATAGAGAAGACAATGGTGGCAGGCTCATTCTTAAAGAGAAATCTAAAGCACTTAAGAAGAAGCCATTTATTAAGAAGAATGGGCCTTTCAAGAAGCAACCCAAGATTGTATTGGTAGCACAAGAGGAATACTCCTCCCCAAGTGAAGATGAAGAGGATGATGATAGTTCCCGCGAGGTGGCTGCTATAGCCACCACATCGACTCCTTCATCTCTCTTCGACTCACCAAACGAGAACGTCATCAACAACAATGCCACTTGCCTAATGGCAAGAGGGTCCGAGGGCTATGCTTTCGGTGGTTCTAAATGGGTACTCGATAGCGGCTGCACGAGTCATATGACCGGAAGCAAGGAGATTATCACGGAGATGCGGCCAAACCTTGATCACATAACCGTCTCCTATGGTGACAAGTCAAAATCTGAGGTATTGGGTCTCGGCAAAGTTGTGGTGGCTCACGATATTTCTCTCGTGGACGTCATGCTTGTTGAGACCCTCGGTTACAACTTACTTTCAGTTCGCGCCCTTGGTAAGATGGGCTTTGCAGTTTATATTGATGCTGATTTGGTGGTACTCTTGTGGAGCAAGTCTCTAAAAGTCGCTTTCGTGGGATATGTCGAAAATGACCTGTACGTGGTGGACTTTTCGGGGAAAACCACTACAGGCTCGATGTGTCTTTTCGGAGAGGCTGACGCGGGTTGGCTATGGCATCGCCGACTTTCCCACGTCAATATGAGAACTTTGCAAAGTCTCCACAAGGGTGGCCACATTCTTGGACTAAAAGAAAATGTCTCCTTTGCCAAAGATCATGTTTGCAGGGCGTGTGTTGAAGGAAAAATGCATGACTCACCTCATCGAAGGAAAACTATTATCTCATCAAAAAGGATTTTGGAGCTCCTTCATGTGGACCTTTTCGGACCTCCATCTCATGCAAGCCTCGGTGGGAAGAAGTATTGCCTAGTGATTGTTGATGATTACTCAAGATACACTTGGGTTTATTTCTTCAAGTTGAAGAGTGAAACTCAACAAATAGTCATCGACTTCGCCAACGAGGTTCAACGTCAACACAATGTCCCCATTCTGGCCATAAGAAGTGATAACGGCTCTGAGTTCAAGAACTACACCTTAAATGAGTTCCTAAGTGAAGAGGGGATAAGACATCAATATTCCGCTGCGTACACCCCTCATCAAAATGGTGTAGCCGAGAGGAAGAATCGAACTCTAATGGATATGGAAAGATCAATGTTAGCCGAATTTAAATATCCATATAACTTCTGGGCTGAAGCAATCTCTACTGCTTGTCATTCATCCAACCGATTATACCTCCACAAGATCTTGGACAAGACTCTGTATGAAATACTTACCGGTAACAAGCCAAACATCTCATACTATCGGGTTTTCGGGTGTAAGTGTTTCTTTCTTATCAAAGGAGTTCGTTTATCTAAGTTTGAATCTAAGGCTTTAGAAGGTATTTTTGTTGGTTATGGTGTCGAATCCCACACTTATAGAGTCTACCATAAGCTCTCCGAAACTGTTGTAGAATCTTGTAGTGTGGTGTTCGAGGAAAATGACGGTTCTCGTGCGGAGTAAGTTGGTGTTTGTGATGCAGATGTTGAAATACCCAAAGATGCCATAAGAAGAATGGGCGTGGGATTTTTCCGCCCCATTGAGGAACCCCTTGTGGCAGATCGGGAAGGACAATGCTCTTCCCATGAAGAGCCCTCATCTACACATGCCCAACAAGTTCCCACCACGGGAGCAAATTCTACACCATCTCCATCAACTGCTGAAGGTCAAGCTATTCCAGAAACCTCCAGGCCGGATTTTCCGGCAAGCCTCGGATTATCCGGCCCCTCGCCAGTTCAAGCAAGCCCCAGGCTTCCTGATGATGTTGCTACAAATACTCCCAGGCCGGATTATCCGGCCTCTCCATCGGCCGGATTATTCGGCCCTGACTCTACAGTTCAGCAGCCTCCTATTACGGCTACTGACTCACCTCAAGGGCACGCGTCACCACCACCTGCTGCTGATATTCCAGTTCCTGATCAAGGTAGAGGGAATGCTTCCAATTAAGATTCGAGTGATGAATCTACTCCTCCAAGAGACAACAAACTTATTGAACTTCGTCGCAAGGCTCAAGCTGATCGTAACCTTGAGTTGAGGGGTCACACTCTCGACAAAGTTGTTGGTGATTTTCGACGAAGGGTTTCTACAAGAAGAGAATTGGCCAGTTTTGGTGAGCATCAAGCTCATATCTCTATGGTGGAACCTAGGAAGGTCTTTGAAGCTCTTGAAGACCCAGACTGGGTTGTTGCTATGCATGAAGAATTGAATAATTTCGAGCGCAACAATGTCTAGAAACTCGTGGAGAAACCCAAAGAGTGTCGCAATGTTATCGGCACCAAGTGGATATTCAAAAACAAGCAAGACGAGAATGGCATTGTTGTGAGGAACAAGGCTAGACTTGTGGCACAAGGTTACTCCCAAGTTGAGAGCATTGACTTCGGCGAGACCTATGCTCCAGTGGCTCACCTTCAGTCCATCTGTATCCTTCTTGCTTATGCTGCTCATAACAATTTTAAGGTTTGAGATGTCCATGATGGGGGAATTACGGTTCTTTCTTGGATTCGAGATCAAGCAACTTAGAGAAGGAACCTTTATTAATCAAGCAAAGTACATCCAAGACATGCTCAAGAGATTCAAGATGACGGATCTAAATGGTGTTGCCACTCCGATGCAAACAAAATGTCATCTTGAACTTAACCCACATGGTAAAGATGTGGACCAAAAGGTATACCGGTCCATGATCGGTTCTCTTCTTTACCTATGCGCATCTAGACCCGATATTGTGTTGAGTGTGGGAGTGTGTGCAAGGTATCAAGCGGCTCCCAAAGAAAGCCACTTAGTGGTGGTCAAGAGGATCTTTCGATATTTGGTTCATTCCCCTAACTTTGGTCTCTGGTATCCCAAAGGCTCCAATTTCCAGGCCTCCCCGGATCTTCTTCTCCGCGCCTCCGGGTACCTTCTCCTCCGTGTTCTTCCTCCAATGAGTGAGGGTAACTCCCTCTCTCCCCATCATTGGCTAGATGTGTAACTTGTTGGGTGGAACGTTGTCTAGAAGGATGTGTTTTCGCATAGAAATCGTAGTCTTACAGTTTCTAGGCCCGATCTACTTTTTTGCATTCAATCTAGGTGAAATCGAAAATTTCTGCCATGGCCGGATTATCTGTCCCTGGCCAGGTCGGATAATCCGGCCTGACAGATTCGATTCTGGTTCAGTTTCACTATGGAGTATGCATTGAGTAGTTTTGTCCTATGAACTTTTTGACTACTTTTTCCATGCTCTCTCCTGGACTTGTGTGTATACTTATCCCCTTGCTATCACCCTTATTATCCTCACAGGTGGTTCCGGTGTTCCCCAGACCTACAGGCGCCGCCCTCGCGCCAAATACTTTCGGGACGACGGACAGGGTAACTTAGTGGACGAAGTTGAGTTGAGGAGAAGAAAGAACGAAGAGAAGCACATGGCTGAACAGGCAAAGAGGACTAGGAAGGGGGTGTCCAAGAGGAAGCGAAAGAATCCCAAGATCAACTATAGGACTTTGGATGCGGTCTCCTATTCCGCCATCCGTCACCGTGACTTGTTTGCTGAGCTGCCTCGTGATGATGAGCTAGGGGATACTCGTTTTCGGTGTGCAGAACAGAAGGGGATCTATGAAGATATATATGCCAGGCTGAACATTAGGCCTATGCACCCACTGGTACTTGCTGATGCTTTGGAGAAGCTCATTTGTGGATGCGATGTATGTGGCTGAGAGGATGGGGCTGCACCATCTCATGTCTCTCCAGTGCTCCTTTGACTCTGAGGTGGTGAAGGAGTTCTTCTCCACTTTGGTTATTTGTGGGGATGAGCATCGCACTATGAAGTGGATGACTCATGACATGCCTATGACTGCTGATTTTCACGTGTTTGCTGAGGTGCTTGGATACTCTTTCCGCAGCAGGGATAGAGCCAGTGGCCACCGGATCATCACCCAGCTGAAGCCCAACAAAGATGCAGCTCTCTCTCCTTGCACTATGGACAATGGCATTGTGGGCACTGTGGCTGGCCTTGCTCCCACCTATGCTGCCTTAGTGGGTCTGTTCCGTGACTCCATTACACCGAGTGGGGGCAACAATGATAGCATCCGTGGTCACCTTGTTCAGCTACTTCAATTTTCTCATGAGGTTGCCTCTTGCGAGGACGAGTCAGTGCAGTACAGGCTGGATGTCATGGACTTCATTTACCATGAGTTGTGTGATGCTATGTTCAATCGTCTGTCCATTCCCTATGCACCCTACATTATGATGCTCATTCGGCACTTGCTTCCTGCTGAGGAGTTCCACATTGACTCGGTGCACAAGGCCAAGAAGATCTACAACAAGGTTCGGAAGACCTCTCACCCCTCCGCGGCTCCTGAGGGCCTCATGAGGGATGCTCGCAGGCCCCCGGTGCCTCTCGTCGCCCGTGAGATCAAGCAGCAGAACTGGTTCTAGCGTAACATTCTCTGCATGGCCATGGACACGTGCAAGGGTCAGTACGAGGCATACAAGCAGCGCCATGAGTTGGTTCACTCCCAGCAGCTCATTCTCCACCATGTGTCCGGTGCCTCGGGTGATCCTCCAGATCCTACTCCTCCCACTCTGTATGCTCGGTGGAACTCTTCCTCCGAGTTGAACTTTGGTGAGCTGGAGCGTCACTTGTTCCCCTCTGCACCTGCTACTGATGATGAGGATGAGGAAGGTGACACTGAGGAGCTTGAAGATGAGGACGAGAACGAAGACGAGGAAGAGGACGAGGACTACGAGTGATCCCGTGGGGCGCTAGCATCGCTCTTCTCCCTTTTTGGTGTCTCGATGCCAAAGGGGGAGAAGTAGTTCTATTAGGTTGTTTGTGGATTTGCATGGGTCAGGCATAAGCACTTGTATTTTTCTATTCGTCGTTTTCTCGCTTATGCCCATTTAGCGTTGAACTTTAAATTTGTAATTTGTGGTTTGTTGAGACTCTATGTGGTTGTCTAGATTATTATTCCTATGGATTTCATCTCATGGATTATGCTTATGGAGCTATCTATTCATATCCTATTACTGGAGGTTTTATCATGGAAGGCGATTATATTGGTTATCCGGTAATGATTGTGGCTTATGTCAAGGATGCCTTCCCTCTACCTCGGTGGTATGTTTTTGTTGCTCATATGTCTATGGAATAGATTCACCTATTTGTGTGCATTTGTATTCCAATGCAAAATTCTATTATGCACACATTGAGGGGGAGTCTCTTTCATAGTTATTACTGTTTGTCATGTGACTTTCTCCTGCAAATCCTGGTATTGTCATCTAACACCAAAAAGGGGGAGACCGAAAGAACATTTCATGTTTTCCTATGTTTTGCGTGTTAGATAACAATACTGTGGAGATCATTCATGTGCGCTAAGTGTGCAGGAAGCTTTGAGGGGGGCCGGATAATCCGCCCCACCAAGGGACGAATAATCCGGCCCACCTCATCGCTCAAAGGAAGCCAAGGCACGTTGCTCGGTATCCGGTAGGATTTTCTCCCAGAAAATCCGAACTAGGGCGGTTTTTCCTCCCCATGCCGGATAATCCGGCTGTCGCATGGGCCGGATAATCCGGCCCCCAGTTTTTGAGCAAAAGGATCCAAGGTGTGTCGCTCAGTATCCGGTCGGATTTTCTCCCGGAAAATGTGAACTAGGGCAGTTTTTCCTCCTCAGGCCGGATAATATGGCCCTCGCATAGGACTGGATAATCCGGCCCCCAGAAGTTGATCAAGGGCAAGCTTGGCGCGACGCTCTGATAGGGGGCGGATTATCTGCCGGATATTCCGAGTCTGAGGTGGTGTTTTCCATAGACTGGATAATCCAACCCTTACTTGGGCCGGATAATCCTGGCCCCAAAGTGTCCAACGGATGGTTTTTGAAGGGGGTATAAATACCCCTTCTTCCCCAACGTTCAGAACTCTTGATTCATTTGAAATTTTCCAGACATTGTGCAAGAGCTCTCATTCTTGATCTCCCACTTCAATCACCCGAAGGTCTTGATCTTTGGGGGAATTGAAGGAGGAGAACTTCATCACCATCATCAAGAATCAAGCGCTTCAACTCCTCTCCATTCACTTGGATAAATCCCTGATCTAGTATTCTTGTCAATACCTAGATCTCTTTTATTGTATTTGATAACTTTGTCCTTGTGGCGGCTTGTTGTCATTTCGGGAGCCTCCAAGTTGTTGTGGAGTTGTTGCCCCGCTAGTTGTATAAAGGCGCCGGTGCCCGCCTCGAAGGGTACCTATAGTGGAAAGGTTGATCAGGCCTTTGGTGGCGAGATCCATCGGAGAACAGGGTGAGGCCTATTGTGGCGTGGTGGTCTTAGTACCGCCCACCCCTCCAACGCAGACGTACTTCCCTTAACAAGGAAGGAACTGCGGTCAAAAAAATCCTGTGTCTCCGCGTGCTTCACTTCGGTTTATCCATTCCTCTTCCACTCGCTCTTTACTCGCTAGTAGATAGGTTTCCATATAGGGAAAATTCCACCTAATAGTTTATCTAGAGAATTTATCCTTTGTGCTAAGCCTAAAATTGAAAAAGTATTAAAAATTGGTGTAGCACCTATTCACCCCCCTCTAGGTGCCCATACGATCCATTTCAACGGTGAAGAGGCGGTGGGCACGAGCGTTCCTCGGTGGTCCAGGGGATGGAAAGGCTCAGGAAAGGGACCAAGGGTGGCGGTGCTATCATGCCTACCTCCTTAGAGCGGTGGAAGAGGGCGGTGCGTGCTCCTGTGACGTGTGCATGGTCGGCCGGCGATTATGGCGTCGGGGTGGCGCGGCACTGTAGCTGGGGGCTAAATGGTAGCTCTGTGATGGCTTGGTTAGAGCTTGGTTGACAAGGGAGAGCAGAGGGGACAAGATTGAGCCAAATGGCTCGACAAAGCATTGATCAACAATAGTGTTAGTTAGGCAGATTTTATTTGCCTGCCAACTGTTCGACAAAATGGCCGCAAGAAGATTTTATTTGAATTTTGAAAGGATTTTTGGTGGATGTGTTAGTCGTATGCTTAAGCATCTGTGGTTGCTTGGGATGGTCAAGGGGAACTCATTTGAGTGGTTTTTAGAGAAGTGTGATCTATGCATATGAAATGGATTCCATTTTCAAATGCCATTTAAAATTAGAGTTCAAATGTTTTTGTAAGATTTCAAAATGGGCCTTGGAAGATCATTATTTGTACTAGCAAGGGGTGCAAAGATTTAGAATTATTTCTGTTTGAAATTGACTTCTAGGAACACCTAAAATGACCTAGTGGATTAAAATGGTAAAAGTGACCATTTGCCTTTATTAATCTTATTTGATTTCTTTTCCTTTGGATTTTTCTTGGGAATGATCTATATGATGGGGAATTCATCTTTGAATCATTTTATAACCATTAGAACAAACAAACATGGAAATTCAAAACAATTCTATATTAATGCAACACACATATGCATTCCTAAGTGTTTTAATGATAAAAAGTTTTTGTTAACCCTAAATTGGGTGATTTGGATCTTGATAACCTTGATTAAAGTTTTGGGATGTTACACCAATACCTTTTAAACTTGTAGGAATACATGAAGCCTTAAAAAAATTTTTTGATTGGATTGTTCCTAAAAACCCATTTGATGAAAATTGTGAACCCAAGAGCATTGAGAGAGGATCCTCTAGAACTTATTTGGATGAGATACCTTGCCCTGTTGAAGATATTTCTGGTATTGATCATAATGCTTCTTCATTTGAGAATACTTGATTCTTGCTTCTTATGCCTAGCTTAAAGGCGTTAAAGAAAAGCACTTATTGGGAGATAACCCAAATTTTTAGTCAATAAATTTTTCTTTTGTTGAGTTTTGGAAGTTATTGCTTTAGTAATAACCTCTCGTTATCCTTTTTGTGTGGTTTTTGTGCCAAGAGTAACCTCTAATGAGAGGGAAATAATGATTGGAAAAGTTGTTGTCCCGAAACAGATTTTTGTGCTTCGCTGTAACAATTCGTGAAAAATCTATGTATGTCGGATTGAGCTGTAATTTTTTGTGCGTCTGCCCCAGATTGTTGTCTAACTTTCGTTAGCTCAACACTTTTCGATTTGAGCAACAGAAGGTCTTCGGAAAAATTGGCTTTTACCTGCTGATCTGTTTTGATAGATTTCTGCCATTATTTGGATTTGCTTCTTAATCTCTTTCTCTTTGAGTTCTCTTTGATCACTTGAACTTTTTAAAGGAAGTGCTACAGTAGATTTTGTTTTAATGGAAGTTTTGCTTGTGTTGAAACTGAACGAAAAGACTTATTATCTTGAGTACACTAATGTTGCTATGAAGATTGTGTGAAGTTTTGTATGAAGGAAATTTTAAAGTGTAGGGAAGAGTAATGTGATAAGATGAAGTATGGACAAAAGCTAAATCTTGGGGATGCCACCCGTGTCACATCAAGAAATATTTAACAAGTACAAGCGTCAAAGCTTGGGGATGCCTTCTTCTTCATCAATAAAAATTTCAGGTTTCTTCCAAACACTTCATTTTCATTGTTTCATGCACAATTGAGTTGTTCTTATAGCGTCTTCATTTTCTTTTTTAGTTTTTGTTTGCTTAGTTTGCTTGAATAAATTGGTTGTACCCCTGCATTCATACATAGTTTCAAATAGGTTGATTTGGATTGGAAAAGAGTAGGAAAGTTCAAGCTTATAAGTGGTATAAAAGGAGCTTGTTTTTGACTGTGGCCTAGGCTTTGTCATGTCATACATATTGTTTTGACTTTATGCTTAGTGATTATTGCTATAGAATGACTTGTTACAAACAATTGAGATTGCTTAATGTGCCTTGAAAGAATTATGCGTTGTTTTAGCATATAAAAGCATAATATTGTGGTATTCTCATTTGATGCTTTATTTGGGTTGACTTGGCGCATGCTCACACCATGTTAAGACTATACCAAGTCACCATAGCCTTTATGATCATTTAGTTTTTGACTTGTGATATCACTTTATGCTTTAATTAATAATGTTTTGTCGCTTTGCATGATTATGGACATTATTGCTCTCTTAGTTGGTCGATCCCAGTCTTTTGCTAGCCTCCATACCAAGTATGAGTTCCACTCATGCATCCAACTCCAAATAAAACCAAGTTATTCCAAAGAGTCCACCATACCTACCTATTATCATATGCTATTCCAAGTATATTCATGTTTTTATCTACCTTCCGAATTAAACTTGTTATGTGAAAATTAGTGATTAAAGCTCTCACGAACTTGATGGCACACTTTAATTTTCTTGCACTTAATAAACTTGAACCATTGTGCCCATCTATGTTGCGTATATGCTTGTGTTTTGTAAGTTGTAAATTAGCAGAACCATGTTACCATGGGGAACACTTTCAACATTGCACTTTATTTAGTTGATATCATGTTCTTTTGCTTATGGATCCCGGCGGTGTGAAATGAAAGGGGAGCTTGTAAGGCTCATGGAGTTAGTATATGTGTTAGAGAAACGCCTTGGCGGCTGGGCTAAGCCATGCCTAATCATGGTGGAAACCTGCAGCATAACCATAGTGAGAAATCTATGAAGCATCCTCGATAAAAAAACCTATGAAAATGGGAAAGAAAAAAAGAAATAGAAAAAAGAGCCTATGCAAATAGGAAATAAAAGGATTGCTGAGATGTTCATTGTCTGCTTGCCTTTTCATTTTGATATGGGGAATCTTCCGTATCATCGGGCAAGGGGTACCCCATTGGCAGTTCTCTATGATACACATGTACTTACAATGTCAAGAACTTACGTGTGACTAAACTTGAGTAGCATGAGGAACGGTACTCATAAGTAAGGAGCATGCGATTTGCAGCTTATAACTTGTCAAGCATATCCTCATATTTTCTCACTTTAACCTTAACCACCTAAAGATTCTTATGATAGGGGCAATGAGAGCTGAAAGCTAATAAGTACCATAGTTTTTGGAAGCTCTTTATGAGACTTGGATCCCTGCTTCCTTCTATGAAGGGCCTGTCTTTTACTTTTTACATTGAGTCTCCATATGCTATCTTTATGCACCTATTGAGAGAGCATAGTGGCCATTCTTAGTTTAATGTTCATTGTCCCAAGACTTGTTGATTGATTCATAATTTTGATATTGTTTGTTCTAAAACTATTTGTATCTAGTCACCCTTACGAACTTGAGGTGTCCTATGCATTTATGTTTTGCTACACTATGAGGGACAAGCTGAATACCATTCTCATTATGTTTTCTATATGTGAAACAAACAAACGTCTTTCAAAGCATTGTTATTCATGAATCTTTTGTTTGTACCTTTTCATGTTATAACATAGTTGCTATGTCTTATTGGTAGAACTATATCTTTCATGCTATGTTAAAGTACTATGATCCCAACTATCAATGTTTTACAAATACTTTGATCAAGATTATGATGGTGCATGTCACCTCAAAAATTATTCTTTTTTATCACTTACCTACTCGAGGACGAGCAGGAGTTAAGCTTGGGATGTTGATACGTTGTAAACGTATCTATAATTTTTGATGTTCCATGCTTGTTTTATATCTACTTTCTTATGTTTTGTCCACACTTCGGAGTATTTGTACACATTTTTTGGAACTAACCTATTAACAAGATGCCATAGTGCTAGTTTCCTGTTTTCTGCTGTTTTTGGTTTTAGAAAATCTAGTAAGGAAATATTCTCGGAATTGGACCGGACAAAAGCCAAAGTCAATATTTTACCCGAAGCAACACAGAGTCCGGAGGGGAGACGAAGTGGTGCACCAGGGCGGCCACACCTGGTGGCGGCGCGGTCTGGGGGGCGTGCCACCAGGGGTGTGGCCCCCTGGTGTTCCACTGACCTTGCCCCTTCTCCTATAAAAGTCTCCCAGGACGAAAACCCTAAGTACGCAATCAAAATTTCACGAAAGAGTCTGTAGCCGCCGCCATCTCCATCCCTAGATCGGGAGGGATCTGAAGCTCTTCCCGGCACCCTGCTGGAGGGGAGAGATCACGCTGGAGGCCTTCTTCATCACCATGCCTGCCTCTGGTGTGATGCGTGAGTAGCTCATCCCTGGATTATGGGTCCATGTAGTAGCTAGATGGTTGGTTCTCCTCCTTTGGGCTACCATGTTTAGATCTTGTGAGCTCTGTTCATGATCAAGATCATCTATTTGTAATCTTACATGTTGTGTTTGCGGGGATCTGATGGATATTGAGATGCTATTTCAGATTGATTATTGATGCTATCATGTCTATGTTATTTGTGATCTTGCATGATTTCCATTGTTAGTAGCTATGTTGGCCAAGTAGATTCTAGCAACTCCAAGAGGGAGTATTTATGCTTGATAGTGGGTTCATGCCTCTAGTAATCTGGGGAAGTGACAGAAATCTCTAAGGTACTAGATGTGTTGTTTCTACTAGGGAGAAAACAACAATCCTTTGTTCATGGAGCAATCATATTGTTTACTTTACACACTTTGCTTAATGCAATTATCTGTTGCTTGCAACTTAATACTGGAGGGGGGTCGGATGATAACCTGAAGGTGGATTATTAGTCATAGATGCAGTTGGATTATGGTCTATGTATAATGTTGTAATGCCTAATCAAATGTCGTAGGAGTCAAGATGCTTAGTATATGCATGTATGCTTTCTCGGTGTCTGTCAATTGCCCCGCTGTAATTTTTTCACCCAACATGTCATCTATCTTAAGGAGAATCATCTCTAGTGAACTATGGACCCCGGTCCATTCTTTTACCATCAATCTACAAGATATTTACTATTTAGTGTTTACTTTCTGCAAGCAATTACTATCTTCCACACAATACGTTTAATCCTTTGTTTTCAGCAAAACTGGTGAGATTGACAACCTCACTATAAGTTGGGGGCAAAGTTCTGTGGTTGTGTTGTGCAGGATTCCAAGTTGGAAACAACACCTTGGAGGTGTTTCCTTGCTCCTACTGGTTCGATTACCTTGGTTTCATAACTGAGGGAAAACTTGTTGCTGTGCTCATCATACCTTCCTCTTGGGGTTGCCCAATGAGCTCGATATATTTTGAGCCATCACAGACCCTTCTCTCCCCTTTTCTATTTCTATTTTTATTTCTGTTTTTTCACAATTTCATTTCAAATATGATTTCTACAAGGGTTTGAATATCCAGAAACTTGTGGCATATTTAGAAGGTTTAGAGATTCATTTTATTAAACCTCTTTCAATTTTTTTCTTTATATATATTTTCAAAATTCATGAGTATATGAATGGTTATTTTAGAGAAAAGTTATTAATAGGAGTTAGGTTTTTTAAGATTTAGTTCCTATAGGAAATTTTTATAGAAATGATTTGTATTTCCACTTAATGAATGTAATGATAGTGGTTTAAGATGGGTAATGAGGTATATAGAATTCTATTCAAGCTTATTCTCATATAGGAATTAATATATATCCCTATTAATGTTTTAAACCTTGTGATTCAAATTATGGTGATTTAAAGCCCATGGTTTTCAAGGTTTTGTGTTTCCTTCTTATCAAAACTACTTGGTGTTTAGCATTTAGAATTATCATAGCACAATTTTGGTTAGGTCATAATGCATGGATATTTCATCATTAATGGGGAAATTAAAATGTTCATTTACAAATACTTACCATAAGTTTTGAGAATACTTAATTGATACGTCCATTTTGCATCACTATTCTATATCATAATTTACTATTATTCATTGATATATTTCATATTAAGAGGTGATACTTATGTTATTTCATCTGTTTTTGCATGGTTGATGACTTTTGGAGCATGGACCGCTATAGTCAGGATTCTGATGGAAAAGGTGCTGTTTGGAGGCAAAATTCGCGAAGATCAGAAAAGCCGGGAAAAATATATGGAAAATCCTATTTTTCCAGAAGACGAAGGAAGCTAGAAGGGGAGGCTGAGATGGGCCACAGGGGCCCACGCCACCGCTTGGCGTGGGCCACCCTAGGCCGCGCCACCAGGTGGTGTGGCCACCCTGGCCCACCTCTGGCTCTCCCCTCTGGCGTATATAATCCTCCCAAAACCCTAATACTCGGGGAGCAACCACAGAAAGATTATGCCGCCTCTGCGGGGCAGAAAACATCGAGAGAGAAAGATCTCTCCGGCAGACAGATTTCTGCCGAGGGAATTCCTTCCCGGAGAGGGGAGATCGTCGCCATCAACACCACCATCAAGCTGGACTTCATCGGGATCATCATCATCATCATCAGCACCATCATCACCCCTTCGCACGATGGTGGTGTTGATGGCGACGATGGTGGTCCAGCTTGATGGTGGTGTTGATGGTGACGATCTTCCCTCTCTGGGAAGGAATTCCCTTGGCAGAAATCTGTCTGCCGGAGAGATCTTTCTCTCTCGGTGATTTCCGCCCCGCAGAGGCGGCGGAATCTTTCTGTGGTCGCTCTCCGAGTCTTAGGGTTTCGTGGGGATGATATACGCCAGAGGAGAGATGCTGGACTGGGCCAGGGCGGCCACACCACTCCCAGGCGCGGCCTAGGCCTGCCCGCGCCATGGGGTTGTGTGGGCCCCCATGGCCCACCTCCATCTTCTGGCATCCTGAGTCTTCTGGAAAAATAGAATTTTCCGTATATTTTCCCGGATTTTCTGATCTTCGTGAATTTTGCCTCCAAACAGCACCTTTTCCATCAGAATCCTGACTGCAGCTGTCCATGCTCCAAAAGTCATCAACCATGCAAAAATAGATGAAATAACATAAGTATCACCTCTCAATACGAAATATATCAACGAATAATAGTGAATTAAGACATAGAATAGTGATGCAAAATGGACGTATCAACTCCCCCAAGCTTAGACTTCGCTTGTCCCCAAGTGAAACTGAGCTCAATAAGGCCTCAGGTTTATGGAGTGAAGAGTCGATAAAAGAATACGGACAAGAAGCATCACATTCATCAAATACATAGATCATAATAGAAGACAACTCACTATTATATAACTCAACTTGCAATGAGTAAAGGAAGCACAATAAGGATACATAAAGTGAATCATAATTGGTAATGGCAAACTTAGCTCTTGGTCGAAGAATAGTTGATAATTTGCTGGAGTTCATAAATAGCTGGTTTTCAAAGAAAGCTTTCAAAGTAGTAAACTTTCAAGATAAGAGCAATGTGCAAAACAAGGAACATAAGAAACATGAATGCATAAATCATCATATGAATGAATGAAACACATCAACTCAAAATACTTGCTGAGATAGAAGGGAATAGGTTTACTGACTCAACTACAAAGTAAAAGAAAGGCCCTTCGCAGAGGGAAGCAGGGATTGCAAGTCTCATAAAGAGCTCCCAAAAATTATGATACTTACTAGCTTTCATCTCTCATTACCCCTATCATAGGCATCTTTTGGTGATTAAGGTTAAAGTGACACAACTAAGAGGATATGCTTGACAAGTTATAAACTGAAATCTCATGCCCCTTACTTATGAGTACCGATCCTCATGCTACTCAACTTCAGTCACGAGCAAGCTCTTGTCATTGTAAATACATGTGTATCATTGAGAACCGCCAACGGGGTACCCCTTGCACATGACACAGGAGCTATCCCATAATCAAAATGACAAGGCAAGCAGACAGTGAGCATCTCAGCGATCTTTTTATTTGCTATTTGCATAGGTTTTTATTGAGGATGCTTCATAGAATGCTCACTATAGTTATGCTGCATGTTTCCACCATGATTAGGCATGGCTTAGGCTAGCGGCCTAGGCGTTTCTCTAACACACATATAAACTCCATGATCTTGTTCCACTTTTATTTCATATCGCCGGGATCCATAAGCAAAAGAACATGATATCAACTAGGTACAAAGTACCAAATGAAGTGTTGAAAGCGGTCCCCATGATACATGGTTCGGCTAACTTCAACTCATAAAGCGCAAGCATATACGCAACCCAATGGTTCAAGTTTATTAAATGCAAGAAAGTAAAGTGTGCCATCAAGTTCGTGAGAGCTTTAATCACTAATTTTCTCATAACAAGTTTAATTTGTGAGGTAGATAAAACAAGAATTTACTTGGAATAGTAATAATGCTACAAGGTAGGTATGGTGGACACAAATGGCATGGGTTTTAGTTTAAAGGAGGTGGATGCACGAGAAGAATACCCTCTCAGTACAGGTTTTTCGCTAGCAAGGCTAGGTAGCAAGTACAAGAGTTGAGGGAAACAACCAAACATACAAATGATAAAGACAAACATGCAATCTTCCTTGGAAGCACAAAAGATCTTAATTAGAGAATACTAGACTTATGAGAAAATCAAGAAAGAAAGATGATGAAATAATTTTTCTCTAGAGTACTACTATCTTTTTCTTTTCAACTCTCAAAAAGGTGTTGCTACTGACCGAGCCAGGTTTGCCAAAACCAACTAAATTAACTCAATGATCCCACAGTGATACCAATACTAAAAACAAGATCAATCATATAACCACGAATTGAAAACTAACATAAGCTATGCAAAAGAGTGAATGATAGAACTTCCCATTAATATTCCATAACGGAAACTCACACCAAGGGATACATATCTAACGAGAGAGGGGACACTTCCATAATGCAAACCATACTACATAATAACTCCTCTATTCATGATATGACTCTACTAAAAAGGTAAAAAGATAGAAGATAGTGATATGATACCGCGGCACTCCCCCAAGCTTGGAACAAACCAAGGGGATGCCAAACCTGATGACGAATTACTCCTTCGGTGGTGGTGGTATCCTCTCATCTTCGTCCGTCTTCTAGGGTAAAGGCTTCCCATCAACAAAGGACATTGTGGTTTCCAACATCCTGAAACTTGCAGCAGCACTTATGCGTTTAAATCTAGCCTCATACTCACAGTTTTGATTTTGAACGTCATAAAATTGTGCTTGCAGTTCGTTGGTTGTTTGGCGGAGTGAAAGGACTTCGTCTTTGAGTTCAGGAGTCTCCTTTTGGTGCTCGGCGATGAGTTCAGAACAAATATTGTGGATGATGTCCTCTTCACGCTCCGACATCTTCCTGTACCTAAAGACTTCTCGCTCCAGTGCTTCCATCCTGTCCTCCAGACTTCCTTGACCTTTAGGGCCTTGAACCTCCTTAATCCAGACCTCCCCACCTTCGAGCAACAACTCCTTGGGATTAATCTTCAATTCTCTCATGTATGGGTTGATGATATCCTCTAAAGAATCTCGCTTGGATGATCCAGAGGAAGACATTGTGGCTCCAATCTGGGATTCTACCTGGCAGAAACAGATCGAAACAAAAACACGACGAAAACATGATATATGGACCTCAAGGGATCCAGGGGGTTATATATTATGAAGTTTCATATCAAAAGGAAGGTACTGGGAGAAAACGAGTCGGAGGCGGAGTCCTGGGTGGCCTCACCAACTGGTGGCGCGGCTAGGGGTGGGCCCGCACCATGGGGTGGTGTGAGCCACCCCGGCTCCGGTTCCATCCCTTTTTTCACTTCGTAGCTTTCCATATTGGCTAAAAACTGCAAAAATATAGTTGGATTGTATTTTCGTGGAACTTTTCTTACCAGAACTATTACCTAGTTGGAAATGGACTCTGCAGGTCTCTGAATTTGGTCCTCAATGAATTTCTCTAGAGTTATAACTTGAAGGGCATCTACATATTCATTGTAAGAATCTCCAGCAATATAGTGTTTGAGTCGCTGTCCATTCACTACTTGTGTAGTATTATCTTTTAGAGAGGACATTTTTATTGCTCCTGAACGGTATACTTCTTCAATGATAAAAGGTCCTTCCCATTTTGATAGTAGCTTACCTGCAAAAAATCTGAGACGAGACCTATACAATAGAACTTTCTCACCAACATGAAACTCTCTCTTAAGTATTCGCTTGTCATGCCATCTTTTAACTTTTTCCTTAAAGAGCCTGGCATTCTCATAGGCTTCACTCCTCCATTCATCTAAAGAACTTAAGTCAAATAATCTTTTCTCACCAACGAGCTTACAATCTCTATTTAGTTCTTTCGCCGCCCAGTAAGCTTTATGTTCTAATTCTACGGGTAGGTGGCAAGCTTTCCCATAAACCATTTTATAAGGGGACATTCCCATAGGATTCTTGTAAGCAGTTCTATAAGCCCATAAAGCATCATTCAACTTCTTAGCCCAGTTTTTTCTAGACCTATTGACAGTCTTTTGCAAGATAGATTTAATTTCTCTATTTGATAACTCTACTTGGCTGCTAGTTTGGGGGTGATAAGCTGAAGCAATTCTATGATTAACATCATATTTAGCGAGGGTCTTCCTAAAATCGCCATGAATGAAATGAGAACCCCCATCAGTCATGAGATACCTAGGCACTCGAAACCTAGGAAAGATAACGTCCTTAAGCATTTTTAGAGAGGTTTCCCCGTCAGCACTTTTCGTAGGAATGGCTTCTACCCACTTAGTAACATAATCAACGGCGACAAGAATATGAGTGTAACCCTTCGAAGGAGGGAAAGGACCCATAAAGTCGAATCCCCAACAATCAAAAGGTTCAATAACTAGAAAGTAGTTCATAGGCATTTCATTGCGTCTAGAAATATTACCAACACACTGACATTCATCACAAGATAAAACAAATTTTATTGCATCATTAAAAAGAGTAGGCCAGTAGAAACCTGATTGTAGTACCTTTTGTGAAGTTCTATCCCCTGCATGATGTCCTCCATAGGCGCTACCATGAAATTTACGCAATATCTTTTTTGCTCATATTCTGGAACACATCTTCGCATAATACCATCAACTCCTTCTTTGTATAAGTGTGGGTCATCCCAAAAATAGTGCCTCAAATCATAAAAGAACTTTCTTCTTTACTGAGCTGTAAAAGTTGGAGGCAAATACTTGGAGACAATAAAGTTAGCATAATCAGCATACCAAGGGCTTCCTCGGGAGCTCACCCCTACTGCGGCTAACTGTTCATTTGGGAAACTATCATTAACAGGCATAGGATCAAAAGAGATGTTTTCCAAGCGAGATAAATTATCAGCTACAGGATTTTTAGCACCTTTCCTATCTACTATGTGTAGATAAAACTCTTGTAAAAGCAGCACCCATCTAATAAGCCTAGGCTTAGCGTCCTTTTTTGTCATAAGATATTTAATAGCAGCATGATCTATATGAATGGTTACTTTTGAGTCCACAATATAAGGCCTAAACTTATCACAGGCAAAAACAACAGCTAGAAATTCCTTTTCAGTAGTGGCATAATTCCTTTGAGCAGCGTCTAGAGTCTTACTAGCATAATGGATAACGTTCAACTTTTTATCAATTTGTTCCCAAGGACAGCCCCTACAGCAAAATCACTAGCATCACACATTATTTCAAAGGGTAAACTCCAATCAGGTGGTTGAACAATAGGGGCTGTAGTTAAAGCCTTCTTAAGAGTTTCAAAGCTTCCCTACAATCATCATCAAAAACAAAAGGTACATCTTTTTGAAGAAGATTAGTGAGAGGTTTTGATATCCTAGATAAGTCTTTAATAAACCTCCTATAGCAACCCGCATGACCAAGGATACTACGAATACCTTTGACGTCTCTTGGACATGGCATCTTGTCAATTGCCTCAACCTTAGCTCTATCGACCTCTATGCCTCTTTCAGAAACTTTATGCCCAAGAACAATCCCTTCATTAACCATGAAGTGGCATTTCTCCCAATTAAGAACAAGATTAGTTTCTTCACATCTCTACAAAACTTTATCAAGGTTGTGCAGACAATTATCAAAAGAAGTTCCATAGATAGAAAACTCATCCATGAACACTTCTACAATCTCTTCACAAAAACCATGAAAGATAGCAGACATGCACCTTTGGAAAGTAGCAGGAGCATTACATAAACCAAAAGGCATACGTCTATAAGCATAAGTTCCATAAGGGCAAGTAAAAGTAGTTTTTTCTTGATCTTGTTGTTTAACAGCATTTTGAGAGAAACCAGAATAACCATCAAGAAAACAAAAATGAGTCTTTTTAGACAACCTTTCCAACATTTGATCAATAAAAGGAAGCGGGTAGTGGTCTTTCTTAGTAACTTTATTGACTTTCCTAAAATCGATGCACATCCTATAGCCTACCACTATTCTTTGAGGAATAAGCTCATCATTATCATTAGGGACAACGGTAATGCCTCCCTTTTTAGGAACACAATGAACAGGGCTAACCCATTCACTATCAGCAATAGGGTAAATAATACCAGCATCAAGGAGTTTCAATACCTCATTCCTTACCACTTCCTTCATCTTAGGATTTAAACGTCGTTGGTGCTCCACTACTGGCTTCGCATCTGGTTCTATGTTGATAGATGCTGACATATGGTAGGTGAAATCCCTTTCAAATCATCTAGAGTATAACCCATAGCTCCTCGGTGTTTCCTCAAAACTTCCAATAATCTTTCTTCTTCCTCCCCTGAAAGTTTAGCGCTAATAATAACATGATATATCTTTTTATCATCAATAAAAGCGTATTTAAGATCATCAGGGAGAGGTTTTAGATCGAAAACCGGATCCTTTTTAGGTGGCATCGTGGTACCCAAGTCTTCCACAGGCAAGTCGTGCTTAAGCATCTTAGGTTGATCAAAGAGGATCCTGTCAATCTCATTCCTTTCTTCCATGAAGATTTCACTTTCATGATCTTCCATAAATTGCTGCAAAGCATTGTTAGGAGCAAGAGAAATAGAATCAAGTTGTTCAACCCTAAAATCCTCATTACTGGTTTCCTCTTCACAAGGTTCTTTAGCAAATTTCAAAAAATTAAACTCATAGGATTCCCCATCAAACTTAGTCAAGATTTTCTCCCTCTTGCAATCAATAATAGCTCCACAAGTACTCAAGAAAGGTCTACCAAAAATGATAGGATAGGTTTTACTAGCAGCCGTACCAAGTACTAGAAAATCAGCAGGGTACTTAATCTTACCACAAAGAACCTCCACGTCTCGTACAATACCAATTGGAGAGATGGTCTCTCTATTAGCAAGGTGAATAACCACATCAATCTCTTCCAACTCGCAAGGACTGATTTCATGCATAATTTCTCTGTAAAGCTCATAAGGAATAGCACTAGAACTTGCACCATTATCACACAAACCATAATAGCAATGATCACCAATTCTAACAGAAAGCAAAGGAACACTAGCCTTTTTAGTTCTATTGGGATGTGAAACAATATTAGAAGCATCCTCACAAAGGACTATGTGCCCATCTTCTACGCTTTTAGTGACAAGGTCTTTCACATTGCTACCACAGGTTCAATGTTTATTTGTTCATCAGGTTTTACGGTTCTTTTTTCACTTTTGGTGATTCCATTAGTTATCATAGGATGGTCCTTTACCTTTTCGGGGAAGGAAATCTTCTCGATATAAGGTTCGGGTAAGATGGGATCAATAATGCAATACTCAGCACTTCCGATAGGAGCATAGTCAACAATATCTTTATTAGGTGCATGGTATTTGTTCCATCCCCTTTTTGGAATTTCGATATAGGAAGCAAAAGCTCTAAAGGAATTCGCAATAACTTCCAAGTCAAGACCATAAATATTACTAATATTTTGAAAGTCATCAGTTCCCATAAAAGATTCAATGCATTCATAATCATAATTTATACCTGACTTTCTACCTTTGTCATTCTCCCAAGCTTCAGCATTGTCTTGAATACGATCTAGAAGGTCCCATTTAGCTTCTTCTTCCATGCGAGTGAATGATCCAGCACAAGAAGCATCCAATAAATCCTTGTCATGTAGAGGGAGCCATGCATAAAAGTTGTTGATAATAATATTGTTGGGGAGCTCATGAATGGGACATTTGAGCATTAGTAACTTCAATCTCCCCCAAGCTTGAGCTGCACTCTCTCCATCAAGAGGCCAAAAGTTGTATATTTGATTTCGATCTTTATGAATCTCACTAGGAGGATAAAACTTTGAATAAAAGAGAGGCACTATTTCCTCCCATTCCAGAGCTTGACCATTCTTCAGCAGCTTATACCATTCCTCAGCTCTTCCTTTCAGTGATAATGAGAATAACTTCTTCTTAACTTGATCTATAGAAATACCTTCACACTTGAACAACCCCCATAATTCGTGTATAAAGAGTAAATGATCACCGGGATGGACAGTTCCATCCCCAACATAGTAGTTATCCATAACACGATCAATAATTCTTGTAGGTATTTTGAAAACATCTTTCTCACCAGGTGCTGGCTTATCTACTACCTTAGTAGTGGTAGTAGAATTACCAAATAAGAAACTCAGCGAATTATCCATAACGAAAATAAAGCAACTAGCAGAAGTAAACAGTACTCACCGTCGAAGTTTCCTTTACCAGTTCCACTCTCCAATAGCGCTTCACTCCCCGACAACGGCGCCAGAAAATAGTCTTGATGACCCACAATTATAGGGGGTGTATCGCAGTATTTTCGATAAGTAAGAGTGTCGAACCCAACGAGGAGCAGAAGGTGCTGGCTAGTGGTATGGATCAGGAATTCTCTACAAATACTTAGCAAACGGATTTTTAGGGGTTTTCAATAAAGCAAGTAAACAAAGTTCGAGTAAATAAAAGACAGTAAGAATGAATGCAGCAAGTGGCCCAATTCTTTATGCAGCAAAGGACAAGCCGGTTGCATTTCTATAGATGACCAAACGTTCTCGAGGACACATTGGAAGACTGTCAAGTGCTTTCGCTTCATATAATCGATTAATGTTCTCTAGCTTGCTAAGTGTTGTGTGGGTGAACCTGTGCTAATGTACCGCCCCATCCAAGAATAAATACATACTTGTGATTATACCCCTTGCAAACATTCGTAAGTATAAGAAAGTAATTAAGGTAGAAACCTAACCACAGCTTTAAACTCTAAGACCCTTATGTCCCTTGTGCAATGGTTTCCTAACGAGGGTTCAGGTTTCTGTCACTCCGGCAACCCCTATGATTAGTAGCCAAATACACAATGCATTCCCCTAGGCCCATATAGGTGAAGTTTCATGTAGTCGACGTTCACATGACACCACTAGAAGAAGTACACCACAACTTAAATAACAATCTATTGAATCTTTCTCAACGCAACTCCACTACTAATAATAAGACTTCTCCCATGTCCTCATGAACAAAAACGAACTACTCACAAGACATCATATGGATCATGATCAGATATGGAATAATGATGTATAACAATCTGAACATAAACAATAATTCAATGGTTCACTCAATAGCATCAACTACAAAGAGTAATCAACACCGGGAAAGTTTCCCCTATGAACTATGCAAGATTCAAAGCAATTGTTACAGCAATATGGAGATGGTGATGAGGGTGCTGATGCTGATGATGGTGGTGATGATGATCCCGATGAAGTCCAGCTTGATGGTGGTGTTGATGGCGACGATCTTCCCTCTCCGGGAAGGAATTCCCCCGGCAGAAATCTGTCTACCGGAGAGATATTTCTCTCTCGGTGTTTTCCGCCCCGCAGAGGCAGAGGAATCTTTCTGTGGTCGCTCTCTGAGTCTTAGGGTTTCGTGGGGATGATATACGCCAGAGGAGAGATGCTGGAGTGGGCCAGGGCGGCCACACCACTCCCAGGCGCGGCCTAGGCCTTCCCGCGCCATGGGGTGGTGTGGGCCCCCTGTGGCCCACCTCCACTCCATCTTCTGGCATCCCGAGTCTTCTAGAAAAATAGAATTTTCCATATATTTTCCCGGATTTTCTGATCTTCGCGAATTTTGCCTCCAAACAGCACCTTTTCCATCAGAATCCTGACTGTAGCGGTCCATGCTCCAAAATTCATCATCCATGCAAAAATAGATGAAATAACATAAGTATCACCTCTCAATACGAAATATATCAATGAATAATAGTGAATTAAGACATAGAATAGTGATGCAAAATGGACGTATCATAGACGAACCGCCACCTGCTGAGAATGATGGTTTTAAAATACCTACAAGAATTATTGATCGTGTTATGGATAACTACTATGTTGGGGATGGAACTGTGCATCCCGATGATCATTTGCTCTTTATACACGAATTATGCGGGTTGTTCAAGTGTGCAGGTATTACTACAGATCGAGTTAAGAAGAAGTTATTCTCATTATCACTAAAAGGAAGAGCTGAGGAATGGTATAAGCTGTTGAAGAATGGTCAAGCTCTTGAATGGGAGGAAATAGTGCCTCTCTTTTATTCAAAGTTTTATCCTCCTAGTGAGATTCATAATGATCGGAATCAAATATACAACTTTTGGCCTCTTGATGGAGAGTGTACAGCTCAAGCTTGGGGGAGATTGAAGTTGCTAATGCTCAAATGTCCCATTCATGAGTTCCCCAACAATATTATTATCAATTAATTTTATGCAAGGCTTTCTCTTCATGATAAGGATTTATTGGATCCTTCTTGTGTTGGATCATTCACTCGCATGGGAGAAGGAGCGAAATGGGATCTTCTGGACTGTATTCAAGACAATGCTGAAGCTTGGGAGAATGACAAAGGAAGAAAGTCAGGTATAAATTATGATTATGAATGCATTGAATCTTTTATGGGTACTGATGACTTTCAAAACATTAAAAATTCTTACGGTCTAGACTTTCAAGCTATTGCTACTTATTTTAAGGCTTTTTCTTCCTACATTGAAGTGCCTAAAAAGAAGTGGAATAAGTATCATGAACCTTATAAAGATGTTGCTAAGAGTGTTCCTGCTAGAAATACTGAAGTCGATACTGCTAATCATGCTTAACTGAACCTTATGTTGAGAAAATGCCTTTCCTAGTTAAGATAAAGGAACATTCTATGATAGCTAGTATGTTTAATGAAAGTACAAATAAAGCTATTGAACCTGATAAACAAATGGTTGATGAACCTATTATAGCAAATGTGAAAGACTTTGTTACTAAATATGAAGAAGAGGGACACCCTATCCTTTGTAAGGATACCTCTAATATTGTTTCACAAATTAGTGTTATGAGAGCTAGTATTCATGTGTTTTCTGATAGGATATATGATCATTTTTACGATGGACCTTGTGATAGTTATATTGTTAAGTTTATGCATGATACTGAAAGTTACTATAAGAGAGGGAAAAGTGTTCTTATGTATCTAAATAATATCAAGTTTCCTCGTTTTATGTTGAAAGTTTTTATGTTGCATTTATTTTGCCTTCCTATGCTAGTAGCCTCTGGTTTCAACAACTCGTTTGTTTACAAAATTCCTTTGCATAGGAAGTGGGTTAGACTTAAATGTGTGTATTTTTGCTTCTTAATTCTCTCTTTCACTTCAATTGATATTCTTGCCCATCTTAATGGCTATAAAGAAAGAGCTTTTTGGGAGACAACCCAGTTTTTTTTGCTTTCAGTTTGTTTGTGTTTCTTTGAGTCTTGGAAGTTATTACTTCGGTAATAACCTCTCCTTATCCGTTTTGTTTGGTTTTTGTGTCAAGATAACCTTTAATGAGAGAGAAGTAATATTTGGGGAAGTTGCTGTCCCGAAACAGATTTTTGTGCTTCACCGTAAAAACTCGTGAGATATATCTGTATGTCGGATTGAGCTGTAATTTGTTGTGCTTCTGCCCCAGGTTGTTATTTAACTTTCGTTAGTTTTGCACTTTTTGATTTGAGAAACCTAATATTTCCGAAAAAATGATCTTTACCTGCTGTTCCGTTTTGACAGATTTTGCCACTCTTGTATTTGCTTCTTTATTCGATTTCCTTTTTGAATTCTTTTTGGGTTTTCGGAAGGAGTTGCTACAGTAGTTTATGTTTTGATGGTTTTTAGTTGAAATTGGACTCAAAAGGTTTTATCACTTCACTTATAACTAATGTTGCTAATGAGAACTGGGTGAAGTTTTGTGTGAAAGAAATTTCGAGGTAGGTGGAGAAAATGGTGTAATGAGAAAGTGAAAGGTTTCATGACTCACAATAAGTGTATGAAGATGAAGATATTGATATTATTCAAGTGGTGACTCCGGAAGAATCTACTAGATACCAAATTCAGAGACCTACAGAGTCCGTTTTCAAATAGGTAACAGTTCTGGTAAGAAAAGTTCCGCAAAAATACTATCTAACTATATTTTTGCAGTTTTTAGCCAATAAGGAATGCTACGAAGCGAAAGAGGGACGGAAACAGAGCTAGGTTGGCTCACACCACCCTGTGGCGCGAGCCCACCCCTGGCCGCGCCACCAGGTGGTGTGGCCACTCCGGACTGCGTCTCCGACTTATTTTCTCCTAGTACTTTCCTTTTGTTGCGAAACTTCATAATATATAATCCCCCGGATCCCCTGAGGTTTGTATATCGTGTTCTCGTCGTGTTTTCGTTTCGATCTGTTTCTGACAGGTAGAGTCCCAGATTTGGAGCCACAATGTCGTCCTCTAGATCAGCCAAGGAAGATTCTTTAGAGGATGTCATCAACCCATACAGGAGAGAGTTGAAGATTCATCCCAGGGAGTTGTTGCTTGAAGATGGGGAGGTCCGGATAAAAGAGGTTCAAGGCCCTAAGGGTGAAGGAAGTCTGGAGGAGAGGATGGAAGCACTGGAGCAAGAAGTCTTTAGGTACAAGAAGATGGCAGAATGCGAAGTGGATATCATCCATAAGATTTGTTCTGAACTCATCGCCGTGCACCAAGAGGAGACTGCTGAGCTCAAGGATGAAGTCCTCTCACTCTGCCAAACAACCAACGGACTGCAAGCACAGCTCTAGACGTTCAAAATCAAAACTGTGAGTATGAGGTTAGGTTTAAACGCATAAGTGCTGCTGCAAGTTTCAGGATGCTGGAGACCACAATGTCCTTTGTTGATAGGAAGCCCTTACCTTGGACGTCGGACGATGATGAGAGGATACCACCACCATCGAAGGAGTAATTCATCATCAGGTTTGGCATCCCCTTGGTTTGTTCCAAGCTTGGGGGAGTGCCACGGTATCATATCACTATCTTCTATCTTTTTACCTTTTTAGTAGAGTCATATCATGAATAGAGAAGTTATTATGTAGGATGGTTTGCATTATGGAAGTGTCCCCTCTCTCGTTAGATATGTATCCCTTGGTGTGAGTTGCCGTTATGGAATATTAATGAGAACTTCTATCATTTACACTTTTGCATATCTTATATTAGTTTTCAATTCATGGTTATATGATTGATCTTGTTGTTAGTATTGGTATCACTTTGGGATCATTGAGTTAATTTAGTTGGTTTTGGCAAACCTGGCTCGGTCAGTAGCAACACTATTTTTGAGAGTTGAATGAAAAGATAAAAGTACTCTAAAGAAAAAATAATAATTTCATCATCTTTGTTTCTTGATTTGCTCATAAGTTTAGTATTCTCTAGTTAAGATCTTTTGTGCTTCCAAGGAATATTGCATGTTTGTTTTCATCACTTGTATGTTTGTTTCTTTCCTTCAACTCTTATACTTGCTACCCAGCCTTGCTAGCCAAAAACCTATACTGAGAGGGAATTCTTCTCGTGCATCCAATCCTTTAAAACCAAAACCTTTGCCATTTGTATCCACCATACCTACCTATTAGCATTATTGCTATTCCAAGTAAATTCTTGTTTTTATCTACCTTCCAAATTAAACTTGTTATGTGAAAATTAGTGATTAAAGCTCTCACGCACTTGATGGCACACTTTACTTTCTTGCACTAAATAAACTTGAACCATTGTGCCCATCCATGTTGCGTATATGCTTGCGCTTTGTGAGTTGTGAATTAGCAGAACCATGTTGTCATGGGGAACGCTTTCAACATTGCACTGCTACTTTGTACCTAGTTGATATCATGTTCTTTTGTCTATGGATGTCGTCGGTGTGAAATGAAAGGGGAGCTTGTAAGTCCATGGAGTTATGCATGTGTGTTAGAGAAACGCATGGGCCGCTGGTCTAATCCATGCTGTCAATGTGGAAACCTGCCGCATAACCATAACGAGCATCTATGAAGCATTCTTCTTATAAAAAAAGATAGAGATTGAGAAAAAGAGAAAAAGAAAAAAAAGAGATGAGAAAAGAGGAAACAGAGAAAAAACATCATATTCCCATGGTAAATAAGAAGATTGCTGAGATGCTTGTTGTGTGCTTGCCTTGTCATTTTGATATGGGGTTTCTTCCGTATCATCGGGAAAGGGGTACCCCGTTGGCGGTTCTCTATGATACACATGTGCTTACTATGACAAGAACTTACCGGTGACTAAACTTGAGTAGCATGAGGAGCATCCCTCGTATTGAAGGGACATGAGATTTTCAATTTACAACTTGTCAAGCATATCCTCATATTTGATCACTTTAACCTTAATCACCTAAAAGATGCCTATGATAGGGGTAATGAGAGCTGAAATATAATAAGTATCGTAATTTTTGGGAGCTCTTTATGAAACTTGAAATCCCTGATTCCCTCTGCGAAGGGCCTTTCTTTTACCTTTCAGTTGAGTCAGTAAACCTATTCCTTTCTATCTCAGCAAGTATTTTGAGTTGTTGTGTTTCATTCATTCATATGATGATTTATTCAATCATGTTTCTTATGTTCCTTGTTTTGCACATTGCTCTTATCTTGGTGTCTACTACTTTGAAAGCTATCATTGAAAACCAGTTACTTGTGAACTCCAGCAAATTATCAACTATTCTTCGACCAAGAGCTCAGTTTGCCATTACCAATTATGATTTAGTTTATGTACCTTAGTTGTGTTTCCTTCACTCATTGCAAGTTGAGTTATATAATAGTAAGTTGTCTTCTATTATGATCTATGTATTGATGAATGTGATGCTTCTTGTCCGTATTCTTTTATCGACTCTTCACTCCATAAACCTGAGGTCATGTTTATTGAGCTCAGTTTCGCTTGGGGACAAGCAAAGTCTAAGCTTGGGGCGAGTTGATACGTCCATTTTGCATCACTATTCTATATCATAATTTACTGTTATTCATTGGTATATTGCATAGTAAGAGGTGATACTTATGTTATTTCATCTGTTTTTGCATGGTTGATGACTTTTGGAGCATGGACCACTGCATTCAGGATTCTGATGGAAAAGGTGCTGTTTGGAGACAAAATTCAAAAAGATCAGAAAATCCAGGAAAATATATGGAAAATCCTATTTTTCTAGAAGACGAAGGAAGCCAGAAGGGGGAGGCAGAGATGGGCCACAGGGGTCCCACACCACCCTTGGCGCGGGCTACCCTAGGCCGCGCCACTAGGTGGTGTGGCCGCCCTGGCCCACCTCTGGCTCTCCCCTCTAGCGTATATAATCCTCCCAAAACCCTAATACTCGGGGAGCGACCACAGAAAGATTCCGCCGCCTCTGTGGGGCGGAAAACATCAAGAGAGAAAGATCTCTCCGGTAGACAGTTTTCTGCCAGGGGAATTCCTTCCCGGAGAGGGGAGATCGTCGCCATCAACACCACCATCAAGCTGGACTTCATCGGGATCATCATCGTCATCATCACCACCATCATCACCAGCACCATCATCTCCATCTCCATATTGCTGTGACAATTGGGTTGAATCTTGCATAGTTCTTAGGGGAAACTTTCCCGGTGTTGATTACTCTTTGTAGTTGATGCTATTGAGTGAGCCGTTGAATTATTGTTTATGTTCAGATTGTTATACATCATTATTCCATCTCTGATCATGATCCATATGATGTCTTGTGAGTCGTTCGTTTTGTTCTTGAGGACATGGGAAAAGTAATGTTGTTAGTAGTGGAGTTGTGTTGAGAAAGATTCAATAGTTTGATATTTAAGTTGTGGTGTACTTCTTCTAGTGGTGTCATGTGAACGTCGACTACATGACACTTCACCTATATGGGCCTAGGGGAATGCATTGTGTATTTGGCTACTAATCGTAGGGGTTGCCGGAGTGACAGAAACCTGAACCCCCGATAGGGAACCATTGCACAAGGGACGTAAGGGTCTTAGAGTTCAAAGCTGTGGTTAGGTTTCTACCTTAATTACTTTCTTGTACTTACGGATGTTTGCAAGGGGTATAATCACAAGTATGTATTAGTCTTGGATGGGGCGGTACATTAGCACAGGATCACCCACACAACACTTAGCAAGCTAGAGAAGATTAATCAGCTATATGAAGCAAAAGCACTTGACAGTCTTCCCATGTGTCCTCGAGAATGTTTGGTCATCTTAAGTAATACAACCGGCTTGTCCTTTGCTGCATAAAGGATTGGGCCACTTGCTGCATTTATTCCTACTGTATTTTATTTACTCGTACTTCATTTACTTGCCTTATCAAAAACCCCTAAAAATTCGTTTGCTAAGTATTTGCAGAGAATTCCTGATCCATACCACTAGCCAGCACCTTTTGCTCCTCGTTTGGTTCGACACTCTTACTTATCGAAAATATTGCGATACACCCCCTATACTTGTGGGTCATCAAGACTATTTTCTGGCGCCGTTGCCGGGGAGTGAAGCGCTATTGGAGAGTGGAACTGGTAAAGGAAACTTCTACTGTGAGTATTGTTTACTTCTGTTAGTTGCTTTATTTTCATTATGGATAATTCGCTGATTTTCTTATTTGGTAAAGCTACTACCACTGCTAAGGTAGTAGACAAACCGCCACCTGCTGAGAATGATGCTTTTAAAATACCTACAAGAATTATTGATCGTGTTATGGATAACTACTATGTGGGGATGGAACTGTCCATCCCGATGATCATTTGCTCTTTATACACGAATTATGCGGGTTGTTCAAGTGTGCAGGTATTACTACAGATCAAGTTATTCTCATTATCACTGAAAGGAAGAGCTGAGGAAAGGTATAAGCTACTGAAAAAATGGTCAAGCTCTTGAATGGGAGGAAATAGTGCCTCTCTTTTATTCAAGACAATAAAATAGACAAGGCTCTTCTCCATGAACACTCATCTGGTTCTCTAATTTATTTCTTGGAAGCTTCATTTGTCCAAGAGATAATACTAAATGGTTACTTAGGAATAGGAAATGGTTCCACTATCACTTGATTTTAGGTTTTTGAATAATGAAGTAGACATGGTTCTTGTCATGGCTTGATATGATTTTGGTTAAAGGTTTCTCAAGCACTCCTACCTTAATACCTCACTAAGCTTATATTTAAATAAAGAATTCCTTTCCTAAATATACTCTATTTAAATCTCTCTTATCTTATTCACAAAGATCTCATCTTCCTAAATAAGACAATCATCTGACTCCACCATAACCATCATCATATGATGACATGGTCATGCCACTTCAACAATACTCATTCTCCATTCTTCTCCTAGTACCTATATAACTTCCATTGCTAAACTACCCTTGATGAATCCATCAATGTAGCTACTTCTAACTCCATCCATTAATTCCATCTTGCAACTGCTACCAAGGCTTGCAAGATTATAGTTCTCTCTATATCACTTGTGATAACAATCCTCTGGAATAGGTATTGTACTACTCTCCATAATACAAGTTTGTTCTTGTATTAGCTTGGTTAAGTTACTATGCCTCCAACTACTCCACACAACTCATATTATATACTTCATCATACTCTAGCTTGACTTCTCATGATCAAGCTAGGTGATTCAGCTTACTAGGGTTTTGCCTAATTTGGCATACTCACAACTCTACTTTAACACCTAGTCATATATCCTCAAGTGACTTGAGAATAATTACCACCATCCTTTGATCATACTAAGCTTAAGCTTCTAATGGTCTGAGCAACATCTATCATCAACTAAGTAGTAGACTTGTACTAGTCTTTCTATAAGGCTTATCTTGTTAAGGAAACTTTCTTTAGGTTTGTACCTACTTGGCTTAACTAAATCATCATTGGATACTCTAATTGACATGGGTATACCCAGTAGGTACTCGAGTGTTGTATATATGGCCCAGATACGGTGGAATCCCACGGTGTTGCCATGGCCCAATGAAGACATCGAGTGGCCCACAGACTCTCGATGACTTGCGAGACAAGAAGAAGTTTAAAGATAGAAAGTTAAAAAGGAAAACCCTAATCTGTAACCGACTCGACCTGCTACCCGAGACCTGGCCTATCTAATAAAGTCTAGGAGGGGGCGGCGAGGAGGACACACGCAACCCTAGTTTCCACAACTCTCGCCAGATTGCATCTGCGTGCCCCTGTAATCTCCGATTCCTTCATTAATTCCAAGAGTAGACAAGCAGGAGTAGGGACCTCTATGATGAAGGAAATATGCCCTAGAGGCAATCATAGAGATGATTGTATTTCATGTGTATCCATGAGTTATTATAATGTTCCTTGAATATCCATATACCAGGCAACTTGTATTGATTGGCAATTATGTGAATTGTTTGTGAAACTCTTTACTTGTATGGTTATCTAATAATTGTCCCTAGTCGGAGTTCATGCGAGGACACACATGAATATTAGACTAGCACATCGATTGGTTAATGACTATGTTTCGCAAGTCATTGACATAGAGATGTCAAATCAATGATGTGGACACATGTTATGAACATGGGGTTGGACTGACCCAACATGAGACTAGCAATAATACTTGCAGCTCTCTCTACACATCGTGTACATTTTGTCCTTAGACCTGAGATTGTCGCATGTACTTGAGATGTGGATCGACCTACTTTGGGGCTATCAAACACTACTCCGTAACTGGGTAGTTATAAAGGTAGCTTTCGGGTTTGTCCTGATACATGCTGCAAGGCATCGGTCAATCAAGATGGGATTTGCCCCTCTCTACTTGAGAGAGATATCTCTGGGCCCCTCGAGTGATCGGATCCAGAAATGCATGGCCGTGCTACATATGGTTAAGAGTTAACCTAGTAAAGGGATTCTGAATCACAGTATCGAGAAAGAGAGGTCATCTTAGAGCTAGAACAAATATCGTGAGGCAAAGGGAAAGACATGTACTCAACCTTGTGATGGTTCGTCCGAATGATCTTTATATGTGTTTAGGAGTTGGCACGTCTTGCTAGAGGCCGCTACCAACTATTGACGGAGTAAGTGTACTCACGTCATGTCTATACGTGTATGAACCTATAGGGTCACACACTTTAGGGGCTGGAAGCCTAATGAGGATTGGATCCGAATTAGACCAGGCTTAGGCTGCTAATGGGCTGCTAATGTAGAAGCCCACCAGGGATGCCTATATAAGAGGGAGTGAGGCGAGCTGAAAAGGTGAGAGCATTCCACCCAGCCGCCACTCCTCTTCCGCCTGTGTTGCACGCGCAGACCTAGCAGTCTGGCATGTGACGGCTTCCACTCCGGATGTGTGGATACCTCGGAGGTGCTGCATCTGTAGCACTTGGACGAGCCGCGCAAAGGGGAGCTGCTCGTGGGACGAGGACGAGGAGGAGACGTAGAACATCTACACTGCCACAACGTGCTTCATCGAGTTCCGCACCTACGCGTCTAGCGGTAATCCCGTGATCTATGACAATAGTATTCCTGGTTGACGCGGTAGAAAATTTTGATTTTACGCTAGTGTAGCCTACCCGTAACCCTTCATATGATGCCTAAACCTGGGTAAATCTTGTGTCCCTGTGTGCTTGTTTGCTAGCCGATTGACGCTTCCAGCGCTCCCTCCTTCTCCAAAACCCAAGTCCATAACAATGGGCATTGATGAGTTAAACCCTCGTCACTAATACTACTAGCTTTCTCATAGCTTCATCATTATTATCTAAACTCTTGGGTTTAAATACCCCTTCTAGTTAACTTATGAGTGAGTTAACTCGTCTAATATCAAATGGTTTGATCACCACTAAGGATCACATTCCATTGATGATGGCACACTCTACTATAACTAATTTATTCTTCTTACTAATTCACTTTGGGTCCTTGGAAGGTCAATATAATAAGTCAAAGTTAAGAGTCAATAAGTGCTAGGTCATGAATCGATCACTCACTAATGATGTTCAATTGACACTAGGACTTGGTTAAATAGGATTGTCATCTATTAGCATGACACAAAGATATGTGGTAAATGGTTCTGGCTTGACTTCCTTTTCTACTCTATTTGCAATAAGAGTTAATGTTTAAGAACTACCATGATACCCATGGTAGGAATAACTATGGCAAGAAAGTGTATCAAGTTTTAGTTATGACCTTTCTTTACTAAGTTATATACTTAACTTGGTATTCAGGGTTTGTTGTAGATAATACCTTGATATAATCTTTAGAAGTTTACATATTCATCCTTGAGTGGTTGTATAGAATACCATGTTAGGATCTTTAAAAGATCCAGTACTCCTTATTAAGTAGTGTGTTGTGACTTAGTTTTATTACATTTGATCTACCCTTTAGATCAAATTATATTACCCAAAGATAAGGTTTTAGCAAAGGTCATATTGAAACTTATCGCAATCAACTTGATGATCTACTTCAGTTCTACCAAGTTAAGAGAAGTTTCAATAACTTTGACAAGTTTTATTTAAAAGCGTGAAAATTATCCAAATTTTCTATGCCTGAATGCAATGCACACACCCCATCTCAGTTTATTTATAAGCTCTAATGCTGGGATGTTACAAACATATAATTGGGTTTAGAAAAATAAATGCAACCAATATGAGAATTAAGAAGTCAGACCACTTAAGTAAACAGAAGGAAATTAATCTTAACTAACACTACAACAACTAGTAAGATCAAAAAAATAATCCACACTAGATTAGTAATTCTTTAGCCCCACTAAATATTTAATTAATCATAAAACCACTTGTCAGTTTGCAAAGTTGACAAAGGATAAGAATGAAACCGACATGCCTAATTTGGCAAGTCCGCTAGGGACAACAACAATATGGGGTTGACCACTGAATCCATTGAATCTGTGCATGTTGACAAAGTAGAGAATTAGTTGCACACATGACCAACCAGCATAGTCAACTAATCACATGACACTACTGTCAACAACACAATGATTCTTGAGAACTATAAATAGATCAAATCCTGAGACCCTAAGCCTCACAACTCGCTTGAGGAGCTCAGACTAAAAAAGCACAAATGTATTTTTGAGAGATCTGAGAGTGAGAGTGAGAAGTGGAGGAAAAATAAGCAAGAATAGGAAGAACAAGGAGAGGAGGCCAACAACAGCTGTTGCAGATCATCATCAAGCTTACTTTCGAAACTCCAAAGGTAGTTACCATTTAAACTTAGCATAGTAATTAGTTATAGAAGCAACTAGGGATAATCTTTATCCATTAAAAGGGGAGAGAGAGAGGTATAGTTGCACTGGCATTAGCTAGGCTAGTAATTTGTGCATCCTCTTCATAGAGGAACACCATAGTTGCTCAACCATAGTTGTGGGCACAGCCAGACCAAGGGGCCGGAGGGTGTAGATGAACATTAAATTTCATCTAGACCTAAATATAGTAAACATGTATCAGAATCCATCAAGTGTGAGCTAATAATCTCATAGATTAACTATCGGTACTAAAGTTCATCTTTAGAAACACATAGCAACAATCAAGAAATTACTGAGTTGAATGGATGATTAGCATCCCCAAAGTAACAAGGTAAACTAAGCTATGGTACTAAACAAACCATGGCAACCAAACGAATTGTTATTTGGTGAAGAGAAATCACAAGAACTGATGAACCCTAATTCCTAAATTGAACCAGTAAACTAATCAAGGTAGAGGGAAAGAGAGAGAGAGAGGGAGTGCGGAGCGAGTGATTACCTTCAGGGAGGGAGAGTCGAGCTCAAACCTACCTATGTAGAGGTTAGAGGTGACAGCGGCAATGGCGGCACATGGAGCACCCGGAAGGGGCAACTCGACCTGTGCCAAGACACACCAACAGTCAGGCGGTGTTGGAGAAGCACTCCAGGACACAATCTCACGCCGGGGGTACACTGTAGCACAACATCAGCGACACCACTAAAACCCTAACCAATATTAGGGTTGTGTATGGATGCGAGAGGGCACGAGAGACAAATCAAGATGGATAGAAAGGTAGAGAAGGTGACGACAATTTTTTAAGTAGCATGGCACCGATGACACGCGAGAAAATGCAAGGGTTCGTGCGAGGAAGAGAGCGAGTGAGAGATTTTTGCCACGGGTCTAGGCTAGACCGGTTTGGTCCAGTCCTTTAGAGGGTCAATTCCGACCAGTGGTCCTAAAGGGCATTTTGGTCATTTCCGAAATTATTAAAAGGCAAACTACTTGTTTCTCTCACATTGTAAGTAAACAATAAAATAAAAATACCTACGAATAGGAAATTGTGTGTAGAATACAAATAGTATTTTTGCTAGATTTTTAAAATATTTTTATTAGAAAGAAAATTCCAAGTCATTAGAACCATTTAAAATAGATAGGAAAATAATCCTAAAAAGGATTTTAATCAATAAAAACTCATAATTTAGACTAAAAATAATATTCTAGAATTATGAAAACTCTAGAGTGAAATTCTAATGAATTTAAAAATCTCAAGTATATAAAATCAATAAAATACCAATAAACTCTGAACAAATTGGTAATGTAACTTAAAATTGTAAGAAATTCATAATTGAGGGGTGGGTAACCATATATTTAAATAAAGCATCTCATATATGCATATCATGTGTATTTGAGTTTTAAACATTGTCTGGTGGATTTTCAAAACCTGAGGTGTCCATGGTCAAGTAGAATATTCGAACTACAATATCTCACAATTACTATGCAAGTTCAATTTTGCATGTACGGATGTTACTTTTAATTTTGGTGTTACTTTTACAAAAGGATGTTACTTTTAACTTTGTAGAAAGTTGTCTTACTACTTTCACCATATTAAAACAAGCTCTTCTTAATGCTCTTGTTATTAAACCGCCGAACTGGAAAAAAAACATTTTAATTTGTTTTGTGAGGCCAGTCATGTAGCTGTGGGAGTTGTTTGTGGTGGTGCTAAACTTAATATCATTCATCATGCTAGTCGCACCTTAAATGACGCTCAAAAGAACCACCCAATGGTATAACATGAAGTTTTCACTGTTGTCTTCTCTTGTGATAGGTTTAGATTCTATATAGTGCACACTGACCATAATAGCTTAAAACAAATTCTTGAAAGAACTCACGTTATGCCAAAAATGATCCGTTGTACTTTACTTTTACAAGAGTTTGACTTGCAGATTTTACAAAGAAAAGAAGAACAGGTTGATACACCAATGATGTTGAATAAATGGGACCACAAGAAGGAGTGGCATCCATATGCACACCCCCAGAGACTATTCGTCCTGAAATAAAATTTTTGCTTTCCCTTTACAATGGTTTTAGCAATTTCTTGTGACCAACCATATTGAAAGGAAATAAGAATAAAATCCAAAATTTGAAGCGAGGAAATCCTTGAAGAAAACTTCACGATCGCCAGGTAAGTAAGGTAGTCCCAACCTTACTCTTCTATGATCTTAGTCACTGTTTGCTATTTTTGTTTTCGTTTTTGAGCTCCTTGCATTTTTCTAAGTTTGCTGTCAGTTTTTTGAAACTAGTATGGGCAGACAGTATGACCGCATCCACCCGTACTAGAGGTCGTTAAGCATGCAGAACTCCATGTTAATTTTTGCTTGTTTTCTGCAAAGTGGTACGACCGGTCGTACGGTCGGCTCCTGCCGTACGATAGGTCGTTAAACCTTATGTAAATTTCCGTGCCATTTCTCTTTTGTTTCGTTTGGTATTTAAAAAAGGGATTTCTATTTTCATGTCCCTGGTTTGTTAGTTGTACTCAATTTTCCCCATCCGCTTAGTTTTTCCTCACTTTTGCCCTCCCTTCATTCTGAAACCCTCACATGCGCTCGAACGGGGGGATACCGTCAAGTCAAAGGCTTGACTGTTAGATTCTGACCGATGGGACCGTGTTGGGGTGGGGTTGAGCGTTACATTACGTCGCCCCGACCGTTACATGCTGATAGGTGAGACCAGGATACACAGCTGACCAGCCATCCATCTCTCGCTGATTATGGGGGACATGGTGTGGGACCATGTGGGGCACGTTTGGTGGTTACGTGCGCTCTGTCGCCTAAATTGGAAGTTTTCTTTTTTGTTATTTTTATGATTGGCCTTTTTAAGAGCACCTTTTCCCCTCTCTCTCTCGCTAATAGTTGTGTTTTTTTTGCCCAAAAAGGTAGCGAATCTAGAGCAACTTCTCTCTTCATTCATTGTTCCTTTTGCCCTTGTTTCCCCCCAATCTGGTAGTAAATCTAGAGCAGCAAAACTAACCCGCACCATAAATAAATTTAGTAAACAGAGAAGATGTATATAAAGAAGCTAATATAGGTTATATAGTATGGTACTTAATGAGGTTCGACAATTAGGCTTCTCAGCAGCAGTGGACAAGTTCAACATAGACAAGACAAAAGAAGCTGATTTACAGCAGCAGCAGATCAGTGGCCCCTCATGGCCTCTACTAGGAGGGCCTCCGCCTCCTCGCTTTGACGCCTCCTCCACTTCTTGATGTCCAGTCCCTTGACCTTGGGTGCCTTGGGATTGATCGGGGGCATGCGACCCTCCTTGATAGCCACATTCTGGAGGTTGCGGAGGTGAAGACCGAGCGCCTGGTGCTTGGCTATGAAGGCGTGGACATTCACAGACTCACCGCGGGTCCTCGCGTCCTCAGCATGCTTCACGAGGGAGTTGAAGTCCATGGCGTGGAGCCTCCTGGTGGGGCAGAAGGGGCACCTATACACGTCGCCAGCGAAGAAGTTGTTGTACTAGCCAGACTCCAGCCTCCTCAGCACATGACGAGTCTTGGTGTCCTTGGACTCGTCGTCGCTGCGGACGTCGCTGCTATCCTCCTGTTGGAAAAAAATAGTAGAGTGCAATAAGGACATGATTGAGATACTTTGATTATCGGGATTGATTATTTGCATAAATTAACCGATTGAGATCTCCTGATTATTCCCCAAATCTCAAACCAAATGGAATACTAATCCCAACTACAAACAGGGGGGTTCAAATACAAACAGGGGGATTCATCGAAATACAAGATCTAACACAAGAGGATTAGCTACTGTCAAAATACGAACAACCGAGCCCTAATAACATACGATCTAGCATCCAACAATGGGAATAGGGGAAGAACAAAGGAAGGGGAGAAAACCCTGGTTACCTCCGACCATGGGTCGGTGATGCTGGTGTCATAGGGGTTCTCCGGCCTTATGTAAACAACTTCCTCGTAGGGGTCCCAGCCGAGCGGGATCTGCCCGAGACCGGTGGAGGCCTCCTCGCCGGAGGCTACGACGGATGCGGGGATGGGGACAAGGGCCTGTACAGGGACGGGGGCCTCCTCGCTGGCGGCCTTGGAGGTGCTGATGGCCACCGCGCCATTCTTCTCCATCCCTGGTGTGGTTGGGGTTTTCTTGGGGGTTTGCAGAAGGTGATGGGACAGTGGAGACGGTTGAGTGAGCGAGTGAGTGATGAGTGAGAGTGGGGTGGCCTCTATTAAAGGAGAAGGGAAGCGATGTTTCGTTGCACTACCGTGTACCGCGTAACCGCGTACGCTACTACACTGTGCACGGCCACACGTGTCCGCTACCGCCCCGTGCACCGCACACGCGTACTGTGAGTCACGTTTTTCCCTCGTGTCTAACCCCGGCGACTCAGTTGTACTCAGTTTTGCCCTCGAGTGTAACACTGGCACTTTGGTTGTACTCGGTTTTGCCCTCCAGTACTAACAGTGTAGTGTGCAATATACTCAGTTTTACCCTCCGGTGGCTAGTCAACAGAGAGTCAACGAATAGGTTTTAGTTAGTGATGTCTACGCACGATTCTATTCTTGTAGACATTGTTGGGCCTACAAGTGCAGAGGTTTGTAGAACAGCAACAAGTTTCCCTTAAGTGGATCACCCAAAGTTTATCGAACTCAGGGAGGAAGTGGTCAAAGGTATCCCTCTCAAGCAACCCTGCAATCAAGATACAAGAAGTCTCTTGTGTCCCCAACACACCCAATACACTTGTCAGGTGTATAGGTGCACTAGTTCGGCGAAGAGATAGTGAAAATACAAGTAATATAGATGATTATAAGTGGTAATTGCAATCTGAAATAAGAGTGGCATCAAGCAAACATGTAACATGACTGATTGTAAAGAAACAAGTCATGGAAGCACAAAGCAACAAGCATAGGAAAGCAAAACAAGTGCAACTTCAAAATTTTCAACATAAAGAGGGGAAACTTAATATTGTTGAGATACATAAAACCATCTTTCCCTCTCTCATAATAACTTTCATTAGCATCATGAATAAAATTAACAATACACCTATCACATAAAACATTCTTATCATGAGCCACATGCATATAATCATTATTACTCTCCACATAAGCATAGTTATTCTTATTAATTATAGTGGGAGAAAATTCAACAAAATAGCTATCATTATTATTCTCATCACCATAATCATCAATTATAGGAGGCATATTGTAATCATCATAAGCAATAGAATAGCTATCTTCCAAAGTGTGTTCGTTTGTAAACATATCATCATTCGAAGGAACATGGATAGCACTAATAGTACAATTATTAATATCATCATTTTCAGAATTGGTACCAAAGTCGTGTGCTTTTCCCAATCATGATCACTACTATAGGTAACAAGCATAAGAACATCATCGAGTTCAGACTCATCAAAAACTATAATAGGAGCAATGTGCTTAGGGGAAAATACTGTTTCCTCCCTCATTTTACTCCTCCTATTCTTATTTTTCTTCTTTCCTTTAGGAGGGAGAGGCTTGAAAGGAAGCTTCTCCATATACCCTGGTTTATTGTTAGAGACAATTGAAGAAACTTTGGAGGATTCCTCCTTTTCATTAATAAGAACAAAACACATATTAGTCCTGTCATATTTTGGTAAAATCTCATCTTTTATAATATTTTTTACGTAAGTATTTGTGTGGAAATTGTCAACACAATAAAGATGACAACTATGCAGGATGCTATTCATATCAAAAGCACTCATATCTACCAAAGAAGTTTTTCTTGATAACTCTTCATACCCCAAAAATAATGTAAGTTCATCATGCTGATTAGGAGTGATCATGTTATCACAATACAAACTTGTAGTACTCATTTGATTAGAAGGGCTATTATTATGGCCTGAGCATTGAAAATTGAAATGACCCACTTCAAAGCAAAGTTCACAAATAAAAGGATAGAGGGCACATACATTTTTACCAAGATCATTTAGAGCCCTATACCACGTTCTAGTTTTTTTCATTCATGTGGGTGATACAATATTCTTCTTCAATTTGATTCTTTTCGCAAGGTCTATGTACTCCACAAAAATTAACATGCTTATAAGAAATAGTACTTTCAGAGGTTTGAGCATGTTTATTGCTATCCTTAATAACAATTTCATTTTTCATGCAAGTGTCTTTAAAAGGCTCATGATACATGTCCCATTTTTCTTTAGGAGTATTATTGAGAAGCAAAGGCTCTACAACAATCCACAAGAATTTGAGGATCAAGGCCATATTTAGCACTAAGCTCTTGAAAATCAGTAGTTTCAGTGAAAGACTTAATGCAATCATACTCATAGTTTATACCTGGTTCTTTACCTTTGTCGTTATCCCAATCTTCGGTATTGCTTTGAATTATTTCAAGAAGATCCCACTTAGCTTTGACGTCCTTACTTGTCAAGGATCCCTCTAAACATGTATCTAGGTAGTCATTGTAATGTCCTGAAAGCCTTGCATAAAAATTATCAATAACAATAATACTGGGGAGCTCATGAATGGGACATTTGAGCATTAGTGACTTCAATCTCCCCCATGCTTGGGAAATACTTTCTCCATTATGAGGATGAAAATTATAAATATAATTACTATGTTTATGAATTTCATGAGGAGGATAAAATTTAGAGTAAAAGAGAGATTCAAGTTCCTTCCACTCCGAATGATGAGGATCCTCTAGTTGCTCATACCACTCCCTTGCTTTGCGCTTAAGTGATAAAGAGAATAGCTTCCTCTTAACTTGGTTCATTGAAATACATGCACACTTGAACAACTCGCATAATTCATGTATAAAGAGTAAATGATCACCAGGATGGACAGTTCCATCTCCAAAATAACAGTTATTCATAACACATTCAACAATTTCCATAGGTATTTTAAAAGGGACGCTCTTAGTATGTGGATTTAAAATATCACAAGTATCATTAGAATTACCACATATGGGAGATAAAGTATCATCAGAGCAAATTTTCTCCTCTAAAGCTGGGGAACTAAAAAGATCATTTTCATAAAAACTAACTTCCACAAGGTTTGACGTTTCCATTGCATTAGTAACAAAGGTGTTAAAAAAATTCATACTAATAACATTGCTATTAGCATGCAAAGAAAGTTCCATGGGTTTTTTAATTTTCTTTTCAAACCATTCATGTTCTACCTTAGGACAAATACTAAAAGGCTCTCTAATTTTGTTGTTGTTTTCCATTAAGCCTAACTAGTGAAAATAAAAACAAGAAATAAAAAGATATAATTGGAGAATCTAAAGGAAATAACTTCGAGCACTCACACACTAGAAATAGTACTAGAAGATAGCTTAGTAGCCAGAGGATGTGAGTACCTTTTACCTTAACTCCCCAGCAATGACGCTAGAAAATAGCTTGATGTCTATGCACGCTTCTATTCATAGATATTAGGTGATTTGAGAAGTGGTGATTTAGGTTAAAACTTGGTTTATATAAATTTCTTATGGTGGCAGGTCACATAATAAGACTCCCTAGGTAGATGCCACTATGTTTTGCTCTTTTTGAATTTATTGTGCATAAAATGACTCAATTAGCTAGCTGATACGTTGTAAACATATCTATAATTTTTGATGGTCCATGCTTGTTTTGTATCAACTATATTATGTTTTGTCCACACTTTGAGGCATTTTTATACATTTTCTGGAACTAACCTATTGACAAGATGCCGCAGTGCCAGTTGCCTGTTTTCTACTGTTTTTGGTTTCAAAAAAGCTAGTAAAGAAATATTCTCGGAGTTGGACAAAACGAAAGCTGAAGTTCCTATTTTTCCCGACATGAGACGGAGTCGAAAGTAGAGAAGGAGGAGGGCCAGGGGCTGGTGATGGCCCAAAATATATCGAGCTCGTTAGGGAACCCCAAGAGGAAGGTATGATGAGCACAGCAACAAGTTTTCCCTCAGTACGAAACCAAGGCTATCAATCCAGTAGGAGCAAGGAAACACCCCAAAGGTGTTGCTAGTTGAGCCTTGGCAGGGCGCACTACCGGTGATAGTAGCAACGTGGAGACCTACACAACACAACCACAGAACTTTGTCCCCAACTTGCGTTGAGGTTGTCAATCTCACCGGTTTTGCTGAAAGCAAAGGATTAAACGTATCGAATGGAAGGAACTAATAGTTTGCAGAAAGTGAACACAAAGCAGTAAACAGTTGGTAGATTGATTGTAAAAGAAAGGATCGGGGTCCATAGTTCACTAGAGGTGGCTCTCCTTAAGATAGATGACATGTTGGGTGAACAAATTACAGCGGGGCAATTGACAAACATCGAGAAAGCATACAAGCATATACTAATCATCTTGACATCTTTGAGATTCGATTGGGCATTACAACATTATACATAGACCGCCATCCAACTGCATCTATGACTAATAATCCACCTTTAGGTTATCATCCGAACCCCCTCTAGTATTAAGTTGCAAGCAACAGATAATTGCATTACGAATTGCGTGTAAAGTAAACAATACGATTGTTCTATGAACAAAGGATTGTTGTTTTCTCCCTAGTAGCAACAACACATCTAGTACCTTAGAGATTTTTGTCACTTCCTCAGATTACCAGAGGCATGAACCCACTATTGAGCATAAATACTAACTCTTGGAGTTGCTAGCATCTACTTGGCCAAGATAGCTACTAACAACAAAAAGCATGCAAGATCACAAATAACAAAGACATGATAGAATCAATAATCAATCTGAAATAGCATCTCAATATCCATCGGATCCCCGGAAACACAACATGCAGAATTACAATAGATGATCTTGATCATGAATGGAGCTCACAAGATCTAAACATGAAAACACAAAGGAGGAGAACCAGCCATCTAGCTACTACATGGGCCCGTAGTCCAGAGATGAACTACTCACGCATTACACCGGAGGCTTGCATGATGATGAAGAAGGCCTCCAGGGTGAATTCCCCTCTCCGGCAGGGTGCCGGAAAGAGCTTCAGATCCCTCCCGATCTAGGGATGGAGATGACAGTGGCTACAGACTCTTTCATGGATTTTTGATCGGGTACTTATGGTTTTCGTATCATAGGCCATATATAGGCGGAAGGAGTGGCCGAGGGGGTACCTGGGGCGGCCAGACCACCCCCTTGCACTGGCCAGGCCTGGCCGTGTGGCCAGGTGGTGTGGCCGGGCCCCAGTACCTCTCCGTCTCCTATTCTGGCTCCAGGTGTCCCTCGGTAAAATAATGACTTTGGCTTTTGTCCCGTCGAATTCCGAGAATATTCATTTTTTGACTTTCCTGGAACCAAAAACAGCAGAAAATAGGCAGCTGGCACTTTGGCTCTTGTTAATAGGTTAGTCGAAGAAATCATATGAAAAGTATTCCAAAGTGTGGACAAAACACAAGAAAGTAGATAAAACCAAGCATGGAACATCAAAATTATAGATACATTTGCAATGTATCAGTTGGCCACACCCTATAGTGGCGCGGGTCCCCCGAGGTGCGCCACCAGGTGGTGTGGGCCCCTCGGGCCTCCACCGACCTGGCCCCTTCACCTATATATTCCCCCCGAGATGAAAACCCTAGATACAAGATCTGAATTCCACGAAAAGTTCCACAGCGCCGCCATCACCGAAGAGGAGATTCGGGGATAGAAGTCTCTATTCCGGCACCCTACCGGGACAGGGAAGTGCCCCCAGAGCCATCTCCATCGACTCCACCGCTATCTCCATCGCCGTTGCTGACTCCCGTGATGAGAAAGGAGTAGTTCTCTCTCGAGGCTAAGGGCTCTACCGGTAGCTATGTGTTCATCTCTCTCTCTATGCGTGATCTTATTGAGATCACGGGCTTTGTAATAAGTAGATCTATTCTTCTACTCAAGTGCTTTAATTAATCTCTGGTTATCCCCACGTGTGTGAAGTTGACAGTGTGCACACCGTGTGGCACTTAGGCTAAGGTTATATAAATACTTATCATGAGTATAATTTGAGTTGGATGTCTCTATGAGATAGTGATGTTTGTTGGAACCATCTAGCTCTCAATGTGATAGTGAGGGGTTATCTAGATGGGGAATGCGAACTTTAAGGTGTGTTGTTATAGCCCTACATCGTCCAACCGAAGAGTAGTTCAGGGTAGCATAATGAAGAGAATATATTTATATGAGAGTGTCGACTAGTGAAAGTATGATCCCTAGGACTTGTTTCTAAGCATTGAAACACCATTTACAATCAGTCCTGTTACATGTTTGATTGCTACCACTCTTATTTCAGATTGCAATTACCACTTATAATCATCCATATTACTTGTATTTCACTATCTCTTCACCAAACTAGTGCACCTATACACCTGACAAGTGTAATGGGTGTGTTGGGGACACAAGAGACTTCTTGTATCTTGATTGTAGGGTTGCTTGAGAGGGATACCTTTTTCCACTTCCTCCCTGAGTTCGATAAACCTTGGGTGATCCACTTAAGGGAAACTTGCTGCTGTTCTACAAACCTCTGCACTTGGAGGCCCAACACTCCATGGAAATGATAAATAATCAGGATTTTATTAGCACAACATTATCATGTCCTAAGTGCGATTTAAAAGAGTTCAAAGGTGTATAATTTTCGTATATGCATTGCATTTCACTATATGCAAGGCACGGGCGTGGGCGCGGGGCTGGCTCGGGGTCCCATCTTGCAATGGCATCGACTGAACACGACCCCACTTGTCAGCATGTAACGGCAAGGCTACACTACGGGACCAGACAGAACACGACCCCACTCGTCAGCAGGTAACAGCGAGGGTCCACTACAGGACCCGACTGAACGCGGCCCCACTAGTCAGCACGTAACGGCAAGGCTGACGGATGGTGATTTTTAGACCATGTGAGAGTTTCGTTCAAGGAGATGGGAAAAAGTGAGGAAAAACTAAGCGGTTGGGGAAAACTGAGTACAACTAACAAACCGAGGGTACGAAAATAGAAATCCCTTAAAAAATTTACTACCTCTAAAAGGTTGGTATCTGCCAGTATGGGCGGGCGGTACGGGACACTCCCGTCCGTACCAAAATTTTGGAAAGAATTTTGGAAGTATGTCTAGTACGAGCGCGTCGTACGGGCGACGCTCGTACCACTAGTTGTTACTACCTCCAACTCTTCCTTTTTCTCTTTTCCTTTCCTATTTTTTTGGGATTCTTTTCTTGGCCTACTCTTTTACCTCTATTACGAGTTTTTATCTACTACTAACCCTTCATAAGCCTGCCCAAAGAACCCCATAGTTATGTGTCAACCTCAGAACATCGCTAAAGCTAAGGGAGACTATCGAGGATCTTCCTCGAGAATCTTGGAAGATGCAAAGGAGATAGCTACCAAGGAGAAGATGGATGAAGAAGTCTGGCACAATCAATTGGGAGCTAAAGATGGGTTCAAGATGATTGCGAAGAGGAGAAAAGGACAAAGGCTGTTCAACATGCTCGTAGGACAATAAGAAGACCATTAAGATGTGCACCTAACCCCCGAGAAGGATGGCAGTTTCTCGATCAAGAAGATTAAGTGGGAACAAGAGGAAATTCAAGCCTCGCTCAACAACCTTGACCGTTGAATCAAGAAAAATGAGGTAACAACCCATGATTTGTGATACGTTGCTAACGTATCCATAATTTTTGATGTTCCATGCTTGGTTTTATCTACTTTCTTATGTTTTGTCCACACTTTGGAGTACTTTCTATACACTTTTCTTGGACTAACCTATTAACAAGAGCCACAATGCCAGCTGCCTGTTTTCTGCTGTTTTTGGTTCCAGGAAAGTCAGAAAATGAATATTCTCGGAATTGAACGGGACAAAAGCGAAAGTCAGTTTTTCACCGAGGGACACACGGAGCCAGAATACGAGACAGAGAGGGGCCAGGGGCCGCCACACCACCTGGCCACACGGCCTAGCCTGGCCCACGCCAGGAGGTGGTCTGGCCGCCTCCGACACCCCTCGGCCTCCCCTTTCGCCTATAAGATGCCTCATATACAGAAAACCTAAGTACCCGATCAAAATTCCACGAAAGAGTCTATAGCCGTCGTAATCTCCATCCCTAGACCAGGAGGGATCTGAAGCTCTTCCCGGCACCCTACCGGAGGGGAGAATTCACCATGGAGGGCTTCTTCATCACCATGCAAGCCTCTGGCATGATGCGTGAGTAGTTCATCCTTGGACTACGGGTCCATGTAGTAGCTAGATGGCTGGTTCTTCTCCTTTGTGCTATCATGTTTAGATATTGTGAGCTCCATTCATGATCAAGATCATTATTTGTAATTCCTACATGTTGTGTTTGCGGGGATCCGATGGATATTGAGATGCTATTTCAGATTGATTATTGATTCTATCATGTCTTTGTTATTTGTGATCTTGCATGCTTTCCGTTGTTAGTAGCTATCTTGGCCAAGTAGATGCTAGCAACTCCAAGAGTTAGTATTTATGCTCGATAGTGGGTTCATGCCTCTAGTAATCTGGGGAAGTGACAGAAATCTCTAAGGTACTAGATGTGCTGTTTCTACTAGGGAGAAAACAACAATCCTTTGTTCATAGAACAATCATATTGTTTACTTTACACGCAATGCGTAAAGCAATTATTTGTTGCTTGCAGGAGGGGGTTTGGATAATAACCTGAAGGTGGATTATTAGTCATAGATGCAGTTGGATTACGGTCTATGTATAATGTTGTAATACCCAATCGAATCTCAAAGGAGTCAAGATGATTAGTATATGCTTGTATGCTTTCTCGATGTTTGTCAATCACCCCGCTGTAATTTGTTCACCCAACATGTCATCTATCTTAAGGAGAGCCACCACTAGTGAACTATGGACCTCGGTCCTTTCTTTTACTAATAATCTACAATATGTTTACTGTTTTCCATTTACTTTCTGCAAACTATTACTTTCTTCCACACAATACGTTTAATCCTTTGTCTTCAGTAAAACCGGTGAGATTGACAACCTCACTATAAGTTGGAGGCAAAGCTATGTGGTTGTGTTGTGCAGGATTCCACGTTGCTGCTGGCGCCAGTAGTGCGCCTTGCCAAAGTCCAGCTAGCAACACCTTGGAGGTGTTTCCTTGCTCCTACTGGATTGATAACCTTGGTTTCATAACTGAGGGAAAACTTGATGATGTGCTCATCATACCTTCCTCTTGGGGTTCCCCAACGAGCTCGATATATTTTGGGCCATCAAGAAACTTTTTCTGGCACCGTTGCCAGGGAGTCAAGGGCATCTTCACAAGGGGAGTCCCTCATAACCAATCTCTTTACTTTGTTATTTTTGTTTTGCTTAGTTTACTTTTTGCTTTGTTTGCTTGTTTCTTTATCAAAAATACAAAAAAATTAGTTCCTACTCTAGTTGTTATTTTCGTTGGTCTATTATTGTCTTGCTTTATCATGCTTTCTATCAATGGTTAGTTTCTTTGAAAATGAATCTTATTGGAAAGGTGGGTTCACGGAAGAACAAAAATATTATTATAAGGAACACCGCTTGTCACAAAAAGGGAAACACTTATGGGAACAAATTGATAAATTGTATACCATTGCTATAAATGTGTGCTCTACTTATAATGTTACTTATTGCTTTGATAAATCTTGTTGATATAGGAGGTACAAACACCTCCCTTTTCAATGTGAGTATAATGATGATGTTACCATATCTTCTTATGTTAAGGGAAATTATGAATTTTATGATGTGGAAAAAATTGAGGAATTTACTGCTTGGAAGGGTGCATTTGAACTTGGTAATTTGCTTGAAAATATTGATGATTCACCTTATAAATATGAGGTTTATGATATACTTAAATTTTTCTTTGATAATTACAAGGAAGAAAATGGCTATATTCTTGAATATATTAATAGATGCTTTCCACAAATGGAAGAGACTAATGCCTTGCAGGATCTTATGGAAGAAGAAATTGATGAACCTGAAAGCTCATTATATGAAAAAGAGGAGGAGAGTGATGAACAAATGGAGGAATAATGGATTAGCTACCCATGCCTACCTTCTAATGAGAGAACTCTTTATCCCTTACATTATTTGATTGTCCCCCATGCTTACCAAAGGAGGATGAATGTTATGTTCCTGAGGATTCTTTTGAAAATGTTTATAATAAAGCTCTAGTGCTTTGTAAATCATGAAAAGCATGCTTTATGTGATAGTTATATTGTTGAGTTTATTCATGAGGATACTGGAAATTATTATGAGAGAGGAAAATATGGTTGTAGAAGTTTTCATGGTACTGAAACACCTCTCTATTTGCTGAAAGTTTTGAAGTTACTGTCGTTTTATCTTCCTATACTTGTCACTTTGTTCTTTCTGAATTTATTTGCATACAAGATTCCTATGCATAGGAAGTGGGTTAGACTTAAATGTGTTTTGAATTTGCTTCTTGATGCTCTCTTTTACTTCAATTCATATTTCTTATGAGAGCATCTTCTCAAACTATCATGCCTAACTTAAAGGCGTTAAAGAAAAGTACTTATAGGGAGATAACCCAAAGTCTTAGATGAGTCTTGGAAGTTATTACTTCAGTAATAACCGCTCTTTATCCTTTTTATTTGCTTTTTTGCCAAGAGTAACCTCTAATGAGAGAGAAGTAATGATTGGGAAAGTTGCTATCCCGAAACACATTGTTGTGCTTCACCGTAAAAATTCGTGTAAAATCTCTGTACGTCTTTTAAGGCGCAGATTTTTGTGCTTCTGCCTCAGGTTGTTATCTAACTTTCGTTCGTTCAACACCTTTTTATTTGAGCAACAGAAGGTCTTCTAAAAAATTTGTCTTTACCTGCTAGTCTATTTTGATAGATTTCTGCCATTATTTGCATTTCCGTCTTGTTGGTTCCTTTTTGAGTTCTTTTGGGGAATTGAGCGTTTTGAGGTAAGTTCTACAGTAGATTGTGTTTTAATGGAAGTTTTATTGGTGTTGGAACTGAACCTAAAGAATTATTATGTTGAGTGCACTAATGTTGCTAATAAAGATTGTGTGAGGTTTTGTATGACGAAAAAAATTCTAGGTGTATGGAAGGAATGAGTAATGAGATGAAGGATGGACTAAAGATCAATATTGGGGATGCCACACATGTCACCCCAAGAAATATCCAAGAAGTACAAGCGTCAAAGCTTGGGTATGCCCAAGGCATCCCCTTCTTCATCAAAAAAAAATCCCAGGTTTCTTCCAAACACTTCATTTTTATTGTTTCATGCACAGTTATGTTGTTCTTGGAGCGTCTTTATTTTCGTTTTTGGTTTTCGTTTGCTTGGTTTGCTTAGTTTGCTGAATAAATTGGTTGGACCCCCTCTTTCATACATTGGTTTTCAAATAGTTTGGTTTGGATTGGAAAAGAGTAGGAAAAGTTCATGCGTAAGTGGTAAAGAGAGCTTATTTTTGACTGTGGCCTATGCTTTGTCATGCCATGCTTGATATTGTTTTGGCTTTAAGCTTAGTATTCCTTGCTGTAGCATGACATGTTATAAACAATTGATATTGCTTAATTTGCCTTGGAAGAATCATGCGTTTTTTAGCATATTAAAGCATAGTATTGTGGTATTCTCCTTTCATGCTTTATTTGGGTTGACTTGGCGCATGCTTACACCATGTTATGACTATCCCAAGTCACCATAACCTTTATGATCCTTTAGTTTTCAACTTGTAATATCACTTTATGCTTTGATTAATGATGTTTTGTCGCTCTGCATGATTATGGCCATTATTGCTCTCTTAGTTGGTCGCTCCCAGTCTTTTGCTAGCCTCCATAACCAAGTATGAGTTCCACTCATGCATCCAATTCCTAAAACCAAGTTATTCCAAAGAGTCCACCATACCTACCTATTAGCATATGCTATTCCAAGTATATTCATGTTTTTATCTACCTTCCGAATTAAACTTGTTATGAGAAAACTAGTGATTAAAGCTCTCACGAACTTGATGGCGCACTTTACTTTTCTTGCATTTAATAAAATTGAACCATTGCGTTCATCTTTGTTGCGTATATGCTTGCACTTTATAAGTTGAAGTTAGTACAACCATGTATCATGGGGAACGCTTGTAACATTGCACTTGTACTTTGTACCCGTTGATATCATGTTCTTTTGCTTATGGATCCCGGTGGTGTGAAATAAAAGGGGAACTTGTAAGATCATGGAGTTTGTATTTGTGTTAGAGAAACGCCTGTGCCGCTAGCCTAAGCCATGCCTAATCATGGTGGAAACTTGCAGCATAACCATAATGAGCACTCTATGAAGCATCCTCAATAAAAACCTATGCAAATATGAAATAAAAAGATTGCTGAGATGCTCATTGTCTGCTTGCCTTGTCATTTTGATTATGGGATAGCTCCTGTATCATGTGCAAGGGGTACCCCGTTGGCGGTTCTCTATGATACATATGTACTTACAATTACAAGAGCTTACTTGTGACTAAAGTTGAGTAGCATGAGGTTCGGTCTTCGTAAGTAAGGGACATGAGATTTTAGCTTATAACTTGTCAAGCATATCCTCTTAGTTGTGTCACTTTAACCTTAATCACCTTCAAGATGCTTATGATAGGGCCAATGAGAGCTAAAAGCTAATAAGTACCAAAATTTTTGGAAGCTCTTTATGAAAGTTGAATCCCTACTTCCTTCTATGAAGGCCTTTCTTTTACTTTTATGTTGAGTCTCCACCTTCTATCTTTATGCAGCTACTTTGAGAGCATAGTGGCCATTCTTAGTTCTATGTGCATTGTCCCAAGACTTGTTGATTGATGCATAGCTTTGATATTGCTTGTTTTAAACTATTTGTATCTAGTCACTCTTATGAACTTTGAAGGTGTCCTATGCATTTATGTTTGCTACTCTATGAGGGACAAGCTGAATGCCACTATGCTATGTTTTCTTTATGTGAAACAAACAAACGTCTTGCAAAGCATTGTTATTCATGAATCTTTTGTTTGTGCTTTTTCATGTTGCAACATGGTTGCTTTGTCTTATTGTTAGAACTTTGCCTTTCATGTTCTGATTGAAGTACTATGATCCCAGCTATCAATGTTTTACAAATACTTTGATCAAGTTTATGATGGTGCATGTCACCTCAGAAATTATTCTTTCTTTTTATCACTTACCTACTCGAGGACGAGCAGGAGTTAAGCTTGGGGATGTTGATACGTTGCTAACGTATCCATAATTTTTGATGTTCCATGCTTGGTTTTATCTACTTTCTTATGTTTTGTCCACACTTTGGAGTACTTTCTATACACTTTTCTTGGACTAACCTATTAACAAGAGCCACAGTGCCAGCTGCCTATTTTCTGCTGTTTTTGGTTCCAGGAGAGTCAGAAAATAAATATTCTCGGAATTGGACGGGACAAAAGCCAAAGTTAGCTTTTCACCGAGGGATACACGGAGCCAGAATATGAGACAGAGAAGGGCCAGGGGGCCGCCACACCACCTAGTCGCGCGACCTAGCTTGGCCCATGCCAGGGGGTGGTCTGGCCGCCTCCGGCACCCCCTCGGCCTCCCCTTTCGTCTATAAGATGCCTCCGATACAGAAACCCTAAGTACCTGATCAAAATTCAACGAAAGAGTCTGTAGCCGCCGTAATCTCCATCCCTAGATCAGGAGGGATTTGAAGCTCTTCCCGGCACCCTACCGGAGGGGAGAATTCACCCTGGAGGCCTTCTTCATCACCATGCAAGCCTCCGGCGTGATGCGTGATGTCTACGCACTTCTATTCTTGTAGACAGTTGTTGGGCCTCCAAGTGTAGAGATTTGTAGAACAGTAGCAAGTTTTTCCTTAAGTGGATCACCCAAGGTTTATCGAACTCAGGGAGGAAGTGGTCAAAGGTATCCCTCTCAAGCAACCCTGCAATCAAGATACAAGAAGTCTCTTGTGTCCCCAACACACCCAATACACTTGTCAGGTGTATAGGTGCACTAGTTCGGCGAAGAGATAGTGAAATACAAGTGGTATAGATAATTATAAGTGGTAACGGTGATAGAAGATAACTTGATGGCGTGGAAAAGACTAAAGTAAAACTGAAATAAAGACGGAAGCAAGCAAACATGTAATAGATCTAATAGCAAACGGTGTTGTAATGCTTAGAAACAAGGCCTAGGGATCATACTTTCACTAGTGAACACTCTCATATAAATATCTTCTCTTTATGATACTACTCTTAACTACTCTCCGGTTGGACACTCTAATCCATGGTAGGGCTATAACAGCACACCTCAAAGTAAGCCTTTCGCATCTAGATAACCCCACACTGTCACCTTGAGCACTAGATGGGTCCAACAAACACCATAATTTCATAAAGACATCCAACTCCAAATATAACTCATAACAAGTATTTGTAATCTCTAGCCTAAGTGCCACCATGGTGTGCACTCTATCACTTTCATACACATGGGGAGAGCAGAGATCTATTAAAGCACTTGAGTAGCAAGGTAGATCTATAGATTACAAGCTCATGATCTCAATAAGATCATGCATAGAGAGAGATGAACACATAGCTACCGGTAGAACCCTTAGCCTCGAGAGAGAACTACTCCCTCCTCATCATGGGAATCAGCAACGGTGATGGATATGGCAGTGGAGATCGATGGAGATGGCTCCGGGGGCACTTCCCCGTCCCGGCAGGGTGCCGGAACAGAGACTTTTTGTCCCCCGAATCTCCCCTTCGGTGGCGGCAGCACTACGGAACTTTTCGTGGATTTCTGATTGACGATTTAGGGTTTCTGTATCGGGAGGAATATATAGGCGAAGGGGCAAGGTCGGTGGCCGGCCAGGGGGCCCACACCATTCCCTGGCGCGGCCTAGGGTTGCCCGCGCCAAGGGGGGTGTGGCCACCCTGTGGCCCCTCTCCGTCTCGTATTCTAGCTCCGTGAGTCTCCAGGAAAAATAGGCATATTGGCTTTTTTCCTTTCCAATTCCGAGAATATTCATTTTCTGACTTTCTGGAACCAAAACAGCAGAAAACAGGCAACTCGCATTGTGGCTCTTGTTAATAGGTTAGTCCAAGAAATCATATGAAAAGTACTCCAAAGTGTGGACAAAACACAAGAAAGTAGATAAAACCAAGCATGGAACATCAAAAATTATAGATACATTTGCAATGTATCAACATCCCCAAGCTTAACTCCTGCTCGTCCTCGAGTAGGTAAGTGATAAAAAGAACGAATAATTTTTGAGGTGAATGGACCATCAAACACTTGATCAAAGTATTTGTAAAACATTCAAAGCTGGGATCATAGTACTTCAATCATAACAAGAAAGACAAAGTTCTAGCAATAAGACAAAGAAACTAAGATACAACATGAAAAGGCACAAACAAAAGATTCATGAATAACAATTCTTTGCAAGACGTTTGTTTGTTTCACATAAAGAAAACATAGCATAATAGTATTTAGCTTGTCCCTCATAGAGTAGCAAGTATAAATGCATAGGACACCTTCAAAGTTTATAAGAGTGACTAGATACAAATAGTTTAAAACAAGCAATATAAAGTTATGCATCAATTAACTAGTCTTGGGACAATGCACATAGAACTAAGAATGGCCACTATGCTCTCAAATTAAGTGCATAAAGATAGAAGGTGGAGACTCAATATAATGGTGGAAGAAAGGCCTTCATATAAGGAAGCAGAGATTCAAGTTTCATAAAGAGCTTCCAAAAATTATGGTACTTATAGCTTTGAGCTCTCATTGCCCCTATCATGAGCATCTTGAAGTGATTAAGGTTAAAGTGAACAAACTATGGTGTACATGCTTGACGAAGTATAAGTTGGAAATATCATGTCCCTTGAATACGAGGGCCGCTCCTCATGCTACTCAAGTTTAGTCACCGGTAAGTTCTTGTCATCGTAAGTACATGTGTATCATAGAGAACCGCCAACGGGGTACCCCTTGCCCGATGATATGGAAGAATCCCCATATCAAAATGACAAGGCAAGCAGACAACGAGCATCTCAGCAATCTTCTTATTTACCACAGGAATATGGTGATTTTTTCTCTCTTTCCTCTTTTCTCATATTTTTTTCTTTTTCTCTTTTTTCTCATATCTGACTCTTGTTTTATAAGAAGAATGCTTCATAGACAACTCATTATGGTTACGCTGCAGGTTTCCACCATGACAGCATGGATTAGACCAGCGGCCCAGGCGTTTCTCTAACACATATACATAACTCCATGGACTTACAAGCTCCCCTTTCATTTCACACTGACGACATCCATAGACAAAAGAGCATGATATCAACTAGGTACAAAGTACAAGTGCAATGTTGAAAGCGTTCCCCATGACAACATGGTTCTGCTAATCCCCAACAAATAAGTTCAAGCATATACAACATAGACGACACAATGGTTTAAGTTTATTAAGGTCAAGAAAAGTAAAGTGTGCCATCAAGTTCGTGAGAGCTTTAATCACTAGTTTTCTCATAACAAGTTTAATTCAGAAGGTAAACAGAAACATGAATATACTTGGAATAGCATAAGCTACTAGGTAGGTATGGTGGACTCTTTGGAATAACTTGGTTTAAGGAGTTGGATGCATGAGTGGAACTCATACTTGGTTGTGGAGGCTAGCAAAAGACTGGGAGCGACAAACTAAGAGAGCAATAATGGCCATAATCATGCAGGGCGACAAAACATCATTGATCAAAGCATAAAGTGATACTACAAGTTGAAAACTAAAGGATCATAAAGGGTTATGGTGACTTGAGATAGTCATAACATGGTGTGAGCATGCGCCAAGTCAACCCAAATAAAGCATCAAAGGAGAATACCACTATATTATGCTTTAATATGATAAAACAACGCATGATTCATCCAAGGCATATTAAGCAATCTCAATTGTTTATAACAAGTCATGCTACAGCAAAGAATACTAACCATAAAGCCAAAACAATATCAAGCATGGCATGACAAAGCATAGGCCACAGTTACAAACGAGCTCTCTTTACCACTTAAGCATAAACTTTCCTACTGTTTTCCAAACCAAACCAAACTATTTGAAAGCCAATGTATGAAAGAGGGGGTCCAACCAATTTATTCAGCAAACTAAGCAAACCAAGAAAACGAAAAACCAAAACGAAAACGAAAAAGAAGACTCTCCAAGAACAACACAACTGTGCATGAAACAATAAAAATGAAGCGTTTGGAAGAAACCTGGGATTTTTATTGATGAAGAGGGGGATGCCTTGGGCATCCCCAAGCTTTGACGCTTGTACTTCTTGGATATTTCTTGGGGTGACACATGTGGCATCCCCAAGATTGAACTTTAGTCCATCATTCATCTTATTACTCATTCCTTCCATACACCTGAAATTTTTCCTTCATACAAAACTTGACACAATCTTTACTAGCAACATTAGTGCACTCAAGATAATAAGTCTTTGGGTTCAGTTTTAATACCAATAAAACTTCCATTAAAACACAAGCTACTTGATCTCTTCCCTCAAAAATCTCAATTCCCCAAAGGGAACCCAAAAAGGAACCAATAAGAAGCAAATGCAAATAATGGCAGAAATCTGTCAAAACAGACCATCAGGTAAAGACGAATTTTTTCGAAGACCTTCTGTTGCGCAAATAGAAAAGTGTTGAACTAACTAAAGTTAGATAACAACCTGTGGCAGAAGGACAAAAATTCATGCCTCAAAAGGAAGTACAGAGATTTTACACGAATTTTTACGGTGAAGCACAGAAATCTGTTTCAGGACAGCAACTTTCTCAATCATTACTTCTCTCTCATTAGAGGTTACTCTTGGCACAAAAGGCAAATAAAAAGGATAAGGAGCGGTTATTACTGAAGTAATAACTTCCAATACTCAACTAAAACTTTTGCGTTATCTCCCAATAATTACCTTTCTTTAACGCCTTTAAGTTAGGCATGATAGTTTGAGAAGATGCTCACATAAGGAATATGAATTGAAGTAAAAAGAGCATCAAGAAGCAAATTCAAAGCACATTTAAGTCTAACCCACTTCCTATGCATAGGAATCTTGTAAAGAAACAAGTCATGAAATCACAAAGAAACAAGCATAGTAAAGCAAAACAAGTGCAACTTCAAGACTTTCAACATAAAGAGGTGAAACGTCATATTATTGAGATGCATAAAACCATGCTTCCCTCTCTCATAATAACTTTTAGTAGCATCATGAATGAAATTAACAATATAAGTATCACACGAAACATTCTTACCATGAGGCACATGCAAAAAAGAATTTATACTCCCCACATAAACATAGTCATTCTTATTGATTGTAGTGGGAGCAAATTCAACAAAATAGCTATCATTATTATTCTCATAACCATAATCATCAAATATAGGAGGCATATTGTAATCATTCATTTTCTCCTCAATAGTAGGTGGACTGAAAATATCATATTAATGATTGTAATCATCATATATTGGAGGTTTGGTATCATCATAAGCAATAGAATAACTATCTTCCAAAGCTGGGGAACTAAAAAGATCATTTTCATAAAAACTAGCTTCCCCAAGCTTAGACTTTTCCATAGCATTAGCAATAATCGTGTCCAAAGAATTACTAACAACATTGCTATTAGCATGCAAATAAAGTTCCATAGGTTTTCTAATTTTCTCTTCAAACACTTCATGTCCTAACTCAAGATAAATACTATAAAGCTCTCTAATTTTTGTTGTTGTTTTCCATCAAGCCTAACTAGTGAAAACAAGAAAAAAAAAGACAAAATTGCAGAATCTAAAGAAAATAACTTCGAGCAATCACACCGGAGGATGTGAGTACCTTTTACCTTAGCTCCCTAGCAACGGCGCCAGAAAATAGCTTGATGTCTACGCACTTATATTCTTGTGGACAGTTGTTGGGCCTCCAAGTGCAGAGGTTTGTAGAACAGTAGCAAGTTTTCCCTTAAGTGGATCACCCAAGGTTTATCGAACTCAGGGAGTAAGTGGTCAAAGGTATCCCTCTCAAGCAACCCTGCAATCAAGATACAAGAATTCTCTTGTGTCCCCAACACACCCAATACACTTGTCAGGTGTATAGGTGCACTAGTTCGGCGAAGAGATAGTGAAATACAAGTGGTATAGATAATTATAAGTGGTAACGGTGATAGAAGATAACTTGATGGCGTGGAAAAGACTAAAGTAAAACAGAAATAAAGACGAAAGCAAGCAAACATGTAATAGATCTAATAGCAAACGGTGTTTCAATGCTTAGAAAAAAGGCCTAGGGATCATACTTTCACTAGTGAACACTCTCATATAAATATCTTCTCTTTACGATACTACTCTTAACTACTCTTCCGTTGGACACTCAAATCCATGGTTGGGCTATAACAGCACACCTCAAAGTAAGCCTTTCCCATCTAGATAACCCCACACTGTCACCTTGAGCACTAGATGGGTCCAACAAACACCACAATTTCATAAAGACATCCAACTCCAAATATAACTCATAACAAGTATTTGTAATCTCTAGCCTAAGTGTCACCATGGTGTGCACGCTATCACTTTTCACACACATGGGGAGAACAGAGATCTATTAAAGCACTTGAGTAGCAAGGTAGATCTATAGATTACAAGCTCATGATCTCAATAAGATCATCCATAGAGAGAGAGATGAACACATAGCTACCGGTAGAACCCTTAGCCTCAAGAGAGAACTACTCCCTCCTCATCATGGGAATCAGCAACAGTGATGGATATGGCAGTGGAGATCGATGGAGATGGCTCCGGGGGCACTTCCCTGTCCCGGCAGGGTGCTGGAACAGAGACTTTTTGTCCCCCAAATCTCCCCTTCGGTGGCGGCAGCACTGCGGAACTTTTCGTGGATTTCTGATTGACGATTTAGGGTTTCTGTATCGGGAGGAATATATAGGCGAAGGGGCAAGGTCGGTGGCCGGCCAGGGGGCCCACACCATGCCCTGGCGCGGCCTAGGGTTGCCCGCGCCAAGGGGGTGTGGCCACCCTGTGGCCCCTCTCCGTCTCGTATTCTGACTCCGTGAGTCTCCAGGAAAAATAGGCATATTAGCTTTTGTCCCGTCCAATTCCAAGAATATTCATTTTCTGACTTTCTAGAACCAAAAACGGCAGAAAACAGGAAACTGGCAACTGGCACTATTACTCTTGTTAATAGGTTAGTCCAAGAAATCATATGAAAAGTACTCCAAAGTGTGGACAAAACATAAGAAAGTATTTAAAACCAAGCATGGAACATCAAAAAATATAGATACATTTGCAATGTATCAATCCGTGAGTAGTTCATCCTTCGACTACGGGTCCATGTAGTAGCTAGATGGCTGGTTCTTCTCCTTTGTGCTATCATGTTTAGATCTTGTGCTCCGTTCATGATCAAGATCATTATTTGTAATTCCTACATGTTGTTTTTGTGGGGATCCGATGCATATTGAGATGCTATTTCAGATTGATTATTGATTCTATCATGTCTTTGTTATTTGTGATCTTGCATGCTTTCCGTTGTTAGTAGCTATCTTGTCCAAGTAGATGCTAGCAACTCCAAGAGTTAGTATTTATTCTTGATAGTGGGTTCATGCCTCTAGTAATATGGGGAAGTGACAGAAATCTCTAAGGTACTAGATGTGTTGTTGCTAGTAGGGAGAAAACAGCAATCCTTTGTTCATAGAACAATCGTATTGTTTACTTTACACGCAATGGGTAATGCAATTATCTATTGCTTGCAACTTAATACTAGAGGGGGTTCGGATGATAACCTGAAGGTGGATTATTAGTCATAGATGCAGTTGGATTACGGTATATGTATAATGTTGTAACGCCCAATCGAATCTCAAAGGAGTCAAGATGAGTAGTATATGCTTGTATGCTTTCTCGATGTTTGTCAATTGCCCTGCTGTAATTTGTTCACCCAACATGTCATCTATATTAAGGAGAGCCACCACTAGTGACCTATGGACCCCGGTCCTTTCTTTTACTATCAATCTACAATCAGTTTACTGTTTTCCATTTATTTTCTGCAAACTATTACTTTCTTCCACACAATAAGTTTAATTCTTTGTTTTCAGCAAAACCGATGAGATTGACAACCTCACTATAAGTTGGGGGCAAAGTTCTGTGGTTGTGTTGTGCAGGATTCCACGTTGCTGCTGGCGCCGGTAGTGCGCCCTGCCAAAGTCTAGCTAGCAACACCTTGGAGGTGTTTCCTTGCTCCTATTGGATTGATAACATTGGTTTCATAACTGAGGGAAAACTTGCTGTTATGCTCATCATACCTTCCTCTTGGGGTTCCCCAACGAGCTCGATACATTTTGGGCCATCAATTTGCTAAGTATATTGACCTGTTGTGTTGGTATCTGATCAGGTGGATAACAAGATGATAAAGGGGTTGGAAGCCAACCTTCACATTGCTCTTCATTCGCTAAAAAATCAAAAGGAGAGAGTGGAGCTGCAATGCAGCTTTATAGCTCAAGGACTCGATTAACGCACAACACATGAACCATATCGTTCTTCTAGAGGCAATGAACAATACCCTCTCTACTAGACTCCGTGATGCAAGGGCTTCATCTTCTAAATAAAGGAACATCATGGTATCGATAATCACGAGGAATTATTTGATCTCACTGGCTTGATTCCAAGCTTGGGGAGATCTATAACACCTTGTAATCTATTTCTGAGTCTTAGCATGCTTATTTTCTGGCATGCAAGATAGGATTTTTATTCCAAAGTTTTCATTAGTTGCATTATCAACTTCCTGGGTCTAAGGAAAAAATTATATCTGATGAGTTTTGAGACTTTGTGATATTTGAAGTAACTTTGGTTTATGATTATTGTATTAGATGTATGAATTCTATTGAGAGTTATGCTACTTGTACAACTATTAGGATTTTCGGGTCTTCCACCCCAATAAAGTATTGATAAGATATGAGAAGAAAATTTTGATAGCATGTTATAATCATGGGTTTAAGCCAACAAGAGCCATAAAGAGTATTAACATGATACAATTTTGTTGATGAAACAAAAGAAGAGTTATGCTGCCAGAAAAATCAAAAAAGGAGTGCAAGTTATCAGAGGTACTCAAGCAATGATCATAAACTATTCCATACCCGTTCAAGTTCTCATCTAGATGAACTTGATTATTTTTTAATTTGCTTAATCTATAATCTTCATATAAAATTTTAATGCATAAGGTGTGGAAGCCTCTAAGTCATGTGATGTGTGAGAGTGTGATATAACTCACGATACAATTCTATATCTGATATTGTAATTATGCTTCAATTGTCTCATTTATTGTAATGACTCGTGCCTCATGAACTGATGACCTTGTCCATAAGCCACCATCTTGGTCAAGGACGAGCAAGAGTCTATCTTGGGGAAGTTGATGAGTCTATTTTTGAAGCATATTTATCTTATGTTTTTGTATAAGTAGAGTTAGGATTTTTTGTATTTTACGTCGCTCGCGTGCACCTTTTGCCCTTATTTCAATAGGATCCCAAATTATTAAGTCTTTTGTGAATGTATCAATTAGGGTTGTCATGTTATGCAGTAATATGATATTTCTAAGTGATAAATATCATCTAAATGATTTTCCACGCACCTGGGAGAAGAGAGAATGGGAGGAAAGGCTACTATAAGCTTAACGACCAGCGGTATAGGCAGAGCCCACCCCTACTGCCTACTAGAACGTCCGCCTCATCAAATACTCTTACCATGCAAAGATGGATCTGAGATCCGACATTCACAGACACCTACAGCCACAAAAAACCACACCAGGAAGGGGTCTGGAGGAGGATCTTGGAGAAGGGAAAATCCTTGTTGATGCATGGATCATTGAAGGACATCACATCATCCCTTTCATCATTAACCGCTGCATCTCCATCAACACCATCATTCCCCTCTCTCATTGATTAGATCTTATTGCAATTCCAATACAATTGTGGGTTTGCACTTGATTTTATCTTTGCACTTTCAATCCATCCATATGAATATGATGATGTTGTTGATTGCCTCCATGTGTGAGTAGTTCTCTTTGTTCTTGTGGAGATGGAGAAACCCTAGCATTATTATGAAATGAAATAAAGATGACCTATAACTTTGATCTTTGATCTATTGATTTATGATATTGTGTTAGATCTCTTGCTTTAGATGGTATGTGAAGTCAATTGATGGCGTGCAAGTGCACAAGTTTTTCAGCATGTTTTCGTGGAAGTATTAATTCTAGTTTTTATATCGATCCCAATAAGGAGACTAGGTAAGTGTTTTTAATTGGCGTTTCTTTCGCACTCAAGGTGTCACTAGTCTTGAGTGAATTGACTGCAATTGTTGAAGGTGGAAGGTGGGTGAGTGAATAATAGAGTAAACTTGCATCAAGTAAAAAGGGAGAATTAAATAACATAAAAGTAAAGATGAGAAAGGTGTTCGAGGTTCCTGCAGATGAGAAGTTAGGCGCGGAGAGAAACGGTTCATGGTAATAGTGAACATGCCAGATGAATAAGATGGAATAAGTGATTATGATATTTCTTACTTATAAGTGAGTACGCAAGCAACCCATATACCGACTAGGAGTCCTCATGGCCAATTCTTCCCAGTCCCAATGAGCTGTCTGCCTATTACTACTACAATGGTCATCACATTAATTAAGGTCTTCCGACCGGATCAAGGCTTTAGTCTTGATGGTTCCTTGTTGTCCTCGAGTAGTACTAGCTCCTCATTGATATCGGTAGTGTCACTCGTAGGTCACCGATTCGCTAGCATACAAGTTCATATCTATGAGATCTCTGGAACATGTTACTTGGGCCCTTAAATTGGATAACAAGCATTAGGCGAACATAGATATTCATTCTCACAATTTAATAAACAGTACAACAGTCACAAATGGATGGAATTAAAGAAGGCACAACACATCTCACCAATCACCTACATATCCCACACCTATGGGGATTTACTCAAACATGAGAGAAAAATAACTCAAAGGCATAATTGTATTGCAAATGGAAATAATCTCAACATTATCCTAGCAAGTCACAATACGAGTTGAATATCAAATCAAATACAAACCAAGGTAGATCAAAGTATCAAACCCTAATCTTACACGTGCCAATCTCTCTCTCTAGGTACCAATGGGGATGATGGTGGAGTGAATGGTTTAGATGCTAGAGATCATCGAAGAATGAGACAATGTTCTTCTCCTTCTCCAGATCTGATCTCCCCCTTCTGGATAAGTTTGCGGTGGTTGTGTTCTGTTTTTCATCGTCTCCCCTTCACGAAAGTTTCTTGTATTGCTGAGCTGGTGGCGGGCAGTACGGGCGGACGGTATGGGCACACCCCAACCGTACTAGTGGTCATTATGCACTCTGAACACCTCTAATGAAAGAGGCTCCAATTGGGGATTTGTTTCTTTAGGTATAATTAGCCCATAAATGCTATTAGATCTTCCAAAAATGTTCATTGCCTGAAAACCATCACAAGAAACCAAGGATTCGCTAATTGCAACATTAACATTAGTAAAGAGTGTAAACTTCAGTGAAAACCAGTAATAAACAAGAGGAAAAACAATGATAAAAAATGTTGAAATTTGGAGCTATCATTGACCACATAGCATTTTCCTTTGGGACTAAAGAGAATGATCTACCCTTTGGACTTGTATGGGAGTATGACTGATGCTACTGTGTGACTGCAAGCATTGGCTTATAACCTACATGGTCAAAGGGGATAAAAGAGAGATACACTAAGCTCATACCAATATCCATGGGGAAATCCTTAATTGTGGTGTATGTAGAAGTGGTTTGCTCACAGGCATCGCAGTGGTTATTTAAAGATGACCACATCACATGACTCGTAGAAGTGGCTTGCTCAAGATACTTCTTGGTGAACATCTTATTATGGAGCTCTCTCCACACATATCATGATGAAATAAGTAGGTTATCCTAATCATGAATAATTCTCATATGCTAGTGGTGTATCCTACATCCCCGAGAAAATTGAAGCCTTATTTGAGTTCCAACAGCAATCCCAATGCTCTTGTTACTTGTTTACTTTACTTGTTTTCTTTACTTTCTTGCACACAAACACAATAATCTCCAAACACCCTTTACTTGAGATCAAAGGAAACTTACAAGTATCCTTTGGTAGATAGTGGCAAGGGGCATAAAGACCTTAACCAAATAGCTCTCAGTGGGTTCGATACTCTTATTTCGAAACTAGCTACAATTGATTTGTGCACTTGTAGTCATTAGTCATGTGCACTGGAAACAGACTTAGTTTGAAGTCAAACTTCATTAGCCAAAATGCCATACTTTTCATTTCTGAAGTAGTTTCCTACTTCTGAATATATGTAGATACTTTTTTGTCCTCTAAATGCCCGATGATAAGCTTAATCCTGGTTCAGTGAGTCATGAATCACTTTAAAACCTTTTCTTACATTAAGAATGTGGGTCACATTTTTTTCAAGTATACAACGTGGTTATTTAGAAGAACCTATGATAGAGACATAGGAGATGAATATCATCGCTTTTCTTCCCTTTCTACCATTGTTGTATATACCCAATGTTTCACCTAGTTTTACAAGTAAGAACATTTCTTTCTTTTTCTATTATGAACTTCTTCAGAGTTCAATCTAGTACATTATGAACTTTCTTCAGAATCCATACAGAAACATATCGACTTTAATGTTCTATTAAACACACCAATCTATCTCTATTGATATTTCAATGTTTAATACTGTGTTCAACTTCTTTCATAGAATATTTATTATTTAAATATCACTAATATCAATTACACCATTCACTATGTGTCATACACATATACAAGAATGTTGTCACGCTCCCACTCAAATATACTACTATATCTGAGATTTGGAATATCCTCTTAGCTCCCACTCAAATATGTCATTCACACATGTGATCAAGAAACTATTTAAATCTCACTTAAATACTTCACAATTGCAGGTCTTCTCGATATTTTGGTAATTCACAAATCCTTTGTTCTTTTATAAAATCAAGAATTTCCCACTATGAGAAATTAGCATCCGTATGATTCAACAAAATTTTGCATGTTCTACTGACTACAACCTTTCTTCAATCTTACCATTGGAGAACATGCAGTTTTGCTACTCAAATTGTACTAATTGCTAATCATAAATCCACCAGACTTTAAGCATCGCTACTTTCTTATAGTCAACCATTGAATTTGTCAAGACAACCATTGTGACCAATTGAGATTGATGTTTTGAACGTTTCATTTCTTCCTTATAACTTTGCAGTTATTTAGGAAAGATCAAGTAACTACATTACTTTGATAACATCAAGTAAATAATAACTTTTGCAATATTAAATGTAAGTTACTCTAGAATTTTATGATTCTTAATCATTTTCTTGTACTTAGGTCCATCGTCGCTTATTCGTAGTTCGTAGGTATATCACATTCATTTAACATGACAAGTAAATCAACGTATATTTCCATTACTTGGGAAATGTACTATTGAATCCTACTATATCTAATAAAAGTACTTTGTCGAAACGTCATGATAACTATCATCAGTTTCAGCTCTTCTTGTAGAGTCTTGTTCTAGGGAACATATTCCGTTGCGGTACTCGACATTTGTAGGTAAGATCGAATATCTTGATTTTGAACTTTCACTTTCTTCCATTAACACATTCATCAAGAAACTCTTTCTTGATTACTAAACTCCAAACAACAGCAAGTCTATTATTTCAGTTGTGGAAGACACATTCGTAGTCACCTATGAATATTCTACAAAGATTTGTATTATTCGCAACAACATTATCAAAGTCTAGAAAACTCGAAAATGCCAACTCTTATGGTGTTGTTTCCATGAATCTGGATGATTCCCTATATTTTATAAGTGTTTGCTACTATTGACTTATAACTCTAACTTTACACGATAACTTGGGAATATACATTTTGGACCAAATGTACCCAATACATTATGATTATGATGCTTAAGACATATCAATACACCTTGTTATATTTTAATCACCATAATCTGTGAAACAATTTTCACAAGTCATTTGTGTGCTAAAATCTTAACTCAAACACTAGTCACTTTGATCTAATCATAGAGCCTTGTGTTTTCTTGTTAATTTCATATCCATTTTATTCTGAAATTCCTTTGAAGATGTCAACTGGTTTCAGATTCATGTGTCGTTGAGTAAATACTCGTAATTACTTGAATCCACAATCATATTGTTATGTCCCAAGATTTATTAACCTAAAATAAGCCGTCTTAAGCCAAGTTATTATGCATCAGTGCATATTAAGCATATAAAATACAGGGGAATTTCGACCATTAGATTAAAAGGATTTCTATTTTCGTGCCCTCGGTTCGTTAGTTGTACTCAGTTTTCCCCAGCCGCTTAACTTTTCCTCCCTTTTACCCATCTCCATCTACGAAACTCTCACACGGTCTGAAAACTCGTTGTCCGTCAGTCTTGCGGTTATGTGCTGACAAGTGGGGTCGCGTTCATTCTGGTCCCATAGTGGACCCTCGCCGTTATATGCTGACAAGTAGGGCCTCGTTCTGTCGGGTCCTGTAGTGGACCCTTGTCGTTACATGCTGACAAGTGGGGCCGTGTTCAGTTGGTTCCTGTAGTGGACACCTCTCTCCACTTATCTAGATCAGCATCGGATCCACAGCTTCTCCATGTGAGTGTCGGACCCACATCTTACCTAGGTTGGTGTTGCAAGATGGGACCCTGAGCCAGCCTCGTGCCCATGCCTGTGCCGTTGCCTCCCCTTTCTTCTTCTTCTCTGGCGACAACAGCCCTTCTCTGGCGACGGTGGCCCTTTGTCTAGCTTCATTTTTATATAGTGAAATGTAATGCATCAACTTGCATATATGAAAATTGTACACCTTTGAACTTTTTGAAATCGCACTTAGGACATGATAATGTTGTGCTTATAAAATCCTAATCATTTATCATTTCCATGGAGTGAAATATAATGCATAAACTTGCATATACGAAAATTATAAACATTTGAACATTGTGAAATCGCACTTAATACGTGATAATGATGTGCTATTTTTTTGAGAGATTATCATTTTCTCCCCCATTTTCATAAAGTGGAATGTAATGCATAAACTTGCATATATGAAAATTATACACATTTGAACTCTTTGGAATCTCACTTAATACGTGATAACGTTGTGCTAAGAAAATGTCGCGAGATTATCATTTTCATAGAGTGGAATGTAATGCACAAACTTGCATATGCGAAAATTATAAACCTTTGAACAATGTGAAATTGCACTTAATACGTGATAATAATGTGCTAACAAAATTTTGAGAGATTATCATTTTCTCCCCCATTTTCATAGTGTGGAATGTAATGCATAAACTTGCATATACGAAAATTATACACATTTGAACTCTTTGAAATCGCACTTAATACGTGATAATGTTGTGCTAAGAAAATCTTGAGAGTTTATCATTTTCATACAGTGGAATGTAATGCATAAACTTGCATATACGAAAATTATACACCTGTGAACTCTTTGAAATCACACTTAGGACATGATAGTGTTGTGCTAATAAAATTCTCACCATTTATCATATCCATGGAGTGAAATATAATGCATAAACTTGCGTATACGAAAATGTTAAACCTTTGAACACTGTGAAATCGCACTTAATACGTGATAATGATGTGCTAGCAAAATTTTGAGAGATTATCATTTTCTCCCCCATTTTCATAGAGTGAAATGTAATGTATAAACTTGCATATATGAAAATTATACACATTTGAACTCTTTGAAATCGCACTTAATACGTGATAATATTGTGCTAAGAAAATCTTGAGAGATTATCATTTTCATAGAGTGGAATGTAATGCACAAATTATACACCTTTGAACACTTGCCCTTCAAATTATATTCAAAATCCTTTGTTTATGGAGTTAAAGTACTGGTGGAAAACTCGTTATTTTGCATGGATAGAGGGGTGCCCCTGACAGATATAGGGGTTATCCTATCTACTAGACCACAAAGGACCAACGGTTGGCGGGCACGATCTGCATGACAACTGTCTCAACCAATCAGAGTGTAGCAGCCAAGATGAGAACATGTGTGAAAGATTGTGACTAAGAGAGAGAGGGGGAAACTGAGTAGAACTTAAGAACCAAGGGCAAAACTGGGTGGAACTAAAAACCAAGGGCAAGACTGACAAAGGGATTCAAATAGAAAATAGAAAGAGATTTAAAAATGGAAAATGCGTCTTTTATACAATAAAAATACATCTTGGCATACACCAAACTATTTGCAATTCAAATATACACCAGTTTGACAATTATTGCCTCATTCAGACAAACTATGTTTTGGGGAGGGATGTTTTGGGAAGAGGCTTGAGTAGAAAGACATGAACCTTCATAGATAGTAGGTGTTTTGAGAAGTGGTGATTTAGGTTAAAACTTGATTTATATACATTTCTTATGGTGGCATGTCACATAATAAGACTCCCTGGCTAGATGCCACTATGTTTTTATCTTTTTGAATTTGTTGTGCATAAAATGACTCAATAAGCTAGCTAAAACCCATTCGTTGACTCTCTGTTGACCAGCCACCGAAGGGTAAAACTGACTATATTGCACATGGTAGTGTTAGTACTGGAGGGCAAAACTGAGTACAACCAAACTGCCACTGTTACACTTGAGGGTATAATTGAGCACAACTAAGTCGCTAGGGTTAGACACGAGGAAAAAAACATGACTCACGGTACGCGTGTCGTGGTGCACGGGGTGGTAGCGGACATGTGTGGTCGTGCATAGTGCAATAGCATACACGGTTACGTGGTGCGCGGTGGTGCAACGAAACATCGCTTCCTGTCTCCTTTATAGAGGCCTCCTCACTCTAACTGATCACTTATTCGCTCACTCAACCATCTCCACTATCCCATCACCTTCTCCAAACCCCCAAGAAAACCCCAACCACGCCGGCGATGGAGAAGAACGGCGCGGTGACCATCATCGCCTCCAAGGCCACCGGCATGGAGGCCCCAATCCCCGTACAAGCCCCCGTCGAGGCATTGAATGATGGGTTCGTAGCATGGAAAACAAAAAAATTCTACCGCAAGAACGAACAAAACCCAGATCTAATCTAGATAAAAGCCAAGATCTAATCTATTAGACATGTGCAACGAGATAGATATGTACTAACCCTCGTAGATCCGAAAGCATTACGAAATTAGATCTCATGGTTGATGTAGTCGATCACTTGCCGATCTCAAGATCGTGTGGACGATCCTTCTGGCGCCGCGTTCCGGCAGCGCTTCCGCAGTCGGTCACACGTGCGGAGTCGAAACAGACCTTCCTCTCCTCGTTCCAGCGAGCAGCGGAGGTAGTAGATCTTCTCCACGGAATCCCAGCAGCACGACGGCGTGGTGGTGGTGGTGGAGTAGAGAATTCTGCAGGGCTTCGCCTATGCCTGTGCAGAATAAAGGAGGAGGAGAGATGCGGCGGAGATTTGGAGTTGTGGAGGAGGGCTTGGAGGTGGCGCCCCCACCCCTCTATTTAAAGGGGGAGGCGCCATGGGAGGGGGAGTCCTAGTAGGACTCCCCTCCCTCCTATGGCCGACGGATTGGGGAGGGGGGGAGGAGTCCTCCTCCCCCACGACTCCTTGTCTTGCCCCACCAGGACTCCTTGATCCCTTTCTTGGTTTTCAAGCAAACTCCAAGAAATCTTCCAGAACCTTCCGGAACATTCCGAAACCTTCTAGAATCCTCATACAAATACTCCGGAACATTTCCTAACTCAGAAAATGATCCCCAATATATGAATCTTATTCTCTGGACAATTCCGGATCTCCTCGTGATGTCCCGGATCCAATCCGAGACTCCGAACAACATTCGGTCTCCAACGCACATTCCATATCTACTTAAAACAACTTCGAACCTTAAGTGTGTCACCCTATGGTTCGTGAATATGCAGACATGATGGAGACACCTCTCCGATCAATAACCATCAGCCGGATCTGGAGATCCATAACAGTTCCCACATACTCAACGATGACTTTGTGATCGATAGAACCATTAACATACGAAACCAATTCCCTTTGTCACGCGATACTCTACTTATCCGAGGTTTGATCGTCGGTATCTCCATACCTAGTTCTACCTCGTTACTGATAAGTACTCTTTACTTGTTCCATGTTATGTCATCCCTTGTGACCCAGTCACATGCTTGCAAGCTAATTAGATGACATTCCACCGAGAAGGCCCAAAGCATATCTATCCGTCATATGGATGGACAAATCCCAATCTTGGTCCATGCGCTTCAACACATACTTTCAGAATACCCAATGACACCTTTATGACCACCCAGTTATGAAGCGGTGTTTGATGTCATCAAAGTACCCATCCGGTGATGGTGATTAACATAACCTCATGGTCGAAGGATTAGGTTACTATGTATTTTAAAGCTTATAGCAAATGAACTTAATGACTTGATCTTATGCTATGCTTACTACGGGTGTGTGTTCATCACATCATTCTCCTAATGATATGATCTTGTTATTAATGACATCCAATGTCCATGATCAGGAAACCATGATCATCCATTAATCAACAAGCTAGTTTAACAAGAGGCTTACTAGGGACTCTTTTATGTTTACAAAACACACAAGTATTAATGTTTCCGGTTAATACAATTATAGCATGGGATGTAAACATTTATCATAAACATAAAGATATAATAATAACCACTTTATTATTGCCTCTTGGGCATATCTCCAACAGTCTCCCACTTGCACTAGAGTCAATAATCTAGTTAAAAACTTGTGCATTCAACACCTATGGCTTTCTGGTGTTGTATAGACACTATTGCTAGTGGTAAACATAATCTTCGGATCTGACACTTCTAGGTCCGTGTGTATTTGCATGTCCTTGCGTCTCTTCGGATTACTCATTCTCCAATGAGATGGCATTGTATAAATTTGGTCCTTTGGTGAGACCTTTAGTTCCTTGGGATTAAATCATGTTGATACAATTGTCGTACAATGTATCTTCATAGTATTATCCCGCTATGAACCACACCTAGTTTGATAACAAACTACTTAACACAAATGCCCTCCTTTGCTGCTACTATAGCAGTTATATACTTAGCCTTTTGTTGTAGTATCCGTCACAATATCTCAACTTTGGAACTCATCCAAATCCATCATGGAACATCCTTTTCATTATATTGTGCCACCCATAGTCTAAATTGAGATAAATTTAATTTGTATCCTGTGACAAAACTAGTATCAATGTAACACTTTACAATGAACTACCTTTAACTATTTGTCACTTATACATGATATATTCTTAGTTCTTCCAAAGCTCATAAGAATATCTTTACTATTGTCCAATGATCATCTTATGAATCATTCTGGTATATGCTCATAACATTTAGAGCATAGGACATATCTGGATGTGTACATCTCAAAGAATAATTGATCAAAATATTCTTGTGATTTCACCAAGTGTCAAAACACTTGAATCTCGTGTCAACACACTTGAATCTTGATTTAGTTCTTTCCGCGCGTCAAGAACCTTTCTTGTTGTTTCCATATTGAACTCATTCAACATCTTATCTATGTACATTTGGCAAAACCATATTAGCGCCTCAATCTATTCATATAGACATTGATGCCTAATTCTTGAGTTATGCCTAAGTCTTTCATTGAAATGAAATTCTTAACCTGTGTCAATAAAAGATACATTATTTCTAATCAACAATATGTATTTAACATAATGTATTAGAAATATGTCTTAGCGCTCCCACTTAATTTCGTGCAAAATGCAAACATCTTCATCGTCTCTGATGAAATTAAACCTTTTAACGGTTTCATCACGGTGAAGATTCCAACTCCGCGATGCTCAGTTCAACCATTGAAGTTTTGCATACTCTTTTAGCATCCTTTGAATAAACAAAACCCTTTGGATCGTGTCATGTACACGTCCTAGGTAACTATTCTATTAGAAGAACTTGTTTTGTTTGTTCAACTACCATATACCAAAATATATGTAGTGGTTGCTACATTAATCCGTCCAGACTAAATATCGCTATGAAAGATCAAATCTTATCATAGTCAATTCCTTGAACATTGTCGTAAACTCTTTCCGACATGTCGACTATTTCATAGATTTGAAACATCCATGTCTATTTCTTTATAGATCCAAACACGACCGATAGGCTTCACGCCTTTCCGGAGGGTCTTCAAAGTTCAAAAACTTGATTTCTCGTGTATGGATACTATCACGGATTCCATGACTTCTAGTCATTTTATGGAGTCAGGGCCCATCATCGCTTATTTGCATGTAGTCGGTTCATCATTGTCAAAACAATAATGACTTGCTTATCAAATCTTACTATTTGATTCTTACCGACCCACACAGTTCTATAGAAACTCTAATCTCCGAGATCACACCTTTTGTAATCACGAGAGCCATGAGCATTGTGGCCGCCACCGGGACAATTTTCGGCGCTGCGCTACTTAGCACATATAGCTAAGGTTCAACAACCTTATCAAAGTTCTATTTTCCTCCCACTTAACTTTTCACGAAAAATTCCTTCTCAAGAAAATTGACGTTCCAAGCGACAAACTCTTTTGTCCTTGGCGTTATGGAGAAATTCCCAACAAATTCTTTGGAATAACCTACAAAGACGTGCTTATCCGACTTTGGTTGTAAACATTTTACTTATGCATAGCACACCAAAATTTAAGAAAAGACAATTCGGGTTTTATCCCAAACCATGACTTATATGGTGTCATTTCAACGGATCACGATGGAGCTCTTTTCAGTGTAAAAGCGGTAGTCACTAAAGCTTTAATCTTTAAAATATAATGGCAGTTTTATAAATGACACCTTTGATCTTACCATGTAAAACAAGGTTTCATTACATATCTCGAACACTCCATACTCCTATGGTGTTTTGGGAAATGCAAATCCATGGAACGATTCCTCAAATCTTAGGTGTTTTGCTAAACTTGTAACTCAAACATCTTTCTTTATGATCCAATCATAAACTCTTTTATTTTCTTGTTACAATGATTTTCCACTTCATCTTGAAAGTCTTTGAACATTTTTCAAATGTTTCATACTTCTTCCTTATTGAGTAAATATACACATATACTCACTCAAATCTTCGGACAAAGCATATGAAGTTGAAATCCATCGCCCACGACTACACATAATGGACTATATACATCAATATGTACAAATTCCAATCAGTTAGTTGTCCGTTCTTCTTTTGGCCTACGAATGGAGTTTTAATTATCTCCAGGAAAGTATCACAAGCGTCATTTGATCCAAACCAAAGACTCCAAAAATCCATCAACATGGAGTTTCTTCATATATCCTTTCAATATAATTTAAACAGCGATGTCACTTCGCAAGTGATCTTTCAATCATTTGTCTTGCGACATTTTAGCATTAGTTTTATGGTTGTTATTTCTCCAACCAGACTTGTATATCATCCATCTATTATGGAATACGGTAATTATTTGAATAACCTTTTGTCGTCATAATACCTGATCAAAATAACAATTATTGAAACAAATCTTGAAGGCAAGCTTTGATGTTAACGAGCAACACAACAACCCTTTGTTTGTTTTCGATGAACATCATCACATATTCTCTTGCTAGTTACTTAGGCCATTGCAGTTCATGAACTGTGTTGTCCTGTATGACACTTCATACCAACCAATTCGGTATCCAATACTGGTATCCAATACCTAAGAACCACATTGTTCAACAAGCAAGGAATACAACCATAACATGTATATTTTCTATATGCCTAAGTTGGACATCTCCAACCTTTTATTTTCTACCAAATATTTTATAGATTCTCTTTCAGCAATTCCTTTTCTTTTAAAAGAATCTATCAACATCAATAGTGGTGTCATCAACATGACACATGGTACAAAGCGTATATAGTCAACTACTAATACCTTTGGACTTGCACTTTGAGGTGGATTACCATCATCAAATGTTTGGTGTTCTTTCAAAAAACCATTCTTTAGTAATCTTTTAGTGTAGTAAACATTTTACTTACATCTTCTATTCATCCTTATCATGACAACTTTCATGATCAAGCTGCTATAGCTTATAAAGGTGAATTGCGAGTATAATGTTTCTTTTTCAAAACCTTTTGGAGGATTAGGACGACTAGCGTCTCCAACCTTCACAAATTCTCATCAAATATGAGGACGTATACTCTATCATGTTGTAACCAACACATTGTTTTAGATATCGCAATACCTTTCACATATGATGGTTTTTGAAACATTGCTTTTAGCTCTTAGATAAACTTGATATTAAAAACAATCTTTTGAGTATCAAGAATCATGGAGGCAAACATGATACATTAGATACTAACACTGGAATTGTTACTCTTGATTTAATACTATTTATTAAACTTCATGGAGTAAATAGAGTTTGCTGAAAGTTTGCAATAGGACTTATAAACTTTAAATTGACATTCAAAAACAATACGATACCAATTCGTAAAGTAAATATCCAGAATTTCTATAGTTCCACTATCTCAACTATAACTAAGCGTAAGGTGGTGAACGGATGCCAATGACTACAACAAACTATGCAAATTCACTTTGATTGTGTTTATGATAAATTGAGTTCGACTAATCCAAATTAAAAATGAACTCCCACTCAAAACAACATCCCTCGAGTTGTTTTAGTGATTACACGAACCAAATCCACTACACCAAGTCCGATCATCACGTGAGAGGATGTAGCTTTAAAGGCGAACAATCAACATGTTCATCATATCATCCATATGACTCATGCTTTACCTTTCGGTATTTCGTGTTCCGAGACCATGTCTGTACATGCTAGGCTCGTCAAGGTTAACCTTAGTTTCCGCATGTGCAAATCTGGCTTGCACCCGTTGTATGCACACGTAGAGTCTATCACACCCGATCATCACGAGATGCTTCGAAATGACGAGTCTTAGCAACGGTGCCAACTAAGGGTGAACACTTTATTACTTGATATTTAGTGAGAGGGATCATCTTATAATGCTACCGTCGCGATCTAAGCAATACAAGATGCATAAAGGATTAACATCACAGGCAATTCATAATTATTGTGATATGATATGGCCCTTTCTTCTTGCGCCTTTGATCTCCATCTCCAAAGCACGAACATGATCTCCATCATCACCAGCATTGCGTGAAGGTCAGTGGCGCCGCTTCATGGTTGTCCATCATCACTAGCAACTATTACAACTACTTGGAATAAAGCTATTACAAGATGAATAGACACGCAGGTCTTAACAGAATTAAAGACAACCATTAGGCTCCTGCCGGTTGCCATATTACAACAAGGATCATTGCATACATCAAACATAATCACAATCACATGATGGCCATATCACATCACAAAACCCCTGCAAAAACAAGTTGGACGCCTCTAATTTTCTTTACATGTTTTACGTGGTTTGGGGCTTTCGAACAATAACGGATCTTACCTACGAAACTGAACCACAACGTTGATACAAGTGCTATCAAGTGCAAAGTGTAAATTGGATCTATACTATGGTGGGAGAGACAGACACCCGCAAAGCCACTTGTGCAAAGCAAGTTACACGTCAAGCGTGGAGCAAGTCTCATGTGCGATGACATGTAAGGTTAGCCCGAGCCGCTTCATCCCACCATGCCGCAAGATGCAAAGTACACAAAGAAAAATACGGCACGAGCACCAACGCCCACAAAAAAATTGTGTTCTACTCGTGCAACAGATCTACGCATAGATACGGCTCTGATACCACTGATGGGTTCGTAGCATGGAAAACAAAAAATTTCTACCGCAAGAACGAACAAAACCCAGATCTAATCTAGATAAAAGCCAAGATCTAATCTATTAGACATGTGCAACGAGATAGATATGTACTAACCCTCGTAGATCCGAAAGCGTTACGAGATTAGATCTCGTGGTTGATGTAGTCGATCACTTGCCGATCTCAAGATCGTGTGGACGATCCTTCCGGCGCCGCGTTCCGGCAGCGCTTCCGCAGTCGGTCACACGTGCGGAGTCGAAGCAGACCTTCCTCTCCTCGTTCCAGCGAGCAGCGGAGGTAGTAGATCTTCTCCACGGAATCCCAGTAGCACGACGGCGTGGTGGTGGTGGTGGAGTAGAGAATTATGCATGGCTTCGCCTATGACTGTGCAGAAGAAAGGAGGAGGAGAGAGGCGGCGGAGATTTGGAGTTTTGGAGGAGGGCTTGGAGGTGGCGCCCCCACCCCTCTATTTAAAGGGGGGAGGCGCCATGGGAGGGGGAGTCCTAGTAGGACTCCCCTCCCTCCTATGGCCGGCGGATTGGGGAGGGGGGGAGGAGTCCTCCTCCCCCACGACTCCTTGTCTTGCCCCACCAGGACTCCTTGATCCCTTTCTTGGTTTTCAAGCAAACTCCAAGAAATCTTCCAGAACCTTCCGGAACATTCCGAAACCTTCTAGAATCCTCATACAAATACTCCGGAACATTTCCTAACTCAGAAAATGATCCCCAATATATGAATCTTATTCTCCGGACAATTCCGGATCTCCTCGAGATGTCCCGGATCCAATCCGAGACTCCGAACATTCGGTATCCAACGCACATTCCATATCTACTTAAAACAACTTCGAACCTTAAGTGTGTCACCCTACGGTTCGTGAATATGCAGACATGATGGAGACACCTCTCCAATCAATAACCATCAGCGGGATCTGGAGATCCATAACGGTTCCCACATACTCAACGATGACTTTGTGATCGATAGAACCATTAACATACAAAACCAATTCCCTTTGTCACGCGATACTCTACTTATCCAAGGTTTGATCGTCGGTATCTCCATACCTAGTTCTACCTCGTTACTGATAAGTAGTCTTTACTCGTTCCATGTTATGTCATCCCTTGTGATCCAGTCACATGCTTGCAAGCTAATTAGATGACATTCCACCGAGAAGGCCCAGAGCATATCTATCCGTCATATGGATGGACAAATCCCAATCTTGGTCCATGCGCTTCAACACATACTTTCAGAATACCCAATGACACCTTTATGACCACCCAATTACGAAGCGGTGTTTGATGTCATCAAAGTACCCATCCGGTAATGGTGATTAACATAACCTCATGGTCAAAGGATTAGATTACTATGTATTTTAAAGCTTATAGCAAACGAACTTAATGACTTGATCTTATGCTATGCTTACTACGGGTGTGTGTCCATCACATCATTCTCCTAATGATATGATCTTGTTATTAACGACATCCAATGTCCATGATCAGGAAACCATGATCATCCATTAATCAACAAGCTAGTTTAACAAGAGGCTTACTAGGGACTCTTTTATGTTTACAAAACACACAAGTATTAATGTTTCCGGTTAATACAATTATAGCATGGGATGTAAACATTTATCATAAACATAAAGATATAATAATAACCACTTTATTATTGCCTCTTGGGAATATCTCCAACATTGAAGGCATCCGTCGTCCCTGTCTAGACCCTTGTCCCTGTTTCCGCCATAGCTGCCGGCGAGGAGGCCCCCGCCGTTTTTTGGGCAGATCCCACTTGGCTGTGACCCCTATGAGGAGGAGGATTGCATAAGGCCAAAGACCCCCTACGGCATCAGTGACCCATGTTTAGAGGTAACTAGGGTTTCTCCCCTTCCCTTGTTCTTCCCCCATATGGATGCTAGATTGTATGTTATTAGGGTTTGGCTGTTCGTATTTTTACATTAGATAATCCTCTTGTGTTAGATCTCGTGTTTCGATGAATCCCCCTGTTCTTATTCGATGAACCCCCCTGTTCGTATTCGAATCCCCCTATTCATAGTTGGGATCCGTATTTAATTTGGTTTGAGATTTGGGGAATAATCAGGGGATCTCAATCGGTTAATTTATGGAAATAATCAATCCCGATAATCAAGGTATCTCAATCATGTCCTTATTGCACTCTACTGTATTTCCAACAGGAGGATAGCAACAACGTCTACAACGACGACGAGTCCAAGGACACCAAGACTTGTCAGGTGCTGAGGAGGCTGAAGTCCGGCCAGTACGACAACTTCTTCACCGGTGACGTATATAGGTGCATGTTCTGCACCACCAGGAGGCTCCACGCCACCGACTTCAACTCTCTCGTGAAGCATGCCGAGGACGTGAGGACATGCGGTGAGTCCGTGAACATCCACGGCTTCACATCCAAGCACCAGGCACTTGGTATTCACCTCTGCAACCTCGAGAAGGTGGCCATCGAGGAGGGTCACATGCCCTCAATCAAGCCCAAGGCACCCAAGGTCAAGGGACTGGGTAGCAAGAAGTGGAGGAAGTGCTAGAGGGATGAGGCGAAGGCCCTCCTGGCGGAGGCCATGAGGGGCCACCGATCTTGTGTGCTGCTGCTATAAAATAGCTTCTTTTGTATTGTCTATGTTGAACTTGTCCGCTGCTGCTGCTGCTGAGCAGCCTAATTGTCGAACCTTGTTAAGTATCGTACTATATATTCTATATTAGCTGATTTATCTACATCTTCTATATATATCCTATGTTAGATGCTTTATCTACATCTCTATGTTTACTGAATGTATTTATGGTGCTAGTTAGATTTGCTGCTCTAGATTTGCTACTAGATTAGGAAAAAATGAGGGCCAAAAGGAACAATGAATGAAGATGGAAGCTTCTCTAGATTCGCTACCTTTTTGGGCAAAAAATAACTGTTAGCGAGAGAGAAGGGGAAATGCGCTCTTAAAAAGGCCAATCATAAAAATGACAAAAAGGAAAACTTCCAATTTGGGCGACAGGGCGCATGTAACCACCAGACGCGCCCCACATGGTCCCACACCACGTCCCCCATAGCGTGTTCCCAACAAACCGGCCCCATGCAGTTCCACATGGCGTGACCCCACATGTCAGCATAACGCGTTCCTGACCAACTGGCCCCATATGGTCCCACACCGTGTGGCCCCACAAGTCAGCCAAAGGTGAACCTAACGAAAGCTGCTGTTCGAGATCTTTGATGGGTTTCCGATAAGGAGAGGGGCAAAAGTGAGGAATAGTTAAGTGGTTGGGGAAAACTGAGTACAACTAACGAACCAGGGGCATGAAAATAGAAATCCCTAGAATAAAAAGGGGAGTAGGCGAGAGATCTTCATAAATATATCTTGAAGTTTTGAGAAACTAGTGTGAGATGTTGTTTGATCCAACACATTATTTTGAGACTAGTCGTTTAAGTAAATGAAAGTACATCTCGAAGAATTGCTTGCATGTGCACATGATTGCTTGATTATATGAAAATATGGTTGACTGTGTGGAATATTGCTTGATTGTTTGAAAATTGGGGATGACCTGCTGTAATGCCCTAGCATTTAGGATTGTAGAAGAGAGTGTGTTCATTTGCATTCATGCATAAGAAAATTCATGGAATTTTCACACAAAACTAAAACACTAGAGGGATGAGGGTTTCTTTCACTTTGATGAGTTAGGTTTTAGCTCATCCAGATGATGCTATAATTTTTTGACATGACCTCTAGATATTTCGAGCTATTTTGGGGTAAGTAATTTAAATTAACATTTAAATTTGAATTGACTTTTGAAATAATTCAAATTATAAGAATTTAAGAGTTAATTGTTTTAAAAGAACCTATGAGTGTTTTAATGTGAAGTATTAGTACATTAGATAGTAAGTTTGTAATTAAAGAGAATTCAAGTACTCAAAGTAATTCAAATAGAGACAAAAGGGTATAAATTTTTATATCTTAATAACTCAACATATTAGAAAGTTGTACAAAGATACAAATACATAAGAAATTATTACAAAAATAATAAGTACTAATAAAGAAAAGTAATGCTTTATTGAATATCCATATATAATACATTGTTTTTACAAATGAATAATAGAAATTTCAAAAGGATAAAAGAAAACCCTACACTATTTTCCTAATCTAATCCTTATCTTCTAGTCTTTTCCTGTGTTATTTTGTGCCTATAAGAAAATAAATAAACCAAAAATGGAAGAAATGGTTAAAGTTAGTATGATTGGTCTCACCTATAAACAATGTCATGCACTGTTAAAAATGCATCACTGAGATAAATTGAAATACGGGAAAGTTTCATCAAAGGTAATATATCTTATTTTTATCTTAAGGCTCTAGTGCAACATCATTGGACAAAGGGCAAGTTTCACCAGACAGAGATAGAAAGGTAGAGTAACAATAGTAACAAGCCCAAGATCGATGGAACCTATCCAAAACAGTAAAGCAGCTCTCACACACATGTAGGCTTGTGTGTTGTCAACATAGGGGAGTTGTGTGTGTGAGAGAGAGAGATATATACACTGTTGTAGCAGAGAGAGTTCTCTCTGCTAAACAAAGCCCATCACTACTCTATCTCCACTTCCAACCTCATTTCACAACCATGTCTCTCTACCTCAAGAACACCACGAGATACCACTGGTTTTTGCCAAATCAACATCAGATCCATCCAACATACTAAACCAAACCAGACAATCCATCTAGAATGGTGACCTGAAGGAGATCAGGCAGCATCCCTAGGAGGAGCAGGACAAGGCCAAGCTAGGAGTAGATCAAGGAGGAGAAGGCCAAGCATATTGATATCTATGCACGCTTCTATTCTTGTAGATAGTGTTGGGCCTCCAAGTGCAGAGGTTTGTAGAACAACCGCAAGTTTCCCTTAAGTGGATCACCCAAGGTTTATCGACCTCAGGGAGGAAGTGGTCAAAGGTATCCCTCTCACGCAACCCTGCAATCAAGATACAAGAAGTTGCTTGTGTCCCCAACACACCCAATACACTTGTCAGGTGTATAGGTGCACTAGTTCGGGGAAGAGATACTGAAATACAAGTAATATGGATGATTATAAGTGGTAACTAAAATTTGAAATAAGAGTGGTAGCAAGCAAACATGTAACAAGACTGATTGTAAACGGTGTTTCAATGCTTAGAAACAATACCTAGGGATCATACTTTCACTAGTGAACACCCTCATATAAATATCTTCTCTTCATTATGCTACCCTGAACTACTCTCCGGTTGGACGATGTAGGGCTATAACAGCACACCTTAAAGTTTGCATTCCCCATCTAGATAACCCCTCACTATCACCATTAGCGCTAGATGGTTCCAACAAACACCACAATCTCATAGAGACATCCAACTCAAATTATACTCATGATAAGTACTTATGTAACCTTAGCCAAAGTGCCACACGGTGTGCACACTGTCAATTTCACACACATGGGGATGAGCAAAGATTAATTAAATCACTTGAGTAGCAGAATAGATCCTAGATTACAAAGCTCATGATCTCAATAAGATCACGCATAGAGAGAGAGATGAACACATCGCTACTTGTAGAGCCCTTAGCCTCGAGAGAGAACCTACTCCCTCCTTATCATGGGAGTTAGCAACGGCGATGGAGATGGATCCAGGGGCACTTCCCTATCCCGGCAAGGTGTCGGAATAGAGACTTTTGTGCCCCGAATCTCCTCTTCAGTGGCAGCGGTGTTGTGGAACTTTTCGTGATTCTGATCTTGTGTCTAGGGTTTTCGTCCTGGGGGAATATATAGGCGAAGGGGCAATTCCAACTATGGGCTAGGATGGCCACACCACCTAGTGGCGTGGCCAGGGGGACCCATGCTAGGGGGTGGTGTGGGCCCCCTATGGCCCATATCCACTCCTCCTTCTAGCATCCTACGTCTTCTGGAAAAATAGGAAGTTCGGGTTTTGTTTCGTCCAATTCCGAGAATATTTATTTTCTAGCCTTTATGAAACCAAAAACAGCAGCAGGCAACTGGCACTGCGGCAACTTGTCAATAGGTTAGTTCCATAAAATGTATAAAAATACCTCAAAGTATAAACAAAACATAAGAAAGTTGATATAAAACAAGCATGGAGCATCAAAAATTATAGATACGTTTACGACGTATCAAGCATCCCCAAGCTTAACTCCTGCTCATCCTCGAGTAGGTAAGTGATAAAAAAGAATAATTTTTGAGGTGACATGCACCATCACAATCTGATCAAGGTATTGTAAAACATTGATAGCTCGGATCATAGTACTCTAAACATAAGCATGAAAGATAGAGTTCTAACAATAAGACATAACAACTATGTTGTAACATGAAAAGGTACAAACAAAAGATCATGAATAACAATGTGTTGAAAGACATTTGTTTGTTTCACATATAGAAAACATAATAAGAGTGGTATTCAGCTTGTCCCTCATGGTATAGCAAAACATAAATGCATAGGACACCTTCAAAGTTCATAAGGGTGACTAGATACAAATAATTTAAGAGCAAGCAATATCAAAGTTATGAATCAATCAACAAGTTTTGGGACAATGCACATTAAACTAAGAATGACCACTATGCTCTCTCAATTGGTGCATAAATATAGAAGATGTAGGCTCAACATAAAAGTAAAAAAGAAAGGCCCTTCACAAAGGGAAGCAGGGATTTCAAGTTTCATAAAGAGCTTCCAAAAATTACGGTACTTATTAACTTTTAGCTCTCATTGCCCCTATCATAAGCATCTTGAGGTGATTAAGGTTAAAGTGACACAAATATGAGGATATGCTTGACTAGTTATAAGTTGAAAATCTCATGCCCCTTGCTTACGAGTACCGAACCTCATGCTAGTCAACTTTAGTCACAAATAAGTTCTTATCATTGTAAGTACATGTGTATCATAGAGAACCACCAATGGGGTACCCCTTGCCCCATGACACATGAGCTATCCCATGTCAAAATGACAAGGCAATAGACAATGAACATCTCAGCTATTTTTTATTTGCTATTTGCATCGGTTTTTACTGAGGATGCTTCACAGAATGCTCACTATGGTTATGCTGCAAGTTTCCACCATGATTAGGCATGGCTTAGGCTAGCCGACCAGGCATTTCTCTAACACACATACAAACTCCATGAGCTTACAAGCTCCCCTTTTATTTCACACCGCCGGGATCCATAAACAAAAGAACATGATATCAAATGAATAATAAGTGCAATGTTGAAAGCGTTCCCCATGACAGCATGGTTCTGCTAATTCACAACTTATAAAGTACAAGCATATAAGAAACATAGATGGACACAATGGTTCAAGTTTATTAAGTGCAATAAAGTAAAGTGTGCCATCAAGTTTGTGAGAGCTTTAATCACTAATTTTCACATAACAAGTTTAATTTTGAAGGGTAGATAAAAACATGAATATACTTGGAATGGTGTAACACAACATGCATAGGAATTTATAGGGGACTCTTTGGAATAAATTTGTTTTCTTGAAGGTTGGATGCATGAGTGGCTTGGTACAGGTGGATGCTAGCAAAAGACTGGGAGCAACCAACTAAGAGAGCGATAATGGCCATAATCATGCAAAGCGATAAAACATTATTAATTAAAGCATAAAGTGATATTACAAGTCAAAAACTAAATGATCACAGAGGCGATGGTGACTGGTTCATAGTATTAACATGGTGTAAGCATGTGCCAAGTCAACCCAAATAAAGCATCAAAGGAGAATACCACAATATTATGCTTTCGTATGCTAAAACAACGCATGATTCTTTCAAGGGACATTAAGCAATCTCAATTGTTTTAAACAAGTCATGCTACAACAATAATCACTAAACATATGGTCAAAGCAACAACTAGCATGACATGATAAAGTCTAAGTCACAGTCAAAACAAGCTTCCTTTTGTACCACTATAAGCATGAAACTTCCTACTCTTTTCCAACACCAATCGACTTATTTGAAACAACTCTCAAAGAATAATCAATATATACCAGCGAGCATGTCTCACCCATCTAAAAAGAAGAACTAAAAAGTTCTAAGTCAAAAGAATAAGAAAACTAAAGCTAAACGCAGTGCTAACAAAGGAGAACACTCACAGAACAATAAGAGTGAAAACTATAGTGTTCTAGGCAATGAATAACGGGATGTGTCTCTCTCCAAAAGAAGTGTGTTGGGATCCAACCAACTTATTTAAGCAAAGAAAGAAAAATAAAACTAAAAACAAAGACGCTCCAAGAACAACACATAGTGCATAAGGTAATAAAAATAAAGTGTCTTGAAAGAAGACCTGAGATTATTAATGAAGAAGGGGATGCCTTGGGCATCCCCAAGCTTTGACACTTGTACTTCTTGAATATTTCTTGGGGTGACACGGGTGGCATCCCCAAGCTTAATATTTTGTCCATACTTCATCTCATCACGTCATTCTCTCCCTACATTTGAAAACTTCCTTCATAAAAAACTTCACATAATCTTCATTAGCAACATTAGTGTATTCAAGATAATAAGTCTTTGGGTTTAGTTTTAACACAAGTAAAACTTCCATTAAAAAACAAGATACTGTAGTAATTCCTTCTAAAAGCTCAGGTGATCAAAGAGAACTCAAAGAGAAAGAGATTAAGAGGCAAATGCAAATAATGGCAGAAATCTGTCAAAATAGACCAGCAGGTAAAAACCAATTTTTTCAAAGACCTTTTGTTGCTCAAATCGAAAAGTGCTAAACTAACGAAAGTTGGGTAATACCCTGGGGCATAAGCAAAAAAAATTGCAGCTCAATCTTACGTACTGAGAGTTTTCACGATTTTTGTCAGTGACGCACATAAATCAGTTTCGGGACAGCAACTTCCCCATATCTTACTTCCCTCTCATTAGAGGTTATTCTTGGCGCAAAAACCAAAAAAGGATAAGGAGAGCTTATTACAGAAGCAATGACTTCCAAGACTCAACAAAACAAAAATAAACTGAAAATAAAAATATAATGGGTTGTCTCCCAAAAGCTCTTTCTTTATAGCCATTAAGATAGGCTTGATAGTTTCGATGATGCTCACATAACAAATAAGAATTGAAGTAAAAATAGAGCATAAAGAAGCAAATATGGAACAAATTTAAGTCTTACCCACTTCCTATGAAAAATAATCTTGTAAATAAACAAGTCATGAAAGCATAAAGCAACAAGCATAGGAAAGCAAAACAAGTGCAACTTCAAAATTTTCAACATAAAGAGGGGAAACTTAATATTGTTGAGATGCATAAAACCATGTTTCTCTCTCTCATAATAACTTTCAGTAGCATCATGAATAAAATTAACAATATAACTATCACATAAAACATTCTTATCATGAGCCACATGCATATAATCATTATTACTCTCCACATAAGCATATTTATTCTTATTAGTTGTAGTGAGAGCAAATTCAACAAAATAGCTATCATTATTATTCTCATCACCATAATCATCAATTATAGCAGGCATATTGTAATCATCATAAGCAATATAATAGCTATCTTCCAAAGTGTGTTTGTTTGTAAACATATCATCATTGGAAGGAACATGGATAGCACTAATAGTATAGCAATTATTAATATCATCATTTTCAGAATTGGTACCAAAGAGATTTTCAATATCAAAAGTAGTGTGCTTTTCCCAATCATGATCACTACTATAGGTAACATGCATAAGAACATCATCGAGTTCAGACTCATCAGAAACTATAATAGGAGCAACGTGCTTAGGGGAAAATACCATTTCCTCCCTCCTTTTACTCTTCCTCTTCTTCTTTTCTTCTTCTCTTTAGGAGGGAGAGGCTTGAAAGGAAGCTTCTCCATATACCCTGGTTTAATGTTAGATACAATAGAAGAAACTTTGGAGGATTCCTCCTTTTCATTAATAAGAACAAAACACATATTAGTCCTGTCATATTTTGGTAAAATCTCATCTTTTATAATATTTTGTATGTAAGTATTTGTGTGGAAATTATCAACACAATAAAGATGACAACCATGCAGGACACTATTCATATCAAAAGCACTCATATCTACCAAAGAATTTTTCTTGATAACTCTTCACACCCCAAAAATAATGTAAGTTCATCATGCTGATTAGGAGTGATCATGTTATCACAATACAAACTTGCAGTACTCATTGGATTAGAAGGGATATTATTATGGCCTGAGCATTGAAAATTCAAAATGACCCACTTCAAAGCAAAGTTCACAAATAAAAGGATAGATGGCACAAACGTTTTTACCAAGATCATTTAGAGCCCTATACCACGTCTAGTTTTTTCATTCCTGTGGGTGATACAATATTCTTCTTCAATTTGATTCTTTTCACAAGGTCTATGTACTCCACAAAAATTAACATGCTTATAAGAAATAGTACTTTCAGAGGTTTGAGCATGTTTATTGCTATCATTAATAACAATTTCATTTTTCATGCAAGTGTCTTTAAAAGGTTCATGATACATGTCCAATTTTTCTTTAGGAGCATTAATATGAGAAATAGAGGCTTTACAACAATTAACAAGAATTTGAGGATCAAAACCATATTTAGCACTAAGTTCTTGAAAATTAGCAGTTTCAATGAAAGACTTAATGCAATCATACTCATAGTTTATACCTGGTTCTTTACCTTTATCGTTATCCCACTCTTCGGTATTGCTTTGAATTGTTTCAAGAAGATCCCACGTATCTTTGACCTCCTTACTTGTGAAGGATCCCTCTAAACAAGTATCTAGATAGTCGTTCTAACGTCCTGAAAGCCTTGCATAAAAATTATTAATAACAATATTACTAGGGAGCTCATGAATGGGACATTTGAGCATTAGTGACTTCAATCTCCCCCATGCTTGGGCAATAATTTCTCCATCATGAGGATGAAAATTCTAAATATAATTCCTATCTTTATGAATTTCATGAGGAGGATAAAATTTAGAGTAAAAGAGGGATTCAAGTTCCTTCCACTCCGAATGATGAGGATCATCTAGTAGCTCATACCACTTCCTTGCTTTACCCTTAAGTGATAAAGAGAATAGCTTCCTCTGAACGTGGTTTATTGAAATACCTACACACTTGAACAACTCGAATAATTCATGTATAGACAGTAAATGATCACCAGGATGGACAGTTCCATCTCCAAAATAACAATTATTCATAACACGTTCAATAATTTCCATAGGTATTTTAAATGGGACGCTTTTAGTATGTGATTTAAAATATCACAAGTATCATTAGAATTACCACATATGGGAGATAAAGTATCATCAGAGCAAATTTTCTCCTTTAAAGCTGGGGAACTAAAAAGATCATTTTCATAAAAACTAATTTCCCCAAGCTTAGACGTTTCCATAGCATTAGTAACAAAGGTGTTCAAAATAATTCATACTAATAACATTGCTATTAGCATACAAAGAAAGTTCCATGGGTTTTTTAATTTTCTTTTTAGACCATTCATGATCTACCTTAGGAAAAATACTAAAAAGCTCTATAATTTTGTTGTTGTTTTCCATTAAGCCTAACTAGTGAAAATAAAAACAAGAAACAAAAAGATATAATTGGAGATCTAAAGGAAATAACTTCGAGCACTCACACACCAGCAACAGTACTAGAAGATAGCTAAGTAGCCAGAGGATGTGAGTACCTTGTACCTTACCTCCCCGGCAACAGCGCCAGAAAATAGCTTGATGTCTACGCACGGTTCTATTCTTGTAGACAGTGTTGGGCCTCCAAGTGCAGAGGTTTGTAGAACAGCAGAAAGTTTCCCTTAAGTGGATCACCCAAGATTTATCAAACTCAGGGAGGAAGTGGTCAAAGATATCTCTCTCAAGCAACCCTGCAATCAAGATACAAGAAGTTTCTTGTGTCCCCAACACACCCAATACACTTGTCAGGTGTATAGGTGCACTACTTTGGCGAAGAGATAGTGAAATACAAGTAATATGGGTGATTATAAGTGGTAATTAAAATATGAAATAAGAGTACTTATGTACTTATGATAAGTACTTATGTAACGTTAGCCAAAGTGCCACACGGTGTGCACACTGTCAATTTCACACACATGGGGATAAGCAGACATTAATTAAAGCACGTGAGTAGCAGAATAGATCCTAGATTACAAAGCTCATGATCTCAATAAGATCACGCATAGAGAGAGAGAGAGATGAACACATAGCTACTTGTAGATCCCTTAGCCTCGAGAGAGAACTACTCCCTCCTCGTCATGGGAATCAGCAACGGCGATGGAGATGGTGGTGGAGTCGATGGAGATGGATCCAGGGGCACTTCCTGTCCCGGCAGGGTGCCGGAACAGAGACTTCTATCCCCTGAATCTCCTCTTCGGTGGCGGCGGCGCTGTGGAACTTTTCGTGGAATTCTGATCTTGTGTCTAGGGTTTTCGTCCCGGGGGAAATATATAGGTGAAGGGGCAATGCCAGAGGTGGGCCAAGGTGGCCACACCACCTGGTGGCGGGGCCAGGGGGCCCACGCCAGGGGGTGGTGTGGGCCCCCTGTGGCCCATCTCCACTCCTCCTTCTGGACTCTTTCGTCTTCTGTAAAAATAGGAACTTCGGCTTTTGTTTTGTCCAATTCCGAGAATATTTCTTTTCTAGCTTTTCTAAAACCAAAAATAGCAAAAAAATAGGCAACTGGCACTGCGGCATCTTGTCAATAGGTTAGTTCTAGAAAATGTATAAAAATACTAGAAAGTATAAACAAAACATACGAAAGTTGATATAAAACAAGCATGGAGCATCAAAAATTATAGATACGTTTACGACGTATCACATATCACTAGAAGGAGCTAGACAAGTTCACCACTAGAGAAAGGGCAACACTACCACCATCTCAACAAGCAATCACATGCTTCCTCAATAACACAGGTTGTAATTCAATAAACAATGCATATTATCTGTTCTCATCAAAGATCTAGGCATAATTGAGGATTACAATATCTATCCTCATGTTTTACTCAAATGGAGTACTAGATTATCCCTTGATATTTTTAAGAATAACAACACCCATTCTTAATAGCCAGCACCCATAGGGTCTCCGACTTTGCATCATTGACCTAAATTAAGATAGATAAGGCATAACAAATTAGCACATCATCCAAACTTGTTGATGGATGTTGTTGGGCACCTTCCAATTACTGGAAGCACCACAACAACAACTTAGCATCACAAGGGCCACTTGAGCCAATACTATTCAATCAAGCTCTATATCTACATGTCAACAAGTTACAGATAAAGAATATCACTTCACTTTCCTAACTACTAGGCTAGGAATCAGTATATGAAGGATTTAATATTATTATAATTGAAGAAGGGCAATGTCTTCTTGTCCAGCTTTGTCAGGGCGCTTCATGATAGTCTTGCCAACGTCGCCATGCACCCCGTCTGGCGTAGAATGTCCTTGAGCCCTTTAGTATGTCGCATCTCCTTGATGGCTCTGACTTTGTTGGTGTTCATGATAGTGCCTCGATGTGACACTAGGAAACCCAGGAGTTTCCTCGATGGGACCCCAAACATAGACTTGGCGGGGTTGAGCTTAATTTTTACCCTTTGCAAGTTGGTGAAGATCTCCTCGAGGACCGCCATCATCATGTCTTTCTCGCGAGTTTTGACCACTATGTCATCAACATATGCCTATGCATTCTTACCCATATGCGTTCCCAAGGTGATATGCATCAGCCTCTGTTAGGTCGCGTCGACTTTCTTGAGGCCAAACAGCATGCACGTGTAGAAGAACACCCTGCATGGTGTCGGGGGGATGACCCCCGGATACCCCAACCGGACAAGAAACAGGGCAGTCGGATCGCGTCCGGCTGGCCAGGTGCAGCCGGACAAGGCAAGTCGGGCCGGCTATCGCAAGGTAGCTGGATCGGCAAGAAGCAGCTGGCTACAACAGCGTAGCCGGAACCAATCAAGGAGACATGGTGACGTGCGGAACAGTGCGCAGTACGCCCTGTACGACGACAAGACTGGCAACTACTCGGCCATACCGATGACTTTGCGGGGATGACGCAGGAACAGTGGCCCGATGCTGATGACAGGCTCGCACGGCGTCTACTATGCCCACGATAGCCATACTGCTTGTACTCTGATGGGACATGTTGTACCAGATACTATAGATGACCAGCCGGCTCGGACCCACCTGTGGGGCCCGTCAGTCGGATTGGCCAGTGAGACCATTGCCTCTCTGCCTATATAAGGAGAGGCAAGGCCTCAGTAAAAGGGTAGGTCTCAGTGCATTTAAGGCAGTAGCTATAGAATACAGCTCGAGGAGCACTTGTAGTTTGTATATCGCTCATAGTCAGATCGGCAGGAGTAGGAGTTTTACCTCATCACAAGGGCTCCGAACCTGGGTACTTCTTGCGTCTAGCTACGCTTGCTTGTATCCAATCCCGCCTGCAGACGCCGTCGATAGCTTCCCTGCTAGTCCCCACACCTCTATCTAACCTTCTTAGGTACTATCATTCCCAATACAACGACAGTTGGCGCCCACCGTGGGGCAGATGGCTTCGACCAGAGTCACGTTCCGCACGAGACCCCACACTTCAGCCGGTGAGCACGTGGCCTCCGGCCTGGTGCTCACACTCGGCAAGTTCGACTGCGTCATTGACAACGCTTCCTGCTTCGCCAGAACCACCTTCCCGGCGAATGGCTCCATCCTGCTCTTCGGCGACCTCCCCATCTACATCGCCACCGTTCCGGAGCGTTTCCCTAGGGAGATCGTCTCTATCACGGAGCTACCGTATCCGGGCAGTAGCGCCTCCATCGCTTCCCGCGGCGTGGAGGTCATGATGGCCGGCTCTAGTTCCCACCCCCGCCACCCGCGGGAGCGGGGCGCGGACGAGGGCGGAACCTCCGCACCTCCGCAGCCTCGGAATCCGGTGGAGGAGGCCATTGATCGGCTCCTGACGTCGGTTAACCTCGGGGATAACCCGGAGGAAGCGGAAGCCAACTTCGCCATGGAGAGACAGATCCTCCTCTAGGAGGCCATGGAGCTGGCAGCAACCCGCAAGCAACTCGACATCACCTGGCGCGAGTACGACTGCGCGCATGGCTTCACTCTGGCTACCGCGGAGCCGAGCCAGCGCGGCCAGGTGCGGCACCGGGGCGGTGAGCTGGGCGGAAGGATGGAAAAGGATGGAAAGCCGGATCCCTCGCCCGCCCTCATCCGGTCCACCTACAGCACTGCCATCAAGAACCTGCACGCGGCGCGAGCTGCGGCAGAAGAACTACCCAACCTGGAGGGCGAGGAGCGAGCTCGCCAGCACGCTCGCATGTAGGAGCTCCTCCGCATCGCGGATGAGCAGGCTGATGCCAACTGGCAGATACAGGAGGACCCCAGCTACTCCAGGGGGAGCAAGCTGCCTGAAAACAGCAAGGGCCCGCCCCGCGACACCCAACTGGCATCCTCCCCTTAGCTGGCTAAGGCCCGCAGCAGGCGCCGCAGCTCTAGCAACAAGGGCCAGCCGCGCCAGGAGCAAACGGTGAACAGCAACCCACCGCCTCCCCCTCCACCAACCGGAGCACCATGACCCGCCGGTTCCCATCTCTCGGGCCGGGTGGGAGCGCCCAACCCGGATCGTCCGGATGCCCGTGACCGCATTGAGCTCCTCGCTCAAGCGCGCGTCACGGAGGAAGAAGACTCCACCAGACTGGTTTGTTTTGGACCCTGCATCCGGAACGAGCCATTTCCAGATAAGTTCACCCTGCCCAGGGACACCCCCAAGTACGACAGCAGTATGAAGCCGGAAGACTGGCTGACCGACTACGCTACAGCAGTCGGCATTGCCCATGGGAACAAGCGCACAGCCGTGCGCTACATCCCCCTTATGCTAACTGGGTCGGCAAGGACATGGCTCAATAGCCTTGCGCCCAACAGCATCAACGCTTGGCTAGACTTCGAGAAGGTGTTCGTCCGCCACTTCAATGGCACATACAAGCATCCGGGATGCTCACGTGACCTGGCCTTGTGCATCCAGGGTGACCGCGAGACCGACCGCGAGTACCTCGCCAAGTGGACGGAGCTGCGCAACACTTGCAAGGGCATCCTGAAGAGCCAGACCATCAGCTTCTTCATCGAGGGTTGCCGAGAAGGCACCATGCTTCGCCACGGGCTACTGTGTGACGAGACGAAAACGATGGCGGAGCTCATGACGGTTGCGGACCAGTACGCCATAGCAGATGCCGCCATGAAGAAACCCCTCCAGATGCCACGGCAACGACAACCGGTTCCATGGGGACCGCCAAGCCAGACAACAGAAGCCCCGCTACCACGCGCGGCAGGTCAATGCTGTGGAGGGTGCGCCCGACGCACCGGCTAACGATGCAAGGAGGCAGAAGCCACGGATGATACATTGCAAATGTATCTATAATTTTTGATGTTCCATGCTTGGTTTTATCCACTTTCTTGTGTTTTGTTCCAACTTTGGAGTACCTTTCATATGATTTCTTGGACTAACCTATTAACAAGAGCCACAGTGCCATCAGCCTGTTTTCTGCTGTTTTTGGTTCCAGGAAAGTCAGAAAATGAATATTCTCGGAATTGGACGGGACAAAAGCCAAAGTGCCTATTCTTCCGGATGTCATCAAGTGCCAGAATACGAGACGGAGAGGGGCCAGAGGGCGGCCACACCACCTGGCCACGCGGCTAGGACTGGCCCGCGCCAGGGGGTGGTGTGGCCAGCCCAGGCACCCCCTCGGCATCCCCTTCCAACTATAAGATGCCCTCGGGACGTAAACCCTAAGTACCCGATCAAAAATCCATGAAAGAGTCTGTAGCCGCCGTCATCTCCATCCCAAGATCGGGAGGGATCTGAAGCTCTTCCCGGCACCCTGCCGGAGAGGGGAATTCACCCTGGAGGCCTTCTTCATCACCATGCAAGCCTCCGGTGTGATGCGTGAGTAGTTCATCCTTGGACTACGGATCCATGTAGTAGCTAGATGGCTGGTTCTCCTCCTTTGTGCTTTCATGTCTAGATCTTGTGAGCTCCATTCATGATCAAGATCATCTATTTGTAATTCTGCATGTTGTGTTTGTGGGGATCCGATGGATATTGAGATGCTATTTCAGATTGATTATTGATTCTATCATGTCTTTCTTATTTGAGATCTTGCATGATTTCCGTTGTTAGTAGCTATCTTGGCCAAGTAGATGCTAGCAACTCCAAGAGTTAGTATTTATGCTCGATAGTGGGTTCATGCCTTTGGTAATCTGGGGAAGTGACAGAAATCTCTAAGGTACTAGATGTGTTGTTGCTACTAGGGAGAAAACAACAATTCTTTGTTCATAAAACAATCGTATTGTTTACTTTACACGCAGTTCGTAAAGCAATAATCTATTGCTTGCAACTTAATACTGGAGGGGGTTCGGATGATAACCTGAAGGTGGATTATTAGTCATAGATGCAGTTGGATGGCGGTCTATGTATTATGTTGTAATGCCCAATCAAGTCTCAAAGGAGTTAAGATGATTAGTATATGCATGTATTGCTTTCCCGGTGTTTTTCAATTGCCCCGCTGTAATTTGTTCACCCAGCATGTTATCTATCTTAAGGAGAGCCACCTCTAGTGAACTATGGATCCCGGTCCTTTTCTTTACATACAATCTACAACTGTTTACTGCTTTGTGTTTACTTTCTGCAAACTTTTACTTCTTTCCATTTGATACGTTTAATCCTTAGTTTTCCACAAAACACGGTGAGATTGACAACCTCATCGCAAGTTGGGGACAAAGTTCTGTGGTTGTGTTGTGCAGGTCTCCACATTTGTCGTGGTGGTGTCACGGCAATGTCATGGATAGGCTAAAGGTGAGGACTAAATGCACTAGGGGAATCTAGGGAGGGATGGTGTGGTGATTCCACACACGGAAGCTTTGTATTTGATTCTCCTTCACAGATTACAAGTGCTCCTAGAGCTGTATTGGGGAGAGGAGGAAGAAAGAACTCTCTTACTCTCGCCACTAGCTAGCCCTCAAAGCAATCTCCCAGAAATCAACCCCCTCTACAGAAGCCCTAGCCCTCCTTATATAGGGGTCGCTAGGTCTCCACTTAGGGCACACGTGGAGGCATATTCCAGGGAATATGCCTCCTCCTAAAATAGTAAGCCGACCGGGTTACTTTTCCCCCACGTCACCCATGCAGAGGCTATGTGAGCCTCTGCGGCGCCTGCGTCACCCGACATTGGCTTCGTCACCTTTGTCGGCCACGCCTCGGTGGTCCAGCCTCTGTGACGAAGGTAAGCCTCGCACCCCAAACTCTATTCCGAATTGAATCATATGTCGGTCTTCTTGTTGTAGATTTTAATCATGTTTCCTTTCCTTTTCCTTAGATGTTTCTTCAGCAAACCATCGAGGATGGCACCGACCCTACCCTCAAATGGCGCCTGACTGGGACACCTCGGACGAGGAAGAACCTGATCAGGAGATGTTCCTTCCGATGTTGGACGCGACCAAGCGAGCCACCGGTAAACTCTCTTCTATTAGAGATTGGCCTGACGATGAGGATGATTCAGATGTTGAGGTGATGGAAGCATTTGACGTTGTCCCCCTTTCTTATGCTTTTCCGGCATCAGCTAACCCCGATGGGTAGATCCATGAAGATCCACCCCTTTCCGTGGGTGATCCTATTCCGGTTGCGCCGAAGAAGAAAAGGGGAGCCACATCAACCTCTTCCTCCGGACCTTCTCAGCCCGCCAAAAGGCGAAAGAAGTCCGGAGACAAAACTGCCACCAAGCCTGCAACCAAGGCCACAGCTCGGAGGGCTCGGAAGCCCAAGGAGCCCCTGACGTCGGATGAGTAAGCCTCTTCTCCCTTTGCTATTTACTTGTCCTTCTTTTATTATAGCTTCTTATTCAACAATGTTCGATTTGGTAGGGCTGCGGTGGAGCTCCCACAAAGTCGATCCGGCATTGCCTCCCCACTTCGACACAGCCCTTCTCCCCCTCGCGGTGAGGATTCACGCCCGCAGAGCCCAATCCCGGAGGGTTCAGCGGCTGCTGCGGGTTCTAGCCCACCTCGTCAAGAAGAGGGCAACCTTGGAGCGGGGGAGACCGGCTCTGCCGAGACAACGGCCACCACTACTTCAGCTCCGTCGCAACCAGCTACCACCAAGGTTCCCTCAGTACCCCCACCGAAGAAGAAACCATCACCAGTATCAGCACCAGTACCAGCACCAACTCCGGCACCAGCAGCAAAAGCAACAACAGCAGCACCAAGCCCCTCCGCCTCGTCCGAGTCTTCTCAGTCTCGGCGAGAAAGCACCAAGGTCGTTCCCAAGGGTAAATCTGCTCCAACAACTTCCACTTCTCAGCGGCAGCCTAAGGGCAAAAAGACCTCTGACGCCACTAGGGCAGCGTCCATCGAGGCTGGACAGTGCACGCTCGCGTCCATGCTCCCGAAGAAGATCCCGCCACTGAAGGGTGCCCCTGCCGGGCCAGCTGATGCGCAACAACTTGTTTTGCACACCAGCCCGGCCCTTGCTCAAGTTGAGAGGAGGGAGGCGCATGCCAAGAGTTTAGTGGCAGCGCACATGCTCAGCGGCGAGCGATACACTCCCACCTTGATCGAGTTTGTAAACAACTGGAACAAGGCGGAGTTCGTCCACAACGACAATCTCCCGGAGAAGTTCGGTCCCGCCGAGTTTTCTGCGCAGATGAATACTGCCGCTAAGGCCATTAACCTTGCGGGTCGGATGATGGAGGTATGTTACTTCATCTGTTCCTTAAGATGTTGTAGATATTAGTGATATAACCATTAGTCCCCGAGCCTCCGGGGGAGTAACTTGTTACTCTGCCGGATGCTCCTTAGAAAACTAACATAGCTCCTTGATAACTTCGAATATGCACACACCTAGAGCCGGGTTAAGTTCCACTTCGCCCGGATTTTGTACACTTCGAATATGCACACACCTAGAGCCGGGTTAAGTTCCACTTGGCCCGGATTTTGTACACTTCGAATATGCACACACCTAGAGCCGGGTTAAGTTCCACTTGGCCCGGATTTTGTACACTCCGAATATGCACACACCTAGAGCCGGGTTAAGTTCCACTTGGCCCGGATTTTGTACACTTCGAATATGCACACACCTAGAGACGGGTTAAGTTCTACTTGGCTAGGATTTTTTACACTTTGAATATGCACACACCTAGATCCGGATTAAGTTCTACTTGGCCTGGATTTTGTACACTTCGAATACGCACAAGACTAAGATGTCCATCTTTGCTCTTTCAGGTGACCACCAACCGCCGGAGCGTTGAGTTTCAGCGTCTCCTTGATACTCACAAGATGCTGCGGGAAAAACATAGTGCACTTCTCGCTGAACAGGAGAAAAGGGGTAAGTTTCTTCCTCGGCATTTCTCCATTTTCCTTCATTTTCTTCTGCCGAACTAACCCATCATTCGGTTTCTGCAGCTGGGGTGGAGGCTGAGAATATCCTCATGAGGAAGAGTTTGGACCAGATCAAGGGTAAGTTACTTTTTCTCAACTTTGCTATGCTTTCTATCTCTTTTTCCCCGTGGCTCGGCAAACATTCATACCTCGGCTCTGCCGGGTCAACAAACTATTTCAGCATCTCTTGAAGATAGTGTGCCCGTGCCTGATATGATGCTGCATTTTCTCGAACAAGCAGGGCAGCATCAGGCCAAACTTAAGAAGAAAGACGACGAGCTTGCCCTCCTCCGAGCCAAAGATGATGAGATTGCCAAGCTCAAGGCATCTATGAAGAAGCTCAAAGCACAGCACCAAGCCGAACTTCAAAAAGCTGGCCAGGACTATACTGAAGAGCGGGAGCGCCTCACCCTCTAGATTTCCAAGGACCAAGAGCTTCTCCAGGAGGCCGACGTCAAACTCGAGTCGGCGAACACTGAACTTGTGCAGCTTTGCAAAAGGCACGATGACTATACCAAGGAGTTAACCCGGATCCACAGCCATATTTCTCGTAAGTTATTTTCCTTCGTCCGGCATACTTCTCCGGGTTGCTTCTCACGTCTTTTCCTTACTTGTTTCTCCTGTCTTGTTTTTAGGCAAATTTCAAGAGGGCAACGCCATTGCGAGCAGCGCTGTTGCTAAGTTCCGCCGAGAGAGGGGTACCCCCATTGCTCCTGACGCTGAAGAAATTCCCTATGACATGGAGGACCTGTTGGTCATCTTGTCTTCTCGCGTGGAAATCGTGAAGAACTATGGCAAAGATATCCTTGACGTGGCAGTTTAGATCTTCAACGTCTTTTGGCCCGAGGAAGATAATCCGGAGGGGACCGCAGTTCTCGTCGACAAATTGATGGAATGCGAGACCCAGCTCGACCTTTGGAGGGAATCCGCTGGCCGTGCCGGAGCTGAGACCGTTCTCCACTACGTGCTTACGTGGTACGAGAAGATCGACCTCAACCTCCTAGCGCGCATGCACACCGGATCCAAATGGTCCAGCGACCCGCAGTGGATTGCTCGGCGCAAGGCTTGCGCCCATAGCCTCATCGAATATGCCCCCATTCATGAATGGAACGAGGGTCCGAGCTTCCTTGGTGCCGCTGATGCCGAAAATGCTGAAAACGCAGAAGATGGTTCGGATGAAGACGAAGAGGACGATGCCTCGGACGTCGAAGATAGTGAAGATGACGCCGAACTTCCTCCTCCTGCTGGTCCTTGAGCAAAAAACTTTAAAGTTTATCAGATCCCCGGTATGCCGGGTGCAGTTGTATCAAGTGGACAAGTAATATTTTGCTACTAAGTTTTTATGCTGGATTGACTTGGGCGTAGTCCCCGAGTTTCATTTTCTCGTTCTTCCAATCTTTTGGCTCGGCTCGCGTCTACCTTGGTTCCGTTTTATGACTTACGAGTCCGAGCTTCAAAAATTGTCTTAACAATACTTGGAAACTTTGGGATTAGCTCAAAATAATTCAGCATGATAAATTTAAAGTACACATATGGTTAGTTCGAAAAACAAACGTCAGCTCGATTAAGTTTTTTCCCTTAGTCGTTCTTCATGTGCTACGCAATTCCAAACTTGTTCTCTTGCTTGCCATGAAGCCAAATCTTGTTGGACATTAGCAAGTCGAAGAGTTAGGTTCTTGGTGCTCACACATTACTAATCCGACCAAAGTAGAAGCGACTTACGCCAGCCGACGTAAAAATAATAAACGCAAAAGACAACGAAAATTACTAAGGCAGTCCCCGAGTTACTGCTCGAGGTGCCAAGATTTCATTGATAGGCTCATTACCGGCATACATACCGACATATGAGGAACTCGGATACATACACTTCTCTGCTAAGTGTAGAAAGGACGAAGTAGGGCTATATTCCATGGACGCTTAGATTCCTCGCCGGACATGTCCGCCTTGTTCTTTTCATGTGGCTTTGCATCGATAAGATAATAAGAATCATTGTGCAATGCTTTGCTCACAATGAATGGCCCTTCCCATGGGGGGATAACTTGTGCATGCCAGCAGTACGTTGTACCAACCGGAGTACAAGATCGCCTTCCCGGAAAATTCGGGGGCTTACTTTCCGGCTATGATAGCGTCAGAGATTTTGCTGATATATGGCGGATCTAGACAATGCCAATTCTCTCGCTTCTTCCAGCAGATCAACATCATTTTGTCGGGCTTCTTGCACTTCGGCTTCTGTGTATTGGGTGACCCTAGGCGAATCATGCTCTATGTCGGCTGGTAATACAGCTTCTGCCCCATATACCAGAAAGAATGGCGTATAGCATGTTGATCGATTCGGATTTGTTCTTAAACTCCATAGTACCGCTGGTAGTTCTTCTATCCAGCACCCCGCTGATCTTTGCAGCGGCTCAATGAGCCGGGGCTTTATCCCGGATAATACTAATCCGTTGGATCTTTCCACTTGTCCGTTCGATGCGGGGTGGGCTACCGAGGCAACATCCAGCCGGATCTTCTTATCTCGGCAGAAACCCGCAAATGCTCCTTCAGCAAAGTTTGTGCCATTATTTGTTATGATACTGTGAAGATAACCGTATCTCAAGATGATGTCTTTGAGAAATGTTACGGCCGTAGCTCCATCACATTTTCTTATTGGCTTCACTTTAATCCACTTTGTGAACTTGTCCACCATGACCAAAATGTGAGTCATATTTCCCTTTGCTGGTTTAAACAGGCCAACCATATCCAAGCACCATACAGCAAATGGCCATGTAATTGGTATGGTCTTGAGCTCCGACATTGGCATATGTGTTTTTGTCGTATATCTCTGACAACCATTGCATTTTCTCACCAGATCTTCCGCTTGTTCTAAGGCACTTGGCCAGTAAAACCCATGGCGAAAAGCTTTTGCTACCAAAGCTCTGGATGAGGCGTGATGCCCACATTCCCCTTGATGTATATCTCGGAGGATTTCAAGTCCTTCCTCCGGGTCAACACATCGCTGGAGGACTCCTTTTGTATAACTCGGAATTGATGATCGTGTATGCTTTCGCTCTCCTCTGAGTTTGCCTGGAAAGTACCTCCTCAGTGGGTAAGGTTCCATCTTTCAGGAATTGGAATATTGGCAATGCCCAAGCTGGTACAGCTCTCGCTCGGAATATTTCCTCATCAATTTCCATCAGATCCACCGGCATAACTTCTATCGGATCATGATGTGAAGTCCCTGGGTTTTTCGTGACAGGCCCCAGGTTTGTCATGGCAGGCCCCGGGTTTGCCAAGGCAGTCCCCGAGTTTCGCGAACCACTTCCTTCATCAATGTCCATGGGCATAGCCTCTGATTCCAAGATAAAAATTGAGTCGAACTCCGGGGATGGCCTGATGGATGGTTTCCTGAGGTGCTCCAATGCTACGCCTGGTGGAATTGCTTGTCAGGTTGAACCGAGCTTCGACAATACGTCGGCAGCCTCATTCTCCACCGAGGTATATGGTGAAATTCACATCCCTCAAAGTAACCAGATATTTTCTGCACATGAAATCTGTATAACGCCATGTTTGCGTCCAAAGCATCCCATTACCCGGAGGCCTGCTGGACTACGAGATCCGAGTCACCGAAACATTGGATCCGACGTATACCAACTTCCTTTGCCACTTTGAGCCCATGTATAAGTGCTTCGTATTCTGCAACATTGTTTGATGCAGTGAAGTGGATCTACATCACATATTTCAGCTGGTCCTTCTTTGGCGAGGTAAGCACAACTCCGGCACCTAACCCGGTTTTCGTTTTTGACCCGTCAAAGTGCATTCTCCAGTAGTTCGGATCTGGCAATGGTGGCTTGTATTGCACCTCGGCCCAATCCACAAAAAAGTCTGCCACAGCTTGAGATTTAATTGCTTCTCTTCTGTCATATTGTGGTGCATAAGGTGCTAGTTCAATTGCCCATTTTGCAATCCTGCCACTTGCATCCTTGTTACTCATTATCTCGGATATGGGAGCTTCACATATTACCTTGATTGGGTGTTCCTCGAAATAGTGTTTAAGCTTCTTAGATGCCATGTACACACCATACGCTACTTTTTGATAGTGCAGATAATTTTGCTTTGAGGCTGAGAACACCTCGCTCAGGTAATACACTAGCCTTTGCACCGACTTACCCTCTTCGTCGTGCTCTACCACAATTACTGCACTTACAACTCGGTTGGTTGCAGCTATATAGAGCAACATTGGCTCCTTTGATAGTGGAAAGGCTAATACTAGCGCAGTGGCTAACATTTTCTTTAACTGGACAAAGACTTCATTGGCCTGCCGCGTCCAAATGAACTTATCCGACTTTTTCATGAGTTGATAGAGAGGCAGTGCCTTTTCTCCCAACTGACATACAAACCGACTTAGCAATGCCAGACAACTAGTGAACTTCTGGACATCGTTAAGACACTTCGGCAATTCCATTCGTTCAATGGCCCAGATTTTAGTTGGATTGACCTCAATACCCCGGCTGGAGACGAGGAATCCGAGTAGTTTTCCAGCCGGAACACCGAAGGTACATTTTTCCGGGTTAAGCTTCATCCGGAACCTCCTCAGGTTCGTGAACGTCTGCCTGATATCGTCAAGGAGCGTTTTGCTTTCCTTGGTCTTTATCACAACATCATCTACATACACCTGCACATTTTGACCAATCTGGTCATGCAAACATTTTTGCATACATCTCTGGTACGTTGCCCCTGCATTATGTAAACCAAAAGGCATGGTGCGATAGCAATAAGCCCCATACGGGGTGATAAACGCAGTCTTTATTTGATCGCTCGGGTTCAGGGGTATCTGGTGGAAACCAGAATATGCATCAATGAATGACAACAACTCACACCCAGCAGTAGAATCTATGACTTGGTATATCCTTGGCAGTGGGAATGGATCTTTCGGACACGCCTTATTCAGGTTCGGGTAATCGATACACATATGCCAAACCACTGCCACGTTCGGATCATCCTTCTTCTTCTCCACCAGCACCGGATTAGACAGCCAATCCGGGTAAAGCACTTCCATGATAAATCCTGCAGCCAACAACCGAGCTATTTCATCTCCAATGACTTTTCTCCTATCTTCGGCGAAGCAGTGGAGAGGTTGCTTCACCGGCTTTGCTCCAGGTCTCACATTCAAAGAGTGCTCGACCAACTCCCTCGAAACACCTTGCAAGTCATGTGTGGACCAAGCAAAAATATCCCGATTCTCATGAAGGAAGTTGACGAGCTCGCTTTCCTATTTGTCATTTAACCCGGCCCCAATTGTTACGGTACGCTCAGGGAACATATCATCAACAGGCACCTTCTTGGTATTTTTTGCCGCTTGGAATGAGACACTACCATGCAGGTTACTCAGTGCCGGCATACACTGCTGCGCAGACTGAGCCAATGCCGCCACCTCTTGGATCTTTCTCTTTTCTTGCGCAATCACGAGTGACTCAGCTAGGTTTGACCCGGCTGACACACACTCAATGGAACGTCAGAAATCTCCGGCTATAGTGATCACACCATTTGGCCCAGGCAACTTCATCTTCCGATAACTGATGTGGCAGCTTGCCATGAACTTGTTCAGTCACGGTCTTCCGAGTAATGCATGATACGTGTTGGGAATATGCCCTAGAGGCAATCATGAATGATGATATTCCTGTGTACTCATAAGGTTATGGTCCATGTATGAACTGCTGATATGTATCATCGAATATGTGATTTGATTGTGGAACTACATATTCATGTTGTTCATACTAATTGTCCTTGGTCATTGAGGTTGTGCCGGACACACAACTTAGACCAATGTGAAAGTTGGCAGATGACTAGGTTCCATTGTCATGGGCATGGAGATGCTATTCTGACTTACACGGATTCGGCTAAAGAGTTTAGCGAGTCGGACTGACCCATATTAAGATGCAACGAACAAGTCGTCATTTGCATGTCTCAATCAATGTAATCCTTAGACCTGAGGTTATTGCACAATCCGAGTTGAGGATCTCCGACTTAGGTTTTGTCAAACGATGTTCCGTCATTGGGCAGTTATAAAGGCGGAGTTCGGGTTGACTGAGAATCAAGCTGCGTGATGTGAATAGACAAGACGGGATTTTGCCCCTCCATCCGGAGAGATATTCTCTGGGCCCTCTCGGAAGATATGATTCGGAAAGCATGGCCATGCACGTCTCGGATTAAGTGTTAACCGAGGCAGCCGACTAAGAGTTAGTCGAATGAATCACTTATCTCGGATCGAGAAAGAGAGTCGGACTATTTAAGGGATGGCGATCATTGGCCTATAGTCCGACAAGGTATATCGTGAGGCAAAAGGGACTCAGACGAAAGTCGCATTGGAAGGTATGTCGTCATGACTTATTGCTACTTGGGAGTTGGTACGTTTTGCTAGGAGCCGCTACCAACTGATTGATCACGAGTGAGACTCGGAATCGTGTCTCTGATTTTTCCAAAAACATAGATCTCATCTGCATTCTGGACATGGATTTCATCATCGGATAAAACAATTTTACCCAAATCCGATCCAGACTCCGATTCGATCAAACCCTTTGATCTTCGATCACCGCATCCGGGTTTACGTGTCACAGTCTACCCCGATGGCAGAAAGCGACCGGTAGGGGTATGTCGTTCCACGACCTTAGCAATTAGATCACGGAAACCAGATCATCCATTCCCCCGAGTACAGTTGATCCAATCAACTTTGTACAAAACCGATCTATCTCATAGATCGACCACCAAAACTGCAATTAGATCCAATCTAACGCCAACCGCATATCACATATGCGCGATCACGAGCCTAAAACCAGAAGCTAACGCTCTGATACCACTGTTGGGCCGCGTAGAGATAAACAGAACTTTTCCCCTACGCGGTGATCCCAAGATCCAGCTCAGGTAGAAGGCCACGAGGATTACCACTAGACGCGCGGTTGCGGAATTGATGAAGCATGCCGCTTGATGTAGTGCAGTCCTCGTGGCCTTCTACCTGAGCTGGATCTTGGGATCACCGCGGAGGGAAAAGGTTTTTTTTATCTCTACGCGGCCCAACAATACGCACTTTCTAAGTTCACCACCTCAAACTCCAAATTCTCAGTTCGGCAGTTATCTCTTGTGCCGAACAAAGCGTCAACCCGGACCTTGCCTATGGGCTCACAAGAAATGCCTGGCACAATGCCATGGAAACTTGTCCTTGTAGGTTGGAGCATGTTCTCCGAGATACCCAATTTGTGCATCGTATCCACATACATGATATTAATGTTGCTACCATTGTCAATCAGTGCCTTGGAGAATCTTACATTGATATTAGGCCCAATGAATGTTGGGTCCAACACCAGTGCATATGAGCCCGGACTAGGCATAAGCTTGGGATGATCTTTGATGCTCCAGGTAATCTCCTGATCCGACCAAGGCATATACCTCGTCACTGCCGGCATTACCGCATTCACCTCCATATGTCGGCGCTGCAAGCTCTTCATGTCTGTCTCTTTCGTAGTGAACACATAGTAACTCTGATGGTGCTCTCTGTATTCATTCCTCCCCTCATTTCCAGGGTACCTCTGATCCTGCTGGTTTTGGTTTTCTACCTGATGCACTGCATCCCTTCTCTCATTGTTGTCATACATCGGCGGAGGGGGAGGCAACATTAGCTGTTGCGTGTTCGCTCTGGAGAGCAATTGCTGCCGGGGTAACTCCTGCCGAGGATGATCATTCCGAGGTGCCTGAGCATTCCCCAAACCATTTTGTTCTATCTTTCGCATCCACTCACATTGGCTAGTTGTGTGTCCCGCTGGGTTACTTGGGTTAGGCGTGTGAAACTTACACGGTTGATCTAGCATTGATTCATAGGTATACCTCGGATGGTCCTTCTTCTCTTGCCACTTCTTTTTCTGCTCTAGCGTCCAAGTTTTCTTCCCATCATTCCTTGGCGTCCATTGCTGTCCTCCAGTTTTCTGACGTTGACTGCCTCCTGCTCTGGGTTGATCTTGATTCACATCTGCAACTTGTTGCGAACTATACCGGTAATCCGGTCGGTCATCTCTTCTTTTACCTCGATAATCATTCCTCCGGGATGACCCGGCTCCATCTCTCTGGTAGTACTCCTCGCCTGACTCGTTCGAGGTGAGCTTAGGTTGCGTCGGACCACCCAAAGCATATGAATCAGCAATCCGAATCGTTTCTGCCAATGTAGTTGCCATATCTCTTTGCAACCTTTGCCATAGCATGCTTGCATATCTGCATCCTTGCGCAAACCAAGCTATGGCCTGTGATTCAATCACGCCCTCATATGAGTTTTGCACATTGCACCAATGGGTTAAGAACTCCCGGTTTGTCTCATTCGGTCTCTGCCTGCACATTGCTAGGGTTTGTGGCATGTTGGGCCTCTGATACGTACTTGAGAAATTGCTAACGAACATCTCCTTGAAATCGATCCAGCAGTTAATACTTCCGTGTGGCAAGTTGTTTAGCCATACCCTTGCTGGCCCCTCCACCATCTGGGGTACATATCTCACAGCCCACCTCAAGTTGCCTGTGGCAATTTTTACAGCAGTAGCATAGTTAATCAACTAATCCTCCCGCTTAGTGCTGCCGTCATATGTCTTTGTGCCTCTAGGTAACTGAAAGTTAGGTACCGGAGGCTCCTTCATGATCCGGGGCCCAAAACATGCTGGACCCGGAGGACCTTGACACTCAATTTGCTCTGACCTATACAACCGATCCAGTTTTAACCTGGCGTCATTAGGCATCAAGTCTCTGCTTCCCAGCCTTGATCCTATCACATGATAGTCCGGACTGGGATAGCCAGCATTCACCATCTCCGAATTACTATCATTGTATCTATCTTGCTCCGGTGGAGCTGCCCTTTGTTGCATACCTTGGCCGGCACTGCGCTCTTGCCGTGGCATATTCCGCTGCTGCGGTTGACCTGCACCTTCCGCATTATGCTGCCCAGCATTGCTGTTTACAACATTCCTTTGACCGGCATTGCCTTGGTCGCGGTTACCTCGGCTCACACTCCTTCGATCTTCATTTCTTTGCACTTCTTTTCCTTTCCCTGCCTTTGCCGGGTCATATGGGACTATCTGCTTATTCCTCCTGGCCGAGGTTACCACCTCTTCTCTCCTAGGACCACCATGAGGAGACGATGTGGCTCCAGTGGATTTCTCCGGGTTACCCACCGCCGAATGAACGATCTTGGAGGCCCCAGCTCTCTCCGGGTTAGCCCTGAGCAATTCCTTGTTCTGCCTGTTCGCGATCCGAACCAACTCGTTAACCCTATCTTCTTGTCTTTGGCGGGCTTCACCCGTCAGACCTTCTAACTCGGATGCAGCTGCATCTGCTACCCTGAGGTTCTTTGACGGGGTACTGTACTTTGGCAGCCCCACGGATAGACAGTTCTCTGATTCCTCAATCCTAGTATCACCCTATCTGTTCATTTCACTCATGAGATTTCTCCCCTTTACTTTTATAGCATCTGCTTTATTTGCCTTTGCGTAGTCACGCAGTGTCATGTTCAACGACTGCTAAGCCGCGGCAATCTTTTTCGCACCCTCTAGTATTTTTCGCCTAGTTTCCTCTAGCTCGGCCTGTGCTTGAGCCCGATCTACTACTACTACTACTGGATTTGCCAAGCTATCCATCGCCTGCTTCAGTACATTCTCAGGCCTCTCTAGTGGAGGACCTCCACTTTTCCTCGGTGCCTTAGGTGTTACCTCCGGATCTGGTGCCGGGTCTTTGCTCGCGCCTGTAGCTGGCGCAGTCATCATCACTTCTGCACGGTCCGGGGAGCGAGTGATACGCACCACGTGAACCACGCTAAGGGATGGCTCGCCTCCTTCGACGACATGTCGCGGATGAACGTAGGACATATCGACAGTAACGTATACCTTGTGCACGCCGAGCTTGACGAAGAGGCCATTGCGCGGAAGAGGACGCGTGCCGAAGCAGCTAGCGTTGTCGCTGACGAAATCCAGCGCTCCAAAGCGCTGAACGAGCCCGGAGATGATGTGTTCGCTGGTACCGATGAGGTTTCCCGTCCAGATCTTCACCCCTGCTAGCGCTGCTAGCCCCACGGTGGGCGCCAACTGTCGTGGTGGTGTCACAGCAGATGCCATGGATAGGCTAAAGGTGGAGACTAAATGCACTACGGGAATCCAGGGAGGGATAGTGTGGTGATTCCACACACGGAAGCTTTGTATTTGATTCTCCTTCACAGATTACAAGTGCTCCTAGAGCTGTATTGGGGAGAGGAGGAAGAAAGAACTCTCTTACTCTCGCCACTAGCTAGCCCTCAAAGCAATCTCCCAGAAATCAACCCCCTCTACAGAAGCCCTAGCCCTCCTTATATAGGGGTGGCTAGGTCTCCACTTAGGGCACACGTGGAGGCATATTTCAGGGAATATGCCTCCTCCCAAAATAGTAAGTCGACCGGGTTACTTTTCCCCCGCGTCACCCATGCAGAGGCTACGTGAGCCTCTATGGCGCCTGCGTCACCCGACATTGGCTTTGTCACCTTTGTCGGGCACGCCTCGGTGGTCCGACCTCTGTCCGCTTCGCTCACGCTCCACGTACAGTAGCCACCTTTTGACCAGCGAGATACCTTCCTTCTCTTACAAGCTTGATATAACCCGGATCCTGCATAGTTGATCCGGCCATACCTATTCCTGCATACAAGTTAGATATATCTTACCGACATAGGCTTAATTTGGTTGAGACCAAGTAAGGTGGATGTCTCTGGTCTGGGTTACTCCATGATCTGACCTGCCTTGAGGTGACTCGGCCAGCATTTTCTTTGACCTTGCTGAACCTCGGCTAACTCGGCATTTATACCCCGGCGTGACCCTACCCGAGGGTATCCCCCCAACAACATTGCTACTAGCACCGGTAGTGTGCCCTGCCAAAGCTCACCTAGTAACACCTTTGGGGTGTTTCCTTGCTCCTACTGGTTCAATTAAACTTTGGTTTCATAACCGAGGGAAACTTGTTGCTGTGCTCATCATACCTTCCTCTTGGGGTTCCCAACGAGCTCTACATCAACACCGCCTTCAAGCACTTTTCTGGGCGCCGTGCATTGAGCCATCAAGCGATTTTCTGGCGCCTTTGCCGGGGAGTCAAGGACATCTTCACAAGGGGAGTCCCTCGTAACCAATCTCTTTACTTTTTTGTTTTTGTTTTGCTTTGTTTGCTTGTTTTGTTCTTCAAAAACACAAAAAAATTAGTTTTACTTGTTTGCTTTCTTATTTGAAAAACACAAAAAAATTAGTTCCTATCCTAAGTTGTCACTATGTCTAGCCTTTCTCCAGTCACTATGTCACCCGAGGAAATTACTTTCACTTTTAAACAAGGGATTGAGTAAAGTTTTAAGGAAGCTTGGTCTAGAATCTCTGATCTACATGAAAAAACTGAGCCTAAAATGACTCAAAGCTTGTTCCTTAGCAGTTTTTACCTTGGGATTGCTCTTTGCTATAGATATGCCTTAGATGCTATTGTGGGAGGAGATTTCCTCCAATGTAACAAGGATGATGCTATTAATGCTATAAAGAAATTGATCCTCACTTACAACATGCCTAGCCAAACTGATATTTCTTTCGCAAAAATATTTGCTAGGTTGGACACTCTTGAGGCTAGCATTACTAGATTAGAAAGTTGCTATAATACGCTTAGGGAGCATCACGATTATGTTCCAATAAACTCTGAACCATCAAAGTGGTTCCCTATAGTAAAGATTGAGATGAACACTGAAACTTTTCAAGCTCGTTGTGATATCATGTCTGAATTTTGCCTTATGCCCAAAGATATTTATAAATCTCTGAATACTTGGGGGCTCATTGAGGGAGGAAAAGAAATATCTCTTACTAATAATACTACCATATTACCTCTTGGAATAGCTGAAGGAGTGTTTACAAAGATCCTTGGGAAAACGATTTCTATTGATTATCTTTTTATTGAATGTGCAGGAAAAGGACAAATTACACTTGGAAGGTCCCTATTAGAACTCCTTGGAGCAATAATAGATGTGGGAAAGGGGACAATGCACATTTCTTATCCACCAAACAATCATATTTTCCCCAAGGTTAAGAATAAAAGTAAGAGAGGTAAGGGAAAGAAAGTTGGTTTTAATGCTTCTTCATTTGAGAACACTTGATTCTTTCTTTGCTTCTTATGCCTAACTTAAATGCGTTAAAGAAAAGTACTTATTGGGAGATAACCCAAAAGTTTTAGATGAGTCTTGCAAGTTATTACCTCTGTAATAACCTCTCCTTATCCTTTTTATTTGCTTTTTGTGCCAAGAGTAACCTCTAATGAGAGAGAAGTAATGATTGGGAAAGTTGCTGTCTCGAAACAGATTTTTGTGCTTCACCGTAAAATTTCGTGAAAGATCTCTGTATGTCGTATTGAGCTGTAATTTTTTGTGCTTCTGCCACAGGTTGTTATATAACTTCCGTTAGTTCAACACTTTTTGATTTGAGCAACCGAAGGTCTTGGACAAAATTTGTCTTTACCTACTGGTCTATTTTGACAGATTTCTGCCATTTTCTGCATTTGCTTCTTATTGGTTCCTTCTTGAGTTCTTTTGGGGAATTGAGATTTTTGAGGGAAGAGCTATAGTAGCTAGTGTTCTAATGGAAGTTTATTTGGTGTTAGAACTGAACCTTAAGACTTATTTATCTTAAGTGCACTAATGTTGCTAATGAGATTGTGTGAAGTTTTGTATGAAGGAAAAAAATTAGGTGTATGGAAGGAATGAGTAATGAGATGAAGGATGGACTAAAGCTCAAGCTTGGGGATGCCACGCATGTCACCCCAAGAAATATCCAAGAAGTACAAGCCTCAAATCTTGGGGATGCCCAAGGCATCCCCTTCTTCATCAATAAAAATCCCAGGTTTCTTCCAAACGCTTCATTTTTAGTGTTTCATGCACAGTTGTGTTTTCCTTGGAGCGTCTTCTTTTTCGTTTTAGTTTGCTTTTGTTTGCTTAGTTTTCTGAATAAATTGGTTGGACCCCCTCTTTCATACATTGGTTTGCAAATAGTTTGGTTTGGTTTGGAAAAGAGTAGGAAAGTTCATGCTTATGTGGTAAAGAGAGCTTGTTTTTGACTGTGGCCTATGCTTTGTCATGCCATGCTTGATATTGTTTTGGCATTATGCTTAGTATTCTTTGCTGTAGCATGACTTGTTATAAACAATTGAGTTTGCTTAATATGCCTTGGATGAATCATGTGTTGTTTTAGCATATTAAAGCATAGTATAGTCGTATTCTCCTTTGATGCTTTATTTGGGTTGACTTGGCGCATGCTCACACCATGTTATGACTATATCAAGTCACCATAACCCTTTATGATCCTTTAGTTTTCAACTTGTAGTATCACTTTATGCTTTGATCAATGATGTTTTGTCGCCCTGCATGATTATGACCATTATTGCTCTCTTAGTTTGTCGCTCCCAGTCTTTTGCTAGCCTCCACAACCAAGTATGAGTTCCACTCATGCATCCAACTCCCTAAACCAAGTTATTCCAAAGAGTCCACCATACCTACCTAGTAGCTTATGCTATTCCAAGTATATTCATGTTTCTATTTACCTTCTGAATTAAACTTGTTATGAGAAAACTAGTGATTAAAGCTCTCACGAACTTGATGGCACACTTTACTTTTCTTGCCCTTAATAAACTTGAACCATTGGGTCCTTCTTTGTTGCGTATATGCTTGCGCTTTATAAGTTGAAATTAGCAGAACCATGTTTCATGGGGAATGCTTTCAACATTGCACTTGTACTTTGTACCCCGTTGATATCATGTTCTTTTGCTTACGGATCCCGGCGGTGTGAAATAAAAGTGGAACTTGTAAGATCATGGAGTTTGTATGTGTGTTAGAGAAATGCCTGGGCCGCTATCCTAAGCCATACCTAATCATGGTGGAAACTTGCAGCATCACCATAATGAGCACTCTATGAAGCATCCTCAATAAAAACCTATGCAAATAGCAAATAAAAAGATCGCTAAGATGCTCATTGTCTGCTTGCCTTGTCATTTTGATTATGGGAAAGCTCTCGTATCATGTGCAAGGGGTACCCCGTTGGCGGTTCTTAATGATACACATGTACTTACAATGACAAGAGCTTACTCGTGACTGAAGTTGAGTAGCATGAGGATCGGTCTTCGTAAGTAAGGGGCATGAGATTTCGGTTTATAACTTGTCAAGCATATTCTCTTAGTTGTGTCACTTTAACCTTAACCACTTCAAGATGCTTATAATAGGGGCAATGAGAGCTGAAAGCTATAAGTACCATAATTTTTGGAAGCTCTTTATGAGACTTGAATCCCTACTTCCTTTTATAAAAGGCCTTTCTTCCACCATTATATTGAGTCTCCACCTTCTATCTTTATGCACCTACTTTGAGAGCATAGTGGCCATTCTTAGTTCTATGTGCATTATCCCAAGACTAGTTGATTGATGCATAACTTGTTATTGCTTGTTTTAAACTATTGTATCTAGTCACTCTTATGAACTTTGAAGGTGTCCTATGCATTTATATTTTCTACTCTATTGAGGGACAAGCTGAATACTTTTATGCCATGTTTTCTTTATGTGAAACAAACAAACGTCTTGCAAAGCATTATTATTCATGAATCTTTTGTTTGTGCCTTTTCATATTGCATCATAGTTTCTTTGCTTATTGCTAGAACTTTGTCTTTCATGTTATGATTAAAGTACTATGATCCCAGCTTTGAATGTTTTACAAATATTTTGATCAAGTCTTTGATGGTGCATGTCACCTCAAAAATTATTCTTTCTTTTTATCACTTACCTACTGGAGGACGAACAGGAGTTAAGCTTGGGGATGTTGATACATTGCAAATGTATCTATAATTTTTGATGTTCCATGCTTGGTTTTATCCACTTTCTTGTGTTTTGTTCCAACTTTGGAGTACTTTTCATATGATTTCTTGGACTAACCTATTAACAAGAGCCACAGTGCCAGCTGCCTGTTTTCTGCTGTTTTTAGTTCCAGGAAAGTGAGAAAATGAATATTCTCGGAATTGGACGGGACAAAAGCCAAAGTGCCTATTTTCTGGTTGTCATCAAGCACCAGAATACGAGACGGAGAGGGGCCAGAGGGCGGCCACACCACCTGGCCCGTGCCAGGGGGTGGTGTGGCCAGCCCAGGCACCCCCTCGGCCTCCCCTTCCGACTATAAGATGCCCTCGGGACGTAAACCCTAAGTACCCGATCAAAAATCCACGAAAGAGTCTGACGCCGCCGTCATCTCCATCCCTAGATCGGGAGGGATCTGAAGCTCTTCCCGGCACCCTGTCGGAGAGGGGAATTCACCCTGGAGGCCTTCTTCATCACCATGCAAGCCTCCAGTGTGATGTGTGAGTAGTTCATCCTTGGACTACGGATCCATGTAGTAGCTAGATGGCTGGTTCTCCTCCTTTGTGCCTTCATGTCTAGATCTTGTGAGCTTCGTTCATGATCAAGATCATCTATTTGTAATTCTGCATGTTGTGTTTGCGGGGATCCGATGGATATTGAGATGCTATTTCAGATTGATTGATTCTATCATGTCTTTGTTATTTGAGATCTTGCATGCTTTCCATTGTTAGTAGCTATCTTGGCCAAGTAGATGCTAGCAACTCCAAGAGTTAGTATTTATGCTCGATAGTGGGTTCATGCCTCTGGTAATCTGGGGAAGTGATAGAAATCTCTAAGGTACTAGATGTGTTGTTGCTACTAGGGAGAAAACAACAATCCTTTGTTCATAGAACAATCGTATTGTTTACTTTACACGCAGTTTGTAAAGCAATAATCTGTTGCTTGCAACTTAATACTGGAGGGGGTTCGGATGATAACCTAAAGGTGGATTATTAATCATAGATGCAGTTGGATGGCGGTCTATGTATTATGTTGTAATGCCCAATCAAGTCTCAAAGGAGTCAAGATGATTAGTATATGCATGTATTGCTTTCTCGGTGTTTGTCAATTGCCCCGCTGTAATTTGTTCACCCAGCATGTTATCTATCTTAAGGAGAGCCACCTCTAGTGAACTATGGATCGCGGTCCTTTTCTTTACATACAATCTACAACTATTTACTGCTTTGTGTTTACTTTCTGCAAACTTTTACTTCTTTCCTTTCGATACGTTTAATCCTTTGTTTTCCGCAAAACACGGTGAGATTGACAACCTCATCGCAAGTTGGGGACAAAGTTCTATGGTTGTGTTGTGCAGCTCTCCATGTTGCTACTAGCACCGGTAGTGTACCCTACCAAAGCTCAGCTAGTAACACCTTTGGGTGTTTCCTTGCTCCTACTGGTTCGATTAAACCTTGGTTTCATAACTGAGGGAAACTTGCTGCTGTGCTCATCATACCTCCTCTTGGGGTTCCCAACGAGCTCTACATCAACACCGCCTTCAAGCACTTTTCTGGGCGCTGTGCATTGAGCCATCAACGGCTCACCTTTGACTAGATGTTTGATGGCCCGTGCAAGTGGCACAGCGGTCCCTTCAAACCGGCTACGCACACCACCAAGAATTGCAGCTGGACTCGCCAGCTAAAAGACCAGGGTAGCCAGCCACGTCTCCCCCCGCCCCCTCCTGGTGGACAACCACCACCGGCTAGGGGAGCCGGCAATGATGGTAACGGCGGCAACGGCGGCAACAACAACAACGGCTACCCCTAGCCGCACGCTGCCTACCACAGCTTTGAGACGGAGCTGGACGACAAGCACAGCCGCAGGCGACGCTCCAAGGAGGTCAACGCCATCGTCTCTCTGGTCCCCCAGTACCTGAACTGGTCGGAAACCCCCATCACCTGGAGCCGAGAGGACCAGCCAGAGCAGATGCCGACTCCCGGGGGCTACGCCATGGTGCTCGACCCCCTCATCGTCTCCAACAAACGCACCTACAGTTTCTCACGCGTCCTCATCAGCGGAGGCAGTAGACTCAACCTCCTCTAACGGTCTTCGCTGGAGAAGCTGGGCATTCGCGAATGCGACCTGCGCCCGACTACCGCAACATTCCACGGCATGCTGTCGGGGCCGGCTTGCGCCCCGCTGGGTAAAATCTAGCTGGACGTCATCTTCGGGACCGAGGAGAACTTCCACCGCGAACTGATCTGGTTCGAGGTGGTAAACCTGACGAGCTCCTACCATGCTCTCCTCGGGCGCCCCGCCCTCGCCAAGTTCATGGCCGTCCCCCACTACGCATACCTCAAGACGAAGATGCAGGGACCCAACGGCGTGATCACCGTCGCCGGCTGCTTCAGGCGGTCGATGGAGTGCACCTCAGTCGGTTCCAAACTGGCAGAGGCCCTCATCATAGCCGAGGAGAAGCGCGTGATCACGCGCAATGTGGCCATGGCCTAGCAAGACATACCAGCTAGCAGCAAACCGGCTGGAGAAGGAGCCTTCCAGCCGGCAAAGGAGACGAAGAGGATCCTGCTCGACCCCTCCGACCCGACAAAGTTCGTCACCATTGGTGCCAACTTGGACAGCAAATAGGAAGGCGTGCTTGTCGACTTCCTTCGTGAGAATCGGGACATCTTTGCATGGTCACCCAAGGACATGCCAGGTATACTGAGGGAGTTCGCCGAGCACTCACTTCATGTGCGGCCGGATGCCAAACCGGTTAAGAAACCTCTGCGCCGGTTTGTGGAGGAGAAGAGAAAGATTATCGGTGACGAGATCACCCGGCTCCTTGCAGCCGGGTTCATCATGGAAATGTACCACCCGGACTGGCTGGCGAACCTAGTCCTGGTGCTGAAGAAGAACAAGACCTGGCGCATGTGTATCGACTACACCAGCCTGAATAAGGCGTGCCCGAGAGACCCATTCACATTGCCCCGTATCGATCAAGTCATCGATTCCACGGCTGGCTGTGATCTATTGTATTTTCTTGATTGTTATTCTGGTTACAATCAGATCCGATTAAACCCGGCTGATCAGATTAAGACATCATTTATCACCCCCTGCGGGGCTTTCTGCTATGTAACCATGCCTTTCGGTCTGAAGAATGCAGACGCTACATATCAGCGCTGCATGCAGAAGTGCTTGCACTCGTAGATAGGCCAAAATGTGCACGCCTATGTGGACGATGTGGTCATCAAGACCAAGGAGAAGCGCACCCTCCTCGAAGATCTGGGAGAGACATTTGGCAACCTCCGGCAGTACCAAATGAAGTTGAGCCTGGAGAAATGCGTCTTCGAAGTCCCATCCGGTCAGCTGCTCGGTTTCCTCGTATCGCAACGAGGTATCGAAGCAAATTCGGAGAAGATCGCAGCCATCGAGAGGATGCAGCCACCTAGGAGCCTGCTTGGAGTCCAGAATTTCACTGGATGCCTGGCCTCCCTTAGTCGTTTCGTCAGCCGGCTGGGGGAGAAGTCACTCTTGTTGTACCAGCTGATGAAGAAGACGGACAAGTTCTCCTGGACTTCACAAGCCGACGCCACATTTCATGACCTCAAGCGCATGCTGTCCACAGCGCCGGTTGTAGCCACGCCGGCTAGCAAGGAGCCGGTGTTGCTCTATATAGCAGCCATCAGTCGGGTCACCAGTGTTGTCCTGGTGGTGGAGCGCCCTGAGGAAGGCAAGGCTCAGCCGGTTCAGAGGCCCGTCTACTACCTCAGCGAGGTCCTCTCCCTCTCCAAGCAGAACTACCCCCACTACCAGAAGATGTGCTATGGCGTGTACCTGGCATGCAAGAAGCTCAAGCACTACTTCCAGGAACATCCGATTAAGGTCGTGTGCACCGCACCCCTTTCGGAAATCATCGGCAAGAAGGATGCCACCGGCCGAGTCGCCAAGTGGGCCATCGAGCTTGCCGCCTACTCCATCCAGTACGAACCCCGGCTCACGATCAAGTCACAGGCGCTGGCGGACTTCCTCGTCGATTGGGCTGAGACCCAGTATCTCCCACTGGTTCCGGATTCGGACCACTAGAAGATGCACTTCGACGGGTCAAAGATGCTCGGGGGCTTGGGAGCCAGCATCGTGCTCACCTCGCCCAAGGGAGATAAGCTGGAGTACGTCCTGCAGATCCACTTCAAGGCCTCCAACAATGTAGCCGAATATGAGGCACTGGCGCACGGACTCCGGCTAGCAAAAGAGATTGGTGTCAACCGGATCCTCTACTTCGGCGATTCGGATCTGGTGGTGCAGCAAGTATCCGGAGAATGGGATGCCCGCGATGCAAACATGGCTCTCTACCGGTTCCACATACAGAAGCTCAGCGCCTCCTTCGACGGATGTGAATTCCATCACGTCCCCCGCGCCAACAACGAGGCGGCCGATTCGCTCGCCCGAATCGGATCCACCAGGCAGGCGATCCCACCCAGGGTCTCCTTGGAGCACCTGCGCAAGCCCTCCATCAACTCGTCCCCCGAGTCGGATTCCATCATATGGGCAGGGAGCGCTCTGGCTAATGGAGCGACAAAGGCAGAACCTCCAAAGAAGAAGGCCTACACCAAGTCTGGCAAGTCAGTGCCCTCTGGTTCGCAAGACTCGAGGGCTGCCGACTCATCAAGCGGCTCGGGGGCTGCCGTCCTGGGTACCTCATCCGGACGACCCCCCGATGACCATGAACCGAAGAGCGGGAGCATCCTCGTCATCTGGGAAATACCATCCTGGGCACAACCCTTCATGAACTACATCGCCAATGGGGAGCTTCCGGATGACAAGGTGGAGGCCAGGCAAATCTGGCACCGCGTGCACACGTACACCATCATCAACAAAGAACTGTACAAGCGCAGCGTATCCGGCATCTTCCAAAGGTGTGTCGATGTGGACACAGGTTACCGGCTACTCAAGGACATCCACTAGGGCGAGTGCGGACACCACGCTTCGTCAAGGGCGATAGTCACCAAGGCGTTTCACCACAGTTCCTATTGGCCCACCGCCATCGAGGACGCCGAACAGCTAGTCCGCGCGTGCAATGGGTGCCAGCGCTTCGGGCAGCTCAGGCACATGCCGACTTCGGTGCTCAAGACCATACCGATTACCTGGCCCTTCGCGGTTTGGGGCCTCGACATGGTCGGCCCCTTCAAGCGAGCGCGCGCAGGCATGACCCATCTGCTGGTGGCGGTGGACAAATTTACAAAATGGATCGAGGCCAAGCCCATCCGGAAGCTGGACGGGGCAACGGTCGTCACCTTCTTCACCGACACCATCAATCGGTTCGGCTACCCCAACAGCATCATCACCGACAACAGCACGAACTTCACCAAGGGAGCCTTCGCCGGATTCTGCAGTAACAAGGGCATCTGGCTGGACCTTGCCTCCGCCGCGCACCCGCAATCCAACGGGCAAGTCGAAAGGGAAAACGGCTTGGTGCTAGCCGGCATCAAGCCGTGCCTCATCGAGCCTCTGGAGTGGTCACCCGGATGCTAGATCGAGGAGCTTCCGGCTATTTTATGGAGCCTCCGCACCATGCCGAATAGATCAATCGGCTGCACTCCGTTCTTCCTGGTCTACGGATCGGAAGCCGTCCTCTCCACGGATATCGAGTTCGACTCTCCGCGCAAGATCCTTTATGATGAAAAGGCCAACCAAGAGGCACGGGAGGATGGTATTGACCTCCTTGAGGAGGCCCGCGAGTTGGCATTGTCCAGATCGGCCCTGTACCAGCAATGACTACGCCGCTACCATTCAGGCCAGATCCGCCCAGTCGCGTTTCGCGAGGGCGACCTGGTACTCCGGCTAGTACAGGACACGAAGGGCATGCACAAGCTGTCGCCACCCTGGGAGGGTCCCTTCATCGTCAGTCAGGCGCTGCCTAACGACTCCTACTACCTCATCGACGTGCAGCAGCCGCGCAAGAACAAGATGGACAAGTCAGACGAGGAGACCGAGCGTCCCTGGAACATGGCCTTGTTGCGCCCGTTTTACACCTAGTCACCAGATAGTGTATGTATCCCGCAAACCCTATGAATCAAAGTGCGGACCCCTACGAGATGCTGGGGGGCTCCTTGCTAGAAATGTGTATGCATCTGTTTTCCGGTTCAGATTTTCCGGCTCCGGCAACCTCTACCTAGGGGCTTGTCGGCTGGCCTGACCTTCTAAGTCAACAAACCGGCTGAGTAGTGTGTGATGATGTCAGAGGCCTACTCTTCGTCTCAGCTACAGACCGCAACCCGGCTGTCCGGCTAGCAAGAGCAAAAGCCCGAGGCATCCCACATGAAAAACAGGGAGGAGACGCGACATATCGGGCGTCCCGGCCTCGCAACTAGCTTAAAACAATCCGGCTGCTAAGCCGTTAGTACCGTGCGCGATGTACTGTCAGCTCCCTTTGATTCCGGCTGCATACCACAACCCGGCTGCCCGGCAAGGATGCAGCGAAAACAACAGAGCACACGGGAAAACGACCAAGTGTCCAGAAAGGTGCAAGCTAGTTTTCAAAAAACAAATCCGCCTTCTGGCTACAATTTAGCAAACTAACCTATTAACATGTGAGAATGTATGTGTATGTATATTCTGTATGACTACTTTGAGTCAGAATTCAGGAAGAAAAGAGAAGAAGATTCGAAGTCCTTGCCTCCATCAAGCGCTCCGAATCTCGGGGGCTACACCCACTGGATGCACTCGCGCGCCCCCAGTGGAATCTTGTAGTTTCCCGACTGGCTAAGGATGTTTAGCAAGATATTTGGAGCCCAGTGAGGGCAAGAGCAGGAGCAAGAGAAGACGAAGAAGATTCGAAGCACCTGGCTATGCCAGCTACTCCGAATCTCGGGGGCGACACCTAGTGGGTGTGCTCACGTGCCCCCACTAGAGTGTTAGTTCCCCCGGCTGTAGGCGTTCAGCCAGCAGAAGCAACCGACTAAGAGGCGTCTAGTCAGATAAAGTTAGAGGACTGGAGGAAAGAAGGAAGATTCGAAGTACCTGGCTACGCCAGCTACTCCGAATCTCGGGGGCTACACCCAGTGGGTGCACTAGCACGCCCCCACTGGAAGTGCAGTTCCCCGGGCTAAAGACGTTTAGCCGAGCGAAGTCAGCCGGATAAAGTCAATCGGCGAAATATTGAAAGAATATGCAAAGCACACAAGTTGAAGGGAAAACAAGCTAGTTCAAATTAACATTAAAAGGAAAAGAGGAGACGAAGCTCCCATAAGTTTACCCGGCGCCAGATGCAGCCGGTACGGGCGGACAAGTTTTAAGACAAGACAAGACAAGACAAACAAATACACCTGGCATCTCGGGGCGATAACTAAAAGGCAGGACCCTTGTCGTGCGGAGTGCTTTGGCCGGCAGCAACCTCAGGCGGAGGAGGAGGCGCGGTGGCCGACCTGGTTCCGGCGTCCCGAGCCGGCTGCGTCGAAGCTTCCGCATCCGGAGTACCGATAGACTCCGAGTCGGTGAGCACCTCATCGGGATCCACGTAGTCGGCGATCTTGATGGCGGAGCCCCGGAACACCAGATGAGCCTGGCGGATGGCGGCAAGGTCGGTGCCGGTGTGGAAGCCTCCATCAATCTTCTTGACACGGGCGGCCTTGTACCACGAGAGCATGAGGGCCAGAGCCATCTCCACTCCGGCTCGTGCCGCCAAGTCTCATAGCCGGTCCACCGCAGTCGGCACCTCCCCCACCTTTGCGGCTAGCTGCGTCATCGTCTCCGGGACCGGAGCATCCGGCCACAGAAACGAGAAGACGGTCTGCGCCGCTTGGCGAAGCTTGGCAGCTTCCTCGCCGAGAAGAACGACAAGCTCCTGGGCTGTCGGCTGCGCTCCCGGCCAGTTCTCCTACAGCCGGTTGTACGCCAGCAGGTCTATGCCGGGATAAAATGCTGTCAGAAAAAAGATAGTCAGATCTGGCTACCGGATCCGAAAAGACAGAGGAGACGGAAAAAGGGAACTTACCCTTAGTCGTATGACCGACTTGCATCAGTTCCTCCACCAAGGCCTTCTCCTTTGTTGCCAGCCGCTTGATCTCCTTCTCTTGGTCCTTGTTCTAGGCCTCGAGAAGGTTGAAGGCTTCGATCCGGCTGGCGAGCGAAGCGTGCCAATCCTTGTTCTGCAGCCGCAGAGTGGAGTTGGAGTTGCTCAACCGGTCGTTCGCCTTCTTCAAGCGATCGATCTCGCGCTGAGCACACACGAGGATAGCTGCAACAAAATCGGCTATCTGCAAAAAAAAAGAGAGATAATTCCGGCTGAAGCAAACTCACTCTGGGAAGTTCCGTTGGCGGCAGTGAGCTTCTGCTCCAAGGACCGGTTCCCGCCGGCTGCGGCCTCCAACAGCCGGATCTCCTTCACCGCCAGCTCGAGGGTGGCGGTGAGATCCGTCAGCGAGGCGGTAGATGAGGCGTCGTCATCCACGGCGTTGGTGGCCAAGGACTCCTTCGCGGCAACCACCGTTGTCCTCCACTCCTCCCCTCGGCTCGTCCTCGGAGTTGTCGTTGCTAACAACCACGAGCTCCTTGCCGATTACCACACTTTGTGCTCCCGCGGAGAAGAGCCGTCCCCACCCTGCGAGGAGGCCTCAACCGTTTCTGGCTGGATCACCACGTCCGGCTAAGGACCCTCTGCTTCGGCTGAGGCAGCCGGTTCAGCTCGAGGCGGCGGCGGAGGCGGTGCCTTAGAGGAAGGAGGCACGGAGATGGACGTGGCCGAGGCGCGAGGTGGCGACCCAGTCGGTGCTCATGTCGGGATCGCGGCTCCAAAGGAGACCAACATGCTAAAGAGACAGAAGAAGAGAAGAAAGAAAAAGAAGCAAGTAAGCCAAAGGCAACAGAAAGAAGCAAAAATAGTAAGGGCACCCAGAGAAGAACTTACCCCTGTACCACCGGGGGTGGCCCTTTCTTCCGGCCAAGGCGGCTCGAGGGAAGGATGCCGGTCCGGCTCCTCTTAGGAGCCGGCTCCTCCGTGGCAGGCCGGCTCCTCTGCGGCAAGCCGGCTGGCGCCAGAATGGCTAGAGTCGCTCCTACCAGTGCCAGACCGGCTGGATTCACCGTCCATCGCGAGCCGCTGTGCCGGATCAGGGGCCGGCGCGGCCTCCTCCTCCTCCTCATCGACCTCCGCGTGGGGATCAGCGGCCGGCTCGACGTTCCGACTGGGGAAGGCATCCCCATCCCCGTCCGACTCCTCATCAGACCACCGAGCGCGCGGCTCGGGCAAGTCGGGCGCGAACGTCTGAAGAGGAGCTTCGCCCTCCTCGCGAAGGATACAGGGGAAGATCTGCTGAATATGAAAGGTTAGCCGGGCAAACAAAAAGAAGGGCAAGAGAAACAAAAATTTCGGCTGGAAGAACTTACCCGGGGCACGCGGTTGTCTCAACTATAGGGCGCCAGCCCGAAGGCCCAGCCTTCTGGCAGCCGCTCCTTGGTAATCATCCACACCCACTCCTTAAGATTGTGGTAGCGGGGATCGCGGCGAGACAGTCGGGTCGGGTCCAGCCGGCCGGAGTAAAAGCACATCTTGTGCGCTCGCTGCTGCAGCGGCATCATCAGCTGGGACATCCATCTGAGGGTGAAGTCCAGGCCGGTTAGTCCGGCAGTTTCAGCATCGCATGCGTTTCAGCATCGCGTCCGACTCCGCCTTCTCGCCGTAGATCTTCAGCTCCCAGTGCTGCCGTCTAGATTCCACGTCCTGGAACACCGGAAGGTTGATCCGGTCAACACCCGTGAGGTTCTTGATGTTGAAGTACGACTGCTGCCATAGTCATACTGTGTCCTGTAGCCGGAACTTGGGGTAGCCGGTCTACGTGCGAGAATAGATGGAGGCACCGCCACAGACGACCAGCGGCCCCTTCATGAACTGGAGCTGCGGCCGGACTCAGAAGAGCCGGTAGAAGAGCCTGAGATCCGGCTGGATCCCGAGGTAGCTCTCGCAGAAAGCAATGAAGTGCGCCAGTGTGCCGATTGTGTTGGCTTCGAGGTAGTGGAGGCGAAGGTCGAAGAAGGCGAGGAAGGTGAGGAAGAACGGGTGTACCGGCAGCGCGAACCCGCGCGCCAGGTGCAAGAGGAAGACCACCCGTTATCCCTCCGCCGGATGCGGTGAATCCTATCCCACCGGCGCGAGCCGCACCGCCACTTCCTCCTCCAATGGAAGGACGCGGGTGGCACGGTACTTCTGGATGTGGTCCTCCGTGACGGAGGAGCCACACCACACTCCGTGCTCAGCGGCCATATCCAGCTCGTTGGGGGCACGGTGGCGGACGATTGACGGTGACCCATACCGCCGACGACGGCAAATGGGCGGCGCAGCGGGCTACGGCGGAAGCGGCAGCAAGGTGCAGAGGGCAGGAGCGCAGGGGAGGAGGAGCGCAACTGGAAGCGGGGGAGCGGAGGAAAGGAACTGCCCCCCAGGCGCCCCTTTAAAGGACCGGAAGGGCAACCGTCCGCTGTGCCACGCGGCACCCATCCAGGCGATCCTCACCCAAACCGCCTCCCGGATCCCGTGTGCAAACGCGGGGTACGCAGAGGATCCTGGAGCAAGAACCAAAGCGTTAGGCGGCAGTTTCCCGAGGCGACGTGCGACGGGACGTTACGCTGCCCGCCGCAGATTAATGATGGTGCGTGCGCACGTGGCCGGCGTCAGCACTGATGTCACGGGTAGCGCAACCGCAGGCGTAGCCGGTCAGAAATTCAAAACAAAGAGGGAGCGCGCGCACATTTCACCTAAGGGCGGAATCTGCACGCGCTCGGGGCCTAATGTCAGGGGGATGACCCCCGGATACCCCAACCGGACAAGAAACCGGGCAGTCGGATCGCGTTTGGCTAGCCAGGTGCAGCCGGACAAGGCAAGCCGGGCCGGCTATCGCAAGGTAGCCGGATCAGCGAGAAGTAGCCGGCTACAGCAGCGTAGCCGGAACCAATCAAGGAGACATGGTGACATGTAGAACAGTGTGCGGTACGCCCTGTACGATGACAAGACTAGCAACTACCCGGCCATACCGAAGACTTTGCGGGGATGACGCGGGAACAGTGGCCCGATGCTGACGACAGGCTCGCACGACGTCCACTGTGCCTACGACAGCCATACCGCTCATACTCCAATGGGACATGTTGTACCGGATACTGTAGATGACCAGCCGGCTGGGACCCACCTATGGGGCCCACTAGTCGGATTGGCCAGTGAGACCGTTGCCTCTCTGCCTATATAAGGAGAGGCAAGGCCTCAGTAGAAAGGGTTGGTCTCAGTGCATTTAAGGCAGTAGCTATAGAATACAGCTCGAGGAGCACTTGTAGTTCGTATATTGCTCATAGTCAGATCGGTAGGAGTAGGAGTTTTACCTCATCACGAGGGCTCCGAACCTGGACACTTCCTGCATCCAGCTACGCTTGCTTGTATCCAATCCCGTCTGCGGACGCCATCGATAGCTTCCCTGCTAGTCCCCACACCTCTATCTAACCTTCTTAGGTACTGTCGTTCCCAATACAATGACACATGGGGTGATGAAGGTTGTGTTATCCTCGACCTTCCTGGCCATATGGATTTGATGGTAGCCCGAGAAGGCGTCAAGGGAGCGTAGCAAGTCACGGATAGCCGTATAATCCACTATCTGGTCGGTCCAGGGGAGCGGATGTGGATCCTTTGGGCAGGCTTTGTTGAGGTCGGTGAAGTCCACACAGAGTCATCCACCTCAAGTGGCCTTAGGGACCACCACCGGGTTAGACGTCCAATCGGTCTAAAGGATTTCATGGACAAGGTTTGCCTTGATGAGTTTCTCCATCTCCACGATGATGAATTGTTGCTGCTCAGCGGACCATCGGAGCACCTCTTGCTTCATAGGATGTGTTGTGGGGCATACAGACATGTGGTGCTCGATCACCTCCCTAGGTACCCTAGTCATGTCCAACAGGATCCAGGCGAACATGTCCATGTTTGCCTGCTAGAAGGTGATGAGCACATCCTACTACTCAACAAAGAGGTGAGCCCTGATACATTGTAAACGTATCTATAATTTTTGATGTTCCATGCTTGTTTTATATCTACTTTCTTATGTTTTGTCCACACTTTGGAGTATTTTTACACATTTTCTAGAACTAAACTATTAACAAGATGCCATAGTGCCACTTGCATGTTTTCTGCTGTTTTTGGTTTCAGAAAAGCTAGTAAGGAAAAATTCTCAGAATTGGACCGGACAAAAGCCCAAGTCAATATTTCACCAGAAGGAACACGAAGTCCGGAGGGGAGACGAAGAGGGGAGCCAGGCCGTCCACACCTGGTGGTGGCATGGCTAGCCCTAGCCGCGCAACCAGGTGGTGTGGGCCCCCTGGTACTCCACTGACCTTTCCCCTTCGCCTATATATTGCCTCCGGGACGAAAACCCTAAGTACCCGAACAAAAATTCCATGAAAGAGTCTGTAGCCGCCGCCATCTCCATCCCTAGATCGGGAGGGATCTGAAGCTCTTCCCGGCACCCTGCCGGAGGGGAGAGATCACCCTGGAGGCCTTCTTCATCACCATGTCTGCCTCCGGTGTGATGCGTGAGTAGTTCATGCCTAGACTACGGGTCCATGTAGTAGCTAGATGGTTGGTTCTTCTCCTTTGTGCTACCATGTCTAGATCTTGTGAGCTCCGTTCATGATCAAGATCATCTATTTGAAATCTTACATGTTGTGTTTGCGGGGATCCGATGGATATTGAGATGCTATTTCAGATTGATTATTGATTCTATCATGTCTATGTTATTTGTGATCTTGCATGCTTTCCGTTGTTAGTAGCTATCTTGGCCGAGTAGATGCTAGCAACTCCAAGAGGGAGTATTTATGCTCGATAGTGGGTTCATGCCTCTAGGAATCTGGGGAAGTGACAGAAATCTCTAAGGTACTAGATGTGCTGTTTCTACTAGGGAGAAAATAGCAATTCTTTGTTCATAGAACAATCGTATGGTTTACTTTACACACTTTGCTTAATGCAATTATCTGTTGCTTGCAACTTAATACTGGAGGGGGTTCGGATGATAACCTGAAGGTGGATTATTAGTCATAGATGCAGTTGGATTACAGTCTATGTATAATGTTGTAATGCCCAATCAAATCTCATAGGAGTCAAGATGATTAGTATATGCATGTATGCTTTCTTGATGTTTGTTAATTTCCCCGCTGTAATTTGTTCACCCAACATGTCATCTATCTTAAGGAGAACCACCTCCAGTGAACTATGGACCCCGGTCCATCCTTTTACCATCAATCTACAACCTACAATTTATTGTTTTTTGTTTAGTTTCTGCAATCAATTACTATCTTCCACACAATACATTTAATCCTTTGTTTTCAGCAAAATCGGTGAGATTGACAACCTCACTGTAAGTTGGGGGCAAAGTTATGTGGTTGTGTTGTGCAGGATTCCAAGTTGGAAACAACAGCTTGGAGGTGTTTCCTTGCTCCTACTGGTTCAATAACCTTGGTTTCATAACTGAGGGAAAACTTGCTGATGTGCTCATCATACCTTCCTCTTGGGGTTACCCAATGAGATCGACGTGTTGAGCCGATCATCAAGACTTTTTCTGGCGCCGTTGGCGGGGAGTCAAGGACATCTTCACAAGGGGAGTCCCTCATAACCAATCTCTTTACTTTGTTTTATTTGTTTTTCTTAGTTTATTTTTGCTTTGTTTGCTTGTTTCTTTATCAAAAACACGCAAAAAATTAGTTCCCACTTCAAGTTGTTTTTATGTCTAGTTCTTCTCCAATCACTATTTCATTATGGATAGCCCACTCGGTTTCCTATTTGGGAAAACTACTATCACTGCTAAGGTAGTAGATGAACCACCACCTGCTAGAACCTTCATGGAATATTTTATAAGGTATAGAGAATCTTATAAGGGTAAAGTCATGAGAGCCGTGTTAAAAAGGTTGGATCTAATTGCTAAAAAAATTCTTAAACACCATGATCTAAATTGTTGCTCTGAATAGGATACTAAACATCTTAAATTACAATGTGGCTTTAGTAAAGAATTTGTAATTATGAACTATGATTGGAATAACTATATTCATCTTGGATTTGAAGAGGTAGAACAATTCATTTTGTTTATGGGAGCTTCTGAAATAGAATCCTTCATGTCTAATAACTATGAAACCTGTGTTGCTTGTAAACACCTTAAAGATATGGTCTCTTCTATCCTTGATCATTGCATAGAAAATTTCAGCAATAATTGATATATCATTGATTATAAAGAGAGACCCAGTCATGCACAAGAATGTGTCCACAATTTGCAGGAGCCCATGGAAGAAGAAATTGCTGAACCTGAAAGCTCATTAGATGAAAAATAGGAGGAGAGTGATGGACAAAAGGAGGAAGAATGGATTAGCTACCCATGCATACCTTCTAATGAGAGTAACTCTTTATCCCTTACATTATTTGATTGTCCCCCATGCTTACCAAAGGAGGATGAATGTTATGTTCATGTGGTTTCTCTTGAAAAATCTACTATGGGTAAAACTTGTGATAATAAGTATGCTCCTGTTATCTATGATAATCCTTTATTAGTGCCTAACTTCGAAATGCATGGTACTAAAGAGCGTTGCTTAGAAAATGTTTATGATAAAACTCTAGATGATGGTCCTATATTGGTTGATAATATTAATTGTACCACTATTAAAAATAAGATAGGAGGGGTCTTGACCTTATCTTGGAACCCCATACCTCTTGAGAATGATCAGTCACCTTGTTATAAAATTGTTAAAAGTGGGTTTTGAAGGTTTTAATCCCATTATTTTTGAGTTTGTAAAAAATTATGTGTTTGTAGATCATGAAAAGCATGCTTTATGTGATAGTTATATTGTTGAGTTTATTCATGAGGCTACTGAAAATTATTATGAGAGAGGAAAATATGTTTGTAGAAGTTTTCATGGTACTGAAACACCTCTCTATGTGCTGAAAGTTTTGAAGTTACTCTTGTTTTATCTTCCTATGCATGTCACTTTGTTCTTTGTGAATTTATTTGCATACAAGATTCCTATGCATAGGAAGTGGATTAGAAATAATGTTCTTTTAATTTGCTTCTTGATGCTCTCTTTTACTTCAATTCATATTTCTTATGTGAGCATCATCGAAATTCTTATGCCTAGCTCAAAGGCGTTAAAGAAAAGCACTTATTGGGAGATAACCAGAAAATTTAGCCAATAAATTTTTCTTGTGTTGAGTCTTGGAAGTTATTGCTTCAGTAATAAACTCTCCTTATCATTTTTGTGTGGTTTTTGTGCCAAGAATAACCTCTAATAAGAGAGAAATAATGCTTGAGAAAGTTGCCGCCCCAAACAGATTTTTGTGGTTCGCTGTAAAAATTCGTGAAAAATCTCTGTACGTCAGTTTAAGCTGTAATTTTTTGTGCTTCTGCCCAGGTTGTTATCCAACTTTCGTTAGTTCAACACTTTTCTATTTGAGCAACAGAAGGTCTTCGAAAAAATTGGTTTTTACCTGCTGATCTGTTTTGACAGATTTCTGCCATTATTTGCACTTGCCTCTTAATCTCTTTCTCTTTGAGTTCTCTTTGATCATTCGAGCTTTTTAAAGAAAGTGATACAGTAGAGTTTGTTTTAATGGAAATTTTACTTGTGTTGTAACTGAACCAAAAAGACTTATTATCTTGAGTACACTAATGTTGCTAATGAAGATTGTGTGAAGTTTTGTATGAAGGAAATTTTAAAGTGTAGGGAAGAGTAATGTGATAAGATGAAGAATGGACAAAAGCTCAAGCTTGGGGATGCCACCCGTGTCACCCCAAGAAATATTCAAGAAGTACAAGCGTCAAAGCTTGGGGATGCCCAAGGCATCCCCTTCTTCATCAATAAAAAATTTAGGTTTCTCCCAAACACTTCATTTTTATTGTTTCATGCACAATTGTGTTGTTCTTGGAGCATCTTTGTTTTCGTTTTTAGTTTTCGTTTTCTTAGTTTGCTTGAATAAATTGGTTGGACCCCCTCATTCATGCATTAGTTTTCAAATAAAGTTGATTTGGATTGGAAAAGAGTAGGAAAGTTCATGCTTAAGTGGTAAAAAGGAGTTTGTTTTTTACTGTGACTTAGACTTTATCATGTCATGCTTGATATTGTTTTGGCTTTATGCTTAGTTATTATTGTTGTAGCACGACATGTTATACACAATTGAGATTGCTTAATGTGCCTTCAAAGAATCATGCGTTGTTTTAGCATATAAAAGCATAATATTGTGGTATTCTCCTTTGATGCTTTATTTGGGTTGACTTGGCGCATGCTCACACCATGTTAAGACTATACCAAGTCACCATAGCCTCTATGATCATTTAGTTTTCGTCTTGTAATATCACTTTATGCTTTAATTAACGATGTTTTGTCGCTTTGCATGATTATGGCCATTATTGCTCTCTTAGTTGGTCGCTCCTAGTCTTTTGCTAGCCTCCATACCAAGTATGAGTTCTACTCATGCATCCAACTCCAAATAAAACCAATTTATTCCAAAGAGTCCACCATACCTACCTATTAGCATTTGCTATTCCAAGTATATTCATGTTTTTATCTACCTTCTGAATTAAACTTGTTATGTGAAAATTAGTGATTAAAGCTCTCACGAACTTGATGGCACACTTTACTTTTCTTGCCCCAAATAAACTTGAACCATTGTGTCATCTATGTTGTATATGCTTGCACTTATACATTGGGAATTAGCAGAACCATGCTGTCATGGGGAACGCTTTCAACATTGCACTCGTACATTGTACCCAGTTGATATCATGCTCTTTGGTTTATGGATGTCGTCGGTGTGAAATGAAAGGGGAGCTTGTAAGTCCATGGAGTTATGTATGTGTGTTAGAGAAACGCTTGTGCCGCTAGCCTAAGCCATGCCTAATCATGGTGGAAACTTGCGGCATCACCATAGTGAGCAATCTATGAAGCATTATTCTTATTAAAAAAGAGATAGAGCTTGAGAAAAAGAAAAAAAAAGATGAGAAAAGAGGAAAGAGGAAAGAGAGAAGAAAGCACCATTTTCCCATGGTAAATAAGAAATTGATGAGATGCTCATTGTCTGCTTGCCTTGTCATTTTGATTATGGGATAGTTCCTGTATCATGTGCAAGGGGTACCCCGTTGGCGGTTCTCTATGATACACATGTACTTACTATGACAAGAACTTACCGGTAACTAAACTTGAGTAGCATGAGGAGCGGCCCTCGTATTCAAGGGACATGATATTGCCGACTTATACTTTGTCAAGCATATACTCCATAGTTTGTTCACTTTAACCTTAATCACTTCAAGATGCTTATGATAGGGGCAATGAGAGCTGAAAGCTAATAAGTACCGTAATTTTTGGAAGCTCTTTATGAGAGTTGAATCCCTGCTTCCTTCTATGAAGGCCTTTCTTTTACTTTTATGATGAGTCTCCATCTTCTATCTTTATGCACCTATTGAGAGAGCATAGTGGCCATTCTTAGTTTAATGTGCATTGTCCCAAAACTTGTTGATTGATTTATAACTTTGATATTGCTTGTTCTTAAACTACTTGTATCTAGTCACCCTTATGAACTTTGAAGGTGTCCTATGCATTTATGTTTTGCTACACTATGAGGGACAAGCTGAATACCATTCTCATTATGTTTTCTATATGTGAAACAAACAAACGTCTTGCAGAGCATTGTTATTCATGAATCTTTTGTTTGTACCTTTTCATGTTATACATAGTTGCTATATCTTATTGTTAGAACTATATCTTTCATGCTATGTTAAAGTACTATGATCCCAGCTATCAATGTTCTACAAATACTTTGATCAAGACTATGATGGTGCATGTCACCTCAAAAATTATTCTTTCTTTTTATCACTTACCTACTCGAGGACGAGCAGGAGTTAATCTTGGGGATGTTGATATGTTGTAAACGTATCTATAATTTTTGATGTTCCATGCTTGCTTTATATCTACTTTCTTATGTTTTGTCCACACTTTGGAGTATTTTTACACATTTTCTGGAACTAACCTATTAAGAATATGCCACAGTGCCAATTGCTTGTTTTCTTCTGTTTTTGGTTTTAGAACAACTAGTAAGCAAATATTCTCGGAATTGGACCGGACGAGAGCCCAAGTCAATATTTCCCCAGAAGGAACACGGAGTCTAGAGGGAGACGAAGAGGGGAACCAGGTCGGCCACACCTGGTGGTGGCACGGCCAGCCCTAGCCGCGCCATCAGGTGGTGTGGGACCCCTGGTACTCCACCGAGACAAAAACCCTAAGTACCCGATCAAAAATTCCACGAAAGAGTCTGTAGCCGCCACCATCTCCATCCCTAGATCGGGAGGGATCTGAAGCTCTTCCCGGCACCGTGCCGGAGGGGAGAGATCACCCTAGAGGCCTTCTTCATCACCATGCCTGCCTCCGGTGTGATGCGTGTGTAGTTCATCCCTGGACTACGGGTCCATGTAGTAGCTAGATGGTTGGTTCTTCTCCTTTGTGCTACCATGTCTAGATCTTGTGAACTCTGTTCATGATCAAGATCATCTATTTGTAATCTTACATGTTGTGTTTGCGGGAATCCGATGGATATTGAGATGTTATTTCAGATTGATTATTGATTCTATCATGTCTATGTTATTTGTGATCTTACATGCTTTCCGTTGTTAGTAGCTATCTTGGCTGAGTAGATGCTTGCAACTCCAAGAGGGAGTATTTATGCTCGATAGTGGGTTCATGCCCCTAGGAATCTGGGGAAGTGACAGAAATCTCGAAGGTACTAGATGTGTTGTTGCTACTAGGGAGAAAACAGCAATTCTTTGTTCATAGAACAATCGTATTGTTTACTTTACACACTTTGCTTAATGCAATTATCTGTTGCTTGTAACTTAATACTGGAGGGGGTTCAGATGATAACCTGAAGGTGGATTATTAGTCATAGATGCAGTTGGATTGAATTCTATGTATAATGTTGTAATGCCCAATCAAATCTCATAGGAGTCAATATGATTAGTATATGCATGTATGCTTTCTCGATGTTTGTCAATTGCCCCACTGTAATTTGTTCACCCAACATGTCATCTATCTTAAGGAGAACCACCTCCAGTGAACTATGGACCCCGGTCCATCCTTTTCCCATCAATCTACAATCTACTATTTATTTTTTCTGTTTACTTTCTGCAATCAATTACTATCTTCCACACAATACGTTTAATCCTTTGTTTTCAGCAAAACCGGTGAGATTGACAACCTCACTGTAAGTTGGGGGCAAAGTTCTGTGGTTGTGTTGTGTAGGATTCCAAGTTGGAAACAACACCTTGGAGGTGTTTCCTTGCTCCTACTGGTTCAATAACCTTGGTTTCATAACTGAGGGAAAATTTGTTGTTGTGCTCATCATACCTTCCTCTTGGGGTTACCCAACGAGATCGACGTGTTGAGTCGATCATCAAGCCCCTATGGTGATGGTAGCCCCCGCGTCTACGGGGTCTAGAGGGAACTTCTTTGTCATTGCATGCTCTTGGGAGAACAGTGGCTCATTTTTCCCGGCCATGTCGGTGGAGCACGTGACTCTCCTCGGGGAGGGACCTCGGCGCACCCTCTCCGGCCCTCGTGATCTCCCTGGTGAGTGTTGGCCTCTCCATTGCGAGGGGTATGTCGCCTTCCAAAGTGCCTTCCTCTTCGAGACAGGCAGTTGTGGCCCCCCGTAGGCCTGCCCCAGGGAGCGCATGACCTCCCCTTCGTCGCGGTGGATCGTGATGTGCCCCCACCATCGCCCGGAATTTTGACCAGGTTGTAGGCGTTGTGGGTGACTATCATGAACTTTGCCCTTAGAGGGGTAACCCAAGAGGGCGCTATACGGCAGAATGATCCAGGCGACGTCGAAGTTGACAAGCTCGGTGCGGTAGTTAGTGCATGTTATGTACGTGCCAAGAAGCCGCACCTGCCCAATGGGCACATCTATGCCCTCCGTCACTTCAAAAAATAATAGTGCAGGCAGCAGACAGGCACGGGGCATCTTCATCCTCCTAAACGTCTCCTCTAAGAGCACGTTTAGTCCGACGCCGCCATCAATGAGCGTTTTGGCAACGATGACGTAGTTGATGGTGGGAGTGCATACCATTGGTATGACACCCATCACGCAAGTGGACTCAGGATGGTCTTCGATGCTAAAGGAGTTCGGCTGCTGCGACCACTTGAGCTGCGCAGCGATAGCACCGGGCGTGGCTGCCACGAGCTCACAAGAGCGCTGTTTGAAGTGTCGCCAAGAGGCGGGATATTGTGAATCACCTAAGTAAGAAGGCGATAATATAAGGATCCCCCGAGAGGCATTGCCACGCTCGCTTGTCACCCATGACGGTAGCCTTGGTCCCTCGCTGCCGACCAGGGGCTCAGGTGCGAGGTCAGAGTCACCGAGGAGATCGACAAGGCGTGCATGCCATGTCGTCCTTTCGGCCGCTATTAAAGCGTGGCAAAGCAGCCTTCAGGCTTCAAGCAGTGCGGCTCCCTGTGAGAGGGCATCACGAGTGTCCTCTCCCTTCTCGGCCGATGCTCCGGCGTGCGGCGTCATGTCATCGAGGTTGGCATGGGCCCTGGAAGCGAGCCTCACCCCTACCCGGCGCACCAAATGTCGGAACTTAGTGCCCCATGGAGGAACTAGGGTTCCAATGAGCCCTGAGTTTGAGAGGGGGTTGAATACGCGTTCCGATCTTCTCGATGACGATGGCTGTGGCGGAGCTCGCACACGGCAGAAAGTAGACACCCTTTTTACCCAGGTTCAGGACCCTCTTGAGGAGGTAAAGTCCCTACTCCTGCTTTGTTGTATTGCTTGATGCTTCACAACGGTACAATGGTGGATGTATCCTTAGGGTTTTGTGATCTATGGGCTCGATCCCTTAAAAGGTTGGGGCGCATTTCCTTTTATAGTGGCGTAGGGCCTCTTCCCCCAAACTTTGGGTGGGAACGGTCACCACATTCCTGCCTAAGGTAACCACGTTCTACCAGACTACTTTACATGTACTAGGCCTATGATCCCGAGCAGTATCAGTCCTTGGCAGGGATGTGTTCATGGATGACTTCCTTCATGCGGTGGCGCGTCGACCACTGGCTCTTTGCACAAAGCGGGGAAACATGGTCTTCGATGCCGATGCCCTTGTCAGCCTCGCCTTTGGCTAAAGCGTCTTCCATGCAGTCGTACCCTGGGGTTATCCAAGGCCATCGCCTAATTTGTCGTCTTTCCCCAAGGTAGGAAAAATATCGTACCATCCCCGATGGGGCCAAGGTAACCTTCCACAACTCTTGAGGGTGATCACGATTAGCCATTCCTCCTGAGAGGTCCCTTCCTGCGGATTCCCTCATGGGACCTTGATCAGGTTCGTTCATCCTCTCGCGATACATCTTGCCAGGTCGATAGATGGCCCAACCTCCAGTGGACCAGGGTACCCCCTATGTCCATGGTCTGACACTAGCGGTACCAATACTGGGTCTGCCAGGTTAAAGAAGGGAACAAAACTGGGCTTATTTAGCAGCTCATTCTATGTTGGTCCCAGATTTAACGGTAAAGTGTTGTTCCCTAATGTTGAAATGTTGCTTTAGATTGGTTGCACACATGACAAGGGCCGTAAAAAGGCTGAAAAAGTAACGTGGGGAATAGGCCCAGCAGCAAAAGGATGGCATAGTAAAAGGCTTATATAGTAGCAGGACAGTACAGTAACATGTCGGTGATGTAACAAGCCGTACGCAAATAGGCCGTACAGTAACAAGCCTAACACAAACAGGTCAGAATAGTAACAGTCTGGAACATTAATAGGCCAAAATAGTAAAAGGCCAGAGCTATGCCAGGCAAGAATAGTAACATGCCCAAGCATTAATGGGCCATTCCTACCCACGCATTAGTGCATTCTTGTGATATTCATGAGATCGTAGCAATCCTAAATCGTAATAGGCCATAAACTAGAAATATCTAAATGGGTTACAGCCTACGTGCTCAAATGAATAGTGTCGAGCCTTCTGCGGGCTAGAATAGTACCGGTCCTAAATTGTGCAGGTCATAAAAGGATTGCACTACGATGGATGAAGTAGGAACTTATGCAGACCCAAATAGTAACAGATCGGAATGTTAATAGGCCATATCTGGGATGCGAGTTCATGGGCTCCCGAGAACCGGAGTAGGCCCGCTGCATGCCGAAACAGTAACATGACATCTTTTTATTGGGCTTCTCTCATGTGCTGGCTCACTTAATATTTAGCAGGCCTTAGTTGTGAAGAGTTGACTGGGCTTTTACCATGGGTGCCCATCCATGGTAGAAGACCTTTAACCACGAAAAACGACCCTTCTACCACAAAATCCAGTCATGGTAGATGGCAACTTTTCTTGTAGTGTTTGTGGGGCCCTTGGATTAGCCATCCGAGAATCCCTTATGCATTTGACCACGGCCCTAGGATTAGTGTGTCATAGAGCATGATCGACAAGTATCAAGGTAAGCATCCATTACATAAGCGGATATAAGCCATAACTCAATGCCATTATGGCTACATCATACAAAAGCCTTGACGAGCTAACATCGATCATCAGCAGCAGAACTTTAACAAAGCGTCAAGCCCAAGTCACGCCTTAACCCTACAGGAAACTGACTGAAAGAATGTCCTAGCTCACATAGTCAACAACTCATCCTTCTCCTCCTTTAGCCTTCTCGAAGTTTAACCAAGTAAATATCTAGGGACAATGCTAGTGAGTACATTTGAATGTACTCACAAACCACCTTAAGAGGAACAAGAATAAAGGATATGTAGTATGGTTGTGGTAAGAGGGTGGTTCTATCTAAGGTTATTTTCACAAACTAGTTTCTCTTGTAGATATAGCATCTCCATATATTTGTTGAAAAGCATTTGAAAATATGTTTCTCTTTGTAAAACTTCTTGGGTGGGTTGTAACCTTTTGGAAAGTGACCTTCCTAAGGTCGAAATCTTAAATCCTCTAGGGTCATCCCATGACCTGCACATCTCCATTTGCGGTCATACCATGACCAAAACACTTTGTTGCCTGAAAAATCTTTTTAATACAAAACCCGACAAAAGCTAGGCATTTCTCATCCCAACTGTCCATGAACGCGGACACGGCTATTTGAATAAGTTTACACTCTATAGAGGTTTTACACTTTACCCACAACATTAGATTATCCGACCCTGACCACTCCAGGGTCGTCATACCTAAGTATGAAGGGGTCAAATAACCGATCACAACATTTGCCTTGTCCGGCCTAATATGGAGGTCGACCCTATGAGTTGTTCCTCCCAACGCCCGGGCGTCATGTAGCATGGACCGAGCACCTTTTTCACTCCATCTCAAGTGTGCACTTTGAATGCAAGGATCGTAGTATCGTCCGGCTATAGATAACTACATTGTAAAGTTTCCCTGATTTTCCCTGGATCATAGAGGGGAAAGTCCTGGCCGAAAGGGAAACGTACGTCGCCTAGAGGGGGCATGAATAGGCGTTTTAAAATTATTACGGTTTAGGCTCTAATAAATGCGGAATAAAACTTAAGGTTTAATTTATGAATCCAAAACCTATATCAACTAGGTTCAACTAAGTGCACCAACAACCTATGCTAAGCAAGACAAGTAACAAGGTGATAGCAAGATATAATACTTCAAGCACGATGGCTATCACAATATAAATTGCATAAGTAAAGGGCTCAGTTGAGAGATAACTGATGGACGTGGAGTCGATGATTTGTTTCCCGAAGCTCACTTCCAAAGAAGCTACATATCCATTGGAGAGGTACGATGGAGCAATATACTTCGAACGCCACAAATGGCTCACCTCGAGGTGTGGTGGCTCGATGCTCACCCTTACGCCACACACGGCCTCATCCCAAGATGTGAAGGCACGCAACTCACCGACGCCACAAAAGGCTCACCCTATTCTCCCGTGAGCTTTCCACAAAGGCCTACTCACGTTCCACTATGGGACACTTAAGGGCGGTCACCGAACCCGTAAAAGGCTTGGGGAAAACTCCACAACTCAATTGAAGGGCTCCCAAGAAACACCACAAAGGATCCACAATGCCACAATAGACCAACAAGATTGGGGAATCTCCATAACTAAATTGGAGCCCCCAAGAACACACCACAACTCCACACAACCATCTAGGGTTCCAAGAACCCAAGAGAAACAAGCCCAAGAGCTTGAACTCGCCAAATCTCTGAGGAGAACTCAAACCTATGCACCAAATGGAAGAGGCAAGTCCTTCTCTCTCAAATTCCACCAAAGCTACAAAAGCTATTGGGGAAATAAGAGAGGAACAACACAAGAGGAGAACACAAAACTCTCCAAGATCTAGATCCCAATGATTCCTTCACAAAGAAGGGGTTTGGTTTGGTAGGGATTGTAGATCTAGATCTCCTCTCTCAAATCCCTCAAAAAGACGCAAGAATCATAGGAGGGGGAAGGGGTGAGGGCAAGCTCTTCAAGATCAACAATGGAGGGGAGAGAGAGAAAGACAAAACCAAGAAAAGCAAGACACCCCACGAAGGGGAAGGGGAGCTCCTTTTAAAGGGCTCCCCAATCTGGCCGTTACACATAGAAACATGCACGGCCGGTAGTACCGATGGGCAGCCGGTACTACCACTGGCACCCAGCCAACGGTCACAAACAGCGATACGAGAGAAAATACGAGCCTGGCCGGTACTACCGGCAGAAGTTCCAGCCCAAGTTCTGACAAATATAATACCTCAAAATAGAAGTATACATAATAGAATTCGAGTGTCGGCGGAACTCGGATCGGAACTAGCACGGAAAATACTAGGCCACGAGGTCCTGACCGGTACTACCAAGGACTAGTGGTACTACTGCTCAAGGGGTGTGGGCTGGCTGAGCTGGCTAGAAGTTCCAGCCAGGAACGGCTGAAACTTCTAGCCAGTACTACCGGACCAAGTTCCGACCCTAATTCCAACAAATAGTTCATATGGACACAGAAGTGTACAGAACATGAGCGAAAAGCACCAGAACAAGGTACAGAAATATCCCTAGGCCAGCCACACAGAACTCATTGAGCGGAACTACCGGTGCGAGGCCGGTACTTCCGGTCAGGGTAGAAACAGAACCAGAACTGCAAGAACTTTCACGTTCGAACTCCAAACGAGATGAAACCAATTTTGTTGGAAAGATAACAACGTGTAGAATCCAAGGGAGAAAATACCATGAATATATATGAGAGATATTTCCCAAGGTGTGGAGCCGGAAAACCCGCAAGATCAAAAACGCAATAAGATATGCAAGGGAAATCCGTTTTTGACGAACTAGAGCTTGTTATGAAGATAACCACAAAATCTAGATCCTCACATGGACAAGAACCAAACAACAACCAAGAAAGATGATGCTATGTATGCAAAGGTTTGAGCTCTCTCTGAAAGATACGAACGAGTCACCCATTCGAGAGCCCCTCTTGATAGTATGCCTATCTATCCTAAACTCGGTCTCCCAACACTAAAAGAGACCGGCAGCAACCTCAGGCAGAGGAGGAGGCGCGGTGGCCGACCTGGTTCCGGCGTCCCCAGCCGGCTGCGTCGAAGCTTCCGCATCCGGAGTACCGACAGACTCCGAGTCGGTGAGCACCTCATCGGGATCCACGTAGTCGGCGATCTTGATGGCGGAGCCCCGGAACACCAGATGAGCCTGGCGAATGGCGGCAAGGTCGGTGCCGGCGTGGAAGCCTCCATCAATCTTCTTGACACGGTCCGGCTTGTGCCGCCAAGTCTCATAGCCGGTCCACCGCAGTCGGCACCTCCCCCACCTTTGCGGCTAGCTGCGTCATCGTCTCCGGGACCGGAGCATCCGGCCACAGAAACGAGAAGACGGTCTGCGCCGCTTGGCGAAGCATGGCAGCTTCCTCGCCGAGAAGAACGACGAGCTCCTGGGCTGTCGGCTGCGCTCCCGGCCAGTTCTCCTACAGCCGGTTGTACGCCAGCAGGTCTATGCCGGGATAAAATGCTGTCAGAAAAAAGATAGTCAGATCCGGCTACCGGATCCGGAAAGACAGAGGAGACGGAAAAAGGGAACTTACCCTTAGTCGTATGACCGACTTGCATCAGTTCCTCCACCAAGGCCTTCTCCTTTGTCGCCAGCCACTTGATCTCCTTCTCTTGGTCCTTGTTCTAGGCCTCGAGAAGGTTGAAGGCTTCGATCCGGCTGGCGAGCGAAGCGTGCCAATCCTTGTTCTGCAGCCGCAGAGTGGAGTTGGACTTGCTCAACCGGTCGTTCGCCTTCTTCAAGCGATCGATCTCGCGCTGAGCACACACGAGGATAGCTGCAACAAAATCGGCTATCTGCAAAAAAAAAGAGAGATAATTCCGGCTGAAGCAAACTCACTCTGGGAAGTTCCGTTGGCAGCAGTGAGCTTCTGCTCCAAGGACCGGTTCCCGCCGGCTGCGGCCTCCAGCAGCCGGATCTCCTTCACCGCCAGCTCGAGGGTGGTGGTGAGATCCGTCAGCGAGGCGGTAGATGAGGCGTCATCATCCACGGCGTTGGTGGCCAAGGACTCCTTCGCGGCAACCACCGTTGTCCTCCACTCCTCCCCTCGGCTCGTCCTCGGAGTTGTCGTTGCTAACAACCACGAGCTCCTTGCCGGTTACCACACTTTGTGCTCCCGCGGAGAAGAGCCGTCCCCACCCTGCGAGGAGGCCTCAACCGTTTCTGGCTGGATCACCACGTCCGGCTAAGGACCCTCTGCTTCGGCTGAGGCAGCCGGTTCAGCTCGAGGCGGCGGCGGAGGCGGTGCCTTAGAGGAAGGAGGCACGGAGATGGACGTGGCCGAGGCGCGAGGTGGCGACCCAGTCGGTGCTCATGTCGGGATCGCGGCTCCAACATGCTAAAGAGACAGAAGAAGAGAAGAAAGAAAAAGAAGCAAGTAAGCCAAAGGCAACAGAAAGAAGCAAAAATAGTAAGGGCACCCAGAGAAGAACTTACCCCTGTACCACCGGGGGTGGCCCTTTCTTCCGGCCAAGGCGGCTCGAGGGAAGGATGCCGGTCCGGCTCCTCTTAGGAGCCGGCTCCTCCGTGGCAGGCCGGCTCCTCTGCGGCAAGCCGGCTGGCGCCAGAATGGCTAGAGTCGCTCCTACCAGTGCCAGACCGGCTGGATTCACCGTCCATCGCGAGCCGCTGTGCCGGATCAGGGGCCGGCGCGGCCTCCTCCTCCTCCTCATCGACCTCCGCGTGGGGATCAGCGGCCGGCTCGACGTTCCGACTGGGGAAGGCATCCCCATCCCCGTCCGACTCCTCATCAGACCACCGAGCGCGCGGCTCGGGCAAGTCGGGCGCGAACGTCTGAAGAGGAGCTTCGCCCTCCTCGCGAAGGATACAGGGGAAGATCTGCTGAATATGAAAGGTTAGCCGGGCAAACAAAAAGAAGGGCAAGAGAAACAAAAATTTCGGCTGGAAGAACTTACCCGGGGCACGCGGTTGTCTCAACTATAGGGCGCCAGCCCGAAGGCCCAGCCTTCTGGCAGCCGCTCCTTGGTAATCATCCACACCCACTCCTTAAGATTGTGGTAGCGGGGATCGCGGCGAGACAGTCGGGTCGGGTCCAGCCGGCCGGAGTAAAAGCACATCTTGTGCGCTCGCTGCTGCAGCGGCATCATCAGCTGGGACATCCATCTGAGGGTGAAGTCCAGGCCGGTTAGTCCGGCAGTTTCAGCATCGCATGCGTTTCAGCATCGCGTCCGACTCCGCCTTCTCGCCGTAGATCTTCAGCTCCCAGTGCTGCCGTCTAGATTCCACGTCCTGGAACACCGGAAGGTTGATCCGGTCAACACCCGTGAGGTTCTTGATGTTGAAGTACGACTGCTGCCATAGTCATACTGTGTCCTGTAGCCGGAACTTGGGGTAGCCGGTCTACGTGCGAGAATAGATGGAGGCACCGCCACAGACGACCAGCGGCCCCTTCATGAACTGGAGCTGCGGCCGGACTCAGAAGAGCCGGTAGAAGAGCCTGAGATCCGGCTGGATCCCGAGGTAGCTCTCGCAGAAAGCAATGAAGTGCGCCAGTGTGCCGATTGTGTTGGCTTCGAGGTAGTGGAGGCGAAGGTCGAAGAAGGCGAGGAAGGTGAGGAAGAACGGGTGTACCGGCAGCGCGAACCCGCGCGCCAGGTGCAAGAGGAAGACCACCCGTTATCCCTCCGCCGGATGCGGTGAATCCTATCCCACCGGCGCGAGCCGCACCGCCACTTCCTCCTCCAATGGAAGGACGCGGGTGGCACGGTACTTCTGGATGTGGTCCTCCGTGACGGAGGAGCCACACCACACTCCGTGCTCAGCGGCCATATCCAGCTCGTTGGGGGCACGGTGGCGGACGATTGACGGTGACCCATACCGCCGACGACGGCAAATGGGCGGCGCAGCGGGCTACGGCGGAAGCGGCAGCAAGGTGCAGAGGGCAGGAGCGCAGGGGAGGAGGAGCGCAACTGGAAGCGGGGGAGCGGAGGAAAGGAACTGCCCCCCAGGCGCCCCTTTAAAGGACCGGAAGGGCAACCGTCCGCTGTGCCACGCGGCACCCATCCAGGCGATCCTCACCCAAACCGCCTCCCGGATCCCGTGTGCAAACGCGGGGTACGCAGAGGATCCTGGAGCAAGAACCAAAGCGTTAGGCGGCAGTTTCCCGAGGCGACGTGCGACGGGACGTTACGCTGCCCGCCGCAGATTAATGATGGTGCGTGCGCACGTGGCCGGCGTCAGCACTGATGTCACGGGTAGCGCAACCGCAGGCGTAGCCGGTCAGAAATTCAAAACAAAGAGGGAGCGCGCGCACATTTCACCTAAGGGCGGAATCTGCACGCGCTCGGGGCCTAATGTCAGGGGGATGACCCCCGGATACCCCAACCGGACAAGAAACAGGGCAGTCGGATCGCGTTTGGCTAGCCAGGTGCAGCCGAACAAGGCAAGCCGGGCCGGCTATCGCAAGGTAGCCGGATCAGCGAGAAGTAGCCGGCTACAGCAGCGTAGCCGGAACCAATCAAGGAGACATGGTGACATGTAGAACAGTGCGCGGTACGCCCTGTACGATGACAAGACTAGCAACTACCCGGCCATACCGAAGACTTTGCGGGGATGACGCGGGAACAGTGGCCCGATGCTGACGACAGGCTCGCACGACGTCCACTGTGCCTACGACAGCCATACCGCTCATACTCCAATGGGACATGTTGTACCGGATACTGTAGATGACCAGCCGGCTGGGACCCACCTATGGGGCCCACTAGTCGGATTGGCCAGTGAGACCGTTGCCTCTCTGCCTATATAAGGAGAGGCAAGGCCTCAGTAGAAAGGGTTGGTCTCAGTGCATTTAAGGCAGTAGCTATAGAATACAGCTCGAGGAGCACTTGTAGTTCGTATATTGCTCATAGTCAGATCGGTAGGAGTAGGAGTTTTACCTCATCACGAGGGCTCCGAACCTGGACACTTCCTGCATCCAGCTACGCTTGCTTGTATCCAATCCCGTCTGCGGACGCCATCGATAGCTTCCCTGCTAGTCCCCACACCTCTATCTAACCTTCTTAGGTACTGTCGTTCCCAATACAATGACACATGGGGTGATGAAGGTTGTGTTATCCTCGACCTTCCTGGCCATATGGATTTGATGGTAGCCCGAGAAGGCGTCAAGGGAGCGTAGCAAGTCACGGATAGCCGTATAATCCACTATCTGGTCGGTCCAGGGGAGCGGATGTGGATCCTTTGGGCAGGCTTTGTTGAGGTCGGTGAAGTCCACACAGAGTCATCCACCTCAAGTGGCCTTAGGGACCACCACCGGGTTAGACGTCCAATCGGTCTAAAGGATTTCATGGACAAGGTTTGCCTTGATGAGTTTCTCCATCTCCACGATGATGAATTGTTGCTGCTCAGCGGACCATCGGAGCACCTCTTGCTTCATAGGATGTGTTGTGGGGCATACAGACATGTGGTGCTCGATCACCTCCCTAGGTACCCTAGTCATGTCCAACAGGATCCAGGCGAACATGTCCATGTTTGCCTGCTAGAAGGTGATGAGCACATCCTACTACTCAACAAAGAGGTGAGCCCTGATACATTGTAAACGTATCTATAATTTTTGATGTTCCATGCTTGTTTTATATCTACTTTCTTATGTTTTGTCCACACTTTGGAGTATTTTTACACATTTTCTAGAACTAAACTATTAACAAGATGCCATAGTGCCACTTGCATGTTTTCTGCTGTTTTTGGTTTCAGAAAAGCTAGTAAGGAAAAATTCTCAGAATTGGACCGGACAAAAGCCCAAGTCAATATTTCACCAGAAGGAACACGAAGTCCGGAGGGGAGACGAAGAGGGGAGCCAGGCCGTCCACACCTGGTGGTGGCATGGCTAGCCCTAGCCGCGCAACCAGGTGGTGTGGGCCCCCTGGTACTCCACTGACCTTTCCCCTTCGCCTATATATTGCCTCCGGGACGAAAACCCTAAGTACCCGAACAAAAATTCCATGAAAGAGTCTGTAGCCGCCGCCATCTCCATCCCTAGATCGGGAGGGATCTGAAGCTCTTCCCGGCACCCTGCCGGAGGGGAGAGATCACCCTGGAGGCCTTCTTCATCACCATGTCTGCCTCCGGTGTGATGCGTGAGTAGTTCATGCCTAGACTACGGGTCCATGTAGTAGCTAGATGGTTGGTTCTTCTCCTTTGTGCTACCATGTCTAGATCTTGTGAGCTCCGTTCATGATCAAGATCATCTATTTGAAATCTTACATGTTGTGTTTGCGGGGATCCGATGGATATTGAGATGCTATTTCAGATTGATTATTGATTCTATCATGTCTATGTTATTTGTGATCTTGCATGCTTTCCGTTGTTAGTAGCTATCTTGGCCGAGTAGATGCTAGCAACTCCAAGAGGGAGTATTTATGCTCGATAGTGGGTTCATGCCTCTAGGAATCTGGGGAAGTGACAGAAATCTCTAAGGTACTAGATGTGCTGTTTCTACTAGGGAGAAAATAGCAATTCTTTGTTCATAGAACAATCGTATGGTTTACTTTACACACTTTGCTTAATGCAATTATCTGTTGCTTGCAACTTAATACTGGAGGGGGTTCGGATGATAACCTGAAGGTGGATTATTAGTCATAGATGCAGTTGGATTACAGTCTATGTATAATGTTGTAATGCCCAATCAAATCTCATAGGAGTCAAGATGATTAGTATATGCATGTATGCTTTCTTGATGTTTGTTAATTTCCCCGCTGTAATTTGTTCACCCAACATGTCATCTATCTTAAGGAGAACCACCTCCAGTGAACTATGGACCCCGGTCCATCCTTTTACCATCAATCTACAACCTACAATTTATTGTTTTTTGTTTAGTTTCTGCAATCAATTACTATCTTCCACACAATACATTTAATCCTTTGTTTTCAGCAAAATCGGTGAGATTGACAACCTCACTGTAAGTTGGGGGCAAAGTTATGTGGTTGTGTTGTGCAGGATTCCAAGTTGGAAACAACAGCTTGGAGGTGTTTCCTTGCTCCTACTGGTTCAATAACCTTGGTTTCATAACTGAGGGAAAACTTGCTGATGTGCTCATCATACCTTCCTCTTGGGGTTACCCAATGAGATCGACGTGTTGAGCCGATCATCAAGACTTTTTCTGGCGCCGTTGGCGGGGAGTCAAGGACATCTTCACAAGGGGAGTCCCTCATAACCAATCTCTTTACTTTGTTTTATTTGTTTTTCTTAGTTTATTTTTGCTTTGTTTGCTTGTTTCTTTATCAAAAACACGCAAAAAATTAGTTCCCACTTCAAGTTGTTTTTATGTCTAGTTCTTCTCCAATCACTATTTCATTATGGATAGCCCACTCGGTTTCCTATTTGGGAAAACTACTATCACTGCTAAGGTAGTAGATGAACCACCACCTGCTAGAACCTTCATGGAATATTTTATAAGGTATAGAGAATCTTATAAGGGTAAAGTCATGAGAGCCGTGTTAAAAAGGTTGGATCTAATTGCTAAAAAAATTCTTAAACACCATGATATAAATTGTTGCTCTGAATAGGATATTAAACATCTTAAATTATAATGTGGCTTTAGTAAAGAATTTGTAATTATGAACTATGATTGGAATAACTATATTCATCTTGGATTTGAAGAGGTAGAACAATTCATTTTGTTTATGGGAGCTTCTGAAATAGAATCCTTCATGTCTAATAACTATGAAACCTGTGTTGCTTGTAAACACCTTAAAGATATGGTCTCTTCTATCCTTGATCATTGCATAGAAAATTTCAGCAATAATTGATATATCATTGATTATAAAGAGAGACCCAGTCATGCACAAGAATGTGTCCACAATTTGCAGGAGCCCATGGAAGAAGAAATTGCTGAACCTGAAAGCTCATTAGATGAAAAATAGGAGGAGAGTGATGGACAAAAGGAGGAAGAATGGATTAGCTACCCATGCATACCTTCTAATGAGAGTAACTCTTTATCCCTTACATTATTTGATTGTCCCCCATGCTTACCAAAGGAGGATGAATGTTATGTTCATGTGGTTTCTCTTGAAAATTCTACTATGGGTAAAACTTGTGATAATAAGTATGCTCTTGTTATCTATGATAATCCTTTATTAGTGCCTAACTTCGAAATGCATGGTACTAAAGAGCTTTGCTTAGAAAATGTTTATGATAAAACTCTAGATGATGGTCCTATATTGGTTGATAATATTAATTGTACCACTATTAAAAATAAGATAGGAGGGGTCTTGACCTTATCTTGGAACCCCATACCTCTTGAGAATGATCAGTCACCTTGTTATAAAATTGTTTAAAGTGGGTTTTGAAGGTTTTAATCCCATTATTTTTGAGTTTGTAAAAAATTATGTGTTTGTAGATCATGAAAATCATGCTTTATGTGATAGTTATATTGTTGAGTTTATTCATGAGGCTACTGAAAATTATTATGAGAGAGGAAAATATGTTTGTAGAAGTTTTCATGGTACTGAAACACCTCTCTATGTGCTGAAAGTTTTGAAGTTACTCTTGTTTTATCTTCCTATGCATGTCACTTTGTTCTTTGTGAATTTATTTGCATACAAGATTCCTATGCATAGGAAGTGGATTAGAAATAATGTTCTTTTAATTTGCTTCTTGATGCTCTCTTTTACTTCAATTCATATTTCTTATGTGAGCATCATCGAAATTCTTATGCCTAGCTCAAAGGCGTTAAAGAAAAGCACTTATTGGGAGATAACCAGAAAATTTAGCCAATAAATTTTTCTTGTGTTGAGTCTTGGAAGTTATTGCTTCAGTAATAAACTCCCCTTATCATTTTTGTGTGGTTTTTGTGCCAAGAATAACCTCTAATAAGAGAGAAATAATGCTTGAGAAAGTTGCCGCCCCAAACAGATTTTTGTGCTTCGCTGTAAAAATTCGTGAAAAATCTCTGTACGTCAGTTTAAGCTGTAATTTTTTGTGCTTCTGCCCAGGTTGTTATCCAACTTTCGTTAGTTCAACACTTTTCTATTTGAGTAACAGAAGGTCTTCGAAAAAATTGGTTTTTACCTGCTGATCTGTTTTGACAGATTTCTGCCATTATTTGCACTTGCCTCTTAATCTCTTTCTCTTTGAGTTCTCTTTGATCATTCGAGCTTTTTAAAGAAAGTGATACAGTAGAGTTTGTTTTAATGGAAATTTTACTTGTGTTGTAACTGAACCAAAAAGACTTATTATCTTGAGTACACTAATGTTGCTAATGAAGATTGTGTGAAGTTTTGTATGAAGGAAATTTTAAAGTGTAGGGAAGAGTAATGTGATAAGATGAAGAATGGACAAAAGCTCAAGCTTGGGGATGCCACCCGTGTCACCCCAAGAAATATTCAAGAAGTACAAGCGTCAAAGCTTGGGGATGCCCAAGGCATCCCCTTCTTCATCAATAAAAAATTTAGGTTTCTCCCAAACACTTCATTTTTATTGTTTCATGCACAATTGTGTTGTTCTTGGAGCATCTTTGTTTTCGTTTTTAGTTTTCGTTTTCTTAGTTTGCTTGAATAAATTGGTTGGACCCCCTCATTCATGCATTAGTTTTCAAATAAAGTTGATTTGGATTGGAAAAGAGTAGGAAAGTTCATGCTTAAGTGGTAAAAAGGAGTTTGTTTTTTACTGTGACTTAGACTTTATCATGTCATGCTTGATATTGTTTTGGCTTTATGCTTAGTGATTATTGTTGTAGCACGACATGTTATACACAATTGAGATTGCTTAATGTGCCTTGAAAGAATCATGCGTTGTTTTAGCATATAAAAGCATAATATTGTGGTATTCTCCTTTGATGCTTTATTTGGGTTGACTTGGCGCATGCTCACACCATGTTAAGACTATACCAAGTCACCATAGCCTCTATGATCATTTAGTTTTCGTCTTGTAATATCACTTTATGCTTTAATTAACGATGTTTTGTCGCTTTGCATGATTATGGCCATTATTGCTCTCTTAGTTGGTCGCTCCTAGTCTTTTGCTAGCCTCCATACCAAGTATGAGTTCTACTCATGCATCCAACTCCAAATAAAACCAAGTTATTCCAAAGAGTCCACCATACCTACCTATTAGCATTTGCTATTCCAAGTATATTCATGTTTTTATCTACCTTCTGAATTAAACTTGTTATGTGAAAATTAGTGATTAAAGCTCTCACGAACTTGATGGCACACTTTACTTTTCTTGCCCCAAATAAACTTGAACCATTGTGTCATCTATGTTGTATATGCTTGCACTTATACATTGGGAATTAGCAGAACCATGCTGTCATGGGGAACGCTTTCAACATTGCACTCGTACATTGTACCCAGTTGATATCATGCTCTTTGGTTTATGGATGTCGTCGGTGTGAAATGAAAGGGGAGCTTGTAAGTCCATGGAGTTATGTATGTGTGTTAGAGAAACGCTTGTGCCGCTAGCCTAAGCCATGCCTAATCATGGTGGAAACTTGCGGCATCACCATAGTGAGCAATCTATGAAGCATTCTTCTTATTAAAAAAGAGATAGAGCTTGAGAAAAAGAAAAAAAAGATGAGAAAAGAGGAAAGAGGAAAGAGAGAAGAAAGCACCATTTTCCCATGGTAAATAAGAAATTGATGAGATGCTCATTGTCTGCTTGCCTTGTCATTTTGATTATGGGATAGTTCCTGTATCATGTGCAAGGGGTACCCCGTTGGCGGTTCTCTATGATACACATGTACTTACTATGACAAGAACTTACCGGTAACTAAACTTGAGTAGCATGAGGAGCGGCCCTCGTATTCAAGGGACATGATATTGCCGACTTATACTTTGTCAAGCATATACTCCATAGTTTGTTCACTTTAACCTTAATCACTTCAAGATGCTTATGATAGGGGCAATGAGAGCTGAAAGCTAATAAGTACCGTAATTTTTGGAAGCTCTTTATGAGAGTTGAATCCCTGCTTCCTTCTATGAAGGCCTTTCTTTTACTTTTATGATGAGTCTCCATCTTCTATCTTTATGCACCTATTGAGAGAGCATAGTGGCCATTCTTAGTTTAATGTGCATTGTCCCAAAACTTGTTGATTGATTTATAACTTTGATATTGCTTGTTCTTAAACTACTTGTATCTAGTCACCCTTATGAACTTTGAAGGTGTCCTATGCATTTATGTTTTGCTACACTATGAGGGACAAGCTGAATACCATTCTCATTATGTTTTCTATATGTGAAACAAACAAACGTCTTGCAGAGCATTGTTATTCATGAATCTTTTGTTTGTACCTTTTCATGTTATACATAGTTGCTATATCTTATTGTTAGAACTATATCTTTCATGCTATGTTAAAGTACTATGATCCCAGCTATCAATGTTCTACAAATACTTTGATCAAGACTATGATGGTGCATGTCACCTCAAAAATTATTCTTTCTTTTTATCACTTACCTACTCGAGGACGAGCAGGAGTTAATCTTGGGGATGTTGATATGTTGTAAACGTATCTATAATTTTTGATGTTCCATGCTTGCTTTATATCTACTTTCTTATGTTTTGTCCACACTTTGGAGTATTTTTACACATTTTCTGGAACTAACCTATTAAGAATATGCCACAGTGCCAATTGCTTGTTTTCTTCTGTTTTTGGTTTTAGAACAACTAGTAAGCAAATATTCTCGGAATTGGACTGGACGAGAGCCCAAGTCAATATTTCACCAGAAGGAACACGGAGTCCAGAGGGAGACGAAGAGGGGAACCAGGTCGGCCACACCTGGTGGTGGCACGGCCAGCCCTAGCCGCGCCATCAGGTGGTGTGGGACCCCTGGTACTCCACCGAGACAAAAACCCTAAGTACCCGATCAAAAATTCCACGAAAGAGTCTGTAGCCGCCACCATCTCCATCCCTAGATCGGGAGGGATCTGAAGCTCTTCCCGGCACCGTGCCGGAGGGGAGAGATCACCCTAGAGGCCTTCTTCATCACCATGCCTGCCTCCGGTGTGATGCGTGTGTAGTTCATCCCTGGACTACGGGTCCATGTAGTAGCTAGATGGTTGGTTCTTCTCCTTTGTGCTACCATGTCTAGATCTTGTGAACTCTGTTCATGATCAAGATCATCTATTTGTAATCTTACATGTTGTGTTTGCGGGAATCCGATGGATATTGAGATGTTATTTCAGATTGATTATTGATTCTATCATGTCTATGTTATTTGTGATCTTACATGCTTTCCGTTGTTAGTAGCTATCTTGGCTGAGTAGATGCTTGCAACTCCAAGAGGGAGTATTTATGCTCGATAGTGGGTTCATGCCCCTAGGAATCTGGGGAAGTGACAGAAATCTCGAAGGTACTAGATGTGTTGTTGCTACTAGGGAGAAAACAGCAATTCTTTGTTCATAGAACAATCGTATTGTTTACTTTACACACTTTGCTTAATGCAATTATCTGTTGCTTGTAACTTAATACTGGAGGGGGTTCAGATGATAACCTGAAGGTGGATTATTAGTCATAGATGCAGTTGGATTGAATTCTATGTATAATGTTGTAATGCCCAATCAAATCTCATAGGAGTCAATATGATTAGTATATGCATGTATGCTTTCTCGATGTTTGTCAATTGCCCCACTGTAATTTGTTCACCCAACATGTCATCTATCTTAAGGAGAACCACCTCCAGTGAACTATGGACCCCGGTCCATCCTTTTCCCATCAATCTACAATCTACTATTTATTTTTTCTGTTTACTTTCTGCAATCAATTACTATCTTCCACACAATACGTTTAATCCTTTGTTTTCAGCAAAACCGGTGAGATTGACAACCTCACTGTAAGTTGGGGGCAAAGTTCTGTGGTTGTGTTGTGTAGGATTCCAAGTTGGAAACAACACCTTGGAGGTGTTTCCTTGCTCCTACTGGTTCAATAACCTTGGTTTCATAACTGAGGGAAAATTTGTTGTTTTGCTCATCATACCTTCCTCTTGGGGTTACCCAACGAGATCGACGTGTTGAGTCGATCATCAAGCCCCTATGGTGATGGTATCCCCCGCGTCTACGGGGTCTAGAGGGAACTTCTTTGTCATTGCATGCTCTTGGGAGAACAGTGGCTCATTTTTCCCGGCCATGTCGGTGGAGCACGTGACTCTCCTCGGGGAGGGACCTCGGCGCACCCTCTCCGGCCCTCGTGATCTCCCTGGTGAGTGTTGGCCTCTCCATTGCGAGGGGTATGTCGCCTTCCAAAGTGCCTTCCTCTTCGAGACAGGCAGTTGTGGCCCCCCGTAGGCCTGCCCCAGGGAGCGCATGACCTCCCCTTCGTCGCGGTGGATCGTGATGTGCCCCCACCATCGCCCGGAATTTTGACCAGGTTGTAGGCGTTGTGGGTGACTATCATGAACTTTGCCCTTAGAGGGGTAACCCAAGAGGGCGCTATACGGCAGAATGATCCAGGCGACGTCGAAGTTGACAAGCTCGGTGCGGTAGTTAGTGCATGTTATGTACGTGCCAAGAAGCCGCACCTGCCCAATGGGCACATCTATGCCCTCCGTCACTTCAAAAAATAATAGTGCAGGCAGCAGACAGGCACGGGGCATCTTCATCCTCCTAAACGTCTCCTCTAAGAGCACGTTTAGTCCGACGCCGCCATCAATGAGCGTTTTGGCAACGATGACGTAGTTGATGGTGGGAGTGCATACCATTGGTATGACACCCATCACGCAAGTGGACTCAGGATGGTCTTCGATGCTAAAGGAGTCCGGCTGCTGCGACCACTTGAGCTGCGCAGCGATAGCACCGGGCGTGGCTGCCACGAGCTCACAAGAGCACTGCTTGAAGTGTCGCCAAGAGGCGGGATATTGTGAATCACCTAAGTAAGAAGGCGATAATATAAGGATCCCCCGAGAGGCATTGCCACGCTCGCTTGTCACCCATGACGGTAGCCTTGGTCCCTCGCTGCCGACCAGGGGCTCAGGTGCGAGGTCAGAGTCACCGAGGAGATCGACAAGGCGTGCATGCCATGTCGTCCTTTCGGCCGCTATTAAAGCGTGGCAAAGCAGCCTTCAGGCTTCAAGCAGTGCGGCTCCCTGTGAGAGGGCATCACGAGTGTCCTCTCCCTTCTCGGCCGATGCTCCGGCGTGCGGCGTCATGTCATCGAGGTTGGCATGGGCCCTGGAAGCGAGCCTCACCCCTACCCGGCGCACCAAATGTCGGAACTTAGTGCCCCATGGAGGAACTAGGGTTCCAATGAGCCCTGAGTTTGAGAGGGGGTTGAATACGCGTTCCGATCTTCTCGATGACGATGGCTGTGGCGGAGCTCGCACACGGCAGAAAGTAGACACCCTTTTTACCCAGGTTCAGGACCCTCTTGAGGAGGTAAAGTCCCTACTCCTGCTTTGTTGTATTGCTTGATGCTTCACAACGGTACAATGGTGGATGTATCCTTAGGGTTTTGTGATCTATGGGCTCGATCCCTTAAAAGGTTGGGGCGCATTTCCTTTTATAGTGGCGTAGGGCCTCTTCCCCCAAACTTTGGGTGGGAACGGTCACCACATTCCTGCCTAAGGTAACCACGTTCTACCAGACTACTTTACATGTACTAGGCCTATGATCCCGAGCAGTATCAGTCCTTGGCAGGGATGTGTTCATGGATGACTTCCTTCATGCGGTGGCGCGTCGACCACTGGCTCTTTGCACAAAGCGGGGAAACATGGTCTTCGATGCCGATGCCCTTGTCAGCCTCGCCTTTGGCTAAAGAGTCTTCCATGCAGTCGTACCCTGGGGTTATCCAAGGCCATCGCCTAATTTGTCGTCTTTCCCCAAGGTAGGAAAAATATCGTACCATCCCCGATGGGGCCAAGGTAACCTTCCACAACTCTTGAGGGTGATCACGATTAGCCATTCCTCCTGAGAGGTCCCTTCCTGCGGATTCCCTCATGGGACCTTGATCAGGTTCGTTCATCCTCTCGCGATACGTCTTGCCAGGTCGATAGATGGCCCAACCTCCAGTGGACCAGGGTACCCCCTATGTCCATGGTCTGACACTAGCGGTACCAATACTGGGTCTGCCAGGTTAAAGAAGGGAACAAAACTGGGCTTATTTAGCAGCTCATTCTATGTTGGTCCCAGATTTAACGGTAAAGTGTTGTTCCCTAATGTTGAAATGTTGCTTTAGATTGGTTGCACACATGACAAGGGCCGTAAAAAGGCTGAAAAAGTAACGTGGGGAATAGGCCCAGCAGCAAAAGGATGGCATAGTAAAAGGCTTATATAGTAGCAGGACAGTACAGTAACATGTCGGTGATGTAACAAGCCGTACGCAAATAGGCCGTACAGTAACAAGCCTAACACAAACAGGTCAGAATAGTAACAGTCTGGAACATTAATAGGCCAAAATAGTAAAAGGCCAGAGCTATGCCAGGCAAGAATAGTAACATGCCCAAGCATTAATGGGCCATTCCTACCCACGCATTAGTGCATTCTTGTGATATTCATGAGATCGTAGCAATCCTAAATCGTAATAGGCCATAAACTAGAAATATGTAAATGGGTTACAGCCTACGTGCTCAAATGAATAGTGTCGAGCCTTCTGCGGGCTAGAATAGTACCGGTCCTAAATTGTGCAGGTCATAAAAGGATTGTACTACGATGGATGAAGTAGGAACTTATGCAGACCCAAATAGTAACAGATCGGAATGTTAATAGGCCATATCTGGGATGCGAGTTCATGGGCTCCCGAGAACCGGAGTAGGCCCGCTGCATGCCGAAACAGTAACATGACATCTTTTTATTGGGCTTCTCTCATGTGCTGGCTCACTTAATATTTAGCAGGCCTTAGTTGTGAAGAGTTGACTGGGCTTTTACCATGGGTGCCCATCCATGGTAGAAGACCTTTAACCACAAAAAACGACCCTTCTACCACAAAATCCAGTCATGGTAGATGGCAACTTTTCTTGTAGTGTTTGTGGGGCCCTTGGATTAGCCATCCGAGAATCCCTTATGCATTTGACCACGGCCCTAGGATTAGTGTGTCATAGAGCATGATCGACAAGTATCAAGGTAAGCATCCATTACATAAGCGGATATAAGCCATAACTCAATGCCATTATGGCTACATCATACAAAAGCCTTGACGAGCTAACATCGATCATCAGCAGCAGAACTTTAACAAAGCGTCAAGCCCAAGTCACGCCTTAACCCTACAGGAAACTGACTGAAAGAATGTCCTAGCTCACATAGTCAACAACTCATCCTTCTCCTCCTTTAGCCTTCTCGAAGTTTAACCAAGTAAATATCTAGGGACAATGCTAGTGAGTACATTTGAATGTACTCACAAACCACCTTAAGAGGAACAAGAATAAAGGATATGTAGTATGGTTGTGGTAAGAGGGTGGTTCTATCTAAGGTTATTTTCACAAACTAGTTTCTCTTGTAGATATAGCATCTCCATATATTTGTTGAAAAGCATTTGAAAATATGTTTCTCTTTGTAAAACTTCTTGGGTGGGTTGTAACCTTTTGTAAAGTGACCTTCCTAAGGTCGAAATCTTAAATCCTCTGGGGTCATCCCATGACCTGCACATCTCCATTTGCGGTCATACCATGACCAAAACACTTTGTTGCCTGAAAAATCTTTTTAATACAAAACCCGACAAAAGCTAGGCATTTCTCATCCCAACTGTCCATGAACGCGGACACGGCTATTTGAATAAGTTTACACTCTATAGAGGTTTTACACTTTACCCACAACATTTGATTATCCGACCCTGACCACTCCAGGGTCGTCATACCTAAGTATGAAGGGGTCAAATAACCGATCACAACATTTGCCTTGTCCGGCCTAATATGGAGGTCGACCCTATGAGTTGTTCCTCCCAACGCCCGGGCGTCATGTAGCATGGACCGAGCACCTTTTTCACTCCATCTCGAGTGTGCACTTTGAATGCAAGGATCGTAGTATCGTCCGGCTATAGATAACTACATTGTAAAGTTTCCCTAATTTTCCCTGGATCATAGAGGGGAAAGTCCTGGCCGAAAGGGAAACGTACATCGCCTAGAGGGGGCATGAATAGGCGTTTTAAAATTATTACGGTTTAGGCTCTAATAAATGCGGAATAAAACTTAAGGTTTAATTTATGAATCCAAAACCTATATCAACTAGGTTCAACTAAGTGCACCAACAACCTATGCTAAGCAAGACAAGTAACAAGGTGATAGCAAGATATAATACTTCAAGCACGATGGCTATCACAATATAAATTGCATAAGTAAAGGGCTCAGTTGAGAGATAACTGATGGACGTGGAGTCGATGATTTGTTTCCCGAAGCTCACTTCCAAAGAAGCTACATATACATTGGAGAGGTACGATGGAGCAATATACTTCGAACGCCACAAATGGCTCACCTCGAGGTGTGGTGGCTCGATGCTCACCCTTACGCCACACACGGCCTCATCCCAAGATGTGAAGGCACGCAACTCACCGACGCCACAAAAGGCTCACCCTATTCTCCCGTGAGCTTTCCACAAAGGTCTACTCACGTTCCACTATGGGACACTTAAGGGCGGTCACCGAACCCGTAAAAGGCTTGGGGAAAACTCCACAACTCAATTGAAGGGCTCCCAAGAAACACCACAAAGGATCCACAATGCCACAATAGACCAACAAGCTTGGGGAATCTCCATAACTAAATTGGATCCCCCAAGAACACACCACAACTCCACACAACCATCTAGGGTTCCAAGAACCCAAGAGAAACAAGCCCAAGAGCTTGAACTCGCCAAATCTCTGAGGAGAACTCAAACCTATGCACCAAATGCAAGAGGCAAGTCCTTCTCTCTCAAATTCCACCAAAGCTACAAAAGCTATTGGGGAAATAAGAGAGGAACAACACAAGAGGAGAACACAAAACTCTCCAAGATCTAGATCCCAATGATTCCTTCACAAAGAAGGGGTTTGGTTTGGTAGGGATTGTAGATCTAGATCTCCTCTCTCAAATCCCTCAAAAAGACGCAAGAATCATAGGAGGGGGAAGGGGTGAGGGCAAGCTCTTCAAGATCAACAATGGAGGAGAGAGAGAAAGACAAAACCAAGAAAAGCAAGACACCCCACGAAGGGGAAGGGGAGCTCCTTTTAAAGGGCTCCCCAATCTGGCCGTTACACATAGAAACATGCACGGCCGGTAGTACCGATGGGCAGCCGGTACTACCACTGGCACCCAGCCAACGGTCACAAACAGCGATACGAGAGAAAATACGAGCCTGGACGGTACTACCGGCAGAAGTTCCAGCCCAAGTTCTGACAAATATAATACCTCAAAATAGAAGTATACATAATAGAATTCGAGTGTCGGCGGAACTCGGATCGGAACTAGCACGGAAAATACTAGGCCACGAGGTCCTGACCGGTACTACCAAGGACTAGTGGTACTACTGCTCAAGGGGTGCACCTTGAGCTTGCCCTTCATTTCTTGATGATGTCTTGAAGATGACCATAAGGAACTCCATCTTATTTTTCTTCTTTTCAAGACATACTTGATCTTGTTCTTCTTCTACTTGATTCCAATAGGCACACAACCCTTGGATATTGACCTTGAAACCAACACATGGTCCAAGCGATGCCAATGGACAAACCTACAAGTGGAACTCAATTTACATGTTAGTCCATAGAGATTGTCATTAATTACCAAAACCACACATGGGGGCATACATGCCCTTTCACCGGATTCTGAGGAGACCTTTTGGTCAACCCCATAGAGTTGTGATACCACCATATCAAGCTAGTTGAGGTTCCAACTATGCCTTGTCCCATACTAGGGTAATCGTGATTGCACGAGTTAGTTATTCTGGGAAGATGCTTAGTTATCATTTTTGGGGAACATGCTACAGAAAAATATTCTAGCGCATAACCAAGATCCAATGTGAGGGAGGAGGTAATAGACCATACCCTAAAAGATCGAACTAGCGGAAGTTTGTCGATGACGAGGTTGGTCGTGCGTTGATCCCTGCAACAAGCCTTAGCAAGTCGCGAGGAGATGTATTATCCCACAGACGGCTCCCATGATCTAGTGCTCCAAGTGCCACACCTCCACCGGTATCCACACGTGCAATGAGAACGACACTGCATCGAGGCGAGATCAAGAACTCATAGAAGTTTGGAAGCTCTTTATGAAACTTGAATCTCTACTTCCTTCTATGAAGGCCTTTCCTCCACCATTATATTGAGTCTCCACCTTCTACCTTTATGCACCTACTTTGAGAGCATAGTGGCCATTCTTAGTTCTACGTGCATTGTCCCAAGACTAGTTGATTGATGCATAACTTGATATTGCTTGTTTTAAACTATTTGTATCTAGTCACTCTTATGAACTTTGAAGGTGTCCTATGCATTTATATTTGCTACTCTATGAGGGACAAGCTAAATACTATTATGCTATGTTTTCTTTATGTGAAACAAACAAACATCTTGCAAAGCATTGTTATTCATGAATCTTTTGTTTGTGCCTTTTCATGTTGCATCATAGTTTCTTTGTATTATTGCTAGAACTTTGTATTTCATGTCATGATTGAAGTACTATGATCCCAGGTTTGAATGTTTTACAAACACTTTGATCAAATCTTTGATGGTGCATGTCACCTCAAAAATTATTCTTTCTTTTTATCACTTACCTACTCGAGGATGAGTAGGAGTTAAGCTTGGGGATGTTGATACATTGCAAATGTATCTATAATTTTTTATGTTCCATGCTTGGTTTTATCCACTTTCTTGTGTTTTGTCCACACTTTGGAGTACTTTTTATATGATTTCTTGGACTAACCTATTAACAAGAGCCACAGTGCCAGCTGCCTGTTTTCTGCTGTTTTTGGTTCCAGGAAAGTCAGAAAATGAATATTCTCGGAATTGGACAGGACAAAAGCCAAAGTGCCTATTTTTCCGGAAGTCATCAGATGCCAGAATACGAGACGGAGAGGAGCCAGGGGGCCACCAGACCACCTGGCCGCGCGGGCCAGGCCTGGCCATGCCAGGGGGTGGTGTGGCTAGCCCAGGCACCCCCTCGGCCTCTCCTTCCGCCTATAAGATGCCCTCGGGACGAAAACCCTAAGTACCCGATCAAATATCCACGAAAAAGTCTATAGCCGTTGCCATCTCCATCCCTAGATCGGGAGGGATCTGAAACTCTTCCCGGCACCCTGCCGGAGAGGGGAATTCACACTGGAGGCCTTCTTCATCACCATGCAAGCCTCCGGTGTGATGCGTGAATAGTTCATCCTTGGACTATGGATCCATGTAGTAGCTAGATGGCTGGTTTCTCCTCCTTTGTGATTTCATGTTTAGATCTTGTGAGCTCCGTTCATGATCAAGATCATCTATTTGTAATTCATATATGTTGTGTTTGCGGGGATCCGATGGATATTGAGATGCTATTTCAGATTGATTATTGATTCTATCATGTCTTTGTTATTTGAGATCTTGCATGCTTTCCATTGTTAGTAGCTATCTTGGCCAAGTAGATGCTAGCAACTCCAAGAGTTAGTATTTATGCTCGATAGTGGGTTCATGCCTCTGGTAATCTGGGGAAGTGACAGAAATCTCTAAGGTACTAGATGTGTTGTTGCTACTAGGGAGAAAACAACAATCCTTTGTTCATAGAACAATCGTATTGTTTACTTTACACGCAATTCGTAAAGCAATAATCTGTTGCTTGCAACTTAATACTGGAGGGGGTTCGGATGATAACCTGAAGGTAGATTATTAGTCATAGATGCAGTTGGATGGCGGTCTATGTATAATGTTGTAATGCCCAATCAAGTCTCAAAGGAGTAAAGATGATTAGTATATGCATGTATTGCTTTCTCGATGTTTGTCAATTGCCCCGCTGTAATTTGTTCACCCAACATGTTATCTATCTTAAGGAGAGCCACCTCTAGTGAACTATGGATCCTGGTCCTTTTCTTTTACATACAATCTATAAACTGTTTACTGCTTTGTGTTTACTTTCTGCAAACTATTACTTCTTTCCATTCGATACGTTTAATCCTTTGTTTTCAGCAAAACACGGTGAGATTAACAACCTCATCGCAAGTTGGGGACAGATTTCTGTGGTTTTGTTGTGCAGGTCTTAACGTTGCTACTAGCACCGGTAGTGCGCCCTGCCAAGGCTCAGCTAGCAACACCTTTGGGGTGTTTCCTTGCTCCTACTGGTTCGATTAAACCTTAGTTTCATAATTGAGGGAAACTTGCTGATGTGCTCATCATACCTTCCTCTTGGGGTTCCCAACGAGCACTACATCAATACTGAGCCATCATAGACCGTCATTGTATACAATACAAACAAAGTCTTTGTCACCAAAACCAATGCTTCAACACATTACGTGATAATTGTGTTAATGTCAAATAAGAGACATTAATGATTTGAAAAAAGACTATATGAATCTGGTAACATAGATTTAGGACATGATGTTTTCCATGAGCATGCATGATCAACGAACACATATATGATATGGCTTTATGATGCAACTAGATTATTTGTACACTAGTGCAAGTGGGATACTAAAAAAGATATGCCCTAGAGGTAAATAATAAAGATGTTTATTATCATATCTCATTAATTCATAATAGTTTTATATAATGCTATAAATTTATCAAGTAGAAACATAGATACAGTTGTGATATATAAACAAACCAAAGGTTCCTAGTAGCCTCTTTTTAACTAGATTATTGGGCAACTCATGATCAAGGTTTCCTGATCATGGTGCATTTATGCCAACTAACAATGAAGTCATATCATCTGGAAGATGATGTGATGGGCATTACCCATCGATGATTGTTGCAACATGATCAAGTCACAAAGTTCATAGTTACAATTGTCTAAAATAAAGTGTCATAATCCTTAGACCATTGGATCATATTTAATCACTATCACCCGAGGCTGCTTTGACTGGATCAACCATAATGATAGTAACTGGCTGACTATAAAGGTGTAAGTTGGGTATTCGAGAGGGTCAGGTTGAGGCCTATATATGGAGATCGGGATTTTTCTCCTATATGACAGGAAGATACACTTGGCCCACTCGGTGAATTACATCCATAAGCTGCACAACGTATGACTAGGTCATGAGGATGGAATATCACGAGAACGAGTAAAGCAGTACTTGTTGAAAACGAGATTGAACAAGGTATCACGATACCAATGATGAGTTCTTAGACAAGTCAGGTATCGAAGCAACAAGGGCATTGGATTCATTGTTTGTGGTTCGAAACGACTTTGACATCATGGAATACATGGGGGTCGTTATGGGCATCCCGGTCCCACTATTGATCATTGATCCGAGATCATCCTGATCGTGTCTATGACATTCCTGAACCGTAGGGTAACACACTTAAGGGCATTACGACGCATGGAGATCGTTCTAGAATTGATGGAATCACAAAAAGAGAAGAGAGAAACCGAAAGTGTTCTAGAAGCTTCTGAATCTGTTCGGAATGAGCTGAAAGGTGTCTCGGGTGAATGGGAATCTAATACATTAATTATTGGAATTGATATTCAATAAATATTCAAATTAGATTTTATTTGGGCATCTTCCACTAATGGTCCAAGTTGCCAAGGGAAGAAGGCCCAAGAGGTAAATCATCCAAAGGGGCCAAGCCTAGCCGCCCAATGGGAGGTGGGACTAGCTGCCGCCCAAGGGCCCCCACTTGGCCAGCGTAGGGATGTGCGTAGGGTGGGGCCTAGCCGGCCAGCCCAAGGCACGCCTCCCACATCTTCTTTAGTCCCACCCCCGGACTTCAGGGGAGGGTGTGCCCAACTTTTTCCTATATAAAGGGGGCATAGGGGTGGGGAAAATCATCCAATAATTGTGTAAGGCATTTTCCTTAGAGAATAAACCTCTCTTTCTCATTGCCTTTTATGGTGGCGCGGTCCCTGGAAGGACTCTACACGCAAGAGACAACAACGGCGGCATGCCGTTATGCTGAAGTGATTCTAACCAGGAGATATACTTCCGCAATCTCAGTAAGGATCAGAGATCCAGGAGTCGTGTCTTGCATCGTACGTGTGTGATACCTCGGGTTCTGCCATTAGTGGCACCAGATCGTCGAGGACTTGGACAAGGGGTGACTTGCGAGGAGCTTCATGACCTTGAGGTTGGATGGATACGACTACATCATCCACGTTCCTGCATGAGCGTTAAACACTTACGGTCTACAAGGTTATGTTACTGATGTCTCTCTCCGTTGCAGTATTACTCCTAGATAGATCCTAGCTAGGTGTGTTCCAACGTCGGAAATTTTCTGTTTTCTGCCATAGAACCCCTTCGTTATGTCACGTTCAAGTTTTCTAGAGACTTTGATAAAGTCGTTACGAATAAATCTTTGTAGAATGTTCATAGGATAAGCAACTATGAGTATGCTTCCCTCAAAGTACAAGCTTGTTGTTGTTTGCATTGTTGTCAAAGAAAGGTTTCTCCATAAGAATGTTGATGGAAGATAGTAAAAGTTCAAAATCAAGATATTCGATCTTACCCCAAAATGTTGAGTAGCGCAACGTAATGCAGAATGAGGTAAAACTAGTGATAATGATCATGATTTTTCGATTGCGTACTTATTTACTAAAGAAAGTGGGATTCATTAGTGTATTTTCCATCATGTGGAAATATATTAATGATTTACTTGTCCTGTTAAAAGAACAAGACATAATTATGAACTACGAAGAAGCGGTGATGAGCCTACGTACAAGAAATGACTAAGAGCATGAAATCATAAAGAAAGTTGCATTTGATATAGCAAAGAAATGAATTACTTGATCCTATCGAGTAAGTGAATTACTTAAATCTTTCTGAATAACTAGAGAATTATAAGGAAGACATAAAGCTGGATTTGTCACAAAGACGGTCTTGACAAATTGAAATGATTGACTATAATATGTATTTGTGCTTGGGCATATTGGATTCACACTTAGCAACTGAATGCTAAAGACTTGTGGTAGGAAATTCTCGATTTGATGACAGATCAAAAGATTTGGGAATAACAAAATATCAAGAAGGCCTATGCTTTTGAAGTATTTAAGTGGGAGCAGAATAGTTTGTTCATCAAATATGTGAATGACATAAGTGAGAGCTATGAGGATATTATGAATGTCTCATATATGATAGCATATTTGAGTGAGAGCGTAACAATATTCTAATGTACGAGTACGATACATAATGAATGGTGTAAATGGTATTGGTAACACACTTAATCAATAGGGTAACACACTTAAGACTCTTACGATGTTCTGAGATCGATATGGAAGCGTTGGGATCACATATGGAAAGAAGAGAGAAAGTCGGAAGTTTCGGGTAAAGTCCGAAGTCATTTGGAGTGGTCAAAAAGGAGTTTTTGATCATGAGAAAATGTTTAAATATGGTTAAATATTAATTATTATAATTAATAATAATATAATATAAATTAATTTTATTGGGCAACCTCCTCTAATGGGCTAAATCCCCAAAAGGAAAAGGCCCAAGAGGGAGGCCACCCAAAGGGGCAGCCGCCGCCACCGCCTAGCCCCCACCGGCTAGGTCCCGAGGGATGTCACGTGGGTAGGCGAGTGGGTTAGCAGGTAGGGCCCACCCCAGCCAGCAGTTGTCGCGTGCCTTGGGCCACATGCGCACTAGGAGAGTGGGGACCACCCGGGCTGGCCGGCCTCCTTAGACACAGTGCTCGTCACCCCTCCCCTCCTCCTTTAGTCCCACATTGCCAGCTGACAATCTGGGGTGCCTCCTTTTCCCTTATATAAAGAGGGGAATATGAGAGAGAAAATACACAGTTAAAAATGGGGGAATTTTCTAAGGCCTTTTTCTTTAGAAAACTTCTCCTCTCTCTCTACGTTGAATCTCGCGAGTGCAGTTCCAAGAAGAATTGCATACATGAGAGACGACACCACCCCAGCACGTCATCGCACTATTGGATCCTAGTTCCAGAGGGTCTAACTACGCATATCGGCTGGATGTCGGACACCGAACGTGTGCGAAACCATGGAGATGCTGTCACTAGTGGCACCTGGGTTGTTGTGCAAGGACCTAGCATTACGTGCGAGGAGCTTCGCGACCTTGAGGTTGGCTACAAATTCAACTATTTCATTCATGTCCTCGTAGGACATTAACCGCGTTCGGTCTATAAGGGTATGTCACAGAAGCCTCCATCCCCGTTAGTGCATTAACTCATACATAGATCTTACCATTGGTATTGCAACATGTAGGAAAGTTTTTGTTTGCTTCGAACCCCTTTACTAGTGTTGTGTAAAAAGATTATCTCAGGATCGTGTTTATTGCATGACAGTTATTCTTTTGGTCCAATGAACAATGGTTGTTCTATTTCCTATAAGAATATGTTTTATGTATTTGTGCCTATTAAAGATGGGTTATTCATTTTGGATCTTGCTTATGAAAATTATGTTTATAATATTGATGCCAAACACCTGAAAATGGCTAAAACAAATAAGAATTATTTATGGCTTTGGCGCCTTGGCCATATTGGAAAGAAACGGCATGCACAAGCTCCATAAAGATGGAATTCTTGAGTCGCTTGATTTCGAACCACTTGGCACATGCGAAGTTTATCTGATGGAAATGATTATCAAGGCATCATTCACCGGTTATGTTGAACGGGCAAGTGATTTGTTACAAATCATATATTCAGATCTATTGCTTTATGTACCCAGATCTACCACATGCTCAAAGACCTAGCTATTAGGACTAGGATTTTCTAGTACCCACTACCATTAGAGAAGCGGAGAACACAATGAAGAGCTTGGAGAAGAGGAGGAAGACTGCTTGCCGCTGCCATCCAACACAAACCCATGTAGATGGCGCTGCTTACCACCTCGTCGGCAAAGCTCCTTGCTAGGACAGAGATCTCGAAAGGGAGAAATGGTGGCGCATGATTTGGCGGTGAGCCACCCGGTGATAAATAGAGGTGCAAATCGGTGAGAGGTGACGAAATTTCTCCCGCTGATTTTCTAGGGACGAGCACGAGCTCGCGCCATCTCCGCCTTTGTACGAGCGCGGCACAACTTTCTCCCTTTTTGGCCGCATCGAACTTTTCTCTGTAAAAACCGCGAAACCGGCGTTCCTCCGTGTGTAGGATGGAAACCTCTTTAAGAACCGTGCGGGACGAGATTTAGAGCCTGCGCAAGATGCTAAACGCATGTTTTTTGGCCTAGTGGGACTGAGAAAAGACATCGTGGGCAACAGGACAGGCCCCTGGTATCACTACTAGGGAAAACCCTTCCCGAGGCGCACCAAAAACCCTATCCAAGGCGCCTCTAGCGTCGCGCCTCTAGTATTTGTTATGCGAGGCGCATACCTATATCCTAGATATGCGAGGCGCATATTAATCATATGCGCCTCCCATACTCAGAATATGCGATGCGCATATTGATCCGAATGCGCCTCCTATATTCTGCATATGCGAGGCGCATATTGATCCGAATGCGCCTCGGATATTATTTTTGAATTTCAAAAAAATGGCGGCCAGATTTGGATCTGGCCGCCATTTCATCGGAGCTCGTCGGAGGCCATGCCCGTGGCCACAACCTACCATGGGTGTCGCCGGAGATGGTGGAGGAGGATGAGGCCGCCGGAGGAGGAGGAGGAGGAGGAGGAGGTCGCCGGAGGAAGAGGAGGAGAAGGTCGCCGGAGAAAGAGGAGAAGGATGCCGCCGGAGGTGAAGGAGGAGGAGGAGAGTGGATGAGGAGGATGAGAAGGGGAGAAGGAGGATAGGTGGAGGAGAAGGAGAAGGAGAGGTGGAGGAGAAGGAGGAGAGGTGGAGGAGAAGGAGAAGGAGAAGAAGAAGGAGAGGTGAAGGAGAAGGAGAAAGAGAGGTGGAGGAGAAGGAGAAGGAGGTGGCTGTTTCGAATTTGAATCCGGCTCTACTTATGCGAGGCGCATATCGCCTCGGATATTTTTTTATTTTTTTCCAGGAATTTTTTTTCTTTTGGCCATAACTTTTTACTCTTTTCAAATTTGGGGATTCTGTAAAATCTAGAATAATCGTAGGTAGTTGAATTCAAATAGGAAATTTCGAGACGATCGTTTTGATAGGTTAAAGATTTTTTTTCCGACATCGTATGCAAAAGTTATAGCCATTTTACCGTGCCATGGCCTATTTTTGCAAAATACATCGAAATTCATGTTTTTCAATTTTGTCTAGATCTATACCCTAAAATCTAACTACAATTCAAAGAAATTATTTTTTTTAAGTTTCTATCATTTTTGTTTATTTTTTACAAAACTTAAAAGGCGTTCGGGGGTGGGATCTGCCAGGTTATAGGAGGCGCATTGCCATATGCGCCTCGCATATTCGACCACAGATCTTCTCCCGGGCCCATGCAACTTATGCGAGGCGCATTCTTCCCATATACGTCTCGCCTATCTAATATATTGGAGGCGCATCTTATCAAAATGCGCCTCGCATAATATGGGAGTGCCAGATTTGTCCGTACAGAGAATAGAGAAGACGCATCCTACAAATATGTGTCTCGCCTATTTTAATACTAGAGGCGCATGTTATTGCGTCTCGCCTATTTTATCCGAGACACATATAGTATAAATACGCATCAAATGAGCATGTCTCTCGTAGCCTTTTCTCTAGTAGCGTATGGCATACGGTTGGGGCAATGTTCAAATGCAAAAGCACCCGAGGCAAAACACCCAACACATTGGCGGTTTTACGACAAGGTGTTGTAAACAAGCTCCACCATCGTTGACTCGTCAGACAGCTGGCTCGCCAGCCCTAAAACTTATCGTATGATATAAAAACACGTGCAAAACTTATCCTACTATACGATGCACGTGCAAAATTGGTACTTCGTACATAAAAGGAATCTTGTTCGATCTCCCGTACCGCACGTGTTCGTCAGCTGCGCCAAATCCCTAACAACTTCCGTCTTCGATCGGCCCCGATTACCTTCAGCGCCGGCCGGCCGAGAGCCCGAGACAAGCCGCGTCAACGGCAATGTCGGCGCAGCATCCCGGCGCCGAGGCAGAGGCCGAGCCGGAATACAGCATGGAGTACGTGGGTGCCCCCGGCGTCCGGTTCGTGCCGTCGGACCAGGAGCTCATCATCAACTACCTCTGGCCCAAGCTTCTCGGCCAAAAGCCCCCCACCGACCTGGTGCAGGAGGCGGACGTGTACGAGGAGCATCCCAGGGATCTGAGTGAGTTCTCGCACAGCTTCTGAATGTATATCAACACCGTCTTTTGCTCCATGCATGATCGCGATCGATCGTGGTTGCTAGTCTCCTCCTCTAGTTTATCGCCATAGTATTTTCTATGGGATCTTCTCGGTTAGTTGTAATAACTCTATGTAATTTCATCGTGTGGGTAAGCTAATTAAGATTGCTACATTTAGATTACTGAACTTGATGATTGCTCAAACGTTAACTCAGGGTAGAACTTACCTAGGTCATCGTCTCTGAATGTATTTTCTGTGGGATCCCTAGTTTAGCTGATTGCGCCGTGTGTTCCCGTTGAATCGCTGCAGCGTCTCTATTCTAGGTTAGTAATTAACTCTACAAAATGTCTCAAATTTGTCTAAATTTAAATGTATCTATACACTAAATAATGACTAGATACGTCTACGTTTAGACAAATTTGTGACATCCTTTTTTAGAACGGAGAGAACAGTAAAGATTGATACATTTGGGTTTACATATCTTAACTTGATGATAGCTCAAACATAGGGTAGAACTTGGTTACTAGTACTCCCTCCGTCCCATATTAGTTGACTCGAATTTGTCTAGATTCAGATGTATTTAGACATGTTTTAATACTAGATACATCTGAATCTAGATAAATTAAAGTCATAATATATGTCAGAGGGAGTACTAAGTCTTAGCCGGCGTGTGTTGATATGGCCGCGTAGGGAGCAATTACTTATTGATTCAAGTATTATTACGCCAACATATGCCCTGTCCTGATGATTGGTTTTGTTTTGGGGGCAGCCACTAGGCTGGGCAGCAGCGTGGAGGGCTTCTGGTACGTGTTCTCGACGAGGAACCGCAAGTACGCCAAGGGGAAGCGGCCGAGCCGGAGCACGGGCACCGCCGGCCGCTGGAAGGCGATTGGCAAGAACTTGGAGGTCTTCCTAGGCGCGGAGGACGGCAAGGACAAGGACGCCGACGGGAACAAGAAGCCGGTGATCGGGCACAAGTGCGGGCTCGCGTACGAGCTCTTCGTGCGCGACGAAGACCGGTCCAGGCCGCGGATGGACAAGACGGACTGGAAGATGTGCGAGTTCGTCGCTAACGACACCAACAGGCCCATCTCCTCCGACCCCGGCCACATGCTGGTCAGCCATCATCTTACCTATGACATCTCGGCCGCCGTACCGTAACTGACGTTTTCGCCGTGTTCTGTTTCGCAGCTGAACGAGTGGGTGTTGTGCAAGATATCGCGCAAGGCGGCGGCGGCGGCGGAGGGCCAGATACTGGCGGAGGAGGAAGACCATCAGCAGCCCATGGACGAGCCGCACGAGGACGAGCAGCCGCCTGAGGGTGCTCCTTTTAACCCGCCGTCCCAGCTAGCGCGGGCGATGCCGAACATGCCGTACCTTCCACACGACGGCGACGACGGTTGGGAAGATGGCACGGAGGTGGCCCAGATCAAAGGAACTGCCGCCGCTCTCGAGTTTCCGCCCGGCGGTGACTGTGCCGCCGCGGACGTCGACTGGACATACTACCCGGAGTCCTCCTGGGGCGACGGATACGGCGGCGTCGCTTTTGATCACCACAACTGGGGCGACGGGTACGGCGTCGCCGTGGACCAGTTTGGGGCGCCTGCCGATACTGATCCGATGGTGAACCGGTTCCAAGTGCCCGCTGACCCCGACTCGGCCGTGAGCCCGATCGAGCTGCCGAGCGATCCCCAGTCTTGGGATATGGCAAGCGATCTTCTCTTCGCCGATGACGGCCATGAACTCACCGAGGCGAGTGACGACGTAGGGGGAGACAGTACAGCAGCAAACAAGACCCCCGCGCCTGCAAATGCAGACGGCCAGACATAATTCTGTGCTGATGATGCCGACGAGCCAGGGAAAACACCTCCTGTCGCGTTGAACTTTTTTAAATAGAATTTCGATTTTCTGCTACGACTATTTTTAATGGACAATTTGCTGCTAGGACTTAGATTCAAGTGTCAAGCCTTCTGGATAATGATTTGTGAGGTGTGCTTATGCTGGAATTTACTCGCTCCGTTCCGTTCTGTTAAAAGAGCAAACATTTTTTTTCTTAAAGCCACCCCGTTTAAGTGTACCGGGCTAATTAGTACCTCAGATTTGTCCAACTCGATGAGATCTAACGGACACTACTCATCCGATCAGAGTCCATTGGTGCATTTAGCAATTAGGATCGACGGACGATTACTTAGAGCAGAGGAAGTTTTTCACGCACACGCACAGTCCGCGCAGGAAAAAACTGTCTTGCAAGATCTGGATCATGATCGTCCCGTAATTTTCCATGCCGTCATGCTTCCCTGGTTCCTCCTCGCTTCTCCGCCGGTCGCCTCGCCTCCACATGCAGCCCCCATCGCCGCCGTCCCGTACCCTGCCCCGCATCGCTTCCAGTGCACCTGCCATATCTCCCGGGCCTCCGCCGCACTCACAATCCATGTTCATCATGTCCTAGGGTTAGATCGCCGCCGACCCCTTCCGGCTTCCACGTCACAACCCACGCTCGGCGCCCGACCTCCGCGCCTCCACACCGAGGCGCCGCAATAACGGCTACGTGGCCAGCAGGGGACGAACCAGACGCAGACGCGACACACACGGTGGACGTGCTGGACGCCATCGCTGCGGACACCCAGAACGAAACCACCACGCAAGCAGGCACCGCTAGCACCTATGGTCTTACCGCCGTTGCACTCCTATTTTCCAACCAAGTAAGCTTATTTAGTGAATAATTCAGCTCCGAATTTAGACTTGTTCATGTGATTTGGAACAGGCCAATGGAGATAAACACTAATCGACAGAGCTACATTTAATCATTTGCTAAGCTTTATTGAAGAAATTGATCTTGAATTAGAGGCTGAAAAGAATGTTGCTGCTGCAAGGAACTTGAAGGAAGCTAGATGGATATATAGCTGCAGAGGCGAAACTAACCCCAGGAGGACAAGAACGGAGTTCTGCATCAAGTGCCTTTGTGGTCTGGGCATCGGTTCCTGATTTGTAGTCATTCAATGGTGACGAAATTGTTCTCTTAGTGCCAATTCATATTGTCCTTACATTGGAGATTTTGTACCTACTAAAATGATTTTGAATCTTCTTGTTTTGTAGGGCTACACTGAAGCTCATTTAACAAGTTTTTGCTCCCGAAGCACTATATACAGTAAGAAAAACAAAAGCATTACTATCCCAAGAGCTGGTGTTCCGATTACACGTTGAGTTTAACTTCTCAACTGTGTTATTTCAGTTCATGTCAGTTTCACGTGCTAAATTTGTGCTACCTGAATAATACACGGCATAAAGTTTTTGTATCCTTGTCTTTAGGTGCATCCTAAAAATGGGTAACTCAGAACATTATACCACTTTTTCTCTTTACTGCTATCAGCATGTGATACTGAAAACTTAGACTGTTGACTGTTGTTGTTGATGTGAAGTTTCTTAATATAAACAGAGGTGCAATCATCCAGTTTTTCTGAAGAACAATACAGTTGTATATGTTAATAGCCTTTGATATATCTTTTTGCATCGCTAAGTCCTTCAACTCAATCTAGAAGATATATGGGTGTACTCTGGTGTGCAACCGGATATTGATGTGTTGAAAGGAAAGTGAGAAGAATTGCTACTTTTCTTTTTGAGGTATTTATTGTTTATTTTCTCAACTCCAGCAGAAGCTATTATTCGGGTCTGAATTCTCATTTACAAAGGTGTTTCTTTTGTATTTAATTTTTTATATTACCATATCATAATGCTATAATTAGGGTCGAGTAATGGTTGTTTTGACAATGTGCTTTAGGTGAAGCACACACTTCCTTCTTTATTCAGGATGGGATCCAGTTTGTCTCCTTGGACTCTAGGCAACTTGCAGTCAGTCAGCTGGAGCATTGTTAAAACAATAATTCATGTCATTATTAGCTCCTAATTTCTAAGCAGGGTTGCTACATTTTGCACGGTGCACATGCACACGATTTTGATTGCTGCGCCGAATGAATTGTGCTTAGTGTTGAATAGTGTGGACCGTTCGTTATTTTGAATGTCTGCACGTCATTCTATCTATCTCCTTCTGTTTGCCAAATCCACTTGGTTCTTACTGCATCGACATTATAGCAAAATGAAACACAGAAGAGTATTTTGGTTTGGCATGATTCTAACTTCCAAAGAGGGCTATAGAGCCATTGTATGGTTTGGCATGGTTTCACATAGTGTGGCTTTCCCTATTATAGTCTCAGACTTACACTAATCAGTTCTCCGGGTGGGCGTCTCGGTGCTAATTGTAGATGAAAACTGGCTTCATGTTTGTCTATGCGTGTGTAGAGTTTCTTTCCTAAAACAATGGTACTGAGTTTTGTCCCCTTACATTTTGGTGACCTTCTTGACTTGTCTAGGGAAAACCTACAAATCAAGAAGAGTAAAAGCAAGGGGATTTTCATTTCTGGAGCAACAAAGGTCAGAAAGAAATGCTTCCTTCTTTTTTTATTTTCCATAAAAAGTACTCCCTCCGACCCATATTAGTAGATTTGGATTTGTCTAGATTCGAATGTATCTAGACATGTTTTAGTGCTACATACATCCGAATCTAGATAAATCCAAGTCAACTAATATGGGTCGGAGGGAGTAAGTGTTTAGTGTGTGTTCTTTGAGGCCTTCCATTCATATCTGGTAAATGAAATTGTCATTGGAGCTACCTATTATGAATTGTTCAGATGCCTTGGATGTCTTCCTATGATTTTTCTGGGAGCATCTTTATGTATGTACAGACCAAATTGTTAGGGTTTACTGTTCTAAATTACTGCAACAAATTGCCAACAAGACAGTTTGATAATGCACATGTAGAGAGCATGGCATTGGACGCGAAGACCATAATGTCTTGGTCATGTTTTCCGTTTGGCACATACAAGATGTAAGGTTGTCATCATGACACAACAAAGGAATAAGCACTTTTGACAAGGATATGTAGAGGTTTTGAGATGACTTCTATGGTGTTGTGGTGGATGCATTAGGAGCTTGCGCTTTGCAGAATATCACAAATTAATGTTAGAATCGTACTTGGAAGTGCCTTGCCATGAATGGCAGTGATGATGGTGGCATGAAAGAGTTCATTAGCTCTGTAATATGGTTGTGTCGTTAGTGAAATGAAGATCCATCCGACATCAGGCTCTCTGATATTTTTATATTAAAAAATCCTAAAAATATATTTATTTCATCTCAATGCACTTTCACAATTTGGTATCTTGTGCCATCTAAATATTATCTTAAATTTTTATCTACTTCAAGTGCTAATTTCTTGCACTATTATTTTAATAATTTGTTCAGAAATCTACTCATTTTTTCAATATATCTTGTTCCGTCCAACTGTTGTCATCATTTTTTACCTACTTCAAGGGCTAATTTATTGCACTAACTGTTATCATCATTTTTTATCTACTTCAAGGGCTAATCTTCTCATTTTGTATAGATATATTGGTTTAGATGACATGTTGGAATTGTTTGTTTTCTATAACAACTATCCTGATGTATACTGGTTTGATAACTACCAATAGTATTGATATCTATTCATGATATTTCAGGAGGAGAATGGCTCGGTCAAGAATACGATTCCTCTGTTCGACTTGTATAGATGTTTGCAAGTGTATTGACCATCTTGAGATTATATAGTACACATCTAAAAGTTTAGGGAGACGCCATGCAGGTAATCTAAGAGCTAAGTTGGTGATCGTTGAGGAGCAAGTCATGTACACTAACAATGAAGAATCCTCTCTATCCCTGGACTATTCCACTCATATTTTTTCTCATGATCTATACATGCTCAAGTGAAACCCTGATTTGTTCATACCTTTGTCCTAACTAAACTAAGTAGGTATTTGATAGTCTTGATCTTGTGGGAACAAAGATTAAGTTATGACTTCAATAATTTCTAATTGAATTATGTTACTTTAAGAAATATTATGTTATTCAACACGTGCATTGCACGTGCACAATTACTAGTTACTAGTAACTTAAGTTTTCAGTTTGTACCAAGTCAAACTGCTATAAGTTTGATCAAATTTATTTATGGGTGAGCCTTATTCTCAGCCGACTGAGAATTAATACTCAGGTGGCGTTATCAAGTCTCGGTTGCAACTCATGACTAGCACAAATTATGACACAGATCTAATAGATAAGATATTTTTCGCAACCTCATTGCAACTTTAAAAAAACTCAGTTGCAATCCATCTGCAACTCGTAAGCGCACGAATTCAATACAATCCGATGCTATAGGACTTAACTAGAAAACATGCCCATACACTATTGCAACGGCGAAAAATATTAGTCATCAAAGCACACAAAGCAAGTTCTTAGTTGATGCAACCGGAGCGTGTTACATATACAAGGCCCTCCATAGTCAGGCAGCTTCATCTGCTTGCTACTTCAACTAGCCACTTGATACACGTGCACAGTGCCTTCCTCGTTGTCCGGGAATGGAGGAACCAAAGGAAGGAAGATAAATCCATCGTCTCCAAAGGTTGGCCGGCAAGCGCACCGGCAGTGATTTTGGGGGCCGGCGCTCAAATTGCCTGTGGTTTTACAAAGCCTTCCCACACCGGCAACCCCAACGATTGCACAAACACGTCGTGGAACAAAATGTCTAAATTTAAAAATACCACACAATTGGAGCATGTTTATTATAATAAATGCAAATAAAATCAAATTTATTACAATAAATTGAATGTTTCCTGAAGCCTTCGACCAAAGAAAGGGAGAGTTAGTGAAGTCAAAGGTAAGGGAACTAGCCCACAGAATAATTTACATAAATGAAAATTCAAAATAGATCAAGCAGCACGGGGTCGTTGGCTTGAGGTTTTTTAGGTGCATTTCCTCTGAACACCCACAAATGCTCGACGAGATCTTCTAGTAGCTAATCGTGCACCTCGTTGTCGCGGATTTCTTGATGCATGGAGAGGAAAACACCAAAATCAGTCGACACCTCGTGGTCGACCTTAGCAAGAGGGCCATACCCTTAAAGGGCAATAGATCGATCGCTGGAGTATTGTGCTCACTCTCAATGATCATATTATGCATGGAGGATGAAAGGGGCTCTCCTTCTAGCCTTGACGCAGTCCTAGAGATAGTCGTGCCCACGCAAGGATGTGGCCGACGTGAACGGCCTCTTACGTGAGCGGCGACATGCCATCGTTGGTCAGTGGCAGGCGATGCGCCAGGTCGCACCGTCAGTGGTGCTGAATCGATGGCAAGAGAGCGGCAACAACAAGGTGGGTGACTGCTGGGGATGGGCGGCGCACTAGGTGGGCGATACTGGCCAGCAATGGGTCGTAGATGGCCACGACGATGATGGGGATTCGTGGGGTGCTAGGAAAAGAAGGAAGGAGGATTGGAGATAAGGGGTTGGGTATGCCTTGGGTCGCTGGTAAGGGGGTCCGACGCGAACTTTCTAGCGTGGCGTCCGTTGCCAACAGCCCCATCCTAGTCCCTGATTGTTGAGGATGGCAAGGACGTGCCAGAGAGATTGGCGGGCGGCCCAATCTACCAGTAATAGTTGGGGGCCACCAGTGCGGACCTATTTTTGGCCTCCACGTCCCAACTCGGTTGGAGTTCCGGTGGAGATGCTCTTACATCAACCGCTCCAACATTAGGACGCCAAGACCTTTGAAACAAAATTCCCTTCAAGTTCGATCAGCATGGAGTGCAGTTGAGGGAGTGGCTACGGAAGAAAAAAAGGAAGTAATGTTCCTCCCCTTCCACCGCATGTAATTCATGTGCACCTTCTTTAAAGTACTGCCTCTGTATTAAAATGGATGTCTCGATTTCGTAAATTTATCAAAATTTAGATGTATCTATATACCAAATAGTGTCTAGATGCATCTAAATTTTAACAAATCTGTGACACCTATTTTGAGATGGAGGGAGTACAATATTTGCATTCAATTTGATTGAGCGGTGAGTTAGTTCTTAGCAAGATGGGAATCACCAATCCCGTTTATGGAAACATATGCTAATATTTTACAACGTCATTCAAATACCAGATACTTTCATGGTGTGGCCAACGGCAAGCATTAAAAGAAACTTATTCACTCTCTAGTACAGAATGAAGACATGATCGAAGCACACAATCATCTTAAGTCCTATATTATGAATAATTACAACTATCTGTTTCGGTCTCTAAAGGAAAGTAATTTCTACACGGATGAGACTCGGACAGATGATATCCCTCAAGTTTCAGCTGAGGAGATAACTTACTAAATTCTCCCTATACTGAGGAGGAAATTAAGAAGACGGTCTTTCGGTCTTTCAGATGGAACATAACAAATCTCCTGATCTAGATGGCTTCTCCGCCGAGTTCTATCAAAACTCTTGGGATGTTATCAAGCTAGACCTTTTAGATTTATTCACCATCCTTCAAGATGATCAATTGAACCTGTTTCGCTTAAACTTTGGTGAAATAATTTTATTACCAAAATTTAATGAGGTGGAAAGGATTCAACAATATCGACCGATATGCCTATGCCTAGTTTTTTTACTAAAACAGCAACAATTCGGCTTAATTTCGTGGCGGGTCATGTAGTTCGGACGTCACAAACTGCTTTCATGCAAAGAAGAAACATTTTAGATGGTGTAGTTGAAAGAGAATGTGGGACCCCATGTGTGGTTTTGGTAATTAATGATAATCTTTATGGACTAATGTTTGCATTGAGTTGCACTTATAGGATTTGTCCATTGGCTTCGCTTGGACCATATGTTGGTTTCAAGGTGAAAGAAATGAAGAAGAAGAAGCATTGTTCAAGGGTCTTTGGTATTTTGGAATCATATGAAGTTAGAAAAAATGTTGTGCAACATCAAGATGCGCCATCTCTAGAAGATCTCATGCTTCAAACTTACCATTCTCGGTGATCATGGATCGATGAAGACAAGATCCAAGAAGAGGTTTCCCCATGGTGTATGGTGGAGCTAGTTACAAGTCTTCATCAAGCGAGTGCGTGCAAGAGAAATCAAGAAAGGTGTCCATCTTGAGAAGGACAAGATAGTCGACATCGTGCTCAAGTGGTTTGATCAAAGCAAAGGTATAATATTGATAGGTTTTCCCTTTTGCCGATCTCATGTTGGTAGTTGGGAGACCGGGTTTAGGATAAATAAATGTACTATCAAGAGGGGCTCTCAAGTGAGTAGCTCGATCATATATTTTAGGGAGAGTTCAAACCATTGCATTCTTAGCAGCAACTTTCTTGGTTGTTTGTTGGATCTTATCCATGTCTGGTTCTAGAGCTTGTTTTTAATATAATCTCTAGTTCTTAAAAAACGGATCTCCCTTTTATATCTTATTGCGATTTTGATCTTGAAGGTTTTCCGGGTCCTCGCCAAGGGAGGTAGCTCTTGTCATCCTCATTCCAACAAAATTGGTTTCGAGTTGATCGGAGTTTCCAAACTCTAATTATCACTATTTGAAGTTTGCCATTTATTTGTTTTGAAAAGGAAAACAAAAAGGGTTCATGCTTCTGGGTCAGGCGGTACTACCGGATCCACTACCGGCCGCCCCTGAGCGCTCCTCAGCTCTCTACCTCGCCCGGTAGTGCTGGCCGGTACTACCAGCCCAAGCCTAGGCGGTAGTACCGTCGGCCTGGCCGGTAATACTGGTCTGGCCTAGTTCGCTAGCCCAGCTCCATTTGCCGCCACTTCTCTCTTGGGCCGAGCTCCCTCGCGAGCGTGTGCGTTGCTCCCGCTCGCAGCGCTAGCACTGCTCGCTAGCCACCCTCCCTAATCCCCTTTTTCCCTCGCGCGCTCACCTGCTCGCCATATCGCCATGCGATGTTGCCCGTGTTGACTTCTTCACTCGCGTCGTTAGGTCGGGGACCGGTAGTACAGGTCCACTACGGTACTACCGGCCCAGGTCGGATTTTTGCCCCAACGGGAAGAAATTCCCGGGGCCCTTTATAATCTTCCTCCCTCTCTTTTAGGTGGTCCTTCTCCCTTTTCCTCTCAAGCTTTGCCCCATTTGTTTGACCTCCTTGAGCTTGATTTCTTTCTCCCCCTCCAATGATTCTTGCATATATTTGAGAGAAAGATTGAGGAAATCTTGATCTACATTTTTACCAAATCGTATCATCTTTTTGTGAGTGTATCTTTGGGATCTATATCTTGGAGGATTTGGTGTTCTCCTTGTGTTCTTCCTCACTTGTTCCCTCAATAGCTTTAGTAGCTTTGTTGGAACTTGAGAGTGAAGGATTGGAGCATCTTTGTGGTGTTCTTTCCATTTGCATTAGGTGCATCGGTTTGAGTTCTCCTCGGAGGATTTGGTTGGTGAAATGAAAAAGATTGTCCCTCTTGGGTTCTTGGAACCCTAAACGGTTGTGTGGTCTTTGTGGTGAGTTCTTGGGACCTTCAATTAAGTTGTGGATCTCTCCCCAAGATTTTGGCCTTTGTGATGATTATTGGATCCTACAATTAAGTTGTGGAGATTGCCCCAATCTTGTACGGGTTTGGTGACTGCCCTCAAGTGTCCCATAGTGGATTGGGTGCTTGTTGTGTGGTGGGTGCTCGGGAGAATAGGGTGAGGCATCTTGTGGCATTGGTGGTCTTAGTACCGCCCACCCCTGATGTCTCCGCACTTCTATTCTTGTAGACAGTTGTTGGGCCTCCAAGTGCAGAGGTTTGTAGAACAACAACAAGTTTTCCCTTAAGTGGATCACCCAAGGTTTATCTAACTCAGGGAGGAAGTGGTCAAAGGTATCTCCTCTCAAGCAACCCTGCAATCAAGATACAAGAAGTCTCTTGTGTCCCCAACACACCCAATACACTTGTCAGGTGTATAGGTGCACTAGTTCGGTGAAGAGATAGTGAAATACAAGTGGTATGGATATAAGACAACGGTGCCAGAAAATAGCTTGATGGTGTGGAAGAGACTAAAGGCAAACTAAAATAAAGAAGGCAGCAAGCAAACATGTGACAGATCTAGTTGCAAACGAAGTTTCAATGCTTAGAAACAAGGCCTAGGGATCATACTTTCACTAGTGAACACTCTCATATAAATATCTTCTCTTCATGATACTACTCTGAACTACTCTCCGGTTGGACACTCTAATCGATGATAGGGTTATAACAACACACCTCAAAGTTCGCTTTTCGCATCTAGACAACCCCACGCTATCACCTTGAGCACTAGATGGTTCAAACAAACACCACAATTTCATAAAGACATCCGACTCCAAATATAACTCATAACAAGTATTTGTAAACTCTAGCCTAAGTTCCACCATGGTGTGCACACTGTCAACTTCACACACATAGGGAGATCAGAGATCTATTAAAGCACTTGAGTAGCAAGGTAGATCTATAGATTACAAGCTCATGATCTCAATAAGATCATGCATAGAGAGAGAGATGAACACATAGCTACCGGTAGAACCCTTAGCCTCGAGAGAGAACTACTCTCTCCTCATCATGGGAATCTGCAACGACGATGGATATGGTGGTGGAGATCGATGGAGATAGCTCCTAGGGCACTTCCCCGTCCCGGCAGGGTGTCGGAACAGACACTTTCTGTCCCTCGAATCTCCCCTTCGGTGACGGCGGCACTGCAGAACTTTTCGTGACTGGAGGCTTGACGATTTAGGGTTTTTGCATCAGGAGGCATCTTATAGGCGAAGAGGCAAGGTCGGTGGGCGGCCAGGGGGCCCACACCACATGGTGGCACGGCTAGGGCTAGCCCGCGCCACCACATGGTGTGACCGCTCTGTGGCCCCTCTCCGTATCATCTTCTGGCTCCGTGAGTCTTCTGGTAAAATATCAACTTTGGCTTTTGTCCCGTCCAATTCCGAGAATATTCATTTTCTGACTTTCTGGAACCAAAAACAGCAGAAAACAGGCAACTGACACTGTGGCATCTTGTTAATAGGTTAGTTCCAGAAAATGCATAAAAGTACTCTAAAGTGTGGACAAAACATAAGAAAGTAGATACAAAATAAGCATGGAACATCAAAAATTATAGAACGTTAGCAACGTATCAACCCCTCCAACGAGACGTAGTCCCTTGTTGGGAGGAACTCGGTAAAATATTTTTATTCCGCGTGCCTTGGTTATCTCTATACCTGAGCTCTTTACTTATGCACTTTACATTGTGACAGCCTTCATGCTTGAAGTAATCTATCTTGCTATCATTTTGTTGCTTGTCTTGCTTAACATAAGTTGTTAGTGCACATAGGTGAACCATAGCCTTTATAGGCTTTGTGTTTGACAAAAGAAAACGCTAGTTTTATTCTGCCTTTGTTAAGCCCATCTCGTAAAAGTTTTTAACCGCCTATTCACCCCTCCCTCTAGGCGGTATCCGTGATCTTTCAGCAGTAATCCTACAGAAAAAGTGCATGAACTACGTAGGAAAAAGATGAACGGGGTGCTTCTTAAAAGGGCGGTCCTACGTGTCCCTCGGGGGATCAAAACTTCTGATCCCCCCGGTCCTCCTGCTGGCATGTGTCCTTTCTAATTTCCGCTTTTGCTACAACGTGTCCCGCCTTTGCTACATAATGCCCCACTTTTGCTACACTACAGCAAAAAAAGGTTCCCCACGAAATAAAAGAAAAAAGACAGATCTCTCCAGAGACCTTACCGGAGTACTGCCGGAGACTATGTAGCATAATATTTGTGCTAATGTAGCAAAAACTTACTTCGATGGAGACTCATCGGAGACTTTTGCCGAAGATCTCGTCGGATACCGCGTAGCAAGAAGTTTGCGCTATTGTAGCAAAATAATTATGCTAATGTAGCAAAAGTTGACTTCACCGGAGACATCATCGGAGCAAAAACTTGTAGCAAAAAAATATGCCATTGTAGCAGCGCCGCTCGCCACAGGTACCAATACCAGAAGCCGTATGTAGTAGGTTCGGTTGTCGTGTGTAGCAGGGCCGCTCGCCGCAGGTAATAGCGCCGTTCACTGGAGGTAGCAGGTCTGGATGCCGCAGGTACCAATGATTGTCGCCATAGGTAGCAACACCAGAAGCTGTATGTAGCAGGTTCGATCGCCATGTGTAGCATCGCCACCGTCAGCACATAGCAGTGCCACCAACCCATGTAGAAAACCTCGATGTCGTAGGTAACATGCATGAGAGGCACCACCTAGAATCACCGGTCCCACCAGAGGTGGGAGAGAGGGGAGCCATGTCCGACGAGGCCCCTGCCGAAGGCACTTCGATGCCTGCCTACCATCTAGATGGGGGTAGGAGGGCAACATCTGGTTGAGGAAGAAGGTCGGGGCGGAGATCGACGGTTTCCGGTGAGCTTTAGGGAAGGGCAACAACCTCCGACGAGCTTTAGGGAAGGGCAACGGCCTCCGGCGAGCTTTAGTAGAGGACGGTGGCGCGCTCTAGCCGGCAAGAAGGGGAGACAACGAGCTCTGCAACGAACTGCGTTGGCGTTGGGCTATGGCGGCACGGCCGTACGGGCGTGCTTGCTTGGGTGGAGATCGGCGACATCTTCCAGCGAGCTTTAGGGGATGGCGGCAGCCTTCAGCAAGCTTTAGGGGAGGGCGGCGACGCACTCTAGACGGCAAGAAAAAGGAGGCGGCGCACGAGGTTTTCGAACGAGAGCGATGGAGAGGAAGAGATAAGGAGAGGAAGAAAGGGGTCCCCATCCACGTTTGGTCACCGCGCGCGAGCGAAGCAACCACCTCGGGGATCAATCGTTGTTATCCCCTGGGGTAGTAGTATCATTTTCCTTCTTAAAATTGATTTTGAAAAAGCCAATGACAAGGTCAAGTGATCTTTTCTCTAGCAAATATTCAGAATGAAATGTTTTTCTAATGAGTGGTGGGATCTAATCCATCGTTTTGTGTCTGGGGTAGTGTTGCCATCAAAGTGAATGATGACATTGGTAATTACTTTTAGAGAAGAAAAGTATTGAGACAAGGTGACCCATTATCGCCCATACTATTTAATATAGTTGCGGATATCTTGGCAATCTTGATAGGGCGTGCTAAGTCAGATGGTCAAATTGAAGGTGTTGTTCCCATCTAGTTGATGGTGGCCTATCTATACTTTAATATGTTGATGACACAATTTTTTCATGAAACATGACTTGGAGAAGTCAGAGAATCTGAAGCTATGCTATCAGCATTTGAGCAATTATCCGGTTTGAAAATAAACTTTTGTAAAAGTGAATTTTTTGTTTTGGAGAAACTCGGGACAAGGCCAATCTTTAAGTTGAGATTTTTGGTTGCAAGCATGAACAATTTCCAATCAACTATTTGGGAATACCGATGTTACCATCAGAGACTCACAAATGCTGAATGGAAATTACTCGAGGAGTGACTGCAGAAAAGGCTCGGCAGTTGGAAAGGCAAATTGCTATCTCTACACAGAAGACCGTAATAGATCTCTTTCTTCTCGCTCCCCAAAGGAGTCTCCCAAAAGTTGGATTACTTACGATTTAGATTCTTTTAGCAAGGAGATAGTGAAAAAAATAGCAGTTGGCAAAATGGAGTGTGGTTTGTCACCCATAGATCAAGGCGGATTTGGTATTCATGACCTGGAGGTTAAAAATATCGCTCTACTGGGTAAATTGCTGTTTAAGCTACTTACTGAAGATGATAGTGTTATCTCAAGTGCTTTGGAATCCAGGAAATTCACACTTCTGGACAAGGTTGATGGTTACAAATAAACATTTCTTTAGATTCAGCACCTTCTCCATTAAGGATGGATCAGAGGTAAGGTTCTGGGAGGATAAGTGGCTAGGAAATACCACACTCCGGGAACAATACTCGGCTCTGTACAATATTGTTTGACATAAACAGGACACCATTGCTTCAGTGCTGCAATCCCACCCTCCTAATGTGTCATTCAGGAGAACCTTATTCGGACCTAGACGTGCATCGTAGATCGCTCTGATACAACGTTTAACTATGGTGCATCTCTCTGATGGTTTTGATGAGTTCGAATGGAATGTACTTGTGAATGGAAAGTTCTCCGTAGAATCTATATACAGAGTTTTGATCATACCTTCAGTGCCAGTTGATAATAACAAAATAATCTAAAAGATGAAGATACCATTGAAGATGAAAATATCCGCATGGTATCATCGTCGGGAAGTCTTCCTAACAAATTATAACCTTGTTAAAAGGAATTGGTAAGGAAGTAAGCAATGTGTTTTTTATCATCATGACGAGATAATTAAACACATTTTCTTCCCATGTAAATGCGCTAGGTCTATATGGTCAATCATCCAAGTAGCTTCTATACTGAGTCCTTGTAGTGTTGCAAATATATTTGGCAATTGACTTTATGGGATAGATTACAAGTACAAAATTCTTATTAAGGTGGAAGCGCTTGTCATTATCCAGTCGCTCTGGTTGCGAAATGAAAGATTTTTAATGATAAAATATCTTCGCTTACGTAGGTTATCTACCTATCTACCGGTGTATGGCTACATTCCTTCGTGGTTGCCTCTACATCGTGTGGAATGTCGCGACCTATTTACGAAGGTATGTACACGCTTGAAGGATACGACGAGCATTTTTTTCCTGACATGGGTGGCAGCATGTTCTTCGCATTAGACCTCCATATTAGTAGGCGTTTTTTTAGCGGACGTTTTGTTATTTCTTGAGCTCCATGTAATTCACCTAGTGTTACTTTTAGTTTTCTGGACTTGTGTCGATCATGTGTGCATCCTGGTTATTTAGAGATTGGGTGTAATGCTTAATTTTAAGTAATACTAGAAGGACCCTGCGCGTTTTGCTGCGCCGATCTTTGCAGCTAGCGCTTTTTCTTTGCTTTGTGGTTTATGCATGTGAAACTTGATCTGGGCTAATTGTCGGATGGCAGTACATATGATTTTTCATTTATTTAACATTGTGGAGGTGCGATGCTTTGCGCGCCAAATGTGAAGCAACCAGCTAGCAGTAAGTGTTCTCAGTGAACATACGGATCAAATGGTTATGCAAAAATATGTTAGCTTAGAAACCACCCGTACGCAGCTTATAAACCATAGTTTTTGAAGAGTATAAATATGTAGGTTACATAAGCATTAAACCATAGTTTTTGAAAAGTACAAACATGTAGGTTACATAAGCATTATATATAGGTCTAGGGCCACATAGCTTAAACAACTATGTGATTTGTATGGATAAATCATAGCTTTCCAATTGATGCGACTGAGGAATTTATTAAACAAAGCATTGTAATGTATAAAACCCTGGACCAATTGAAGGTGAACAAAATTAACCAAAAATGAATTCAATATAGTTGTACATAATCGTAGATCAAATTGGGAACGATGTAGGAGTGAACAACATCTAACAAATAGAATCAATCTAATGGAAACTGTAATATAAATTACTAATTCTGAAATAAAAAACTTATGGCTAAAACATAATGTATATTAAAAAACCTAAGTGCAGCAACCTGGTGTACCTTGGGCACTCTACTATGTATAGTAATCAAGTACAAAACTATTTAGAAATAAACTAAATGAAAGAACTGAGAGCACGATCTAATATTATCATCTCAATGAGTCATCTATCTAATCTATTTTATATCTCGCTGAGCTAAATATATACTTGCGATCGGATAGTTCTATGCCAAATGATAACCATAGCTCTTGTGAGATGCCTACTCAATAGAACGTAATGTGGTGCCACTGGTTCCTAGTTTGTGTGTGTGAGCATATCAACAAAACGCACAAGTGAGGATCTTCAGATTCAACCAACTTCTGAATTTTGATCAAAGGAAGCAGGAAAAGCCGAACAACAGCAACAAGCCTCACCCTCCATCAGATGGCCATCTTTATTGGCACATGACATTTCTAGAAGCACCATCGAATTGAGGAGAAAAGTGAAGAACAGGGGCACAGTCCCTCTTATTCATGTGTAGAAAAATCTGCATCACCACATTCAGATCTTGAAAGCTTTGATTAAGTCTTAGCCTGGAGTTGCAAGGTAATCATCGTCGGATCAGAGCGCTCCATATCGCCACCACCAGATGCCGTTGCTACCACAAGACGAGAAACCTTTTTTATCGGCGACACATTGAAGAACAACGACAGCTAATCATGTGCTGCCCCACGTGACATAAGTCGATGGCTACCGTCAGTCGGCACATGAACCTTCACGGGAGGCACCAACACAGGGGTTTCTATGTATTTGGATGGGAGTTGTTTTGTGGGGATGCACCACTGACGGACCGCCGATCTAAGGCCAAGGGCGCCGTTGTCGGCTATCATCCTAGGACCTAGGCCTCATGGACAGGATGAGCAGAGGAAGGAGAAGGCCCTAAAACCTAGATCAATCTTATTGGGAAAGCCAGAACAACCTTGAAGACTATACAGAGCTGGATCTCCCTCACAATCCCCTGCGACCACCGTGGGCGCCGGCGAGACAGGAGAGAGACCAGATTGGGAGTAGAAGAGGGATCTCGAGGAGAAGACATACTATGCAGGTCAACCGCCATAGGGACAGGTTCTCACACGTATTTGCCGTTGTTGGTAGGCTGTTGAAAGGGGCGGAGCAGCCTGACTAAGCGGCACACACGGAAAAAGTACTGAGGCATCAAGCCATTCAGGTTTTGGAGTAACAACACGTACGTGGCCATGTTTGATTTGGTCGACCAAAGGAGAAACCACAGCTCTCTATTTCCATGGAGCTTAGAGCTCTTAGGAGATATCACCTATTCCAAAAAAATATACAACTCCCTCTGATCAAATTATTTGACTCAGATTTGTGCAGATTCTGATATATCTAATCATGTTTTAGTGCTAGACACATCCGAATCTAGACGATTGAGTCAATTAATTTGGATCGGAGAGATCATAACTTTGAAGAAGAACTCGGTATAAAACTAAATTCGTACTACATCTGTTTCATAATATAAGCATTTTTAGAAAGCTAAAACATCTTGCTAAAAAGATTTATATTGTAGAAGGGAGGGAGTATCTCAAACGCTTGATTGGTTAAAATAGCTTCGGCTTGACACAAATCTATAACCAAGTTTGAATCTAGAAATAATTTTATCAGAGATTCAGAAACATTTTTTACACCGACGTTTGATGTAAGTTTGCTATGACCCCGCGTCAGAACTTTGCAGCACTCGCCAGTCTCCAGCCATGGCTGGGAAGCACTTCCCCTCCCTCGCGCACGCGCGCCCCCGCCTCCTCTCGCTGCCTCCTCGCCGTCGGCGCCCTCATCCTCTTCTCCGCCGTCTACTTCCTCCTCCTCTCCCCTTCCCCTCCGCGCACCCTCCCCAGCCCTAGCACCACAACCACCTCCTTCGTCGCTTCCCTCGACCGCTTCCTCGATTCCCCGCACCACCCCGCCGCTTCCTCCGCGGCCCCGGGGGACCTCGATGCCGCGATCCGGAGGGCCGAGGAGGCCCGGCTGTACGGGGAACCCAGGAGCGCGTGGCCGGCGGCACCCGCGCCGCTCAGGGTCTACGTGTACGAGATGCCGCGCAAGTTCACCTACGATCTGCTCAGGCTCTTCAGGGACTCGTACCGCCAGACGGACAACCTCACCTCCAACGGGAGCCCCGTGCACAGGCTCATCGAGCAGGTGGGCGAGCGGTGACATCGAATCTTATCTCGTGTCATTTTAATTCCATGCCGCGAGATCTCCGTGTTTCTGGAAATAGTAGAGAGCTCTTAACTTGCAGAGTGTGCGCAGTTTTAGTTGTTTTAGGGGGTTGAAGTCTCGGTACATTGATACCAATTGCTTGCTGGTTGAGAGTTGGAGCATTACTCTACTCACTAGCGATGCATCTGTGTTTCTGATGCTATGGGAAGGTTCTCAAATATTGCTGAAATGAACTACGTATATGCTTGTATGTTGGATCTCCGTGAAGCGTTTCTGGGTTGGCTATGTGCCGTGAATTTTATCAAATCAGATGCTACTAAGTCATTATCGCGAGCTGCACATGCTTGTAGACTGGATCTTATATAAAGTAGTTTTCATATAAAACGAAACTGTAAGCTGGAAGAGCTTGAACTAATACTCCTAGTGGCTGGGATAGGGAAAGTTATGATTATAAAATGAATTCTTATGTGTGTTACTTGTTCGGATTTTTGCATGTCACGGATTAACATATTAGTTTGACGGCGTGGTTTTGTTAAATACCTGTGCATTTAGTAATATTGCAGCCTTATGAATTTGGAACTTCCCATTTTTCTATACCATCTGAATTGATTTTCATTTCCTTATGCAGCATTCTATTGACTACTGGCTCTGGGCTGATCTCATTGCTCCTGAATCACAAAGACTTCTAAAGAATGTTATCAGGGTTGAGCGGCAAGAGGAAGCAGACATTTTCTACGTCCCATTTTTCATGACAATCAGTTACTTCTTGCTGGAAAAACAAGAATGCAAGGCACTTTATAGGGTGTGGGAGCATTTCTCAAGGTTTAATGTTTAGCTAGTGTTTGTTGCAGGGCATGCTTATGGCCAAGCTAATGTTTGTGTAGGCAAATCCCTTCATGAAATGAAAACTTTAGTCCTTCCTACTGGCAGCCTGGCATTTAGTAGTAAAGCATATTGAATTTCTTTCCCCAAGCACACCAGAAATTGTAGTACAGAGCATGGCATGAACTCAATTTTCCACTGCAATAGTGGCTTAGTTTTGGTTCAGCTCGCTGTAGGAAATCATCTGAATTATGTTTCAGTTTAGGGTGCAAATTACTGCCTCTATTTCTTTCCATGAGGATCTTACTAGTGTTACTTTTTCTGGTGTTAGGAAGCGTTAAAGTGGATCACTGATCAACCTGCTTGGAAACGTTCAGAAGGCAGAGACCATATTATTCCTGTTCATCACCCGTGGTCTTTTAAGTCAGTCAGGAGGTTCGTGAAGAAAGCAATATGGCTTCTGCCTGATATGGATTCTACTGGGAACTGGTATGGTATTCATTGTTCGCCACTTGGTCCCAGAGCTTCCTGTGTACATCAGTTGAGCAAGAAAACTCACACTTTTCACCTTATGTCAGGTATAAACCTGGGCAAGTGTATCTGGAAAAGGATGTTATCCTTCCATATGTCCCAAATGTTGATCTTTGTGATTATAAGTGTGTGTCAGAAACTCAATCTAAAAGAAGCACATTGCTATTCTTTCGAGGAAGACTGAAAAGAAATGCTGTAAGTTTCTTCCTACTATCTCCAGCTTTTGATAACATCAGGTTTATCTATATGTGTGCTAGTTCAGTTATTGTCCTATTTGCTTTTTGATCTTCTATTTTGTTGACCTTGCTTAGGGTGGGAAGATTCGGAGTAAGCTTGTGACAGAGTTAAAAGACGCAGAAGACATAGTCATAGAAGAAGGGACTGCTGGAGCTGAGGGAAAAGTGGCAGCTCAGAATGGCATGCGCAAGTCTCTCTTTTGCTTGAATCCAGCTGGGGATACTCCATCTTCTGCTCGCCTGTTTGATGCAATTGTTAGTGGATGTATCCCAGTTATAGTAAGTGATGAGCTGGAGCTTCCTTTTGAAGGAATACTTGACTACAGCAAGGTAAAGTTGACCCTTTATTCTTGCACAACATGCCTTTAGGATTTTTCAATTATTTCAAGAATTAAGGTTTGCAAATGTCGCTATATCTTGCTGGAGCTCCAAAACCAACCTGTTAGTCTGTTACCCAGGAAAACAAACGGGGTATCTTGCTAGTTGAACCCTTGAACAACCAACAAGTGTATTCATATCATTAAGTTACTAAGGAGTAACAGTTGAACTTTGGCAATAGATAGGTCCGGATTTTATTCTTCAAGGGCCTTGATAGTTGTGTAATGGTACCTATATTTTGATATATATCAACCCAGTTCTCTGCACCGTTAACGTTTATGAAGCGTGTGTAAACATTGGTATGGTGTCTATAAAATCTCTGTACCTAAGGATTGGTTACTTTGTTGTTTACTTTCATTGTGAGAGAGACCCAAAAAGTTGCCTTGGTGATATTGGTCACTACCAACAAAAGAGAAGCTGCAAGGGCTGTATTGATCAACTGTAAACTGTCAAAGATTATTTCTTTGTGTGGCCATGTGCAGAAAAGATTATGCACGCAGTCTGTTGGAACCACATATATTACCCTCCGTCCAGATTTAATTTAATCATTTCACTGTAGCATGATGATTATGTCTTTATGTCTCACCATTGGTCATCAGCATTTGGAAAACATGACTTTTCTGTAGTGTGAAATATGAAGTGTGCGATGATGGGCTTATTTTATTGTGCAGATAGCATTGTTTGTTTCATCCAGTGATGCCGTGCAACCTGGTTGGCTGGTGAAGTACCTAAGAGGCATTGATGCCAAGATAATTAAGGAATTACAATCGAATCTTGTCAAGGTTTGCTCTTCATTCGAAAGTCATCGCATGTTTGGTTTTCTTGGAAGAGCCCATCATTTTGACTATCTTTTACTCACGATGCATGTACAGTACTCGAGGCATTTTATCTATTCAAGTCCTGCTCAGCCCCTTGGACCAGAAGACCTTACATGGAGAATGGTAATTTCCCAGTCATTCTTCTAGGCCTATTATAATTGCATAATAGAAGTGTTTTTTTTTAGTTGCCAAGACCCTGTAGTCGTAATGCCAAAGGACTTGTCCTATTTGCATTTTCATTCATATGTTGTGTAAATATTGAGAATCCTCAGTAAGAATTACTTAGTGTATATCTTTTTCGAGATTGAAATACATAGTCTTCACTATAACGGTTTATCCGTTCCATGCCCGAAATGCAGATTGCTGGTAAGCTGGTAAGCATCAAGTTGCATATCCAGCGTTCACGGCGTGTGGTCAGAGAATCAAGGAGCTCATGTACATGCGAGTGTAGAGTTGGGAACAACACGAGGCTGCTCTGAAGTCTGAACCATTTTTCCTCCTACCCAATTTCCAGAACAGTCATTATTTAGTCATCGTTAGCATGTATGGCTTTCGTTCTTTTGTGCGATCGACGGTAGTTTTGACCCGTCCCCTCATCCCTGTGTAGTTGGTGGTGTGACTGATACTGTACTATAGTTGGTGTAACTGATGCTACAGTTGAGATATGCGATGTGCCACATCCCATTATAGCTGACGGCACGAGGCCTTCCAGCTCAGTTGCACAAGCTAACGAGGAAACAAACTGGAGCAACTGTATTCTAACAGTTTCAAGTAATTGTATACGTGCAATCCCACATGTCTCGTCTACGCAAAAAGATTTTTCTTAGTTGGAGGGGGTTTCCTGATCTCGTGATGTGATGCAAGATCATCAGAAAGATGTAGCCTGTTTTGATTTGGACAGCTTGATGCCTTGATGGCTAGCATAATCTGGATCCGCCCCAATTCTTGCCTTTTATATTTGTAGTAGTGGATGCAATGAAAAGAATTTTCTAGTACTCCTCCGATCCATAATAAGTATCACTGATTCAGTACAACTTATTATGGATTGGATGAAGTAACATATAACATAGAAGAGCAATATCCGAGGAAATTTGCCAATCCGTTGGGTAGATTCCAACCAATTCAAACAGATAACAATCATGGCAGGAACTTCGGAACAGTTAGCCAGCCTACTCATCTGGATATAGTCTAAATTCTAAAATGTCACTCTATGCGCTTGAATTCACAATCGCCCGCAAAGAGTTTAGTTCAACTTAAGCTACTACCAAAAAATGACCTCGCAAGGTCACAACTCGCAGCAAAGTACTTGTCCCTGTGTGACAACGGACATTGCAGTTTGCAGAGTTCAACACTAATCTACTACTACTACTTCCACCACCGCGAAGCCACGAGGCGAGCCACTTGAGATGCTCCTACCTCTGTCAGACTTGAGCACCCTTCCTTTCTTCTAGGTACCACCAGAACGGCCAAAAAATGATCTGCAAGAACCAAGAGAGCATCCCAAGGTAAGTTCACAGAAAATACAGGTGGGCTAGTTTACAACATCAGAAACTATACATACTTTCTGGTACTTGCACAGGTAAAGCCAATTGGAAGTTCATGGTGGACGAATTTGTCGACAGCACAATCATATGCAGAATAGTATGTACATTGCAGATAGCTAAAATGGTAAATAAATAGGTGACCCAAGATGATCTATAGAAAGGCTACTAAACCGTAAAATGTCTCGAGTTCCCAACAGAGAAGCTGAGAATTCCTCAAGACACTGCACATGAATAACATTGTTTTCGCATGCATTGCTACATGTAGCACGGCTTCTATTACAGCTGAGATGAAGCTAAAGCACACATATCCCAGCTACTATCTATCAGCACTAACTGAGATTAAGACACTACACATGAATACCAATAAGACCGCTGCAAATATGCATGACAAGCAGGGAATGTCCAACATCAAAGGAATTATATATGTATGCATGATGGTCAATACCGAGAAAATAGCATTCAGGTGAAGACTGTTTTTACCTAGAAAATAGATTGGCATGTTGAGAAACAGAATGGACATCTTCCATAATCAGCAAAAGTAGCCCCGGCAATTCGAGGATCCACAGAGGCAGCTCTTAGCTCTAGGAGAACCTATACCGCTAGAACCAGCTCCAATCTCACCGTAGTCATAGGTCAGCTCTGTCATGGGAGGGATATGCTTCAGCGCAAAGAACATGATGTGTGGGTGACCATCATCTCCATGGTCGAACTGAACTGGCTGCCAGAAGGTGTTAGGTGCACAGCTATGGTTCATGAAACGTGAGATGTTCCCCATCTTCTTTGCACTTATCTTAATGGGCAGTGGCTCGAAAGCATCAGCTGAAATATTGGTGCTTTGCTCCCCTATCAATTCAGGTCCATAATTCCATTTCAATGTCTTCCGACCAGGGCACACAGTCTGAAAGAGGTAATCATCTTCACTATCATCCAGATTAAATTTAGCATCATCAATAACCTCACCAACATACTCGCAAATAAATGAGCCAGCCCGTATAGGATCCCACGAACGAAGACCCCAGCCTCGATTCCCTGTCCTGAAGACCTCTAAGTGAACCCTAATCCCCCTCTGAGTCACCCTGTTACGGCAGTTAACTGAACACAAGCAAGATTCACCACATTCATATATCATAGGCTTGCGGCATACAAGCAATCCTGTTGAACTATATGGTAAGTTACCTTCATTACACTGCGCACAGCCACAGCTGGAATCACTAGGCTGACAGGCACCAACGCATGTACAACCCTGTAATGGTTTCAGAGAACTTAGTGGCTTCAGGTATTTGACCTCAGTAATATAGGTGAAAAGGCCTGGTCCTCTCTCACTGTCAACATCATTGACAAGACACACTGGGAGATTCTCAGAACCAGATGATAGATCAGGGTGTAGAACTTTGCCTCTAGTGCCTGGATTCTCTACCCATTTCCGCGACTTCTTCCAAATTGCCACGCCCTCAGGCTGTCCTGGCTCCCGCAGCAGCTTATACTTGAAGCAATTGATCCCAGCTTTTGTTCTCTCCTTCCAGGACTCCTGAATCTTATAGAGGCCATCATATATGTAAACCTTCCCAGCCAAGCAACCTGGATCTTTATATCCCCGTACAACCCGGATGACATTCTTTCTCGACAGGCTCCTCTCAAGAGCAAGATTGCCTCTCTCAAGCTTCTGGTCATGCATATCCTCATTGTTCTTGTTATTGCCTCCTGAACCGCTATAGACTAGCGTGTCTGTAGCATCATCCTCATTTTCATAACCACCTGCAGCGACAATACATATTGCTACAGAATCATCATCCCCATCAGCAAACTTGGCAGTCATATAATCAATTCCAGCCATGCTAGGAGCATGCAACCCGATAACGCATAGCTCCATCCTGAAGTAGAAAATATCCCCTATCTCAATTCCAGGGACAACACCGATCCTCCTCCCCATGTTAGCCCTAAGATTCTTGGCCATCATGATAGCGCCGGCCTTAAGGTCTGCACGTTTGCCAGTCTCTTGTGCCTCGTCTAACTGAAGATGTCTCCGCCGCAGTGCCTCGAAGGTCATGAGAACCTCTTCCACAATCTCCCTGGGATTGCTGGACGAATTGGGCAACAAGGTGAACTCATTGTCAGCACCAGCCTTTCTGTTAACTGACTTATGGCGTTTGGCCTTCGTGCCATTATTGCTGTCACTGCCCAAACCATCACCCATCTTGTATCCACTTAGGTGGGATGGCCTCTTGATCGCCCGCCCAGACGCTGATGTCTGGTTGCCAGCGTAATGCTCATCATCGTCATCATCCAATGATATAACAGTTGGTGTTTGCGGCCTGTAAGCTGCGATAGGGGTGGCGTCAATCGGCATGTCAACACTGGCACCTGCATTTGAAGTCCAATTGGCAGCAGTCTGGCCTTCATTACCAGCAGACTGACGAGCAAAAGCAGTAGCCGGTGGTGTCGACTTGTAAGCTGAGATAGGGGTGGCGTCGATTGGCATGTCAGCACTGGCGCCTGCATTCGAAGTCCCATTAGCAGCAGTCTGTCCTCCATTACCAGCAGACTGACCACCAAAAGCAGCAGCCTGGCCCCCATTACCAGCAGAATGACCACCAAAAGCAGCAGTCTGGCCTCCATTAGCAGCAGACTGGCCACCAAAGGCAGTAGCCTGGCCTCTAGCGCCATCCTGGCCACCAGATGAAGCAGGCTGCCCTCCAGCAGTACCTTGACCGAAAGCGGCGAATGAGCTGAGCCCAGGATGGTTGGGGCCACCAAATGCCCCAGGAAACTGGCCAGCTGAAGTGACAAATACCAGCGGCGGGGTGGACGGCTGGTTGAAGGTATTGACCCCCAGCGGCGCGGGGAACATCGGAGCCAATGTCCTCAGGGGCTTGATGTCCAGGACATCCTGATCAGGCGTAGGCATGAAATTCGACGTCCTGTTCATCGCGACCCGTAGAAGGTGGACCCCTGCATCAAACAAGCAGAGTCAGTGTCCGTGGTTTGCCCTAGCCGCGCGGAAAAATGTAAAGTTTCGATTTTCACGCGGCCTCAGAAACCACAATAGTTCAAAATGGAGGATTCAAACCAATCCAAGAGGAAAACCCCAAAGACAATAGTAGATGACACGATTCTGCAATCAATAAAGATGGTAATCGCTGACTAAAACAAGCATCAATCGAACTACCAGAGCTGAGGAAACCCTAGGACGCGCCCTCCCCTGCCCAGGAATCCCCAATCCGGCCGCCAGCCAGGTTCAATCAAAAAAAGAGATCTCTCAAAAGTTGGGGTTTTGCGAGTGGGGGGCGGAGAGATCCCCACGAACCAGCGGGAGACCCCAGAAAAACACAACCACAACCTGTGAGTGAGGAGCTTCGCTCTCCGCGTGCAGAAGGCCTCACCTTGGCGAGTATCCGGAGCTCGGCGCGCAGATTCTACGAGACGGGGGCATCCATGGGCGGCGGGAGGCGGACAGTGGCTGTTCTAATTTCGCAGGAGGGGAAATTGGGTGGGGACTGCGGTCTCTGGACTGTGGACTGCGGGTTGGGGAGTTTTCAATGGGACTGGGAATGGCCGAGCCACGGTGGGTCGCCATTGGTTCGTTCTCGTCCGTTGGATCGAAGAACCGACGATCAGATGTGATGTTATCGAACACGGAACGTCTGAACGCGGTTCTCGCGTGTGCGTGTCTTCTGGGAGAGGTCCGTCCGTGTCTCTGGCGATTCGTCTACTCCACGGCTGAATGGTGAATGGTGCCAATGTGCCATGCGTTTACTCTGTAGTACTGTATTTTCTCGCGGATACATTTGTTCCTCGAAATTACTTCGCGTACAGCAAAGGCTTCCATTTTATGTTCATTCGATAAAAAAAGGCCCCCATTTTATGTTACAATTTCTTGTCACGTTTTTTAACATCTTGCAATTTAGAGCATCTCTAGTAGATACCATAAACGCTCTTACCGCAAACCACTTTTGCAGTACGAAAATCATCGGCGCAGAACAAGTACCAAATCAAGAACTGCATATTCGAAAAATAAAGCTTGGCGCCAGATCGATCTCAAGTTCATAATACATAGTGGATAGTTTGATCTGTTATAGATCATCGTATTTACACAACAAATTGATGCCGATGCGGCATCGATGCAAACACTAGCGTGGTCCTACCCTTACCGGCGGTAACTACTCACCGGAGCTCGCTCCCACGGCGCTGCGCCTACTCGGTGAAGTCGTCGTCGACGAAGAGGCCGACGCACGCCCGGTGCTCGCGCTAGGAGCGACGCATCGTACGGCGGAGCTGCCGCTGCTCGGTCTCCCGCGCGACGACGCGGCGCTTGGCGTGTTCTCACACATCGGAGACGAACGTCCCGAGTGAAATAAACTTCGCCTCGCGGACGTCGTCGTCCTCCGTGCCCACGTCGTCACCGTCCTTGTTGTCGGAGTCGACGACGACGTGCCACGCCCGGTGGAGAGGGCGCGGCAGGCGGAGCTCGTACTGGGGGAGCTGGAACTGGAGGCGAAACACGGACGGCGGGCGCGTGCGAGAGCTGCCCGCCTCCGTGTCGTTGCGGTCGGGCCGAACCACGCGAGGCCGGCCCAGGCCGACGAGGTAGCGCAGGTGCGGGAGAGTGATCCGAGCGCACGGGCGGCCTCGGAGCGCCGGCAAGCGGCCTCCTCCGCGGAGACCGGTGATGGGAAAGCTAGGGAGCTCGAGCTCCCGCCGCGGCGTGGAGAGGCGCCGCCACGTTCGGCCATATTGCGGCACGATTGGCCGCCCATGGGTACGGGGTGGCCTGATGCGGCATTGGGTGGTGGCGATTTGAGCGGGGGCAACGGATGGTGGTGGAATCAACCGCCGTGGTGCGAGGTCGAGCGGGGCTTTGCGCGTGGGGGATGGGGAGGAAGAGGATGTGGTATATCGCATCCGAGCCCGCCCATCCTGAATATATGCGGGGTGGATGGGCTGTTTTCCGGGAAACTGCAAAATAATTTGCGGACTAGCCCCGATTACGTTATCTGGAAAGGCTATTTTTGGCCTCGATGCTGCATATCGGCGCAAAATTTTGCGGACCGGCCGATATGCGATATCTGCTAGAGATGCTCTTAGGCCGTATCCAGTGGGGCGATCTAAACGGATCAAGGTTGTACGGTTTGGTCCAACCGGAAGGGAGGACAGTTGAAACCCGACTCAATGGCGTGACCAAACAGACCGATATGTCCAGACCGACCCCTTCCTAACTTAAATTTTGGCTGAGAATGCATTTGACCGGACGCACTACGGACTCCGCGCGTGTCCTCCCACGTCCGTCCTGAGCCCGAGCCCGCCTGGTCATATTTTGGCTTTCTGCCCTAGCCATCAATGCCACAATTTGACCACTACGATGAAGGCTACTTGGACTCCTGCGCCGACATGAATGTTGTCCGGTGGGCTCCTGCGTCGCCATCAATGCCATGACTGTTGCGCCATTGATGGCTAGGGTTTCTTAAGAAGGACCGCGGGCAACCCAATCTTCCCCAGCTGAGCCATTGCCACTTCGAGGAAAGTTTTCCCTCCCACAACCCGTCTTGTTGGAAGAAGCCAGCGAAGAATGACCACGAGGCCGGGTCTACTTCGGGCCGGTCCATTGCCGATTACTGACATCCGCCACCGCCACTGTCACCACGAGTCTCTCATCTGTGGCGCGCGCACAATTTTGCTGCTTGGCGCAACGTGTTGTGGCTACTCCACGAGCGCATCCTTGGAGGAGCCACGGAAACCGTGACCTTGGTACATGCCCGTGAAGGAGGCATGCTGGTGGTGGTAACACGAGAAGGCATGACTACCATGGCGTCAACCTCCCGGTCAGTTGGCATGCGGTGATCCAGCATACCACTGCATGTTGTAGTACACAAGTCGTTGACATAATACTCACGGAACACCGATCCGCAAATATTACATCTCTCGGAGTGGTACAACAGAAACATTATGGGTCCATATTACATAAAAACTTATTATTACAGTACAAAAAGAACGGTAACAAGCGGTTCTCAAACTTACAACTAGCGGACAACTTCTTTCACGAAGTTCCAACATAAGAACGAAATATCCAAAATAATTAACATGGCAGGATCTCAACAGCTTATTCTATAAAGTTTGTGCTGCTCGACTCAACCTAGGAACTAAATTCTACTATAGTCACTACTCTAACTCGTGGTCTTCTGCTCCGTAGCGTATCTCATAGTCCACCCCTTCAACTTCGCCGGAGAGACCTGGTTCTTCATAGAAGACGTCGTCTTGGCACTCCGTAGCATACATTGGGGTATCCTCCTAGTCTTCAGAGTCTAAGGAGGGGATCAATGGAAAGAGTGAGTAACAATATTACCCAGCAAGTTCATTATATGCAAGGTGGGAAGTTTGATGCACTAGCTACCATCTTAGACTATAAGTCTTAGGTTCTATGCAGTTTTCATAAACATTTCTTCAAAGATTGCTTTTATTCTGAAATCTATGCCCATCAGTCTTCATAGGTTGACCAGAACTTTATGGAGTTCCTTTACTGTTGCGTTCGTAGCTCCTTCCCGAAACAGGGAATAACATGTCACAATTCTTACACTCTGCAGAGGTGCGTTGCTTTACCCGTGAGAGATCAAATTCTTGTTGCACAACTGGGTGTATCTTCCCGTCCATATTTCCTTAATGTGGGGCACAGTAGATGATCCAAGCCAATCAATGCCCTTCTCCATGACCCCACATGCCAACACGATCCTCCAAACCGCCACATATCTGTTAATCACCCTTATAGGCCACTATAACTCTAATAGGCCCCTAAAGACTCTGTGAGTCGGTTGTGCCCCTGGCAGGATCCTTCAAAAGGCCCGACCTGCCTTCGGCACCCTCACACAGATATTATAGACACCAAAATAGTGGGGCCTAAGGGTGACTACCCATATGCTGGATCCACACAAGGAATCCCAGTGTCATGTTAAAGTCGTCTATCGACACACGAAAGGAAGAAGATCCAACTAACTTCACTGTCCTATTCCAGATCTCATGGTTAACGCGTATTATGCTGTTGGGGTTCGCAGCATAGAAAACAAAAATTTCCTACAGTGAGAACTACACGCCAAGATCTATCTGTCAAGCATATAACTCAGATTGGACCTCACTTTCACCTTAATCACCTAAAGATGCCTATGATAAGGGCAATGAGAGCTGAAAGCTAGTAAGTATCATAATTTTTGGGAGCTCTTTATGAGACTTGCAATCCCTGCTTCCCTCTTTGAAGGGCCTTTCTTTTACTTTATAGTTGAGTCAGTAAACCTACTCCCTTCTATCTCAGCAAGTATTTTGAGTTGATGTGTTTCATTCATTCATATGATGATTTATGCATTCATGTTTCTTATGTTCCTTGTTTGCACGTTGCTCTTATCTTGATGTTTACTACTTTGAAAGCTTTCATTGAAAAACCAGCTATTTGTGAACTCCAGAAAATTATCAACTATTCTTCGACCAAGAGCTAAGTTTGTCATTACCAATTCTGATTCACTTTATGTATCTTTATTGTGTTTCCTTTACTCATGGCAAGTTGAGTTATATAATAGTGAGTTGTCTTCTATTATGATCTATGTATTTGATGAATGTGATGCTTCTTGTCCGTATTCTTTTATCGACTCTTCACTCCATAAACCTGAGGTCATGTTTACTGAGCTCAGTTTCGCATGGGGACAAGCGAAGTCTAAGCTTGGGGGGAGTTGATACGTCCATTTTGCATCACTATTCTATGTCTTAATTCACTATTATTCATTGATATATTTCGTATTGAGAGGTATTACTTATGTTATTTCATCTATTTTTGCATGGTTGATGACTTTTGGAGCATGGACCACTGCAGTCAGGATTCCGATGGAAAAGGTGCTGTTTGGAGGCAAAATTCGCGAAGATCAGAAAATCCGGGAAAATATACAGAAAATTCTATTTTTCCAGAAGACTCAGGATGCCAGAAGATGGAGTGGAGGTGGGCCACAGGGGGCCCACACCACCCCATGGCGCGGGCAGGCCTAGGCCGCGCCTAGGAGTGGTGTGGCCGCCCTGGCCTACTCCAGCCTCTCTCCTCTGGCATATATCATCCTCCCGAAACCCTAAGACTTGGGAAGCGACCACAGAAAGATTCCGCCGCCTCTGCGGGGTGGAAAACACCGAGAGAGAAAGATCTCTCCGGAAGACAGATTTTTGTCGGGGGAATTCCTTCCCGGAGAGGGGAGATCGTCGCCATCAACACCACCATCAAGTTGGACTTCATCGGGATCATCATCCTCATCATCACCACCATCTTCACCATCAACACCCTCATCACCATCTCCATATTGCTGTAACAATTGGTTGAATCTTGCTATAGTGCATAGGGGAAACTTTCCCGGTGTTGATTACTCTTTGTAGTTGATGCTATTGAGTGAACCATTGAATTATTGTTTATGTTCAGATTGTTATACATCATTATTCCATCTCTGATCATGGTCCATATGATGTCTTGTGAGTAGTTCGTTTTGTTCTTGAGGACATGGGAGAAGTCTTGTTGTTAGTAGTGGAGTTGCGTTGAGAAAGATTCAATAGATTGTTATTTAAGTTGTGGTGTACTTCTTCTAGTGGTGTCATGTGAACGTCGACAACATGACACTTCACCTATATGGGCCTAGGGGAATGCATTGTGTATTTGGCTACTAATCATAGGGGTTGCCGGAGTGACAGAAACCTGAACCCCCGTTAGGAAACCATTGCACAAGGGACGTAAGGGTCTTAGAGTTTAAAGTTGTGGTTAGGTTTCTACCTTAATTACTTTCCTGTACTTACGGATGTTTGCAAGGGGTATAATCACAAGTATGTATTTAGTCTTGGATGGGGAGGTACATTAGCACAGGTTCACCCACACAACACTTAGCAAGCTAGAGAAGATTAATCGACTATATGAAGCGAAAGCACTTGACAGTCTTCCCATGTGTCCTCGAGAACGTTTGGTCATCTATAGAAATACAACCGGCTTGTCCTTTGCTGCATAAAGGATTGTGCCACTTGCTGCATTCATTCTTACTGTCTTTTATTTACTCGTACTTTGTTTACTTGCTTTATCGAAAACCCCTAAAAATCCGTTTGCTAAGTATTTGCAGAGAATTCCTGATCCATACCACTAGCCAGCACCTTCTGCTCCTCGTTGGGTTCGACACTCTTACTTATCGAAAATACTGCGATACACCCCCTATACTTGTGGGTCATCATCCGCCGTAGAAGGATACCTCGGCTTATGGCCTACCAAAGAGCTCTAGATCCGGTTCTTTGGTCTGCGGAGGAATGTAGTCCCGTATAAGGAGCGTGCCCCGGAGGACAAGCACCTGATCCAATATGGTGCCGCCTCCATCTCTCCCCGGAAACAATTTGTCTTCCCCCGAGTCACGGGTCTTGAATCTTGCAAGGGCTGGGCCCGGACCTTCTTCTATGTGAGGAATGGCTCGGATAAGGATCGGATCCGGCTGCGCCCCTTCGCGATGGGTCCTCCTAATCCGGCTCTTTGGGACCGGGTTCCCAAGAAACCAACTGTCTTGGCGAATCAGGTTAACAAGCGGTTCAAGGAACTGAAGGATCTAGGGCTGCGCAACGAGGATGTGATGATCACGTTCGTCTACAGCCAGATTCCCCCCCTTCAGAAGCGCACACACAAACTCTACCATATGAGCTGGCGACTTGACCCCAACCAGACCTCCTCCTTCAAGTTAAGCAACACTGAGATCTTCCGTCGGGTCAAGGCCCTCTTCACGACCGACGACTTCAATGCTGAGTGGGAGTGGGGGCTGGAGCATTACTGCCGGGACAAGCCTCCTCCTACGGTAAATCTCTTTACACAATCCTTCTCTGAGTTATATCATATGTCGGAGCATGCTGTTTATTTGATCCCTTTGCATTTTCCTTTTAGTTGTTTTTTCAGTAGACCATTGAAGATGGCACCGAGCCTTCCCTCAAACGGGGGAAGGATCGACTTCTTCCCGACGAGGAGGAGCCGGATCAGGAAATGTTCTTGCCTACCCCGGACGCAACCAAGCGACCCTCTGGTAACTTCTCTTCCTTAAGGAATTGGCCTGATGATGAGGATGATTCTGGCATTGAAGTGGTGGAGGTATTTAACCCGGTGCCCCTTTCTTACGCGTTTCTGGCTTCATCTAACCCGGCTGCGCAGATCCATGAAGATCCCCCTCTTGCTACGAGAGAGCTGGCCCCAGCTGTGTCTAAGAAGCGGGCTGCCACTTCAGCTACTTCTTCCAGGCCTCCCAAAACAACCAAAAGGCGAAAGAAGTCCGGTGACAAGGTCGCCAGCAAACCTCCGACTAAGGCCATAGTTCGGAGAGCTCATAAGCCCAAGGAGCCTCTGACCTCTGATGAGTGAGTTTCTTTTTCCTTGTACCATTTTCCGCTTCTAGTTTCTGTGTCCTCACGCCTCTCTTTTTGTTATATAATTTGTTATCCGTTGTTTAATTTGATAGAGCTGCCGTGGAGGTTCCCTAGAGCTGTTCCGGCATTGCTTCATCTTTTTGGCGTTCCCCATCTCCCCCTCACGATGATGACACGCGTCCACTAAGCCCAATTCAGGAAGGCTCGGTGGCTAACCCGGATCTTAGTCCACCTCGTCCAGAGGAGGGCAACTCCGGTGCAGGGGGAAGTGATGCCGCCGAGGACAGGCTAAGGCCGGATGCTCCCAGCTCCTCATCGGCTCAGCCGCAACCCGTCGTCCTCGAGACAGCAACAACAGTAGCAGCACCAACAACACCAGCACCAGCACAAGCATAGGCACCCGTACCACCAGCAGCACCAACAACATCAGCAGCAGCAACGGAAACACAAGCACCAACTCCTCCTGCCTCGTCCGAGTCCTCCAAGACTCGGCGAGAAGACCCAACTAGCACTAAGGCTGCGCCCAAGTCCAAATCTGCAGCTCAAACCTCAGCCTCCCAACAGCAACCTAAGGCCAAGAAAGGCTCTAGGGCCACCAGAGCATCATCTATCGAGGCTGGACAGCGCACCCTTGTGTCCATGCTACCGAAGAAAGACGCCTCCTCCAGGTCAGCTGGCAGCAAACAACTTGCACTGCATACCAGCCCCGTTGCCGCCCTAGTTGCGAGGAGAGAGGCCCATGCCAAAGGCTTGGTCGCGCCCCATATGCTTAGTGGAGAGAGCTACCCTCCGGGCTTGATCGAATACGTCGATAATTGGAACAAGGCGGAATTCATCGATCCAAACAACGATCTCCCGGAGAAATTTGGGCCCGCCGAGTTCAGTGCATAGATGAACACGGCAGCCAAGGCTATCAACATTGTTGGCTGAATGATGGAGGTACGCTACTTTGTCTTTTTCTTAATATGCGCAAGTGCTTAGGGATATCTCCATTAGTCCCCGAGCCTCCGGGGGAGTTAACTTGTTACTCGGCCGGATGCTCCTTAGAGAACTAGCGTAGCTCCTTAGTAACTTCGAATATGCACACACCTAGAGCCGGGTTAAGTTCCACTTGGCCCGGATTTTGTACACTTCGCATATGCACACACCTAGAGCCGGGTTAAGTTCCACTTGACCTGGATTTTATACACTTCGAATATGCACACACCTAGAGCCGGGTTAAGTTCCACTTGGCCCGGATTTTGTACACTTCGAATATGCACACACCTAGAGCCGGTTTAAGTTCCACTTGGCCCGGATTTTGTACACTTCGAATATGCACACACCTAGAGCCGGGTTAAGTTCCACTTGGCCTGGATTTTGTACACTTCGAATATGCACGCACCTGAGCGGACTTTGCTCTTTTCAGATCACTACCAATCGTCGAACTGCTGAGTTTCAGCGCCTCATACACACAAGGTGCTGCTCTCGAAACATGCTGCTCTTCTTGCTGAGTGCGAGAAAAAGGGTAAGTTTTCTCTTTGACTTCTCCCCATCCTTCTTTGTCTTTTCCCGCCGAACTAATCTGTCATTCAGATTGCACAGCCGGAGTGGAGGCCGAAAATACAATTATGAGGAAAAACTTGGACCAGATAAAAGGTAATTGGCTTGGGTTACTCATTTTCCGTGCTTTCTCTCCTTTCTCCTGGGCTCGGCAGATATTCATACCTCGGCTCTGCCGGGTCAACAAATCGTTGTAGCATCCCTTGAAGATAGTGTGCCTGTGCCTGATATGATGCTGCATTTTCTCGAACAAGCAGGGAAACACCAGGTCGAGCTCAAGAAGAAGGATGACGAATTGGCCAAACTCCGAGCCAAGGATGATGAACTTGCCAAGCACAAAGATGAGGTGAAAAATCTCAGAGAGCTCCACAAGATTGAGATGGACAAGGCTGGCCAAGACTTGACCGAGGAGCAAGAACGCCTTAGCCTTCAACTTGCAAAAGATCAAGAGTTGCTGAAGGAGGCCGACGTCAAGCTTGACTCAGCAAATGTTGAACTTGAGCAGCTCCGGAAGAGGCGTGCTGATTGTACTAAAGAGCTGACCCGGATCCATAGCCATATTTCTCATAAGCTCTTTTCCTTCCGCCGACGTATATTTCACCGGGTTAAACTGCTTTACTTATTTCACTTGTTTTGTTTTCAGGCAAATTCCTAGAGGGCAATGCCATTGCAGCTAATGCCGTTACCAAGTTTCGCCGGAAGAGGGGTACCCCAACTGATCCTGGCACTGAACCCATTCCTTATGACATGGAGGATCTGCTAGTCAGCCTATCCTCCCGGATTGAAATTGTGAAGAACTATGGTTCGGGTCTCCTGGATTCAGCCATCCGGATCTTCCATGCACTTTGGCCTGGTGAGGATCCTCCGGAGGGATCAACTGCTTTGATCAACAAGCTGATGGACTGCGAGACCTAGCTCGACATCTGGACGGAATCCGCCGCTCGTGCTAGAGCTGATACTGTCCTCCATTTCGTGCTCACTTGGTATGAAAAACTGGACTTGAAGCTCCTCGAGCGCTTGCGTACCGGGTCCAAGTGGTTGAATGATCCGGATTGGGTTGCTCGGCGCAAGGCCTGTGCCCATAACCTCATCTAGTTTGCCCCTTTCCATCAATGGAACGAAGGACCAAGTTTCCTCGACGTCATTGACGACGAATATGTCAAAGATGGTTCGGACGACGAGGAAGAGGACGGAGCCTCAGATCTTGAGGAGAATGAAGATGATGATGAGGCTAAAGCCGCTGCTCCCCCCGCTGGTGCCGAGTTACCCCCTCCTACTACTGCTCCTTGAGCATCAAAAAACACTTTGAAATTTATCAGAACCCCGGTATGTCAGGTGCAGATGTATCAATCATACTGACTATATTTTGCTACTAATCTATTCACGCCGGATTAACTTGGGCGTAGTCTCCGAGTTTCATTTTCTTGTTTCTTCAATTTCATGGCTTGGCTCGCGTCTACCTTGATTTGGTTTTATGACTTACGAGTCCGAGTTTCAAAAATTGACTTAACAATACTTGGAAACTTTAGGATTAGCTCAAAATAACCAGCATAGTAAAGGCAAAGTAAACATAGGGTTAGTCCGAACAATAAATGTCGGCTTGATTATGTTCCTTTCCTTAGTCGTTTTTCGTGTGCTACGCATTTCCAAACTTGTTCTCTTGCTTGCCATGAAGCCAATTCTTGTTGGACAGCAGCGAGTCGAAGAGTTGAGTTTTTGGTGCTCACACACTACTAATCCGGCTTAGGTAGAAGCAACTTAAGCTAGCTGACATAAAATTAAAAAACAAACAAAGAAGACAACAAATATTACTAAGGAAGTCCCCGAGTTACTGCTCGAGGTGCCAAGATTTCATTGATAAACTCATTGCCGGCATACATACCGACGTATGAGAAACTCGGATACACACACTTCTTTGTTAAGTGTAGAATGGGCGAAGTAGGGCTACATTCCATGGATGCTTAGATTCCTCGCCAGACCAGTCCGCCTTGTTCTTCTCCTGCGGTTGTGCATCAATGAGATGGTAAGAGTCATTGTGCAATGCTTTGCTTACAATTAATGGCCCTTCCCATGGGGGGATAACTTATGCATGCCAGCAGTACGCTGCACCAACCGGAGTACCAGATCACCTTCCTGGAAGACTCGGGGATTTACTTTCCGGCTATGATAGCGTCAGAGATTTTGCTGATATATGGTGGATCTAGACAATGCCAATTCTCTCGCTTCTTCTAGCAGATCAACATCATTTTGCCGAGCTTCTCGCACTTTGGCTTCTGTGTATTGGGTGACCCTAGGCGAATCATGCTCTATGTCGGCTGGTAATACAGCTTTTGCCCCATATACCAGAAAAAATGGTGTGTAGCCTGTTGATCGATTCGGAGTTGTTCTTAAACTCCACAGTACCGCTGGTAGTTCTTCTATCTAGCACCCCGCTGATCTTTGCAGTGGCTCAATGAGCCGCGGTTTTATCCCGGATAACACTAATCCGTTGGATATTTCCACTTGTCCGTTCGATGCGGGGTGGGCTACTGAAGCAACATCCAGCCGGATCTTCTTATCCCGGTAGAATCACGCAAATGCTCCTTCAGCAAAATTAGTGTCGTTATCTGTTATGATACTGTGAGGGTAGCCATATCTTAGGATGATATCTTTGAGGAATGACACGGATGTAGCTCCATCACATTTTCTTATCGGTTTTACTTCAATCCATTTTGTAAACTTGTCAAACATAACCAAGATATGGGTCATATTTCCTTTTGCCGTCTTAAATGGGCCAACCATATCCAAACACCATACGGCAAATGGCCAGGTAATCGGTATGGTCTTAAGCTCTGACATTGGCATGCGTGTCTTGGTAGCATACCTCTGATAACCATTGCATTTTCTTACTAGATCCTTTGCTTGCTCCAAGGCACTTGGCCAGTAAAACCCATGCCGAAAAGCTTTTGCTACTAAGGCTCTGGATGAGGCGTGATGCCCACATTCCCCCTGATGTATATCTCGGAGGATGTCAAGCCCTTCTTCCGGGTCAACACATCGTTGGAGGACATTCGTGACACTCCTCTTGTATAGCTCTGCGTTGATAATCGTGTATGCCTTTGCGCGCCTCTGAATTTGCCTTGAAAGTACTTCTTCATTGGGCAAAGATCCATCCTTCAGGAACTGGAATATGTGCAGTGCCCAAGCTGGTATGGCTCGCACCAAAAACACATCCTCGTCAATTTCCATTTGATCCACCGACATAACCTCTGCCGGATCACGCTGCGCAGTCTCGGGGTTCTATGAAGCAGTCCCCGGGTTTTCCGAAGCAGTCCCCGAGTTTCCTGAACCACTTCCCACATCAATTTCCATGGGCACAGCTCCGGACTCCGGATCGGCCGGTATATAGATTGACTCGGACTCTGGGGATGGCCTGATAGATGGCTTTCTGAGGTGTTCTAGTGCTACATCTGGCGGGATCGCTTGTCGAGTTGATCCGAGCTTTGACAGTACGTCGGCAGCCTTATTTTCTAGTCGAGGTACATGGTGAAACTCACATTCCTCGAAGTATCCTGATATCTTCTAAACATGAAATCTGTATAATTCCATGTTTGCATCCAAAGCATCCCATTGCCCTAAGACTTGCTGAACCACCAAATCCGAGTCACCGAAGCACTGGATCCGATGTATTCCAATTTCTTTTGCTACTTTGAGTCCATGCACAAGTGCTTCATATTCTGCAACATTGTTTAATGCTGCGAAGTGGATCTACAACACATATTTCAGCTGGTCTTTCTTGGGAGAGGTAAGCACAACTCTGGTGCCTAACCCGGTTTTCGTTTTTGATCCGTCAAAATGCATTCTCCAGTAATTCGGATCTGGCAACGGTGGTTCATATTGCATCTCGGCCCAATCTACGAAAAAGTCGGCCACTGCTTGAGACTTGATCGCATCTCTTCTGTCGAATTGTGGAGCATAAGGGGCTAGCTCAATTGCCCATTTTGCAATCTGGCCGCTTGCAGCCTTGTTGCTCATTATCTTAGATATGGGGGCTTCACATATCACTTTGATGGGGTGCTCTTCAAAATAATGCTTTAGCTTCTTTGCCGCCATATACACACCATATGCCATCTTCTAATAGTGAGGATAGTTTTGCTTTGATATTGATAATACCTCGCTCAGGTAATAGACTGGCCTTTGCACTGACTTACCCTCCTCGTTGCGCTCTACCACAATCACTGCACTTACAACCCGGTTAGTTGCGGCTATGTAGAGTAACATTGGCTCTTTTGATAGTGGAGAGGCTAACACTGGTGCAGTAGCTAGCATTTTCTTTAACTCGATGAAGGCTTCATTTGCCTGCGACGTCCATACGAACTTGTCCGACTTTTTCATTAGCTGATAGAGAGGCAGTGCCTTTTCTCCCAACCGACATACAAACCGACTTAAGGATGCCAGGCAACCAGTGAACTTCTGCATATCGTTAAGACACTTCGGTAATTCCATTCGCTCTATGGCTTGGATTTTAGTTGGGTTAACTTTGATACCTCGGCTGGAGACAAGAAATCCGAGTAATTTTCCAGCCGGGACACCGAAGGTACACTTCTCCGGGTTAAGCTTCATTCGGAACCTCCTTAGGTTCGCGAATGTTTGCCTGATATCATCAAGGAGCGTTTTGATTTCCTTGGTTTTTATAACCACATCGTCGACATACACTTGCACATTTCGACCAATTTGATCATGTAGGCATTTTTGCATACATCTTTAATACGTTGCCCCTGCATTACGTAAACCAAAAGGCATAGTGCGATAGCAATAAGCCCCGTACGGGGTGATAAATGAAGTATTTATTTGATCATCTGGGTTAAGTGGTATCTGGTGGAAACCAGAATACGCGTCTATGAATGACAACAGTTCACACCCATCAGTAAAATCTATGACCTGATCTATCCTGGGTAGCGGGAATGGATCTTTTGGGCACGCCTTGTTCAGGTTCGTGTAATCGATGCACATACGCCAAACCACTGCTACATTAGGATCATCTTTCTTCTTTTCCACAAGCACCGGATTAGATAGCCAGTCCGGGTAAAGTACTTCCATGATGAACCCGGCTGCTAGGAGCCGAGCTATCTCATCTCCAATGACTTTTCTCCTATCTTCAGTGAAGCGGCGGAGAGGTTGCTTCACCGGCTTTGCTCCGGGTCTCACATTCAAAGAGTGCTCGGCCAATTCCCTCGGAACACCTTGCAAGTCCTGTGTGGACCAAGCAAAGACATCCCGATTCTCACGGAGGAAATTGACGAGCTCGCTTTCCTATTTCTCAGTTAACCCGGCACCAATTGTTACGGTGCGCTCTAGGAACAGATCATCAACGGGCACTTTCTTTGTATCCTTTGTTGCTTGAAATGAGACACTTCCATGCGGGTTACTCAGCGCCGGCATATATTGCTGCGCGGACTGAGCCAATGCCGCTACTTCCTGGATCTTTCTTTTCTCTTATGCAATCATGAGTGACTCGGCCAGGTTAGACCCGGCTGAAGCACACTCAATGGAACGTCGAAAATCCCTAGCCATGGTAATTACTCCATTTGGCCCAGGCAACTTCATCTTTAGGTAACTGATGTGAGTACTGGTCATGAATTTGTTCAGGGCCGGCCTGCTGAGTAACGCGTGATATGCGCTTTCTAAGTTCACAACCTCAAACTCCAAATTCTCAGTTCGGCAGTTATCCCTTGTGCCGAATAACACATCAACCCGGACTTTGCCAATGGGTTCACAGGAGATACCAGGCACAATTCCATGGAAAGTTGTCCTTGTAGCTTGGAGCATGTTCTCCGAGATACCCAACTTGCGCATTGTATCCACGTACATGATATTGATGTTGCTGCCATTGTCGATCAGCACCTTGGAGAACCTCACATTGATATTTGGCCCGATGAACGTTGGGTCCAGCACTAGTGCATAGGATCCAGGACTCGGTATGATCCTGGGATGGTCCTTGATACTCCAGGTAATTTCCTAATCAGACCAAGGCATATACCTCGTCACTGCCGGCATAACCGAATTCACCTCCATATGTCGGCGTTGCATTCTCTTTCTATCCGTTTCCTCCGTGGTAAACACACAGTAACTCTGGTGATGCTCTCTGTATTCATTTCTCCCCTCATTGCTGGGATACATTTGATCTGACTGATGCTGGTTTTCCACCTGATACACTGCATCCCTTTTCTTATGATTCTCATACCTCGGCGGAGGTGGTGGCAATATTAACTGTTGCGTATTTGCTCCGGAGAGCAGTTGCTGCCTAGGTAACTCCTGCCGAGGTTGATCGTTCCGAGGTGCCTGAGCATTCCTCGAGCCACTTTGCTCGATCTTCCTCATCCACTCACATTGCCGGGTTGTATGACCCGCCGGGTTACTCGGATTTGGCGTGTGAAATTTGCACGGCTAATCCAGCATTGCCTCATACGTATACCTCGGCCGGTCTTTCTTTTCTTGCCACTGTCTCTTTTGCTCGGGCGTCCAAGTTTTCTTGCCATCATTTCTTGGAGTCCATTGTTGCCCTCCAGTTTTCTGACGCTGATTACTCCCTGCTCCGGGTTGATCTTGATTTACAGCAGCAACTTGTTGCGAACTGTACCTGTAATCCGGTCTATCATCTCTTCTCTTACCCCGGTAATCATTTCGCCGGGATGATCCGGCTACGTCTCGCTGGTAGTACTCCTCATTTGACTCGTTTGACACTAGGCGGGGTTGAGTTGGATCACCCAATGCATACGAATCAGCAATCCGGATTGTTTCTGCCAGTGTAGTTGGCATATCTCTTTGTAACCTTTGCCACAGCATGCTTGCATATCTACACCCTTGTGCAAACCAAGCTATGGCATGAGACTCAATCACGCCTTCACATGAGTTTCTCACGTTGCACCAGTGAGTTAGAAACTCCCGGTTTGTTTCATTTGGTCTCTGCTTGCACATTGCTAAGGTCTGTGGCCTATTCGGCCTCGGATACGTGCTCGAGAAGTTACTGACGAACATTTCCTCAAAATCTAGCCAGCTGTTGATCTACCGGGTGGTAAATTGTTCAACCATACCCTTGCTGGCCCCTCCAGCATCTGAGGTACGTATCTCACTGCCCATCCCAAATTGCCTGTCGCAATTTTCACTGCCGTTGCGTAGTTGATTAACCAATCATCCGGCTTGGTGCTGCCGTCATATGTTTTCGTGCCTCTGGGTAACTGGAAGTTGGGTACTGGAGGTTCTTTCATGATCCGGGGCCCAAAGCACGCTGGACCCGGAGGACCTTGCCCCTCAATTTGCTCCGACCTGTAAAGCCGATCCAGCTTTAACCTGGCGTCATCAGGCATCAAATTCCTGCTTCCCAATCTTGACCCTATCACATGATGATCCGGCCTATGGTATCTTGCATTCACCATTTCTGAATCACCGTCATTGTATCTGTCTTGTTCTTATCGAGCACCATTTTTCCGCATACCCTGGCCGGCACTCTGCTCTTGTCTAGGCACATTCTATTGTTGCTGTTGTCGAGGTGTATTTTGCCCTGCACCTGCCGAGTTACGTTGTTTGGCATTGCCGTTTTCAGCGTTCTCTGACCGGCATTGCCTTGGTCGTGGTTACCTCGGCTAGCTTCACCTCGGCTGACACTTCGTCGATCCTCATTTCCCTGCATTGCTTTTCCTTTCCCTGCCCTTGCCGGGTCATACGAGACTATCTGTTTGTTTCTCCTTGCCGAAGTTACCACTTCCTCTCTTCTAGGGCCATCATGAGGGGATGATGCAGCTCCACCAGATTTCTCCGGGTTACCCACTGCTGAATAAACAACCTTGGAAGCCCCAGCTCTTGCCGGGTTAGCCCTAAGCAACTCTTCATTCTGTCTATTAGCGATCCGAACTAACTCGTTGACCCTATCCTGCTGTCTTTGCCAGGCTTCACCCGTCAAACCTTCTAGTTCGGATGCAGCCGCATCCACTGCTCTGAGGTTCTTTGCTGGGGTGCTATACTTCGGCAGCCCCATGGACAACAGGTTCTCTGATTCCTCAACTCTAGTCTCACCCTCTTTGTTCATTTCACTGATGAGGTTTCTCCCTTTTACTTTTACGGCATCTATCTTATTTGCTCTTGTGTACTCACGCAGCGTCATGTTCAACGACTGCTGAGCCGCGGCTATCTTCTTCGCACCCTCTAGTATTTTCTGCCTAGTTTCTTCTAACTCGGCATGTGCTTGAGCCGGATCTACCACACGCGCTATGGGGCTTGCCAAGCTATCTATCGCCTGCTGCATCACGTTTTTTGGCCTTTCTAGCGGAGGACTCTACTTTTCCTCGGTGCCTTCGGTGTTACCTCTGGATCTGGTGCCGGGTCCTTGCTCACGCCAACGTCAGGCGCTGTCATCATCACCTCAGCACGGTTAGGAGAGCGAGTGATACGCGCACCGTAAACCGCGCTAAGGGGTGGCTCGCCTCCTTCGACGACGTGCTGCGGGTGAACGCATGACACATCGACGCTGACGTAGATCTTGTGGGCGCCAAGCTTGACAAAGAGGCCATTGCGCGATGGAGGTCGCTTGCCGAAGCTACCCGCATTGTCGCTGACATAGTCCAGCGCTCCAAAGCGCTGAACGAGCTCAGAGACAATGCGCTCGCCGTTGCCGATGATGTTTCCCGTCCGGATCTTCACTCCTGCTAGCGCCGCTAGCCCCACGGTGGGCGCCAACTGTCGCGGTGATGTCACGACAGATGCCATGGATAGGCTAAAGGTGGGGCCAAGATACACTAGAGGAATCCAGGGAGGGATAGTGTGGTGATTCCACACACAGATGCTTTGTATTCTCTATGTTCACTGCACTTACAGATGCTCCTTGAACTGTATTGGGAAGAGGAGGAAGAAGAAGCTCTCTTACTCTCGCCACTACTTTCACCCAAAGAACAAACTACTCACCCGCCAACCCCCTCTACAGAGGCCCTAGCGCTCCTTATATAGGGGATGCTAGGTTCCCAGTTAGGGCATACGTGGAGGCATATTCCAGGGAATATGGCTCTCCCAAAATAGCAACCGACTGGGTTCCTTTTCCCTTCGTAAGCCATGTAGAGGCTACGTAACCCTCTACGGCGCCAGCGTCAGCCGACATAGGCAACGTCACCTTTGTCAGCCACTCCCTGCTGGTCCCTCCCTCTGTTCGCTTCGCGCACGCTCCAGCGCACAGAAACCACCTTTTGACCAGCGAGATACCTTCCTTCTCTTACAAGCCTAGTATAACCCGGCTCAAGCCTGGTTAATCCGGTCCCGTGGATACCTGCATACAAGTTACAAATAGCCTGCCGGCATACGACATACGTTGGCCGAGACTCGGTTAGGTGGACATCTTCCGGTCCGGGTTACTTCGTAAGTCGGCCTGCCTTATGGTGACTCGGCCAGTTCTCGCTTTGACCTTGCCTTACCTCCGCGTGACCCTATCCGGGATATCCCCCCAACATATCTCAAAATTTATCATCATATAATTGTGAGCAACAAAAACCACATCCCATTTGCCTGATAACTTTGGACGGCGTTTCTAAGGATGGCACACAACAATGGTGTTTGAGTGTGAATGAGTAATTGTGCCTGCACCATAAATTGTTTTCCAGTCTTTGGTGTCCAAATTTATGTTATCAACGGCTCAGGCAACAACAATTCCAATGACAGTATATGTGTCTTAGTAATTACAAAGCTACATAAGGGAAGATGAGCATGACATGATACAAAACATATAGCTCGAGTAAAAGAAGAAACCGAAAAAAAAAACATCTGAGCATAATATAAGTGGCACGCTAACATGTTTGCTATGTTGCTGTTAGTTATTCTGTCAGGTTAATCCTATATTTCGGATAATTTGAAATCCATCTACAAGAGAGGACCGGTTTACCTTTGATAAGTATGATATTTATTAGATAAGAATGCATAACGAAATTTGAGAGTTGAGGAAACAATGGCAAAACGAAGGCAGTGCAACTCACCAGACTAAACAGGTGACACAAGAAACCTGATATTGCCTTCCTGGTGAAACAGGAGGTAGCTGTCCTTCATAAGAAACCTGTCCTTCATAAGATGAAGGTTATTCAGGTTTCAACACCAACAGAAGCATGGACATCTGAGCCAATAACAAATCAGCATATCCTCCTCTGTACTCAAGGAAGCGGGTGCCATCGAAAAACATCATAGGATGCACTGTCATTCCTTGAGCACAATGTAATTCATAAAATGGAAAGGAGGTAAGGCCTCCTATTACAGATCACAAAGAGAGTTATGCATGTTATTTACATTAGACCTGTAGCTGCATGAACATGCTCGCAAGCCATAACCTCTGATTACATTCATTATGTAGTGTTTCTGGCGCAAATATGCATGACTGCATCACGTCCATGCTCATATTCAAGCACTTAACAATTGCAAATTATATCTGCTCTGCTCTTCTATGTTAAATTTGTATTTCCCCCAAGCAAGAAAAAAACAGTGGGTGAGTTTGCCAACTATATGACAGAAGTAATTTCAATGTAAAGCCATTCGCTCAATTGCCTCTCATCATATGCCAACAATGAACTCAAATTTATAGACAACCACAGAAACGACGAAGCTGAAATTTATAGACAAGAAAAGAACAGATCACTCCAAAATGTTAGCCGAAATTTACATTGACTGTTTACACGATCCCAACCTAAATTTGACGACCAATCTGGCCAGACCAGCCCTGAAATCTAAACCACAAGCCAATGGAATTCGTCATCTAAGAAAGAATTGTGTGCCACCTCTCAACCAAATTCTTGCAACAAGATCATCCTCATTTCTCAGCAAAGAATCGCGAAATGTGCAATTTTACAGATGGGGGAACAAGTCAGATTACGGGGAAACAGGGGACGGGTCAGAGGAAGCCGAAGAGGAGGGCGGCGCCGAGCACGAAGAGCCAGACGATGTGGACGAGCAGCAGTGCCTGGCCGGAGACGGGCGCGGAGCCGGCCCCGACCTCGCAGTAGCCGCGGCGCGCCACCGTGGCGCCGGCGCACGCGGCCTCGGGGCAGCCGCACCAGTAGGTGGTCCCGTCGGCGCCGCAGACCGGGTCCGGGCGGAAGCATCGCACGGGGCAGAGCGCGACCTCGCTGGTCCCGTCCGACGCGGCGGCGGTGGCGGCGGCGTCGAGGGGGGTCGCGCAGGGCTCGGCGTCGGCGTCGGAGGCGGCTAGGGTTGGGGAGGAGATGAGGAGCGCGAGGGCGGCGACGAGGAGGAGGAAGCGGGCGGTCGGGGTGGAGGGCGACATGGCGGCGTCGCCGGCGTCCACCCGGCGGCCGGCCTAGCCTTTTTTGGGGGAGGGGAGATGCGGCGGTGGAGGCTGGGTCCGTCGGCGGTTACGGGCGCCGATTAGCTTTTGTTTGTTCGGGTTGGCGTGTCGACGCGTTCCGGTGGGTGCGTTTGGTTGGACTACTGTCTCCAGCTGGGTCGCGTTGGCACCTTTTGATTTCTTCCTCCTTTGGAGTTTGGACGGAGATCAGAGACGAGGAAAAGTACCTGGAGTTGGCCGCCTGCCCTTGTCCTGGTTTTTTACCGAGTCCACACGTTTCGGTCGCGTCCAGGAATAGCATATTCGACACGTTTCGGTCGTTTCTAAATTCTCAAGCCGTGTTTCCGTGCTTCGCGGGGAAGAGTTAAATTCTGCCCATTTTTAGAGTTCAAACCTAGGCCACGGTTCCTAAAAAAAACCTAGGCCATGGTTACTAGAGCGCATGATGTTTCACATAAAAGCGTGTTTGTTAGCATGCAGCCGAACAAACCGATAATGCTAAGATAGACAGTGCCAGCTTGAATCAGCCTCTAGGTCAGATTGTGTATCCGTTTTGGTAATTTCCATAAGTATAATTTTTCCTGCATAAGTAGAGAACTACGATCCATATGTTTGGTTGCTTTCACTGGCCCACTGAGTACATAGACACGTCTGTTTGGTTGCTCGTAGTGAAAATGTGTGGTAACCTCTCACATTTTAGTGGTGAGGATACCCAACACAAATCCGTAATCACAAGCAGTTCATCACAATTGTTCATCACAAACAGATCAACAGAAATAGTTCATCACAAACAGATCAATAAAAGCAGTTAATCATTGGAGGGGTTACTATATACCACCTCCGATAATAGTTTCATTGAGCCTACCTAATGGAGGAGATGTTTCATCACCTCCCAAAATATACAAGTTCTTGTTCAATCAGATCATCTGCAACATCATAGAGCTAAGGTAGATAAGTAGTACGACTAACATTGTTGCATAGGCAAGCCCTCTTCTCAGATGTAGTGCCTACAAAACTAGCACCTCAGTCATTCCTTCATCTCATGTACAGGCATGGAAGTGTATAACTGTCCCCAGGTCTTGCTATCAGCAAGGTGGTCCATAGCGAGGATTAGCTGGTGGGTGATGTATAGATTCTTCTCAAGAAGAGGCTTAGGCATGAAAATGAGCTCCATCTGAACATAGTTGTCAATGGGATTGCTAAGGAGATCCAGTGAGAATGCCTAACGTAAACAACAACTGTGTTAGTTGAGCAGCTGAGAAAATCATGAAACATGTAAACATTCATTCGACAGTTCATCAAAACCTTAGAGAGCTCCATTAGCATGGCGTTCTCCATCCAGAAGAACGTGGTCTCCGGACACCATTGGACTCCGTCCAAATCATGCAGTTTGCGCACGTGCGCAAACTTCTTCTTCCACTTCCTCATATGGTTGTAAACCTGAGTTGGGGTGAGTCTTTTTCCAGTGAAGTCAAGAACATCATTGCAGATAAATCTCTTTGAAGCCGCCGTCACACCTAATCCCTTCTTTGACGAACTCACAAAGCCTGTTTAGTACGAATAGGAACAAAGAAGCATTCCACTGTATTGGAGGTTGCAATTGTACACAGATCGAAGCGATATTGCCTTCTCAGGCTCCAAAGATATCACACTAACATATCACACTAACAGTAGGAAAATTGGTATACTTGACCTACAATAGTGAATAACACGCTAATCAATTCATCCTATAATAAAATTGTCCTACACACGCTGACACTATGCACCAACAAGCCCAACATCACATGGTGACAGATCTATAGAGCATGAACACACAAGTTTACACTATCTACCAACAAGCAAATCATCACATGTTGATGGATCTATTTACACTGCACATTAATTCACAGGTTACACATTCTTACACTAACTATCTGAAGGGAATATCCCCAAGAGGCAATAATAAAATGATTATTATCCTATTCTAAGTTTATGTTAGATGTTTATTTCTCATGCTAGAATTGTATTAATCGGAAATGTTAATATATATGTGTTTAATAAATAAACCATAGTTCCTAGTTATGCCTCTCATTTAACTAGCTCGTTAATTAACAGATAATTAAGGTTTCCTGATCATGAATAGTGGATGTTGTTAATAACAGGATCATGTCATTAGAAGAATGATATGGTGAACATACACCCAAAATAGGTATAGCAATAACGATATAATCATTAAGTTTACATTGCTATATCAAACGCATATGAAGTAACCATAATCCTTAGACAATGAGATTATGTCAATCACTAACTCCGGAGGAGTGTTTAGATGGCATCAAACGTCACACTGTAATAGGGTGACTATAAAGGTATTGTTGAGTACTCTGAAAGTATTAGTAGAGGCTCATAAATCAAGAATGGGATTTGTTCATACAGATGACGAAGAGATATACTATGGGCCCTCTCAGTGATATCACATCAACACTACTTGCAAGCATGTAACTAGGTCACAAGGATATTGCATTACGGAATGAGTAACGAGTACTTGTTGGTAACGAGATTGAACTAAGGTATGATTGATACCTATCATAGGATCTCGGACAAGTAAAATATCATGAGGCAAAATGAATTGGGTACGATGTTAATGGTTCACGTGATCACAAGAGTCATCGTTGAAAGTGTGGGAGTCACTACGGATCTTTAGGTCTCGCTGCTGAGTATTAATCAGAGAGGTGTCTCGATCATGTATGCATTATTCGCGAACCATAGAGTGACACACTTAAGGTAAGCCAACACTAATGGGCAGATATATTATTTCAGAGAAAGGTTGGGAAAGAGCTGAAACTATCTTGAGGAGTACCGAAATTTTTCGGGCCAAATCGCTAAAATGTGTTTCAAATACAATATATAAAAAAGGGGCAAGGGTGTTTATGTTAATGTTTGTTAATTAAAGTAATTAACAAATATTAATATAAATAAATAAAAAATATTTTTATTTAATGAGAGTTTCCATTTAATTTAGTGGAAATTAATGGCAAAGTGAGTGGACTTGAAATTTATGTGAGTGGGATGAGTGGAGCCTCCACTCACATGAATAAAGGGAGAGGTGGGGACACCACCTTGGCCGTAGGCCATGCCCCTTGAGCTACCCTCCCATATATAAGGAGGGTGGTGCTCCTATCCTCTCACAGCAATCCTTCTGAAGGATCTCTCCTCCCTCCCTTAGTGATTCTCATGATCATCGGATTAGCGAATATCATGTTCTAGTAGTTTCTCTAGTGGATCTGCTTCTTCCACTGGATCGAGGGCACGAATGTTGTTGGTAAGGTGATACATTGCAAATGTATCTATAATTTTTGATGTTCCATGCTTGGTTTTATCTACTTTCTTATGTTTTGTCCACACTTTGGAGTACTTTTCATATGATTTCTTAGACTAACCTATTAACAAAGAGCCACAGTGCCAGCCGCCTATTTTCTGCTGTTTTTGGTTCCAGGAAGTCAGAAAATGAATATTCTCGGAATTGGACGGGACAAAAGCCAAAGTAAGTTTTTCACCGAGGGACACACGGAGCCAGAATACGAGACGGAGAGGGGCCAGAGGGCGGCCACACCACCTGGCCGCACGGCCAGGCCTGGCCCGCGCCAGGGGGTGGTGTGGCCAGCCCAGGCACCCCCTCGGCCTCCCCTTCCCACTATAAGATGCCTCCGATACAGAAACCCTAAGTGCCTGATCAAAATTTCACGAAAGAGTCTGTAGCCGCCATCGTCTCCATCCCTAGATCGGGAGGAATCTGAAGCTCTTCTCAGCACCCTGCCGGAGAGGGGAATTCACCCTAGAGGCCTTCTTTATCATCATGCAAGCCTCCGGTGTGATGCGTGAGTAGTTCATCTCTGGACTACGGGTCCATGTAGTAGCTAGATGGCTGGTTCTCCTCCTTTGTGCTTTCATGTCTAGATCTTGTGAGCTCTGTTCATGGTCAAGATCATCTATTTGTAATTCTGCATGTTGTGTTTGCAGGGATCCGATGGATATTGAGATGCTATTTCAGATTGATTATTGATTCTATCATGTCTTTTTTATTTGTGATCTTGCATGCTTTCCGTTGTTAGTAGCTATCTTGGCCAAGTAGATGCTAGCAACTCCAAGAGTTAGTATTTATGCTCGATAGTGGGTTCATGCCTCTGGTAATCTGGAGAAGTGATAGAAATCTCTAAGGTACTAGATGTGATGTTGCTACTAGGGAGAAAACAACAATCCTTTGTTCATAGAACAATCGTATTGTTTACTTTACACGCAATTCGTAATGCAATTATCCATTGCTTGCAACTTAATATTGGAGGGGGTTCGGATGATAACCTGAAGATGGATTATTAGTCATATATGCAGTTGGATGGCGGTCTATGTATAATGTTGTAATGCCCAATCGAATCTCAAAGGAGTCAAGATGAGTAGTATATGCTTATATGCTTTCTCGATGTTTGTCAATTGCCCCGCTGTAATTTGTCCACCCAACATGTTATCTATCTTAAGGAGAGCCACCTCTAGTGAACTATGGACCCCGGTCCTTTCTTTTACTTTCAATCTACAATCAAATTGTTTACTGCTTTGTGTTTACTTTATGCAAACTATTACTTCCTTCCATTCGATACGTTTAGTCCTTTGTTTTCAGCAAAACCAGTGAGATTGACAACCTCATCGCAAGTTGGGGACAGAGTTATGTGGTTGTGTTGTGCAGGTATCCATGTTGCTGCTGGCACCGATAGTGCGCCCTGCCAAAGTTCAGCTAGCTACACATTTGGGGTGTTTCCTTGCTCCTACTGGATTGATAACCTTGGTTTCATAACTGAGGGAAACTTACTGTTGTGCTCATCATACCTTCCTCTTGGGGTTCCCCAACGAGCTCGTTAATAACGAGTCAGCACAAGGCGGTCATGTTCCCGAGCATGTATGCACCGAGCATAGATGCACTGCTAGTTTGTAGCACTCTACAACTCTATCTTGAGATCGGCAAGTGATCTTCTTCATCACCCACAAAATCAGATTGTGTTAAAACCTTTCGGTCTTTGAGGGTGAGTTTTTCTGGTTACCCCTCACACTTGTTACTAGCATCTACTAGATTAGATCTTGGCGTAATTAGGTGTTCATATCATAGAAAACTTTTTGTTTTCTATGTTGCGAACTCTTTAGTGGTATCAAAGTCATATATATGCGTAGATGTTCTATACGAGTAGAACACATGTGGATGTGGGTGTTGATGATCATGTTATTGCAACTTTTTATGTATTTTGGATCTTAGTGGCATAGTGGAATGAAACGGCCCGGACTAACTTTACATGTCCTCGCACGTGAGACAACATGTTCCATGCTTGCCATACAACTAGTTTTGCATAAGTGGCTAGTGGTTGTCTATCTCTCCTGCTATAGTTAAGATCTGATCTACAACTGGTTGTTAATAATTTATTTATCACCGTTGTGGCTTGATTCGTAGGTATGAATTGTTCTATCTTCGTAAGCCCAAATCCGCGTAAAACATGTAAAAATAAATTAGAGACGTCTAACTTATTTTTGCAGGGCATGTGATGTGATATGGTTAAATATTACAAATTTTATGTATGCCGTGATATTATTTGTAAATTATGGCAACCGGATGGAGCCTGATGGTTGTCTTATTCTTTTATGGCCTACGTGTCAAAAATGGAAATCCATGTAATGTTTATATTAGTGAAGGACAACCAAGATTGTGACACCATGGACCTTGGAGCCAGGCTGGTGGAATGATAGTGATCATACCATGGAGCACAAGATGGAAATCAAGTGCAAGAAAGGATCATATCATATCATATTATTTATGCATGTTATGTTTATCCATTTTATGCATCTTATTTATGCTTATGTCTTGCTTAGATCACGGAGATATCATTATAAGATGACCCCTCACACTTAATATCGAGATAAAAATGTGTTCTTACTTAGTATGCACCATTAAGAAAGTTCGTTGTTTTGAAGCACCACATGATGATCGGGTTTGGCAGAATCTACAATCGCATACAACAAGTGTAAGCCAGATTTGCAATGTCTGTATTCTTAATTGCGAAAAAACTTGTAAAGGAATTATAGAAGCTATATTGTAGTGTTGGTGCGATGATGATGTGAATAATAAGAATATGTTAGTTCGCTTGCTATAAGCTATGTGTCCCAAAGGAGAGAGTTGAAATGGGATTTAGAGACCCACATTGTTTTAATAAAGCAATGTTTGCTAAATGGATATGGAGGGTATTGTCTAAACTTGATAGTTTATGTGCTAGAGTTCTTAGAAGAAAATAATATCCAGATGGTAAAATTATTGAAGCTAAGGTGAAGAAAGGACCATCCTACATTTGGCAAAGTTTTGTGGCTGGGTTACAAACTTTCAAAAAGGGAGAAATTTGGAGAGTGGAAGAAGGTGATCAAATAAATATAGGGGAAGATGCTTGGGTCCCTTTGAGTGCAACGGGAAAAATATTCATGCCTAAAAGAAATATTATGCTAAAGAATGTGGATGAATTAATTGACACAAGTGGAAACTTGGATGAGGAATTACTAAAAGAAAACATTTGGCAGATTGATATGAATAATATCATGTCTATACTGCTAGGCATAATGATACTGAGGATTTCGTTGCTTGGAGGTATAAAAATGGCATATCTCAGTCCGGTCAGAATGTCGTATGGAGTGGGAATGTCAACTTGGTGGTAACTTACGTAGAATTGATGGAACAGAATCAGCTAAACCGAGCCCAATTTGGAAGGAACTATGGAAGAGCAAACTCCTAGCTGAAATAAAGATATTTTCTTGGAAATGCTTGCATGTTATTCTCCTTTGTTATGGTGCCTTGGCCAATAGACACATTAACACAAATAGTTCCTGCCCCTATGTTCTTTGGCATGTGAAGATATAAAGGACACACTATTCTTATGTGAGGGGAAATGAAATATGGAGAAGAATGGGCTTATGGAACTTGATTAAAGAAGCTATTATGGTTGATTGATTGGGGAGTGCTATACTCGACTACCTTATAATGGGTAAATTTGTTAGAACATCTAACAGAAAATATGCCGAAATTAGAGAAGTGGTCATTACCACTACTTGGTATATATGGTAGATTAGGATACAGATGGTGGATGGGGAAGCTATTCAAAATGGGGCCCATTCTGTTATGTCTATCCTGGTATTAGTGGAAAATTTTGTTAGAGCAGTGAGTTCCAAAATGTGTTAAGAAAGCTTGCAAATGTGTTAAGAAAGCTTGCAAATGGGAGAAGGCAAAGGAGGGTTTTCATCTCGATTAATGTCGATGCAACATTCGATTTGGAGGACCATACGGGAGCTTCGAGGGCGGTGATAAGAGATGATAGAGGTAATTTTGTCGCACCAAGCAATAATTTTATTAAATACACTTAGGGTTTATCAACCTAAAAAGCTTTGGCGATCAGGAGTGGACTACATCTACTAAACCAGGTGGGTGCAAACAAATTGATCATCTAATCTGACTCGATGGAGACTATTGAGATACTTAAGGTTGTAGGGTATACAACACGAATGCATCATCTATCACTGAGGACATTTACATACAAGCTACACCTTTTTCTGCCATTGAGTTTATGTTTTGTCCTAGAGATTCTATTGTAGTATCTCATGTTTTAGCTAAAGAGTGTGATCATCAACCAAATGTCTGTTTTGATGATCCACTAGTTTTTATTGTTCTATCTTTGATAAATGATATAAGCTTGTTTATTGATCAATAAAGCTAGCAGTGGACGGAGTCCGACTGTTTCCCTAAAAAAGTGAATTATTTGGATCACTTTTCTTGTTCATATACTTGCCCATATGTTGGGTCCGCAACATAGAAAATAAAAAATTTCCTACGATGAGAACTATACGCCAAGATCTATCTACTAGATACAGAGCAACGGGTGGACATACATCCATGGATAACTTACCCTCGAAGACAACGAGTTTTGTTAACGAGTAGGAACTCGTGGTTGATGTAGTCGTACACTTGCCGATCTCAAGATCGTGTGGAAGTCCGAGCGCCGCAAATCAGCAGCGCATCCGTTCTCGCACACACATTCAAGCCACCGGATAACCTCCACCTCCTCGCTCCAGCGATGTAGCGGAAGCAGCAACTCCTTCCAGACGAAATGACACCGGGAACATGTATCTCGCTAATCCGAGACCATGGGGAATAATTCTAGAGGGGGAGAGAGATCCTTCACGAGGAGGTGTGAGGAAGAAGGAGGAAGAGGGGGCCTTTTATAGGAGGAGGGGGGTACCCTTCCCCATGGCCGGCGCCTCATGGGGGGTGACCCCTCACCTCCCCCATTCATGTGGTGGTAACTGATGGCTCTGTGTATGGCGCCCAGAAAAATGCTTGATGGCGGTGTTGATGTAGAGCTCGTTGGGAACCCCAAGAGGAAGGTATGATGAGCACAACAGCAAGTTTCCCTCAGTTATGAAATCAAGGTTTAATCGAACCAGTAGGAGCAAGGAAACACCTCAAAGGTGTTACTAGCTGAGCTTTGGCAGGGCGCACTACCGGTGCTAGTAGCAACGTGGAGACCTGCACAACACAACCACAGAACTTTGTCCCCAACTTGCGATGAGGTTGTCAATCTCACCGTGTTTTGCGGAAAACAAAGGATTAAACGTATCGAATGAAAAGAAGTAAAAGTTTGCAGAAAGCAAACACAAAACAGTAAAAGATTGTAGATTGTATGTAAAGAAAAAGGACCGGGATCCATAGTTCACTAGAGGTGGCTCTCCTTAGATAGATAACATGCTGGCTGAACAAATTACAGCGGGGCAATTGACAAACACCGAGAAAGCAATACATGCATATACTAATCATCTTGACTCCTTTGAGACTTGATTGGGCATTACAACATAATACATAGACCGCCATCCAACTGCATCTATGACTAATAATCCACCTTCAGGCTATCATCCGAACCCCCTCCAGTATTAAGTTGCAAGCAACAGATTATTGCTTTACGAACTGCGTGTAAAGTAAACAATACGATTGTTCTATGAACAAAGGATTGTTGTTTTCTCCCTAGTAGCAACATCACATCTAGTACCTTAGAGATTTCTGTCACTTCCCCAGATTACTAGAGGCATGAACCCACTATCGAGCATAAATACTAACTCTTGGAGTTGCTAGCATCTACTTGGCCAAGATAGCTACTAACAACGGAAAGCATGCAAGATCTCAAATAACAAAGATATGATAGAATCAATAATCAATCTGAAATAGCATCTCAATATCCATCGGATCCCTGCAAACACAACATGTATGAATTACAAATAGATGATCTTGATCATGAACGGAGCTCACAAGATCTAAACATGAAATCACAAAGGAGGAGAAACCAGCCATCTAGCTACTACATGGATCCGTAGTCCAAGGATGAACTACTCACGCATCACACCGGAGGCTTGCATGGTGATGAAGAAGGCCTCCAGGGTGAATTCCCCTCTCCGGCAGGGTGCCAGGAAGAGCTTCAGATCCCTCCCGATCTAGGGATGGAGATGACGGCGGCTACGGACTCTTTCGTGGATTTTTGATCGGGTACTTAGGGTTTTCGTCCCGAGGGCAACTTATAGGTGGAAGGAGAGGCCGAGGGGGTGTCGAGAGCCACCACACCACCCCCTGGTCCGGGCTAGGCCTAGCCGCGCGGCCAGGTGGTGTGGCCGGCCCGTGGCCCTTCTCCATCTTCTATTCTGGCACTTGATCCCTTCCGGAAAAATATGCACTTTGGCTTTTGTCCCATCCAATTCTGAGAATATTCATTTTCTGACTTTCCTGGAACCAAAAACAGCAGAAAACACGCAGCTGGCACTGTGGCTCTTGTTAATAGGTTAGTCCAAGAAATCATATGAAAAGTACTCCAAAGTTGGAACAAAACACAAGAAAGTGGATAAAACCAAGCATGGAACATCAAAAATGATAGATACATTTGCAATGTATCAACATCCCCAAGCTTAACTCCTGCTCGTCCTCGAGTAGGTAAGTGATAAAAAGAAATAATTTTTTGAGGTGACATGCACCATCAAAGGCTTGATCAAAGTTTTTGCAAAACTCAAAGATGGGATCACAGTACTTCAATCATAACATGAAAGACAAAGTTCTAGAAGTAAGAAAAGAAACTATGATGCAACATGAAAAGGCACAAACAAAAGATTCATGAATAACATGCTTTGCAAGACGTTTGTTTGTTTGTTTGTTTGTTTGTTTGTTTGTTTCACATAAAGAAAACATAGCATAATAGTATTCAGCTTGTCCCTCAATAGAGTAGCAAATATAAATGCATAGGACACCTTCAAAGTTCATAAGAGTGACTAGATACAATAGTTTCAAACAAGCAATAACAAGTTATGCATCAATCAACTAGTCTTGGGACAATGCACATAGAACTAAGAATGGCCACTATGCTCTCAAAGTAGGTGCATAAGGATAGAAGGTGGAGACTCAATATAATGGTGGAAGAAAGGCCTTTTTGTAAAAGGAAGTAGGGATTCAAGTCTCATAAAGATCTTCCAAAAATTATGGTACTTATAGCTTTCAGCTCTCATTGCCCCTATCATAAGCATCTTGAAGGTGATTAAGGTTAAAGTGACACAACTAAGAGGATATGCTTGACAAGTTATAAACCGAAATCTCATGCCCCTTACTTACGAAGACGGATCCTCATGCTACTCAACTTCAGTCACGAGTAAGATCTTGTCATTGTAAGTATATGTGTATCATTAAGAACCGCCAACGGGGTACCCCATGCACATGATACGGGAGCTTTCCCATAATCAAAATGACAAGGCAAGCAGACAATGAGCATCTCAACGATCTTTTTATTTGCTATTTGCATAGGTTTTTATTGAGGATGCTTCATAGAGTGCTCATTATGGTGATGCTGCAAGTTTCCACCATGATTAGGCATGGCTTAGGCTAGCGGCCCAGCCGTTTCTCTAACACACATACAAACTCCATGATCTTACAAGTTCCACTTTTATTTCATACCGCCGGGATCCGTAAGCAAACGAACATGATATCAACGGGGTACAAAGTACAAGTGCAATGTTGAAAACGTTCCCCATGAAACATGGTTCTGCTAATTTCAACTTATAAAGCGCAAGCATATACACAACAAAGAAGGACCCAATGGTTCAAGTTTATTAGAGGCAAAAAGTAAAGTGTGCCATCAAGTTCGCAAGAGCTTTAATCACTAGTTTTCTCATAACAAGTGAAAGGTAAACAAAAGCATGAATATACTTAGAATAGCATAAGCTAGTATGTAGGTATGGTGGAATCTTTGGAATAACTTGGTTTAGGGAGTTAGATGCATGAGTGGAACTCATACTTGGTGGTGGAGGCTAGCAAAAGACTGGGAGCGACAAATTAAGAGAGCATTAATGGCCATAATCATGCAGAGCGACAAAACATCATTGATCAAAGCATAAAGTGATACTAAAAGTTGAAAACTAAAGGATCATAAAGGCTATGGTGACTTGAGATAGTCATAACATAGTGTGAGCATGTGCCAAGTCAACCCAAATAAAGCATCAAAGGAGAATACCACTATACTATGCTTTAATATGCTAAAACAACGCATGATTCATCCAAGACACATTAAGCAATCTCAATTGTTTATAACAAGCCATGCTACAGCAAATAATACTAAGCATAAAGACAAAACAATATCAAGCATGGCATGATAAAGCATAGCCACAGTCAAAAACGAGCTCTTTTTACCACATAAGCATGAGCTTTCCTACTCTTTTCCAAACCAAACCAAACTATTTGCAAACCAATGTATGAAAGAGGGGGTCCAACCAATTTATTCAGAAAACTAAGCAAACCAAGCAAACTAAAAACCAAAATGAAAACACAAATAAGACGCTCCAAGAAAAACACAACTGTGCATGAAACAATAAAATGAAGCGTTTGGAAGAAACCTGGAATTTTTATTGATGAAGAAGGGGATGCCTTGGGCATCCCCAAGCTTTGACGCTTGTACTTCTTGGATATTTCTTGGGGTGACACGCGTGGCATCCCCAAGCTTGAGCTTTAGTCCATTCTTCATCTCATTACTCATTCCTTCCATACACCTGAAATTTTTTCTTCATACAAAACTTCACACAATCTCATTAGCAACATTAGTGCACTTAAGATAAATAAGTCTCAAGGTTCAATTATAAAACCAAATAAACTTCCATTAGAACACTAGCTACTGTAACACTTCCCTCAAAAAGATAATTCCCCAAAGGAACTCAAGAAGGAACTAACAAAAAGCAAATGCAGAAAAATGGCAGAAATCTGTCAAAACAGACCAGCAGGTAAAGAATTTTTTTTTCGAAGACCTTATGTTGCTCAAATCAAAAAGTGTTGAACTAACGAAAGTTAGATAACAACCTGGGGCAGAGGTACAAAGAATTACAGCTCAATCCGACGTACATAGCTCCCTCAGGTATTTTTACGGTGAAGCACAGAAATCTGTTTCGGGATAGCAACTTTCCTAATCATTACTTCGCTCTCATTAGAGGTTACTCTTGGCACAAAAAGCAAATAAAAAGGATAAGGAGAGGTTATTACAGAGGTAATAACTTCCAGGACTCAACTAAAACTCTTGGGTTATCTCCCAACAAGTACTTTTCTTTAACGCCTTTAAGGTAGGCATAAAAATTTGAGAAGATGCTCTCATAGAAAATATGAATTGAAGTAAAAGAGAGCATCAAGAAGCAAATTCAAAACACATTTAAGTCTAACCCACTTTCTATGCATATGAATCTTGTATGCAAATAATTGCACAAAGAACAAAGTGACAGGCATAGGAAGATAAAACAAAAGTAACTTCAAAACTTTCAGCACATAGAGAGGTGTTTCATTACCATAAAAACTTCTACAACCATATTTTCCTATCTCATAATAATTTTTAGTAGCCTCATGAATAAACTCAACAATATAACTATCACATAAGGCATGCTTTTCATGATCTACAAGCACTAGAGCTTTATTATAAATATTTTCAAAATAATCCTCGGGAACATAACATTCACCCTCCTTTGATAAGCATGGGGGACAATCAAATAATGTAAGGGATAAAGTGTTACTCTCATTAGAAGGTAGGCATGGGTAGATCCATTCTTCCTCCTTTTGTTCATCACTCTCCTCCTCTTTTTCATCTAATGAGCTTTCAGGTTCAACAATTTCTTCTTCCATGGAGGTTCTAGCAGGCGGTGGTTCATCTATTACCTTAGCAGTCATAAAACTGTTCCCAAATAGGAAACTGAGTGAGCTATCCATAATGAAATAGTGATTGGAGCAGAGCTAGTCATAAAGGCAACTTAAGAAAGGAACTAATTTTTTTTTGTGTTTTTTGAAGACCAAAACAAGCAAAAAAGAAACTAAGCAAAACAAAAACAACAAAGTAAAGAGATTCGTTATGAGGGACTCCCCTTGTGAAGATGTCCTTGACTCCCCGGCAACGGCGCCAGAAAAATGCTTGATGGCTCTGTGTATGGCGCCCAGAAAAATGCTTGATGGCGGTATTGATGTAGAGCTCGTTGGGAACCCTAAGAGGAAGGTATGATGAGCACAGCAGCAAGTTTCCCTTAGTTATGAAACCAAGGTTTAATCGAACCAGTAGGAGCAGGGAAACACCTCAAAGGTGTTACTAGCTGAGCTTTGGCAGGGCGCACTACCGGTGCTAGTAGCAACGTGGAGACCTGCACAACACAACCACAGAACTTTGTCCCCAACTTGCGATGAGGTTGTCAATCTCACCGTGTTTTGCAGAAAACAAAGGATTAAACGTATCGAATGGAAAGAAGTAAAAGTTTGCTGAAAGTAAACACAAAACAGTAAAAGATTGTAGATTGTATGTAAAGAAAAAGGACCGGGATCCATAGTTCACTAGAGGTGGCTCTCCTTAGATAGATAACATGCTGGCTGAACAAATTACAGCGGGGCAATTGACAAACACCGAGAAAGCAATACATGCATATACTAATCATCTTGACTCCTTTGAGACTTGATTGGGCATTACAACATAATACATAGACCGCCATCCAACTGCATCTATGACTAATAATCCACCTTCAGGTTATCATCCGAACCCCCTCCAGTATTAAGTTGCAAGCAACAGATTATTGCTTTACGAACTGCGTGTAAAGTAAACAATACGATTGTTCTATGAACAAAGGATTGTTGTTTTCTCCCTAGTAGCAGCAGCACATCTAGTGCCTTAGAGATTTCTGACACTTCCCCAGATTACCAGAGGCATGAACCCACTATCGAGCATAAATACTAACTCTTGGAGTTGCTAGCATCTACTTGGCCAAGATAGCTACTAACAACGGAAAGCATGCAAGATCTCAAATAACAAAGACATGATAGAATCAATAATCAATCTGAAATAGCATCTCAATATCCATCGGATCCCCGCAAACACAACATGTATGAATTACAAATAGATGATCTTGATCATGAACGGAGCTCACAAGATCTAAACATGAAAGCACAAAGGAGGAGAAACCAGCCATCTAGCTACTACATGGATCCGTAGTCCAAGGATGAACTACTCATGCATCACACCGGAGGCTTGCATGGTGATGAACAAGGCCTCTAGGGTGAATTCCCCTCTCCGGCAGGGTGCCAGGAAGAGCTTCAGATCCCTCTCGATCTAGGGATGGAGATGACGGCGGCTACAGACTCTTTCATGGATTTTTGATCAGGCACTTAGGGTTTTCGTCCCGAGGGCAACTTATAGGCAGAAGGAGAGGCCGAGGGGGTGCCGAGAGCCACCACACCACCCCTTCACCATTAAAATGCCCCTTCACATTCTCTTTTAAAGTCTCCACTTTAAATGCATTAAAATTCTCTAAGTGTAATGCTCTCTCATTTAATAAAACTCTTTTATTGAATTTATTCAGAATTTTGTTAATTACTTTAATTAACAAACATTCACATAAAACCCCTTGCAACATTTTAATATCACATGCAGAACCACTTTCTGCAATTTCACACGAAACAATTCCGGTTTCTATCGAAACAATTCCCGCGCTTTGCAATTCTTTCGTCTGAAACATATGTGCTCCAAAATGGTGTCCGGTAACCCTTAAGTGTGTCACCCTACGGTTCGCGAATAATGCAGACATGGTTGAGACTCCTCTCAGATCAATAATCAGAAGCGGGACCTGGAGATCCATACCGACTCCTGCACATTCAACGATGACTTCTGTGATCGTGAGAACCTTTAACGCTAGTAACTTAATCCCTTTGTCTCATGATATAATACATGTCCGAGATTCGATCATCGGTATCCAAATACCTAGTTTGATCTCGTTATCGACATGCACTGTTTTCTCGTTCCTGTGATATATCATTCTAGTGATCACATCACTTGTTTGCAAGCTATCTTAATGTGATATCACCGAGAGGGCCCAGAGTATATCTATCCATCATCGGGATTGACAAATTCCACTCTTGATCCATGAGCCTCAACATAACACCTTCGTAGCACTGAACCCATCTTTATAGTCACCCTGTTACGGTGTGACGTTTGATGTTATCAATATACTCTTCTAGTGTTAGAAATTAACATGATCTCATGGTCTAAGGATAAAGATTACTTCGTATGATGTTATAGCAATATAAACATAATGACTTGATCGTAATGCTATACTTCGGATGAATGTTCAACACATCATTTCACAAATGTTGTGACCTTGTTATTAACAACACCCAATGTCCATGATCAGGAAACCTTGATCATCTTATTAATCAACAAGCTAGTCTATAAGAGAGGCATAACTAGGAACCCTTTTTGTTTATTAAACACACATGTATTGACGTTTCCGATCAATACAATTATAGCATGCAAAATAAACATCTATCATATATGAGGAATACATAATAACAACTTTATTATTGCCTCTCAGGGCATATTTCCTTCAGTCTCCCACTTGGAGTAGAGACAATAATCTAGTTCACATAGTGATAAATCTAACACCCATGGACTTCTGGTGTTGATCATGTTTTCCCTAGGGAGAACTTTGGTCCACGGATCTGCTACATTTAGGTCCGTGTGTACTTTACAAATCTTTATATCTCCATCCTTGACATGCTCGCGGATGGAGTGAAACCGGCGCTTAATATGCTTGGAATTCTTGTGAGACCTCGGTTCCTTGGTGTTGGCTATGGATCCATTGTTGTCACAATAGATCACCATTGGTTCCAATGCACTAGGAACCACACCTAGTTCTGTTATGAACTCCTTCATCCAAACCGCTTCCTGCGCCGCTTCTGAAGCATCAACATATTCCGCCTCCGTCGTTGATCCAGCCACCACAGGTTGTTTGGAACTCCTCCAACTAACTGCTGCTCCGTTCAAGAGAAATATGTATCCAGATTGGGACTTAGAGTCATCCGGATCGGTGTCAAAGCTAGCATCGACATAACACTTAGCGACTAGCTCTTCTTCACCTCCGTATACAAGAAACATATCCCTACTTCTTCTCAAGTACTTAAGGATATTCTTGACCGCTATCCAGTGTTCCGAACCTGGATCAGATTGGTACCTACTAGTCAAACTAATAGCATGTGCCACATCCGGTCATGTACGTAGCATGGCATACATTATATAGCCTATGGCTGAGGCATAGGTGATCTTATCCATTATCTCTCTTTCTTCCGTCGTAGCCGGACTTTGAGTCTTGCTCAATGTCTTGCCTTGCAACATAGGTAAGAACCCCTTCTTACTTCCGTCCATATTAAACTTCTTTAATATCTTGTCATGGTATGTACTCTGTGATACCCCAATTAGGCGCCTTGATCTATCTCTATATATTTTAATGCCTAATATATATGACGCTTCACCAAGGTCTTTCATCAAAAATTTGCTGTTTAGATAACTTTTAACACTGTTTAAAAGATATATATCATTTCCAATCAATAATATGTCATCCACATATAATATCAAAAATGCCACATTGCTCCTACTCACTTTCTTGTAAATACAAGCCTCTCCATAAGTTTGGATAAATCCAAACTCTATGATCACCTCATCAAAGCGGAGATTCCAACTCTGGGATGCTTGCTTCAGTCCATAGATGGATCGCTGAAGTTTGCATACCTTATCAGCATCCTTAGGATTGACAAAACCCTTAGGTTGTATCATATACAACTCTTTTTCCATATTACCATTGAGGAACGCAGTTTTGACATCCATCTGCCATATTTCATAATCGAAATATGCAGCAATTGCTAACATAATCCTAACCGACTTAAGCATCGCTACAGGAGAGAATGTATCATCATAGTCAACTCCTTGAATTTGTCGAAACCTCTTTGAGACAAGTCGAGCCTTATAGATGGTCAAATTACCATCAGCATCAGTTTTTCTTTTGAAAATCCATTTATTCTCAACGGCCTTTCGATCGTGAGGTAAGTCCACCAAGGTCCAAACCTGGTTTTCGTACATGGATTCCATCTCGGATTTCATGGCTTCTAGCCATTTGTTGGAATCCGGGCTCATCATCGCTTCTTCATACGTCGCAGGGTCATCTATTTCATCAATCATGAAATTCATAACAGGATTGCCGTATAGTTCAGGAGCTGCACGTGTCCTACTTGACCTGCGAGGTTCGGTAGTGTCCTCTTTGGGAGTTTCATGATCAATATCATTAGCTCTCTCTTCATTAGGTGAAGTCAACTCCGAAACAATTTCCAATGCTGTGCTACTCGCCATTTCATGAAGAGAAGGTTCAATAACCTCTTTGAGTTCTACCTTTCGACTACTCACACCTTTCACGAGAAACTCCTTCTCAAGAAAGGATCCATTCTTGGCAACAAAAACCTTGCCCTCGGATCTATGATAGAAGGTATACCCAATCGTTTCCTTAGGGTATCCTATGAAGACGCATTTTTCCGCTTTGGCTTCGAGTTTATCCGGCTAAAGTTTCTTCACATAAACATCGCATCCCCAGACTTTAAGAAATGACAGCTTAGGTTTGTTTCCAAACCATAATTCATATGTGTCGTTTCAACGGATTTAGATGGTGCCCTATTTAAAGTGAATGCAGCGGTTTCCAGTGCATAACCCCAAAATGACAGTGGCAAGTCAGTCAAAGACATCATAGATCGAACCATATCCAATAAAGTACGATTACGACGTTCCGACACACCATTACGTTGTGGTGTTCCGGCAGGCGTGAGTTGTGAAACTATTCCACGCTCTTTCATGTGTGTGCTAAACTCGTAACTTAGATACTCACCTTCACGGTCGGACCACACAAATTTGATCTTTCTGTTACGATGACTTTCCACTTCATTCTGAAATTCCTTGAACTTTTCAAAGGTTTCAGACTTGTGTTTCATCAAATAGATATATCCGTATCTACTCAAATCATCCGTGAAAGTAACAAAATAATGACATCCACCTCGCGCCGACACACTCATTGGTCCTCACACATCAGTATGTATGATTTCCAATAAATCTGTCGCCCGTTCCATTGAACCGGACAATGGCGTTCTAGTCATCTTGCCCATAAGGCATGGCTCACATGTATCAAATGATTCAAAATCAAGTGATTCCAAAAGTCCATCAGAATGGAGTTTCTTCATGCGTTTAACGCCAATATGACCTAGACGGCAGTGCCACATATATGCAGATATATCATTATCAAGTTTAATCCTTTTAGCATCAACATTATGAATATGTGTAATACTACTATTGAGATCCAATAGAAATAAACCATTCAACACAGGTGCATGACCATAAAAGATATCATTCTTATAAATCGAACAACCATTATTTTCAGATTGAAAGGAATAACCACTTTGCATCAAACACGATCCGGATACACGGTTCATGCTCAGTGCAGGCACCAAATAACAATTATTCAGATTTATAACTAATCCCGATGGCATATGGAGAGGTAGCGTCCCGACGGCGATCACATCAACTATTGATACATTGCCGACCCGCATCTTGACCTCATCCCTTGCTAGTTGTCGCTTGTTCCGCAGCCCCTGAATCGAGTTACATATATTAGCAACCGATCCTGTATCAAATAGCAGGTGCTACTAGGAGTACTAGTCAAGTACACATCAATAACATGTATATCACATATACCTTTGTTTGCCTTGCCGGCCTTCTTGTCCGCCAAATACTTGGGGCAGTTGCGCTTCCAATGGCCAGTCCCCTTGCAATAGTAGCACTCGGTATCAGACTTAGGGCCAGCTCGGGATTTCTTTTCAGGCGTGGCAATAGATTTTCCACCCTTCTTTCCCTTCTGCTTGCCTTTCTTGTCCTTCTTGAAACCGGTGGTCTTATTGATCATCAACACTTGATGTTCTTTTATAATCTCCACTTCTGCAGTCGTAAGCATTGATAGAAGCTCGGGAAGAGACTTCTTCATGCCCTGCATATTATAGTTCATCACGAAGCTCTTGTAGCTAGGTGGCAGAGATTGGAGAACATGATGTATGGCTAAGTCAATGGGAATCGTTATTCCCAAGGACACAAGCTTATCGGCGTACCTAGACATTTTGAGTACGTGCTCACTAACGCAGTTGTTCTCCTCCATCATGCAGCTAAAGAACCTTTCAGAAGCATTATAACTCTCTATGGCAGTATGGGTATCGAAAATCATTTTCAATTCTCCCATGGTATCAAAGGCATTGGCATTTTCGAAAGATTTTCGAAGTTCTGGCTCTAGCCCATACAGTATGCCGCAATGAATTAAGTTGTGGTCCTCCTGACGAGTTATATAGACATTCTTTTCCTCGTCAGGGGCATCAGGAGCTGGTGGGGTAACTAGCGGCGCCTCTAGCACATATTGCTTTTGTGCAGCAGTGAGGAGAATCCTCAAATTCATAGCCCAGTTGGTGAAGTTGCTACCATTCGCAGCAAGTTTCTCTTTCTCCATGAACACATTGAAATTAAAAGCAGGTGGTGCCATCTACAACAGAATTTGTAAAGTTTATTTAAACTAAGTTTATGATAGAGTGAGTTCAACTAATCCAAATTAGTAATGAACTCCCACTCAAAAACGACATCCCTCGTGTCCTTTTGGTGAGTACATGAACCAAATCCACTACACCAAGTCCGATCATCACGTGAGTCGGTGTAGCTTCAAAGGCGAGCATCTATATGGGAATCATATCAACTATATGAGTCATGCTTAACCTTTCGGTCCGTGTTCCGAGGCCATGTCTGTACATGCTAGGCTCGCCAAGTAAGAACCTTAGTATTCGCGTGTGTAAAACTGTCTTACACCCGTTATATGAAAGCATAAAGTCGAGTACACCCGATCATCACGTGATGTCTCGAAACACAATCCACAGAACGGTGCATACTTAAGGAAGAACACATTTTATCTTGATATCTAAATGAGGGATCATCTTACAATGCTACAAAAAGCGCCAAACTAGCAGTATAAGATGCTAACATCTAATGTGTAAAGTGAGATGATATGGTCCATGCATTTGATCTCTATCATTTGCATCGTGGTATGATCTCTATCATTCCTTTGTGTGTAAGGCTAAGGTCTATGGAACTTACACGTTGAGTGTGTTGTAAGAGTATCTATCATACATCTACTTACAACAATACCATATCAAGACACTAGCCCAACAACAATCTAAACTAGACGCCTCTAATTTATCAATTGCAAGTTTTACGTGGCTTAGGGCTTTCGGAGATAGAACCGGTCTTACATACGAACATGAACCACAACGAGGATAACCAAGTTATTAGCAACTCGTTGTAAATCAAATATTGACTATAGTAGGAGAGATAGACACCCACCACCCACTTATGCAAAACAAGTTGCATGTCAGTCGTGGAACCGGTCTCATGTACGATGACATGTAAGGTTGGTCCGGGCCGCTTCATCCTACTATGCCACCAATATCCAAAATACATAGAAGATGCAATAACATGATCATCATCGCCCACATATAAACATATGTGTACTACCCATGCAAAGCACCTAAGCATAGATCGGGCTCTGATACCACTGTTGGGTCCGCAGCATAAAAAACAAAAAATTCCTACGATGAGAACTATACGCCAAGATCTATCTACTAGATACAGAGCAACGGGTGGACATACATCCATGGAGAACTTACCCTCGAAGACAATGAGTTTTGTTAACGAGTAGGAACTCGTGGTTGATGTAGTCGTACACTTGCCGATCTCAAGATCGTGTGTAAGTCCGAGCGCCGCAAATCAGCAGCGCATCCGTCCTCGCACAGATATTCAAGCCACCGGACAACCTCTACATCCTTGCTCCAGCGATGCAGCGGAAGCAGCAACTCCTTCTAGATGAAATGCCACTGGGAATATGTATCTCGCTAATCCGAGACCATGGGGGAATAATTCTAGAGGGGGAGAGAGATCCTTCACGAGGAGGTGTGAGGAAGAAGGAGGAAGAGGGGGGCCTTTTATAGGAGGAGGGGGGTACCCCTCCCCATGGCCGGCGCCTCATGGGGGGTGACCCCTCGCCTCCCCCATTCATGTGGTGGTAACTCCTCCACATTAAAATGCCCCTTCACATTCTCTTTTAAAGTCTCCACTTTAAATGCATTAAAATTCTCTAAGTTTAATGCTCTCTCATTTAATAAAACTCTTTTATTAAATTTATTCAGAATTTTTTAATTACTTTAATTAACAAACATTCACATAAAACCCCTTGCAACATTTCAATATCACATGTAGAACCACTTTCTGCAATTTCACCCGAAACAATTCTGGTTTCTATCGAAACAATTCCTGCGCTTTGCAATCCTTTCGTCTGAAACATATGTGCTCCAAAATGGTGTCTGGTAACCCTTAAGTGTGTCACCCTACAGTTCACGAATAATGCAGACATGATTGAGACTCCTCTCAGATCAATAATCAGAAGCGGGACCTGGAGATCCATATTGACTCCTGCACATTCAACAATGACTTCTGTGATCGTGAGAACCTTTAACGCTAGTAACTTAATCCCTTTGTCTCATGATATAATACATGTCCGAGATTTGATCATCGGTATCCAAATACCTAGTTTGATCTCGTTACCGACATGCACTGTTTTCTCGTTTCCGTGATATATCATTCTAGTGATCACATCACTTGCTTGCAAGAGATCTTAATGTGATATCATCGAGAGGGCCCAGAGTATATCTATCCGTCATCGGGATTGACAAATTCCACTCTTGGTCCATGAGCCTCAATATAACACCTTCGTAGCACTGAACCCATCTTTATAGTCACCCTGTTACGGTGTGACGTTTGATGTTATCAAGATACTCTTCTAGTGTTAGCAATTAACATGATCTCATGGTCTAAGGATAAAGATTACTTTGTATGATGTTATAGCAATATAAACATAATGACTTGATCGTAATGCTATACTTCGGATGAATGTTCATGACATCATTTCAGAAATGCTATGACCTTGTTATTAACAACATCCAATGTCCATGATCAGGAAACCTTGATCATCTTGTTAATCAACAAGCTAGTCTATAAGAGAGGCATAACTAGGAACCCTTTTTGTTTATTAAACACACATGTATTGACGTTTCCGATCAATACAATTATAGCATGAAAAATAAACATCTACATATACGAGGAATACATAATAACAACTTTATTATTGCCTCTCAGGGCATATTTCCTTCACCATATACATGCATGTGTGACGACAAAGTCAAAAAGTAACTTCACATCAGACTTCAATGTGACTACATAGCTCACCACTCAAAGAGCATCTCCATTCGCGTCCCAAAATGTGTCTGATAGAAGCACCAAATTAATCGTTTGGGAGACGCCACTGCACCATGCCATGTTTACTGCACGCTTGTTCCTAATCGCGTCCGCTAACCAAATATTGAAAAACAAGTCAAAAATGAAACGGCAATTTAAAATCACATTCAAACTCCTTACAACGTTCAAACAAAATTTAACTAAAAACAACAAAATTTACATAAAAACATAGACTAATGGCCATCACGATGGCGGTGATGTTAAGCAAGGGGTACTCGTCAAAGATGTGATAATCCTCCTCGCTAGGCTCATCCTTGACAATGTTGCTTGACCTTTCACCGTCAGTGGGCTTGTCCTTGACAATGCCACTAGGACCAGCGTCGTTGTTGCATATCAGGTTGATGAGCTATCGGTTGGCATTGCGAATGGACTGCTTATTGCCTGCTCGAGTGTCCTTCACAATGTTCATCCATGTTGTGGAAAATCCCAGCATGTTCGCGGGGTTGTCGGTGGTCGCCATGAGTCGCTGCTGGCGGAGGCACACGACCAACGCAGACTCCTCCTTTGTCTCTGACTTGGGAAGACGAGGCTCGCTGATGACGAGTTCTCGTGTGATGCATGTAAAATGCATGCATGAACTTTGTAGTTTATTGTTATGAATTCCCACATATTTGCTACACATATGATATTATATTCATGTTTTACATTGATTTATGGGGATTTACTAGTGATCCCTTTATTTTGTTTATAACTCTATTGGACAGGAAAATCCTGTTTTGTATAATTTTTGTCTTTCAGGGACCTAAACAAAGTCAAATGGAGCTAGGCTTTCGAGAGCATAACTATTTCATCAAGAGAAGCATCAGGAGCGGTTGGACCTCATCATATGAGCCAGGAGGGCCAAAAGAGCCCCGGTGGCGCCCCTAGTAAGGGAGGACGCGCCACCCAAGCCCTTTTCCTCCTTGACCGTCGATTCACTTAGATCTTTCTCCCACCTCCTTTGTATGACCTAAAAACCACTATAAAAAGGCCCCCTCGTGAGTTCCTAGAGAGAGGCACCATAGAAACACCAAAACAGATCCAGAACTAGCGAAGATTGGAGGGGGAAACTCTGCCAGAGCCACTGCTGTAGGGATCTCTACCTTCTCCAACGTCTCCACCATCATCACCATGATGAAGAGGGAGTAGTCCACCTCTGTACTATGGGTTTGTGGCAGTATCTTGATCTCTCTCTCTCTTGTTCTTCATAGATCTAGTACCATATGAGCTGCCCAACATGATTATGGTCAAATTTGTAATTCCTATGTGGTGGATCTTTATTCTATGATTTGGTATATGAGTTTAGAATCTATTATGTGTAAGATGTATTGATAGATGCATATCATGTACCCCATTCTAAAGTACTTGTTCTGATCCAACTTGTATGCAAGAGCATGTGTGGGGGAAGTGTGTATTAGATTGAGTAGCTTGGTGGCAGTGATTGAATAGTGAATACAAATTCAAGATCTACTATGGTATTTTCCTTTCTTTTGCTGCCTCACTAGGGATAAAGTGAATTCATGTGCTATAATTATCTTGTGATAGCTAGATAATCTTGTTTGGTCAAGGTGGCATATTTGTGATTCAAACATCATGTCAAAAGACCTAAGGCTATACTCTGTTGATTCTTAATTCAAGATTGCTTGGAGTTTTCTGTTTCTTTAGGAGTATAAAGAGATGTGTTGCATCACATCTATGCTAGGACGTGATACCCATGTGAATTCTGATCAAACACATGTAGAAGTTCCACCAATATTATGTCTTTGATGAATTGTTTGTGTCCATTGTAACCCAAAAAGAGAGTAGACAAGTTTATATTTTTTGGTATTTAAACCATAAGAAACACCTTTCCAACATCACTATCACACTTTATATTTTTTGCTATTTATTATTTTGAAAATACAAAAATACTTTCTTCACTTTCACACACACCCAAAACCCCAAAACAACTATCTTTTATTGCTATTGTCTTGTTTGCCTAGTTTTTATTTGTTTACTTTATTTTATTTATTCTTGTTATTTCATATTACTAACACGAAACCTTGTGCTTTACAAGCACACGGTGGAGTTGGGGACACAAGACAAAACTTTGCTTTGTAGGTTGCTTGAAGAGGAGAGGAAGAATAAAGTCTCTAAGCCAATTCCTCGAGAGTTCGATATAAACTCTCAAGTCATCCTTGTGGGGAAACTACGCTTGCTACAACACTCAGCACTTGGAGTCTCAATGAGTTGGTACACGGAGTTGTTGACATCAAGACCATTTTATGGCGCCGTTGCTAGGGAGTTGCAAGAGACAAATCATAACAACATCTTCATCAACTTTGGGAGCACAAGACAATTTTTACTGCAACTGCTAGAACATTTTCTAGCACTCTGAACACCAATTTTTGTGAAAACACCTAATCTTGGGGAGATTGCACCACTATGAGTTTTTATTTCTCCTTTAGATTTTCAAAGTAATTTTCTTTTTAGTTTTATTTTAAAAGACAAAAACACCTAAAAATTAGTATCAACTCTACTAGTAAACATGGGAAAACTGAAGGAGTTATGCCCTAGAGGCAAATAATAAAGGGTATTATTTTATATATCTCCTATATGTTCATAATACGTTCCATACTATGCTATAGCTATATTAATACGAAATGTTAATAAATGTGTGGTATGTAAACAAACCGTGTCTCTTGTTATCTCTAGCGAACTACTCGCTCCGTTCCTTAATATAAGGTGTATAGTTTTTTGTGAAAAAAATCCATAATATAAGGTGTATAGAGAATTTTGGGATTTGTTCCTCTTATTTAGGAGGCAATTAATCCGATCAGTAGAGAGAAGATACCTAGATTTCGTATGTTCCCTCTATATCACATCAATCACCTGGGGTATTCACATCCTAAATCAACAAAATTTGCCCTCCTAGCCTGTGCGCTAATATTCGTGCAAGAAAACTATACACCTTATATTAAGGAACAAAGGGAGTAGTTCATTGGTCATGAGGATGATCTGGGTTTCAAGATCATGGGAACTTATGCCAATTAACAACAAGGTCATGTCATTAGTTGAATGATATTATAGACAAACATCTGACAGTTATATCTTAATGAGATCTAGTTACAAAGTTCACCATTGATGATAAACACAGAGAACCTCGCAACTTGATCCTTTGACTGTGAGGTAATACAAATCATCGTTCTGGAGGAAGCTGTAACTACCTCGATGAATTACGCTCTTAGTTGCATGCCTGGATGAACGAAAGTGGTTAAAATAGTACGGTGGGGCCCAGGGCCACTCACGGTAGACCTTTCGGCTGTCCTAACCACTTTTAGATCATCGGGACAAGAACGAGCGGCGTAATCGGCATGCGAAGGGATCAACTACATACACAAATGAGTATGTATGCAAGCCACATACAACAGTCCTCAGAGCCATTCCATCTAAAAGAAATAGAAATATTGCAACGCCATACGGCAAGATTCAAATATCCTAGATAGAGATAATAATTTAGGATAGCTCCTCATACAACCAACATCAGAGTATCAGGCGGAAGCGGAAAACAAGATCCGAGTATGGATAAGAAGCAAATCGGCATAAGATGCCACATAAATAAACACATCCCGCACATAGATCTCACGGATCCCCGTTCCCGGAATCTCTACACCGAGTGATCGTTGCCAACGTCATCTGTCTCCTCCACCCAGTATCCTTCTTGCGAATACACCTGTTCATCTGAATCAAACAATTTATCGTGTGAGACCCTAGGGGTACTCAGCAAGTCTTTATGCCACTAAAGGGGACACAACCTGGGGTGACGCAATTGCAGTAAAAGAGAATATCTAACAATTCTATAGATACTCGCTAACCATCCGCCTAACCAATGATAGACGGATATCCGTGAATTAAGAACAACAGTTATAACAGTATAATTAACAGATCCATCCTCCTCCTCGCTTACCAACGAGGAAGCGGAAGAACAACCCCCATCATCCGTTGGCAGTTTTATTAACCATTCCATGAGTGTCGCACTATTTACTAGTCAAGTACTTAGTCAAATTAAAAGCGGTACTTTAGTTATACTTGTCTATGATCGAGAAACTGTGCTCCAAGTCGTCCATAACCGCGGACACGGCTTTTAGAAAGATTTACCCTGTAGGGGTGCACGAATAGCAACACACACTCGATCAACCTCGGAAAAACCAAATCAAAACCCAACGAGGCATTCACGACAAAGCAATCACAGGATTGAGAAATATTTCAGGGGGCCACCCCATTAAGCTACCCGCAACGAAGTTGGCCGGCTCCGAGACAGACCCAAGGTTTGCGCCAATGGTTGTAAACGACTGGGAACCCGAAAATGTGACTAGGCTTGTCGATACCACGAAAACACTCCGCAATTCTTAAACAGTACAGGTGCTCCTCGCACAATCTTAAATAAAACAGTAACATGGCATAAGTACATGATAGTAATAAAGCCCCAAACTACTTGTGGCCCCAAGAAATAAGAATGAATCAAGCTCTGGCTCAAGGGGGTCCATAAGGCCTCCCGGATGTGGATAGTGCGAATAGTCAAGGAACATGAATCAAGTACTCGGGGTCCTACGGGACACAAGTGAGCATGAAAAACCAAATAGCAGATATTGCTCACCGGTGCCTCTTTCATTAGTTATCCCATTACTACTTAGTTTAAGTTGTTTAGGTACCTCGTTATTCATCAGACACTCACATACCCTACACATGCTTTTCTACGACTCGCATGGCTCAAACAACTCCTGTAGTAATGGCTCATGGGATGGAGGAACAAGCTTTGGTGGGGTTTAAAAGTAAAGGCTATGCAGTACTTGGGATTCAATTTAATGCAACGTGACTCAATGATGCAAGAATAAGATAGAGGCAATAGGTACTATATGTATGCAAGCATGTGGTAGTGCTTGCCTGGCAGCTCAGTTGAAGCGAGAGATGGATCTGGGTAGTACTACTGGGATTCCTGGTAATTCTCCTGCTGGGCGTCTATTCGCAGAAGAACCAAACAAACAAGGGTCAACATAAATAAAGTGTACAAGCATAGGAAATAAAATGCGACAAGCAAATAAGCATGCCATGATGAATGATGCACAATTTACATGGCATTAAAGTAGCATGGCATGGTGAGGTGTGGGGTACAAGAATAAAGCATTTTATTATTTATTTAGCCAAGTTTTATTTGCCATAACAGTTCAGATTTTAAGTAATGACATGATGCATGCTTCAATTTAGAACAAGGACTGCATAGGTAGAACGGGGTCGTCGCACTGATCGATTTAGACATATTATTTGACAAATTTGGAGTTATAGAATTAAAGCTATTAATTTATTAAGGAAAAGGGCATTTTATTGTAATTTTAATCATCTCGAAAATTTAAAGTGTTCAAACATTATTTTGAATGGCATATTTGAATTCCTCACATTTTTCTGATTCAAAAACATATATTATATGTATTGTTTGGATTTATAATTTGAAAATTATTTAAAATCTGATTTGAATTTGAGTTTGAACAATTACTGAAAACATTTTTATTTGAACAGAAATGGCCAGGACTTTTTACACCCAGAGTATTCCAGCCCAAGCCACTGACGGATGGGGCCGGCGCAAACTGGGCCCAAAGGTCAACGTTGCACAACCGCGGCTTTTCTCACCACGACGCTACCTAGCCGCTGCGGTTGACAGGTGGGCCAGCGGCTCGAGGCCCACGTGACAGCGGCCGTGCACGCGGGGGCTGACAGGTGGGGGGCATACCGGACCGCGGGTTAGGGCTACAAAACTATAGGTGCGTTTTTGCAAAAAGTGTACAGCGGCTGGCAGGTGGGGTCGGCTGGACCGCGGGTTGAGCGGTAAAAGGAGCAGGGGGTAAGTGCAAAAGGGAAGGCGCACTGTGGATCTTCCTCTCGATCTGACGACCAGATCCGTGCGCGGCAGTGGCGGTGAGGAGCGGGGGATCGAACCGGGGATGTGGGCGTGCGCTGGGGGGCGGTAGCCACTGCGGTAGCTTGGGTTTGATGTCAGGTGAGGGCTAGACGGCCAGATGAGGCTCTGCGCGGCGCGAGGGCGTGCAGACAACAGCGACCGACGGCGCGCCGAGGGCGTTCGGTGAAACGCCCGGCGAGGCCGAGGGTTTACGGCGAGGCGGAGGATGTCTAGGCGGGAGAGGGGCTTACCGCGGGGTGGCTGACAGCGGCGGATCGGCTTGGGGCGTAGTAGGGCAACGACGAGGCTGGCGGCCGGCGCGATTAGGGTTTCGGCGAGCTTGCTGCATGATTGAATCAAGCTTCATCAAGCTTCATCAAGCTGAGAGGGGGAGGAGGACATGGTGTAGGATTTTGCATGATTGAATCAAGCTTCATCAAGTGTGGCTATGACATGGAGGTAGGGGTGGGAGAAAAGGTGGTGAAGGGAATAATCTTATATGTTCAAAAATAGGTGCATGCACTTGTGAGAGAAAAAGAGGAAGAAGGAGTGATGCACATGGACAAGATACAAGATCAAGGTGGAGAGGGTTTAGAGGAAAAGAGAGCTCAAGAAAAATGATCCACTTGAAAATCAAATAATAACCAAAGAGAAACACATGGTGGTGATAGTTGCATGGCCCATGCAAAATATTAAATGCCATGTTTTATTTTGTGAAAACAATAATAATAATATGGCATTATTCTTATGCATTCCCAAGAAGTGGAAATAAAGGCCAAGCAAAAGAAATTAGAATTGGATCCATCCTATCTCCCATGAGCTAGATTAAATACCAAAAGAAAATAAAAGCCCATGGTAAATGAAATGGTGGAATTATAAGGTGGTGAAAAGAAAGGTGATGGAGTTGAATAAAAGATATGCCCCCAACTCCACTTGGGCATTTAAACAATATATCAATAACCAAATACAATATCAAGAGGCAAATACAATTAATAATGCATATGAGAGAAGAACCAATGAAAAAGGGTTTTATATGATGCTCAAATGCAAGGTGGCATGATGACATGAGCATGATATAATTATGATGCAACAATTATATATAGGAAGTAGCCATTATATTACTAGACCAAGTAGCATTACAATTGTTAGACAATTGGGGTGCTACAATTCCCCCCCCCCCCCACTAAACAGGAATCTCGCCCCGAGATTCTAGGAAGAAGAAGAAGACTCAAAGAGGGTAGGATACTTGGCACGGAGCTCATCTTCATGTTCCCAAGTGGCTTCATCAACGGAATGGTGCGACCACTGCACCTTGCAGAACTTAATGGACTTGTTGCGAGTCCTTCTTTCTGCGACTTCAAGAATTTTTATGGGGTGTTCTTGATAAGACAGATCTTCTTGGAGATTGATGAGTTCATGGTCCACGGTCCTGCCGGGATCCTTGAAGCACTTCTTGAGTTGAGAGATGTGGAAAACATCATGGACTTTGAGTTGTTCAGGGAGCTCAAGAGCATAAGCAACTTCTCCTCTTCTTCCACGAATTTTGAAAGGACCGATGTATCTAGGAGCCAGCTTTCCTTTGATACCAAAACGGTGCGTGCCTCTCATGGGAGTGACACGAAGGTAAACGAGATCACCAGGGACATACTCCATATCCGTGTGCTTTCTGTCATAATTGCTCTTCTGGCGACTTTGAGCAATCTTCAGGTTTTCAAGAATGAGGCAGGCCGTGACGATCAAGTATCATACATATCTACGTCCTCATACAGTGGGTGTAAGTCATGTTGCACTACGAATACACACAAGTTAGAACTGGCGAGCCTAGCATGTGTAGACATGGCCTCAGAATACAAGAGACCGAAAGGCCGAGCATGAGTCACATGGATGATGTGATTGACATTAGGGAATGTCTACCTCTAATGCTGCACTGATGGCCGTGACGATCAGGGGAGGTGTAGAGGATGGGGATCATGTGATCACTAAATGAGTGGAGGGATGTTTGTTTGAGTGGGAGTTCCTTTTGTTTTAAGTATGGTAGTATAATTAAAACTTGAACTCATTATTATGAACATGGTCTAAACACTTTGCAAATCCATTGTAGATGTCCCCACCCACCTTCAACCTTAGCACTTTCCTCGAGAAGGACAAGCTAAAAACTGATGGAACCAACTTCACCGCATGGTTCCACAATCTTAGGATCCTCCTAGTTCCCTACAAGTTGACTTATGTCATCGAGGCTGAGCTTCCCGCTAAGCCTGCAGATTCTGTCTCCCAAGATGAAAAGAATGTCTAGCAGTCCAAGGCGGATGATTTCTCCCTCATCCAAAGTGGAATGCTCTATGTCATGGAACCGGAGCTTCAAAAGGGTTTTGAGAAGATGAATGCTTTTGAGATCTTTGAAGATCTCAAGGCTGTCTTTGCTCCACAGGCTCGTGTAGGGAAGTATGATGCTTCCGAGCTCTTCTTCTCTGCTAAGATGGAAGAGCACAGTAGTATTAGTGAGCACGTAGTCAAAATTTCTGGCTACGTTAAGCGTTTGGACGCCCTGTATTGCAAAATCCTGGAGGAGCTCGCGATTGATAGGGTGTTGCACTCGCTGTCCCTAGCTATAAGAGCTTTGTGATGAACTACAACATGCAAGGGATGACTAAGACCCTTGCTGAGGTGTTCGCCATGCTCAAAACTGTTGAGGTAGAAATCAAGAAGGAGCACACGGTGTCGATGGTCAATAAGACCACCAACTTTAAGAGGCTAGGGCTAAAGGGAAAAGGCAAGGGCAAGAAGCCCAAGAAGGATGGCAAGTTCGTTGCCAGCACCTCAAAGACTGCCAATCCTAAGCCTGGCACTCCGTGCTACTACTGCAAAGGGGATGGGAACTGGAAACACAACTGCCCCAAGTACCTTGAAGACAAGAAAGCCGACAAGATAGCCAGACATGACAAATGTATATGTGATATACTTGTTATTGAGGTGTTCCTTACAAGCGCCATGAGTAACACCTGGATATTTGATACCGGTTCTGTTGCTCACATTTGTAACTCTCAGCAGGATCTGCAGAGTAAGAGGCACTGAGGAAGGACGAGGTGACGATGCGCATCGGCAATGGTTCGAGAGTCTAAGTGATGGCCATCGGCACTCTGCATCTACGTCTACCGTCAGGATTAATTTTGGTTTTGAATAAATGCTACTATCTACCTGAAGAAGATATGCCCTAGAGGCAAATAATAAATTGGTTTTTATTGTCACATCTCAATTAGTTTATAATAGTTTCATATTGTGCTATAACCGTGCCAAGTAGAAACATTGGTACAGGTGTGGTATGAAACAACCAAGTCCCTAGTAGCCTCTATTCATACTAGTTCGTTGGCCATGAGGATGATCTGGGTTTCAAGATCATGGGCATTTATGCCAATTGACAACAAGGTCATATCATTGGAGAATGATGTGATGGACATTCCTCGAAGGATTGCAACACGATAAAGTCATATAAGTTCATTGTTGCAATAGCTATACCTAGACTCCTTTTCCTTAGACCATGAGCTCATATTACTCACTGTTTCCCGAGGCTGCTTAGACTGCATCAACCGTCATATGGTAATACGGTGGCCATAAAGGTGTACGTTGGGTATTTCGAAGGAACAGTAGATGACATGTGACTGCAAGACCGGGATTTGTTCACCCACATGACGGGTAAAGATACATATGGCCGGCTTAGTGAGATTACATCCATAAATGTTGCAACATGTGACTCAGTCACGGGGATGTAATATCATGGTAACAAGAAAACAAAACTTGTTGTTAACGAGATTGAACAAGGTATGTGATACCAATGATCGGATCTCGGACAAGTCATATCGAGAAACAAAAGGAATTGGATGCTACATTTAGCGGTTCAAACGACATTGTCATCAGGAATGCATAGGGGTCACATGGATATCCCTGGTCCCTCTGTTGATCATTGATACAGATTATGTCTAGAGAATTCCCGAGCCGTGAGAGGATACACTTAAGGCTACAATGAGAGCGATCATTCGTAAGACGGAATCACAATAGAGAAAGAGAAAGACGGAATCGTTCCGTGGAGAAATCCGAAGCAGTTATATGTAGCCAGAATCATTCCGGGAATTCCGAAGTAGTTCGGAGAAATGTGAAGTAGTTCGGAGAAAGAATAAAGGACCAGAATCATTCCGGGAATTCCGAAGTTGTTCGGAGGATATAGAAAGGGGAACCGAAAGGTGTTTCGGGTTGAATCGGGTTTCGTAATATGTATTTACATATTAATTAGTGTAATTCATATTAAATATAATATTAAAATCTAATTTGAAGGCTTATTCTACTAATGGGCCAAACTTCCTAGTGAATAAGGGCCCATGAGGGAAAACCAAAGGAGGGAAGGGCCAAGGGCCAAAGGGCCAAGGCCTAGGAGCCTCAAGGGGGCCCACCCGGCCAACCTATGGATGTGTGCGGGGTGGGGCCCACCTCTAGCCAGCTGGCCCATAAAGCCCTAAGGGCCCATGCGCCTCCCCCTCATCTCTTCCCCTTCTTTAGTCCCATATGGCTTAGCCTTTGAGAAAGGCACACCCCCTTAGCCTATATAAAGGTGTGCCCATGGACCCAACACAACCAATATTTGGAGAAGTCCTTTGGTTGACTTCCTCCTTCCCTCTCTCTCTAGCCCTCTGACCATGGCCCCAAGTCTGGGCTGTGTGAACGAGGCACACCTACAGTACGCCGTTGTGCTGCAGGGATTCCTAGCCGGATATCAACTTCCACACTCCCGGTGGGATCGAGGAGCCGGAGGTCTCATCGTGCACCGGATGTGTACGAAGACACGAGGCGCAACACTTGAGGCGCTTAAATGTCATGAGCCGGAGCTGCTGCATGATGAAGAAGGAGCAAGGGGTGACCTGCGAGGAGCTTCGCGACCTTGAGGTCGGCTACGAGTACGACTACTTCAACCATGTTCCCCGCGAACGTTAACCGCGTATGGTCTACAAGGATATGTATTCTATACACATTGGGCGTTATCGCATTACTGCGTAGATAGATCCTAGGTAGTTTTGGGGTTCCAACATAGGAATTTTTTTGTTTTCTGCTGCGGATCCCCTTCAGTACCCGCATTGAGTATGAATATTGTGAGTGGGTCTTGCTTGTTGCAATATCATTATTCGTTTAAATTCGAAACAAATGGTTGTTCTATTTATATGAATGATATCTTCTATGTTCATGCGCCTTTTTATAATGGTTTATTCTTACTTGACCTTGATTGCAATACTCACATCCATAGTGTTGATGCTAAATGTTGTAAGCATAATGATGATAATTCCATGTTTATGTGGCATTGCCGTCTTGGTCACATTGACATAAAGCGCATGAAGAAACTTCATTCAGAAGGACTTCTTGGATCATTGGATTTCAAATCCCTTGATACATGCGACCCATGCCTTATGGGCAAGATGACTAGGACACCATTCTCCGGCATAATGGAGAGAGCTACAGACCTACTGGGAATCATACATACAGATGTATGTGGACCAATGAGTGTCTCAACGTGAAATGGTTATCGTTACTTTGTTACCTTTACTGACGACTTAAGTAGATATGGATATATCTACTTAATGAAGCACAAGCCTGAAACCTTTGAAAAGTTCAAGGAATTTCAAAAGGAAGTAGAGAATCAACTTAACAAGAGAATCAAGCATCTTCGATCGGATCGGGGAGGCGAGTATTTGATTTATGAGTTTAACATGCACTTGAAGGACTATGGGATCATCCCACAGCTTACGCCAGCCGGAACAACACAACGTAATGGTGTGTCGGAACGATGTAACCAAACTCTATTGGATAGCGTGTGGTTCATGATGTCTTTAACTGATTTGTCTGTGTCATTTTGTGGATATGCGTTAGAAACCGCCGCTTTTATTTTAAATCGAGCAACATCCAAATCCGTGGAGACAACCCCATATGAGATATGGCATGGCAAGAAGCCAATGTTGTCATTTCTAAAAGTTTGGGGATGTGAGGCTTACGTCAAGAAACTACATCCTGGCAAACTCGAACCCAAATTGGAAAAATGTATCTTTGTGGGATACCCCAAGGGAAACTATTGGTTATACTTTCTACAACCAGGGCGAAGGCAAAATGTTTGTCGTGAAAGCCGTCACCTTTCTCGAGAAAGAGTTTCTTGATAAAGGAGTTAGTGGAAGGAAAATTGAGTTAGATGAAGTTGTTGACCCTTCTCTCCAAATTCCGAATAGCACAACGAAAGCTATTCCGAAACCGCTCTCCAACGTGGAAGAAGAGCCCAATGATGATAATCAAAACAACAACATGAAAACTCCTACGGTTCGCAAGTCTACAAGAGTTCGTGGCACTCCTAATTGGTACAATAGCCTTGTGCTGTCTGTCATCCTAGATGAATAGGAAGAACCTGCAAACTACAAAGAAGCTATGGATAGTGCTAACTCCGAGAAATGGCTAGAAGCCATGAAATCCGAAATAGGATCCATGTATGAAAACCAAGTTTGGACCTTGGTAGATCTTATAGAAGGCCGCAAGGCCGTGGAAAATAAATGGATCTTTAAGAAAAAGACAGATGCAAATGGTAATGTGACCATTCATAAAGCTCGACTTGTAGCAAAGGGGTTTTGACAAATTCAAGGAGTTGATGATACGTCCATTTTGCATCACTATTCTATATAATAATTCACTTTTATTCATTGATATATTTCAAATTAAGAGATGATACTTATGTTGTTTCATCTGTTTTTGCATGGTTGATGACTTTTGGAGCATGGACCGCTGTAGTTAGGATTCCGATGGAAAAGGTGCTGTTTGGTGGCAAAATTCGCGAAGATCAGAAAATCCAGTAAAATACATGGAAAATCCTATTTTTCCAGAAGACGAAGGAAGCCAGAAGGAGGAGTGGAGATGGGCCACAGGGGGCCCACACCACCCCCTGGCGCGGGCCAGCCTAGGCCGTGCCACCAGGTGGTGTTGCCGCCCTGGCCCACCTCCAGCTCTCCCCTCTGGCGTATATAATCCTCGCAAAACCCTAATACTCGGGGAGTGACCACAGAAAGATTCCGCTGCCTCTGCGAGGTGGAAAACACCGAGAGAAAAAGATCTCTTCGGCAGACAGAATTCTGCCGGGGGAATTCCATCCCGGAGAGGGGAGATCGTCGGCATAAACACCACCATCAAGCTGGACTTCATAGGGATCATCATTATCATCACCATCAGCACCTGCATCACCATCTCCATATCGCTGTAACAATTGGTTGAATCTTGCATAGTTCTTAGGGGAAACTTTCTCGGTGTTGATTACTCTTTGTAGTTGATGCTATTGAGTGGAACCATTGAATTATTGTTTATGTTCAGATTGTTCTACATCATTATTCCATCTCTGATCATGATCCATATGATGTCTTGTGAGTAGTTCGTTTTGTTCTTGAGGACATGGGAGAAGTCATGTTGTTAGTAGTGGAATTGTGTTGAGAAAGATTCAATAGTTTGATATTTAAGTTGTGGTGTACTTCTTCTAGTGGTGTCATGTGAACGTCGACTACATGACACTTCACCTATATGGGCCTAGGGGAATGCATTGTGTATTTGGCTACTAATCGTAGGGGTTGCCGGAGTGATAGAAACCTGAACCCCCGTTAGGAAACCATTGCACAAGGGACGTCAGGGTCTTAGAGTTTAAAGCTGTGGTTAGGTTTCTACCATAATTACTTTCTTGTACTTACAGATGTTTGCAAGGGGTATAATCACAAGTATGTATTAGTCCTAGGAAGGTTGGTACATTAGCACAGGTTCACCCACACAACACTTTGCAAGCTAAAGAAGATTAATCAACTATATGAAGCGAAAGCACTTGACAGAATTCCCGTGTGTCCTCGAGAACGTTTGGTCATCTAAAAAAATACAACCGGCTTGTCCTTTGCTGCATAAAGGATTGGGACACTTACTGCATTTATTCTTATTTGTCTTTTATTTACTTGCATTATCAAAAAACCCTAAAAATCCGTTTGCTAAGTATTTGCAGAGAATTCCTGATCCATACCACTAGCCAGCACCTTCTGCTCCTCGTTGGGTTCGACACTCTTACTTATCGAAAATACTTCGATACACCCCTTATACTTGTGGGTCATCAAGACTATTTTCTGGCACCGTTGCTGGGGAGTGAAGCGCTATTGGAGAGTGGAATTGGTAAAGGAAACTTCTACTGTGAATATTGTTTACTTCTGTTAGTTGATTTATTTTCGCTATGGATAATTCGCTGAGTTTCTTGTTTCGTAATGCTACTACCACTGCTAAGGTAGTAGATGAATCACCACCTACTGAGAATGATACTTTTAAAATACCTACAAGAATTATTGATTGTGTTATGGATAACTATTATGTTGGGGATGGAACTATCCATCCCGGTGATCATTTGCTCTTTACACGAATTATGCTGGTTGTTCAAGTGTGCAGGTATTACTACAGATCAAGTGAAGAAGAAGTTATTCTCATTATCGCTGAAAGGAAGAGCTAGGGAATGGTATAAGCTGCTAAAGAATGGTCAAGCTCTGGAATGGGAGGAAATAGTACCTCTCTTTTATTCAAAGTTTTATCCTCCTGGTGAGATTCATAAAGATCGGAATCAAATATACAACTTTTGGCCTCTTGATGGAGAGAGTACAACTCAAGCTTGGGGGAGATTGAAGTTATTAATGCTCAAATGTCCCATTCATGAGCTCCCCAACAATATTATTATCAATAACTTTTATGCAAGGCTTTCTCTTCATGATAAGGATTTATTGGATGCTTCTTGTGCTGGATCATTCACTCGCATGGAAGAAGAAGCTAAATGGGATCTTCTGGACCATATTCAAGATAATGCTGAAGCATGGGAGATGACAAAGGTAGAAAGTCAGGTATAAATTATGATTATGAATGTATTGAATCTTTTATGGAAAGTGATGACTTTCAAAATATAAAAAATGCTTATGGTCTAGACTCTCAAGCTATTGCTTCTTATTTTAAGGCTTTTGCTTCCTACATTGAAGTGCCTAAAAAGAAGTGGAATAAGTATCATGAACCTTATAAAGATATTGCTAAGAGTGTTCCTGCAAGAAATACTGAAGTATATACTGCTAATCATGTCTTACCCGAACCTTATATTGAGAAAATGCCTTTCCCAGTTAAGATAAAGGAACATTCTATGATAGCTAGTATGGTTAATGAAAGTACAAATAAAGCTGTTGAACCTGATAAAAAAATGGATGATGAACCTATAATAGCAAATGTGAAAGACTTTGTCACTAAATATGTAGAAGAGGGACACACTATCCTTTGTAAGGATACCTCTAATATTGTTTCACAAAGTAGTATTATGAGAGCTAGTATTCCTGTGTTTTCTATTAGGATAAGTGATCATTGTTATGATGGCCCTTGTGATAGTTATATTGTTAAGTTTATGCATGATACTAAAAGTTACTATGAGAGAGGGAAAAGTGTTCTTATGAATCTCAATAATATCAAGTTTCCTCGTTTTATGCTGAAAGTTTTTATGTTGCACTTCTTTTGCCTTCCTATGCTAGTAGCCTCTGGTTTCAACAAATTGTTTGTTTACAAAATCCCCTTGCATAGGAAGTGGGTTAGACTTAAAATGTGTGTATTTTTTCTTCTTAATGCTCTCTTTCACTTCAATTCATATTCCTATGTGAGCATTTTCAAAATTATCATGCCCATCTTAATAGCTATAAAGAAAGAGCTTTTTGGGAGACAACCCAATTTATTTTTGCTTTCGGTTTGTTTTTGTTTCTTTGAGTCTTGGAAGTTATTACTTCGGTAATAACCTCTACTTATCCTTTTTGTTTGGTTTTTGTGTCAAGATCAACCTCTAATGAGAGAGAAGTAATATTTGGGGAAGTTGCTGTCCCGAAACAGATTTTTGTGCTTCACCGTAAAAATTCGTGCGAGATCTATGTATGTCGTATTGAGTTGTATGTTTTTTTGCCTCTGCCCTAGGTTGTTATTTAACTTTAGTTAGTTTTGCACTTTTTGATTTGAGCAACATAAGATTTTCTAAAAAATTGATCTTTACCTACTGGTCTGTTTTGACAGATTTTGCAACTTTTGCATTTGCTTCTTTAATCGATTTCCTTTTTGAATTCTTTTTGGGTTTTCAGAAGGAGTTGCTACAGTAGCTTATGTTTTGATGGTTTTCAGTTGAAAATGGACTCAAAAGGTTTTATCACTTCACTTATACTAATGTTGCTAATGAGAACTGTGTGAAGTTTTGTGTGAAAGAAATTTCGAGGTTAGTGGAGATAATGGTGTAAGGAGAAAGCGAAATGTTTCATGACTCAAGCAATAAGTGTATGAAGATGAATATATTGATGTTATTCAAGTGGTGACTCCGGAAGAATCTACTAGATACCAAATTCAGAGACCTGCAGAGTCCATTTTCGAATAGGTAACAGTTCTGGTAAGAAAAGTTCCACGAAAGATCTGACCAGTTATATTTTTGCAGTTTTTATCCAATAAGGAAAGCTATGAAGCGAAAGAGGGACGGAAACGGGGCCAGGGTGGCTGACACCACCCTATGGCGCGGGCCCGCCCCTGGCCGCGCCACCAGGTGGTGAGGCCACTCCGGACTCCGTCTACGACCTGTTTTCTCCCAGTACCTTCCTTTTGTTATGAAACTTCGTAATATATAATCCCCCGGATCTCCCGAGGTTCGTATATCATGTTCTCATCGTGTTTTTGTTTCGGTCTGTTTTGTTCAGATGTCGCTCAGGGGTTCATCTTCAAAGCATTATAAGCCGCGACGCCATCGCGAGCTCCATCACAATCTTGAGCGCGAAGACATGGATCGGAATGGCAAGGAGGAAGTAAAGGACATGACAACATGCATGAAGGGGCTGATACCCCCGACTCTAGATCTCAATTCTTGCCCTATAGTAGTGGAAGCTCTACGAGTCACTCATGAGTTCTGCGACAAGTACTGAGTCTTGAGGAGGAAGGTGGATATGCTTCAAGAGGAGAATAACAGGCTTCACAAGATGCTAGAAGATTTCCTCACGCCAACCGAGAGGATACCACCACCACCAAAGGAGTAATTCGTCATTAGGTTTGGCATCCCCTTGGTTTGTTCCAAGCTTGGGGGAGTGCGGCGATATCATATCACTATCTTCCATCTTTTTACCTTTTTAGTAGAGTCATATCATGAATAGAGAAGTTATCATGTAGGATGGTTTGCATTTTGGAAGTGTCCCCTCTCTTGTTAGATATGTATCCCTTGGTGTGAGTTGCCGTTATGGAATATTAATGAGAAGTTCTATCATTTACTCTTTTGCATATCTTATATTAGTTTTCAATTCATGGTTATATGATTGATCTTGTTGTTAGTATTGGTATCACTTTGGGATCATTGAGTTAACTTAGTTGGTTTTGGCAAACCTGGCTTGGTCAGTAGCAACACTATTTTTGAGAGTTGAATGAAAAAGATAAAAGTACTCTAAAAAAAAAATAATTTCATCATTTTTCTTTCTTGATTTGCTCATAAGTTTAGTATTCTCTAGTTAAGATCTTTTGTGCTTCCAAGGAAGATTGCATGTTTGTTTTTATCACTTGTATGCTTGTTTGTTTCCTTCAACTCTTATACTTGCTACCTAGCCTTGCTAGCCAAAAACCTGTACTGAGAGGGAATTCTTCTCGTGCATCCACTCTTTAAACCAAACCTATGCCATCTGTGTCCACCATACCTACCTATTAGCATTATTGCTATTCCAAGTAAATTCATGTTTTTATCTACCTTCCAAATTAAACTTGTTATGTGAAAATTACTGATAAAAGCTCTCACGAACTTGATGGCACACTTTACTTTCTTGCACTTAATAAACTTGAACCACTGTGCCCATCTATGTTGCGTATATGCTTGCGCTTTGTAAGTTGTGAATTAGTAGAACCATGTTGTCATGGGGAACGCTTTCAACATTGCACTGGTACTTTGTACCTAGTTGATATCATGTTCTTTTGTCTATGGATGTTGTCGGTGTGAAATGAAAGGGGAGCTTGTAAGTGCATGGAGTTATGCATGTGTATTAGAGAAACACCTAGGCTGCCGGTCTAATCCATGCTGTCATGGTGGAAACCTGCAACATAACCATAACGAGCATCTATGAAGCATTCTTCTTATAAAAAAGATAGAGATTGAGAAAAAGAGAAAAGGAAAAAAGAGATGAGAAAAGAGGAAAGAGAGAAAAAAGCACCATATTCCCATGGTAAATAAGAAGATTGCTGAGATGCTTGTTGTCTGTTTGCCTTGTCATTTTGATATGGGGATTCTTCCGTATCATCGGGCAAGGGGTACCCCATTGGCGGTTCTCTATGATACACATGTGCTTACTATGACAAGAACTTACCGGTGACTAAACTTGAGTAGAATGAGGAGCGGCCCTCGTATTCAAGGGACATGAGATTCTCAATTTATAACTTGTCAAGCATATCCTCATATTTGATCACTTTAACCTTAATCACCTAAAGATTCCTATGATAGGGGCAACGAGAGCTGAAAGCTAATAAGTATCATAATTTTTGGGAGCTCTTTATGAAACTTGAAATCCCTACTTCCCTCTGCGAAGGGCATTTCTTTTACTTTTTAGTTGAGTCAGTAAACCTATTCCTTTCTATCTCAGCAAGTATTTTGAGTTGTTGTGTTTCATTCATTCATATGATGATTTATTCAATCATGTTTCTTATGTTCCTTGTTTTTGCACTTTGCTCTTATCTTAGTGTTTACTACTTCGAAAGCTATCATTGAAAATCAGTTATTTGTGAACTCCAGCAAATTGTCAACTATTCTTCGACCAAGAGCTAAGTTTGCCATTACCAATTATTATTCACTTTATGTATCTTTATTGTGTTTCCTTTACTTATTGCTAGTTAAGTTATATAATAGTGAGTTGTCTTCTATTATGATCTATGTATTGATGAATGTGATGCTTCTTGTCTGTATTATTTTTATCGACTCTTCACTCCATAAACCTGAGGCCATGTTTATTGAGCTCAGTTTCGCTTGGGGACAAGCAAAGTCTAAGCTTGGGGGGAGTTGATACGCCCATTTTGCATCACTATTCTATATCATAATTCACTTTTATTCATTGATATATTTCATATGAAGAGATGATACTTATGTTATTTCATCTGTTTTTGCATGGTTGATGACTTTTGGAGCATGAAACGCTGCAGTCAGGATTCTGATGGAAAAGGGTGCTGTTTGGAGGCAAAATTCGCGAAGATTAGAAAATCTAGGAAAATACATGGAAAATCCTATTTACCAGAAGACGAAGGAAGCCAGAAGGAGGAGTGGAGATGGGCCACAGGGGGCCCACACCACCCCCTGGAACGGGCCAGCCTAGGCCGCGCCACCAGGTGGTGTGGCCGCCCTGGCCCACCTCCAGCTCTCCCCTCTGGCGTATATAATCCTCCCGAAACCCTAATACTCGGGGAGCGACCACATAAAGATTCCGCCGCCTCTGCGGGGAAGAAAACACCGAGAGAGAAAGATCTATCCGGCAGACATAATTCTGTCGGGGGAATTCCTTCCCGGAGAGGGGAGATCGTTTCCATCAACACCACCATCAAGCTGGACTTCATCGGGATCATCATCATCATCATCACCACCATCATCACCATCAGCACCTTCATCACCATCTCCATATCGCTGTAACGATTGGTTGAATCTTGCATAGTTCTTAGGGGAAACTTTCGCGGTGTTGATTACTCTTTGTAGTTGATGCTATTGAGTGGAACCATTGAATTATTGTTTATGTTCAGATTGTTATACATCATTATTCCATCTCTGATCGTGATCCATATGATGTCTTGTGAGTAGTTCGTTTTGTTCTTGAGGACATGGGAGAAGTCATGTTGTTAGTAGTGGAATTGTGTTGAGAAAGATTCAATAGTTTGATATTTAAGTTGTGGTGTACTTCTTCTAGTGGTGTCATGTGAACGTCGACTACATGACACTTCACCTATATGGGCCTAGGGGAATGCATTGTGTATTTGGCTACTAATCGTAGGGGTTGCCGGAGTGATAGAAACCTGAACCCCCGTTAGGAAACCATTGCACAAGGGACGTCAGGGTCTTAGAGTTTAAAGCTGTGGTTAGGTTTCTACCATAATTACTTTCTTGTACTTACAGATGTTTGCAAGGGGTATAATCACAAGTATGTATTAGTCCTAGGAAGGTTGGTACATTAGCACAGGTTCACCCACACAACACTTTGCAAGCTAAAGAAGATTAATCAACTATATGAAGCGAAAGCACTTGACAGAATTCCCGTGTGTCCTCGAGAACGTTTGGTCATCTAAAAAAATACAACCGGCTTGTCCTTTGCTGCATAAAGGATTGGGACACTTGCTGCATTTATTCTTATTTGTCTTTTATTTACTCGTACTTTATTTACTTGCATTATCAAAAACCCCTAAAAATCCGTTTGCTAAGTATTTGCAGAGAATTCCTGATCCATACCACTAGCCAGCACCTTCTACTCCTCGTTGGGTTTGACACTCTTACTTATCGAAAATACTGCGATACACCCCCTATACTTGTGGGTCATCAGTTGACTACGATGAGACATACTTTCCCATAGTGATGCTTAAGGCTGTCCGGATTTACTAGCAATTACTGCTCATTTCGACTATGAAATTTGGCAGATGGATGTCAAGACCGCATTCCTCAATGGTCACATTAATGAAGAGTTTTATATGATGCAATCAGAAGGTTTTGTTGATCCTAAGGATGATGGAAAGGTGTGCAAGCTTCAACGGTCCATTTATGGATTGAAGCAAGCATCTCGGAGTTGGAACCAACATTTTGATCAAGTGATCAAGAGTTCTAGATTTGTCCAAAATCAACAAGAGTTATGTGTTTAGAAGAAAACGAGTGGAAGCTTGGTAGTTTTCCTAGTAGTATATGTGGATGACATATTGCTCATGGGAAACGATGTGGATCTTATGAGAAGCATGAAAGAATATTTGAGTAGTCAATTTTCCATGAAGGATCTAGGTGAAGCTACATACATATTAGGAATCAAGATCTATAGAGATAGATCAAGACGCCTGATCGCATTAAGTCAAAGTACTTATATCGAAAAGATTTTGAAAAGGTTCAAACTAGACAATGCCAAAAAGGACTCTGTGCCAATGATGAAGAATTGCAAAATGAGTGTGACTCAATGTCCGGTAACGAATGATGATAGAGAAAAGATGTCTTACATCCCCTATGCTTCAGCCATAGGATCTATCATGTATGCAATGCTAATTACTCGACCAGATGTGGCATTGGCTCTTAGTTTGACGAGCCGATACCAAAGTAATCTAGGACCGGATCACTAGATAGCTGTTGAAAATATCCTAAAGTATCTGAAAAGAACAAATGATATGTTCCTAATCTATGGAAGAACTGATGAAGCTCTAAACCTAACGGGTTACGTGGATGCGAGCTGGAACTCAGATCATGATGACTCGAAGTCTCAAACATGATTTTTGTTCCTAGTGAATGGTGGGGCGGTAAGCTGGAAAAGCAAGAAGCAGCCGATGGTGGCGCAGTCTTCAATGGAGTCTGAATACATTGTTGCAGCTAATGCGGCAAATGAAACTATTTGGCTAAGGAATTGCATCATCAAACTAGGAGTCATTCCAAGTGCACAAGACCCCGTCATGATCTATTGTGACAACACGGGAGCTATTGCAAACGCAAAGGAACCGATGACTGATACATTGCAAATGTATCTATAATTTTTGATGTTCCATGCTTGGTTTTATCCAATTTCTTGTATTTTGTTCCAACTTTGGAGTACTCTTCATATGATTTCTTGGACTAACCTATTAACAAGAGCCACGGTGCCAACTGCCTGTTTTCCGCTGTTTTTGGTTCCAGGAAAGACAAAAAATAAATATTCTCGGAATTGGACGGGACAAAAGCCAAAGTTCATATTTTTCTGGAAGTGATCAAGTGCTAGAATACGAGACGGAGAAGGGCCAGGGAGCCACCACACCACCTAGCCGCGCGGCCAGGCCTCAGGGGGTGGTGTGGCCGCTCCTGGCACCCCCTCGGCCTCTCCTTCCGCCTATATATTGCCCTCGGGACGAAAACCCTAAGTACCCGATCAAAAATCCACGAAAGAGTCTGTAGCCGCCGTCATCTCCATCCCTAGATCGGGAGGGATCTGAAGCTCTTTCCGACACCCTGCCGGAGAGGGGAATTCACCCTAGAGGCCTTCTTCATCACCATGCAAGCCTCCGGTGTGATGCGTGAGTAGTTCATCTCTGGACTACGGGTCCATGTAGTAGCTAGATGGCTGGTTCTCCTCCTTTGTGCTTTCATGTCTAGATCTTGTGAGCTCTGTTCATGATCAAGATCATCTATTTGTAATTCTGCATGTTGTGTTTGCGGGGATCCAATGGATATTGAGATGCTATTTCAGATTGATTATTGATTCTATCATGTCTTTGTTATTTGAGATCTTGCATGCTTTCCGTTGTTAGTAGCTATCTTGGCCAAGTAGATGCTAGCAACTCCAAGAGTTAGTATTTATGCTCGATAGTGGGTTCATGCCTCTGGTAATCTGGGGAAGTGACAGAAATCTCTAAGGTACTAGATGTGATGTTGCTACTAGGGAGAAAACAACAATCCTTTGTTCATAGAACAATCGTATTGTTTACTTTACACGCAGTTCGTAAAGCAATAATCTGTTGCTTGCAACTTAATACTGGAGGGGGTTCGGATGATAACCTAAAGGTGGATTATTAGTCATAGATGCAGTTGGATGGCGGTCTATGTATTATGTTGTAATGCTCAATCAAGTCTCAAAGGAGTCAAAATGATTAGTATATGCATGTATTGCTTTGTCGGTGTTTGTCAATTGCCCCGCTGTAATTTGTTCACCCAGCATGTTATCTATCTAAGGAGAGCCACCTCTAGTGAACTATGGATCCCGGTCCTTTTTCTTTACATACAATCTACAACTGTTTACTTCTTTGTGTTTACTTTCTGCAAACTTTTACTTTTTTCCATTCGATACGTTTAATCCTTTGTTTTCCGCAAAACACGGTGAGATTGACAACCTCATCGCAAGTTGGGGACAAAGTTCTGTGGTTGTGTTGTGCAGGTCTCCACGTTGCTACTAGCACCGGTAGTGCGCCCTGCCAAAGCTCATCTAGTAACACCTTTGGGGTGTTTCCTTGGTCCTACTGGTTCGATTAAACCTTGGTTTCATAACTGAGGGAAAACTTACTACTGTGCTCATCATACCTTCCTCTTGGGGTTCCCAACAAGCTCTACGTCGAAAGTCGAGCACATCAAGATCTTTTCTGGTGCCGTTGCTGGGGAGTCAATGACATCTTCACAAGGGGAGCCCCTCATAACCAATCTCTTTACTTTGTTGTTTTTGTTTTCCTTAGTTTTCTTTTTTCTTAGTTTTCTTTTTGCTTTGTTTGCTTGTTATGTTCTTCAAAAAACACAAAAAAATTAGTTTTACTTGTTTGCTTTCTTATTCAAAAACACAAAAAAATTAAGTCTCCCTTAGTTGTCACCCCTTCCCTAGCTCACCATGTTGATCCCCAACTTCACCCTGAAAGACCTTCCAATTGGTAGTGGTTCTATAATTGGGAAAGATAACATTGAAGAATTCTTTAATCATGTTAGCAACCATGAAGATACTGAGGATAGATCCCTTGTAGAACTTGCTCCAAATTATGAGATTTCTGCAGCTTCTTTAATTCACATGTTAGAAGCTAGGTTTGTTAACCTTAACCCCTTAATGCAAGTGATGTTTCTTAAGCTTAAAGAAATTGAGGATCCTGAAAAGAGGGATTTTATTCTAGAAACTTTGTTTAAAGAGTTCTATGATGTTGCCAAGGAAGCTAGAAAAGTTTTTGAACGTTTCAATATGCTAGGATCATGTGTATATGTTGTTGGTACACGAGAAAAGATGAACAAAACCGAACCTAACGGGGAGGAACCTAAGATACCAATACCCTTCAAACTAGTAGCAATACATGATGCCATAGAAAAGAATCTTGATTGGATTGTTCCTGCAAACCCATTTGATGAGAATAGTAAACCTAAGAGCATTGAGAGAGGATCCTCTAGAACTTATTTGGATGATATACCTTGCCTTGTTGAAAATATTTCTGGTATTGATCTTAATGCTTCTTCATTTGAGAACACTTGATTCTTTCTTTGCTTCTTATGCCTAACTTAAAGGCGTTAAAGAAAAGTACTTATTGGGAGATAATCCAAAAGTTTTAGATGAGTTTTGGAAGTTATTACCTCTGTAATAACCTCTCCTTATCATTTTTATTTGCTTTTTGTGCCAAGAGTAACCTCTAATGAGAGAGAAGTAATGATTGGGAAAGTTGCTGTCCCAAAACAGATTTTCGTGCTTCACCGTAAAAATTCGTGAGAGATCTCTGTATGTCGGATTGAGCTGTAATGTTTTGTGATTCTGCCCCAGGTTGTTATCTAACTTTCGTTAGTTCAACACTTTTTAATTTGAGCAACAGAAGGTCTTCGAAAAAAATCGTCTATACCTGCTGTTTTGACAGATTTCTGCCATTTTCTGCATTTGCTTCTTGTTAGTTCCTTCTTGAGTTCTTTTGGGGAATTGAGATTTTTTAGGGAAGTGCTACAGTAGCTAGTGTTCTAATGGAAGTTTATTTGGTGTTAGAACTGAACCTTGAGACTTATTTATCTTAAGTGCACTAATGTTGCTAATAAGATTGTGTGAAGTTTTGTATGAAGGAAAAATTTCAGGTGTATGGAAGGAATGAGTAATGAGATGAAGGATGGACTAAAGCTCAAGATTGGGGATGCCACGCGTTTCACCCCAAGAAATATCCAAGAAGTACAAGCGTCAAAGTTTGGGGATGCCCAAGGCATCCCCTTCTTCATCAACAAAAATCACAGATTTCTTCCAAACGCTTCATTTTTATTATTTCATGCACAATTGTGTTTTTCTTGGAGCGTCTTCTTTTTTCGTTTTTGTTTTGGTTTTTAGTTTGCTTGGTTTGCTTAGTTTGCTGAATAAATGTGTTGGAACCCCTCTTTCATACATTGGTTTGCAAATAGTTTGGTTTGGTTTAAAAAAGAGTAGGAAAGTCCATGCTTATGTGGTAAAAAGAGCTTGTTTTTGACTGTGGCCTATGCTTTGTCATGCCATGCTTGATATTGTTTTGGCTTTATGATTAGTATCCTTTGTTGTAGCATGAATTGTTATAAACAATTGAGATTGCTTAATGTGCCTTGGATGAATCATGCATTGTTTTAGCATATTAAAGCATAGTATAGTGGTATTCTCCTTTGATGCTTTATTTGGGTTGACTTGGCGCATGATCACACCATGTCATGACTATCTCAAGTCACCATAGCCTTTATGATCCTTTAGTTTTCAACTTGTAGTATCACTTTATGCTTTGATCAATGGTGTTTTGTCGCTCTACATGATTATGGCCATTGTTGCTCTCTTAGTTTGTCGCTCCCAGTCTTTTGCTAGCCTCCACAACAAAGTATGAGTTCCACTCATGCATCCAACTCCCAAAACCAAGTTATTCGAAAGAGTCCACCATACCTACCTACTAGCTTATGCTATTCCAAGTATATTCATGCTTTTGTTTACCTTCCGCTTGTTATGAGAAAACTAGTGATTAAAGCTCTCACGAACTTGATGGCACACTTTACTTTACTTGTTCTTAATAAACTTGAACCATTGTGTCTTCTATGTTGTTATGCTTGCACTTATTTGTTGAGAATTAGCAGAACCATGCTTTCATGGGGAACGCTTTCAACATTGCACTTGGTACTTGTACCTAGTTGATATCATGCTCTTTTGTATATGGATGTCGTCGGTGTGAAATGAAAGGGGAGCTTGTAAGTCCATGGAGTTATGTATATGTGTTAGAGAAACACGTGAGCCGCTGGTCTAATCCATGCTAACATGGTGGAAACCTGCAGCGTAACCATAATGAGCTGTCTATGAAGCATTCTTCTTATAAAAAAAGAGTCCTATATTGAGAAAAAAAAGAGAAAAAAAGTGATACTATGAAAAGAGGAAAGAGAGAAAAAAGCACCATATTCCCATGGTAAATAAGAAGAATGCTGAGATGCTCGTTGTTTGCTTGCCTTGTCATTTTGATATGGGGATTCTTCCGTATCATCGGGCAAGGGGTACCCCGTTGGCGGTTCTCTATGATGCACATGTACTTACGATGACAAGAACTTACCGGTGACTAAACTTGAGTAGCATGAGGAGCGGCCCTCATATACAAGGGACATGAGATTTCTGACTTATACTTTGTCAAGCATGTACACCATAGTTTGTTCTCTTTAACCTTAATCACTTCAAGATGCTTATGATAGGGGCAATGAGAGCTGAAAACTACAAGTACCATAATTTTTGGAAGCTCTTTATGAGACTTGAATCCCTACTTCCTTTTACAAAAGGCTTTTCTTCCACCATTATATTGAGTCTCCACCTTCTATCTTTATGCACCTACTTTGAGAGCATAGTGGCCATTCTTAGTTCTATGTGCATTGTCCCAAGACTAGTTGATTGATGCATAACTTGATATTGCTTGTTTTAAACTATTATATCTAGTCACTCTTATGAACTTTGAAGGTGTCCTATGCATTTATATTTGCTACTCTATTGAGGGACAAGCTGAATACTATTATGCTATGTTTTATTTATGTGAAACAAACAAACGTCTTGCAAAGCATTGTTATTCATGAATCTTTTGTTTGTGCCTTTTCATGTTGCATCATAGTTTCTTTGCTTATTGCTAGAACTTTGTATTTCATGCTATGATTGAAGTACTATGATCCCAGCTTTGAATGTTTTGCAAATACTTTAATCAAGTCTTTGATGGTGCATGTCACCTCAAAAATTATTCTTTCTTTTTATCACTTACCTACTCGAGGACGAGCAGGAGTTAAGCTTGGGGATGTTGATACATTGCAAATGTATCTATAATTTTTTATGTTCCATGCTTGGTTTTGTCCACTTTCTTGTGTTTTGTTCCAACTTTGGAGTACTTTTCATATGATTTCTTGGACTAACCTATTAACAAGAGCCACAGTGCCAGCTGCCTGTTTTCTGCTGTTTTTGGTTCCAGGAAAGTCAGAAAATGAATATTCTCGGAATTGGACGAGACAAAAGCCAAAGTTCCTATTTTTCCGGAAGTGATCAAGTGCCAGAATATGAGACGGAGAAGGGCCAGGGAGCCACCACACCACCTGGCAGCGCGACCAGGCCTGGCCCGCGCCAGGGGGTGGTGTGGCCGCTCCCGGCACCCCCTCGGCCTCTCCTTCTGCCTATATATTGCCCTCGGGACGAAAACCCTAAGTACCTGATCAAAAATCCACGAAAGAGTCTGTAGCCGCCGTCATCTCCATCCCTAGATCGGGAGGGATCTGAAGCTCTTCCCGGCACCCTGCCAGAGAGGGGAATTCACCCTGGAGGCCTTCTTCATCACCATGCAAGCCTCCGGTGTGATGCGTGAGTAGTTCATCCTTGGACTACGGATCCATGTAGTAGCTAGATGGCTAGTTCTCCTCCTTTGTGCTTTCATGTTTAGATCTTGTGAGTTCCGTTCATGATCAAGATCATCTATTTGTAATTCATACATGTTGTGTTTGCGGGGATCTGATGGATATTGAGATGCTATTTCAGATTGATTATTGATTCTATCATGTCTTTGTTATTTGAGATCTTGCATGCTTTTCGTTGTTAGTAGCTATCTTGGCCAAGTAGATGCTAGCAACTCCAAGAGTTAGTATTTATGCTCGATAGTGGGTTCATGCCTCTGGTAATCTAGGGAAGTGACAGAAATCTCTAAGGTACTAGATGTGCTGTTGCTACTAGGGAGAAAACAACAATCATTTGTTCATAGAACAATCGTATTGTTTACTTTACACGCGGTTCGTAAAGCAATAATCTGTTGCTTGCAACTTAATACTAGAGGGGGTTCGGATGATAACCTGAAGATGGATTATTAGTCATAGATGCAGTTGGATGGCAGTCTATGTATTATGTTGTAATGCTCAATCAATTCTCAAAGGAGTCAAGATGATTAGTATATGCATGTATTGCTTTCTCGGTGAATGTCAATTGCCCCGCTGTAATTTGTTCACCCAGCATGTTATCTATCTAAGGAGAGCCACCTCTAGTGAACTATGGATCCCGGTCCTTTTTCTTTACATACAATCTACAACTGTTTACTTCTTTGTGTTTACTTTCTGCAAACTTTTACTTTTTTCCATTCGATACGTTTAATCCTTTGTTTTCTACAAAACATGGTGAGATTGACAACCTCATCGCAAGTTGGGGACAAAGTTCTATGGTTGTGTTGTGCAGGTCTCCACGTTGCTACTAGCACCAGTAGTGCGCCCTGCCAAAGCTCAGCTAGTAACACCTTTGGGGTGTTTCCTTGCTCCTACTGGTTCGATTAAACCTTGGTTTCATAACTGAGGGAAAACTTACTTCTGTGCTCATCATACCTTCCTCTTGGGGTTCCCAACGAGCTCTACGTCGAAAGTTGAGCGCATCAATGACTCATTCCACAACCAAACACATCAAGCTTAGGTTTCATGTCATCCGGCAGAACGTTGACGAAGGTGAAATCAAGATTTGCAAAGTAGATACGGAACTGAATATGGCAGATCCTTGGACTAAAGCTCTCCTACAAGCCAAGCACGAACAACACCGAGATTCCATTGGTGTTAGGTTCCTGCCAATTGTAAAGTACTTTTATTTGTACTCTAGTGCAAGTGGGAGACTGAAGGAGTTACACCCTAAAGGCAAATAATAAAGTGCATTATTTGATATATCTCCTATATGTTCATAATACATTTCATACTGTGCTATAACTATATTAATACAAAACATTAATACATGTGTGGTATGTAAACAAACCGTGTCTCTAGTTATCTCTAGCGAACTAGTTCATTGGTCATGAGGATGATCTGGGTTTCAAGATCATGTGGCATTTATGCCAATTGACAATGAGGTCATGTCATTAGTTGAATGACATGATAGACAAACATCCGACAATTATATCTTAATGAGATATAATTACAAAGTTCACCATTGATGATAAACACAGAGAACCTCGCAACCTGATCCTTTGACTATGAGGTAATGCAAATCATCGTTCTAGAGGAAGCTTAGATGGTTATCAAGTATCATCTCGTAAAAGGGTGAATAAAAATGTGCCACTTAGGTTTTTCAAAGGGACGCATAGAGGAGTACATATCAAGACCATGGTTTGTCTAATCCATGTAACGGATAGATACATGTGGCCATCTCGGTGACATTGCATTAATGAAGCTTGCAAGCATGTGACTTGGTCACGGAATGCAACGACATGGGAACGAGTAAACAAGTTCATCAGTAACGAGACTGAACTAAGGTATGGGGATACCGAAGATCAAGTCTCGGATGAATTAGGTATCAAATGACAAAGGGAACGGGAAACGACTATCTCACAGTTCGAGCGATTATATTCGTGAAACGCACGGCGGTCACATGGCCATCTAGCTCCCTCTATTGATCATTGATGTGAGAGTAGTCTCAATCATATCCGGTGTGTTTCCGAACCGAAGGATGTCACGCTTAAGGGTGGGGACGCTTAAGGTAGATGAGGTATTGTAGGAGAAATAGAGAGTGAAACTAGAATAGTTCTCGATAACATCCGATGTAGATCGGAAGGGGTCCGGAAGGTGTTCCAAAGTGAAGGAATAAGATAATATGTGTATTTGAATGTTAATTGGAGAATTAATATTAAATATATATTTTATTTTATTATTAAAGGAAGCCCAATGCTAATGGGCCTCACCTGAAGGGGAAGCCCAAGAGGCAAGGCGCCTAGGGAGAGGGGGCCGGCCAGCCTGGGCTAAGTGTGCTGCCCCAGTGGGGCTCACCTAGGGCCGGCGGCTAGCCCTAGGTGGCTAGCGGGTGTGGGGATTAGTCCCACACCGCCTGGCTCCTGGGTGGTGCGCCCTCCTACCACTATATATAGGGGTCTCCCCTCCCCCTTTGGAATCATCCATTTCCCTCCCTTTCTCTCTCTCTCTCTCATCCATTGAGGACTTCTTCGGAATATTGGAGAGGACCTCGTGGATTGTAAGTTCTCCTCCTTCACACCACCGTCGTGTGATTATCGATCCAACATCTACTTCTTCCGCTGCTCGGCTGGATCGGAGTCCGGGAGACATCACCTACACCGGACGTGTGACGAACTTCGGAGGCACCACACTTGAGGTGCTGCTCGTCTTCATCAATATACGCCTTCCTGCGTAAGGCGTTCCTCGGTCTTCAAAGGTATGGATACCGTCTCTCTCTTCCATTACTTATGTCTACATAGTATAAATCCTGGTATTAGTATTCGCTTAGTTAGATTTTTTTGTTTTCTGCTACGAAACCCTTCAAAAACTAAGTACCAAACTTTGTGACTCCACCAACACTCCCAATGATTAATCATTGCTAGACCTATCACAACACCTGAAATAACTGTTGAAAGTTTTGAAGTAAGTCCTAGCCTATTAAACCTCATCCAAGCCCAAAAGAACCACGAGTAGACTATTAAATATGTGCAAGAAGTAATAGACAAGTATTGGGAAATCTTTAATATGATGGAATAAAAATAGAAAGAAGCACTTATGATCACAAATGATAAACAACACCTGAAATAACTACTGAAAGTTTTGAAGTAAGTTCTGGCCTATTAAACCACATCCAAGGCGGAAAGAACCATGAGGAGACTATTAAATATGTGCAAGAAGTAATAGACAAGCATTGGGAGACCTTTAATATGGTGGACAAAAAAGAGAACAAAACCTTATGATCACAAATGATAAACAAGTAGAGAAAGTTAAAATGCTAAGTGAAACAAAATAACCTCTACTAGACCTTGACAAATGCATCTTGTATGAACTTATCAATATCTTGCAAAAACATTCTAAGGACCCATCTATTAATATTCATCAAGCAGGTTTTGGCTCCTTTATAGCAAACTATGTCATCAAAGAAAAGATAGAAAGATACAATAATGAAGCCATGATACCACCAAACCTTGGGGATGCTTGGATCCCCAAGATATTAATCACTATTGACAAAGAAACCCATCATGCTATTCTAGATCTAGGATCTAGTGTCTCTGTTTTATCCAAAGAACTATATGGACAACTAGAACTCAAAACCATGGAAGAATGCTCAATAGATCTTTTTCTTGATTATGAATCAACTAAACATGCTTTAGGAAAAGTAAATAATATAATGGTTGAGTTACATATGAATTTTGCGCCTGTTGATTTTATTGTAATTAATGAACATGGGGAGAAAAACCTCTAGTCCTATAATACTTGGAAGACCATTTTTGAGAACTACAGGTGCAGTCATTGATTCAAAGGAAGAGAATGTGAAAGTTTAGTTCCCACATAAGAAATGCATAGAACACTTCCCAAGGAACACTACAAGAAAAGTTAGCTTTTACAACGGACGATTTTCGTGGTTGAAGGCTAGTTTTTCGTGGCCAAAGAGTCTTCCGCGACGGATAGCCTTCGTGGTAAAAGCCCCGTCACAAATGAATTAACCATGTTTTTTTTCGACCGTGGCGGATCGCACCCTTCAGCTAGGAAAACTTGTTCCGTCGTAGATATGTTCGCCAGCCGCGTTGACTGCTGATGTCATGCAAACTGCCATGTGGCAGCCGCCGTTAGCGGCCGGTTATGCTGTTAACGGTCATAGAAACCATGGCAGAAGTCAGCCCTAGCCAAGGCCTGCTAAATACTAACTGGACTGGCCATCAAGAGAGCCCAATAAGAAGATGGCCCCTTACTGTTTTGTCCTACACTGTATGAAATGGGCCCAGAAATGCAGCCAGCAGCGGCCCGTGAACTTTCAGGCCCAGTTCTATTTCGGCCTACAGAAGGCCCATGTTGGTCCAACACTGTGCGGTCCATTAGCAGACTACGCCAAGTCGCTCCTGTACACTTAAGACCTACTATCATCCCTTCACTATTATCGCAGCCCATCATCGACCGCCTACTGACGGCCCTTCTCTGAGATGGTCCGTTACGGTTCTGGCCTGTTACAGTTTTGGCCTTTTACTGTTCTGTTCTTTAGTTGTTCAGGCCCACAAACGACCCTTTACTGTTCTAGCCTCATAAATTTGTCGGCTTGTTACTGCCCTCGTCTGAAAATTTCTCGGCCCATACTGTTCAGGCTCGTCACTGTTCTGGCCTTTTACTATTGAAGCCCGCTACTGTTTTTGGCATGTTACTGTTCTGCGATTTTTAGAGTTTCTTGTATACTGGATGTTTCTGTTCTGGCCTGCTACTTCTCTGGCCTGTTACTGTTATGGTCTGTTACTGTTATGGCATGTTACTGCTACAACATGTTACAGTTACGACCTGTTACTGTTACGGCCTTTTACCACATGTGGGTCGGCCCGTTACGTTTACGGTCTTTTACAGTTTCGACAAATTTACGTCCAGCATTTTTACTAGTCATCGTCGGCCGAATACACGACTGGCCAATAACAAAGCACGGTAGTGTTTCCTAATCGACCTGCTTGGCGTAGTTACCGTAACGACTACCGCAATGTGTGAACGGCGTCAACTAAATACCTACATGTCCTACGCGAGTTATCTAGATATTACATCAGCTGCAAACTTCTTAAAATTATTATATACTATCAACTCAAGGAAAAAAATCGGCATTTCAGTTGACAATCAAGTTGATAGCAGATTCCTCAATTTGCTTTCTCAATCGATCACCTGTATATTCCATTGAGTGTGACAGCTATATTGGAGGATACATGATCTTGCATCCCCCTAATAATTGCAGTCTGAAACTAAGTAATAACAAGTTAATACATCAAACAAGACAAAGTACTCATTTGACTGATTTGACAGTAGCTATGAACTGGACTTTACAACTGGTCAATGGTTCAATTATTGACCAACACGTCAAACAAACATAACAAGCAAGCATGCATTAAACAAGTGTGACTACCGTGAAACGAGCAATCAAAAAATGTGTGTGTGTGGCTTAAAATTTCAGCAGATATAAACTAGCCATGTCGTTTTGAACAAATATATATGGAGGCAATTCAATACCCTAAAATGCAAGAGACGTTGGGTGACTCGAAATTTGCGCTGAGCTACAAAATGGCATGCAGTTACTGTCATAGCGAAGAATGAACCAGGTAGAAATTATAACTGCATCATACGAGAACTTGTAGAGCAGGAATGCAAACCACGAATGAACTATATATTGTAGAGGATAGTTATGTCGTGACTTAGGACGAACCAGACCCAAAACCAGATGCGAGATATAATAGCGTCGCTCGTGAACCTGTAGAACAAGACAAACAAGCATTAGACAAGTGTGCCTAGAATGAAACGAGCAATCAAACAAAGTGATTCTTAGAATTTCAGCAAATTTATATGGAAGTAGTGACATCTCCTGGAATGCATAGAGTCGTCGGCTGAATCAGAATTTGCGGTGAACTACACAATGACATGTAGTTACTATCATAGCTAAGAATCAACCAGATAAAAATTATAATGACATCATAGGAAAAATTCTAGAGAGGAATAGAAACCACGAGTGAACTACATAGTAGAGGACAGTTATGCCGTTTCTCAGGACGAACGAACACCAGATAAGAAAGTAATGGTATCCCTTGTGAACCTGTAGAATAGGCTATGCAAACCAACATCTTCATCGTTCCATTTTGAGCACTATGCAAGATGGTAGGAGTCAACAGAAGACCGTAGAGGCACCAAGATAACTATTGATGAGAACATATAATTTACATTAATGGCTTTTACACATTATATTTTTCTCCCGTAGCAAAGCACAGGCTTAACTAGTGTACATGAAAAAGCTGAGAGCTTGGTGGGAACTCGATATCACCTCGATGCCCTGGACTGAACCTCTGCGCTGAAGAACTAAATCGTCTAATCTCTTCCAGCTACAATAGTGCACATGAAACGAAGTCATGTTACATAGTAGATTGATATTTTTCACATAGCAAGCGCCTATTCAGAAGAAAATCTAAATCACTGCTCTCCTACCAGTCACATAGTAGATTGATATTTTGTACAGGACATCTACGACTGCATTTGTTGTTTGCCATGGTTGTATTTTGTCAAGAGTTTCGTTCAACTGTTCAGCAATAAGATAGTGTAGTTACATGGTTGTCATCCTGTATATAAAGAAGTTTCAGAAATGGCTGTGTGATACTTGCAGGGAGTTTCAGAAATGAACTAGACAATAGCCACGTTGACATCATGATGGTGTATGCATATTTGGAATATGCAACATTCTGAGCTGTTACTTTGAAGTTCAAGCTAGGTCTGATATCCATGGTGTAATTAGTTTCCTTTACGTGATGTTTAATACAGGCAAGCCTTCAGCAGGGCGTAAAAACATGTTGTATCTGTATTCAAGGAAAAACATAACAGAGCTGAGTTTATGTTCTGTTTCCTGTTGGTTGCACATATATTTCCAAAAGAATACCCAGATATAATATAAATTACTATGAATTGAAGAGTTGTTCACAGTTTCCTCTAATTCTACAATATATTTGCTGGAAACTCAGCCCAACATGGTAACTGTATTGAAAACTCTGAAAGACTTCATCCTATGGATGAACTCTGACAGAAACAATTTAGCAAAAAAAAAAAAACTCTGACAGAAACATAGCTAACATATGTTTACAGTGTATACAGTTACAGTATGAAGGATGGTATTAGAGTAATCAAAATAAAAACAGGCCTTAGATAGAATGCTGAATAAATCAGAGCAAAAGGCAAATACGAGTTGGCTGTTATTCAGGTCAGACAATATGCCAAATAAATAGTAGCAATTTCTGCAGCCACCAGGAAAAAGAAGATAATGTTGGGACACAAAGTAAAGTTTTTTTCCAAGGAATCTACGGCAGAGTTAAAGTCAGCCTGGACCATCATTTTCTCACAACTATTTCAGATACAGAGTACAAATACCAAAACCATTGAGGTATACAACTAAAACCCAAGTTGCGGGCTAGTGCAAACAGAGAAGCAATAAACAAAAGTTAAAATAAGTAGAGACATAGAATATGGAATGAATGGAAGGAAAATCATCCAGGGGAGGCGTGCAGAAAATAAATGAAAACAAGTTAAAATATGTACAGACATAAAAATCTTGGATTGTAGCTCTTTTTATTGAGTTTGCACATCTATTCATCCAAAGAAAGAGGTCTTCCGCACATCTATTCACAAAGTAAAGTTTGTTGATTACTATGTTTCCTCTCTTGGGAATTTGCCAACAAAATTTAGAATCATCAAGTCTTGACTTGCACCAAAATGATTTCAGCTAAATCCGTGAATGTGTAATTCCCTTGGTTACAGACATGGACACCAAAATGCGTTGCCAATTTCAGAGTGCTTCCTGATCTTCTGTTTCTTAAACTGCCTTATGATCCGTACTAGCTGTTTATAACGTGCTATTTCATGTGAACAACTTGGCACGATAATGCCTCTAATTACTTTTGTTTACTTGAAGGTAATAAAGAGAAAAAGGAACTGCCGAACAAAGGCACTCGGCAACATACAATTTATATACAATCTGAACTTAGTGGTTAACATTCTTTCCCTTCTGAGCTGAGCGACTTAAATTTTTTGATCACAAACTTGAACTTGTGATATGTGCACCTACTAATCAGTACTACCTTGAGAAGACAGACTAACTACATGACCAAATAGATAGCGCACTAAAGATATTACCACAGATTATTAGATATCTCATGCTGCTAATCCGGAAATGACTTATAGGTGGTGTTCTTGGTTGCTAAATTGAGTGAACCCAGGCAGTCTAATCAAAGAGCACTGTCTAATGTTATCTGCATATTTTTCTGAGAAAGCTATGAACCAGACCTCGATAAATGTTGCGCTTCTTTTCCTCGTACCAAAAAGACTGTTAAGATGAAGAGACCTATGGTAACCTCTGGTTCTTGCTGACTTGGTTTGTGAACATATTACTGCATGGTGAACCGACAGAAATAATTTTATGTCAATCTTTATAATAGGTCATATTCAGTCATCTATATTAAGCATGGTACTGCAAGGAGCAAAAGTAAGCATCAGCATTTTTAGTTCTTGAATTTATAGGCATATAAATGTATTTGACCTGGCAAACAGAAACGATAGGCTCCAAAAAATTGAGAAAAAAACCCGATTTCATTGCCACAAGTCACAAATTACATCCACAACCACAATATTTCTACAGCAACCCACCTACATCCAGAACACCACAGGTTCAACTTGTAAAAGATGCTTAGAAACTACATGGGAGGTGGTGCGACAGGTCTTTGTCTGCAGCTCCCCCTTATGAGAATACTTGAGGCTGAACATGGTGATCTGGAGCATGCACCCACCATGGTCACCAAAGGCTTCCGGGAACTCCAGTCCCTCGCGCATCACACACTCCACAAGGCAAAATCTGTTGTCTCCCATGTATGCTAGAGTGGCACTTGGTCCTGCCGGCAGCTGCTGGCTTTGCGGGACCTTGCGGAACAATTTGTCCCCAACCATCTTCCACTGTGGCTGCACGTCGCTCATGCCGCTGCCAGAGGGGACTTGGCAGGAGCAGACATGGCCATCCTCACAAAGCCCGACCCAGGCGTCCAGTTCGTCGTCGAAATATCCTTGGTCATGGAAAGGCAGCACCCAATCCCCATGCCACCGCCACTTGCAACGCTGGGTGTCGAAGGAGTAGGTGCCCCTTGTAAGGCTGCCGTCGTCGTTATCATGGGCAGACATGAAGATAGTGCACCCATCCGGGTGCACGGCGTAGGAGGTGATCCAGTCACCCTCGCCGAACGGCGGCGGTGATGGCACGGCCGTCCAGGACCAGTCTTCCATGCTGGGCCTTGGAAGAGAGGAGCAGGAGCATGAGAGCTGCTTGTCGCCTGTCTCTGGTGCCCGCGTCAACCCCTCGAAGGAGTGTTGCTGCCTCACGTTCGAATAGAAGCATGACATCCCGTAGAGCGTGTCCCTGGCGGCCACGGAGATGTCGAAGCCAGCGAGCAGCGGAGCCGGGAGGCGAGGGCCGATGGTCAGCGCCGTCGTCTCAGTGTCGTAGACGAGGGTCGGCGTCTGTCCACAGCGTGGGTTGGTGACGATGAAGATGCTGCTGCCCAGGGCGGCGAATTTCATCGCGCAATTGACTGTCTGTGCCGCTAGCCTGAGGATGGGAGGCACAGGGAACCCAACCATCGGTTCCTGCAGGCCGGCTGGTTGGGGATTGGGGTCGCAGTCACAAAATTATCCGGATCTAATCTCCTAGCAGCAGTGAGCTCATATAGCCAGCCTGGGGCTCTGCCGAGTTGCAATCAAACTCGGGCAATGTACCTTGCAAACCAATCCGAGCCGCTCGCAGTGGAATCAGAACCACCTCGTTGCGGCAGAATCCGAGACGGGCGCTGCGCCAAACGGGGGAAAAGCAGGAGGGATGTGGACGCCGATCTTCTCTCAGACTCTCGGTGTTGCGGGCGGTCCCCTGCCTATTCACGACGATAACGGACCGGGTTTTTTCCCCCACGAATTTACAACGTGTCAAAATCGAAGACGGGCCTCTTTCTCGTTGTCTCGGATCATTTTTACCAACGACTTGCGCTGACGAGCCAGTAGTCGTTTCATTTTTTTTTCTCTTGGCTCGTCTTTGCTCTGCTCTGCTTTTTTTTCTCACTGGTTGCCAGAAACATTATCAAGTCATACCCAGTACACTTCCAGTACATTTTTTTTAAATGAGCATATATTAATATCGCGAGATATCAATTACATCTAGCTATTGGTATTACGGATGCACACAACTAAAAAGGAAAAAAGAATTACATAGAAAAGAAAAGTCCCGCTAAACGATCTATGACTTACAACAACCAACCAAACACCACCGAGACAACACTAGAAATCCATCCTCTCTAAAAGCGACATCTTCAAGAAGAGAACAGTGCACCAGCGTCGTCATTGTCCTGATCATCGACCATGGGTTTTTACCACGGAGAAAGTCCGCGCTCATAAAACAATGCATTCAACAAAAGTCATTGTCATGCACAACCAATTAAAGCCAGCCATTGGATTTTCACCTTGCAAGTTTGAACTCTGGAATTCCCATGTACTGCCGCCCCTATTTTTCGATGTCGATGCTCCAAGACCCAGATCACCAAGCCAAAACCTCACCACCACCAGGATTCAAACCACCATTACCAGTCCCCAGACCTCGGCTTCCATGTCATTCTCCGCGACTAACTTCACCATGAGACTAAAGGCATGTCCTTGATGGCAACAGATTGTAAAGCTTTGCACACTCCCTCTAAAACCAAACGGTCAGATAAAACATGGTTGCGCGCGATCGAAACCCATCCAATCCGGCAAACTCTGACATGTCGTCTGTTAGAGTTCTCCAGCGGAGCCTTCTGGATCTCGACACTGTAGCCAGAGGAAGGAAGACCAACATCAAGTAGATCCCTGTCTTGGCGCGTGAGGGGTCCTAGGACCAGACCCCCTTTATTCGAAGCCAGACCGGGAGCCCTCACACCACCCGCTGACAACCTGCGGGATCTGCCTCACCGAGCCCAACCGACGATAGTGGCCAACACCGCGCAAGGAGACGACAGCGCATGGTTGATCCACCACTGGAACCAACCGTGACACTACGAGGAGGAGATGGAGAGATGACATAGGGAACCCCCTAGATCGAGATTAAGGGTTTGTCCCGAGCCGAACCACAGCCCAACCCGCATCGCTAGTCAAGCGCCGCCAAGGGGACCTCTGCCACCACCCCGGCCAGGGACACCGCCCTGGTCGCTACTCGTCGACACACTAGTTTTCTCCGCCCCAGCAGCCCGACAACTATCTCCGGCAAACTACCTCGCCCAGGCCTCCTTCGTCGGCCGGGCCCACCGCCACCGCGGCGGGGGCCGGCGGAAGCAGCGAGAGGCGCAGGAGATGGGTGCGGCACGGCTGCGCGATGGTGTTAGGAATGATGCCCTATAGGCTCACATTCTGCCTTGTATTTGTAACCCGAAATACAACTTAGAGCTAGTTGTATATGTCACCGCAATTGTTGCACGTGTGATCTAGCTCTAGCCAGTTTGTCCTTAGTCGTTTGAGGTTGGGAGGGAAACCCACTGTCGAGAATAATTTATAAGTCGGAAGATGACAGCGTTTCACGTGTCATGAGCATAGAGATGCTATACACCTTGGATTGGATAGTCGGAAGAGGTACGATAGCCAGACCAGTCCAAAGGTTAGTAGGACATGAGAACACCGTCATACGCTCCGACTAATACAATGGAATCCTTAGACCTAAGGGGATCACACGATCTGAATTGTGGAAGACATCTTTGACTCCATCTAACGCTCACCATAACTGGGAGTCATAAGGGTGGTCTTGGGCTGAATTCGAAACAAGTTGCGTGACATGGATCATCCAAGACAGAATTTTCCCCTCCATCTCTGAGAGATATTCTAGTCCCTCTCGTGTGAAAGTGGATCTTATCTAGAGAAAGAGTTTCTCTCGAAAGGTGTGAGTAGTAGGAAGGTAGAGCTCGACGAGGTTACTGAACCTCCTCTTCCTGAAGTGGCGAGTAGCGCAACACCAGAAACGGTTCTAGTGGTGACTCCACTAAGAGAAGAGGGAACTAATGATGAGAATCATGAAACTCCGGAAGAGACCACTATTGTGCCATGCAGGTCAGGCAGGATATGTACAACTCCTAAACTGTACGGTGATCCCGTCTTAAATTTCATGGTAGATAGAAGCGATGATCCTGCGACATATGAAGACGCGATGATGAGCCCAGATTACAGCAAATGGCTTGAAGCCATGTTATCCGAGATGGGATCCATATTTGAAAACCAAGTTTGGATTTTGGTAGACTTACCTTACGATCGCAAGGCCGTTGAGAAGAAATGGATTTTCAAAAAGAAAACTGACGCTGACGGTAATGTAACCGTCTATAAAGCACGATTGTCGCGAAAGGGTTCCGAGAAATTCAAGAAGTTGAATACGAAGATACTTTCTCACCCGTAGCGTTGCTAAAGTTTGTTAGGATTATGTTAGCAATTACTGCATTTTTCAATAATGAATTCTGGCAGATGGATGTCAAAACAACATTCCTAAATGGAAACATTGAGGAAGGTTTTTATATTATGCAACCCAAAGGTTTTGTCGATCCTAAGGATGCTGACAAGGTATGCAAACTTCAGCGTTCCATTTATGGACTGAAGCAAGCATCCCGAAGTTGGAATCTCCACTTTGATGAGGTGATCAAAGGGTTTGGATTTGTCCAGACTGTAGGAGATGCTTGTATTTACAAGAAAGTGATTGGGAGCTCTGTAGCATTTCTGATATTATATGTGGATGACATATTATTAATTGGAAATGGTATAGATCTTTTGAAAAGCGTAAAGTATTACTTAAATAGTAAGTTTTCAATGAAGGACCTTGGTGAAGCTACCTATATTTTAGGAATCAAGATCTACAGAGATAGATCAAGATGCTTAATTGACTTATCACAAAGTACATACCTTGACAAGATTTTGAAAAAGTTCAAAATGCATGAAAGTAAGAAATGGTTCTTACCTATGTTGCAAGGTACAACTTTGAGCAAGACTCAAAGTCCAGCCTTGGCAGAAGATAGAGAATTGATGGTCAATGTCCCCTATGCCTCAGACATAGGCTCTCTTATGTATGCTATTTGTGTACAAGACCGGATGTGGCACATGTTGTTAGTTTAAGAACATTGGAAGGTGGTCAAGAATAACTTTAAGTACTTAAGAAGAAGTAAATATATGTTTCTCATCTATGGCAGTGAAGAAGAGCTCATCGCAAAATGTTACATCGACGTTGGCTTCGACACCGATTCGGATGACTCTAAGTCACAATCTGAATATGTATTTCTTATGAATGGAGTAGCAAGGAGTTGGAGGAGTTCCAATAAACCTGTGGCGGCAAGATCTTCAATGGAGGCGGAGTATATCTCTACTTCATAACAGTGGTGGAAGCTATTTGGATGAAGGAGTTCATTTCCAAACTAGGTGTGGTTCTAAGTGCTTTTGATCCAATGGTTATCTATTATGACAATAATGGTGTCATAGCCAATGCTAAGGAACCAAGGTCTCACAGGAATTCCAAGCATATCAAGCGCCGATTCCACTCCATCTAGGAACATGTCCATGATGGTGATATAGAGATTTGCAAAGTAGACACATATCTGAATGTTGCGGACCCGTTGACTAAAGCTCTCCCAAAGGAAAAAACATGATCAACACCATAACACTATGGGTGTTATATTCATGACTATGTAAAACTAGATTATTGACTCTAGTGCAAGTGGGAGACTGAAAGGAATATGCCCAAGAGGCAATAATAAATGGTTATTATCTTATTATAGGTTTATAATAGATGTTTATTTCTCATGTTATAATTGTGTTAACAGGAAACGTTGATACATGTGTGTTTAATAAACAAAAGAAAAGGTTCCTAGTAATGCCTCTCATTACACTAGCTTGTTGATTAACTACTGATCATGGATTCCTGATCATGAACATTGAATGTTGTTAATAACAAGGCCATGCCATTATAGAATGATATGATGAACATTCACCCACAATAGATTTAGCAATACGATCATGTCCTTTAAGTTTATATTGCTATCTCATTTGAAGTAACTCTAATCCTTAGACCATGAGATCACGTCAATCACTAACTCTGGAAGAGTACTTTGATTCCATCAAACATCACACCATAACAGGGTGATTATAAAGATGTCATCGGGTACTTAGAAAGTGTTAGTTGAGGCTCGTGGATCAAGATTGGGATCTATCCATCCCGATGATGAAGAGATATACTCAGGGCCCTCTTGGTGATACCACATTAACATAGCTTGCAGGCAAGTGATAAGATCATTAAGAATGTTATATCACGGGAACGAGAAAAGAGTACTTGTAAGTAACAAGATCGAACTAGGTATGGATGATACCAAATGATCAGATCTCGGATAAGTAAAATATCATGAGACAAAAGGAATTGGTTATTATGAATAAGGTTCACACGATCACTAGTTTATCGTTGAACTAGTGGGAGTCATTATGGATCTCCAGGTGCTGCTAATGATTATGATCAGAGAGAGTCTCGATCATGTCCACATAGTTCACTAACTCGTAGGGAGACACACTTAAGGGTAGTTGACACTTTTGAGTAGATAGGGAACACCAGAGAAAATACTGAACATCATAGGAATTATTCTGATAAATCTGCCGGAGTAGTTTCGGTGTATCGAAATATTGCAAGGAATTGAATTGTTGATGTGTTCATTAAATGAAGCGCTCATTAAATGAAGTGTTCATTAAATGAGTGGCATTAAATCAAGTGAATTAAAAGTGGTTTTAATGGAATGACTCTTGAGTTTTGAGTGGAGAATAAATGGAAGAAAGTGGAGATGAATATTTGTGAGTGGAGTGTCAACCCACATGAATGAGGAAAGAGGTCGGGGCAACTCCTTGGACACCAGCCATGGCAAGGGGCAACCCCCTCCCCTATAAAAGGTGGGGTGGAGCACCTCCATCACTCACTCATTCCTTCTCCTTCTCATATGCCCTTTGGTTGACATCTTCCTCCCCTTGCTAGCCTTGTCCATTTCCACGAGCACAGTGCTTAGGCAAAGCCCTGTCCAAGATCTTATCCACCACCATCACTATCAGAGCCCTTGCATCCGGGGTGCCATGTCTCCGTGCTAGATGGGCCCTATAGTGTAAGGGCCTCCGCCTTCAAGAGGTAGGACGCCTTCAAGAGGGAGGGTTCCTCCAAGGACCAAGCCCGAGGAGGCCTCGCGAGGTTATCTCCCTAAGGAGGCTACCGCGACCTCGTTTAGTGACCCGAGCCTCGGATACCCCTGGGTGTGTCCGGGGTAGAACGGTAACTACACTGCGTGGAGCGCAGACTACAGCCCCGACAACAAGTACATCCAGTATCAACTACCTCGGAAAAGAAGACCCGGTCCACCCTCCTTTCACAAGGCGAGGGCAGGTGATCCGGTGGTAGGAGGCTCTCTCGGTTGCTGATATGTTGCAAACGTATCTATAATTTTTGATGTTCCATGCTTGTTTTATATCTACTTTCTTATGTTTTGTCCACACTTTGGAGTATTTTTACACATTTCCTGGAACTAACCTACTAACAAGATGCCACAGTGCCAGTTGCCTGTTTTCTGCTGTTTTTGGTTCCAGAAAAGCCAGAAAATGAATATGCTCGGAATTGGATGGGACAAAATCCAAAGTCAATATTTTACCGAGGGGAACACGGAGCCAGAAGACGAGACGGAGGAGGGCCTCGAGGGGGCCACACCCCCTGGCCGCGCGGCCATGCTGGCCCATGCCTGGGGGGTGCAGCCGCCTTGGGCCCCCCCTCGGCCTCCCCTCTCGCCTATAAGAAGCCTCCGATACAAAAACCCTAGGTACCCGATCAAAATTCCACGAAAGAGTCTATAGCCGCCGTCATCTCCATCCCTAGATCGGGAGGGATCTGAAGCTCTTCCCGGCACCCTGTCGGAGGAGAGAATTCACCCTGGAGGCCTTTGTCATCACCATGCAAGCCTTCGGTGTGATGCATGAGTAGTTCATCCTTGGACTACGGGTCCATGTAGTAGCTAGATGGTTGGTTCTCCTCCTTTGTGCTATTATGTTTAGATCTTGTGAGCTCCGTTCATGATCAAGATCATCTATTTGTAATCTTACATGTTGTGTTTGCGGGGATCCAATGGATATTGAGATGCTATTTCAGATTGATTATTGATTCTATCATGTCTTTGTTATTTGTGATCTTGCATGCTCTCCGTTCTTAGTAGCTATCATGGCCGAGTAGATGCTAGCAACTCCAAGAGGGAGTATTTATGCTCGATAGTGGGTGCATGCCTCTAGTAATCTGGGGAAGTGACAGAAATCTCTAAGGTACTAGATGTGCTGTTGCTACTAGGGAGAAAACAACAATCATTTGTTCATAGAACAATCGTATTGTTTACTTTACACGAAGTTCGTAAAGCAATAATCTGTTGCTTGGAACTTAATACTGGAGGGGGTTCGGATGATAACCTAAAGGTGGATTATTAGTCATAGATACAGTTGGATTACAGTCTATGTATAATGTTGTAATGCCCAATCAAATCTCATAGGAGTCAAGATGATTAGTATATGCATGTATTGCTTTCTCGATGTTTGTCAATTGCCCCGCTGTAATTTGTTCACCCAACATATCATATATCTTAAGGAGAATCACCACTAGTGAACTATAGACCCCGGTCCATTCTTTTACCATCAATTTACAACTATTTACTGTTTTCTGTTTACTTTCTGCAAGCTATTACTATCTTCCACACAATACATTTAATCCTTAGTTTTCAGCAAAACCGGTGAGATTGACAACCTCACTGTAAGTTGGGGGCAAAGTTCTGTGGTTGTGTTGTGCAGGATTCCAAGTTGGAAACAACACCTTGGAGGTGTTTCCTTGCTCCTACTGGTTTGATAACCCTGGTTTCATAACTGAGGGAAAACTTTCTTCTATGCTCATCATACCTTCCTCTTGGGGTTCCCCAACGAGCTTGATATATTTTGGGCCATCAGTTGCCGTTTTGGTGAAAGAGGGAAAAAGTAGAGAGCGCCAGGTAGAGACAAGGGACATCGACGAAGGACGCTTTACAGGAGGACGGAGTGAAGCGTGGCAAGCGGGACCAAGTCCACCAAAACGTAGTCCCGTAGACCGAGACCACATGGGATAACACTATGGTGACCCTCCCCGTCTATGGACCAAGGGGAGAGGGCCGACGCCGCATTATATAAGGAGCCCTTCTCCTACCTTGAAGGGGGACAGATCCTAGAGATCTAAAACCCTAGACTTTCACCCACCATTGTAACCTTGCGAGGCAAGCGAGCAATACAACCAAGAAGGAGTAGGGGCTTTACCTCCTCACGAGGGTCCCAAACCTGGGTAAAAAAATGGTGTCAACTCTCTGTCGTGCACCCGCTCCGCCGCCGTAGCCATCACCGGACTTCTTCGGACACACGTGTTCAGCCCCCTCACGAACCAAGGGATCGTTGGACCCTAGTTCCTTCACGGGACAAATCTCTGACATTTTGCGTGCTAGGTAGGGGGATGAGGCGCGTTTTCAAGATCTTTGACGACCTCAGCAGCATGTCAACCGACAATGAGACGCGCGCCGAGCGGGCCCTCCATCGTGCAGCGAGCAAGGACCAAACGGAGTCGGCCGGCAGCACGCCGCCTCCGAGCAAGTCCCATGGACAGAGGACGAGGGCGGCTCCTCCTACCACCCATCATAGGAGCCAGCCCCCTCCTCGCACGGCATCATGTTGCTCTCCCGCACCGCATCCTCTCGCGGCCACCTTGAGCTGCTCACCCCGGAGGCCGCCAAGGGCATGGTGTGTGAGCTCCTAGACCACCCACCGACCGAGCAAGGCCATGAGAAGTGGCGTGACCGTATCGCCGAGCTCCTCAACGCCACCACCCTCTCTTCGGAGGGCCCAAGGGGTCGAATGACGGGCAGGGTGCCAGGGGCTTGGGCTCGGTCCTGTCCCATCAGCGCAGGGCACGGCCAAGCCAGGCGACGCCTTGCCGCCACCCGCGAATAGCTGCCAGATCATCTCCCTTCCTATCACCTCGGCACCACCACACGAGCGCGAGGACCGCCTCACCGAGGAAATCACCGCCATGGGGATGCAGAACCGCGCGAACCTCAACAACAGCAGGGCGGTCCAAGACAACGGCTACCTCACCTTCACCAAGAACCTTCGCCGCGTGGTCTGGCCACACAAGTTCCGCCCGGAAATGCCGGCGCGCTATGACAGCACCACAAACCAAAGCGAGTTCCTCCAGCTTTATACCATGGGTGTTGAAGTAGCGGGAGAACACCCGTGTCATGGCAAACTGGTTCCCCCTGTGCCTTAAGGAGGCGGCCAGCGCCTGGCTGATGAACCTCTCCGAGGCATCAATCGGCTCATGGGCGGAGCTCAGCTCCCTCTTCATCTCCAACTTCAAGGGGACCTACGAGTGCCCACTCACCTACTATGACCTCCACCAGATACGCCAGCAGCCTGGGGAGACCCTCTTCAAGTTCCTGCAGAGGTTCAGTCGAGTCCGCAACAAGATTCCCAAGATCGCAGACTCCAACGTCATCACTGACTTCTCATGAAGGACGTCAAGATCAGAGAAAAGATTGGGATTCAGGGCGAGAGCCTCACCACCGCCACCGAACTCTTCGGCATGGACGATAAGTGCGCCAAAGACGAGGCGGGGCGGATGTTCGACCTCGCGAAGGCAGAAGTCACTCCCAAGGCCTCTGGTTCATCGAAGGGTAAAGACAAGGAGCCCAAGCGCAAGACCGCCACCATCCTGGCGGCCAAGCCAGAGCGGAAGAGTCCTCGCGAGGGGGCCTTCAAGCGGGAGCGAGATGACAAATCGTACTGCCACTTCCACACGAAGCCAGGCCACCCCACCGACGACTACTATAAGCTCAAGAAACTCCGCGACCTGCGCAACAACCAGAGGAAGGGAAGGTCGGGAGGCGAGCGAGGAGGCAAAGGCGGGGGCAACCAGGGAGAAACTGCTGGAACAACAACCCCGGCGGGCGTGACGTCCCTCAGGCAGGTCACCAAGCCAATGCCACGCAACAGCATCCGCACTCGCAAGAGCAAGCATGCACCGAGGACCCTCGGGGCTACCAGGTGCCGCAAGGTTCCATAGCCTTGGTGGCCCACAAAATCTGACATCCAACCGGCACTTCAAGCTGCTCACGCATGAGGTCGCGACCGCCAGACTAGAAATCCCCTTGCCAAAACTCAAGTGGTCCTAGTGCACCATCACCTTCGATGCCAGCGACCACCCCGTCTCCACCAGGCCAGTGGGCACGCTCCCCCTATTATGCACCCCCACCATCAACAACATCGTTTTTGCGAAGACCCTCATCGATGGAGGCACGGGCTTGAACGTGATCTCCACCAAGACCTTCGCCCAGCTGCAAGTGCCTTACGATAGGCTGATGCCGACCATGCCATTCTCCGGGGTGAAGAGCAGGTCCACCACACCCATCGGGCAAGTGCGCCTCTCTATCATGTTCGAAACACGCGACAACTACCACACTGAGCTTGTCGACTTTGACGTGGCGCACATCAACCTTCTATACAATGTCATCCTCGGCTACCCTGCGTTGGCCAAGTTCATGGCCGCCACTCACCATGCCTACAACATGCTCAAGATGCCTGGTGGCAGCGGTGGGGTCATCACAGTCCGTTGTGACGAAGTGGAAGCCATGCACTCCCTAGAGCACACCTACAAGACCGCTGCCACCACCTACCCCGAGGATGTGGATGCCCTGGACTACGTCGCAGGCTCCACCAGGAGGAAGAAAATGATGGCCTAGGAGAATGCCATGGCAAAAAGGGCGACAATCGCACTGTTCCCACCTCGCGAGGAGCTGGGCGTGACCAGTACCCACGACCTCACGAGGGGAATGGGCGGGCTGCCACCCGTCCTCTCCAGGGTTGAAGCACCTCCTGAGGATGGCGATGATGCGAGGGCTCCAGACTTCCCCATGGACTATACCCAGTGCACATACAATATCTATCACCTCCATGGTGGAAACTAACCGGCTAGGAGGGCCAGCAACCCAGGTTACCGGGAGGTGGACAAACCTCTCCAAGTGACACGCCTGGATCCGCGACTTTTTGAAGGTGAACCTCGAAAACCCCCATCCCTTACGGTTTTTTGCTCCTCGTCAGACCCTGTGTAGACCACGGTGGCATTTGTAATAAGCCTACACTATTGGCGCTTCTTTGGATCTTGTGCTGAGTGCACGGTTGGCTATTTGTGTAGGGTAACGGGTAGGCTACACTAGCGTAAAATCAAAAATTTCTACCGCGTCAACCAGGAATACTATGGTCATAGATCACGGGATTACCGCTAGACGCGCAGGTGCGGAACTCGATGAAGCACGTTGAGGCAGTGTAGATGTTCTACGTCTCCTCCTCGTCCTCGTCCCACGAGCAGCTCCCCTTTGCGCGGCTCATCCAAGTGCTACAGATGCAGCACCTCCGAGGTATCCACACGTCCGGAGTGGAAGCCGTCACACGCCAGACTGCTAGGTCTGCGCGTGCAACACAGGCGGAAGAGGAGTGGCGGCTGGGTGGAATGCTCTCTCCTTTTCAGCTCGCCTCACTCCCTCTTATATAGGCATCCCTGGTGGGCTTCTACATTAGCAGCCCATTAGCAGCCTAAGCCTGGTCTAATTCGGATCCAATCCTCATTAGGCTTCCAGCCCCTAAAGTGTGTGACCCTATAGGTTCATACACGTATAGACATGACGCGAGTACACTTACTCCGTCAATAGTTGGTAGCGGCCTCTAGCAAGACGTGCCAACTCCTAAACGCATATAAAGATCATTCGGACGAACCATCACAAGGTTGAGTACATGTCTTTCCCTTTGCCTCACGATATTTGGTCTAGCTCTAAGCTGACCTCTCTTTCTCGATACTGTGATTCAGAATCCCTTTACTAGGTTAACTCTTAACCATATGTAGCACGGCCATGCATTTCTGGATCCGATCACTCGAGGGGCCCAGAGATATCTCTCTCAAGTAGAGAGGGGCAAATCCCATCTTGATTGACCGATGCCTTGCAGCATGTATCAGGACAAACCCGAAAGCTACCTTTATAACTACCCAGTTACGGAGTAGTGTTTGATAGCCCCAAAGTAGGTCGATCCACATCTCAAGTACATGCGACAATCTCAGGTCTAAGGACAAAACGTACACGATGTGTAGAGAGAGCTGCAAGTATTATTGCTAGTCTCATGTTGGGTCAGTCCAACCCCATGTTCATAACATGTGTCCACATCATTGGTTTGACATCTCTATGTCAATGACTTGCGAAACATAGTCATTAACCAATCGATGTGCTAGTCTAATATTCACGTGTGTCCTCGCATGAACTCCGACTAGGGACAATTATTAGATAACCATACAAGTAAAGAGTTTCACAAACAATTCACATAATTGCCAATCAATACAAGTTGCCTGGTATATGGATATTCAAGGAACATTATAATAACTCATGGATACACATGAAATACAATCATCTCTATGATTGCTTCTAGGGCATATTTCCTTCAGTCTCCCACTTGCACTAGAGTCAATCTAGACAGTATCTAATACCTATTGCTCTTGTGTGCGCTTCATGCGCAGGCTGCGGGAGTGGCTTAGTCAAGGGATCAGCAACATTTGAGTCCGTATGTATTTTGCATAACATGACACTACCTTCATCAATGAACTCATGAATCAGATGGTAGCGCATGCGAATATGTTTGTTCTTCTGGTGCTGTCTAGGTTCTTTGGCTTGTGCAATAGCACCATTGTTGTCACAATAAACGTCCAAGGGATTGGACGAGCCCTGAACCACACCAAGAGCGATCAGGAAATTCCTAATCCAAACAGCTTCCTTTGCAGCCTCCGAGGAAGCAATATATTCAGCTTTTGTTGAAGAGGAGGCCACTGTATCTTGCTTGGAACTTTTCCAGCTCACAGCACCACCATTCATGACAAACACATAACCTGATTGCGATTTCGAGTCGTCTGAGTCATTAAGGTAACTCGCATCTGTGTAACCCTTTACACTGAGTTCAACCTCACCTCCATAAACTAGGAACATATCCTTAGTCCTTCTCAAGTACTTAAGGATATTCTTTACCGCTGTCCAGTGAATCTCACCTGGATCAGCCTGGTATCTGCTCGTAACACTTAGAGCATAGGAAACATCTGGGCGAGTACATGTCATTGCATACATGATGGATCCAATAGCCGAAGCATATGGAACCCTACTCATGCGTTCTCGCTCATCAGTGGTCGAAGGACACTGAGTCTTGCTGAGTTTAATGCCGTGAGACATGGGAAAGAACCCCTTCTTAGCCTCTTCCATGCTGAACCGTTTCAACACTTTGTCAATGTACGTACTCTGGCTTAATCCAATTAGCCTCCTTGATCTATCTCTATAGATCTTGATACCCAGAATATATGCCGCTTCTCCCAAGTCCTTCATAGAAAAACTATTTTTCAATGAGGTCTTAACAGACTCGAGCATAGGAATGTCATTTCCAATCAATAATATGTCATCCACATATAAGATTAGAAACACAAGTGATTTCCCATTTTATTTCTTATACACACAAGGTTCTTGTTCGTTTTTGGTGAAGCCAAACTCCTTTACAACTTCATCAAATTGAATGTTCCAACTCCGAGATGCTTGCTTCAGCCCATAAATAGACTTTTGAAGTTTGCATACCTTTCCAGCATTGTTTGGATCGACAAAACCTTCGGGCTGCATCATATACACGTCCTCAGAAAGGATTCCATTTAAGAAAGCCGTCTTGACATCCATCTGCCATATCTCATAATCGAAATGTGCAGCAATGGCTAGAATGATCCGTATAGATTTAAGCATCGCTACGGGCGAGAAAGTCTCGTCGTAGTCAACTCCTTGAACTTGTCGAAAACCTTTTGCAACAAGTCGAGCTTTATGGATGTGAACATTTCCATCCATATCAATCTTCTTCTTATAGATCCACTTGCACTCGATGGCTTTAAAACCATCAGGCAGGTCAACCAAGTTCCAAACTTGATTGTCTCCCATGGACTCTATCTCAGATCTCATGGCAATCAGCCATTTCTCAGAGTCTGGGTCCACCATCGCTTCTGCATAGGTCGCAGGCTCATCATTGTCTAACAATAATAACTCTCGCGCTTCACGGAGCCTCGCCGACCTTCGTGGTTGTGGTGCTTCTATTGCCACGGGTTCCTCAACTTGATCTGCTACAATAGCATCACTCGTAGAAGCATCCCCGACTGGCTCATCTTGAACTTCTTCAAGTCGCACCGACCTTCCACTCGTTCCCTTTGTGAGAAACTCTTTCTCTAGGAAAACACCGCTACGAGCGACAAACACTTTGCCCTCTTCTCGGTTGTAGAAGTAATACCCTAAGGTTTCCCTTGGGTATCCCACAAAAATGCACTTATCCGATTTGGGTGTTAGCTTGTCCGACTGAAGTCGCTTGACAAATGCATCACAACCCCAAATCTTTAGAAAAGACAAACTGGGATTCTTTCCAGTCCACATCTCATATGGTGTCTTAACTACGGATTTAGATGGTACCCTATTTAGTGTGAAAGCTGCTGTTTGTAGCGTGTAACCCCAAAATGATAATGGTAAATCCGACTGGCTCATCATCGATCGAACCATGTCCAACAAAGTTCGATTACGCCGTTCAGAGACCCCGTTTCTTTGAGGCGTTCCGGGCGGCGTGAGCTGTGGAACAATTCCGCAACTCTTAAGATGATTGCTAAACTCGTGACTCAAATATTCACCTCCGCGATCAGATCGCAAGGCCTTTATTTTCTTGCCACGTTGATTCTCTACCTCATTTTGAAACTCTTTGAACTTTTCAAAAGTTTCAGACTTATGCTTCATCAAGTAGACATAGCCATATCTACTGAAATCATCAGTGAAAGTAATGAAGTAGTGATATCCTCCTCTGGCTGTCGTGCTCATTGGTCCACATACATCAGTATGTATGAGTTCCAACAAGTCTGTCGCTCTCTCGGGAAACCCCTTGAAAGGCGTCTTGGTCATCTTTCCAAGTAAACAAGCTTGACATGTCTCGTATGATTCAAAATCAAACGAAGTTAGAAGACCATCACCATGGAGCTTCTTCATGCGCTTTTCACTTATATGCCCCAAACGACAATGCCATAGATAGGTAGGACTCAAATCATTTGGCCGAAGCCTTTTAGCACTAACATTGTAAACACATGCATTATCAAGATTTAAAATAAATAACCCATTCATAATGGGAGCATCAGCCACAAACATAGCATTCTTAGAGATTACACAACCATTGTTTGTACTCGCGAATGAATAACCATCCCTCATCAAACATGAAGGTGATAAAATGTTTCGACCCATACTAGGAATGTAATAACAATTATTCAACTCCATGATAAATCCTGACGGAAGGTGAAGTTGCATGACGCCGACGAACAATGCAGCAACCCTTGCTTTATTTCCGACGCGAAAATCCACTTCGCCTTTCTGCACTTCTCTAGTCCTTATTAGCCCCTGCATCGAATTGCAAATATGAGCAACCGATCCGGTATCAAATACCCAAGAGTTAACATAAGAATCTGCGAGAAAAATGTCCACAACATTTACAACAAGTGTACCTGAGTGGGAAGTACTCTTACTTCCACATTTCTTCAAAGGAGCCTGGTACTTGCTGCAGTTTCTCTTCCAGTGGCCATATTCGTGACAAAAGAAACACTCAGTGTCTCCTGCAGGACCAGCCTTTTGCTTGGGTGCAGGGTTTGGCTTAGGGATCGTATCCTTGGCCTTGCCCTTCTTCTTCTGCCAAGAAGTGCCCTTTTTCTTGAAGCTAGGCTTGTTCTGCACAGCCATCACATGGCTATGCCCTGCACACTTCTTAATGTCACATTCTGCTGTTTTCAGCATCCCACATAATTCATTAAGGCCCCTCTCCACCCCATGCATATGGTAGTTCGAAATGAAATGCCCATAGCTAGATGGAAGAGATGCCAAAATGAAGTCAGTGGCCAACTCTTGGCCTAATGGAAAACCAAGCTTTTCCAAAGTCTGACTGTAACCAACCATTTTGATCACATGGGGGCCTACAGCTGCTCCCTCTGCCAGCTTGCATTCCACAAAGGACTTAGCGACATTGTACCTCTCAGTCCTAGCCTGAGTCTGGAACATGTCCTTAAGCGCAACGATCATATCGTACGCTTCCTGATCCTCAAACTGTTTTTGAAGATCAGGTTCCATGCATGCAAGCATAAGACAACTGACCTCAAGAGATTCATCACATGCTTTCTTGTAGGCATTCTTAAGGGTAGCAGTTGCATTATCAGCAGGTTCATCCGGGATTGGGGTATCCAGAACAGTTTCCTTTTTCTCAGCCCTAAGAACAATTCTCAGGTTACGGACCCAGTCCGAATAGTTTGTTCCATTTAGTTTATCCTTTTCAAGAATCGAACGCAAAGCAAAAGGTGATGAATTGTTCGGTGCCATTGATCTACAACAAAAAATATGCAAAATACTAAGCCATGTAACCATGAAAGAGTAAAACATATTAAACAATTTAATAGCATATACTCCCACTTAAATCAACATCCCTCTATTGATACTAAGTGATTCAAGATCCCCAATTAACAAGTCGACTAGTGAGCTTTAGCATCACTGCTAGAAGACAAGGTAAATCGGTAAGCAACCTTTGCTAATCATATCACATATGACTCTTGTTGTTGGGTGACATCTCTATGTCAAAACTAGGCGCCCAACCTTTATGCCCCAAGGTCCTTAACTGTTAAGATGACCTTGTTAAGATCACCAACCCTTATGCGTGTAGGTATCCGATACAAACCCATCCAGCCAAGGAAAACCGTGGCACCCTAATTTCATAGACCCACCAACGATTGTACAGGGCATAGGATGGTGCAAGGTTTGGTTGGGAGGGCATGGTTTAACTTAAACTTTGTGAGGGATCGTTCTACTTCTATCATCTAAGCATGCATAGTAGTAAAACGTATAAGAATAGCATTCACATAGATGTGATACAGTATGGCCCATTTTCTCATGGTGATCTCCATCGCCATAGAACCTGTCCACCATGATGATCTCCATCTTCATGCTCTATGCGAGCCATCCTCCAAGTGATGAGTTCTCCAAGAAATAATACAAGCTATTACTCCTAACATCTAGTAATCAAAATTACATTGTATTGGGATCATCACAATTTGGCACGCAGGCCATTACAATAATTGACAACACATATGGCTCCAGCCGTGTTGCCCAACTCACGACACGCAGGTCATGAAAAATACATACATGCATCACATACATTTTTGGGCCATACTGATCACATAAATCCTGCAAAAACAAGTTGTGCATAGAATCGCATTCTACCGGATCATGTGAAATCGTACCACCTATGAACCTTAACGAGATACAAAAAGGGGGGCTACGACTAAGGGGGGTCTAGGGGGTCTCCCCTTGCGGGGTTCGAAGGGGCAGCGCCCCTCGCGGACATTTGTGAAAAATGAGAGATCAAATCTATACAATTTTCTTTAAGGATTTTGATCGGCAAATCCAATTTGCCATAAACCGACCATAGTTCCGATTTGACCAAACTCCTTTGATCACGGTACGTCGATTCAGATCTAATTCCCGATTCAATCAATCATATTGATCTTCGCGTGATTCAGAAGGATTTATGTGTCACTGTCTACCCCGATGGCGGAAACCGACCGGTAGGGGTAAGTCGTTCGACGACCTTAGAATCACGATCACGGAAAGTAAGATCATAGATCAATCCAGAAACACCGCCATACAAACGATCATATCATTCATATCAATCTACATATCACCATATGCAAACTTCCCGAACCTATGACTGAATAGCATCGGCTCTGATACCACTGTAGGGTAACGGGTAGGCTACACTAGCGTAAAATCAAAAATTTCTACCGCGTCAACCAGGAATACTATGGTCATAGATCACGGGATTACCGCTAGACGCGCAGGTGCGGAACTCGATGAAGCACGTTGCGGCAGTGTAGATGTTCTACGTCTCCTCCTCGTCCTCGTCCCACGAGCAGCTCCCCTTTGCGCGGCTCGTCCAAGTGCTACAGATGCAGCACCTCCGAGGTATCCACACGTCCGGAGTGGAAGCCGTCACACGCCAGACTGCTAGGTCTGCGCGTGCAACACAGGCGGAAGAGGAGTGGCGGCTGGGTGGAATGCTCTCTCCTTTTCAGCTCGCCTCACTCCCTCTTATATAGGCATCCCTGGTGGGCTTCTACATTAGCAGCCCATTAGCAGCCTAAGCCTGGTCTAATTCGGATCCAATCCTCATTAGGCTTCCAGCCCCTAAAGTGTGTGACCCTATAGGTTCATACACGTATAGACATGACGCGAGTACACTTAATCCGTCAATAGTTGGTAGCGGCCTCTAGCAAGACGTGCCAACTCCTAAACGCATATAAAGATCATTCGGACGAACCATCACAAGGTTGAGTACATGTCTTTCCCTTTGCCTCACGATATTTGGTCTAGCTCTAAGCTGACCTCTCTTTCTCGATACTGTGATTCAGAATCCCTTTACTAGGTTAACTCTTAACCATATGTAGCACGGCCATGCATTTCTGGATCCGATCACTCGAGGGGCCCAGAGATATCTCTCTCAAGTAGAGAGGGGCAAATCCCATCTTGATTGACCGATGCCTTGCAGCATGTATCAGGACAAACCCGAAAGCTACCTTTATAACTACCCAGTTACGGAGTAGTGTTTGATAGCCCCAAAGTAGGTCGATCCACATCTCAAGTACATGCGACAATCTCAGGTCTAAGGACAAAACGTACACGATGTGTAGAGAGAGCTGCAAGTATTATTGCTAGTCTCATGTTGGGTCAGTCCAACCCCATGTTCATAACATGTGTCCACATCATTGGTTTGACATCTCTATGTCAATGACTTGCGAAACATAGTCATTAACCAATCGATGTGCTAGTCTAATATTCACGTGTGTCCTCGCATGAACTCCGACTAGGGACAATTATTAGATAACCATACAAGTAAAGAGTTTCACAAACAATTCACATAATTGCCAATCAATACAAGTTGCCTGGTATATGGATATTCAAGGAACATTATAATAACTCATGGATACACATGAAATACAATCATCTCTATGATTGCCTCTAGGGCATATTTCCTTCAATTTGGTCATTCCTTCGAAAAAGCATTTTTCCGAAAACCGCACCACCCGGTTTCCCTCACACACTCAGCGCGAGCGGGGGCTAGAGACGGTACCCTTCACCAGCCGGCTCGGCTCCCTGTCAGCATCAGGGCCTAAAGTGTAGAGCTCTAAATTCACACGACAGACCCGCCGGGGGAGTTACCTCGCCACATGGTTCCTGGTGCCTAAAAACCTCCCGCGGCGAGTGTACAGGCTTCTGACGGTGGGTTATTTTTTCCTACGACCCTCTCCTAGTAAGGTCTACCGGGCATCTCAGGGCATAAAGTGTAGATCTCTGAACCCTATGGCCTGTTCCCTGGCTGTGAGTTACCTCACCCACCGTCCCTGACCTCGTTTTATCCTCGTGACAGCTCACGGGGCCCTATCATCTGCAGCCCGATCTCACCAGGGCCTAAAGTGTCGAGCTCTGAACTCTATGGACCGTTCCTTGGCTGTGAGTTACCTCACCTATGGTCTCTGACCTTGTTTTATCCTCATGACGGATTACAAGGCCTTGTCCTCCATAGCCCGATCTCGTCAGGGCCTAAAGTGTCAAGCTCTGAACTCTACGGCCTGTTCCTCGGCTGTGAGTTACCTCACCCACGGTCCCTGACCTCGTTTTTATCCCCGCGATAGCTCACGGGGCCCTGTCCTGTGCAACCCGATCTTGTCAGGGCCTAAAGTGTTGAGCTCTAAACTCTATGGCCCATTCCTCGGCTGTGAGTTACCTCAACCACGGTCCCTGACCTTGTTTTATCCTCGTGACGGCTCATGAGGCCCTGTCCTCCGCAGCCCAATCTTGATAGGGCCTAAAGTGTCGAGCTATGAACTCTACGACCTGTCCCTCGGTTGTGAGTTACCTCACCCACGGTTCCTGACCTTGTTTTTATCCTCACGACGGTTCACGAGGCCCTATGCTCCACAACTCGATCTTGTCAGAACCTAAAGCGTCAAGCTCTGAACTCTATGGCCCATCGCACGGCTGTGAGTTACCTAACCCATGGTTCCTGACACCATATCTATCCTCACGATGACTAATAAGGCCCTGCTCCTCGGTAGCCCGAACTTACTAGACCTAGAGCACTAAGATTTGAACTCCGTGGCTTGCTCATCGGCCGTGGGTCACCTCACCCCCTAAAACCCTCGGCATGGGGGCTGAGTGATGGAACACCTAACCCCGCGATTTCTCCTTGAGGGACCCGCAGGATGCCCCTGAAGACACCTTCTTTAGCGGTTAAGTTTGAAGGGGCCGAAAGGTGTGAGTCCTAGAGACCCACGACCCAAGGCAGGGTCAGTATCTCGCTCATGGTTCACCCCCACTAGAGGCATCCAGAAAGGGCACATAGATCTCGTGAGGCCGCATCCCCTCTCAAGAGGGTGACCTCCAGAAGTTAATAAGGACGCCTCCTCAAGGGTACTCGCATAAGTAACTCCTTGTGAGAACCCCCCAAACTCGCTAAAGTCCACGAGCCACGAAGAGCCATTCGCCCGAGGCGCCTAGACTCCCACCAACTCGATAGAGCGTAGCCCACTCCGCGACAGGCCCGTCCTACAACTAAAGAGAGCCCTTGCTGGCAGCACGGTCGAAGCGCCGTCCCTGGAGATTGCCTCCCCACGCGTCCTACCTTCAGCCACGCCTTGCGAGGGCTCCACCCCTGGACGTCTGGCCCTACATCGAGCGCGCTCGGCTCCCCCAGAAGGTTGTCCCTACAAGAAAGGAAACAAGAGCTACCATCACGGACCTTAGCAAGAGATCACTACGTAGTAAACATGCCAAGGAAAAACAACCAGCATAAAGATCCACTTATAGACATACAAAACAAGTCTTTCTTACAAGCCCCACATGGGGGCAGGGTACTAGGTGGCATAGTACCTACACCAGCAAAATGCTCGCAGCTCCAGGGCCAGGGTGACGGATCCTGAATGGGCCTAACCCCAGCTCCTCAAGGGAGGTGAGCAGGGTATTCCACCCGACACAGCAGAGTGTCGAACACGGAGACAGAGAACTCCCCCTCCCGACGAAGCGAAACCATAGCACATAATTGTGCTGAATGCGGTGGTCTGCGAGGAATTGGATCTAGCCATCGTAGAGGTACATCTCGTCGGGCGGGAGGGTCTTCACGCACACCCGCCACCTTTGGGCCCCGCAAGAGTGTTGCAGCTTCACCTGCTCCAGGAGGTCCGCCATGACCCCTAAGGCGAAGCGGGTCGGGAGCCTCACCTTGTGGAACCAATCGGGGTTCCCAAGGACGACAATAAAATCGATGACCCTTTCAGGCTCTGGGTCGTCCTCGATCTTGACGACCGCGGGAGTAGGGGCTTCTATAGCAGTAGGAGTGTCCGAGCTAGATTCAACTCTGGCCCCACCACCGCGCCCTCCACGGTGACCCCTGCCGCTTCCACGGGGGCGCCCTCAGCCGCGCATAGGAGGAGCTTCCCTCGAGGCCGCGTGTAGGAGGAGCTTCCCCCGAGGCCGCGCTCACCTCTGCAGGAGCAAACACGGCGAGAGCTGTACAACGGCCGCCACGCCTCTCCAGACTGCTTCCGCGAGGACACCCCCGACCGCGCTTCGTCGGTGGTGCCTCCTCCGCCTCGGCCATCACCGCCTTGCCCTTCTCCTCAGCCGAGAAACACGAGGGTGTCATGGAGAGGGAGAGGATTTTTTTTCTGCTAGGGAGAGAGAGAGAGGAAGAAAGAAGGCAGCAGAGTGGGAGTGAAAAGATTCTCCCCTCACCTTTAGCCACGCCGGTTGAAAATACGTATCACTGTGCTGCCCGCGTGGCATTAACCGTCGGGCCCCACGCACCGTTGTGTCGTGGGAATGACTCCCGATGCAGGAACCGTGCGTTTCCGATCTACGGGCGAGCGCCCGCGGCCGTTTGAGCTTCACGGCTAGGATTCGAGCAAGCCGGGTCCTTGCTGACCATGTGATCGTGGGGGCCCGCCCATTGTCTAGGGCCGCTTGCCCCACTAGTACAAAACAGGCCTCTAGTCCCGGTTTGTATCTGGACTAAAGGTTAAGCCTTTAGTCCCATTTCTGTTACGAACCGGGACTAGATTGTCTCCACGTGGCCTCGCTGGGTGTGCTGGGCTGGAGGATCTTTAGTCCCGGTTTGTAACATGAACCGGGACTATAGTTGTTCTGCCGTGACAGCGTTTTGCGGCAACCTGCTGCCGCGGCAGGAGATGGGGTTTTAGGGTTTTCTTTTTTTTTTCTTTTTTTGTGTTCAATTATTTTTCATTTTGTGTTTTCATTTCAAACAAGTTTTCATATACATAATATTCTACGCTACTATATGCTGTATACGATGATGAATATATAGTATCATTTATCTCACGATTACATCCACACACACACACACACACACACATATATATATATATACACACAACTTGGTATACAAGTGCCAACTGAGACTAGAGGTTGTCTATTTGATTTACATGAAGATCATTACATTACATGGATACTTTAAGGTCTATCCACGATGTACTGTCCTTTTGTGTTTATGACATCCCTGATCAAATTCCTGACAACTCCTCTTGAATTGCTAGTAGGCGTTCATGTGGTAGGAGCTTATCCCGTATCGCATCCAACTATATATAAAAAAGTTGATCATTATGAATGGAACTCAACAAAAATTCCGGTGTAAAATAAATTGTGAATATATTGTTTACATACTCGAAAAAAGTCTGTGCCCTGCTCCATACACCCACGAATGAACTCCCATACGTAATATCCACATAAATTAGTCCCCTGTGGGTGCATCGCATATTGTTCGAGAATATAATTCAATCAAATAATAACCAAGCTTGATAGTTGTATGGAGACTATAATTGAAGAGATGCGAGGACCTAGCTCTCGTACTACTTACCAGGATCAGACGAAAAGTCAACTCTTTACACTAATCACCCTGAACCTCCTTCGTGAACCTTTTCCAAACCCTATCTGGCAAAAAAGAAATGAATGAGTTATTAATTACTTGACATCTTAGAGAATGAACGAAAGAGACAGATATAGTGCGATAATGATTGAAATTACTTTTGGAGCATATCAAGTATGCTGCGGTAGTCTTCCATCGGCTTTTTTAACGAGTCTGAGATTTCAACTTTTGCACGATCAATGTCAATGTTTAGAAGAATCCAGTGGAAACTGCGCATGTTTATATACACTTAACATCGAGTAAACAAAAAGTGAATGTGTACAAGACAGTAAAAATCTCACCCGTAGTGGTAAGGAAATAGTATTTGTGTCTTGTAATGTTGCTCCATTAAAAACATTAGCAAGTTATCCTTCGTTTCCTCGGGGTTCTCTTTTAGCGTATGTCCACTAACTCTATTTGGGTGAACGAACCGAATGACATAGATTGACTTTATTCTACATTCCTGAATCTTCATTCTGCATATATAATAGCATACAGAAGGAGATATAGCGAGGATAACTACATGCAATGAATTGAACAAGCTGATTTAGAGATTTAATTACTTACGGACAATAGCAGCCGAAGAGGGACTTGTCGAGGGCATCTAGGTTGAATAACTGAAATAATTCACAAAGTTCAATAGAGATCATGTATGGACGGAAGTACTCCTCTCCAACTTTACATAGGACAAATTGTCGCTCTTCCTTTGTGACTTTCAAGTACCAGGCATGCAAAAGTCGCATATGTGTTGGCAGATCATCGAATACCTCATTGATGACCAGAGGCTCCCCGTAGACAAATTTCCGTGCTATTGGTGCCTTGGCGACATCTTCGCCACCTAGAATTAGTTCGACAGGCACGTTACACTCCTTGGCTAATTTAATAGCATCTTCCTTATCTACTACACCTTGAGCAGGCTGGGGTAACACCTTGAGCGGGGCGATCGATTGTTTTGCCTATTTGCCAAGCTGGGTAACTTCTTTTGATCTTCTTCCGCTTGCAGTACTGCTTGATGACTTCTCTTTTAGTGTCTTCGTAAGACATCGTGTATAGTCATCTTTCCTATTTAACACATGTTGGGGTGGTTGTGCAAGGAATGCCTTGAAGTGCTTCTTGACTTTTGGATCAACTTGCACCTGTGGCTCGGGTTGTTTTGGTGCAAAATGGGCCTTCACTTCGGCTTGGGAGATCATCATGCTTTCCTCATTAGTTCGGTGATAGGCTAACTTGGGAGGAGACGGCAGTACTCTTGGGAGGAGCTCTTATCGTTTTCGGTGTCGGTTATCCCTTGATGTAGCGGTGCTATTCTTCCGCTTTCTTCCCTTTGATTTAGTGGGTGGAGGCGGAGGCACCAGAGATGGAGATGCACTCGCGCTGCGGTCCCTCTCAGGGAGGGGTGGGCTATTGTTTCTCGATGGAGACGGTGGACTCGGAGGTGATGGATTGCTTCTCGAAGGAGAAGATTGCCTTGGCGCCCAGCCTGGAAACACGATGTGCTGCTTTTTCCAAAGAATGATCCCACCCTCCACTTCTCCTAGTGTTTTCTCCCCTTCACCTGCAGGGATGTTAAGCTCTAGTGATCGACATGTCGGTTCAACTTCATCCACACAGACACGAGCATAGCTAGCTGGAATCTGACTTCCATGGTAGGTTGCTTCCGGTGGACAAGGTAAAGCAAAGCCGAGCGCCACCTTCATAGAAATGTTCTTCACTGTCACATGTAGCTCACAAGCTGTCCTTGCCTTGACTTGATCCACGGGGTAGCGAACCATCGTTGCACCGGTCGTATCATCTATCACCGGTGCATTATTCTCCATCAGCAGTAGATTATTAGCTAGTACCTCCGTGGAAGCCACGATGCTTCTCCGCTGAGATGGGCCCATCGAACTGTCGAATGCAGGATCTTGCTATCGGGCCAGTACTCTAAGTTCATTAATATTCTCCTGCTGCAGCTTGAACATGGCTTGAAATTCCTCATTCCTTTTTTCAACCGCCTCCAACCACGTTGCCTCCTCTGCCTTCTGCCAGTTCGTTTTTCTGGATCGGCTTCTATAAGTGTCAATGTCCTGGGGAAACCTAGTCTTCCATGGAACATATGGTCCAAAGCCTCATGTTTGTCCGACTTTTTCAGGATTCCTAAGGGCATATGTCAGCTCATCGTTCTCTCTGTCAGGAACGAACTTTCCATCTTGTCTCTCTTTTATCACTTTAACAAGTTCATCTTTGGGTTTAATAATGTCCTTCTTTGTAACAATAATCTCCCCGGTTTTAGTGTCATACGATCCCCCATGCCCAAGTAACCAATTTTTTGACCTCACAGGCTAGTGATTTGCAGCTAGAATGACTCCTTTATCACGCATGGCTTTCTCAGTTTTTGCCCACTTAGGCATGGCTGTCTTGTAGCCACCTGTCCCCATAGTATGGTGATATTTCTTTTTGGCCACATTTTCCTAATTCTTTGCCGACCTTGCCTTAGCTTCTTCTGAGCCCTTGTACGTCACAAATGCAGTCCAGTTATCTTGCTGCATCTCTAGCGGGCCAGTGAATGGCGGAGTCAGCTTCTTCTTGACAAAGGTGTTGTACAATCTTTTCTTCCAGTCCTTGAATTGTTCGCCCATCTTCTTAAGGGACCACTTTCTTACTGTCAACCTCAATGCCTCATTTAGTTCACGAGTGTCCAATTTAGGTAGAGAGAAGTGTGTCATGACTGAATTCCAAAGACACTCTTTGGCTCTATCATTGACAAAAGTTTCTCCAACTTGATCGCTTTTCTTTCCTGGATTATTCCACTTCTGAGTGGTGATCGGGATGGTGTCCCTGACTATCACTCCGCATTGATATACAAATACACTTGCGGCCTCTGTCGGCTCCAAAGGTTCACCCAGCTCAGAAACTACATCAATAGTGAAACACGCACCATCGACCAACTTTTTGGTCGGGCCTCGTTTCCTTGCAAAATATTAGCCCGATGCAGAGGTCTAAGAGAAGAAACAGTCGTTAGTATATATATATGAATCAACTAATGCATCTACTAGCTCGTGATCAGCAGAGGCTTTATATACCTCGCCGGACTTTGCTATGGTGTCTCCACTGTCGTCTCCATGGCCGTCTCCACCAAAGAATTCATCATAGTTATCTCTACCGTCGGCTTTATCCAAGTTGAGGTATTGGGAGCCATCATCATCTCCATCGTCCTTTGCTCCCTCGTAATGGTAACCTCCTGTACCCTCATCTATAATCTTGTACATGCGCTCTTCATCGTCTCTACCATCCATAACTTAACTAATACGGAAGAAAGATAAAACCATTTTGCTTAATGCGATTAATAAAGGAAGATAAAGTAATTCAGCTTAATATACCATATTACACATTAAAGTACTAATTAAACAATGTGATGAAGAAAGATAAAGTACCAATTAAACAATAATACATCTCGAATAATCTAGCTAGTACAATAATAATAAAAGATCCCTATTACACATCTAGCTCAACCAAGACATCAACCCCCGGCTACTAAGCCACGGGAGGTGTGCACCCAAAGAGTAGGAACCATCACCGGAGAATATCTCGGGTAAGGTGCCTTAAGAACCTGCCAGGTATCGGAGACCCTGACTTCCAAAATGTACATGTAATGTCGGACGTGCTCGTCCTCCTTCCTGACACAACGCTGTACCACCTCGTCGGAGGCCGACTCCCTCTGCACCACGCCTGGACCACTCGGCCACCACCACAGAAGATCCAGGTCGACGACGACACCCGGATTCCTCACCAGAGTACGCCTCCCGGCTGGTAGCATCTCCCAGTTCCAGCCCGGCGGAGCCTAGTCCCGTGGATGACCGGCGACATAGCCTAGTAGTCCTCCGTTGTTCTCGTCGAGTGAACGAGGATGAGAACGCGGCATAATCCTAAACACGAAATTAAACCTAAACACTTTAAACATGACGACAGTAAATAGTATCAACTAAAATAAACTATATTAAACACTAACTACCTAAAATATCTAAACAAAATTACACTAACAAAAATCTCTAAACAAAATTACATTAACAAAAATCTCTAACTAAAATCTCTAATAAACTAACTAACTAAAATTCATCAACTAAATGAACCCTAAACGGGTAAGGATCCACTAGGCTGCACGATTTCCAAGGCATGTCCCTCTGAGGTTTCTGCCTCCGGTGCTGTCACACACCTTTCTCCATGGGTTTCTCTTCGTTAGACTCCTCTGGTGGTGACTGCAAGATCACCTACTCTCGGATTTCCACTGGTGGTAAGTTCCTTGTTGGTTCTTTGATTCTCTCGGCTGAGCGCTGGCTAGTTATTCTCAATGCCAATGGACTTCCTCTTGAGGGTAAATGCCTTGAAAATGGGGAGGCGATTTCTATCGGTTCTGTGGTGAGGTTCCCCTCTCATCTTGCTAGGGTCAATAATCTCTCGACCTCTTCTCCTGGATTTCCTGGTGATTCTACTTCTGGTGTTGAACTGGTTGAAGATTTGGGTCTTAAATGGCATGTAACATGCTCTTCTCTGCCATCGGATGATTTGGGGCACGTCCCAGGGTTTTTGGTTCTTTATTCTCATGCTAAGAGGATAGTTCTTCTCAACCAAAATAAGGTGGTGATTGATGCAAGGTTCCTTCTACAAGATGAAAAGATTTATTCTGGCTTGACACTGGATCTAGTTGTCAAAAGGGTTGTTGTGGGTGCACACATTATGGATGATATGAATCTCGAAAATGTGCTTGCTGCACCTGAGAAGTCTGTCAAGAGAATTTCATTGGATTTTTCTAAACTATCCAATGAAATCCTTTAACCAAGAAAGGCATTTCAAGAGAGTTTTTCATCTCCTCAGACATACCATTGCCATAAAACTCCTCAAGGTTGAAGAGCATCTCAGTTTTTACAGAAGTACCCATTCTATTTTTGAAATCATCCCACAGAAGATCAGCTTTGTCAGAATGATCAAATATTTCTTGGCCATTACCATTCTTTAGCATTGAGATATAATGGGATTTAGCATTCTTGTCCATTAGCATTCTTTAGGATGTAGATATAATGGCATTTAGCTAAATAATGGTAATGGCCAAGAAATATTTGATCATTCTGGCAAAGCTGATCTTCTGTGGGATGATTTCAAAAATAGAATGGGTACTTCTGTAAAAACTGAGATGCTCTTCAACCTTGAGGAGTTTTATGGCAATGGTATGTCTGAGGAGATGAAAAACTCTCTTGAAATGCCTTTCTTGGACAGAGGATGTGGTCAGTGATCTCCCAAATGATAAATCCCCTGGACCTGATGGATTTAACAATGAATTCATCAAAAGCTGCTAGCCCATTATTGGAAGTGATTTCAAATTTCTTATCTATGACTTCTATGAGGAGAAAGTTTCTCTTGCAAGTATCAACTCTTCCTTCATTACTCTCATTCCTAAAGTGACAAACCCTCCCACCCCTGCTGACTTCAGGCCCATATCTTTATTAAACTGTGTGCTCAAAATTATTACCAAACTTCTTGCAAACAGACTACAGAATGTTATTTTGAAGCTGGTGCATAAGAATCGGTATGGTTTCCTAAAAAACAGAACTATTCAGGATTGCCTTGGGTGGGCTTTTGAATATCTCTTCCAATGCCATAAATCCAAGGAGGAAATTGTCATCTTAAAATTAGACTGTGAAAAAGCTTTTGATACAATTGATCATTCATCCATCCTAAATATACTCAAGGCAAGAGGATTTGGCAAGAAATGGATTAAATGGATTGAGATGATCTTTGAGTCTAGCTCTTCTGAAGTTCTTCTTAATGGGGTACCTGGGAAAAAATTCTACTACAGGAGAGGGGTGAGGCAAGGAGACCCACTTTCTCCCCTCCTTTTTGTCCTTGCTGTTGATCTTCTTCAATCTGTCCTGAATAAGGCCATGCATCTCCAGCTATTGTCTCCTCCAATAAGAGGCCCTCCAAATAGTGACTTCCTAGTGATTCAATATGTTGATGACACTTTAGTGGTGCTAAAAGCAGATGCTGGCCAATTGCTATGCTTAAAAGCTCTCCTTCAAACTTTTGCCTTATCCACTGGCCTCAAAGTGAACTATATGAAATCTAGCATGTGAAGGAAATATGCCCTGAGAGGCAATAATAAAGTTGTTATTATGTATTCCTCATACATGATAGATGTTTATTTTGCATGCTATAATTGTATTGATCGGAAACGTCAATACATGTGTGTTTAATAAACAAAAAAGGGTTCCTAGTTATGCCTCTCTTATAGACTAGCTTGTTGATTAACAAGATGATCAAGGTTTCCTGATCATAGACATTGGATGTTGTTAATAACAAGGTCACAACATTTGTGAAATTATGTGATGAACATTCATCCAAAGTATAGCATTACGATCAAGTCATTATGTTTATATTGCTATAACATCATACGAAGTAATCTTTATCCTTAGACCATGAGATCATGTTAATTGCTAACACCGGAAGAGTATCTTGATAACATCAAACGTCACACCGTAACTGGGTGACTATAGAGATGGGTTTAGTGCTACGAAGGTGTTATGTTGAGGCTCATGGATCAAGAGTGGAATTTTTCAATCCTGATGATGGATAGATATACTCTGGGCCCTCTCGGTGATATCACATTAAGATAGCTTGCAAACAAGTGATGTGATCACTAGAATGTTATATCATGGGAACGAGAAAAGAGTGCATGTCAGTAACGAGATCAAACTAGGTATTTGGATACCGATGATCGAATCTCGGACATGTATTATATCATGAGACAAAGGGATTAAGTTACTAGCGTTAAAGGTTCTCACGATCTAAGAAGTCATCGTTGAATATGCAGGAGTCAGTATGGATCTCCAGGTCCCGCTTCTGATTATTGATCTGAGAGGAGTCTCAATCATGTCTGCATTATTCACGAACCATAGGATGACACACTTAAGAGTTACCAGACACCATTTTGGAGCACATATGTTTAACACGAAAGAATTGCAAAGCGCAGGAATTGTTTCGATAGAAACCGGAATTGTTTTGGGTGAAATTGCAGAAAGTGGTTCTGCATGTAATATTGAAATGTTGCAAGGGGTTTTATGTCAATGTTTGTTAATTAAAGTAATTAACAAAATTCTGAATAAATTTAAGAAAATAGTTTTATTAAATAAGAGAGCATTAAACTTAGAGAATTTTAATGCATTTAAAGTGGAGACTTTAAAAGGGAATGTGAAGAGGCATTTTAATGTGGAGGGATTTACCACCACATGGATGGAGGAGGTGAGGGGTCACCTCCATGAGGCGCCGGCCATGGAGGGGGTACCCCCCTCCTCCTATAAAAGGCCCCCTCTTCCTCCTTCTTCCTGACACCTCCTCGTGAAGGATCTCTCTCCCCCTCTAGAATTATTCCCCCATGGTCTCGGATTAGTGAGATACATGTTCCCGGTGGCATTTCGTCTGGAAGGAGTTGCTGCTTCCGCTGCATCGCTGGAGCGAGGAGGTGGAGGTTATCCGGTGGCTTGAACGTGTGTGCGAGGACGGATGCGCTGCTGATTTGTGGCGCTCGGACTTCCACACGATCTTGAGATCGGCAAGTGTACGACTACATCAACCACGAGTTCCTACTCGTTAACAAAACTCGTTGTCTTCGAGGGTAAGTTCTCGATGGATGTATGTCCGCCCGTTGCTCTGTATCTAGTAGATAGATCTTGGCATGTAGTTCTCATCGTAGGAATTTTTTTGTTTTCTATGTTGCGGACCCAACAGTGGTATCAGAGCCTGATCTATGCGTAGTTGCTTTGCACGGGTAGTACACATATGTTTATATGTGGGTGATGATGATCATGTTATTGCATCTTCTATGTATTTTGTATATTGGTGGCATAGTGGGATGAAGCGGCCCGGACCAACCTTACATGTCATCGTACATGAGACCGGTTCCACGACTGACATGCAACTTGTTTTGCTTAAGTGGTTGGCGGGTGTCTGTCTCTCCTACTATAGTCAATATCTGATTTACAATGAGTTGCTAATAACTTGGTTATCCTCGCTGTGGTTCATGTTCATAGGTAAGACCGGTTCTATCTCCGAAAGCCCTAAGCCACGTAAAACTTGTAATTGATAAATTAGAGGCGTCTAGTTTAGATCGTTGCTGGGCTAGTGTCTTGATATGGTATTGTTGTAAATAGATGTATGATAGATACTCTTACAACACACTCAACATGTAAGTTCCATAGACCTTGGCCTTAGACACAAAGGAATGATAGAGATCATACCACGATGCAAATGATAGAGATCAAATGCATGGACCATATCATCTCACTTTACACATTAGATGTTAGCATCTTATACTGCTAGTTTGGCGCTTTTTGTAGCATTGTAAGATGATCCCTCATTTAAATATCAAGATAAAATGTGTTCTTCCTTAAGTATGCACCGTTCTATGGATCGTGTTTCGAGACAACACGTGATGATCGGGTGTACTCGACTCTACGCTTTCATAAGAACGGGTGTAAGACAGTTTTACACACGCGAATACTAAGGTTCTTACTTGGAAATCCTAGCATGTACAAACATGGCCTCGAAACATGGACCGAAAGGTTAAGCATGAGTCATATAGTTGATATGATGCTGATGGCTCAATGCACGACGGCCAAAAAAAATGCTTGATGGCGGTGTTGATGTAGAGCTCGTTTGGAACCCCAAGAGGAAGGTATGATGAGCACAGCTGCAAGTTTCCCTCAGTTATAAAACCAAGGTTTAATCAAACTAGTAGGAGCAAGGAAACACCTCAAAGGTGTTACTAGCTGAGCTTTGGCAGGGCGCACTACCGGTGCTAGTAGCAACATGGAGACCTGCACAACACAACCACAGAACTTTGTCCCCAACTTGCGATGAGGTTGTCAATCGCACCGTGTTTTGCGGAAAACAAAGGATTAAACGTATCGAATGGAAAGAAGTAATAGTTTGCAGAAAGTAAACACAAAGCAGTAACAGTTTGTAGATTGTATGTAAAGAAAAGGACCGGGATCCATAGTTCACTAGAGGTGGCTCTCCTTATGATAGATAACATGCTGGGTGAACAAATTACAGGGGGGCAATGGACAAACATCGAGAAAGCAATACATGCATATACTAATCATCTTGACTCCTTTGAGACTTGATTGGGCATTACAAAATTATACATAGACCGCCATCCAACTGCATCTATGACTAATAATCCACCTTTAGGTTATCATCTGAACCCCCTCCAGTATTAAGTTGCAAGAAACAGATTATTGCTTTACGAACTGCGTGTAAAGTAAACAATACGATTGTTCTATGAACAAATGATTGTTGTTTTCTCCCTAGTAGCAACAACACATCTAGTACCTTAGAGATTTCTGTCACTTTCCCAAATTACCAGAGGCATGAACCCACTATCGAGCATAAATACTAACTCTTGGAGTTGCTAGCATCTACTTGGCCAAGATAGTTACTAACAACGGAAAGCATGCAAGATCACAAATAACAAAGACATGATAGAATCAATAATCAATCTGAAATAGCATCTCAATATCCATCGGATCCCCGCAAACACAACATGCAGAATTACAAATAGATGATCTTGATCATGAACGGAGCTCACAAGATCTAGACATGAAAGCACAGAGGAGGAGAACCAGCCATCTAGCTACTACATGGATCCGTAGTCCAAGGATGAAATACTCACGCATCACACCGGAGGCTTGCATGGTGATGAAGAAGGCCTCCAGGGTGAATTCCCCTCTTTGGCAGGGTACCGGGAAGAGCTTCAGATCCCTCCCGATCTAGGGATGGAGATGACGACGGCCACATACTCTTTTGTGGATTTTTTGATCGGGTACTTAGGGTTTACGTCCCGAGGGCATCTTATAGTCGGAAGGGGAGGCCGAGGGGGTGCCTAGGCTGGCCACACCACCCCCTGGCACAGGCCAGGCCTGGCCACGCGGCTAGGTGGTGTGGCCGCCCTCTTGCCCCTCTCCGTCTCTTATTCTGGCACTTGATGACATCTGGAAAAATTGGCACTTTGGCTTTTGTCCCGTCCAATTCCGAGAATATTCATTTTCTGACTTTCCTAGAACCAAAAACAGCAGAAATCAGGCAGCTGGCACTGTGGCTCTTGTTAATAGGTTAGTCAAAGAAATCATATGAAAAGTACTCCAAAGTTGGAATAAAACACAAGAATGTGGATAAAACCAAGCATGGAACATCAAAAATTATAGATACATTTGCAATGTATCAACATCCCCAAGCTTGACTCCTGCTCGTCCTCGAGTAGGTAAGTGATAAAAAGAAAGAATAATTTTTGAGGTGACATGCACCATCAAAGACTTGATCAAAGTATTTGCAAAACATTTAAAGCTGGGATCATAGTACTTCAATCATAACATGAAAGGCAAAGTTATAGCAATAAGCAAAGAAACTATGTTGCAACATGAAAAAGCACAAACAAAATATTCATGAATAACAATGCTTTGCAAGACGTTTGTTTGTTTCACATAAAGGAAACATAGCATACTTGTATTCAGCTTGTCCCTCAATAGAGTAGCAAATATAAATGCATAGGACACCTTCAAAGTTCATAAGAGTGACTAGATACAATAGTTTAAAACAAGAAATATCAAAGTATGCATCAATCAACTAGTCTTGGGACAATGCACATAAGAACTAAGAATGGCAACTATGCTCTCAAAGTAAGTGCATAAAGATAGAAGGTGGAGACTCAATATAATGGTGGAAGAAAGGCCTTTGTAAAAGGAAGTAGGGATTCAAGTCTCATAAAGAGCTTCCAAAAATTATGGTACTTGTAGTTTTCAGCTCTCATTGCCCCTATCATAAGCATCTTGAAGTGATTAAGGTTAAAGTGAACTAACTATGGTGTACATGCTTGACGAAGTATAAGTGAGAAATCTCATGTCCCTTGTATACGACGACCACTTCTCATGCTACTCAAGTTTAGTCACCGGTAAGTTCTTGTCATTGTAAGTACATGTGTATCATTTAGAACCGCCAATGGGGTACCCCTTGCACAATGATACGGAAGAATCCCCATATCAAAATGACAAGGCAAGCAGACAACGAGCATCTCAGCATTCTCTTTTTTCTCAATATAGGACTCTTTTTTTATAAGAAGAATGCTTCATAGACAGCTCATTATGGTTACGCTGCAGGTTTCCACCATGTCAGCATGGATTATACCAGCGGCCCAGGCGTTTCTCTAACACATATACATAACTCCATGGACTTACAAGCTCCCCTTTCATTTCCACCGACGACATCCATATACAAAAGAGCATGATATCAACTAGGTACAAGTACCAAGTGCAATGTTGAAAGCGTTCCCCATGAAAGCATGGTTCTGCTAATTCCTGACAAATAAGTGCAAGCATATACAACATAGAAGACACAATGGTTCAAGTTTATTAAGGGCAAGAAAAGTAAAGTGCGCCATCAAGTTTTTGTGAGCTTTAATCACTAGTTTTCTCATAACAAGTTTAATTTGGAAGGTAAACAAAAGCATGAATATACTTGGAATAGCATAAGATAGTAGGTAAGTATGGTGGAATCTTTGGGATAACTTGGTTTAGGGAGTTGGATGCATGAGTGGAACTCATACTTTGTTGTGGAGGCTAGCAAAAGACTGGGAGCGACAAACTAAGAGAGCAATAATGGCCATAATCATGCAGAGCGACAAAACATCATTGATCAAAGCATCAAGTGACACTACAAGTTGAAAACTAAAGGATCATAAAGGCTATGGCGACTTGAGATAGTCATAACATGGTGTGAGCATGCGCCAAGTCAACCCAAATAAAGCATCAAAGGAGAATACCACTATACTATGCTTTAATATGCTAAAACAATGCATGATTCATCCAAGGCACATTAAGCAATCTCAATTGTTTATAACAAGTCATGCTACAACAAACAATACTAAGCATAAAGCCAAAACAATATCAAGCATGGCATGACATAGCATAGGCCACAGTCAAAAACAAGCTCTTTTTACCACAAAAGCATGAACTTTCCTACTCTTTTCCAAACCAAACCAAACTATTTGCAAACAAATGTATGAAAGAGGGGGTCCAACCAATTTATTCAGAAAACTAAGAAAACCAAAAACAAAAACGAAAACGAAAAAGAAGACGCTCTAAGAATAACACAACTGTGCATGAAACAATAAAAATGAAGTGTTTGGAAGAAACCTGGGATTTTTATTGATGAAGAAGGGGATGCCTTGGGCATCCCCAAGCTTTGACGCTTGTACTTGTTGGATATTTCTTGGGGTGACATGCGTGGCATCCCCAAGCTTGAGCTTTAGTCCATCCTTCATCTCATTACTCATTCCTTCCATACACCTGAAATTTTTCCTTCATACAAAACTTCACACAATCTTTATTAGCAACATTAGTGCACTCAAGATAAATAAGTCTTAAGGTTCAGTTATAACACAAAATAAACTTTCATTAGAACACTATCTACTGTAGCACTTCCCTCAAAAAGCTTAATTCCCCAAAAGAACTCAAGAAGGAACCAACAAGAAGCAAATGCGGAAAATGGCAGAAATCTGTTAAAACAGACCAGCAGGTAAAGACGAATTTTTTCGAAGACCTTCTATTGCTCAAATCAAAAAGTGTTGAACTAACGAAAGTTCGATAACAACCTGGTGCTGAAGCATCAGTAATGTCATTCACTTTCATATTCAAAGTCATTCACTTTCATATTAATGATGGGTTCCCAACCATCTTCTTGTTTTATAGGAATAGAAGCTTTATGTTTCATCTTTTCTTCTTTAATATTTATGAGAGCATCAGTAATGTGTTTTGTAAAGGCCATGTTCATAGCACTAGCATTAGGACTTTGAGCAAGCTTTTGTAGGAACTTAATAACTTCAGAGATATTGCAACCATCAAGATCAAAATTAACTTTATCATCTAAAGTAGTAGAACTATTACTAGCCTCAACACTAGTGGTGGTAATAGTAGAAACACTAATGTTTCTAGCAATTTCATCTTCTCTTTCCCACTTAGCATGTAATTCAGCTAATAGTCTAACATTTTCATCAATTCTTACTTGTATAGCATTAGTAGCTGCAAAGGGATATTCATTAGTTTCAGGTTTAGCAGCCATTTTATTAATCAACGAAGATTGAGCTTCAGACAAAGATGATATATTTCTTTCAGCATTAGAGAGTTTCAATTGTAAACTAGGAATTTCCCTATTTAGACTCTCAAGTTGATGGCTAATGTTCTTCAAAATGATAGATTGTTCCTCCATAGTTTTAGTGAATAGTTTATTTTGCTCATATTGCATTTGCATGAAGTTTTTAGTGGCTCTTTCAACTTCTAAAATTCTTCCTTCACTAGGTAATCCAGGTATACCATTATAGCCATAAGTATTATTAGGAGGGTAGGGCCTATAATTGTTATTACAATAAGCATTGTTGCCAAAGTTGTTATTTCTGATGAAGTTCACATCAACTTGCTCTTCTTGAGCAACCAAAGAGGCTAAAGGAACATTATTTGGATCAATATGGGCTTACCCATTAACAAGCATAGACATAATAATATCAATCTTATCGCTCAAGGAGGAGGTTTCCTCAACATAATTTACCTTCTTACCTTGTGGAGCTCTCTCAGTATGCCATTCAGAATAATTAACCCTCATATTGTCCAGAAGTTTTGTTGCAGCACCCAAAGTGATGGTCATAAAGGTACCTCCAACAGCAGAGTCCAATAGGTTCCTTGAAGAATAGTTCAATCCTGCATAAAAAGTTTGGATGATCATCCAAGCAGTCAGTCCATGAGTGGGACAATTCTTTACCAAAGATTTCACTCTTTCCCAAGCTTGAGCAACATGCTCATTATCAAGTTGTTTAAACTTCATTATTTCACTTCTCATAGATATAATCTTAGCAGGAGGATAGTATTTTCCAATAAAAGCATCTTTGCACTTAGTCCAAGAATCAATACTATTCCTAGTTAAGGAATTCAACCATTCTTTAGCTTTTCCTCTCAAAGAGAAAGGAAACAATTTCAGTTTAATAATATCACCATCTATATCCCTATGCTTTTGCATCTCACAAAGTTCAACAAAGTTATTTAGATGGGAAGTAGCATCTTCATTACCAATACTAGAAAATTGTTCTCTCATAACAAGATTGAGCAAAGCAGGTTTTATCTCAAAGAAAGTAGCTTCAGGAACATGCGGAGCAATAGGTGTGCTCATAAAATCATTGTTTTTGGTGCTAGTGAAGTCACACAACTTAGTGTTTTTAAGAGTAGTCCTTTTTTTGGGTTTTCAAATAAGAAAGCAAACTAGTAAAACTATTTTTTTGGGTTTTTTGTTGGGGATATACTTTTCGGGTATCCTCACAGTTCCTCACTGACCAGGGTGGCCCACTTCGGGTTAGAGCTTTGCTTCATGGGTGGCCTAGTCAGGGAGAAAGACGGAGTCCAATCCGGCTACGGGAAGGCCTAGAAGACTTACCGACTTAGGCCCATAATGTTACTTGTAGTTCAAGATGTACTCTGTAACCAACTCTTAGTCGTAGCCGGATTGATCTCTCCTGTAAACCCTAGGCCAGATATCTATATAAGCCGTCCTAGGGAGAGCCTTTAGGACACCCAATATTTTAGACCCTCAACTCGCACAGGCGAGACCATTGTAACCCATATTCCGGCTCTACCGTATTACTGGATTGCTAGCAGGAGTAGGATCCGTCCAAAGCCGGCGGATTCGAACCTGGGTAAACTTGTGTGCTCACCGTCCCGGAACACCGTACGTCTCACACCCCTCTCTTCCGCACGCCTCGAGGACCCCCTCATGGCGTACTTGTCCTCAATCCGACGATAGTTGGCGCCCACCATGGGGCAAGTGAGCTTCGGATCTGCGTTCTGAGCGAAATCTGCAAGAATCGGAATCGGCGAGACTATCGCCGTCGGTCGCATCCTCTATGCCAGCGACGTCCCTCTCATCGTTCTCGACGAGACTTGGATTCTGGCAAAGGAGGCTGTGACTACCTACACAATCATGTCTTTTGGCGAGATCGATGTTTACATCGGTTTCGCTGAACCTGCCCAACCAACCCCAGCGGTGATGATAGAGGCAGAAGAATTTTCTGGGTCCCCTTTGTCCGCGGAGGCGGCAGAGTTCCGGATCTCAGAAAACCCTAATCCCACCTAGCCCGCACCAATTGCGGAGATAGTGGAGAAATCCGAGCCTGAAGAATACCTAGCGGTCCAAGACGAATCTGGAGTGGATCTCTCTAGAGAAGCCGAATCCTAGATCGACCCACCCGTGGAAGTCGAAATTCAGGAGAAGCATATCAACGACACTGATTCTGGCTCTGATGATGCCGGGACAGACAGGCCTTTCCTGAGGTACACACTAAGACATATGATACTGCAAGGCGAAAGCGCAGATGCAATCCTCGAGACCATCAAAAGTTTCGACATGGCTGATCGCGAGGGCCGCAGGTACCTCAGGAAGCACGCGGCGCACTTCGTCGGATACGTAGGATCCGGATCCGGCTCCGCCGATGCTGGAGAAAACACCGACTCTATGCTGGAGGCGATTGGAACAAATGCCGACGTACTCGCATCCTCGGATTTATCGATGACGTCAGCGGATTTCCGAAAGTTCTCCGCAGAATATGAAGAGGAGTATAACTCCAAGGCTGCAGAAGAAGGAGAAACCATGGATGAAGGATCCAGGGAAAACTCTCCCAAAGCACAGGATGACATGGACGTCGGAGACAATCCCGAAGTCCAGATGTCCGAAAGTACCAACCAGAGCTTGACTCCGGGAAACGGACCCAAAGCCGTCTTTGCTACCGGTGCTGCCAAGAAGGCAAAGAAGAGGAACAAGAAGAACAAGACCCCGGCAAAAGACCCTTTGACAGAGGAGGTGATTGCCGAGGAATACGAGGAAGACTCGGATGGAGCACTTATCCCAGAAGAGCCGAAAAAAGAAGCATCGGTGGATGGACACGTGATCACCGAGGGTGCGTGTAAACTCATCGATGCTGCATTAACCACACCTATCCCTACAGCTGCAGAACTTACTGCGGATGAGCTGGACGAAAGGGCGCAAGCCCTAGAGGCGCGTCGTCAACAACTCCTCGATGAAGCCAAAAACATCGAGGTGGAGAAGAAACGCATGTCAACTAAGGACTACATGTCTCGGTTGCATCAGAAGACACGAAAGCGTCACACCAATGATGACCAATTCCCACGTGTCCGTGTCGTCCTTTTTGGGGATGAGATGGGGAAGCCACGGAAAGATAGCAATGGAGATTGGGTTTACCCAACCCTAGTACAGAATACCGTGGCAGCCCGAGAAATTCTATCGGCTAATCCAGGACCGAAGGAGATCCGTTTGGGTATTAAACTACTCAACAAGGGACTGGAGCAGCAAAAGCTCGCCCTGTCCGGAAGTCAAAAGCTGGTCTCGAATTCTGACCAATGTCACACAGATCCAGCATGGGCTGACGTAAGGTCCCATTACGTTCGGGCGCAGTACCATAACCCCGAACGACGGGAAGACAATTATTGAAGAACCGGATCGTCAGGACAGCAACACAGAACTACGCGTAACTGGAGCAATGTGGCTCCAGAGGCCGAGAAAGATGCGATTGCTGCATTGAATTCGAAGGACCCTCCCCGACGAGAGTCTAACGATCGAAGGGGAGAAGATAAAGAGAAACGTCGGGAGGAGGATCGCCAAAAAATGCCACCTCCTAGACATGCAAGCCGTCCGTCTGAGCCTCACCATGGTGGGAACGACAGACGAAGGAACGATAGAAACCATGCTAGTACGAGCCGGCAGGGGGCTCGTCGTAGTCAAGATCCTCCTCGGAACCGGAATAATGACGCTCCGGATGGAGGCCGGCAATCAGCCAGAAACAATTCAGCTGCCCCACCCTCTCCACCAAGCAGCCATCACAACGGCTCCCAAGGGGGACAAGGAGGACGACGTGGCGGAGGAGGTGGCGGCAGAAGCCGAAGTCCGGCTCCAAGGCACCGCAGCCACAGCCGGCATTCGGGACGATCTCTATCCCCGAGCGACACAAGGCACAGGATCAATTCCAACATAGAGGCGCGACGCTATGAAAACGATGACATGTACGTGGGCCCAAAGTGCTTTGGACCACGCATCAGAGCTACAAGATTCCTGGAAGGATTTGCTATCTCAAGGCATATCCAAGCCTACGCCGGCATTGCTCGGCCAGACACTTGGCTACATGATTTTTTCCAAGCTTGCTGCATTGAAAAAGGCAAAAACAGCCTGGTCGCAACCCGATATCTCCCACTTATGTTGCGGAAGACGGCACGATCATGGCTCAATGAACTTCCGGAGAACACCATCCATAACTGGTATGACATGCAAAGTGTGTTCTTTCGGAATTTCGAAGGCACATATCGGAGGCCCTGTTTGGTCGGAGACCTACAACGTTGCACCCAGAAAGCCGGAGAAACTTGCCAGGATTACCTCGGACGATGGATCGACACCAAGAACTCATGCGAAGGAGTAAACGATCAAACCGCGATTGAAGCTTTCATTGCAGGACTCCCAATTGGTCTACTACGTCACCGCTTGAAGTGTGACAAGGTTACTGATTTGGGAGAGATGATAGAAACAGCGAGCAAGTATGCAGATGCTGACGACGATGCAGAGGGATTACTCAATGTCCTAGTTGTACCTCAGTCAGCAAAGACAAAGCAAGAAGCTCAGAAGCGCAAAAATACCTGGGAAGAAAAACCCAACGCAGAAACATCGGTGGTTACTACTGTTTCCGGGTCCGGAGGACAAGGAGGATGCGACGGAGGCCGCGGGCGTGGCCGTAGGACTTCTAGGGTCCAAGGTAGAGGAGAACAACAACCAGGCAAAACCTACTCTTGGGCCGACATTGCCAATAACCCATGTGTGCATCACTTCGACGCCAATAGGGGCTCATCCCACACCAACGTTGAATGTCGTTTTAATGACGACATCAAGGGAGATGATACCGCGGGCTATAAAGCTAAGCGGAAGAAGGGAAAGAAGAATCCCGAAAAAGACAAAGAGACCAAGGAAGATTCCGACATGGAGGAAGCTGATGCTTCAAATCCCAAGCCGGAAGGGAAGAAAACTTTTCCCACCAAGAAAGACACTTATGTCACCTTCCTCAGATCTCAACCAGCAAAGGTCAAGAAAGCAGTTCCCCACGAGCTCAATGCAACAGTTCCGGCTGTCCCCCAATATCTGGACTAGTCGGAAGTGGCAATAACATTTGACCGCGTTGATCATCCGCCTAAGCTACACAGGCGAGGAAAATACGCCTTAATCGTCAACCCACTTATTGACGGTTATGGTTTCTCCAAGACCCTGATGGATGGTGGTAGCAGCATCAATATTCTCTATGTCGAAACGCTACGCCGGATGAAGATCTCGGAAACCCAACTAAACCAGCTCTGTGATCTTTCACGGAGTTGTCCCAGGAAGACAAGCTAATTCCCTGGAAGAGATCACTTTGGATGTTACCTTTGGAACTCCAAAGAACTATCAGACGGAGGCACTTTCCTTCGAATTGGTCTCGTTCAAGGGCGCATACCACGCTATATTCGGACGTCCAGCTTACTAGGCTTTTATGGCTCGTCCGTGTTACATTTACAATATGATGAAAATTCCAGGTCCCAACGGCGTGATCACCATCAGGGGAGACCCGAAGAAAGCGCGAGAGTGCGAGGATGGAAATGCCGCCTTTGCCGAAGCCGTGCTGCATGCCCAGGAGTACCAGGAGATCAAGAAGAGCATAGATCCGTCCGAGATGCCCGCAACGAAGAAGGAGGTGACAAAGCCAAATCCGAAGTTCAAGGCATCGGAAGAGACGAAGAAAACGCCGTTGAAGGATGATGACCCCTCCAAGGTGACCCAGATAGGCGTAGCCCTAACTAGCGCATAGGAAAGCGCGCTCGTCAAGTTCCTCCAAGCAAATCAAGATATCTTCACATGGCAGCAATCTGACATGACCGGAGTACCTAGGGAACTTGCCGAGCACTCTCTAAATGTAAACCCGAACGCTAAACCCGTCAAACAGTCCTTACGATGGTTTGGCGGTGAAAAGCGTAAGGCAATAGCTAAGGAACTAGCACGGCTCGAGTTAGCCGGATTCATAGAAGAGGTCATCCACACTGAGTGGTCGGCCAATCCTGTAATGGTCCCTAAAAAGGACACCACTGATTTAAGGATGTATGTTGATTATACTGCCTTGAACAAAGCTTGTCCAAAAGATCCGTTCGCTCTGCCTAGAATTGATCAAGTCATCGATTCTACGGTAGGCTCGGAACTCCTCTGTTTTCTCGACGCATATTCCGGTTATCACCAAATCCGGATAAAGGAATCTGGCAAAGTCAAAACTTCATTCATAACCCCCTTCGGAACCTTCTGTTTTGTTATGATGCCCTTTGGGCTGAAGAACGCAGGAGCTACGTACCAGCGCACGATGCAGCGTTGCCTCCACGACCAACTCGGACGCAATATGCATGCATACGTGGATGATATCGCGGTGATGTCCAAAAAGAAGGAAACGCTGATTTTCGACTTGGAGGAGACGTTCGCCAATCTACGAAAATACAACATCATGCTTAACCCGAAGAAATGCTTCTTTGGAATACCAGCCGGAAAATTGTTAGGTTTCATCGTGTCTCAAAGGGGCATAGAGGTGAACCGGGACAAAATCAAGGCTATACTCAATATTTCTAGGCCAACTCGCCTGAAGGACGTACAAAGATTAACAGGCTGCATTGCTACGGTCAGTCGATTTGTAAGCCGACTTGGTGAAAGAGCCGCACCATTATACAAACTCCTAAAGAAGACCAAGGATTTTGTTTGGACTGACGAAGCTGAAGCTGCACTACAAGACCTGAAGAAAGTACTCTCATCTGCTCCTATCCTTGCAGCGCCGGAACCTAAGGAACCGATGTTGCTCTATCTTGCTGCGACAAATAAGGTCGTTATTATCGTCATGGTGGTGGAGAGACCAAAGGAAAATCAGGAACACTTGGTGCAGCGTCCGACGTACTTTGTCAGCGAAGTCCTGACAGAATCAAAACAGCGGTATCCGCACTATCAAAAGTTGGCTTACGGTGTTTTTCTAGCATCTCGTAAGCTATGACATTATTTTCAGGAGCATCCAATTACCGTGGTGAGCAAAGCTCCCATGAGAGACATAATCAACAATAGTGACGCCACAAGCGCGTCGCCAAATGGGGAATAGAGCTTTCAGCTTTCGATACTGAGTATAAACCCCGGACAACAATCAAATCCTAGATCCTTGCTGACTTTGTCGCTGATTGGACAGAGACGAAGGAGAACATGATCCTCCCTGAGTCGGAATACTGGACCCTCTTTTTCGATGGGTCTAAGGCTCGAGGGGGCTCGGGGGCTGGCGTGGTGCTCAAATCACCCCAAGGAGATAAACTTGTATACGTGTTGCAGATCCACTTCATAGCGACAAACAATATTGCCGAGTATGAAGCACTACTACATGGAATCCAGATTGCTAAGGATATTGGCATCCGACGTTTGATGTGTTACGGAGATTCAGATCTTGTTGCTCAGCAAATCTCGGATATTTGTAATGCAAATAAACACATGGCAGCATATAAAGCTGTCGTGGATGATCTATCTAAATCGTTCGAAGGGTTTGAAGTTCAACACATCCCTCGAGCAGAAAATGAGGAAGCAGATGCACTATCTCGGATATGCTCTGCGCAGAAAGAGGTCCTGGATGGCGCTTTTTTAGAGCACCTCAAACTTCCCTCAATAAAGGGAGTAGATGAGGAATATCCGACCAAATCCGACTCACCTTTGATAGCAGTTCTGGCTGTAATCCCCAGCTGGACTCAACCCTACCTCGATTATTTGGTATATGGCAAATTACCCAAAGACGAGCTGCTGAGGAGGCAAATTATCCGACGAGCAAAAGCCTATACTATTGTTAAAGGTGAGATCCATAAACGGAGTGTTTCTGGGGTTTTTCAGCGCTGCGTATCTCCGGAAGAAGGAGTGGAAATCTTAAGAGAAATCCACGAAGGCGAGTGTGGTCACCACGCTGCAGCCAAATCTTTAGTGGCAAAAGCTTTTAGACACGGATTTTTCTGGCTTACAGCTCAGACAGATGCCGAACGATTAGTCAAGACGTGCAAAGGCTACCAAAAGTACGCCAAGCAAGCTCATGTTCCGGCTGATCAGTTGCGAACAATACCTATAACATGGCCCTTTGCAGTCTGGGGGCTTGACATGGTAGGACCATTTAAACGAGCTTCAAGTGGATTTACTCACCTCTTAGTGATGGTGGATAAATTCACCAAATGGATTGAGGCTAAACCTGTCACTAGTTGTGATGGAGCAACAGCCAAAAGATTTGTCGAGGATGTTATAATCCGGTATGGTTATCCGCATAGCATTATCACGGACAACGGGAGTAACTTTTCTATGGGAGAACTAGTTGCATTCTGCAACGAGCAAAATATCCGGCTTGAATTTGCGTCATTCGCACATCCACAAGCTAACGGACAAGTCGAAAGAGCAAATGGTTTAATCTTACAAGGCCTGAAACCAAGACTCGAAGCACCACTACGACATGCTGGGGGGGCTTGGGCAGTGGAATTACCCTCTATAATTTGGAGTTTACGAACAACTCCGAACATGTCAACAAGATACACACCTTTCTTCTTGGTCTATGGCGCATAAGCAGTTCTTCCTAGTGATTTAATTCATAGTTCTCCTAGAGTGGCCGCGTATATTGAAGAGGATGCAGAGATTTCTCGACAAAATGATCTCGACTTAGTCGAAGAAGTTCGCGTCATTGCTGAAATGAGATCTATAGCCTATCAGCAGAAGTTACGCAAGTATCATAGCTAGAGAGTCCGAAATAGATCTTTCAATAAAGGTGAATTGGTTCTCCGGCTTGTGCAACAAAGAAAGCACAAACTTTCCCCAGTATGGGAAGGGCCCTTTTTGGTTAGTCGAGTATTACACAATGGTTCGTATTACTTAACTGACATGAGGCCAGTCAAAGAAAGACCTGCTACTAAGAAGAGAAAGAGAGCTGGAGGCAGTACAAATCCGGATGAGTTAGACAGACCGTGGAATGTTGCTCAGCTACGTCCCTTTTATTCTTAGTTATCCTTCTTTGTATGCATATATATGTACATGTTCTTTGAGAAATAAAAGTTTTGGTTGCCTCAAGTTTTTCTAATCTTATTTCCAAATGATCATGTCATAGTCAAAAATCCCAGAATACTTGAAAGTACTTTATGCTCATGTTCGTTCTGGTCTAGATTTCCGATTCTAAAATTGCTACCTTCGGTTATAACTCTAAAATTTCTAGTCTTTACTTTGGTTATTTATCTGATTGCTGGATGCGGGCATTTTCCAAGTAGTGAATTGTTGGTACTCGAAGCCGGCTTTGTTTCCGAGTTTAAACTGGTTTAGCAATTGAGCCCCGTTGCTCGGCAAAGTTTCCGGCTGAAGGTTTAGCCGGCTCACGAAAGGGACGAGGCGGAAAGCCAGATAAACAATAAGTAGAGATGGAAAAATTCAAGTGCTTATGAAAATATTTCATGCACACAAAAAAATCAAAGCCAAAAGTGCTGAATAGATCACAAGCTTAGCACTAGCAAAATAAATAGTACTTAATATTTATGAACGCATCATGTTTTTCCGGAATAATACATAAGTTTCTGGTCTATGATTCATGAGGAGATGAAGGAGCTGCCGGCTCGCTGGTTACTTTGCCCTGATATCGTTCCGAGATGTCTGCATCTGAGGTGGTGCGTTCATCGTCGGAAACTTCTTCGGTTTCTTCTGGAGGAGGAGGCGGAGTAGCTACGCGGGTGAAGAAGGGGATCTCGTAGCTGGTCAGATCAGCCACATGACACCCATATCCGGTGCAGCAGTGCATGGTGGCTTGAAGGTCCTGCTCCTGGCCGTCTTCGTCTACCTTGCAGTACCCTTTGGTCACTTGCCATATCTCCATGTTTCCATGGTGGCTCATGAACATGGTGAGAGCGTTCTGCGCAGCAGTCCGCGCGTAGGACATATTCTAGTCCCGAACAAGCTGCGGCATCTCCTTGGCCTTGTCCCACACCTGAAAATCTGACATGCTCGGCATGTCCGGAATCTTTAGAGCTTCGCCAATGTCCTCAAGGGACTGGCAGAAGTCATGAAGCTAATCACCGACTTGGGTAAGCCGGTGGGTGCGGGGCTCGGAGGAGGAAGAGTCCGTCAAGTTCAGAGGACCTATACACAAAACAAGTTAAGAAAAATCCGACATTGATAGAAGTCGAAGAAAAGAAAAAAGATAAGTCAGACAGATGGAACATACCGAGAATGACGTCGTCAATCTTGGTCTTCTCCTCCCGGAGACTCTGGAGTTCTGCTCGGAGCGCCTAGGAGATATCCTTCTCTCTGCCAAGCTCATTCTTGAGGTCCGAGATTATTTTATCTTGAGCAGCGATCTTGCGATCACGCTCTTCGGTGGCCATGGAGGAGGATTCAAGGACTTGAGCTATGCTCCTTTCGTGATCCGCCTTGAGCTTATCCAACTCTTGGCGGAGTCCCTTGTTCTCCACCACCAGGGTCTTGAGGTTCCTGGACTCTTCAATCATAGCGATGGATTGTTTCACCAGTGTTGTAAGTTAAAAAGAACAACAGTTCAGAAAAAATTCAACATTGAAAAAGCAAAAGACAAGGTTTGAATCTCGGAATGTTTACCTTCGGCTTCATCCTTGGCTACTTTAAGTTCAGCATTTTTAAGCCAGAGAGCTTAGATCTCTCTCCGCTTATCGCAGACATTGGTCAGTAATTCCTGGTTATAGGAACATACTTTCTATAAGTCAGAATACCCAAAGTCAGAAAGCTACTTAAGACTCGGGCTAATATTTGTTGCTAAATATTAGCACGAGCCTTGGGGGCTACACTAGTTCGTTCTTTGGCATCCTAATGAAGCATAAACCCGGATTATATATCCTACTTCATGCTTGGGGGCTAGAGGATATGATATAACATAATGGAAAAACAAGAGTTGGAATTCCGACTTACATATTGTTCGCGGGTGAGCTTATCCAAACCCGCGTTCACCTCAGCGGCCACCTTCTTGGCAAGAGTAAGAGGGATCACTGGAGCTGTTGGAAGCTCGCCAGTCCTAATCCTCTCGTCGCGAAGGCGGACTTGAGCGAGAAGGTCAGAGAACTTGACGTCCTTTGCTTCTTGCGCTTCTTCTTTGGGAGATAAATGGCTTTTCTCCAGGACTTGCCTGGCTAGCCGCTGGATCTCTTCTGCAGATTTCCGGGACCGGCCAAACTTGGCAAGTCCCGGATTGCTGATGAGGTTTTCGGCGAAGATTTCTGCCGAGGGATCATTACCCGAAGAGGGTTCACCCTTATCTTGCTCTGACGCACCCATGGTGACGTCAGTTTGCGACCCAAGGACCGCAGGCTCCGTTGGAGGAGCCGGATCTTCTGCAACCACCGGAGAAGGAGTGCTCGTCGGAGTTGCAGAAAGTTGAGGGGCAGGAGTCAGAGGAGCCACGGCAGGAAAAGCTATGGTAAGCTTCGTCTGCCGCAGAGGCTTCGAAGGAATCCCTTTCCCTTTGCCCTTGACGAGCGGTTTTGCTCTGAGAATGTAATAACGTCGGAAACATTACATCTCGGAAAGAAATTCGAGAAAGGTACAAAGGTGGAAATTGTGATTGAAAGTTACCTCTTCACAATAGGCACCTCCTTTGTGCCAACAACCACTGTCGGAGCTTTGCGCTTCTTGAGCGCAAGGTTCGGCAATGGAACCACTTCTGTCTCCTAAGAAAACTCAGGAGGATATCCTTCGAGCGGAGCAAGTTCCGACTCGGGGAGGTCAGCAAGCTGAAAACAAGAAACCATATCAGTATTGTGGTATAACTTAAAGATTGAAACACATAAAAAGGTGTACTGATGGAAACTTACCGGCACTACGGGGTTTTCCGCCGTGTGCATGTCTAGAGAAATCTTCGGAATTCTCCTCTCGATCCACTCCTTGATCAGCCACTTGATCTGGCTTATGTAGCCTTGAGGGGTGTAGGCTTTGGGGCTGATGCAGAGGGAGTCTTTTTTGGATGACGTGATGGAATGCATCAGTCGATCCTCGTGGTACTGAAGGGGCTGGATCCGAAGAGAGACCCAGCACTGAACCAAGCCGGATCCCTTCAGACCCTTGTGTTTGATTAAATATTCGATCTGCCTCTTAGCGAGGATCAGATCGTCAGTGAGAGCCGGAGCAGCCTCGTCCCAAGAAGGTTGGGCCGTGGCGGCTCCGTCGACAAAAGCCGGCAAAGCAGTAGCTTTGCCGGGAGCCAGAATATCCCTATGATAGAAAAATGGGGCTGGCCATTGTTTGACCGAGTCACTGACTGAGATTTTTGGATAAGCCCGGTCGCGTCTAAGTGAAACGCCGATAGTGCCGATGATGTAAGGAACACCGGCAGTGATGGAATTTCTCCGGACATGGAAATAATACCGGAAGAGAGTCAAACTCGGCCTAATGCCGAGAAAGCCCTCACAAAGCGAAGCATACGCACTCATCTCTAAGAGAGAGTTGGGAGGAAGATTATGGAGTTGAACTCCGAAATGATCAATCACCTCGGAGAAGACTCCGAGGGAGGAAAAGACAAACCTCTATCGAGGTGGGTGTCGAAGTGGACCCATTCGCCGTCGCGTGGATTGGGGACGGTTTCCTCGAAGCCGCTCTGCCAGTTGCCGGCGGCGAGAAGCCCCTCCTTCTCCACATTCTTGAGGCCCTCCTCGTTGAGAGCGCAGGGGATCCAGATTCCCCGGAAGCTCTCTTTCTCCGCTGTTGCTTCCGCCGTTGCCGCCGCCGCCACTGCCGCCAGGCCAGAGGAAGAAGATGAAGCCATTTCTCCGGTGAGAGATTGACCTAAAAAGGGCGACGCTGGGAGTTCTGTGGGGGAAGAACGAGGAAGCTCTGTGCGCGCAGGATGATTGGGAAGAAAGGAAACGACAAAGGACTGGTGGCAAGGAGAAGGAGAAATCCAAACCCCTTATATCCACCTAACTGCACCAAGATTCGTGCAAATGCTACAGTGTAACCGCCACGCGTCATGGAAGGAACTGGGAAGGACCCACGCGATGATTGCATCTCTTCGATCTCCACGCACGCATTAAAACGGCGCCTCGGTTTCGCAGACCCACCAACAGTCGTGCTGACGACACGCTTGTCAGATGACGTGACTTGACCATGACTTGTGTCAGGTGGCGTTAGAAACCAAGTTCCGGCTTAGTTTGAAATCAAGCTGGAAAATCCGAGTAACCTGTTGATAGGTCTGACTTATTTTTAAGACCCGGATCATATTTTTTGTTGTGAAGTTTCAGAAACCCTTCAAGATTATGCAAGCCGACGATCAAGCTAGACGATGATAAATCCGACTTTGGATCTTGGAGGCCTCCAGGGGCTACTATTGGGGATATACTTTTCGGGTATCCTCATAGTTCCTCACTGACCAGGGTGGCCCATTTCGGGTTAGAGGTTTCCTTCACAGGCGGCCCAGTCAGGGAGAAAGACGGAGTCCAATCCGGCTACGGGAAGGCCCAGAAGACTTACCGACTTAGGCCCATAATGTTACTTGTAGTTCAAGATGTACTCTGTAACCAACTCTTAGTCGTACCCGGATTGATCTCTCCTATAAACCCTAGGCCGAATATCTATATAATCCGTCCTAGGGAGAGCCTTTAGGACACCCAATACTTTAGACCCTCAACTCGCACAGGCGATACCATTGTAACCCATATTCCAGCTCTGCCGTATTACTGGATTGCTAGCAGGAGTAGGATCTGTCCAAAGCCGGCGGATTCGAACCTGGGTAAACTTGTGTGCTCACCGTCCCGGAACACCGTATGTCTCACACCCCTCTCTTCCGCACGCCTCAAGGACCCCCTCATGGCGTACTTGTCCTCAATCCGACGACATTTTTGAATAAAGAAAACAAGCAAACGAAGCAAAAAGAAACTAAGCAAAACAAAAACAACAAAGTAAAAAGATTGGTTATGAGGGACTCGCCTTGTGAAGATGTCCTTGACTCCCCGGCAACGGCGCTAGAAAAATGCTTGATGACTCAATGCACGGCGCCCAGAAAAATGCTTGATGGCGGTGTTGATGTAGAGCTCGTTGGGAACCCCAAGAGGAAGGTATGATGAGCACATCAGCAAGTTTCTTTCAGTTATGAAACCAAGGTTTAATCGAACCAGTAGGAGCAAGGAAACACCTCAAAGGTGTTACTAGCTGAACTTTGGCAGGGCGCACTACTGTTGCTAGTAGCAACGTGGAGACCTGCACAACACAACCACAGAACTTTGTCCCCAGCTTGCGATGAGGTTGTCATTCTCACCATGTTATGCGGAAAACAAAGGATTAAATGTATCGAATGGAAAGAAGTAATAGTTTGTAGAAAGTAAACACAAAACAGTAACAGTTTGTAGATTGTATGTAAACAAAAAGGACCAGGATCCATAGTTCACTAGAGGTGGCTCTCCTTATGATAGATAACATGCTGGGTGAACAAATTACAGTGGGGAAATTGACAAACATCGAGAAAGCAATACATGCATATACTAATCATCTTGACTCCTTTGAGACTTGATTGGGCATTACAACATAATACATAGACCGCCATCCAACTGCATCTATGACTAATAATCCACCTTCAGGTTATCATCCGAACCCCCTCCAGTATTAAGTTCCAAGCAACAGATTATTGCTTTACGAACTTCGTGTAAAGTAAACAATACGATTGTTCTATGAACAAATGATTGTTGTTTTCTCCCTAGTAGCAACAACACATCTAGTACCTTAGAGATTTCTGTCACTTCCCCAGATTACAAGAGGCATGAACCCACTATCGAGCATAAATACTAACTCTTGGAGTTGCTAGCATCTACTTGGCCAAGATAGCTACTAACAACGGAAAGCATGCAAGATCACAAATAACAAAGACATGATAGAATCAATAATCAATCTGAAATAGCATCTCAATATCCATCGGATCCCCGCAAACATAACTTGCAGAATTACAAATAGATGATCTTGATCATACACGGAGCTCACAAGATCTAGACATGAAAGCACAAAGGAGGAGAACCAGCCATCTAGCTACTACATGGATCCGTAGTCCAAGGATGAACTACTCACGCATCACACCGGAGGCTTGCATGGTGATGAAGAAGGCCTCCAGGGTGAATTCCCCTCTCCGACAGGGTGCCGGGAAGAGCTTCAGATCCCTCCCGATCTAGGGATGGAGATGACGGTGGCTACAGACTCTTTCGTGGATTTTTTGATCGGGTACTTAGGGTTTACGTGCCGAGGGCATGTTATAGTCGGAAGGGGAGGCCGAGGGGGTGCCTGGGCTAGCCACACCACCCCCTGGCGCGGGCCAGGCCTGGCCGTGCGGCCAGGTGGTGTGGCTGCCCTATGGCCCCTCTCCATCTCGTATTCTGGCACTTGATCACTTCCGGAAAATAGGAACTTTGGCTTTTGTCCCGTCCAATTCCGAGAATATTCATTTTCTGACTTTCTTGGAACCACAAACAGCAGAAAACAGGCAGCTGGCACTGTGGCTCTTGTTAATAGGTTAGTCCAAGAAATCATATGAAATGTACTCCAAAGTTGGAACAAAACACAAGAAAGTGGATAAAACCAAGCATGGAACATAAAAAATTATAGATACATTTGCAATGTATCAGATGCCCATATAGATGCTCGCCTTTGAAGCTACATCAACTCACGTGATGATCGGACTTGGTGTAGTGGATTTGGTTCATGTAATCACCAAAAGGACACGAGGGATGTCGTTTTTGAGTGGGAGTTCATTAGTAATTTGGATTATATGAACTCACTCTATCATAAACTTAGTCTAAATAAACTTTACAAATTCTGTTGTAGATGGCACCACCTGCTTTTAATTTCAATGTGTTCATGGAGAAAGAGAAACTTGCTGCGAATGGTAGCAACTTCACCAACTGGGCTATGAATTTGAGGATTCTCCTCACTGCTGCACAAAAGCTATATGTGCTAGAGGCAACGCTAGGACCCCCACCAGCTCCTGATGCCCCTAACGAGGAAAATAATGTCTATGTGACTCGTCAGGAGGACCACAACTTAGTTCATTGTGGCATACTGTATGGGCTAGAGCCAGAACTTCGAAAGCATTTCGAAAATGGCAATGCCTTTGATACCATGGGAGAATTGAAAATGATTTTCGATACCCATGCTGCCGTAGAGAGTTATAATGCTACTGAAAAGTTCTTCAGCTGCATGATGGAGGTGAACAACTCTGTTAGTGAGCACGTACTCAAAATGTCTGGGTACGCCGATAAGCTTGTGTCCTTGGGAATAATGATTCCCATTGACTTAGGCATACATCGTGTTCTCCAATCTCTGCCACCTAGCTACAAGAGCTTCGTGATGAACTATAACATGCAGGGCATGAATAAGTCTCTTCCCGAGCTTCTTTCAATGCTTAAGACTGTAGAAGTGGAGATTAGGAAAGAACATCAAGTGTTGATGATCAATAGGACCACCGGTTTCAAGAAGGACAAGAAAGGGAAGCACAAGGGAAAGAAGGGTGGCAAATCTGTTGCCACACCTGAAAAGAAACCCCGAGATGGCCCTAAGTCTGACACCGAGTGTTACTATTGCAAGGGGACTGGCCATTGGAAGCGCAATTGCCCTAAGTATTTGGCGAACAAGAAGGCCGGCAAGGCAAACAAAGGTATATGTGATATACATGTTATTGATGTGTACTTGACTAGTACTCACAGTAGCACCTGGGTATTTGATACGGGATCGGTTGCTAATATATGTAACTCGGTTTAGGGGTTGCGGAACAAGCGACAACTAGCAAGGAATGCGGTCATGATGCGAGTCGGCAATGGATCAAGAGTTGATGTGACCGTCGTCGGGACGCTACCTCTCCATATGCCATCGGGATTAGTTATAAATCTGAATACTTGTTATTTGGTGCCTGCACTGAGCATGAACATTGTATCCGGATCGTGTTTGATGCAAAGTGGTTATTCCTTTAAATCTGAAAACAATGGTTGTTCGATTTATAAGAATGATATCTTTTATGGTCATGCACCTGTGTTGAATGGTTTATTTCTATTAGATCTCGATAGTAGTATTACGCATATTCATAATGTTGATGCTAAAAGGATTAAACTTGATAATGATATATCTGCATATATGTGGCACTGTCGTCTAGGTCATATTGGCGTTAAACGCATGAAGAGACTCCATTCTGATGGACTTTTGGAATCACTTGATTTTGAATCATTTGATACATGTGAGCCATGCCTTATGGGCAAGATGACTAGAACGCCGTTTTCCGGTTCAATGGAACGGTCGACAGATTTATTGGAAATCATACATACTGATGTGTGTGGACCAATGAGTTTTGCAGCACGAGGTGGATATCGTTACTTTATTACTTTCACGGATGATTTGAGTAGATACGAGTATATCTATTTGATGAAACACAAGTATGAAACCTTTGAAAAGTTCAAAGAATTTTAGAATGAAGTGGAAAATCATCGTAACAGAAAGATCAAATTTCTGTGGTCCGACCGTGTAGGTGAGTATCTAAGTTACGAGTTTAGCACACATATGAAAGAGTGTGGAATAGTTTCACAACTCACGCCTGCCAGAACACCACAACGTAATGGTGTGTCGGAACGTCGTAATCATACTTTATTGGATATGGTTCGATCTATGATGTCTCTGACTGACTTGCCACTGTCATTTTGGGGTTATGCACTGGAAACCGCTGCATTCACGTTAAATCGGGCACCATCTAAATCCGTTGAAACGACACCGTATGAATTATGGTTTGGAAACAAACCTAAGTTGTCATTTCTTAAAGTTTGGGGATGCGATGTTTATGTGAAGAAACTTCAGCCAGATAAACTCGAACCCAAAGCGGAAAATGCATCTTCATAGGATACCCTAAGGAAACGATTGGGTATAGCTTCTATCACAGATCCGAGGGCAAGGTTTTTGTTGCCAAGAATGGATCCTTTCTTGAGAAGGAGTTTCTCGCGAAAGGTGTGAGTAGTCGGAAGGTAGAACTCAAAGAGGTTATTGAACCTTCTCTTCATGAAATGGCGAGTAACACAACACTGGAAATTGTTTCGGAGTTGACTTCACCTAATGAAGAGAGGGCTAATGATATTGATCATGAAACTCCGAAAGAGGACACTACCGAACCTCGCAGGTCAAGTAGGACACGTGCAGCTCCTGAACTGTACGACAATCCTGTTATGAATTTCATGGTTGATGAAATGGATGACCCTGTGGCGTATGAAGAAGCGATGATGAGCCCGGATTCCAACAAATGGCTAGAAGCCATGAAATCCGAGATGGAATCCATGTACGAAAACCAGATTTGGACCTTGGTATACTTACCTCACGATCGAAAGGCCGCTGAGAATAAATGGACTTTCAAAAGAAAAACTGATGTTGATGGTAATGTGACCATCTATAAGGCTCGACTTGTCGCAAAGGGGTTTTGACAAATTCAAGGAGTTGACTACGATGAGACATTCTCTCCCGTAGCGGTGCTAAAGTCGGTTAGGATTATGTTAGAAATTATTGCACATTTCGATTATGAAATATGGCAGATGGATGACAAAACTGTGTTCCTCAATGGTAATATTGAAGAAGAGTTATATATGATACAACCTAAGGGTTTTGTCGATCCTAAGGATGCTGATAAGCTATGCAAACTTCAGTGATCCATCTATGGACTGAAGCAAGCATCCCGGAGTTGGAATCTCCGCTTTGATGAGGTGATCAAAGAGTTTGGATTTGTCCAAACTTATGGAGAGGCTTGTATTTACAAGAAAGTGAGTGGGAGCAATGTGACATTTATGATATTATATGTGGATGACATATTATTGATTGGAAATGATATAGATCTTTTAAACAGTGTTAAAAGTTATCTAAATAGTAAATTTTCGATGAAAGACCTTGGTGAAGCGTCATATATATTAGGCATTAAAATCTATAGAGATAGATCAAGGCACCTAATTGGGCTATCGCGGAGTACATACCTTGATAAGATATTAAAAAAGTTTAATATTGACGGAAGTAAGAAGGGGTTCTTACCTATGTTGCAAGGCAAGACATTGAGCAAGACTCAAAGTCCGGCTATGGCGGAAGAAAGAGAGATAATGGATAAGATCCCCTATGCCTCGGCCATAGGCTCTATAATGTATGCCATGCTATGTACAAGACCGTATGTGGCACATGATATTAGTTTAACTAGTAGGTACCAATCTAATCCAGGTTCGGAACACTGGATAGCGGTCAAGAATATCCTTAAGTACTTGAGAAGAACTAAGGATATGTTTCTTGTATACGGAGGTGAAGAAGAGCTAGTCGCTAAGTGTTATGTCGATGCTAGCTTTGACACCGATCTGGATGACTCTAAGTCTCAATCCGGATACGTATTTCTCTTGAACGGAGCAGCAGTTAGTTAGAGGATTTCCAAACAACCTGTGGTGGCTGGATCAACGACGGAGGCAGAATATGTTGCTGCTTTAGAAGCAGCGCAAGAAGCGGTTTGGATGAAAGAGTTCATAACGGAACTAGGTGTGGTTCCTAGTGCATTAGACCCAATGGTGATCTATTGTGACAACAATGGAGCCATAGCCAACGCCAAGGAACCGAGGTCTCACAAGAATTCCAAGCATATTAAGCGCCGGTTTCACTCCATCAGCGAGCATGTCAAGGATGGAGATATAAAGATTTGTAAAGTACACACGGACCTAAATGTAGCAAATCCGTCGACTAAAGTTCTCCCTAGGGAAAAACATGATCAACACCAGAACTCCATGGGTGTTAGATTTATCACTATGTGAACTAGATTATTGTCTCTAGTGCAAGTGGGAGACTGAAGGAAATATGCCCTGAGAGGCAATAATAAAGTTGTTATTATGTATTCCTCATATATCATAGATGTTTATTTTGCATGCTATAATTTTATTGATCGGAAACATTAATACACGTGTGTTTAATAAACAAAAAAGGGTTCCTAGTTATGCCTCTCTTATAGACTAGCTTGTTGATTAACAAGATGATCAAGGTTTCCTGATCATAGACATTGGATGTTGTTAATAACAAGGTCACAGCATTTGTGAAACGATGTGATGAACATTCATCCTAAGTATAGCATTACGATCAAGTCATTATGTTTATATTGCTATAACATCATACGAAGTAATCTTTGTTGGAGATATGCCCAAGAGGCAATAATAAAAGTGATTATTATTATATCTTTGTGTTTATGATGAATGTTTACATCCCATGCTATAATTGTATTATTAGGAAACACTGATACATGTGTGTTTTGTAAACATATAAGAGTCCCTAGTAAGCCTCTTGTTGAACTAGCTTGTTGATTAATTGATGATCATGGTTTCCTGATCATGGACATTAGGATGTGATTAATAACAAGGTCATATCATTAGGAGAATGATGTGATGGACACACACCCATAGTAAGCATAGCATAAGATCAAGTCATTAAGTTCGTATTGCTGTAAGCTTTCAATCACATAGTAACCTATTCCTTCGACCATGAGGTTATGTTAATCACCATCACCGGATGAATACTTTGATGACATCAAACGCCGCTTCGTAACTGGGTGGTTATAAAAGTGTCATTGGGTATTCTGAAAGTATGTGTTGAAGCGCATGAACCAAGATTGGGATTTGTCCATCCATATGACGGATAGATATGCTCTGGGCCCTCTCGGTGGAATGTCATCTAGTTAGCTTGCAAGCATGTGACTAGGTCACAAGGGATGACATATCACGGAACGAGTAAAGAGTACTTATCAGTAACGAGGTAGAACTAGGTATGGAGATACCGACGATCAAACCTCGGATAAGTATAGTATCGCAAGACAAAGGGAATTAGTTTCGTATGTAAATGGTTCAATCGATCGCGAAGTCATCGTTGAGTATGTGGGAGCCATTATGGATCTCCAGGTCCCGCTGATGGTTATTGATATGAGATGTGTCTCTATCATGTCTACATATTCACGAACCGTAGGGTGACACACTTAAGGTTCGAAGTTGTTTTAAGTAGATATGGAATGTGCGTTGGAGACCGAATGTTGTTCGGAGTCTCGGATTGGATTCGGGACATCACGAGGAGATCCGGAATGGTCCGGAGAATAAGATTCATATATAGGAGATCATTTTATGAGATAGAAAATGTTCCGGAGTGTTTGTATGAGAGTTCTAGAAGGTTTCGGAATGTTCCGGAAGGTTCTGGAAGATATCTTGGAGTTTGCTTGAAAATCAAGATAGGGATCAAGGAGTCCTGGTGGGTCAAGATACGGATTCGTGGGGGAGGAGGACTCCTCCCCCCACCTCCAACCCGCCGGCCTAGGGAGGAGAGGAGTCCTACAAGGACTCCCCTCCCCATGGCGCCATCCCCTCTTTAAATAGAGGGGCAGGGGTGCCTCCTCCTCCCTTGCTCTCATAATCCCCAATTTCTGCCGCCTCTCTCCTCCACCATCTTCTGCACAGGCATAGGCGAAGCCCTGCAGAATTCTCTACTCCATCACCACCACCACGCCGTCGTGCTGTTGGGATTCCGTGGAGAAGATCTACTACCTCCACTGCTCGCTGGAACGGGGAGAGGAAGGTCTGCTTCGACTCCGCACGTGTGACCGACTGCGGAAGCGCTGCCGAATCGTGGCGCCTGAAGGATCGTCTACTTGACCAAGGGCGGAAGCGCTGCTGGAACGCGACGCCGGAAGGATCGTCTGCTTGACCGAGGGCGGAAGCGCTGCTGGAACGCGACGCCGGAAGGATCGTCCACACGATCTTGAGATCGGCAAGTGATCGACTACATCAACCACAAGATCTAATCTCGTTAACGCTTTCGGATCTACGAGGGTTAGTTCCTATCTATCTCGTTGCTCATGTCTAATAGATTAGATCTTGGCTTTTATCTAGATTAGATCTAGGTTTTGTTCGTTCTTGCGGTAGAATTTTTTTGTTTTCCATGCTACGAACCCATCAATCTTTATCCTTAGACCATGAGATCATGTTAATTGCTAACACCGAAAGAGTATCTTGATAGCATCAAACGTCACCGTAACTGGGTGACTATAAAGATGGGTTCGGTGCTACGAAGGTGTTATGTTGAGGCTCATGGATCAATAGTAGAATTTGTCAATCCCGATGACGGATAGATATACTCTGGGCCCTCTCGGTGATATCACATTAAGATAGCTTGCAAGCAAGTGATGTTATCACTAGAATGTTATATCACGGGAACAAGAAAAGAGTGCATGTCAGTAACGAGATCAAACTAGGTATTTGGATACCGATGATCGAATCTCGGACATGTATTATATCATGAGACAAAGGGATTAAGTAACTAGCGTTAAAGGTTCTCACGATCATAGAAGTCATCGTTGAATATGCAGGAGTCAGTATGGATCTCCAGGTCCCCCTTCTGATTATTGATCTGAGAGGAGTCTCAATCATGTCTGCATTATTCACGAACCGTAGGGTGACACACTTAAGAGTTACCGGACACCATTTTGGAGCACATATGTTTCATACTAAAGAATTGCAAAGCGCGGGAATTGTTTCGATAGAAACCGGAATTATTTCGGGTGAAATTGCAGAAAGTGGTTCTGCATCTAATATTGAAATGTTGCAAGGGGTTTTATGTGAATGTTTGTTAATTAAAGTAATTAACAAAATTCTGAATAAATTTAATAAAATAGTTTTATTAAATGAGAGAGCATTAAACTTAGAGAATTTAAATGCATTTAAAGTGGAGACTTTAAAAGGGAATGTGAAGAGGCATTTTAATGTGGAGGGAGTTACTACCACATGAATGGAGGAGGTGAGGGGTCACCTCCATGAGGCGCCGGCCATGGAGGGGGTACCCCCCTCCTCCTACAAAAGGCCCCCCTCTTCCTCCTTCTTCCTGACACCTCCTCGTTAAGGATCTCTCTCCCCCTCTAGAATTATTCCCCCATGGTCTCGGATTAGCGAGATACATGTTCCCGGTGGCATTTCATCTGGAAGGAGTTGCTGCTTCCGCTGCATCGCTGGAGAGAGGAGGTGGAGGTTGTCCGGTGTCTTGAACGTGTGTGCGAGGACGGATGCGCTGCTGATTTGCGGCGCTCGGACTTCCACACGATCTTGAGATCGGCAAGTGTACGACTACATCAACCACGAGTTCCTACTCGTTAACAAAACTCGTTGTCTTCGAGGGTAAGTTCTCGATGGATGTATGTCCGCCCGATGCTCTGTATCTAGTAGATAGATCTTGGCGTGTAGTTCTCATCGTAGGAATTTTTTGTTTTCTATGCTGCAGACCCAACAGCATGATGCCAATAAATTTAAGAAATGACAGGCTGATCCATTTTGCTCAGACAATTAATTGCCAAACTGGTATCCTCCCTTTCACATATCTTGGTCTTCCCCTCAGCTTGTCAAAGCCTTCCATGGAGTATTTTCTACCAATTGTACAAAGAGTGGAAAGAAGATTATGTGGTATTGCTGATTTCTTGAACTATGGAGGAAAACTTCAATTGGTTAAGTCTGTTTTGTCCTCACTCCCTTTGTTCTTTATGAGTTGCCTTCATGTACCTGTTACCATCAAAGAACAAATCATAAAATATATGAGACACTGCCTCTGGAGAAAGAAGACTAAGGATGTTCAAGCAAAGGGTCAGGCTCTAGTGTCATGGGATAAGATTTATAGGCCTAAAAACCAAGGGGGTCTAGGGGTTCTGGATCTCACCATTCAAAATATTGCCCTTCTCCTAAAGAACTTGGACAAATTCTACAACCATCATGATATCCCTTGGGTTCATCTCATTTGGAAAACTTATTATCAGAATGGGAAATTACCTGGAAGAAGTATGGAGGGATCATTTTGGTGGAAATCTCATATTAAATTAATTGACACTTTTAAAGCCATGGCCAGATGCAGCTTGAAATCTAGGAAATCTACTTTCTTCTGGTCTGATCTTTGGCAAGATGAATGTTTAATGAACAAATTTCCTCACCTGTTGTCCTTTGTAAAGTCTACAAATATTTGTGTTCAAGAATTTTTACATGCTGAATATATGGAGGATAATTTTCATCTACCTCTTTCTTAACAAGCATACTCGGAATTTTTAATCCTTGAAGATATCTGCCATGAGATCCTTCCAACCTTACAAGAAGATCACCTAGATAAATGGAGTTATATTTGGGGATCTGATAGATTTGTAGTCAAAAAGGCTTACTCTTCTCTGATTGGATATTCCCCTACACCGCCACACTTCTCTTGGCTATGGACATCCTCTTGCCAGAACAAACACAATTTTTTTGCCAAACATTAAAACCAAAATGCACCTACCATTTGCAATGGAAATTATTATCTTGGCTCCTTGGGGTATCTAGATCTGTAGAAATGAGAATTTTTTAATGATAAAAGACCAACAATTGATGGATGGAAGACAATTTTCTATCAAGAGATGAGATGGGTGCAATTCAGAATCAAAAGAAAACACCAGGAGAAATTCAATGTCTGGCTGAGCCAACAATTAGACCAGATATAATGTAGAAAGTTGATACCCCCTTTGAGGTGGACTATGTTTTCTTTTTTCCATAGACCTTTAGACTTGTATGTAAATACCTAAACATTTATATAATAGAAAAAAATTGAAGTGGGGTTAGCCCTACTATTTTACCTCAAAAAAATTAACCCTAAACTTTGAACTAACTACCTAATTAACCCTAAATCCTAAAATAAACCAAAAATACTAACTAACTAATTAACCCTAAAATACTAACTAACTAACTAACTAATTTACACTAATTAACACAAAATTATAACAAACACTAAATGTAGAGCCGCCGGAGAGCCCACCTGCGGGGCGGGGAGACTTGGGTGGTGGTGCGGGCGGCGCGAGCTGCGGAGGGTCGTCGGGGCGGTGCGGGCGGCACATACGGGCACATACGGTACAAGAGCGGGTAGCGCGAGAGGCGGACGACCCTGGGGCGGACAGGCGGTGGACGGTGCTGGGGCACGAGCGGCGGCGTCGTGTGATTGAGGAAGACGATGTGCTCCGGTTCGGTGCTCGAACCGGGGCGGACGGGGTGAGTATTTATATACCCCCCTTTAGCCTCGGTTTGTAACACAAACCGGGACTAAAGGGCCTGGTTTGTGTTACAAACCAGGGCTAAAGGGTTTTCGGCGCGCTGTGTTTCGCGCGTAGGGCCGCACTCGGGACTAAAGGTGTATTTATCAATAAACTTTGAAAGATATAATTTATTTTTTATTTATTCTACTCTGTTAATTATCCTATGGTGTTAACTAAAGGAAAATTAATTATTATATATATCAAAATTTGCGAATTAAAATAATTTAAAGCTATTATCCTACTATGTTATACAGATGTAAATAAAATGATTTATTCTTTAGGAAATATTCTATTAAAATAATTTATTGTTTAGGGTCTATTGTTTATTGTTTATGGTTTATAGTTTAGGGTTTATTGTTTATTGTTTATGGTTTAGGATTTAGGGTTAGGGGTTTAGGGTTAGGGGTTTAGGGGGGTTTAGGGTTTAGGGGGGTTTAGGTTTAGGGTTTAGATATTTCCCGCCATTTCCCACCGCTTCCCACCTAGTTTTCTTGCCCTTTCCCTCTGAACGGACCTTTTAGTCCCGGTTGTAGCCACTAGCCGGGACTAAACATATTTCCCGCTATTTCCCATCGCTTCCCGCCAAGTTTTCCTATTCTTTCCCTCTGAACGGACATTTTAGTCCCGATTGTAGCCACTAACCAGGACTAAAGATATTTTCCGCTATTTCCCACCGATTCCCACCATATTTTCCCGCTCTTTCCATCTATTTATAGGACGACCGCGCCATGGCAATCCACACATCCACACCTTCTGCTCTCACAACAATGGACAACGCCTACTAGGCCATTCTAACCCTCGAGGAGGCCGAGGCGATGTGTGCCTCCAGCTACCCATGCCCGCCGGGCTACCGGCCGCCCGTCGGCTGGATGCTGAGCATTGGAGGGGTTCCTGTCCCTCTTGTGCCTCAAGTTCCGCCCGGCAGGCGGCCATAACGAACCACTTCTACGTCGAGCTCACATCGGAGCAACGGATGGATCCCTAGTGGGATCCCGACAACTACGACACCTGGAATGCCTTCTTCGCTAACCGACAGGAAAGGGAGCTCGCCAGGTATGAGGGTGACGACCCGCCCCCGGTGAACCACAATGAAGCCGACCGCCGTCTATGGTGGGCGAACCGTACTATCATCAGCGTGATGTGCTACATCGTCGGGGGAGACCATCCTTGCCTGCGGTGCCCACCTATCTTCCACAAAGCCACAAGAAGGATGGCGGTAGCGACATCGTCATCCAGGAGACCCCTCCCCCGCCCGCCGTGAATCCGAGGCTGGAGTGGCAGGTGCCCCCGGTATATTCCATGGCTGGGCTGAGGATCAAGCCCCCTTGCGCCTAGCCACGATGACGATCACGATGACGAAGAAGACCCTAAAGCTGCGTACTATAGGACTAGGCATGATTATGACTAAAGGGAGCGGCTTTAGTCCTGATTCCGTAGTCCCGATTTTTTAATATTAATAAATGTCTTGAGTGTTTGCTAGTCCCGGTTTGTGGCTGGACCAGGACTAAATATGAAGATGTTGTTGTATTCTTGTGAGTTCGCCCAATTGATCAAATGCTCTCTTTCTCTACCTGCCTTCAGTAATCTCAGAAATTGTAAAAAATAGGGTTAATTCACAAAAGGTTTATTACATTATTACATCACCAACATCCACATCTAGTGTTTTGGTTCTCTTCTAGTCTGTAGCCATGGAGCTTCTTCCTTATTTAGTGGTATGCTTGGGTTAGTTTTCACTTTGAATGGCGGAATTTCATGAAATTTGTTATAATCTTCTGACATGTATGTAATGTCCTCACCTCCCAACATGTTTCTTTTCCCTGAAAGAACTATGTGGTGCTTTGGCTCATCGTATGATATTGTATTATTTTGCTTATCTTTCCTTTTTCTCGGTCTAGTAGGCATGTCCTTCACATAGAAAACTTTAGCCACATCATTCGCAAGGATGAATGGTTCTTCTCCGTACGCTAGATTATTGAGATCCACTGTTGTCATTCCGTACTGCTGGTCTATCGTTACCACGTCTCCTGTCATCTTGACCCATTTGCATCGAAACAATGAGACCTTGAAATTAGGACCATAGTCAAGTTCCCATATGTCCTCTATGCAACCATAATATGTGTCCTTATGCCCATTGTCATCTGATGCATCAAATTGGACACCACTATTTTGGTTGGTGCTCTTTTTATCTTGGGCGTGCGTGTAAAATATATTCTCATTTATCTCGTACCCTTGGAAAGTCAATATAGTCGAAGATGGAGACATAGCCAACAAGTACAACTGATCTCCAACAGCGGTGTCATTCATGAGATGTGTCTGCAACCAACCGCCGAAAGTCTTCATGTGTTCATCTCTAATCTAAGAGTCAGACTGCCCCGGGTAGTTGGAGCGTACAATATTCTTGTGTGCCTCGATATATGGAGCCACCAAGGTAGAACTTTGTAGAACTGTATAGTGTGCTTTAGTGAAAGAATGCTCGTCCATACATATCTTTTCTTTCTTTCCTAGTGTGCCTTTTCTACTAAGTCTCCCCTCATGCCGTGATTCAGGTACACCGATCGGCTTAAGGTCAGGAATAAAGTCAACACAAAACTCAATGACCTCCTCTGGCCCATAGTCCTTGGAGATGCTTCCTTCTGGCCTAGCACGGTTATGGGAATATTTCTTTAAGACTCCCATGAATCTCTCAAAGGGGAACATATTGTGTAGAAATACAGGACTGAGAATGGTAATCTCTTCGACTAGGTGAACTAGGAGGTGCGTCATTATGTTGAAGAAGGATGGTGGGAACACCAACTCAAAGCTGACAAGACACCGGACCACATCTTTCTGTAACCCTGGTAGACTTTCTGGATCGATTACCTTCTGAGAAATTGCATTGAGGAACGCACATAGCTTCACAATGGGTACTCTAACATTTTACGGAAGAAACCCTGTCAAAGCAACCGGAAGCAACTGCGTCATAAGCACGTGGCAGTCATGAGACTTCAGGTTCTGGAATTTTTTCTCTGCCATATTTATTATTCCCTTTATATTGGATGAGAAGCTAGAGGGGACCTTAATACTACTCAGGCATTCAAAAAATATTTCCTTCCCTTCTTTGGTAAGAGCCTAGCTGGCAGTACCTTGAAAGAGCTCTAGATGCCTGCCGTCTCGGTCTTTCATACGTTGTTGGTCCTGCCGTGCTTCTGGTGTATCTTTATTCTTTCCATACACTCCCAAGAAGCCTAGCAGTATCACACAAAGATTCTTCGTCAGGTGCATCACGTCGATTGCAGAGCGAACCTCTAAGACTTTCCAATAGGGTAGCTCCCAAAATACAGAGTTCTTCTTCCACATGGGTGCGTGTCCGCCAGCGTCCTTGGAACGGACTGTCCGCTAGGACCCTTTCCAAATATTACTTTTAAATCATTCACCATATCAAATACATCATCACCAGTACAACGAATAGGCTTACTCCGGTGATCTGCTTCACCATTGAAATGCTTGCCTTTCTTTCTTAGGGAATGCATGGGCAGAAGAAAATGATGATTCCTTAGGTACACATTCTTCTTACACTTATCCAAATAAATACTTTCAGTGTCATCTAAACAACTATGCACTGATTTAAAAACTTTCTACTCCATCTTTAGTCTCGGTTGGACACACCAACCAGGACTAAAGGGGTTGCGGCAGGCTGGGGCCGATGTGAGCCCGTTTAGTTCCAGATGGTGTCTCCAACCGGGACTAAAGGAGACTCCAACCGGGACTAAAAGTGGGTGACGACACTATATGTCGTGAGTGGAGACACTATGCCAATGAGTGGCAACACTATTTCAGTGGGTGGAGACACTATGATAGGGGTGAGTGTCGACATTATGTCGTGAGTGTCAACACTAGGTTGTGTTGCTTAATCTATAAATAGGATTCCTTGTGAAATATCAACTACAAGGAAGATTGTGTGCGAGACCAGGGACACCACTACGGCGGAGCTTCTCGAAGATGTCTTAGGACCTCGTCCTCAGACATCTTCAAGGAGCTCGCCGTAGAGGCACTCCCTAATATGTTAAATTAGTTACCTCCACCAGCATACTGATCTAGCTAGAGAAGATATAAAATGAAAGATGGTGTGCGAGAGCAGGGACACCACTACGACAGAGCTTCTCGAAGATGTCTTAGGATCCCATCCTCAGACATCTTCGAGGAGCTCACCATAGAGGCACTCCCTAATTTAATTTGGTAGATCTCCGGCGTGTTCATGTTTTTGGTTTTCTTAAATGGTCGATGATTAAAATGCTAGGGCGCCACTATATATATGTATGCCTTCATAGTTTTAGTTCTTATTTTTGTTGCAATGGATTTTGTGACGGCAGGTAGAAGAAGAAGAAGGAAAATTTGTTGCTTGACGGTGGCATGATGCATCTTTGAATCGTCTAAATTTCGAGACAATGTGCCAAACCAAGATATATAGATAGGATGAACTCATATATCTCTGTGCTTCGATGAATCAAATGAATTTCGCAAATTAACCATATATATATATATATAGAATCCACACAAATCCCTCCATTTCTAGAGCATGAAATGAGCTAAAACTAGCAATGAAATATGAAAGGATGAAGTTGTTAACCTCTTAGGACCCTTAGATAGATGAGCCAAAAAATATTCACAAATCTTGAGAAAAACGGCAAGAACTCGAGCTTGAGGGAAGAAATTTGAGGGATATGCTTGTGTGAGCTTGAAATGGCTCGGGCAGGGGGAGGAAGAAGATATAGTCGGGCCCTTTAGTCCCGGTTCGTTTAACAAACCGGGACTAAAGGTCCACACATCCGCTCATTTCTAGCGCCAGACCCTTTAGTCCTAATTTGTTAAACGAACCGAGACTAAAGGTCCCCTACGAATCGGGACTAATGTCTTCTAGGCCCTGCGACCATTTCTAGCCGTTGGGACCAGGGCATTAGTCCTGGTTTGTACCAGAACTGGGACTAATGCTCTGGACCAAAGGTCCGTTTTCTACTAGTGCCCCTTTGGGCCCCCAAGGAGACATGTGCATGCCAAGCGGTCGGGGGCTACTGTCGGAGCCCTAGCATCCGGGGTGCCACGTCTCTGCGCTGGACGTGCCCTACAGCGTAAGGGCCTCTGCCTTCAAGAGGTAGGATGCCTTCAAGAGGGGGGTGGGTTCCTCCAAGGACCAAGCCCGAGGGGGCCTCGCGAGGTTATCTCCCTGAGGAGGCTACCGCGGCCTTGTTTAGTGACCCGAGCCTCGGATACCCCTGGGTGTGTACGGGGTAGAACGGTAACTACACCGCACGGAGCTACCTCGGAAAAAAAGACCCGGTCCACCCTCCTTTCACAGGGCGAGGGCAGGTGATCCGATGGCAGGAGGCTCTCTTGGTTGCCGTTTCGGTGAAAGAGAGAAAAAGTAGAGAGTGCCAGGTAGAGACAAGGGACATCGACGAAGTACGCTTTACAGGAGGACGGAGAGAAGCACGGCAAGCTGGACCAAGTCCACCAAAAAGTAGTCCCCTAGACCGAGACCACACGGGATGGCACTGTGGTGACCCTCCCTGTCTATGGACCAGGGGGAGAGGGCCAACGCCGCCCTATATAAGAAGCCCTTCTCCTACCTTGAAGGGGGACGGACCCAGAGATCTAAAACCGTAGACTTTCACCCACCATTGTAACCTTGCGAGGCAAGCAAGCAATACAACCAAGCAGGAGTATGAGCTTTACCTCCTCACGAGGGTCCCGAACCTGGGTAAAAACCCTGGTATCAACTCTCTTTCGTGCACCCGCTCCATCGCCGTAGCCGTCACTGGACTTCTTCGTACACGCGTGTTCAGCCCCCTCACAAACCAAGGGATCGTTGGACCCTAGTTCCTTCACGGAACAAATCTCCGACAATCACCACCATGTTGTAGTGCTGCTGGAGTTCCCGAGGATCCCCTACTTCCGCTGCCTAGCTGGAGCAAGGGACGGAAGTCATCGGCACACCGTACGTGTGACCTATTATGGAGGCGCGGCCCCTTCGTGGCATTGATCGTCATCGCGTCCTTGAGAACCGTCGTGTACAATCTACAACAACCACGTTTGTTTGCGAAAACGTTATCCCGCTTATGGTCTTTAAGGCTGAATCCTTCTGAAACCGTTACAAGTGTGGACTAGATTCGATCTCATCAGTTGTAATCGTATATTTTTTTTGTTTTCCATACAACGAACCCAATCACATGGTCACCGGTGACCCTAGTTTAAACATAATCAAAACTCGTTTTTTAGTTTCAAATAATTCTGAAAAAATTCGGAGACGTAGCCCATGATTTATCCCACAAACTTTCAAAATATCAATTTCAAATACTTTGTATTTTGAGGTGTACAAAACAACAAAAATTTAGATCTGTACAAGTATGGTTTCAAATCTCCAAATTCTATCAGATTTTTTATTGTTGTGTAGACCAAAATACAAAAAAAATCGGATTGTGGTTTTTATGCTTATAAGATAAAACATTGACTATTCTCAAAAATTATTTTAGATATTTTGGAAAGTTATAAATATGTTTGTTGAATCTTTTTAAACGTAAAGATCACTGGAGCTCAGGAGCCAAAGGCACTTTCCACAACCAACAACATAACTATTGTAAAGCCCAACACAGGGTTACCGCACTCACATATAGTGTACACTATTATTCAGCAATTATTAAGTTATGGGCCAAAGATAGGCTATAATTAGCTTAAAAGTAGTTTATACGTCTGGGCCACAACCCAGTATGGTCACTGAAACGCTCAGTCCGTGTCCACAAGAGTATGCTTTTTAATTTTCAAAGGAAATGTCCTGTTAGCAGGCCTTTTAGAGTTTTCAAGGATGTTTGGTTTTCAGCCACAATTTGTTAAGCTAAAGTTTGACAATTCAGAATACTAGCCATAGACACATACTCCCCCATGGCTTGAGAATGCTTCCTTTTTACCAAACTTAAGTCTATAGTTAATGTTTGGTTAGTACCACAATTTAGCGTTACCACACTTTATTGTTTATAGGATCCACCTGTCATGGAGTTTATTTTTATCAACTTTTGTCACACTTTGTGGTGTATATATATTTTTTCACCAAACTTTGGTTTGGCAAACTGTGGTTGGGACCAAACAAATCCTAAGTTCACTGATTTGCATAAGTGGTTGGATGTGATGGCAAGCTCTCAATAAAAATACCACAAAATATACAAGAATTGGCAACTTGTACAGTTATACGTCAAGGTCACGATGCATCGGAATCTCTCTAATGATTCTATTGGGATTGCATGTTTGATTCGTTGAATATAAACACGGAGTAAATAAATAGAATGCATGTGGCACAATGACTTGTTAATTTGACTCTCCTAGACCTAAATTGCTAACGAGGTCACCTTTGTTTTCTGCCAGACCGGCTGAAGACCAAGACGCCCGAATCATGCACTACGATGAGGGCGACAGTATTGTATACTAAATCGGTGAGCATGAGAGTATCACGGTACTTATATGATTTCTTGGTAAGTGTGTAAGTGCCTCTGCTGTTGTATGCATACATCAATTAAAAAAGAAAGCAGTCGTCAAGAAGCCGGTCAAACATTCAAATTTGCACTTTGAGTCTGCGTTCGTCCTAATAGACCATGCAGCGTGTATTGTTGTTTTTGACGCACCGTCGCCCTCGCTGTGTCGAATCCATCAAAATGCATGGCTTGCGTCAACATTTCCTAGACGTACTACAGAATCTGAAAATCGCACTTGGGCGGGATTTTTGTTTTCTTTCTGAAAGTTCCTTGTTCTTCAACCACTTGTTGTGGCCCTGATGCTCGTGCTCATCTGCACACTCACAGGTTTGTCTTGCTCGATCGTGACGCTCACACACACAGCAGCATCCGTTTTGTCGGTGTCCATCTCACCGCGCGGGCGCGGCGTCATGCTACCGATGTCCTCCTCCTCCTCCTCCTCCTCCTCGTTGGTTTTGCCCCACAGCACGCTGTAGAGACCTCCAACCAGCAGGATCCCGCCTAAAACGCTGCACGCATGCCAACACGCAGAACAGAAACAGGTACGTAATGGGATTCGTTTGCAAGCAAACTGCAATCTTGGATCTCAATGAAGTTAGTAGTACTATTATTATTGTATCGATGGTTCGCCTATACCTGCCGAGGCGAACGGTCTCTCCGAGGAGGAAGGAAGAGCACAAGGTGGTGAGGACGAAGCATATCGGTGTCCACGCGGCGAGGAAGACGGGCCCTTTCATCTCCACGCACCAAGCTTGCAGGTAGTAGGCCACCCCCATCACCATCAACCCCTGACAATTAGTACTGTTGCCTCTAACATTCTGATGATGATGATGATGCAGGTGGAGAATCAGGGGACAAATTAAAACAAGAAAAAGGTTTCAGAATCTTTGATTCGTTACGGAGTAAGCAACCGCGAGCAAGCTGACGTCCAGCCGCAGTTTCCATCTGGACAGGTCCCCCTCCGCCGCCACCGCCACGACCAACGACTGGAGCGCGCTGAACACGCACTGCACCGCCGTGACGACCAACTTGTCGGGGTACTCCCGCAGCAGCGCCGCCTGCATGACGATCCACAGGGACCACGCCGAGTTGGCCACGACCATCAGAAACGTCCATTTGATCCATGCCGCTCCCTCGGCCCTCCTTGGAGCTGGAGCCCCAGGCGGAGCGAGGTGGCGGTGGCTGTGGCTCAGAGGGCTCAGCGACGGCCCGGCGTATAGGGCGACGGTGAGAACTCCGGCGATGCAGAGCGCTACGCCGGTGAGCTTCGCTATGCCCGAGGGACTCTTCGCATGCACAGCTTCCATCCTGCGCGGCGTAGGCGTTCATGTCAAAGTTGCAGCAGCGTCATACTATCTCATTTTGCGAGTTGGCTAGCCACTCCAGGTTCAGGTCCAAGGTGAGTTTACCTCAGCAGCAGCGCCAGGAAGAAGGTGACCGCAGGCAAGGAGTTGTCCGTTGCGGCCGCCACGGTTGCGGAGGTGAACTTGAGGCTCACGTGGTACAGATTTAAGCTGAATGTAATCCTGCAGGAAACCCACACCCACCCAAAGAAGGGGTTGATTTCTACTAAATCTGAATCCGAAGATGCTACTGTAAAATTAAACGATGTGGTGTACGTACCCGATTAAGGCACAAACGAAGAGCTTCAACAGCAACGCGAATGACGGCGCTGGCCGGGCGTTTTTCCTACACATACATTATTGCAGCTGAGCAGCAGGGGACACGTACATATATACTTCGGCAAAGAGTGTAGCACATTATTAGAGGTCAGATTGATCGTTATTTACCTCTGGTGAAGAATGGCGAGAGGCAGCAGGAGGATAGAGCCAGCTGCCTGGCGGTAGAAGATGAAGACGTAGGTGCTCATGCCTTGGTTGAAGGCTGCCTTGGAGACGACGAACATGCCGGTGTAGATGAGCTGTATGATGAAGGCAACAACGTAAGGCTTCTTCCTTGCGTCCATGGCCGCGTACCTTAGCTAGCTAGCTGGTTAAGTTTATGGCCTCTTAGTTAGTACAAGTGGTATCGGCCGGGGTCGATCAAGCGATATACTAACAACACACGAGTGGAACTCATTTTTGGCCCTTGTGGCCTGTCATGGTCCGTGCCTTCCGAGGCACACTCCTCCAATCTGCCGCAAGTCACGTGGAACTGTGTGTCATCGATCGGGGCAGGCAGAGCTTTATAATTGAAAATGGATCAACCCAAGCACGGATCTTTTTGTAGCCCCTCTGATCGATTTTCACCTCGGTGGATGTCTATACTGCATATATTAGAAAAACAATCTATCCAACGCATTCTTCCACGCAGCCAAAATTATCTACTCTGTTGTTTGTATGGTGGGTGGATCCCAGTTATAACGCAGAAAATCGTTTTAGAAGGCCCCTTTACATACAAGAGTCACATCTACCACTCAGTTTTGCTTTAAGATTGGCGAGGCAGTCTTGGCCAACACATGAGCTGATGTCAGCTGACATCATATTGAAACACAACTGAAACTTTCATGAAAAAGATTGAACCATGTGTAAAACATTTTTGCACGGTAGAAAATGTTTCATAAGTTTTTGAGATGTTTCACAAGTTTTATTTTTGTTTCACAAATTTTTCAGTTTCTGGGCAGCACATGGCTGACGCCATGCCGACTCCAGCACTCCAATATGTAGCGGCGCCTTTAGAATCGTCAGGTTCAGTTGTAGCGATTATGATTTGGCACTAAGATTTCTAACTCAACTCTTTTTTTCGAAAAAGGAGATACCCGCCCTCTATGCATCACTCATGCACACAACTATTTTTATTACAACATTGTCATTCGAAACTATTAAACTAGTATAGAACAAGCCTTTTAAGACTCTCTATCGAACAAGGAAGGCACTTTCGTGTGCGATGCGAAAGCTCGCTGACACCAGAAATTTCGACTATGTGGCTGCGCCCAGGCAGAGTCCTTCGCAAGCACATCGCGCACGAGATGCTCTGGGACCATAAAATCCTTTCCCGAGGTTCTTTACTATTTCATTTCTACTGTAATCTGTGATTTGATTACTCTAGCCAGGGTTGCATAGTGTGAGGCATTATTTTGATAAGAACAGATTCTGCATATGGCCCCTTTTATGAAATACTCGTGATGATTCTAGCAGTGTAATGCACTGCTAGACTGAGAGTACACTAACCCCCATAACCTATTTTCTTTTGTCTTTTTCTTTTGCACGAACAATAGAATAAAAAGTAGTAGTTTAGGAATAATTTAGGGTTTTTCCATTTCACTTTGTTGTAATTCTGTACTTTTTATTCTCAAATTGTAAAGACAATGTAATATTATGTTTGCAATATATATTATTTATTTTCCTCAATTCATTATTCTATTTTATTTCCTTTATTGTAATTTCATATTACATTTGTTTAAAAATTGTAAAATAAGGATTATTCCTTAAGTAATAAAGTTATTGTTTCATTTGAATTTATTCTTCTAACTTATATTTGAATTCAAATGTTTATTATAAAACACTCAAATTTAAAATACCCCCAAAACAAAACAAAATCCACCAAGGTCATGTCAAAATGTATCGCACTCACCTGATAACATAAGCCATGACTAAAGAAAAGCACGCTACATAGCAACAAAGAGATTTTAAAGCATTTCACTACCATTAATATACATAGGTATACCATAAAATCTTGTTATCAAATATTCTATGGTCATAAAAATACCGCTGTTCTTCAACAAAACATAAATTTTGCATCTCGATGCATTGACAGAAAGAATATAGTAACAATCATACAAGTCTAATCCTACACCGAAACAACCATGCAACATACATGGCATAACCCTGATAAGATAGAGAATCCAACTTCGAAAAGAGGGGCATAACTGGGCCGCTTCGCCTATGAAAAGAAAAAAAAAGTCACAAACCACTGACCTTGCACAACCGCTGGTGCTGAGGCCACTAGTACAATGCAATACATATCTAATCGACCCTTAAACCTCACCGGGTTAGTGTATGTTGAGGTTACATGGCAATGGATGAAGATAAGTATGTTTGCTAAGCCTTGAGATAATAAATGTTATGGCTGTTTTATTATCGGTAGAACTCTAGGAAAATATGAATTATCTGTCAAATATCGCATATTTATGAATGTGAAACGTATCAAAAGCTTGTTAGATTTATTGAATGATCTTGCCAGAGCAATGTATGTACTATATGATATTAATTGTTGCTCTCAACAACATGACAAGCACTTTGGATTTCAATATAAGAATAACACTGAAGCGTAACTTTCATGTTTTAGGAAGGATAGATATAATTATGACATCTAGCAACTTTAGGTCGCATGCATCTACCGATGAGCTAAGCCTCCATTTCGAAAAAAAATCTAGCAACTTCAGGATTTTGTTGCTTTTGTGGGATCTTATGAGATTGACTGCATTATTATTAAAAAACTAAAATTCATGCCATGCTCGTGATAGAAAATGTTAAAATTTTCCTATCCTTGATTGTTGCATTGCAAATTTCAGTGACAATGCATATGGTATTGATTACAAAATGTCAGTGGTAATTTAAGTCTAGAGGTAACACAATTATAAATAAAAATAAAAATAAAGCCCAACATTGGGTTTACTGTACCCACATATAGTGGTGCATCGTGGCCTGTACAGAAGTCTGGGCTAGCAGGGCTATTATTCAGTTATGGGCCAAATGATGGGCTATAATTAGCTTAAAACATTTTCTTTGCCTGGGCCCACAACCCAAAAGTATGCTTTTTAATGTTCGAAGAAAATGCCCTGTTAGCCGGCCTTTTAGACTTTCAGTTTCATTCAGTCATTGTTCACTGATTTACACGAGTGGTTTGCTGTGATGGCAATCTTCCAATATAAACACCACAAAGATGCAAGAATTGGCGACTTATACAGTTGTACACGTCGAGTCATGATGCATTGGAATCTCTCTCTAATGATTCTACGGGGATCAAGAATGTGCATGTTTGATTCTTGAAAATAAATAAGTAAATAGCATGCATTTCCATATTAGGCTGATTGTAATCCTCCGATGTTTTAGCTTTATAAAAAGAGTGTATTCTTTTCACAAATCTAAACCATCTTATATTTTAAAATTTAAAACGGAAAGAGTACATCTTAAATAAAGGTAGATGGTCGGCACGAGGCCAATTATCTGCGAAGAATGATTACGCTATCGATCGCACGACGGGTTGCAAACATGTGGGCATGTGGCACAAGGACTTGTTAATTTGACTCTCCTAGACTTGACTGACTGCTAATGAGGTCATCTTTGTTTTCTGCCAGGCTGGATGAAGACCCAGACGCATGAGTACGACAGTGTGAACTTAATCAGTGAGCATCAAAGTATCACGGTACTATGATTTGTTGGTGCGTGTGACTTGCTGCTGTATGCGTACATACATCAATTAAAAAAGGGTCATACTATGCGTCCCTTGGACGATTAAAACCTCTCATCGTCATGGTCCTCATGCTGCCACATGTCCTGATTTTTTGCTGAAATTCCTTTTTTTGCTATAAACGCCAGAGACTTCGTACCATAATATTTATACCGATTTCGCCGAAAACATCAACATAGACCATCGAAGACCTAGTAATAAAAACATTGCACTATTGTAGCAAAATACATAATGTAGTAAAAAGAATCTGATATTGTAGAAAACTCGATTTCACACGAGACATCGTTGGAGACTCTCGCCAGAACCTTGTAGCAAAACTTATTTATTATTGTAGCAATATGACACGAGAGGTTGTAACAAAAAAGTTATACTATTATAGCAACGTCCTAGATCCCTTTTGTAGCACCACCCGGTACATCGGAGCTCCACCACCTGAATATGTTGGTCGCACCACCGGATGCCTATGGTAGCACCACCCGATGCCTATGGTAGCAAAACCCCAAGCCACTCACAACAACGCCCGGTGCTGCTACTCGTAGCAACATCAACTATGGAGGTCAAGGGCACGGGGATGCGCCCGACAACAGAGATTGAGGTCGAGACTATCGATGAAGACTCTCGTCAGAGACTTGTCGGTGGCTCTTGCAACTCCGGCGATGGCCCTTGTAGCATACTCCTCTCTCGATAGAAGCTCTCGGCGGGGCTCGATTTCCAGCGGCAGCGGGTGCCGGCTCTGGTGGCGGCGGCGGGTGCTTACCTCGGATGAGAGCAGTGTCATAGGCGGCGGCGCGGGTAGTTGGGAAAGAGACGTGCTGCAGGCCTCCACCTGACGCGAGCGAGAGCGATCCGGGGTTCGTTTCGTTTGATCCCGGAATCACACCGATGTCTTTCTCCTCCTCCCCCTTCTCGTTGCTTTTGCCCCCACAGCACGCTGCAGAGACCTCCAACCAGCAGGACCCTACCTAAAACGCTGCATGCATGCCAACAAGCAGAACAGGAACACGTTACCAGATCGGAGGTTTCAGGGCTTCAGGGATTAAGTAATGAAATTAGTTTACAAGATGCAATCTTGGATCTCAGTCAACTACTATATATACTCCTGCTATTCTATCATCAACCCCTGACAGTTAGTACTGCTGCTTTGTCATTCTGAATTTCCGATGATGCAGTGGAGAATCAGGGGACAAATTAAAAGAAAAAAAAAGTTTCAGAATCACGCAGGTTTGATTCCTTACGGAGTAAGCAAATGCGAGCGAGCTGACCGAGCCGTAGTTTCCATCTGGACATCCCTCCCGGCCGCCGTAGTTTTCATAGACAAAGGCCCCTGGGTGTGTCACTGTCCTCTCCTTCCAGGGCACACTCCAATCTGCAGCAAGCCAAGTGGAACTCGTCATCGATCGGGGCAGGCAGAGTTTTATTACATTGAAAATGCATTAACTCAAGCAATCATCTTTTTGTACCCCCTGATCGATTTTCACCTCGGTGGATGTCTACCCGATATCAACGAAACATCTTTCCACCGCATCCTTCCACATATAGACAAAATAATCTACTGTAGTACTTTGCTATTTCTAAATCACCTTTTTTTTTCCCAAAAGGAGATACCCGGCCTCTGGGCATCAATCATGCGCACAATTATTTTCAGTTGGCAGAGAGAAACAAGTTTTAGCTAGCTGGTCGGATTTGATGGGTGGTTCATCTGATCCACGCTTTTCTTCGTTAGTGATGTTTGCTGCTCTCGTGCGTTGGATCTTTGGAGACTTAGCCGACGACTCTCCGTCCGAGTACGACAACAAGCCATATTACGACAAACTTTGTCTGGCTCTAGCAAGGGAGGGGTGAGGACAGATGCGCGCCTTCAACTTGTTCAACCATCATGGCTATAGAATCTATTTTCACAAAGAAATAAATAAATTCGAGTCTCCCTCTTTGGGACTGCTACGTGACCTATTCCATAAGTCCGAGCCTAGAAGAAAACCGGGGAATCCAGATTCCATAAATGGTCAGAATAGCTCAGTTGGTATCAAACTATCAATATCGGAGAGTCAAGGTACTTGAATACAGGAATTTCATTGATTGGGAAACAAGAGGAATTCTCACGACCATCTCCGAACCCTCTTTTCCAAATCTTGTACTTCTACAAATTATATAATTTATATGAGTGCTCGTAGGCTAGGTGATCCAATAACATGTTTGTAACTTTTATTACTTTTGAGTTTTCTTGTACTACTACTCTTGAGAATTATGAGTAGATCGGTAGACTCTTCAGTAAAAAAAGTTTATGTGCACTTAGTAGTGAAATCGGAATCGATCAAGTGATATAACATGGGTTTTTCTAATTGTCAATGGATCGAGAATTAAGTTATAGCTCAGTCAGATCTTAATCCAATAGAGTTGCATCACGATTTGTGCAACATGTAAGTTGCAAGTGGGATTTTCAGTTTAAATAGAGTTGCTACTGAGATTTTTTGGTGGCAAGCTGATAGCAATTGAAATATTTCTAGTTGCAACTGAGATTGCATGACATTATCAGACCGAGAATTAAACTAATTCACAATCGACTGAAAATTAGACACATCTATATAATATAGGATTTTAACTCATTTTTCGCGGCAAATCACTTGTGGTGTGTCATTGTGCTCGCTGTCCGGGGAACACTCCAATCTGAAACAAGTCACGTGGAACTGTGTGTCATCGATCAGTAGAGCTTATTATTGAAAATGGAGATATTTTGTACCCGATTTTTCACCTCGGTGGATGTCTACCAGCTATTAAAAAACACATCTATCATTGGTACCCGATTGAAAATGGAGATCTTTTGTACCCCATTTCACGCACACAAAATAATCTACTCTATTGTCTGTACGGTAGGTACCAATTATAATGGTTACGAGTTGACACTAAGATTTCAACTCAACATTTTTAGTACAGATGCCCGAAATTGCATCAATCATGCGTGCAACTATTTCTATTGCAATTTACCATTCGAAAGTATTACAATCCCGGATAATACAGAATAAATATAGATGTCAACAAGCGAAATACAAAAAACATGTTGTGGGGACATGTAATTTTGGCCCGACCCCAAGTAACCGTAATTTTGCATAAATGGCTCGTATATGCTATGCTCATAGGACTTCCCTATGATTCTGTCTCTATGCATATGGCCATCATAGGAGATTATCAGAAAAGTAGGGAGCTATTGCTCAACGACCCTGTATGTTCAATTAGAGTGGGACCATCTGGAGCGTCTGAAGCGAAGGTCTTCCAATGATGCCCGCCATGGAGGAGCTCATAGCTAGGCAGTCCTAGTCAACGACGCTCCATTCCGAGTCCTAGAAGAAGCTTTAGAATACAAACAAGTGTAAATATAGTGATAATGAAGGACATATTTTGGAATACGGCGGTTTTGAAGACCTAGCTACAAATTATCTTATCCATGAGACTATTCTTGATTATAAATTATATTCTTTTGCCATCATAGAGACATAAATATGTTACTTTTCATCATGCACTTTTGAAACACATCCCCGGGAATCTAGATTTTTTTGGGTATTGTCTTCCATCTCACGGGAGGTTGGAGGTATTCTTGTAGGATTTAATACCGCATCTCTTAGAGCTAAAGATGTAGTATCGGGAGATCACTGTGTCAAGTTTCATATGGTTTAAAAAACTGATGGTTTTTTAGTGGTCTTCAATACATATATTATGGGGCGGCTAATGATGCTAAGAAACCTAAGTTTTTGGCTGATCTTGTATTTGCGAATCTGACCCGCTTAGTTTCCTAATGTGATGGGATTTTAATATTATTCGTCGCCAATTGGAGAAAAATATTGTTAGTTTAATCATCGCTCCTTTTATTTAAAATGCTATAACTGGGAGATTATATTTGAGAGAGTTAGCTCTCTCAGGTTGTCAATTCACGTGGGCTAATCATAGAGCTACTCCTACTTATGTGAAATTTGATAGGGTTCTAGCGAGTATGGACTGGGAATTAAGTTTCCACTAGTAGGTGTTTGAGCGCTTACTCGATTGGAGTCAGATCATACACGACTACTTCTTCATTCAGGTGAACAATATCACGAGGGCAACATGTCACTTTTTTTATTTTGAGTTACCTTGGCAACATCAAGAGGGGTTTTACTAGATGGTGGCTAAAGTGTGGGCACATGTCTCTGTTTGAAACATCCCATGGAGGTATAGTATAATAAGATCCGCCACCTCAGGAAATTTCTCAGGAGTTGGGCTTGTACTCGGAGTAATTTCTATATAAAAGAAAAAATAATGACTGTTACATATCATTTATATCTTAGATCGGAAAGCAAAGTCAACTCGTTTCAATGCTTTCGAAAGGGAAGATATGAGGAGCGCAAAGACACAATAACTCAACTTAGACGTGTGATGAAGAGTGCAGTGGGCTCAAAGTGCCAAACACATTCAAGAGGAGGGAAACACCAATAGATAATTTCAACTAATTGCAAATGCTAAACATACAACAAAGAGTATCTTTCGTTAGAACTAGATGAAGTGCTTTTTTGGGGGAAGAAAACCTAGATTTTATATTACTGGTATTGTAAAAGTTTGCTTGGATAGCACAGGATCTCAACAACTTTTCTATGATAGAATTGGCAAGAAAAGATATCCCTCAACTCTCTAGTGAAGAAAATATTGTTGCTCATAGCATACTTCACGGAGAATGAAGTTTATGATACTATCATGCAAATGAAAAATAATAAAGCAGTGGGGCTAGACGAGTTTCTAGTTGAATTATAGCAAATTTTTTTGAATATTATTAATGAGACTTAATGGCAATGTTAAAAAAAGTCCAACAAGGGAAATTGCTATTGTTCAATCTTAATTTTGGCACCACTAGTCTTCCAAAGAAAGAGAACACTATCATAATTCATGATCCATTTATCTTCTTAACATTAACTTTAAGATTTTCACAAAAGTGGGTACCAACTGCATTTCTTCGATCGCTCATAAGGTAATAAGACCAACTCAAATGGATTTTATACCCGGAAGACATATACTTGAAGGGGTACTTGTCTTTTGAGAGACTATTGATGTCTACGCACTTCTATTCTTGTGACAGTTGTTGGGCCTCCAAGTGCAGAGGTTTGTAGAACAGCAGCAAGTTTTCCCTTAAGTGGATCACCCAAGGTTTATCGAACTCAGGGAGGAAGTGGTCAAAGGTATCCCCTTTCAAGCAACCCTGCAATCAAGATACAAGAAGTCTCTTGTGTCTCCAACACAACCAATACACTTGTCAGGTATATAGGTGCACTAGTTCGGCGAAGAGATAGTGAAATACAAGTGGTATAGATAATTATAAGTGGTAACGGTGCTAGAAGATAGCTTGATGGCGTGGAAAAGACTAAAGGCAAACTGAAATAAAGATGGCAACAAGCAAACATATAACAGATCTAGTAGCAAACGGTCTTTCAATGCTTAGAACCAAGGCCTAGGGATCATACTTTTACTAGTGAACACTCTCATATAAATATATTCTCTTCATGACACTACCCTTAACTACTCTCCGGTTGAACACTCTAATCATTGGTAGGGCTATAACAACACTCCTCAAAGTCCATCTTTCCCATCTAGAAAACCCCACACTGTCACCTTGAGTACTAGATGAGTCCAACAAACACCACAATTTCATAAAGACATCCAACTCCAAATATAACTCATAACAAGTATTTGTAATCTCTAGCCCAAGTTCCACCATGGTGAGCACGCTGTCATTTTCACACACATGGGGAGAGCAGAGATTCATTAAAGCACTTGAGTAGCAGAATAGATCTATAGATTACAAGCTCATGATCACAATATGATCATGCATAGAGAGAGAGATGAACACATAGCTACCAGTAGAACCCTTAGCCTCGAGAGAGAACTACTCCCTCCTCATCATGGGAATCAGCAATGGTGATGGAGATGGTGGTGGAGATCGATGGAGATGGCTCCGGGGGCACTTCCCCATCCTGGCAGGGTGCCGGAACAGAGGCTTTCTGTCCCCCGAATCTCCCCTTCGGTGGCGGCGGCGCTGCGGAACTTTTCGTGGCTGGAGGCTTGACTATTTAGGGTTTTGGTATCGGGAGGCTCTTATAGGCGAAGGAGGCAAGGTCGGTGGAGTGCCAGGGGGCCCACACCACCTGGTGGCGCGGGTAGGGCTAGCCCACGCCTTGGGGGTGTGGTCAGGCTCTGGCCCTCCTCTGTCTCGTATTCTGGCTCCGTGAGTCTTCCGGTAAAATAGGAACTTTGGCTTTTGTCCCGTTCAATTCCGAGAATATTGATTTTCTGACTTTCCTGGAACCAAAAACAGCAGAAAACAAACAACTGGCATTGTGGCTCTTGTTAATAGGTTAGTCCAAGAAATCATATGAAAAGTACTCCAAAGTTGGAACAAAACACAAGAAAGTAGATAAAACCAAGCATGGAACATCAAAAATTATAGATACATTTGCAATGTATCAACATCCCCAAGCTTAACTCCTGCTCGTCCTTGAGTAGGTAAGTGATAAAAAGAAAGAATAATTTTTGAGGTGACATGCACCATCAAAGACTTGATCAAAGTATTTGTAAAACATTCAAAGTTGGGATCAAAGTACTTCAATCATAACATTAAAGACAAAGTTCTAGCAATAAGCAAAGAAACTATGATGCAACATGAAAAGTCACAAACAAAAGATTCATGAATAACAATGCTTTGCAAGACGTTTGTTTGTTTCACATAAGGAAAACATAGCATAATAGTATTCAGCTTGTCCCTCATAGAGTAGCAAACATAAATGCATAGGACACCTTCAAAGTTCATAAGAGTGACTAGATACAAATAGTTTAGAACAAGCAATATCAAGTTATGCATCAATCAACAAGTCTTGGGACAATGCACATAGAACTAAGAATGGCCACTATGCTCTCAAAGTAAGTGCATAAAGATAGAAGGTGAAGACTCAATGTAATGGTGAAAGAAAATCCTTTGTAAAAGGAAGTAGGGATTCAAGTCTCATAAAGAGCTTCCAAAAATTATGGTACTTCTAGCTTTCAGCTCTCATTGCCCCTATCATAAGCATCTTGAAGTGATTAAGGTTAAAGTGAACAAACTATGGTGTACATGCTTGATGAAGTATAAGTCGGAAATCTCATGTCCCTTGTATACGAGGGCTGCTCCTCATGCTACTCAAGTTCAGTCACCGGTAAGTTCTTGTCATCATAAGTACATGTGTATCATAGAGAACCGCCAACGGGGTACCCCTTGCCCGATGATACGGAAGAATCCCCATATCAAAATGACAAGGCAAGCAGACAATGAGCATCGCATCATTCTTCTTATTTACCATGGGAATATGGTGCTTTTTTTCTCTCTTTCCTCTTTTCATAGTATCTTTTTTTCTGTTTTCTCAATATAAGACTCTTTTTTATAAGAAGAATGCTTCATAGACAGCTCATTATGGTTACGCTGCAGGTTTCCACCATGTCAGCATGGATTAGACCAGCGACCCAGGCGTTTCTCTAACACATATACATAACTCCATGGACTTACAAGGTCCCCTTTCATTTCACACCGACGACATCCATATACAAAAGAGCATGATATCAACTAGGTACAAGTACCAAGTGCAATGTTGAAAGCGTTCCCCATGAAAGCATGGTTCTGGTAATTCCTGACAAATAAGTGCAAGCATATACAACATAGAAGACACAATGGTTCAAGTTTATTAAGGGCAAGAAAAGTAAAGTGTGCCAAAGTTCGTGAGAGCTTTAATCACTAGTTTTCTCATAACAAGTTTAATTTGGAAGGTAAACAAAAGCATGAATATACTTGGAATAGCATAAGATAATAGGTAGGTATGGTGGACTCTTTGGAATAAATTGGTTTAGGGAGTTGGATTCATGAGTGGAACTCATACTTTGTTGTGGAGGCTAGCAAAAGACTGGGAGCGACAAACTAAGAGAGCAATAATGGCCATAATCATGCAGAGCGACAAAACATCATTGATCAAAGCATAAAGTGATACTACAAGTTGAAAACTAAAGGATCATAAAGGCTATGGTAACTTGAGATAGTCATAACATGGTGTGAGCATGCGCCAAGTCAACCCAAATAAAGCATCAAAGGAGAATACCACTATACTATGCTTTAATATGCTAAAACAACGCATGATTCATCCAAGGCACATTAAGTAATCTCAATTGTTTATAACAAGTCATGCTACAGCAAAGAATACTAAGAATAAAGCCAAAACAATATCAAGCATGGCATGACAAAGCATAGGCCACAGTCAAAAACAAGCTCTTTTTACCACATAAGTATGAACTTTCCTACTCTTTTCCAAACCAAACCAAACTATTTGCAAACCAATGTATGAGAGGGAGTCCAACCAATTTATTCAGAAAACTAAACAAACCAAGCAAACTAAAACCAAAACAAAAACAAAAAAGAAGACGCTCCAAGAACAACACAACTGTGCATGAAACAATAAAAATGAAGCGGTTGGAAGAAACCTGAGATTTTTATTGATGAAGAAGGGGATGCCTTGGGCATCCCCAAGCTTTGACGCTTGTACTTCTTGGATATTTCTTAGGGTGACACGCGTGGCATCCCCAAGCTTGAGCTTTAGTCCATCCTTCATCTCATTACTCATTCCTTTCATACACCTAAAATTTTTCCTTCATATAAAACTTCACACAATCTTTATTAGCAACATTAGTGTACTCAAGATAAATAAGTCTTAAGGTTCAGTTCTAACACCAAATAAACTTCCATTATAACACTAGCTACTGTGGCACTTCCCTCAAAAAGTTCAATTCCCCAAAAGAACTCAAAAAGGAACCCACAAGAAGCAAATGGAGAAAATGGCAGAAATCTGTCAAAACAGACCAGCAGATAAAGACGAATTTTTTCGAAGACCTTATGTTGCTCAAATAAAAATGTGTTGAACTAAATAAAGTTAGATAACAACCTGGGTCAGAAGCACAAAAAATTACAGCTCAATCCGACATACAGAGCTCTCTCATGAATTTTTACGGTGAAGCACAGAAATCTGTTTCGGGACAGCAAGTTTCCCAATCATTACTTCTCTCTCATTAGAGGTTACTCTTGGCACAAAAAGCAAATAAAAAGGATAAGGAGCGGTTATTACAGAGGTAATAACTTCCAAGACTCATCTAAAACTTTTGGGTTACCTCCCAATAAGTACTTTTCTTTAACGCCTTTAAGTTAGGCATAATAGTTTGAGAAGATGCTCACATAAGAAATATGAATTAAAGTAGAAGAGAGCATCAAGAAGCAAATTCAAAACACATTTAAGTCTAACCCACTTCCTATACTTAGGAATCTTGTAAAGAAACAAGTCATGAAAGCACAAAGCAACAAGCATAGGAAAGCAAAACAAGTGCAACTTCAAAATTTTCAACATAAAGAGGGGAAACTTAATATTGTTGAGATGCATAAAATCATGTTTCCCTCTCTCATAATAACTTTCAATAGCATCATGAATAAAATTAACGATATAACTATCATAAGAAACATTCTTATCATGAGCCACATGCATAAAAGAATTAATACTCCCCACATAAATATAGTCATACTTATTAATTGTAGTGGAAGCAAATTCAACAAAATAGCTATCATTATTATTCTCATCACCATAATCATCAAATATAGGAGGCATATTGTAATCATAATTAATTTTCTCCTCAATAGTAGGTGGACTGAAAATATCATATTCATCATTGCAATCATCATAAATTGGAGGTATAGTATCTTCATAAGCAATAGAATAATTATCTTCCAAAGTGTGTTCAAACATATCATCATTGAAAGGATCATGGATATCACTAATAGCATAGCAATTGTTAATATCATCATTTTCAGAATTGGTACCAAAGTGATTTTCAATATCAAAAGAAGTGTGATTTTCCCAATCATGATCACTACTATAGGTAACATGGATAGGAACATCATCGAGTTCAGACTCATCAAAAACTATAATAGGAGCTACATGCTTAGGGGAAAATACCGTTTCCTCCCTCCTTTTACTCCTCCTTTTCTTGTTTATCTTCTTCTCTTTAGGAGGGAGAGGCTTGAAAGGAAGCTTCTCCATATACCCTGGTTCATTGTTAGAGACAATAGAAGAAACTTTGGAGGATTCCTTCTTTTCATTAATAAGATAAAAACACATATTAGTCCTATCATATTTTGGTAAAATCTCATTTTCTATAATATTTTGTATGTAAGTATTTGTGTGACAATTATCAACACAATAAAGATGACAACCATGCAGGACACTATTCATATCAAAAGCACCCATATCTACCAAATAGGTTTTTGTTGATAACTCTTCACACCCCAAAAATAATGTAAGTTCATCATGCTGATTAGGAGTGATCATGTCATCACAATACAAACTTGCAGTACTCATTGGATTAGAAGGGATATTATTATGGCCTGAGCATTGGAAATTGAAATGACCCACTTCAAAGCAAAGTTCACAAATAAAAGGATAGAGGGCACAAACGTTTTTACCAAGATCATTTAGATCCCTATACCACATTCTAGTTTTTTCATTCCTGTGGGTGATACAATATTCTTCTTCAACTTGATTACTCTCACAAGGTCTATGTATCCCACAAAAATTAACATGCTTATAAGAAATAGTGCTTTCAGAGGTTTGAGCATGTTTATTGCTATCATTAACAACAATTTCATTTCCATGCAAGTGTCTTTAAAAGGCTCATGATACATGTCCCACTTTTCTTTAGGAGCATTAATATGAGAAGCAAAGGTTTTAAAACTATCAATAAGAATTTGAGGATCAAGACCATATTTAGCACTAAGCTCTTGAAAATCAGCAGTTTCAGCAAAAGACTTAATGCAATCATACTCATAGTTTATACCTAGTTCTTTACCTTTGTTGTTATCCCAATCTTCGGTATTGCTTTGAATTGTTTCAAGAAGATCCCACTTAGCTTTGACCTCCTTACTTGTGAAGGATCCCTCTAAACAATTATCTAGATAGTCCTTGTAATGTCCTGAAAGCCTTGCATAGAAATTATTAATAACAATATTATGGGGGAGCTCATGAATGGGACATTTGAGCATTAGTGAATTCAATCTCCCCCATGCTTGGGCGATACTTTCTCCATCATGAGGATGAAAATTATAAATGTAATTCCTATCTTTATGAATTTCATGAGGAGGATAAAATTTAGAGTAAAAGAGAGATTCAAGTCCCTTCCACTCCAAATGATGAGGATCATCGAGTAGCTCATACCACTCCCTTGCTTTGCCCTTAAGTGAAAAAGAGAATAACTTCTCCTTGACGTGATCTGTTGTAATACCTGCACACTTGAACAACCCGCATAATTTTTGTATAAAGAGCAAATGATCACCGGGATGGACAGTTCCATCTCCAAAATAGTAGTTATCCATAACAAGATCAATAATTTTTATATGTATTTTAAAAGGGATGCTTTCAGTATGTGGATTTAAAATATCACAAGTATCATTAGAATTACCACATATGGGAGATAAAGTATCATCAGAGCAAATTTTCTTCCTTAAAACTGGGGAACTAAAGAGATTATTTTCATAAGAACCAACTTCCCCAAGCTTAGACGTTTCCATAGCATTAGTAACAAAGGTGTTCAAAAGATTCATACTAATAACATTGCTATTAGCATGCAAACAAAGTTCCATGGGTTTTTTAAATTTATTTTCAGACAATTCAAGTTCTAACTTAGGAAAAATACTAAAAAGCTCTCTAATTTTTTTATTGTTTTCCATTAAGCCTAACTAGTGAAAACAAGAAACAAAAAGACAAAATTGCAGAATCTAAAGGAAATAACTTCGAGCACTCACACCGGAGGATGTGAGTACCTTTTACCTTACCTCCCCGGCAACGGCGCCAGAAAATAGCTTGATGTCTACACACTTATATTCTTGTAGACAGTTGTTGGGCCTCCAAGTGTAGAGGTTTGTAGAACAGCAGCAAGTTTTCCCTTAAGTGGATCACCCAAGGTTTATCGAACTCAGGGAGGAAGTGGTCAAAGGTATCCCCTCTCAAGCAACCCTGCAATCAATATACAAGAAGTCTCTTGTGTCCCCAACACACCCAATACACTTGTCAGGTGTATAGGTGCACTAGTTCGGCGAAGAGATAGTGAAATACAAGTGGTATAGATAATTATAAGTGGTAACGGTGCTAGAAGATAGCTTGATGGCGTGGAAAAGACTAAAGGCAAACTGAAATAAAGATGGCAACAAGCAAACATATAACAGATCTAGTAGCAAACGGTCTTTCAATGCTTAGAAACAAGGCCTAGGGATCATACTTTCACTAATGAACACTCTCATATAAATATATTCTCTTCATGATACTAATCTCCGGTTAAACACTCTAGTCGTTGGTAGGGCTATAACAGCACTCCTCAAAGTCCATCTTTCCCATCTAGAAAACCCAACACTGTCACCTTGAGTACTAGATGAGTCCAACAAACACCACAATTTCATAAAGACATCCAACTCCAAATATAACTCATAACAAGTATTTGTAATCTCTAGCCTAAATGCCACCATGGTGAGCACGCTGTCACTTTCACACACATGGGGAGAGCAGAGATTTATTAAAGCACTTGAGTAGTAGAATAGATCTATAGATTACAAGCTCATGATCACAATATGATCATGCATAGAGAGAGAGATGAACACATAGCTACCGGTAGAACCCTTAGCCTCGAGAGAGAACTACTCCCTCCTCATCATGGGAATCAGCAATGGTGATGGAGATGGTGGTGGAGATCGATGGAGATGGCTCCGGGGGCACTTCCCCGTCCCGGCATGGTGCTGGAACAGAGACTTTCTGTCCCCCGTATCTCCCCTTCGGTGGCGGCGGCGCTGCGGAACTTTTCGTGGCTGGAGGCTTCACTATTTAGGGTTTTGGTATTGGGAGGCTCTTATAGGCGAAGGAGGCAAGGTCGATGGAGTGCCAGGGGGCCCACACCACCTGGTGGCGCGGGTAGGGCTAGCCCGTGCCTGGGGGGTGGCTAGGCCCTGGCCCTCCTCCGTCTCGTATTCTGGCTCCGTGAGTCTTTCGGTAAAATAGGAACTTTGGCTTTTGTCCCGTCCAATTCCGAGAATATTGATTTTCTGACTTTCCTGGAACCAAAAACAACAAAAAATAGGCAACTGGCACTGTGGCTCTTGTTAATAGGTTATTCCAATAAATCATATGAAAAGTACTCCAAAGTTGGAACAAAACACAAGAAAGTAGATAAAACCAAGCATGGAACATCAAAAAATACAGATACATTTGCAATGTATCAACTATTCATGAGCACTACAGGAAAAATGAATAGTGCCCGAGCTTTTTAGAAAGCCTATGACAATGTTAAATGGACCGTCTTGCAACAAGCGCTACATATGAAAATGTTTGAACATAAATGGTGCAATTGGATCAACGATTTTGTTAATCAAGGGAGTGTAGCTAGTATAGTTGATGATGACTTTGGTCGCTTGATATATTGCAAATGTATCTATAATTTTTGATGTCCATGCTTGGTTTTATCTACTTTCTTATGTTTTGTCCACACTTTGGAGTACTTTTCATATGATTTCTTGGACTAACCTATTAACAAGAGCCACAATGTCAGCTGCCTGTTTTCTGCTGATTTTGGTTCCAGGAAAGTCAGAAAATGAATATTCTCGGAATTGGACGGGACAAAAGCCAAACTCAGTTTTTCACCGAGGGACACCTGGAGCCAGAATACGAGACGGAGAGGGGCTGGGGCACGGCCACACCACCCATCCGCACGGCCAGGCCTGGCCCGCGCCAGGGGGTGGTCTGGCTGCCCCAGGCACCCCCTCGGCCTCTCCTTCCGCCTATATATTGCCCCTGATACGGAAACCCTAAGTACCCGATTAAAATTCCATGAAAGACTTTGTAGCCGCCGTCATCTCCATTCCTAGATCGGGGGGGGATCTGAAGCTCTTTCCGGCATCTTGCCGGAGAGGGGAATTCACCTTGGAGGCCTTCTTTATCATCATGCAAGCCTCTGGTGTGATGCGTGAGTAGTTCATCTCTGGACTATGGGTCTATGTAGTAGCTAGATGGCTGGTTCTCCTCCTTTGTGCTATCATGTCTAGATCTTGTGAGCTCCGTTCATGATCAAGATCATCTATTTGTAATTCTGCATGTTGTGTTTGCGGGGATCTGATGGATATTGAGATGCTATTTCAGATTAATTATTGATTCTATCATGTCTTTGTTATTTGTGATCTTACATGCTTTCCGTTGTTAGTAGCTATCTTGGCCAAGTAGATGCTAGCAACTCCAAGAGTTAGTATTTATGCTCAATAGTGGGTTCATGCCTCTGGTAATCTGAGGAAGTGACAGAAATCTCTAAGGTACTAGATGTGATGTTGCTACTAGGGAGAAAACAACAATCCTTTGTTCATTGAACAATCATATTGTTTACTTTACACGCAATTCGTAATGCAATTATCCGTTGCTTGCAACTTAATACTGGAGGGGGTTCGGATGATAACCTGAAGGTGGATTATTAGTCATAGATGCAGTTGGATGGCGGTCTATGTATAATGTTGTAATGCCCAATCGAATCTCAAAGGAGTCAAGATGAGTAGTATATGCTTGTATGCTTTCTCGATGTTTTTCAATTGCTCCGCTGTAATTTGTTCACCCAACATGTTATCTATCTTAAGGAGAGCCACCTCTAGTGAACTATGGACCCCGGTCCTTTCTTTTACTTTCAATCTACAATCAACTGTTTACTGCTTTGTGTTTACTTTCTGCAAACTATTTCTTTCTTCCATTCGATACGTTTAATCCTTTGTTTTCAGCAAGTTGGGGATAAAGTTTTGTGGTTGTGTTGTGGAGGTCTCCACGTTGCTACTGGCACCGGTAGTGTGTCCTGCCAAAGTTCAGCTAGCAACACCTTTGGGCTGTTTCCTTGCTCCTACTGGTTCGATTAAATCTGGGTTTCGTACCGAGGGAAAACTTGCTGCTGTGCTTATCATACCTTCCTCTTGGGGTTTCCCAACGAGCTCGATATATTTTGGGACATGAAGCTACTTTTCTGGCGCCGTTGCCGGGGAGTTAAGGACATCTTCACAAGGGGAGTACCTCATAACCAATCTCTTTACTTTGTTATTTTTTTTTTGCTTAGTTTACTTTTGTTTTGTTTGCTTGTTCTTTATCCAAAACACAAAAAATTAGTTTTACTAGTTTGCTTTCTTTATTAAAAAACACAAAAAAAATAGTTCCTATCTTAAAGCCATTATGTCTAGCATTGATCCAATCACTATTTCACCCGAGGAAATGATTTTCACTTTTAAACAAGGAATTGAAGAGGGTTTCAAAGAAGCTTGGTCTAGAATCTCTGATCTACATGAAAAAACTGAGCCTAAAATGACTCAAAGCTTGTTCCTTAGCAGCTTTTACCTTGGAATTGCTCTTTGCTATAGATATGCTTTAGATGCTGTTGTGGGAGGAGATCTCCTCCAATGCAATGAGGATGATGTTGTTAATGCCATAAAGAAATTGGTCTTTAATTACAACTTGCCTAGCAAAACTGATACTTCTTTCATAAACATATTTGCTAGATTGAATACTCTTGAGACCAGCACTGCTAGTTTGAAAGATTGCTATAATACGCTCAGAGAGCATCACAACTATGTTTCAATAAACTCTGAACCCTCCGAATGGCTTCCCATAGTAAATATTGCTATAAACTGAAACTTTTCATGCTCGCTGTGATATCATGTCTGAATTTTGTCTTATGCCCAAAGATATTTATGAATCTTTGAATCTTTGGGGGCTTTCTGAAGGAGGAGAAGACATTTTTCTTGCTAATAATGCCACAATATTACCCATTGGAATAGCTGAAGGAGTGTTTACAAAGATCCTAGGGAAAATGGTTTCTACTGATTATCTTGTTATTGAATGTGTAGGAAAAAGACAAATCATACTTGGAAGATCCCTATTGAAGCTCCTTGGAGCATTAATAGATGTGGAAAAGCGCACAATGCGCTTTGTTTCTCTACCAAGCATTCACAAGTTCCCCAAGGTTAAGAATAAAAGTAAGAGAGAGGTAAGGCAAGAAATTTGGTTTTAATGCTTCTTCATTTGAGAACACTTGATTCTTTTTCTTGCTTCTTATGCCTAACTTAAAGGCGTTAAAGAAAAGTACTTATTGGGAGATAAACCAAAAGTTTTGGATGAATCTTGGAAGTTATTACCTCTGTAATAACTGCTCCTTATCCTTTCCATTTGCTTTTTGTACCAAGAGTAACTTCTAATGAGAGAGAAGTAATGATTGGGAAAGTTGTTGTCCTGAAACAGATTTCTGTGCTTCACCGTAAAAATTCGTGTAAAATCTCTGTACGTCATTTTGAGGCGTGAATTTTTTTGCTTATGACCCAGGTAGTTATATAACTTTCGTTAGTTCAACATATTTCGATTTGAGCAAGAGAAGGTCTTCGAAAAAATTCGTCTTTACCTACTGGTCTGTTTTGACAGATTTCTGCCATTTTCTGCATTTGCTTCTTGTTGGTTCCTTTTTGAGTTTTTTGGGGGAATTGAGCTTTTTAGGGAAGTTCTACAGTATCTAGTGTTTTAATGAAAGTTTTATTGGTGTTAGAACTGAACCTAAAGACTTATTATCTTGAGTGCAGTAATGTTGCTAATAAAGATTGTGTGAAGTTTTGTATGAAGGAAAAATTTCAGGTGTATAGAAGGAATGAGTAATGAGATAAAGGATGGACTAAAGCAAAAGCTTGGGGATGCCACACGTGTCACCCTAAGAAATATCCAAGAAGTACAAGCCTCACATCTTGGGGATGCCCAAGGCATCCCCCTCTTCATCAATAAAAATCCCAGGTTTCTTCCAAACGCTTCATTTTTATTTTTTCATGCACAATTGTGTTGTTCTTGTAACGTCTTCTTTTTCGTTTTCATTTTGTTTTTTAGTTTGCTTTGTTTTCTTAGTTAGCTGAATAAATTGGTTGGACCCCCTCTTTCATACATTGGTTTTCAAATAGTTTGGTTTGGTTTGGAAAAGAGTAGGAAAGTTCTTGCTTTAAGTGGTAAAAAGAGCTTGTTTTTGACTGTGGCCTATGCTTTGTCATGCCATGCTTGATATTGTTTTGGCTTTATGCTTAGTATTCTTTGCTATAACATGACTTGTTATAAACAATTGAGATTGCTTAATGTGCTTTGGAACAATCATGCGTTGTTTTAGCATATTAAAGCATAGTATTGTGGTATTCTCCTTTGATGCTTTATTTGGGTTGACTTGGCACATGCTCACACCATGTTATGACTATCCCAAATCACCATAGCCTTTATGATCTTTTAGTTTTCAACTTGTAGTATCACTTTATGCTTTGATCAATGATGTTTTTTCGCTCTGCATGATTATGGCCATTATTGCTCTCTTAGTTGGTCGCTCCCAGTCTTTTGCTAGCCTCCATAACCAAGTATGAGTTCCACTCATGCACCCAACTCCTTAAACCAAGTTATTCCAAAGAGTCCATCATACCTACCTATTAGTATATGCTATTCGAAGTATATTCATGTTTTTATCTACCTTCCAAATTAAACTTGTTATGAGAAAACTAGTGATTAAAACTCTCACGAACTTGATGGCACACTTTACTTTTCTTGCCCTTAATAAACTTGAACAATTGTGTCGTCTATGTTGTATATGCTTGCACTTATTTGTTGGGGATTAGCAGAACCATGCTGTCATGGGGAACGCTTTCAACATTGCATTTGTACTTTGTACCTAGTTGATATCATGCTCTTTTGTCTATGGATGTCGTCGGTGTGAAATGAAAGGGGAGTTTGTAAGTCCATGAAGTTATGTATATGTATTAGAGAAACGCCTGAGACGCTGGTCTAATGCATGCTGACATGGTGAAAACCTGCAGCGTAACCATAATGAGCTGTCTATGAAGCATTCTTCTTATAAAAAAGAGTCAGATATTGAGAAAAAAAGAGAAAAAGAAAAAAAAGAGATTTATGAAAAGAGGAAAGAGAGAAAATAGCACCATATTCCCATGGTAAATAAGAAGATTGCTGAGATGCTCGTTGTCTGCTTGCCTTGTCATTTTGATATGCGGATTCTTCCGTATCATCGGGCAAGGCGGTTCTCTATGATACACATGTACGTACGATAACAAGAACTTACCGGTGACTAAACTTGAGTAGCATGAGGAGCGACCCTCGTATTTAAGGGACATGAGGTTTCCAACTTATACTTCGTCAAGCATATACACCATAGTTTGTTCACTTTAACTTTAATCACTTCAAGATGCTTATGATAGGGGCAATGAGAGCTGAAAGCTAATAACTACCCTAATTTTTGGAAGCTCTTTATGAAACTTGAATAACTGCTTCCTTCTATTAAGGCCTTTCTTCCACTTATATATTGAGTCTCCACCTTCTATCTTTATGCACCTACTTTGAGAGCATAGTGGCCATTCTTAGTTCTATGTGCATTGTCCCAAGACTTGTTGATTGATGCATAACTTTGATATTGGTTGTTTTATACTATTTGTATCTAGTCACTCTTATAAATTTTGAAGGTGTCCTATGCATTTATGTTTGCTACTCTATGAGCGACAAGCTATATACTATTATGCTATGTTTTCTTTATGTGAAAAAAACAAACGTCTTGCAAAGCATTGTTATTCATGAATCTTTTATTTGTGCCTTTTCATGTTGCAACATAGTTTCTTTGTCTTATTGCTAGAACATTGTCTTTCATGTTATGATTGAAGTACTATGATTCTAGCTTTGAAAGTTTTACAAATACTTTGATCAAGTTTATGACGGTGCATGTCACCTTAAAAATTATTCTTTCTTTTTATCACTTACCTACTCAAGGACGAGCAGGAGTTAAGTTTGGGGATGTTGATACATTGCAAATGTATTTATAATTTTTGATGTTCCATGCTTGGTTTTATCTACTTTCTTATATTTTGTCCACACTTTGGAGTACTTTTCATATGATTTCTTGGACTAACCTATTAACAAGAGCCACAGTGCCAACTACCTGTTTGCTGCTATTTTTGGTCCCAGGAAAGTTAGAAAATGAATATTCTCGGAATTGGACAGGACAAAAGCCAAAGTCAGTTTTTCACCGAGGGACACCTGGAGCCAGAATACGAGACGGAGAGGGGCTGGGGCCCGGCCACACCACCTGGCCGCGCGGCCAGGCCTGGCCCACGCCAGGGGGTGGTCTGGCTGCCCCAGGCACCCCCTCGGCCTCTCCTTCCGCCTATATATTGCCCCTGATACGGAAACCCTAAGTACCCGATTAAAATTCCATGAAAGACTTTGTAGCCGCCGTCATCTCCATCCCTAGATCGGGAGGGATCTGAAGCTCTTCTCGGCATCCTGCCGGAGAGGGGAATTCACCTTGGAGGCCTTCTTTATTATCATGTAAGCCTCAGGTGTGATGCGTGAGTAGTTCATCTCTGGACTATGGGTCCATGTAGTAGCTAGATGGCGGGTTCTCCTCCTTTGTGCTATCATGTCTAGATCTTGTGAGCTCCGTTCATGATCAAGATCATCTATTTGTAATTCTGCATGTTGTGTTTGCGGGGATCTGATGGATATTGAGATGCTATTTCAGATTAATTATCGATTCTATCATGTCTTTGTTATTTGTGATCTTACATGCTTTCCGTTGTTAGTAGCTATCTTGGCCAAGTAGATGCTAGCAACTTCAAGAGTTAGTATTTATGCTCGATAGTGGGTTCATGTCTCTAGTAATCTGGGGAAGTGACAGAAATCTCTAAGGTACTAGATGTGGTGTTGCTACTAAATAGAAAACATCAATCATTTGTTCATAGAATAATCGTATTGTTTAATTTACACGCAATTCGTAATGCAATTATCTGTTGCTTGCAACTTAACACTAGAGGGGGTTCGGATGATAACCTGAAGGTGGATTATTAGTCATAGATGCAGTTGGATGGCGGTCTATGTATAATGTTGTAATTCCCAATCGAATCTCAAAGGAGTCGAGATGAGTAGTATATGCTTGTATGCTTTCTCGATGTTTGTCAATTTCCCCGCTGTGATTTGTTCATCCAACATGTTATCTATCTTAAGGAGAGCCACCTCTAGTGAACTATGGACCCCGGTCCTTTCTATTACTTTCAATCTACAATCAACTGTTTACTGCTTTGTGTTTAGTTTCTGCAAACTACTACTTTCTTCCATTCGATACGTTTAATCCTTTGTTTTCAACAAAACCGGTGAGATTGACAACCTCATCGCAAGTTGGGGACAGAGTTCTGTGGTTGTGTTGTGCAGGTCTCCACGTTGCTGCTGGCACTGGCGATGCGCCCTGCCAAAGTTTAGCTGGCAACACCTTTGGGGTGTTTCCTTTCTCCTACTGGTTCGATTAAACCTTGGTTCCATACCGAGGGAAAACTTGCTGCTATGCTCATCATACCTTCCTCTTGGGGTTCCCCAACGAGCTCGATATATTTTGGGCCATCACCGCTATTTCCAAACTCAAAAAGGTCTAAGATATGATGATCCTCTTTCACCGATTTTGTTTAATTTGATAGTGCATATGTTGGCGATCTTGATTGTGAGAGCAAGGAAGATGGTCATGTAGATGGTCTCATACCTCATCTAGTGGATGGCGAGGTTTCTATTCTAAATATGTTGATGATACAAATATTTACATGGATCACAAACTAGAGAAATCGTTAAACATGAAATAAATTCTTTGTATTTGAGCAACTTTCTCCCATAAGAGTGATATTTTAATTTTTGAAAAGAAAAGGGAGTTGTAGAACAGTAGATAGAATTAAATAACTATGATTCTATGTCTCTTCCTTTTAGATATCTAGGAATTCCAATTCAACTTATAAAACTTCAGAATGGTGAATGGAAGCCGGTGGAGGACCAGTTTCAGAAGAAGATAACATGTTGGTTGGGTAAACTATTATCACACAAAGTTCATTTGTTTTAGTTTTCTATGTACTTACTAGCCTTCCTATGTTCATGTCGTATTTCTTAGACTATTTTAGATCTTTCTTTTTTTGGAAGAGTGACTATCATAAAAGTAAAAGTAGGTTAACCAAGTGGAATATAATTAAAAATACCAAAAGATCAAGGTGGTCTAGGTGTTGAGATTGTAGATTCAAAAATAAACATTTACTCAGAAAATGGTTGTTTAAACTTTTAAATGAAGAAGGTGTGTGAAAGGAGCTTCTATAGAACACATATCTGCACTCTAAAACTACATGGAAAGTTCAAACAAAATCAAATGGACTCTTCCTTTTGGAAAAACCTTATGAGAGCGAATGATGACTTCTTATCTAGGGGATCTTTTCAATTAGGCAATAGAAAGAACATGATGTTCTCGGATGACACTTGGTTAGGAGATACACCGCTCTCACATAAATATCCATCACTTTATAACATTGTTCAACGAAAATAAACTTTTTATGGATGATGTCTTGATGCGTATCCCTCTGAATATAGATTTTTGGAGGGATTTAATAGACACAAAATGGTAAAGATGACTTCATTTTAGTTTGGCACCTGATGGATGTTAATTTAGATGACAACCAAGGTTTTTTGATGGGGTTTGACTAATTTCGTTTAATTTTCGATTAAATCAATCTAACTTGACTTACTAAATGGATATACTAGGTTCTTTCATAAGTATATTTTGATAATGAAGGTGCCGCTAAAAATTAGGAATTTTATGTGGTTTCTCCATCATAAAGTTCTTTACTAAATATAATTGTTGTTTTTGTTTCAAAAAGGTACACCAACTATTTATCTCATGCACATCTGCAAAGATTATATGGCGTATAGTCCCCATCACTTTTAATTTATCTCCTCCAACCAATATCATGAATTTGTTTGGGAATTGGTTGGATGAGATTGCTGAAAAAGATAAAGCACAAACCCAAGTGGGTGTTTGTGGTTTACTTTGGACTATTCGGAATGTATGTAGTGATTTGTGTTCAACAAATTGAGACCTCCCTCATTTTTGTAGGTTATCCTTTTAACCACGCATGTGATCTATATGTAGTCATTTATATAGCATGTGGAGCATAGGCATGCCATGGATATTGGGTGCAACCATCCGAAAATGGTTGCACGAGATTTATATAACCAGTGTGGCTATAGGATTGATAACAGAATAACATGTTGATGCATAGGTGCCTCATGTTGTTCTCTTCTTTTCTAGATGGTTGATAACTGTATCGACCTCATGCTCCTTGAGATGTAACCTTTTGGGAACAAACTTCAATAAAAGTAATTAATGTCCATATGCATCAATCGGTGCCGAGGTCAGGGTTTCTTCATTTTTGAAAAGAAGAAGTTGTAGTCCTAGAGAGCCACCAATGATCCCCAATAGAAGCGAGTCCACCACATGGATGGTGTGTTCGAGAGTCACTATGTTGAGGCATTCTATCAACCTAGTCCCCGGAGGTGAACTGACCCAGGCAGCATTCGTCAAGGTGTGGTGTACATCGAAAAGGTACAATGTAGAGGAAGCTCGGGAGAGGCGGACAACCGATCTCAAGCAACTCTAGGAGTGACAATTGCTCTAGGATGCTCCTTGATGAGAGGATCGAGGTCATATGTTTGATTTTCTAGAGAGAATCTAGGCGGGGTTTGGTTTGGCATACATGTCTGTTTTCGTAATTCTATTACAAGAACATACTACAATAGCTTGCAACGCATGGGTGTATTGATTCAGTTTAAGAGAATAAATAGCATTTGAAAATTACCGGGCTTGCTATCAGCATGAGATCATCTTAAAGTTTATGCTTGAGATGTACTTTCAATTTTGCAAAGGTGAACATAAAACATATTCATTATTTTTATATTGGTAATATTTTTTCTCGAAATTATTGTTAAAAGTTGTTTTCTTGATGTTTTATGTCTCCGCCGATGAGTTGGAAAAGAATTATTGTAGAACCAACAAGAATTTACTTTGTGCACTTGGTGACCTATTTATTGTTCTCTCTCGCTGCAGTGCACGACCATGTTTTATAGTTTGAATAAAAGGACATAAAGTTCTAGAATATACATATTGATTGGCTCTAATTGCAATTTAAAAAAATACTATGAAAATACAAGAATTGCTGACATATACAGTTGTACGTCGAGATCATGATGCGATGAGAATCCCCCTCTAATCATTCTATTGGGATCGAGAACATGCATGTGACATATAAGGCTTAGAGCATCTCCACTCGGTGGCCCTAAAGCCCCCTAAAGGGCTATCGGGATGCCGACGCTCAAAAACATGCCCAGCCCGTCCCCAATTATTTTTCGACACCGGCACGACCTCTAGAGGATGGAAAGCTACTGCATGATCTACGCCGACTACTTCGCTGACAACCCATTGCACGTCAACATCATATTTCGGCACAGTTTTAGAATGAGCCGAAAGATTTTTTTGAAGATCGTCGAGCAGTTGAGAGAGTTCGACGACTACTTCAAACTGAAGAGAGACGTCGTGAGATTACTTGGTTTCTCCACAATCCAAAAATACACAGTTGTCCTCCGGATGCTTGCATATGGAATTCCTGGAGATACACAAGACGACTACCTCCGCATGGCCAAGTCCATAGCCATCGACTACATGTACAGGTTTTGCAGGGAAATTATGGCAGTGTATGGGAAGAATTACGTGAGAACACCCAATACATAAGACATAACTCGAATCCTGGCACATAATGCAGCTAGGGGGTTTCTAGGGATACTTGGAAGCATCGACTATATGTACTGGGCATGGAAGAACTACCGATTTGCACACTAGGGTATGTACAAAGGTCACAAAGGATCATGTAGTGTGGTTCTTGAGGCTGTGACAGATCAAGATTTATGGATTTGGCATTCTTTTTTTTGCTATAGCCACCCACACGATGATATCAACGTATTGCAGTGTTCACATGTGTTCGCCAAGCTTGTTGAAGGCAAAACTCCTCCAGTGCAGTTCGAGATTAATGACCACCAGTATGATAAGGGTTACTACTTGGCACATGGCATCTAACCAAGATGGTTAACATTTGTGAAGACAATCTCAAACCCTATGCCTAGAGGAAATACAGCTTGGTTTACCACACAGGAGGAGACTTGCGGGAAGGATATGGAGAGGGCATTCAATGTGCCGCAAGCTTGATTTGCCATTGTCAGGTACCATGTCCTTACCTGGTGGAAAGATCATATGTGGGAGGTCATGACTGTCTATGTGATTTGGCACAACATGATCATTGAGAGCGAGTGGGAGACTCTAGTGTTTGACATTGAACCGTATTATCGCAAAGGTCATCTTGTAGATGTTGTCACCAAGTGCCAGCCGCGTTTACTTCTTTTCTCACCAGGCAGCAAGAAGTTCGAGACACAAATACTGATAACCAACTTCAAAATGATCTGGTGGAGCATTTGCGGAGGCTCAAAGGAGCCACCTAGTTTATTTATTGTTTCCTATATTGAGCTTGTTGAATTGTTTGTTTGATTTGATGAATTTGTAATAAATTTGTATGTTAAAATATTTATTTGCTATATTGAACTTGTTGAATTGTTTGTTTGATTTGATGAACTTGTAATTAATTTATGTGTTGAATTATTTTAACATATTTGGAACGTTTGATTTTTTGTATGGGGGGGACGGCTGCCCCCACCCACCAAATCGTGAACCTATCAGGCGCCCCATACTGGTCAAAAAAGGGCCGTGTCGGATGACGTAGGGGAGGGGAGGGACGAGTAGAGACGATCTTACTGATTACATAAAGATAGATAGTTGACACAAGAATAGTTATTCTTAGAAGTCCCTCCTTGAAGTCATCGATCACACGACAAGATGAAAACATGGTGATGCTTCAGCACTGGCTCCCTCCTTGAAGGCATCGTAGAAGTCCCCCCCCCCCCACCCTCACAACCATGTTCTTTGGGTGAAAACCATGTACCCCTGCTTAGGTGGTAGCATTGCGATGTCTCTTTCTACTAATTAACATGTTCACCATTGTTTTCTGCCAGGCCGGCTGAAGACCCAGAGCCACCCGAATCATACATTAAGGGTGTGTTTGGTAGTCTGGCTCCGCACAGAATTTCTCACCTCATCTGGAATTAGGGTGTTTGTTAGGTCGGGTCCGACATGTGGGCATTGCCCACCTGATACAAAAACTGCCTCTAGGCACTGCCCGATAGCGAAGCTGAAAACGAGCTTCGCTACTCACCCATGCCGAGTCCATCCCGCAAAAAGCCACGCACAGGCGTTTCGGCCCGCTAGGGGTCACCGCCCCGCATGTGTACATCTCTCCATTTGCCCTCACAGGAGTTGCTCTCTTCCTCTTCAACTGACCACGACGATCTCTGCCCTGGGCCTACTCGACGTCGGCCTCCACCTCATCCTCCTCGACGCCCTGGCTCCCGGACGAGCTCCACCCCTGGCTCCTGGACGATCCTCCTCAACGTTGGCCTCCACTACCGCCTCCTCGACGCCCCTAGCTCTCAGACGAGCTCTGCCCCTGGATCCTCGACGACCACGAACATGGAGCTCGACCGCAACCTCCTGGCACCGGGTTAAGAGGGGCTCGGCCTCCTGGCGGTGTCTGCGCGCGGCGGCAGCTCCTATCGCCGGAGAAGACAGGCGTCCTGGCCGCGGCGACCGGTTGACGAGGAGCTCTACCGCGACCTCTTGGCGTCGGGTTGAGAGGGGCTCGGCCTCCTAGAGCGCCAACAGAGGCTCTCTAGGGCCTATGGCGGTCGTGATCCGACCAGCCTGAGGCGGTGGCCCTTGGCAGAGGAGCGTGGCGGTGGCGGAGCTCTGGCTAGGGACCCGATTGCTTTTATGTTTTGTTTTTAGGGACCCGATTGCTTTTTATTTTTATATGGCATAGCTCGATTCATACAGCCCACCAAACAACGTCTGCTAATACAACCTACCAAACACTGCACAAAAATTACACTTGTATATGGTCAATATAGCTCACTACGGGAACGAACGCAGATGCTGAGCGGGAAATTCAACGCTGAGGGGAAATGGTCGGGCCGCTCGGCATAGCTCGCGCAGTGTTGTGAGCCGCAAAAATGCCATCGGCACAGCAAATCCTTCGGCACAGACGAGAAATGCCGAGAGGGACCCTCGGCGTAGCTATACCCTCAGCGTAGATGTAGCAATGCCGAGGGGCACCATCGGCGCAAGATGAACACGGGTCCCCTTCCCGCGTTGCGGACGGACAGTTCACGGTATATGTTAGTGCCGAGAGGTTTACCGTTGGCATAACTGTGCGTAGTGAAAATTAACGGCACAAAGCAAAGCCGAGAGGATTCCGCTCAGCATTGCTATTAGCAAGCTAGCGGGATAGCACACCTGGAAGGACCTACGCCGAGGGGATACCTATCAGCATTGCTAGTAGCATAGAACTCTTGCCAGGACCTACGCCGAGGGGATTCCTCTCAGCGTTGCTAGTAGCATAGCACACCTGGCAGGACCTACCCCGAGGGGATTCCTCTCAGCGTTGCCAGCAGCATAGCGCACCTGGCAGGGTCTATGCCGATGGGAATCCTCTCAGCGTTGCTGGCGCCATAGAACACCTAGCTAGATGAGTACTGACCGGAAAAGTACTGGGCGTGTAGGAGGAAACTCCCGCCACGGATCAAACGGAGGGCTACCTGTGGAATCTTGGTCCCAACCCTTGTTGTCCATGTAGATATGACCTATACAAACCTAAACCAACAAAAAATTACATCGGTGAGCCCTCGTACGGAGAATGCTACGGGGGTAGACCTACGGGTCCCACGGACCAGGGTTTCGGTGGAGAAAGACCGCCGGAGCACCAGAACACGCAAAAACTTGCAAGTGACCCTAGAATACATGTACAAGTATGGTGGAAGGTCCATAGATGCAATTCCTAGCTCCCGGATGCGTTCATGTTCACTTGCATGCGATAACACATAGAAAAGTACTGGGCGTGTAGGAGGAAACTCCTGCCACGGATCAAACAGAGGGCTACTTGTGGAATCTTAGTCCCAACCTTTGTTGTCCATGTAGATATGACCTATAAAAACCTAAACCAACAAAAAAGTACATCGGTGAGCCCTCGTAAGGAGAATGCTACGGGGTAGACCTACGGGTCCCACAGACCAGGGTTTCGGTGGAGAAAGACCGTCGGAGCACCGGAATCACGCGAAAACTTGCAAGTGGCCATAGAATACGTGTACAAGTGTGGTGGAAGCTACCACGGGCAAATTGGCTTGTATCCCACCTCGTGCACAGCGTCGCGATGTAAGTTGTTTCTCATTTTTATCAAAATTTATACGTTTGATTATGCATGTATATTTTGATGATATTGATTATGTCAAATTGTAGTCCCGCTATGAGGATGCCTATGATGAGGTTTGCCACGAGTTTCACCAAAAAATGAAGGAATGGCATGATGCAATTGATGCCCGCGAGGAGCACATGCAATCAGCACATAAGGTTATTTCTAGCCCATTCTAGCTACTTGCAAGTATTTCGTAGGCTGTATTTTACTTGACCACGCATGACATATAAACTTACTTGCAGGCGTGGTATATGGCTCAGATGAACAATACTCCAATGCGCCCTTATGTCGATCCTCCACCAAAACCACTGATGCCAGTGTTGCCGTCGAAGGCCGAATTCTTCGCACATCTAGCCACGGGGACTCCGGTTAGTAATCCATGGAACTACTAAGTTATTAGTTACTAGTCACGAAAGAACTACTAAGTTAGTAGTTAATATTGTACTCAAACATATGTAGGGATCATCTCATTCACAGACGCACTTTGGCCGTTCTACCGCCTCGTCACTCGAGTCATCCCGGACCACTCCACTTCACCAAGGAGGCCCTAGTCCTGGTCATTCTGACCGTGACTCGCGTCCACACTCTCCGACCCCGGTTAGTTCCAAGCATGAACTTTGACTTTGACTTGGTAAATTTTTCATGCTCAACTTGCCATGCATGAACTTTGACTTAGAAAATTTGCCATGATAAACGTGTGTGTTGTTTCATACAATTTTCCATGCTCAACTTTCCATGCATGAACTTTCACTTAGACAATTTGCCATGCTAAACGTGCGGGTTTTTTCATACAATTTTCCATGCTAAACGAGCATGTTTTTTCATTTTGTAGTGATGATGCTCTCGAAGAAAAAAATGTGTTGTGCCGGTGCTTGAAGTCCGTGGAAGACCGTTTGCCATGTGACATTTATCGCATGACTATGTGTAATGAACTTGTAGTGATGATGCTCTAATGAACTTGTAGTGATGATGCTATCGAAGACTATGTGCAACGAACTTGTAATGATGTGTATTTGTGACTACATGTATCTATATATGGAGATTTGATGCTAGACATGTCATATATTTATGGATGTCATCTATGCTGAAATGTTTTTGCATTGTTATAGCCAATTCTTATATACATGTGTATCTGCTGTCAATCCCAAAATTGCTGGGAAAAAAAAGGCTTGGTGGACATCAACGCCGAGGGTAATCCCCTCGGCATTGGTCCTCAGAGTGGGCTGGTGGACATCAACGCCGAGAGGGATCCCCTCAGTACAGCTATCAACGCCGAGCGGGATCCCCTCAGCGCACAGCAAGAAACGCCGAGAGGGCACCCCTCAGCGCAGAGCAAGCAACGCCGAGAGGCACCCCTCGGCATAGGTCTATCACAGCATCCTCCCTACCGCTCCACGTGGCAAGTAACGCCGAGCGTATCCCCCTCGGCGTTGCTCCTGGGCGCCGTCTTCTTCGCGCCGTTAACTTCGTGTGCCGACGGCTGGGCTGCGCCGAGGGGCGTCATTAAACGCTCGGTATAGCCCTCTACGCCGAGGGCCGGAGCAACGCCGAAGGTAAACTGCTGTGCCGAGGACCACCTATGCCGAGGGCTTAATGCCGAGAGTTCCCCTCGGCGTTGAGCAGGCCCGAGGGGGATCCGGCCTACGCCGAGCGTTTTCCCGCTCAGCAGTGATGTTCCTTCCTGTAGTGGCTGGACTCAGCTTGTATGAGGTAAGGCTACCAAACACACCCTAAGAGAAGTTTGAGCACCAGTGTGAACTAAATCAGTGAATATCAGGATTGACTCATACTATATCTGTTGTTGTACTATCAGTGAGCAAATCGTTGTAGCGTGTGTCTCCACTGTTGAATACATACGTACATACAGTAATAATTGAAAAGAAGGAAGTCGTCAAGACAGGAAGCCGGTCCAAAATTTAAATGCGCAACCTGAGTATGTAAGCGCGTCTCGCCCATGAATCATGGACTCATGGAGCATGTACTGTTGTTTTTGGCGCACCGCCGTCTGGTCGTGTTGAATACTTGAATCCATCAGGATAGCTACTGCTAATTAACGTTGCTTAGACCACTCCAGATTCTCTGACTCGCAAGACTGCCTAGACGTAGACGTACTACTCTCTCAAGGCAGGTCGGAACTGAGGTCCTAGCTAGGTCGTTTCCAAGGCCTATTATAGATCCATAATAATCAGCTTCAAGTACTACTACTACTACTATTCCAGGACAGTGTGCACCTCTCCATGTGTATAAGTAGCTAGCAAGGTAGTTGCAGATTCAGTCAGAGTCCAGCACAGAACAGAGAGGCGATCGACCGATTCACAGTGTACGCTATAGCAGCAGAGGCGATCTCTGTTGTTACTGACATAGCTGTGGTTAGGTAATAGGTATCATGGGGGTGGACGGGAAGAAGCCGTACGTCATCGCGGTGATCATACAGGTGATCTACACGGGCATGTTCGTCGTCTCCAAGGCGGCCTTCAACCAGGGGATGAACACCTACGTCTTCATCTTCTACCGCCAGGCCGCCGCCTCCCTTCTCTTGCTGCCTCTCGCCATTATCTTCGAAAGGTACAGCCAACCGGTACTGCTTCAATCTGGCTAGCAAGAGAATCGTGCAAGATATCGATGATGAACATCAAACTGATTATTTTTCAGGAAAAATGCACGGTCATTGTCATTCCGGTTGCTCCTGAAGCTGTTCTTGTTTGCCTTGATCGGGTAAGCACCGCACCCTTCTTGATCACATCTCTGTAGACTGTACGTAGGCTGTCCAATGCCATACAACTAGACATGACTTCTGACCAGTAATTCATGGTCTTGTTTTCCAGGACTACATTTAGCCTGAATCTGTACAACGTGAGCCTCAAGTTCACATCTGCAACCGTGGGATCTGCGACCAGCAACTCCATGCCCGTGGTCACCTTCTTCATAGCGATCCTGCTGAGGATGGAAGTGGTGAAGCCGAGGAGCCCTTCAGGCGTCGCCAAGCTCACGGGCGTCGCGCTCTGCCTCGCCGGGGTCCTCCTCATCGCCTTCTACGTCGGCCCGTCCCTGAACCCCGTGAACCACCACCGCGTCTTGCCCGCCGCCGCCCACCACGCAGATAATGGAGGAGACGCGACGAGGGGGACGTGGATCAAGGGCACGTTCCTCATGGTGCTCGCCAACGTGACGTGGTCCCTGTGGATCGTCCTGCAGGCGGCGCTCCTCAAGGAGTACCCCAACAAGCTGCTCGTCACGGCCACGCAGTGCGTCTTCAGCGCGGTCCAGTGCTTCGTCGTCGCGGCCGTCGCCGAGAGGGACTTCTCCCGGTGGCAGCTCCGCTTCGACGTCACCTTGCTCGCCGTCCTTTACACCGTAAGCTCCTTCCTCCATCAATCTTCTTGCTTTTCTTCCTGGACGGCGAGTGGATTATTGATGGACTGGATGCATCGATGGCTCAGGGGTTCGTGGTGACGGGAGTGTCCTACTACCTGCAAGCGTGGTGCGCGGACATGAAAGGCCCCGTCTTCCTCGCCGTGTGGAACCCGCTCTGCTTCGTCTTCACCATTTTCTGCTCGTCCTTCTTCCTCGGAGAGATCGTTCACCTCGGCAGGTAGCTGACGATGGCCTAGCATCCCCGACTGCACAACTCTGTGTCCACGGTTGGCAAACTTTCAATTCATTTTGCCTTCCTTTTTGCAGTATCTTGGGTGGAGTTCTTCTCGTTGGAGGTCTCTACAGCGTGCTGTGGGGTAAAAGCAAGGAGAATCGGATCGCGCCGTGTGGTGAGATTAATGTGAACGATGGCGCCGGTGAGAGATCTGCAGAGGGGCCGAAGAATGAGAGGAGTGACCAAGGCAAAGGGGATCGGGAGCAGGTAGCAGTGGTATCGCCGGCTGAACAAGTTTGATCTGAACGATTAAAAGAGGCTCCAAATGACGTACGCCATCCAATTTTTGGGCAACTTTTAGTTCAATTCTATCCACATAGAAGGGGGGAAAAAGAGAGCCCAAATCGGCTTTGGGAAGCACCATTACCTAAAAGAAACCACAGTGGGCTAAAATTGCACGTTGGTAAGGCTAAGAATCCACTCTTTGAAGTGTGTAATCTGTAGCCCGTAGGTTACGTAAGTAGTGACTAGCAAATATGCCCTTGAGTGGATTATTTGTGACAACATTGACTAGTTAACTGAACTTGTATGAAAACATCAATTGGTCAACCATTGACCTTCTGCTGTCACCAGTGCCTCAAATAGAAATCCTCATTTGCTTTCACTAGTCTTTTTTTTTTTGCTTCGGCACTGCTCCCCAAGTGATCACGAACAGGCTGCAACATCATGTTTATTTCGTTTGCAAGGGCATGCTTCAAGAAGGATGCAGAATGCCACTCTCATAATCAAAAGTAAACTCTTCCATGTTCACAAACCTCTTGCTGCATCGTTATCTCCCTTCCGGACCACCTCAAACTTTCCAAACCAAGGTAATACTATGTAATCCAAACACGGGTTGCTTTTGGCAGATTGTGGAGGAAGGCAGAACGCATCACTTATTTTATCGATGACGTCTCCCTCATCATCTTCCATGAAGATGGCCCAGTTTGGATCGTCGGCCGCATGTAATTTTATTCAGGGTGTTCGAACAAATTACGGGGCAGATTGCTGAGCAGCGCAATGGGTCCGTTCTCCCTCTCCATGCGATTGTAGTATTGCCGAGCCAGCATGTGTGCCCCACTCTCATCCAGGCTCAGCAACCATATGTCTGCCTGTTTTTGTAACAATAGGCAAACACTCTGCAAGCAGGGAGAAAAAATCTCAGCAGCAGTAAGATCTCTGAGCGTATAGATATCCAGATCCCGGTGGCCCTTCGTATATCAATCGAAGCACGAACACGAAGCCAACTTTTTATTGCACTCTGATTGCTTTTCCTTGCAATATCCATAGCAGGTGGCCAGTGTTCATCATCGTTGCTAGATATTAAGTCTGACAGCCACACAAAATCTACTCCATCAAGATCCATGCCGGCTGCTCTCCACCTCTCCACATTGTACATGCCAGTAGGCCACATTCTGCTCAGATCGCCACCAGAAATGTAACCGGTCCCACTATCCACCTGAGCAAACCAGTCTGCCATAACCCTGCAACCAACTTTAGTCAGCTTGCTGACGTTGACTGCCATTAGGATACCCCGAGTTATATGTGTTGGGACATGTCCCTTCACATGGAGGTGTGTTGACATCCCAACATAAGTACGTGAAAGTCCAACATGTTTTAACCGTTGATTGACGTTCGTATCCAGCAGCTGAACCGCTCCTTAGGAGAGGAGTAGAAAATAAAACCCTAGACACCCTTGGTGGCTGTGAGACGCTCTGTGAGAGTGAGTGTGAGATGAGAAAGCAAGCCATCTTGGCTGCTGTGTGAGAGGGTGAAATAACACACAAGAACACCACAACCTATTGAGAAGAGAGGAAGAAAAGGGAGAGGTGATTTATGTCCAAATTTCTGAGTTCCGACTGGTATGTCTTCAAGCTGGTGATTCGAGTCTAAAACGTCCATGGATTGACTCCAAACTTGGCGATCTTGTTTCTTACCTTGAGTATTTCGATCTGGTTAGCTGGTTTGAGATTTAGGCCAATATAGCATCAAATTTGGAATAGGTAATGTCAGTTCGAACTGCTGCAGTTTCAGCATAGACTAGTTTTGGTAGACAAACATATTGGACAGGAAAACAGTATCTGATTGAACTGAAATTTTCCGTGTATGTTGGTAACTCGTATATCAGCTTGTATGCCAAGTTTAGTACTGATTGGATTTGTGGTTTAAGATAAGTTTGATTATTACCAAAGAGGACAGGAACAAAGATACTCTACTTTGTTATAACTAGTTGAATGCCCGTGCGTTGCCACGGCCTAACAATTTAGATTATATTGGTCAAAGCATTTATACTTTATGATACGTGCATCACAAATAACTTATGACTGCATAGACTCCTAGTATTTTAAAATGGAAACATTGATCAGGCGAAAAATGCATGATGCAAGAAAATCCAAAAATGCATGATGCAAGAAAATCCATGCATGAAAGAACAAATAAAACTACTAAGCTGAACCCAAAAAAATCCAGTAAAACCCTGACATGAAACATATTCTGTGATGACAAATATATTATATTAACTGAGTGAGGAAATGTATTCTTGACATTAAATAGTCTTAAAGACACCTCTGAGCAATATACTCTCCAAAATCATGGGCAAATCTAGGAGCCAAATCAAATGATCAGGTCATTTATTGTATTGAACTCTATAAGAAATCTCCCTAAACACATAACACATGATAGGAACTCGTAAACAAAATCTAATATTTTTCCAACTATGAAACATGAATGTACAGCAGGACAACGATCAGAGCATTGAGTCAACAGTGCTTATATGTACTCCCTCCATTCATAAATAGAAGAGCTTTGTAAAGCAAATGTATCTAGACTTACTTTAGTATGTAGGTTCACTCACGTTTGGAGTGAATCTACACAGTAAAATAAGTCTAGATACACTTTCTTCACAAACCTAAAACATCTTATATTTTGAAACGGAGGGAGTATATCAGTAGTAGTTTATAAAATAGCAGAGGTCGCATGTAAACATTGATTTTGTTACTGAGTCTGTTCTATTCATATATACTGGAAATTCTCGGCATCAAACACCATAACAACTTCCAATTATATTAATCTATATATTAGTATCAAGTTTGTTATTGCCACTTTGTTAAGCATCAACTATGTTTCCTCAACAGTCTAAGTCTACCAATCACAAGATATTCAGCCCACCGCCCGCTCTTGAATAAGCTAATCCTACCCATAAATATATCGATCTAGTCTTATTTCAAACATGCATTCAGCTTTCACCGCACGCCTCCCTTTTTACCCACACCCTGTAAGAAGAGAATGTGTTCCCTTGCTCCTCTACTCTGAAAAAATTCTATCATGATGCTCTTTTCCAAATCTTGTATGACTTGAGGGATGTTGGTTTCATAAATAATTGTGCTTGTACGTCAGTAGGAGTACCAACATCTGCTTCGGTAGGTCATAGCCCTGTATTATATATGTTCCATGGTACTCGGCCAGGTTATGTCATCCGATGGTATGAGGATATATTCTCACCTTTTCATGCATATTTTGACAGACAATTAGCAACTGGGAGCTCGTGATATCTATTGCTTCTTTGCATTATCCTATGCATGTAAATGTTTCCTATATAACTATAATGCAGATTGGGGAAGCCATATTCACTAAAGGATAAAGGCAAAACAAATGCACCTATGATTTATTCAGTTAGGTAAATGATCGTATGGCACTATGCTTATGCAAAATAATTGTAGGTGGCTTATGGGTCATATAATGGACTCACTTCTCTTTGATAGGACATTGTTTAATAGGATATCCCAATATAATCCATCAGTCCTAAAATAAGTGACTTCACTTTTTCTAGATATACTTGTATTTAGACATATTTTTGTGTTAGATACATGTGTATTTAGAGAATGTGAAGTCATTTATTTTAGGACGGAGGGAGTACTACATTAGGTCTATAACATGCAGTAGGACACATGAGTTATTTCCCTATCTATGTTATATTATGCTACTTACATGTAACAACATGAGTAGTTGCAGGCAATGTTTCTCTAAACTTACATTTCTAAACAAAGTTTTCTATTTGCAACACCCTTAAAAAATCTATTTGCAACAGTGTTTCTCTAAACTTACATTTCTAAACAAAGTTTTCTATTTGCAACACCCTTAAAAAATCTATTTGCAACAGTATGATTCTTCCTGAAAATGAGCAGGTACACCTGTAGAAACCACTATATGATGGTCAGACTACATAGAGCAGGAGAGCAGACGAGGAGAACCAAAACTCTTACCAAACCAAAGTCGATGAATACTGGATGTCACACATCAAGGTTTCAGTAACAGCCATCGCCATTCTGCTGACACAATTCTTGAGATATATGCGATGGACCAGAGTACATGAGCCTGATATCTAAGAACACAAAAGAGTATATTAGCTTCAGACACAATATGCACTTGCTGACTTGCATTGAAATACCAAAATGTTATGTGTCCTAAATAACACATCATGTACACTTAAAAGGATCCAATTGGAAATTATTTGTATTCCTATCAGCTAAAGGGCATATTAACTTCTTACAGATTGACAAAAGTAATGCAACTTACAATGCCATACATTCTCAAGGCTAGCATGGATAGATCTAAGCAGTAAGAACAATGAAAAAACATGATTTTTCTTATGAGCGCAGACAAAATCATAGCATCTTATTCGGTTCTATGATTTCACAGAATATAGCACACTCCAAACCACAAATGAATGATGGTGCAAACATTGGGAAGTGCACACTCCAAACCACAAATGAATGATGGTGCAAACATTGGGAAGTGCTGAATTTTGGTGCAAACATTGGGTGGCATATCGTTCAAGGTCAAGGCAGCATATCCTAATTTCTTATATGTCCTGTCCAAGGAAGCTTACCATCTCGACAAGTGCTGAATGCTGGTCACACTTTGGGGCAGCCAGATAGAAATTTCCGTGCAATTGAAGAACTCGGAGAGGCTCTGATACACACCAAACAAAACCATGCTAGCATTATATCTTTCTTTCTAAAGTATAAATTAGCATCACATCTCAATTCAATCAAAAATCTTTTCTGTGTTTATCACGGAGATGAAGAGAACTCAGTGTCAAGCGTATATATTTGGACTATATATTTGTGTACTCAGAGCTACTAAATATTGAAAAATGACCGAACGAAGAAATTAAATTCCTACAAAGTGATAAAATATCTCACTTGTCCGGCAGCTCGACATTGCCTGCGGCCATGCCGTTCCACATGTTCATCCTAAAAGCCTCGGGACGAGCTAGTCTGTCAGCTCGTCCAAGGAGATTGACAATACATGTGTATTGCTTTATGTTTGGGCTCGACCCATGTTCCTTTTTCGTAATTTCATAATACCTGCATCAGACCATGAAATTGGAGTAAATAGGAACAAACAGAACTCTGATTTAAGAAAGTAAGTAAGATTAACTCAACAAACACAGAAACATCTTGAGCTTTATTCACGTATAACTTTTTTTTATAAAGATGCTCGTGTGAAAAGTAATCTCATTTTCACCATGTTGCATGGACCATTGCACTAAGAAACTGCAAGACTTCCTTTGTATGCTACATCAGACCATAAGACAACAGAATATGTTTCCATTTCCCAAAACCTCCGCATTGGAGCATCAACATTTTCCGACCTGGCAGACATATATGTATGCATGAGTTTCCCAGTCAATCGATCAAATCTAGATTTTCTCGCAAATCACTGGATCTGCTTACCAGTTCTTGCAACAGCCAAACTGTCACATGGAATGATTGTTGTAGATCTCGCTACCTAAATACATGAATCCGTCTTCCATACATCCAGTTGAGGTACAAGTCAATGAGTCTGTCCTCCCAATGAAGTGTATCAGTTTCTGAATTCAAGGTCACTTACCTGTGTACCTGATGACGAGTGGGTTGATGATGAACACGCCCCCGGCCAGCCTGATGGCCAGCGTGTGGACTGCCTTCCCCTACCTCAAGCTCGGCGCCACGGACATCATACGTGAACTGGCAGGCGTGTCCTTGACGCTGGCGGAGCGGCTGCCACGATAGAAGGTCAGAAGAAAGGCTTCCGGGTGGCTGGCGCAGGAATTGACGTTGATGAGGAGGTTGAAGGAGACGGCATTGCGGCGGAACATTTCACCAAGCAGGTGGCGCGCTGGGGGTGCTAACAGTATTTGGCTAGAAGGGTCCTGCAGAGGAAGAGGAAGAGGGAGGGGGACATTTCACCGAGCAGGTGGCGCGCAGGGGCGCCGACAGTATTTCATCCACGCGGACGTCGACGACAGTGACATGGCGCGGCGTCGCGCACAGAGGGGAGGAGTTGTAGTTAGTGGGCGTCGAAGGACGGGATTGGCAGGGCGTCCACGGCGGTGGCATCCCGCTTCTTCCTCGCTTGGGTGCGGTGGCCTATAGGCGCAGTCGCGTAGAGGTGCGGATGAACGAGGAGATTCTACCGGCGCGGAATCAACCGTACAACTCCAGTTTTGAGATACGTGTCAAGATGACTTTGTTAAGTTGTCGTTTGCTCTTTTCATTATTGCTTTTTTAGTGGTCTCCACCCGTATGCACAGCCTTTGTTTATTTGTTATGTCATCAATTTCACTCAGTATGCTATTATAGAAACGTTCGGAAAACTAGTACTAATTTACGACACCAAGTTGACAGTAGTATTTATCTACAAAACTATTTTTAGTTTATGAAACAAGATAAAAAAGGTACTCCCTCTAACCCATATTAGTTGACTCAAATTTATCTAGATTCGAATATATATAGTAATAAAACTTAAATAGATACATTCGTTTTTTATAAATCTAAGTCAAGTAATATGGGTCGGAGAGGGTATTAATTTACGAAAACTTCTTTCTAAAGCAAAACGATACGTACCGGCAATTGATCCACCGCACGAGCGTTCACGATCTGTCTTACCATTTCATTGTGCGGCAGGGCGGCGGCCGGAGCGCGAGCTGTCCGAAACCTCTGCTCTCTCCTGTCCGATCTAGATCGATGACGACCGGAGCACGAGACGGCGGCGTCGTGCACGATTTCGTGTTGACCAGCCGCCACCGCGTCGTCTTCCCCGACGTGCTCCTCCGGTGTCCCGTTGTCCATGATGTCGACCACGTCATCTGGTCTGCTGCGGCGTGGCCCAGACGGCGTCGCCGTGCACGAGGCCCTGGTGGCGACCGTTGCGCGTGGTAGTGTCCTCGCCGTTGAGTTCCACGACAGCACTGTCGAGCTCTGCGTCTTTGTCGTCAAGCTCCGTGTACCTGCCATCGAGCTTCGCTTTATGAAAGAGAGCGTTAGCCTGGAATCCCGGTTTCGATCCTCCTCTTTGTCATTTCTTATCTTGTTGATTTTTTTTGAATCGTGGCCTGGGCAGTACATATTGGACCAGTTCTTTTTATATTTTTTTTTGGGGTTTTGACTTAATACATGAGAACCAGATGTGAAATAAAATTGAACCACGAAGCTATGAATGTTGCAGCTCTAGTTATGTCTCTATATTGATTTTAGTTGAAATAGATCTGATTTGGTACGTATACATGGGAAAGTTTCTATCTTATATGATTTTTTCTCTATTATTCTCTAGATTTTTAGTTGATAGGTGTGAAATATTCGGTAGAAAAATTATGAAAATACAATAAAATAAATGAAACATGTGGTGGTATAATGGTGTTTTATAAAAATGTCTTTCACTATTTTTTGGAACCAGTGTGAAAAGGAATTTTTCTAAACAAGATTGAAAAGACATGTGATGCTAGAGTCAAACAAGTAAAACATGCCAAATTGTTCGTAAAATCTTGAGTGGTGGTTTCAATTGATTGAAACATGTTTTTTAGTTTTATTTGTCTGTGGTTTCAATTGTTTCAAAAATGACTGTGTGGTTTCAATTGGTTCAAAAATGTTTCAACAATGTTCGATTTAGTTTCAATAGTTTCAGTAAGGCACAATATGATTTCAAATGATTGATAAAAAGTTGCGAGGTGGTTTCAATTGATTAAAAGATATTTGTTGTGGTTTCAATTGTTTGAAATAGGTTTGTTGGAGTGCTAAATTGTTCAATTTCTTGGATGGTGGTTTCAATTGATTAAAACAGATTTTTATGGCTTCAATTGTGGCATGAAGCGTTGGCGTGGTTTCAATTTTTTCAAATAGGCTTCCATGGTTTCAATTGATTTATAAAGGTTTCAACAAGGTTAAGTGTGGTTTTAATTGTTTCAGAGAGGTTAAGTGCGGTTTCAAAAAAATCATAAAAGGTAGCAGGGTGTTTTTAATGGTTTGAAACATGTTTTTATAGTTTCAAATGTATGTGGTTTCAGTTGTTACAAACATTCTTGCGTGGTTTCAATTGGTTCATAAAGGTTTCAATAAGGTTTGATTTGGTTTCAATATTTCATTAAGGTTCAATGTGGTTTCAAATTGTTGATAAAATAGTTATGAGATGGTTTCAATTGATTAAAAGATGTTTGTTGTGGTTTCAATTGTTCGAAACAGCTTCCTTGGTGTGACAAATTGTTCATAAAATCTTGGGTGATGGTTTCAATTGTTTCAAAGATGTTTTTCGTGGTTTCAGTTGTGTCATGAAGCATTGGTGTCGTATCAATTATTTCAAAGGGGTTTCTATGGTTTCAATTGAATTACAGAGGTTTCAACAAGGTTCAATGTGGTTTCAATTGTTTCAAAAAGGTTTGGTGTGGTTTCAAAAAATTCATACAAGATAGCATGGTAGTTTCAATTTATTTGAAGCTGGCTGATTGTGGTTTCGGTTGTTTCAAAAAGGTTTCTTGGGGTGCGGAATTATTCGTAAAATCTTGGGTGTTGGTTTCAATTGTTTAGAACATATTTTTTGGTGGTTTCAATCATATGTGGTTTGAATTGTTATAACCATGCTTATGTGGTTTCAATTGGTTCACAAAGGTTGCAACAAGGTTCGATTTGGTTTCAATATTTTCAATAAGGTTCAATGTGGTTTCAAATTATTGAGAAATAGTTGCGAGGTGGTTTCAATTGATTAAAAGATGTTTATCGTGGTTTGTTTCAACATGTTCCTTGGGTGCCAAATTGTTCATAAAATCTTGGGTGGTGGTTTCAATTGTTTCAAAGATGTTTTTTGTGGTTTTAATTGTGTCATGAAGCATTGTTGTGGTATCAATTGTTTCAAAAAGGCTTCTATGGTTTCAATTGAATCACAAAAGTTTTAACAAGGTTCAATGTGGTTTTAATTGTTTCAAAACGGTTCATTGTGGTTTCAAAAAATTCATAGAAGGTAGCATGGTGGTTTCAATTTATTCGAAGCTGGTTGATGTGGTTTTGATTATTTCAAACAGGTTTCTTGGGGTGCGTAATTATTCGTAAAATCTTGGGTGTTGGTTTCAATTGTTTTGAACATGTTTTTTGGTGGTTTCAATTTATGTGGTTTTAATTGTTAAAAACATGCTTATGTGGTTTCAATTAGTCCATAAAAGGTTTCAACGAGGTTCTATTTGGTTTCAATATTTTCAATAAGGTTTAATGTGGTTTCAACTTATCGATAAATAGTTGCGAGGTGTTTTCAATTGATTAAAAGATGTTTGTTGTGGTTTCAATTGTTTCAAACACGTTTATTGGGGGTACCAAATTATTCATAAAATCTTGGATGGTAGTTTCAATTGTTTTAAAGATTTTTTGTGTGGTTTCAATTGTGTCATGAAGCATTGTTGTGGTATCAATTGTTTCAAAGAGGCTTCTATAGTTTCAATTGAATCATAAGGGTTTCAACATGGTTCAATGTGGTTTCAATTGTTTCAAAAAGGTTCAGTGTGGTTTCAAAACATTAATAGAAGGTAGCATAGTGGTTTCAATTTATTCGAAGCTGGTTGATGTGGTTTCGATTGTTTTATAAAGGTTTTATGTTTTTTCAATTGTTTCATAAAAATTTGATGTGGTTTTATGAAACATTATTGAAACTGGGAGGGATTGATGAAACAAGATTAGACCATGTTTTTTTGAAACCTAAGTGAAACATGAGAGAAATTGTGAAACTAAATTGAAACATTATTGAAACTGATAGGGATTTATGAAACAAGATTAGACCATGTTTTTTTGAAACCTAAGTGTAATATGAGAGAAATTGTGAAACTAAATTGAAACATTATTGAAATTGGTAGGGATTTGTGAAACAAGATTAGACCATGTTTTTTTGAAACCTAAGTGAAACATGAGAGAAATTGTGAAACTTGTGAAACTAAAGTGAAACATTTTTGAAACTAGTAGGGATTATGAAACAAGATTAGACTATGTTTTTTTGAAACCTAAATGAAACATGAGAGAAATTGTGAAACTTGTGAAACTAAATTGAAACATTATTGAAACTGATAGGGATCTTTGAAACAAGATTAGACCATGTTTTTTTGAAACCTAAATGAAACATGAGAGATATTGTGACACTTGTGAAACTAAATTAAACCATTATTGAAACTGGTAGAGATTTATGAAACAAGATTAGACCATGTTGTTTTTAAAACCTAAGTGAAACATGAGAGAAAATGTGAAACTTGTGAAACTAAACTGAAACATTATTAAAACTAGTAGAGATTTATGAAACAAGATTAGACCATTTTTTGAAACCTAAATGAAACATGAGAGAAATTGTGAAACTTGTGAAACTAAATTGAAACATTATTGAAACTGGTAGGGATCTTCGAAACAAGATTAGACCATGTTTTTTTGAAACCTAAATGAAACATGAGAGAAATTGTGAAACTAAATTGAAACATTATTGAAACTGGTAGGAATTTTTGAAACAATATTAGACCATGTTTTTTTGAAACCTAAATGAAACATAAGAGAAATTGTGAAACTAAATTGAAACATTATTAAAACTATTAGGAATTTATGAAACAAGATTAGACCTAAATGAAACATGAGAGAAATTGTGAAACTAAATTGAAACATTATTGAAACTGGCAAGGATTTATGAAATAAGATTAGACCATGTTTTTTTAAAACCTAAATGAAACATGAGAGAAATTGTGAAACTAAATTGAAACATTATTGAAACTGGTAGGGATTTATGAAACAAGATTAGACCATGTTTTTTTGAAACCTAAATAAAACATGAGAGCAATTGTGAAACTAAATTGATATAAGGGACTCCAGGTGTTCACTTTTTTCAAAACTGTTTCAAAAGATTCATTTCTACTTCACATCGATTTCACAAGTATTGAAACGGTAGGAATTGTGAAAGCCAAAACAGAAGACGATCTAAAACACACTGAAACAAGATTGAAACTTTCCCATGTGAAAAAGGTTTCAAAACCAATTTGGAAAAAATACAACCTATTTAGAATTACAGGTTTCATAATCTAGAACTACATGAGAACCGTTTCAGACCAGTTTTAAACAATTTCACCAGGTTTCAGACCGGTTTCATACAATTTTTTGGAACATGACTGAAAGTAGATAAAAAGTGAAACATGAGTGAAAAAATAAAACTTGTGGAAATATATAGGAGAATGGTTTCACTTTTTTCACATCGGTATCAATTTTTTTCCAGTAAGCAAAGAAAACTCGAATTTTTGTTTCATATCTAAATCACTATAGTTCCAGGTAAGTTCTTGAAATGATTCACAAAAATACCCTAAACACAATCATAATTTCACAAGTTTCAGTTTCAATACATCAATAAAATCACATCTATTTCACACAAAATCATAAAGAAAAATAAAAGCCTTAGAGCTGAGAGCCGCAACGGGAATTAAAGATTCAACGCACTTCACATAGATTAGCAAGAGAAGTTGATGGGCGGAGATGCTCCTTTTTAACAGACGCAGGACATCCGGTCCGGCCTACCGGCTTGCTCCTCGCGCCCATGGCCAGAACTCCCTCCCGCGAGCTCGCGCCGCCCGCTCCCCGGACGCCCCTTGTGCGGCTCGTGCTCCGGCCACCACTGTGTTGGTCGTGTCCCAGCCGCTCACGCTTAGGACGCTCGTGCTCCGGCCGCCACCACGCGCTATGGAGGCCTTCGGAACTGGAACGCCGCCGAGCCATGGAGGTCCCATGCCCAAGGGCAGGCAGAGGGATGCGGACACCACCGCGCCGCCGCTCGAGCCCTGGCCGCTCCCGCCACCACCTCGCGTTCACGTCTGCGACCATAACTCCCTCCCACGAGCTCGCCGCTCGAGCTCCGGCCACCACACTCGACGATGAGTTCACCGCCGCCCCGCCCGAGCTCTGGTGGCCTGCTCGACGCGCTATAGCCTCCCAATGGTGCTCCGGCCACCACAAAGTCGACACTGCTCGCGAGCTCGCCGCTGCCTCCGCGTGCTCGCCGCCGTCCCAGCGAGCTGTCCAGATCTGACGAGAAACGGAGGAGAAATCAAAGGAAAGGGAGGGACCAAGTCACGGGAGCCTGTCACGCGTGGGGTGCGGTTGTCACGCCTGTGGGTCCAGCCTCGATCGCGAGTTAACGGGTCAGCAACGGCGTGGTGGATGGAGAAAAGGGAGTCACCAATCTCAAATCGCGTGTGCGGTGGATGCTACTCCTGTATGTACCAACGCCGGTAGAAAAGAGTTTTCGAGGTGCGGATGCGTTGCAAGGATAGTCCTATCTGTTTGGGGTGTATGGTTCCATCTCAACTTATTGACCGGACATTCCGTGATAGCAAAAATGGTCGCTAACAAAGAGATCCACGATTTAGGAGAAAATTCGGTTTCTTTCTTTTCGTGTGCCAAACAAAGAGTGCGGTGGCATATTTCCAGTAATGACTTAGAAGTGTGACACCACACACCACCGTAATTTTGGATTTAATAGTATAGATATTTCTTTCAACTATCTGTTGTTGTTGTTGCCAGTTGGCAACATGGTGAGTGTATTATACATCTCTATATTTTCTAGATAATAATCATGCGGACCGGTTTAGTCCATATCTGTAGTTTTTTTCCTCCTCACTTTGAGAAGGTTTTTCCACGTAAATCCTTGTGTCACTTGTGCATGTGCTCGTTCTTTTATTTCTGTTGCATACTGTTGATTGAAGCTATCCTTAGAGTTCATTGCAATCTGCGGGGTTATGTATCTCCCCCAACAAAGTGGTATGAGAGCTCAGGTTCAGTTTGTATTCATTTTTAGAGCAATGTTTGTTTTAAGCTGAGTGTATTTGCTTGTGGTGAAGGATGGAAGTGAATACCAACATAATAATTTTTTTGAATAGTACAAATTATCAAGCTTGTAAGAGTAAGATGAAATACTTGTTATATGTGAAGGAATACTAGAAGTCGGAGTTCTCCAGTGAGATGCCCAGTGATATGAAAGATGATCAGTGGGAGGTACTTCATCTCCAAGCTTGTGGGTTTATCCGACAATGGGTGGATGATAATGTTTTGAACCATATCATTAATGAGACACATGCACATACCTTATGGCAGAAATTGGAGGAGTTGTATACCCGCAAAGAAGATACTAACAAGTAACAAGATGTTCTTGATCAAAAAATGGATGTGTTTGAGGTATAAGGAGGGCACTCTAGCTGTAGATCATGTGAATGAATTTAAGGGCATTATAAATCACTTATCTTCAATGGGAATCACATTTGAAGATGAAGTGAGAGCCTTGCTGCTACTTGGCTCATTGCCGAACACGTGGGAGACCTTTAAGGTCACCGTGTGTAATTCAGCACCTAATGGAATTGTCATTTTGAACCTTGTGAAGACAAAGGTATTAAATGAAAATCTTATAAAAACTACTGATAAGGACAATTCTTCCTCACATTCTGAAATGTTAGTGACTGAGTCATGGGGGAGAGGGAAGAGAAAGGGTCTGAGTAAGGGAGGAGAAAGAAGTAAAAGCAAATCAAGAGGCAAAGACAAGTATGCTGGTATTATATGCTAGCACTGCCATGAGAAGGGCCACATCAAGTGACATTGTGAACAATGGAAGAAAGATAAAAAGGAAAAGAAGAAAGTTCAGAAGCAAACCAACAGTGATAGTGATAGTGACACTACTAGAGAAAAGGCTATAGGAGACATGCTCATTTGAGGCGCATTTATACTATATGCGTCTCCGATAAAATAGGCGAGGCGCACTGCACTTAAATGCGCCTATAGTATTAAAATAGGCAAGGCGCATATTTGTAGGATGCGCCTCCTCTAGTCTCTATACGGACGAAATCTGGCACCCCCATATTATGCGAGGTGCATTTTGATAATATGCACCTCCAACATATTAGATAAGCGAGGCACATATGGAAAGAACGTGCCTCGCATAAGTTGCATGGGCCCGGGAGGAGATCTGTGGTCGAATATGTGAGGCGCATATGGCAATATGCGCCTCCTATACTTGATAATATGCGAGGCGCATATGGAATATGCACCTCCTATAACCTGGCAGATCCCACCACCCCCGGGAAAGCCTTTTAAGTTTTGTAAAAAATAAACAAAAATAATAGAAACTTCAAAAAAATAATTCCTTTACGTTGTAGTTAAATTTTAGGGTATAGATCTAGACAAAATTAAAAAACATGAATTTCGATATATTTTGCAAAAATAGGTCATGGCACGGTAAAACAGCTATAACTTTTGCATACGATGTCGAAAAAAATATTTAACCTATCAAAACCATCATCTCGAAATTTCCTATTCGAATTCAACAATCTACGGTCGTTCTGGATTTTACAGAATCTCCAAATTCGAAAAGAGTAAAAAAGTTATGGCCGAAAGAAGATTTTTTCCTGCAAAACAATAAAACAACTATTCGATGATATGTGCCTCGCATAGTAGAGCCGGATTCAAATTCAAAACAGCCACCTACCACACCTACCACCTCTCCTCCTTCTCCTCCACCTTTCCTTCTCCTTCTTCTTCTCCTTCTCCTCCACCTCTCCTTCTCCTTCTCCTTCTCCTCCACATCTCCTCCTTCTCCTTCTCCTCCACCTCTCCTCCTCCTCCTCCTTCTCCTTCTCCTTCTCCTCCACCTATCCTCCTTCTCCTCCACCTCTCCTTCTCCTTCTCCTCCATCTCTCCTCCTTCTCCCCTTCTCCTCCTCTCCTCCACTCTCCTTCTCCTCCTCCACCTCCTCTTCCTTTGGTGACCTTATCGTCCTCTTCCTCCGGCAACCTCCTCCCCCTCCTTCGGCGATCACTTTGGCCATGGCCTCCACAACCACACCGACCACCTCCTCCTCCTCCACCTCCGGCGGCCTCATCCTCCTCCACCATCTCCGGCAACCCCCATGGCCATGGCATCCTGCACTTGCCTGTGGTGGTAGGTTGTCACCACAGGCACGGCCTCCGACGAGCTCCGACGAAATTCCAGCTAGATCCAGATCTGGCCGCTATTTTTTTTGAAATTCAAAAATAATATCCGAGGCGCATTTGGATCAATATGTGCCTCGCATATGCAGAATATCGAAGGCGCATTCGGATCAATATGCGCCTTGGATATTCTGAGTATGGGAGGTGCATATGATCAATATGCGCCTCACATATCTAGGATATAGGAGGCGCATATGATATGCGCCTCTAGCGTCGCACCTCTAGTATTTGTTATGCGACGCTAGAGGCGCATATCATATGCGCCTCGGATAGGGTTTTTGGTGCGCCTCGGGTAGGGTTTTCCCTAGTAGTGTGATAGTGATAGTGAGGGAGGCTAGATTGCTGTAGCAGAGGAGATCGTGTTTCTCATGCATGAAGAACATGATGGTAGCTGTTGTTCCACTATTGAGGAGAGGATCACTGTAGTTTCTAATGATACCATCAATCTTGTAGATGGTGATGAGACGACTTGGATTCCAGACAGCGGTGCTATCGTACATGCTACATCTCGTAGAGCGCTCTTCACCAACTACACAGCATGTGATTTTGGAGTTGTGAAGATGGGAAACAATGATAGAGCAAAAATCATTGGAAGAGGAGATGTGCACTTGGAGACTAAAAATTGTATGACACTAGTCCTCAAGTTGGTAAGGCATGTTGAGACCCTTCAGCTCAACATTATCTCGATTGGATTGCTTGATGGAGATGGATACTTGAGCATATTTCGAAATGCACAGTACAAACTCAGCAAAGGAAATTTGATTGTTGCAAAAGGTAACATTGTTTCAGTTGTGTATCATGTCCATGCTAAGCTTTCTACTACTTATGTAAATGCATTGCAGAAATAGGATGTATGTGCCTTATGGCACAAGAGACTTGGGCACATGAGTGAGAAGGGGATATATGTGCTAGGAAAGATTTTTTTGAAAGGTGTGAAGGGTGTTCACATCAAGAAATGTTCAGATTCTCTAGCGGGGAAGCAATACAGAGTTGCATTCAAGATTCAACATCCTCATAAGAAGCCTGAGGTGTTGGACTTGATACATTCCGATGTTTGTAAAATGTCGGTGAGGTCATTGGGTGGAGCAAAGTACTTTGTCACATTTATTGATTTCTTTTATAGGAAGGTTTGGGCCTATGTTTTGAAGACCAAATATGTGCTAAGTGTATTCAAGAAATTCCAAGTATCAGTTGAGAGATAAACATAAAAGAATATTGAGTGCATTCGCACTGATAATGGAGAAGAGTATATTGGCCCATTTAATGCCTATTGCAAGGAGCAAGGAATTAGGCATTGATGACTGCAAGTGCACATATCGTTTTTAGCTAGTTTCGAAATAAAGATATCGATCCCATAGGGAGCAGGAGTCTAAAGTCTAATAATTCTTGAAATAAATATTGTGATAGAAATGCTAGACAAAGTTCTAAGTGACAAGATAAAATGCGAGTATTGTGTAAAAAGGTGTTTTTGGGTTTTGGGTATAAGAGCAAAAATAAAGTAAAGCAAAATAACTTAATATAGAAAGTAAGTATCGCGTATGTAAGAGATATTGGAACTGCAGTAGGGAAAAAGTGTTCTCAGGGAGTAGCGGATACACCACTAGTATTGTAAATATTTAAGATAAAGATTATCATCATGAACATTCTCAACTATGTATGTGTGGGAAGAACTCCATATTTGGACGAATAGGCAGCAACCGCTACTCACATCATCCTCATAACCACAGTAGTCAGCAATCGACATCAATTGAATTACTACGCTATTAAGGGACGTAATCCCGTAGGACGTATCCCATGGCATGGATAGTGTTCCATGAGTTTCCTCGTTTTCCCAAGTTGATATGTAAGGGGGGCCACCAGCTTTATAGTCATTGTAAGTGCTAGCACGCCTCCGTCTACCAACAAGTAGTTTCCTCTATCAAGTCCCCACAAGAGGCAAATATTGAGATGTCGGCTTCTCTCAACATCAAGATGTAGAAAATCTAACACATGGTCATAGCGATGAATATCATAATAGACTTTATCTTATTTCAATCTCATACTAGGGTTTCTCCATCTCCCCAAGAACTAATGATCTACTCAGACATGGAGGCAATCAACATCATGGCAATAGTAATGGAAACAATCATAGTTGAATAGTACTTGTATAAATACACAACGAGTATAGGAATTACAACAAGATCTAGACAACATGTAGATGGGATGGATGGAGATGGTGGTGATGCAGCGGTGGATGATGAAGATCGATGCCTTAGCCTCCCGGATCTGCACAGGGTGAAGATGGGTCCCTTGTAGATGAGTTTCCCCTCTAGATGCCATCCAGAGGTGAGGTTTCTGCGATTTTTGGGTGTTCTGTATGTTGTCTCCTCGAACCAATTGCACGGGGTGAAACTATTGGACGAGGCGGAGGCGGCGCCAACTATACGGTCGGAGCTACACGTCTAGAAAATTTTCTCCCGCCATAAAGTTGGTCGTTGAACCTTTTGCCTCCCTTGTTCGCTTATGGTTTTCTTATGGTATTATTAATATTTCCCAAATAAGAGATTTACGTTATTTTTTACTCCTTTTCTCCATAGTACAACTGCTCCAATAATTGTATCCATTCGATCCATCATCTGTCATGATCTCGGTGAAAACAGACATAAAATGTGCGCGCAAGCACCATAAAATGCCAAGATCCTACATCTACAATGCAAAATAATAATGTAAAACATGATGCAAATATGCACTCATCAGGCACCAATTTACTCCTTCTAAGACACCATAGGTGAATGGTCTTGCTGAGAGGCTGAACATGAAAATTGTCGAGAGAGTTAAATGCTTGATATCGAGTGCAAAGCTTCCTAAACATTATTGGGGTGAGGCTTTGTCGACTTCAGTTTATTTTATTAATCTCTCACCAAGTTATCCGTTGCAGGGAGATCTTCCAAACATGGTCTTTTATGACAAGGACGTCTCGTACGAGCACTTGAAGGTTTTTGGGTGCAAGGCCTTTCTTCATATCCCTCAAGATGAAAGGTCAAAACTTTATTCAAAGACATGATAGTGTATATTTCTTGGCTGTGGAGGTGATTAGTTCAGCTATAAGTTGTATGATCCAATAGCAAGAAAGGTTGTAATAAGCTGCAAACGATGATGCAGAACATGCAATATGATGCACATAGTGGTACATGTGAGGATGCTCCCCGGTAGAAAGAGTATGATGCTGAAGAAGATAATCATGATCAGCAAGCACCTAAACTAGATAGTCCACCAGCTCCTCCACTCAGATGATCTGACTGATGTCGTGTTCCTTCCACTAGGTACAATTCACACCAATATGTGGTGTTATTGTCTAATGGTTTATAACCTGAGTTCTTTCAAGATGCAATGAAAGATGAGAACAAGGAGTGGAATCGGGTTATGCAATAAGAGATGGATTACTTGCATAAGAATCATACTTATGAGCTGGTGAAGTTACCCAAGGACAAGAAAGTTCTAAAGAACAAGTGGGTCTACAGAATCAAGCAACAAGAGCACACATCACATCCAAGGTACAAGGTCAGGCTAGTTGTAAAAGGATTCGGCTAGAGAAAAGGTATTGAATTTGATAAAATATTTTCTCGGGTGGTGAAAATGACATCAATTTGATTGATCCTTGGCATGGAAGTAAGTCTCAACTTGGAGGTTGATAAAATGGATGTGAAGACAACTTTCCTCCATGGAGAGTTGGAGGAAGAAATCTACATGGAGAATCCTGAGGGGTTTCTTATTAAAGGCAAAGCAGACTATGTGTGCAAATTGAAGAAAAATCTATATGGTCTGAAACAAGCATCGAGATAGTGGTAATGAAGGTTGAATCTATCATGGGGGATCAAGGCTACAAGAGGTGTATCTCAGACCATTCTGTGTTTATTTAGAGGTTCTCATGTGATGCTTTTATCATGTTGTTGCTCTATGTTGATGATATCTTAATTGTTGGCAAGAATGTCTCTAGGATTTCTAGATTAAAGAAAGAGTTGAGCAAAAGTTTTGACATAAAATACTTGGGTCCAGCAAAGTGTATTCTTAGCATGATAATTGAGAGAGACAAAAAATCCAACAAGTTGTACTTGTCTCAAGTGAAATATATTGAGAAGGTACTTCGCAAGTTAAAGATGGACAAGGCAAAGGAAGTGAGTTGTCCACTTGAATCTCATATCAAGTTGAGTAAAAAGCAATGTCCCTCCAAGGAAGAGTTGAGAAAGGAAATGTAGAAAGTTCCTTATGCTTTAGTGGTTTAAGAGAAGTTTGCTGATTACCGAAGAGGATAGAAAAGAGATACTTTGCTTTGTTGTAATATTTCTTTCAAGTGGTTGTTGTTCTTGCCGGTTGGCAACATGTTGAGTGTGTTTTACATCTCTAGATTTTCTAGAGAAGACTTTGTACCAAGGTTTCTCATAGTGAAGATCGTGTGGACCGGTTGGTCCACAGCTGTGGTTCTTTTCCTCCTCACCTTGAGGAGGTTTTTCCACATAAATCCTTGTGTTACGTGTGCATGTGCTTGTTGTTTTATTTCTGCTGCATATATGTTGATTGAAGCTATCCTCAGAGTTTATTGCAAGCTGCAGGGTTGTGTATATTTTGCCAACAATATGCATTCAAGGGGAGGGATCACACTAGACATAGCAAACAGGGGCGGTTGTGGTTTTCTTCTTCTAAAGAAGGCTAAGCTCCTGATGCTCCTCTGTGTTGCAAACTTTGTTCAAAAGGTCCTTGTTGAGTCTTTAGGAGGAGTGTCATGTGAACTGTTCATGGTGGCAAAACTATGCCGCAAGGTCCTGTTTGATTCCAAGGTACAGGTTGGAGGAGCATCCCTGCTATTTTGCAGCGGGTGTTTTTGGGGCTAAAACCGTCAGCTGGTTCTGGTTGACAAAGGAGGTGGTGGTGAAGATGTCGTGGCATGTTGGAACCAATGCGAAGCATGGTGAACGAACACGAACATATCTAGCGGGCATATAGAACCCTTATACTGAAGGAAAAGGGTTTTAGGGTTCCGAAGAACTATGCCAGACAACGGGCTGGGATGGTTTTGTTTTGAAGAACTAGACACTTAGTGAAACTACAACTTGCTCCGCAAAATGGATGGGTTGTCCAATCTGTTTGATCAGACAAGGGTAGGGCCCAATGGCGCTCCTAATAGGACCATGCCCACAGAGGTCGGTTTCCCTGCATTCCCAATCAAATTTCAGCTGATTTTGTGGTCCAGCAGACAAAGCCACGTGTTCGGGACACATGTTCAGGGTGGGCCTTTATTTGTCTATATTGGGCCCTCTAGCCAGTCACACACCGACCACATCGGTCCCATTCTCGTCTCACCCATCCATTCTCACCCAACCGGCACCCGTTACGCGGAGCCCTAGATCCATGGACGTTGGCTACAACCATCAGAATGGTCCCTCCTAGAGGGAGAAGTGTTTCTCCTGAAGGCCAAAGAACAGGGCCTCAGCTCGGCAGTATCGAGGACCAGCCTCCATGACCAGCGACCGCCATTCAGGTAGGACGTCCTCAACGACGTCATCCTACCGAAGGACCTTCGATAGCAAGAGCTCGACGAGCACTTGGAGTGCCTCTGGTAGGTGCGCATGAACCCCGACGACACGGTCGCACATGTCCACCTCGAGCAAGATCAGGAGAAGCTCGACAAGTAAAAGATGACCACTCGTTCCCTTGAGGAGGAGTGGGGCCTTGTTGAACCTTCGAGTCTGGTTGACGAGGCAATATTCCGCTCACTCGGCCTCTCAGGACCTGCACTCTGGCGATGATGAATAGCGCTACCCTTTCGGTACCATGGCATCTGAGGTCTTGCGCTTTAATGATGATGAATAGCGCTGCCGATCTAGGGTTATTGGGTTGTAAAACTAGTAGACCAAGATGTACTAGTTTATATTGCGTGTTATACTAGATTTTAAACTTGTAGTGCAAGATCTATGTTGTAATGTTGCTATTTTAATTTAATAACTACCTTTGTTATATATGTCTAGCTACGGACAAATTGGAGGCAACGTTGAGTGGAGTGGCCTGTCTCGGGCGGACATGGGGCTCTAGCGAGTCCGCAGACCATCGAAGATGGACCAGATCAGACACTTTTGGTGTCTGGAATGGGGGTCACTGTTAGAGTTTCCCTTACCACAACAATGATAGAGAAAGTAAAAATAACTAATGGGAAAAATATTGTGGAGCATGTTTACAATTTACAAAAAAAATGCTTTGGAAAGCATGCTAATTTACAAAAAAATGTGTTGGCTTTCTTCACTGAAATTGTTATTATGACTACTTGGCACATCTGGAATCATAGGAATAAGGCCATATTTTAGGGAATTATGCCATCATTTAGGTCATGGATAAGAAGGTTTATTCATGAGGTCACCATGCATGTGCATAGGGTTAAATCCAAGCATACTGATACCCTTGTGATACCCTTGTCAAAATGGATTGACACTTTAGCCTGAGTAGTTAGTGTCTAACGGTTTTCGTTTCTATATTTTGACCCTCTATATGTCAGACCTTTTTCTAACTAAATTTGCTCTGGGACTCAAGCCCTATAGTGTTTCCTAAAAAGGGGTAGAAGAAAATGGACTTATAATCACTATGAATCTTGCAACCAACTCGTACATGCCTACCTAATGTGCCTGCTTCGCCCCCGTACTTATTTTTTTTTACGGATTGTTTTTTAATGTTCAGGCTTTGTGTGACGATTCTTTTGTTCAGCTTCCATCTTTGTTCGGCCATCATGACCAAGGAAAATGAAGCTCTAGTTTCCGTACTTGGCAATGATGGTCCTTAGCCATAGGATCCTGTGCAGATCTCACATGCTGACAAGCTGGTGCCCTAGGGCTTGTTGTCCACGAGGTGGTCGAGAGCAGCCATGAAATGCTCCTCAGTGAAACAAACAATGTCCATGATAGTCTGGTATAGGTTAGGGTGAATATCAGCCGACTTGTTGTCCCTAATGGCCTACGCAACATCCTTTACGGCATCATTAATGTTGCTGAAGGCTTGGATCTCGCCATCTGCTAGGACGCCCCTCTTCCTCTTGCCATTAGCAGCACTTGATGCCCGAGCATCGACAACCTTGTCAGGGCTCATGGTGTCAGACTCTTGTATGCCAACGTCCTTAGTTCCAGGAGTACCTGGGGTTTCACCAGACCCCATCACATATGTAACACTCCAAATACAGTAATAATAAGTCGTGTTACTTGTTATTCAATTTTTCGAATCAACAAACTTTTGTTGATAAATGAGATGAATCTGTGTTAAGTGGATGACCATGATTGCTCATCTTCATAATAATTCTCATGGATGCTTAAGAAGGGTAGTGTCCCGCTTAAGATTCTTCAAAACCTAAACCCTCACTTGATCTCTAGTCCTATGAATGGACTATGCATATTTTTCTGATGTTAAGAAAAATTTGGAAAGTATAAATCCCTTCTCACTCCTTTCTTGAACAAGAGGCATGAGATGGATATGTATTCAAACCCTATCTTGATCATCACCCTCTCTAAACCCTTTTATTCCCCCAAACCCTAGGGAAGTGATGCAACTCAATTTCCCTAAAAATAAAGAAAAGGAAAACATATGCAAATGTCCATATGCCACCAACCCTTGATACCCAACAAGGTAAAATCAAGTGACCATGCACATTGTATATAGACCAACCACTTATCATTCTCTAGTCATTATTGTGGTGAAATAAAATCTAGTAAAAGGAAAGAAAATAAAAATCATTTTATTTATGCAAGGTTGCATAATAGAAATTCATTTGAATTCCTTTCAAATTCAAACATGGGACAAGTGGCATTGTGATGTAACCATTTTCTCCATATTCTAAAAACTTTAATGGAAACCACCATTGAATTAATTTCAAACTCTCTAATTTGATTTGAATTCAAATTACAAAATATAAAAATCTACACTAAGAATTCCAGAAAATACTTACTATTAAAAATTGAATTTTTATGAGAGGTGGGCCACCTCACCTACCCCACCTTGGTCCACCTGGCAGCCAAATGGCCCACCCTAGGCATGGCCATGTCAGCACCGACAACCTCGGTGCGCAGCAGTAGCCGAGCGGCTATGTGGCCATGCCTGCGCCTACCACCCGCTCCCCTCTCAAAGCCCGTGACATGTCACTAGCTTGACGTCAACAACGTAGGCCCAACCACCACCGCGCCAGCACCGTACCCGCTTCGGATGTCGTCACTGCTAGTGTCCCCATAGAAGAGGATACATGCATGTTCTCTCTCTCGTGCCAGTACGCGCGCACGTTTCCAAGGCATGCTATTGAGCGCTCACCTCTGCCTTCAATGTGTTGTCACACCATCTCATGCGCTCGCCCACGCCTGCAAATCCTAGGTTGCGCTAGCACCCTCACCTGCAGCTATATAAACAACCATCGTTGCTCTCTCTCAACTCGCACCATCTCCTCTCCCTCTCAATCGACCCCCAACAGCCAGGATCTAGCCAATGCCAGAGGCCTTTCCATCTGTAAGCTCGCCAGAGGACAAGGACGAGCCAATGGTAGGGAGCTCCCCTCACAAAACTCTTCATGGTTCTGGAAGCTCCACCCCCTGTAGATGCACATGCCCTAGTCAATTTTGATGCAATTTCACTAGAGCCAGGAGTTTGACGAGGTGCTATGCCACACTAGAGACAATGAAGATGAGATCAGGCCTCTAGACCTCGTCGGAGTCCATGGAGCAAGATCACGTGTCCGTGAGCTTGTGTTGATCATCCTCGACCTTTCCATAGTCTTGCCCAAGCCCCATAGCCACTAACGATGACTCATCGATGAGTGCTCTGAGGCTAATAACCTAGCACCGCCCACTTTTTGTTCATCAATGGCTGGATCTAATCCTGGTCCTCGATCTACAGATCAACGTTAGCATAGCCCCTCGTTATATCTTATCTGAGCCATTATAATAGATCCAACAGTGGCTTACCGGTTCATTGAAGTTAACCCGCTAACACTGTTAGGGATTTCAACATTATCCACTCGAATTTGTAGAAACTCAATTATAATGTCCACTTCAAATTTAAATAACTCTTGATCTACAAATTCAAGTCAAGTGATAGATAAAAATTAAAGGGATTTCTATTTTCGTGCCCTCGGTTCATTAGTTGTACTCAGTTTTCCCCAGCCGATTAGCTTTTCCTCACTTTTCCCCTCCCTCTATTCTGAAACCCTCACATGCACTCGGATGGGGGGATGCCGTCAGGTCAAAGGCTTGACCGTTGCATGCTGACCGGTGGGACCGCATTGGGATGGGTCGTGCGTTGAGCGTTACGTTACGTCGCCTCGACCATTACATGCTAATGGGTGGGGCCACGTTGGGACAGGTCTTGCATACGTGGTGAAGGGTGGGGCCGCGTTGGGACGGGTCTTGCATATGTGGTAAAGGGTGGGGCCGCATAGAGACACGTCGGACCGGCCATTCTCTCTCACCCAAAGCATTCGCTTCCCCCGAGCCTAGAACAGCTCCCACACCGCCCCTCCGCTCCCCCTCCGTCGTGCCCTCTACCTTATGTCGTCCTCGGCCGCCGAGCCTCCCCCTCCCCTAGCCGTGGAGCTCACTTGACCTCCGGCTCTGCTCCCGCCCTTGCCCCCTCTAGATCTACCCCTTTCGCGGAACATTATGCAACGTCGGCTGGTCTACCGGTCCTTCCCGTCAAGCGCGGAGAAGATTGGGTGGAATCGGAGGGATCTAACGCATGGATTCCATATGGGTAAGCATCGTTTCCCTTTGTGGATTGATTATAGGCAGTAATTGAGCATGAATCGCTGGTGCTCAACTAACTGCCTTGCTTTTCGAATAGGATTGATCTAGCACTAGCATTTTGGCTGGTGGTTAGACTAGATACTAGCATAATTCGTGGTTGTGAACAATATCTTTCTGGATTTTACTTCCCAGCGGTGGTTGCAACCTCCATAACTCTCAGAGATTTGAAAGATAAAATCTATTCTAAATTCTCTTGGAGCAATGACGATTCAGTTGATTTGCAATATTTCAACATTAGCGAGCAAAGATTGCTCCCACTAACTAGCGAAGCTGATCTGGTAATGCTTTTCTCTTTGAATGCTGCCAAACGTTTTGGTCGAATTTGTCTCCATGCGCAACCTAAAGTTGAACATATGGGAAACAGGGTTAAAGCATCATCTGGTGGTCAGGCATCATCAGGTGCTTGGGCATCATGTGTCTTTGATGTCTCTGCTAATAGTGTGCGCCCTCGCACTCCTTGTAGGTCCACATCAGTACCATCTATTCGCACTATGAGTGTCAGCCAAATCGCTCATGCAGCCGATGTGGAGGATGAAGTAGATCCTGACGAGGGAGCGCCTCCACTAGATGATGAGGATGAGTTGATGTTTCCTGAATTGGTAGATAGATTCAGTAAACAGGCACTATAGGATCAATACATGGAGGAAATGGCCCATGGTGCCAGATTTGATGACACTGATGATGAAGAGAATGAGGAGAACAATGACAGTCTCATTTTAGCTGAGTAGGATGGTGAGGACTTGCCAATAGTTGAGTAGGACATGAATGATCCTAATATTTTAGAAGGCACTATATTTGAAACGATGTGGGATTGTCGTAATGCCCTTACTACCTATTGCATCCACACCAATAATGATTATGATGTTATAAAGAGTGAACCAGCAAAGTTCAGAGTGAAGTGTCCATACAAGAGGTGTAGGTGGAGGATGCATGCATCCACTATGCTCAGGAGCAGTTTGGTTCAAGTATTACAACCATTGTGTAGAGTTTGTTAAAGGTACTTGACATTTTCATTATGTTTCACCTGTTCGAACATTCTTGTCCACCTCAAGGGGGATAGCCAAAGGACAAAACAAAACTAGCAATGACTAGGTGGTTGGCAGATGCAATCATGGATTGGATGAGAGCACACCCATCACTTGGTGCAACAACGCTCATAAAAGAAGTTTTTGAAAAGTTTAATATTACAGTACCTTACATGAGGATGTTCTATGCAAAGAAAATGGCTCTTGATAGCATCAATGGTCCATGGAATGAAAGTTTTTAGTTGATTTACAGCTTCAAAGCTGAAGTGGAGATGGCTAGTCTAGGTAGTGTTGTATAGATAGACAAGCATAAAGTTCAGTACAAAATCAGAGGAAAGACAAAGGAGAAGGAGTGCTTTAGAAGGGTTTTTGTTTGTTTCAAAGCTTGCTGGCAAGGATTTCTGGAAGGTTGCAGGCCTTATTTGGTCGTGGATGCAACTTCTCTTCATGGAAGATTTAAAGGATAGCTAGTAGCTGCTACTATAGTTGATGGCCACAATTGGATGTTCCATGTGAAAGAACATTTCACGGTTCCCTGTGTTTTGAGTGTTAGATAACAATACCGTGGAGTTTTCTCATGTGTGCTAAGTGTGCAGGGAATGATTTTTTATTTGGGGGGCTGGATTATCCGCCCCCATCAAGGGCCGGATAATCTGGACTAACTCATTTGGCAAAGGCAGGCATGGCCCATCACTCTGTCTAGGGATGGATTTTCTCCCGGAAAATCTGAATAGGGGCGGATATTCTTCCCCTGACTAGATAATCCGACCCTCGCCTTGTACCGGATAATCCGGCCCCCAGAAGACGATCAAAGGTAGGCAAGGCGCGACACTTTGACTAGGTTCGGATTTTCTCCCGGAAAATCCGAACAGGGGCGGATTTTCTTTCCCTAACCGGATAATCCGGTCCTCGCAAGGGGCCGGATAATCCGACCCCCAGGAGACGATCAAGGGCAGGCTCGGCATGTCGCTTTGAGTGGGGGCGGATTACTTGCCGGATAATCCGGGTCTGGGGCAGAGTTTTCCCCAGGCCAGATAATCCGGCCCTCACTCGGGCTGGATAATCCGGCCCCAAATGGCTCCAACGGCTCAGTGGGTGCAGGGGGTATCAAAGCCCCTTCATCCACTCCATTCAGATCTCTTGATTCACTCGAAAATTGCGAGGCCTGTTGCAAGTGCTCTTCTCTCTAGATCTCCCACTTTAACCACCCAAAGGCTTCGATCTTTGGTGGAATTGAAGGAGGAGACAATCTACATCATCATCACGAATCAAGCGCATCAACTCCTTTCCATTCACTTGGAGAAATCCCCGATCTAGTATTCTCGTTAATATCTAGATCTTGTGTTTTGTTATTGATAACTTGTTCTTGTGGCAGCTTGTTGTCATTACGGGAGCCTCCAACTTGGTTGTGGATTTATGCCCCGCTAGTTGTGTAAAGGCATCGGTTCCCGCCTAGAAGGGTTCCTATAGTGGAAAGGTGGATCAGGCCTTTGGTGGCAGGATCCATCGGAGAACAGGGTGAGGCCTATTGTGGCGTGGTGGTCTTAGTACCGCCCACCCCTCCAACGCAGATGTACTTCCCTTAACAAGGAAGGAACTGCGGTAAAACAAATCATGTGTCTCCGCGTGCTCCACTAAGGTTTACTCGTTCGTCTATCTCACTCTCCTTTACTCGCTAGTAGTTAGGTTTATAGGGAAATTCTTCATAATAGCTTATCTAGAGAATTTACCTTTTGTGTCAAGCCTAAAATTGAAAAAGCATTAAAATTTGAAGTAGCACCTATTCACCCCCTCTAGGCGCCCATACGATCCATTTCAATTGGTATCAGAGCCCCGGCTCTTTATTCGGGCTTAACCGCCTAAGAGAAATATGGGTACCAAGGAGAATGGGAATGAGGCTATGGAAAAGGTCACAATGGATGACCTCAAGACGTTGGAAACAACCTTGTTGAAATACTTTGAGACCAAGATGGAGGAGATGCAACAAATGATTGCTCGCCTCACATCATCCGCAGCCCCATCTCCATCTTCCTCTGAGGCTGCCACTCCATCATCCAAGGATAAGGCTAACACCGGATCTAAGGAAGATGAAGTGGTAGGTGAGAAACATAATGGTTCCGCCTCCAAGAAGGGAAGTGGTAAGGAGGATTATAGTGAGGTTCATCACCTATATTCCCTCGACCCACCTATTCCTCATCCTCATATAAACAATAGGGTGATCCACCCAAGCTTACTGCATCTTCTTTTAATCAATGGAAATTCTTAATGAAGTCACATGTATGCAGTTCGTAAATTGAACTTTGGAGGATTATCGAAGAGGGTCTTCATATTGGAGATCACACCAACTTGACAAGAAGAGAAGTGGTGGATAGTCAGTTGAATGCAATGGCTCTCCACATGATATAGCTCGGAGTGGGTCCCAAGGACATGCCCCACATTGAGCATTTCAACAATGCTAAAGAAGCTTGGGATGGTCTCACCGATCTCTTTATTGGAAATGAAAGCATGAGGAGGAATAGGTATGATGCCTTTAGCAATGAAGTTGAAGGATTCTACATGTTGGATGGTGAAGACCATGAAGATATGTATAGAAGACTCAAGGGTATTGCAACAACATTTAGAAACCATAGAGCCACTCACATTGATGATGCATGGATAAAAAGGAAATATGTGAGTGATTTAATGCCTTTTGAGACAACGGACTTGAAGAGCTTGCAAGGTAGACACAACTACCACCAAATGACTTCCAATGAAGTCATGCAAGAAATGGCATCATTCAAGGTTGCAGCTAAGAACGCGGAAGATGCCCGTGCCCGAGCCATTGGTATGCAAAAAGGGGTCAATGTTGCTCTAAAGGCAAATGTCATTGAGCAAGATGAGGATGAAAGAGGTTTCGAAGGTGTCTCCATGGGCTGCCCCGAGGAAGTCAAGCATGCTCATGGTGAGTACATGGCATTCTATGCGAGGAACTTTTGGAAGGATCCAGCCAAGGCCAAGTCGGAACTTGAGCATAAGAATGGGTCAAGTGGAAGAAGAGAGAATGGCCCAAAACTGAGAACATGCTACAATTGTGGAGATAGGCTACACTTTGTGGCTGAGTGTCCATATCAAAATAGAGAAGACAATGGTGGAAGGCTCATCCTTAAAGAAAGATCCAAGGCACCGCGAAAGAAGCCATTTATCAAAAGGAATGACCCTTACAAGAAGCAACCCAAGATTATCTTGGTGGCACAAGAGGAATATTCCTCTGCAAGTGAAGATGAAGAGGATGATGATAGCACTCGTGAGGTGGCTGCTATAGTCACCACATCTACTCCATCATCGCTCTTTGACTCTCCAAACGAAAACGCCATCAACAACAACGTCACCTGCCTTATGGTGAGAGGGTCCGAGGTATCATCTTCTATTTCTTCATTTCCTAAGACTAACATAATTATGGATATGGATGATCATACTAGTCTTAAGATAAAATATGAAGTTATTGCTTTGGACACCTTCTTCACTAACTTGCAAGGTGAGCACAAACTTAATTTTGATGCTCTTATGAGTCAACTTGCCCAATCCGAAGATCTTCTAGAAGAAAAGGGCGGAATTGAAAGAGAAGATGCCTTGGAGATAGCCTCCTTGAAGAATTCCTTGGAAGAAGAAGAGGAAGCTCGAGTATCCTTGGAAGAGAGACTCGAGTCAATTGAGGAGTCCCATGAAGAGGTTGTTGCTTAGCTCATCAAAGAACGTAACAACGCTCTTGCTAAGGTAAAGAAACTAAAAATGGAAAAGATTGAATTTGGGGCTGCTCATGCTAGACTCTTGGAGAAGTTTGAGAAACTTGACATTTCTCACAAGGCTTTGGAGAGTGAACATTTCACTATAAATGAGTCTCGTGACCAGCTCCAAACTCAATTGGAGAAGTATGATATGCCCAGCACCTCCACACCATCTTGTGGACAAGAAGAACTTGCAAAGGGATCTCAACACAAAGGTAAAGAAGCTCTAGTTGAGGTACTTAGCAAGAAAAGGACAAACAATGGAAAAGAAGGTCTTGGTTATATTCCTAAGACAAAGAACAAGAACAAGAAGAAGAAGAGCAAGACTGCTCAACCAAAGACTAGCACCACCACTAATGACAAGTCTAATTATGATGGTTTTGCAGGGCTAACAATCCTAACTATGAGTTATATTGTGATTATTATGGTGATGTTTGTGCTAGTTATGTAGGTCCTTATGATTGTTACATTCCTTGGTCTATTTGGGTCCCCAAGACCCTTGTCACTAACATGAGAGGACCCATTGAAAAATGGGTACCTAAAACCAAGAAGTAACTTTCTTGCAGGGTTATGCTTCTGGTGGGTCTAAATGGGTACTCGATAGCGGGTGCACAAGTCACATGACCGGAAGCAAGGATATCATCACGGAGATGCGGCCAAATCATGATCATATAATCGTCTCCTATGGTGACAAGTCAAAATCTGAGGTATTAGGTCTTGGCAAAGTTGTGGTTGCTCATGATATCTCTCTCGTGGACGTCATGCTTGTCGAGTCCCTCAGTTACAATTTACTTTCAGTTCGCGCCCTTGGTAAGATGGGCTTTGTAGTTTTTATAGATGCTGATTTGGTGGTACTCTTGTGGAGCAAGTCTCTAAAATTCGCTTTCGTGGGATATGTCGAAAATGACCTGTACGTGGTGGACTTCTCGGGGAAAACCACTACAGGCCCGATGTATTTTTGGAAAGGCTGGCGCGGGTTGGTTGTGGCATCGCCGACTAGCCCACGTTAATATGAGAACTTTGCAAAGTCTCCACAAGGGTGGCCACATCCTTGGACTAAAATAAAATGTTTCCTTTGCCAAAGATCGTGTTTGTGGGGCTTGTGTTGAAGGGAAAATGCACGACTCTCCTCATCGAAGGAAGACTATTATTTCGTCAAAGAGGATCTTGGAGCTCCTTCATGTGGACCTCTTTGGACCTCCATCTCATGCAAGCCTCGGTGGGAAGAAGTACTGCCTTGTGATTGTTGATGATTACTCAAGATACACTTGGGTCTATTTCTTCAAGTTGAAGAGCGAGACATAACAAATGGTCATCGACTTCGCCAACGAGGTTCAACGTCAACACAATGTCCCTATATAGGCAATAAGAAGTGATAACGGCTCCGAGTTCAAGAACTACACCTTAAATGAATTCCTAAGTGAAGAGGGGATAGACATCAATATTCCGCTGCGTACACCCCTCAACAAAATGGTGTTGCCGAGAGGAAGAGCCAGACCCTAATGGATATGGAGAGGTCTATGCTAGCTAAATTCAAGTCTCCATATAACTTCTGGGCTGAAGCAATCTCTACCGCTTGTCATTCATCCAACCGGCTATACCTCCGTAAAATCTTGGACAAGACTCCGTATGAAATACTTACCGGTAACAAGCCAAACATCTCATACTTCTGGGTATTTGGTTGTAAGTGTTTTTTCTCATCAAAGGAGTTCGTTTATCTAAATTTGAGTCGAAGGCTTTAGAAGGCATTTTTGTTGGTTATGGTGCCATATCCCACACTTATAGAGTCTACAATAAGCTCTCCGGAACTGTTGTAGAATCTTGTAGTGTGGTGTTCGAGGAAAATGATGGCTCCCGTGCTGGGCAAGTTGATGTTTGTGATGCGGATGTTGAAATACCCCAAGATGCCATAAGAAGAATGGGCGTGGGATTTTTCCGCACCATTGAGGAACCCTTGTGGCGGATCGGGAAGGACAATGCTCTACTCATGTAGAGCCCTCATCTACACAGACTCAACATGCTCCAACCACGGGAGAAACTTCTACACCAACTCCACCAAATGCTGAAGGTCAACATGCTCCTGAATGCTCCAGGCCGGATTATCCGGTCGACATAGGATTATCCGGCCATTACTCCACTGACATCCAAATTGATTATCTTATCAAAGAAACAACTGCAAGTCCCAGGCTGGATTTTTCGGCTGACCCCGGATTATCCGGCCACTCGCCAATTCAAGCAAGTTCTAGTCAAGCTAGTGAAGATGCTTCAGGATCTCCCAGGCCGTATTATCCGGCCCCACCCACTACCGGATTATCTGGCCCTGAAACTCCTGAAGCGAAGCAGCCTCTTGTTATGGCTGTTGATCCACATGAAGGGCAAGGTTCATCATCTCCTTCTCCTGCTAATCAAGCTACAGATCAAGGCCAAGCCAATGATTCCAATGAAGACTCAAATGATGAAGTTATTCCCCCAAGAGACAACACGCTAATTGAACTTCGTCACAAAGATCGTGCCAATAGGAACCTTGAGTTAAGGGGTCACACTCTTGACAAAGTTGTAGGTGATATTTGTCGAAGGGTTTCCACGAGAAGGGAGTAGGCAAGTTTTGGTGAGCATCAAGCCCACATCTCAATGGTGGAACCCAAGAAAGTGTTTGAAGCTCTTGAAGATCCGGACTGGGTTGTTGCTATGCATGAAGAGTTGAATAACTTTGAACGCAACAAGGTTTGGAAATTAGTAGAGAAGCCCAAGGATTGCCACAATGTTATCTGCACTAAATGGATATTTAAAAACAAGCAAGATGAGAATGGCATTGTTGTGCGGAACAAGGCGATACTCGTGGCACAAGGCTATTCCCAAGTTGAGGGCATTGACTTCAGCGAGACCTATGCTCCTGTGGATCGTCTTGAGTCCATCCGTATCCTTCTTGCTTATGCTCCTCATAATAATTTTAAATTATAGAAAATGGACATTAAGAGTGCTTTTCTTAATAGTCCTCTACATGATTTGGTATATGTAAAGCAACCCCCAGGATTTGAGGATACTAACTTTCCGAACCATGTCTACAAATTCGATAAGGCACTCTATGGCCTTAAACAAGCCCCATGTGCGTGGTATGAGCACCTTAAAGAGCACTTGTTAAACCCTGGCTTCGAAGTTGGGCAAATCGATCCCACTCTTTTTACTAAGAAGGTTAAGGGGGAGCTCTTCGTATGCCAACTATATGTAGACAACATCATCTTTGGCTCTACTAATAAAGCTTTTAATGATGATTTTTCAAAGCTTATGACTGACAAGTTTGAGATGTCTATGATGGGGGAGTTACGGTTCTTTCTTGGATTCGAAATCAAGCAACTTAGAGAAGGAACCTTCATCAATCAATCAAAATACATCCAAGACATGCTCAAGAGATTCAAGATGATGGATCTTAAGGGCGTCGCCACTCCGATGCAAACAAAATGTCACCTTGAACTCAATCCTCACGGTAAAGATGTGGACAAAAAGGTATACTGGTCCATGATCGGCTCTCTTCTTTACCTCTGTGCATCTAGACCCAATATTGTATTGAGTGTGGGTGTGTGTGCAAGGTATCAAGCAGCTCCTAAAGAAAGCCACTTAGTGGCGGTCAAGAGGATCTTCCGATTTGGTTCATTCCCCTAACTTTGGTCTATGGTATCCCAAGGGCTCCAATTTCTCTCTATGTGGTTATACCGATTCAGATTGGGCTGGTGATAAGGATCATCGGAAATCAACTTCTAGAGCTTGTCAGTTCTTGGGAAGGTCTCTAGTTTGTTGGTCTTCTAAAAAGTAGAATTGTATATCTCTCTCCACCGCTGAAGCTGAATATGTTGCTACTGCTAGTGCCTGCACTCAGTTATTATGGATGAGGCAAACTTTAAAGGAATACAGTGTCAATTGTGACAAAGTGCCTCTTTTATGTGATAATGAAAGTGCAATCAAAATTGCGTACAATCCGGTACAGCACACAAGGACGAAGCATATTGAGATTCAGAATAATTTTATTCGGGACCATGTTGCTCGAGTCAATATTGATCTATCTTTTTTGAGCACGAAGAACCAACTTGCTGATATTTTCACGAAGCCACTTTACGAAGCAAGGTTTTGTTACTTGAGTAATGAGCTAAATACCGTTGATTCAAGGAGCTTGTCTTGATTACCCATGCACTCACTCTTACATCTCAGTCTAATTGATTGGGCTAACCCTCCCCCCGTACTGCCGAAAGCAAGGCAAATTATTTCTCTTAATATCATTTTGTGATATGTGAGCTTATTGATGAGTATTGCTCATGAACCCAAGATATATCTTCGCGGTGTCATACCATACCTTCCAACAAGGTGGCTTCGGCCACCGCCCTCTTCCATGAGAAGAGTTGGATTTTTGTGGATCTTTTTGGTTGTTTTAGCTCATCTCATGTTCTTATGGGAATCACATTCAATTTTGGCTTTTAGTTGATTTTTTTCTTGCAATCCTGAGTGTGTAGTACCATCTCAGTTTGGAACTCTTAATCCTAAGCCTTTCCCTACCCCTAAGCCATCCTTTCTTGCACACAAGTCCCTTGTACACCTTGTGGGGGTTTTGTTTGGGGACGCGCGGGCCTGAATCTGTGTTCAACAGAAATTCAGAATTGATGTCGGATAATCCGTCCCAAGTATAGGCCGGATAATCCGGCCCTGGCGGATGCAGTCTTTAAGGGCTGGGGTCAGGGGAAGGGCTCATAACGAGCAACACTTCTCCCCCGACCCTCTCCCTCTCCCCAACCGCCACCTGCTGGCCCCCACCCTCCCCGGAGCCTCTCCGGCTATCGGATTCTTCGGGTCTCCCTGGATCTTCTTCTCCGCGCATCCAGGTACCTTCTCCTCCATGTTCTTCCTCCAATGAGTGAGGGTAACTCCCTCTCTCCCCATCTTTGGCTAGATGTGTTACTTGTTGGGTGGAACGCTGTCTAGAAGGGTGTTGTTTAGCATATAAATTGTAGTCTTGCAGTATATAGGCCTGATCTACTCTCTTGCATTCAATGTAGGCAATTCTGAAAATTTCTTCTAGGGCCGGATTATCCGCCCCTGGCCAGGCCGGATAATCTGGCCTGATAGACTCAAAACTGGTTCAGTTTCGTATAGATTTGTGCATTGAGTAGGATTGGACTATGAACTATTTGCCTACTTTTTCTACGTTCTATATTGGACTTGTGTGTATGCTTATCCCCATGATATCCATCTTGTTCCCTTCACAGGTGGTTCCAGTGCTCCCCAGGATGAGGACTACGAGTGATCCCTTGGGGTGTTAGCATCACTCTTCTTCCTTTTTGGCATCTTGATGCCAGAGGGGGAGAAGTAGTTCTATTAGGTCTCCGAGGATTTGCATGGGTCGGGCACAAGTTCTTGCTCTTTAGCGTTTCGTTTCTTTCGCTCGCTTGTGCCCTTTTAGCGTCAAACTTTTATGTGTGTTTTGTGCCATATGAGACTATGTCTGGGTGGCTGTGGATTTATCTTGTGGACTATTCATATGGAGTCATCTATCATATTGGATATTCTTATGGCTATTGGATATGTATATCGAGGGAGGCGCTCACTATGGCTATCATTCGATATTCTTATAATGTTTTGAGGACGCATCTATCTCCCTACCGGTGGTATGCGCTTTTCACATTTGTTTCAATGAAATATACTTATACCCTCTTGTGTGTATTTGTAATCAAATGCATTTTTTTGGTATGCACACTTTGAGGGGGAGTCTTATTCATTCATTAATTTTTGTTGTCTTAAGAACTATCTTGCAAATCCTAGTATTGTCATCGAACACCAAAAAGGGGGAGATTGAAAGAACATTTCATGGTTCCCTGTGTTTTGAGTGTTAGATAACAATACTGTGGAGTTTTCTCATGTGTGCTAAGTGTGCAGGGAATGATTTTGTGTTTGGGGGCCCGGATTATCCGCCCCCATCAAGCGCCGGATAATCCGGCCTAACTCATTCGGCAAAGGCAGGCATGGCGCGTCACTCTGTCTGGGGACGGATTTTCTCCTAGAAAATCCGAACAGGGGCGGATTTTCTTCCCCTGACCGGATAATCCGGCCCTCGCCTTGGGCCAGATAATCCGACCCCCAGAAGATGATCAAAGGCAGGCAAGGCGTGATGCTCTGATTGGGTTCGGATTTTCTCCCGGAAAATCCGAACAGGGGCGGATTTTCCTTCCCTGACCGGATAATCCGGTCCTCGCAAGGGGCCAGATAATCTAGCCCCCAGGAGACGATCAAGGGTAGGATCGACACGTCGCTCTGAGTGGGGGCGGATTATTTGCCAGATAATCCGAGTCTGGGGCGGAGTTTTCCCCAGGCCGGATAATCTGGTCCTCACTCGGGCCGGATAATCCGGCCCCAAATGGCTCCAACGGCTCAGTGGGTGCAGGGGGTATAAAAGCCCCTTCATCCCCTCCATTCAGATCTCTTGATTCACTCGAAAATTGCCAGACTTGTTACAAGTGCTCTCTCGCTAGATCTCCCACTTCAACCACCCGAAGGCTTTGATCTTTGGTGGAATTGAAGGAGGAGACAATCTACATCGTCATCACGAATCAAGCGCATCAACTCATTTCCATTCACTTGGAGAAATCCCCGATCTAGTATTCTCGTTAATATCTATATCTTGTGTTTTGTTATTGATAACTTGTTCTTGTGGCAGCTTGTTGTCATTACGGGAGCCTCCAACTTGGTTGTGGATTTATGCCCCACTAGTTGTGTAAAGGCGTCGGTTCCCGCCTCGAAGGGTTCCTATAGTGGAAAGGTGGATCAGGCCTTTGGTGGCGGGATCCATCGGAGAACAGGGTGAGGCCTATTGTGGCGTGGTTGTCTTAGTACCGCCCACCCCTCCAATGCATATGTACTTCCCTTAACAAGGAAGGAACTGCGGTAAAACAAATCATGTGTCTCCGCGTGCTCCACTACGGTTTACTCGTTCCTCTATCTCACTCGCCTTTACTCGCTAGTAGTTAGTTTTGCATATAGGGAAATTCTTCATAATAGCTTATGTGGAGAATTTACCTTTTGTGTCAAGCCTAAAATTGAAAAAGCATTAAAATTTGAAGTAGCACCTATTCAACCCCTCCCCCTCTAGGTGCCCATATGATCCATTTCACCATGTTCCTTTTGGAGTTTTGGAGATTGAGTTAGAGGAAAGTTGGACTTGGTTTATGGAGAATTTGCGCGACCTTATAGGTTATCCACCAGGACTTACTATCCACATGGATGCTTGCAAAGGTTTGGAGAAAGCTGTAGAAGCAGTATTCCCCGGAGTGGAGCATAGGGAATGTATGCGACACTTAGTGCATAATTTTACAAAGAAATTCAAAGTTAAAGTTTATACTGACAATGTATGCCCAGCTGCATACACATGTAGTTTGAGGAAGCATCTATATCATACGGAAGTGTTGTATAAATAAAAACCTGCGGTGAAGGAGTATTTGGATGCACAACATGGAATAGTGTGGTCAAGAAGCCAATTCAATGAAATTTGCAAGGTAGACAATGTAACAAGTAACCTTCTAGAGAGTTTCAATGCAAAGGTCAAGTCATTGAAAGGGCTTATGCTATGGCAAATATTTTATAAGATTAGGCAAATGATCATGATAAAGATCGATTTGCGTCAAAGAATTGCATCAATAGTGTTGGGGATATACTTTTCGGGTATCCTCACTATACCTCACTGACCAGGGTGGCCCACTTCGGGTTAGAGCTTTGCTTCACGGGCGGCCCAGTCAGGGGGAAGAGACGGAGTCCAGTCCGGCTACGGGAAGGCCCAGAAGACTTACCGACATAGTCCCATAGTGTTACTTGTAGTTCAAGATGTACTCTGTAACCGACTCTTAGTCATAGCCGGATAGATCTCTCCTGTAAACCCTAGGCCGGATATCTGTATAAGCCGTCCTAGGGAGAGACTTTAGGGCACCCTGACAATAGTCTACAATCTCAACTCGCACAGGCGAAACCCTTGTAACCCATATTTCGGCTCTGCCGTATTACTGGATTGCTAGCAAGAGTAGGATCCGTCAAAAGCCGGTGGATTCGAACCTAGGTAAACTTGTGTGCTCACGGTCCCAGAATACCGTACGTCTTACACCCCTCTCTTCCACACGCCTCGAGGACCCTCTCATGGCACACATGTCATCAATCCGACGATAGTTGGTGCCCACCGTGGGGCAAGTGAGCTTCAGATCTGTGTTCCGAGCAGAATCTTCAAGAATCGGAATTGGCGAGACTATCGCCATCGGTTGCATCCTCTACGCCAGTGACATCCCTCTCATCGTTCTCGACGAGTCCTAGATTCCAGCTAGGGAGGCCGTGACTGCCTACACCATTATGTCTTTCGGCGAGATCGATGTGTACATCGGATTCGCTGAACCTATCCCACCCACCCCAGCGGTGATGATAGAGGCAGAAGAAATTTCTGGATCCCCTTTGTCCGCGGAGGCGGCAGAGTTCCGGATCTCAGAAAACCCTAATCCCACCCAGGTGGAGAAATCCGAGCCTTAAGCAGACCTTGCGGTTCAAGTAGAATCTGGAGTGGATCTCCTTAGCGAGGCCGAATCCCAGATCAATCCACCCGCTGAAGTCGAAATCCAGGAGGATCACAACAACAACCTTGGTTCCGGCTCTGCCAACGCCGGAACAGATCAACCGTTCCTAAGGCACACGTTGAGGCGCATGATGATGCAAGACGCAAGCGTGGATGACGTTCTCGAAACCATCAAGATCTTAGAGGAAGCCCATGAGGAAAGCCACAACTACCTCAGGACTCACACATCGCACTTTGTCGGATATGTTGGATCCAGATCTGGCTCTGCCAATGTTGGAGACGACACTGACTCAGTTCTGGAGGTGGTCGGAACAAACACCGATTTACCCGCATCCTCGGATGACTCGATGACGTCGGTGGATTTCCGAAAGTTCTCCGCGGAGTATGAAGAGGAGTACAACTCCAAAGCTACAGAAGAAGGAGAAGCCATGGATGAGGAATCCGAGGAAAACTCTCCCAAAGCGCAGGATGACATGTATATCGGAGATAATCCCGAGCTCCAGATGTCCAAAAGTACCGATCAGAGCTTGACTCCGGGAAACGGACCCAAAGCCCTCTTTGCTACCGGCGCTACCAAGAAGGCAAAGAAGAGGAACAAGAAGAACAAGACCCCGACAAAAGATCTTCTGGCAGAGGAAGTGATTGCCGAGGAATATGAGGAAGACTCGGATGGAGCACTTATTCTAGATGAGCCTAAAGAAGAGTCAGTGGATGGACACGTGATCACCGAAGGTGCGCGTAAACTCATCAATGCTGCATTAACCACACCTATCCTCACAGCTGCAGAACTTACTGCTGAAAAGCTGGATGAAAGGGCCCAGGCCCTAGAAGCACATCGCCAAGTACTCCTGGATGAAGCTAAAAACATTGAGGAAGAAAAGAAACGCATGGCAACTGTGGAGAAGTACATCTCTCGGCAGTGTCAGAAGACCCGGAAACGCCACACTCGTGACGACCAATTCTTGGAAGTTCACAAAGTCCTCTTTGGAGAAGACCATGGGATGCCTCGCCTCGATAGCAAGGGAGATCTGGTGTACCCAACGCTGGTGCAACTGTTGCAGCTCAAGAAATCCTAGCAAATAATCCAGGCCCAAAGCAGGTTCGATTGGACATTAAGCTACTCACCAAGGGTCTGGAGCAACAAAAGGCCGCGAAATCCGGAAGCGAAAAACTGGTCTCCCAATCCGACCAATGTCGATGGATCCAGCCTAGAATGATGTAAGACCCCAACGTGCTCCGGAACAACATCATGATTCCGACCGTTGGGAAGACAACTACTCAAGAACCAGATCTTCAGGACAACATCACAAAACTGCACGTGGCTGGCGCAATGTTACTCCAGCTGCCGAGCAAGAGGCAATTGCTGCATTGTATCCGAAGAATCCTCCCCGGCAAGAATCGAACGATCGCAGGGAAGAAGACAAAGAGAAACCCCGGGAGGAGGATCGTCAAAGAATGCCACCTCCTAGACATACAAGCCGTCTGACTGACAGACGAAGGAATGACGGACACCATGCCGAGTCAAGCCGGCAGGGGGCTTGTTGTAATGAAGACCCTCCCCGGAACCAGAATAATGATGCGCTGGACGGAGGCCGGAGATCAGCTGGAAACAATCTAGCTGCTCCACCCTCTCCACCAAGCAGTCATCACAACAGCTCCCAAGGAGGCCAAGGAGGGCGTCGTGGCGGAGGAGGTGGTGGCAGAAGCCAAAGTCCGGCTCCAAGGCATAGCAGACATAGCCGTCATTCAGAGCGATCTCTATCCCCAAGTGACGCAAGGCACATGATTAACTCCAACATAGAGGCACGACGCTACGAAAATGATGATATATATGTGGCACCAAAATGCTTCGGACCACGCATAAGAGCAACAAAATTCCCGGAAGGATTTGCTATCTCAAGACACATTTAAGCCTACGACAACATAGCTCGGCCAGATACTTGGCTCCAGGATTTCTTCCAGGCTTGCTGTACTGCCAAAGGCGGAAATAGCCTAGTCGCGACCTGATATCTCCCACTCATGTTGCGGAAGACAGCATGATCATGGCTCAATGAACTTCCAGAGAACACCATCCATAACTGGTATGATATGCAAAGTGCGTTCTTTCGGAATTTTGAAGGCATGTATCGGAGGCCCTGTACGGTAGGAGACCTACAGCGTTGCACCTAGAAAGCCGGAGAAACTTGCTGAGATTATCTCGGATGATGGACCGACACCAAGAACTCCTGTGAAGGAGTAAATGACCAAACTGCGATCGAAGCTTTCATTGCAGGACTCTCAATTGGTTTACTACGTCATCGCTTGAAGTGTGACAAGGTCACTGATTTGGGAGAGATGATAGAAACATCGAGCATGTATCCAGATGCAGACGATGATGCAGAGGGATTACTTAACGCCCTAGATGTGCCACAGTCGGCAAAACAACCAAAGCAGCAAGCTCAGAAGCGCAAGAACACCTCGTAAGAAAATCCCAACACGGAAACGGCAGTGGTCACTGCTACTTTTGGGTTTGGAGGACGATGAGGGCGCGACGGAGGCCGTGGACGCGGTCGTGGGACATCAAGAGTCCAGGGTAGAGGAGACCAGCAACCTGGCAAAACGTACTCTTCGGCCGACATTGCCAACAACCCGTGTGTGCATCACTTAGATGCCAATGGGGGCTCGTCTCACACAAACACCGAGTGTCGTTTTAATAAAGACATCAAGAAAGACGATACCACTGCCTATAGGGCTAAGTGGAAGAAGGGAAAGAAGAATCCCGAAAAAGATAAAGAGACCAAGGATGATTCCGACATAGAGGAAGCCGATGCTTCAAATCCTAAGCTAGAAGGGAAAAAGAACTTCCTGACAAAGAAAGACACTTATGTCACCTTCCTCGGATCTCAACCAGCTAAGGTCAAGAAAACAGTTCTACATGAGCTCAACGCAATAGTTCTGGCTGTCCCTTAGTTCCTAGACTAGTCGAAAGTAGCAATTACCTTTGACCGTGCTGATCATCTGCCTAAGTTGCACATGCGAGGAAAATACACCTTAGTCGTCAATCCACTTATTGATGGCTATGGTTTCTCCAAGACTCTCATGGACGGTGGCAGCAGCATTAACATCCTATATGTAGAAATGCTACGCTGGATGCGAATCTCGGAGACCCAGCTGAATCACAACTCTGTGATCTTTCACGGAGTTGTCCCAGGAAGACAAGCAAATTCCCTGGGAGAAATCACTTTAGATGTGACCTTTGGAACTCCAAAGAACTATCGGACGGAAGGACTTTCCTTCAAAGTGGTCTTGTTCAAGAGCGTGTACCACGCTATATTCGGACGTCCGGCTTATTGGGCTTTTATGGCTCGTCCGTGTTACATTTACAATATGATGAAAATTCCAGGTCCCAACAGCGTGATCACCATCAGGGGAGACCTGAAGAAAGCGCGAGAGTGCGAGGATGGAAATGCCGCCTTTTCTCAAGCCGTGCTGCACGCCTAAGAGTACCAGGAGATCAAGAAGACCATAGATCTGTCCGAGATGCCCGTGACAAAGAAGGAGGTGACAAAGCCGAATCCGGAGTTCAAGGCATCGGAAGAGACGAAGAAGACGCCATTGAAGGATGATGACCCCTCCAAGGTGACCCAGATAGGCGTAGGCCTAGATAGCGCATAGGAAAGCACGCTCGTCAAGTTCCTCCAAGCAAATAAGATATCTTCGCATGGCAGCCATCTGACATGACCGGATTACCTAGGGAACTTGCCAAGCACTCTTTAAATGTACACCCGAATGCTAAACCCGTCAAACAATCCCTACAACGTTTTGGCGATGTAAAGCGTAAGCCGGAGGAAACGTTCGCCAATCTACAAAAATACAACATAATGCTTAATCCGAAGAAATGTTTCCTTGGAATCCCAGCCAGAAAATTGCTAGGTTTCATCGTGTCTCAAAGAGGCATAGAGGTAAGCTGAGACAAAAATCAAGGCTATACTCAATATTTCTAGGCCAACTCGCCTGAAGGACGTTCAAAGACTAACTGGTTGCATTGCTGCAGTCAGTCGATTTGTAAGACGGCTCGGAGAAAGAGCCGCACCACTTTATAAGTTCCTGAAAAAGACCAAAAAATTCGTTTAGACTGATGAAGCTGAAGCTGCACTGCAAGACTTGAAAGAAGTACTCTCGCCTGCTCCTATCCTTGCAGCACCAGAACCAGGGGAACCAATGTTGCTATATCTCGTTGTGACAAACAGGGTCGTCAATATCGTCATGGTAGTGGAGAGACCAGAGGAAAATCAGGAACACCTGGTGCAGCGTCCGACTTACTACCTCAGCGAGGTCCTAACTGAATCGAAGCAGCGGTATCCGCACTACCAAAAGCTGGCTTATGGTATGTTTTTTTGCATCCCGTAAGTTACGACACTATTTTCAGGAACACCCAATTACCGTGGTGAGCACAGCTCCCATGAGAGATATTATCAATAACAACGAAGCTACAGGATGCGTCGCAAAATGGGGCATAGAGCTTTCAACTTTCGACATTGAGTACAAGTCTCGTACAACAATCATATCCCAAATCCTCGCTGACTTTGTCGCTGACTGGACAGAGACAACGGAGAATATGACCCTGCCAGAGTCAGAATACTGGACCTTGCATTTTGACGGGTCTAAAGCTCTCGGGGGCTAGGGGGCTGGCGTGGTGCTCAAGTCACCCCAAGGAGACAAACTTTTTTATGTATTGCGGATACACTTCACAGCGACAAATAACATTGCCAAGGATGAAGCATTACTGCATGGAATCCTGATTGCTAAGGATATCGGCATCCGACGTTTAATGTGTTATGGATATTCAGATCTTGTTGCCCAACAAGTGTCGGATATCTGTAAGGCAAACAAGCACATGGCGGCATATAGGGATGTCGTGGATGAACTATCTAAATCGTTTGAAGGGTTTGAAGTTCAACACATCCCTCAAACATAAAATGAGGAAGCAGATGCACTATCTCGAATAGGCTCTGCCCGGAAAAAGGTCCCGGATGGCGCTTTTTTAGAGCACCTCAAAGTTCCCTCTATAAAGGGAGTGGACAAGGAATATCCAACCAAATCCGACTCATCTTTAGTAGCAGTTCTGGCTGTGATTCCCACCTTGATTTCTTGGTAGACGAAAAATTACCCGAAGAGAAAGTTCTAAGCCGATAGATTGTCAGACGAGCAAAAGCCTACACTATAATTAGTGGTGAGCTCTATAAGCAGAGTGCATCTAGGGTTTTTCAGCGCTGTATATGTCCGGAAGAAGGAGTGGAAATCTTACGAGAGATCCACGAGGGCGAGTGTGGTCACCATGCTGTAGCCAAATCTCTAGTGGCAAAAGCTTTCCGACATGGTTTTTTCTGGCTTACAGCTAAGGCAGATGCCAAACGGCTGGTCAAGACGTGCAAAGTCTGCCAAAAATACGCCAAACGAGCTCACGTTCTGGCTGATCAGCTGCGAACAATACCTATAAAATGGCCTTTCGTGGTCTAGGGGCTTGACATGGTAGGACCGTGTAAACGGGCTCCAAGTGGATTTACTCACCTTTTAGTGATGGTGGATAAGTTCACCAAATGGATTGAGGCTAAACTCGTCACTAGTTTTGATGGAGCAACAACAAGAAGATTTGTCGAGGATGTCATAATCCGATACGGTTATCCACATAGCATTATCACGGACAACGGGAGTAACTTCTCTATGGGAGAACTTGCAGAATTCTACAATGAACAAAATATCCGGCTTGACATTGCGTCAGTCGCACATCCACAAGCTAATGGACAAGTCGAAAGAGCAAATGGTTTAATCCTACAAGGCCTAAAACCAAGACTCGAAGCACCACTACGACGTGCAGCGGGGGCTTGGGCAGAGGAATTACCTTCTGTAATATGGAGTTTATGAACAACTCCAAACAGGTCAACCGGATACACACCTTTCTTCTTGGTCTATGGCGCAAAATCAGTTCTTCCTAGTGATTTGATTCACACTTCTCCTAGACTAGCCGCATAGATTGAAGAGGATGCCGAAATTTCTCGACAAAATGATCTCAACTTAGTCGAAGAAGTTCACGTTGTTGCTAAGATGAGATCAACAACCTATCAGCAGAAGTTACGCAAGTATCATAGCCAGAGAGTCAGAAACCTGTCTTTTAATAAGGGTGATTTGGTTCTCCGGTTTGTGCAACAAAGAAAGCACAAACTTTCCCCAATATGGCAAGAGCCATTTTTAGTTAGTCGAGTATTACACAATGGTTCATACTACCTAACTGATATGCGGCCAGTCAAAGAAAGACCTGGTACTAAGAAGAGAAAGAGAGTTGGAGGCAGTACAAACCCGGATGAATTAGACAGACCATGGAATATTGCTCAGCTATGTCTCTTTTATTCTTAGTTTATTTTTCTCTGTAATCATATATGTGTACATGTTCAATGAGAAATAAAGTGTTGGTCTCCTCAAAATCTTTCTGAGAAGTTTTTACCATATTATTTCCGAATGATCATGTCATAGTCGAAAATCCCAGAACACTTGAAAGTACTTTATGCTCATGTTTGTTCTGGTTTAGATTTCCGATTCTAAAATTGCTACCTTCGGGTATAAATCTAAATTTCTAGTCTATACTTTGGTTATTTGTCTGATTGCCGGATGCGGGCATTTTCCGAGTAGTGAATTGTTGGTACTAGAAGCCGGCTTTGTTTCCGAGTTTAAACTGGTTTAGCAATTGAGCTCCGTTGCTCGGCAAAGTTTCCGTGCTAAAGGTTGGCCAGCTCACAAAACGGACGAGGCGGAAAGCCAAATAAATGATAAGTGCAGACAAAAAAGTACAAGTGCTTATGCAAACATTTCAGGCACATAATATTAAAGACAAAAGTGCTGAATAGATAAAATAAAACTTAGCACTAACAAAAGTATTATACTACTTATTTATAGACCCAAATTGTTTCAGAATAACACATTGTTTTTTCTAATACTCTATGGTGCAGGGGGGAGAGGTACGAGCTGCCGGCTCGCTGGATACATTAGCCTCGTTTTGATAACGTTCCGAGATGTTCAAATCCTTTATGGTTTGATCATCGTCGGAAACTTCAGCTGTTTCTTTGGAAGGCGGAGGTGGCGTGCCCACGCGGGTGAAGAAGGGAGTGTCGTAGCTGGTCAAGTCAGCTACGTGGCACCCATATCCGGCACAGGATCCATGATAGCCTTGATGTCTTGCTCCTGTCCATCTTAGTCCACCTTGTAGTACCCTCTGGTTACTTGCCAGATTTCCATGTTTCCATGGTGGCTCATAACCATGGTGAGAGCGTTTTGCGCTGTGGTTCACGCGTAGGACATGTTCTAGTCCTGAACAAGCTACGGCATATCCTTGGCCTTATCTCGCACCTCAAAACCGGACATGCTATGCATGTCCGGAACCTTGAGAACTTTGCCAATATCTTCGAGGGATTGGTGGAAGTCATGCAGCAAATCACCGACTTGGGTAAGCCGGTTGGTGCGAGATTCGGTAGAGGCTGAGTCCATTAAGTTCAGAGGACATGCGCATATAATGCAAAGGGTAAGTTAAATAAATCAAAACTCTAAAGAGTTGGAAGATGCAGATAAGTCAGAAAAAGGGAAACATACCAAAGATGACATCATCGACTTTGGCCTTCTCTTCCCGAAGACTCTAGAGTTCAGCCCGGAGTGCCTTGGTAATGTCCCTCTCTCTGAAAAGATCATTGCTGAGATCCGAGATTTTCTTATCCTAGAGTGCAATCTTACGATCATGCTCCTCGGTAGCCATGGAGGAGGATTCGAGAACTTGAGCAATGCTCTTCTCATGATCCGCCTTAAGCTTATCCAGCTCTCGACGGAGATCCTTGTTTTCCACTACCAAGGTTTTAAGATTCTTGGCCTCTTCAATCATAGCACATGACTGATTTACCAGTGCTATAAGTCAAAAGAACAACAGTTGAACAAAAAATTCGACTATGAAATACAAGACAAGGTTTGAGTTCTGGAGTGTTTACCTTCGGCCTCATCCTTGGAAACTTTCAATTGTGCATTTTCAAGCCGGAGAGCTTTAATTTCTTTCCGCTTGTTGCAAACATTCTTCAATAAATCCTGGTTATAGGAATATACTTTCTGTAAGTCAGAATACCCAGAGTCAGAATTCTATGAAAGACTCTGGCTAATATTTTTACTAATATCAGCACGAGCCTTGGGGGCTACACTAGTTCATTCTTTGGCATCCTAAGGAAGCATAAAACTGGATTTGACTGTCCAGCTTCATGCTTGGGGGCTAGAGGATATGATATGAAATAAGGAAAACGAGAGTTGGAATTCCGACTTACATATTGTTCGCGAGTGAGTTTGTTCAAACTCGCATTCACTTTGGTGGCAACCTTCTCGGCGAGGGTTAGGGGGACCACTGCCGTAGTTGGAAGTTTGCCGGTCCTCAGCTTATCATCGCAAAGATGAACTTGTTAAAGAAGATCAGAGTGCTTGATATCCTCTGCTTCTTGCGCTTCTTCTTCGGCAGAGATAGTCTGGCTTTCCAAGCATTGCCGGTCTAGCCGTTGAATCTCCTCCACAGACTTCCAAGATAGGCCAAGTTTGGCAAGTCCCGGATTGTCCAGGGATTGTCGGTGAAAGTCTCTGTCGAGGGATCATTACCCGAAGAGGGTTCACCCTTATGAGCCATTTGATTTGGCTTACATAATATTTTCGCTCGTAAGCTTTGGGGCTGATGCGGAGGGAATCCTTCTTCGACGACGTGATGGAATGCATCAGTCGATCTCCGTGATGTTGAAGAGGTTGGATCCGGCGTGCCACCCAGCATTGAACTAAGTCAGACCCTCTTAGGCCCTTGTGTTTCATCAGATACTCGATCTGCCTCTTGGCGAGGAGCAGATCGTCACTAAGAGTCGGGGCGAGCTCGTCCCAGGATTCTTGGGGCGTAGCGGCACCGTCGACGAAAGCCGGCAAAGCAGTAGCTTTGCCGGGAGCAGGAATATCCTTGTGATAGAAAAAAGTGGACAACCATTGCTTGACCGAATCACTAGCCATGATCCAAGGATAGACGCGCTCTCGCCTAACCAAAAAACTAATAGTACCGGTAATATAAGGATTACCAGCAGTAATGGAATTCCTCCGGACATGGAAGTAATACCAGAAAAGAGTAAGGCTCGGCCTAATGCCGAGATAGCCCTCGCACAAAGAGGCATACGCACTCATCTCTAAGATGGAGTTCGGGGGGAGATGATGGAGATGAACTCCGTAATGACCTATGACCTCGGAAAAGAAATCTGAGGGAGGAAAACTCAGACCTCTGTCAAGGTGAGTGCTAAAGTGCACTTTCTTGTCATCGTGGGGTTGGGGATGGTTTCGCCGAAGCCACTCCGCCAGTCGCCGGCGTGGAGGAGCCCTTCTTCTTCCATGACACGGAGCTTGGGATCGTCGAGGATGCACGGGATCCAAACCCCGCGGTTGCTTTCCTTCTCCGATGCCCTCGCTGTCGATGCCATCGCCGCCGTGCCGGATGATGATGCAGAAGCCATCTTTTCGGTGCGCCAGTGACCTTAGATGGGCAGCGCTGGAGATTTTTGGGGAGCAGAGGAGCTCTAAGTTCGTGGGAGGAGTAAGGGAGAAGGAAACGGGGCAAAGTGCTAGTGAGGAGAGATGTGGAATAGGATGTTCACCGCTTATATCCACTGGTCGCGTTAAGATTCGTGTAAACAATACAGTGAACATGCCATGCATCGTGGAAGGAACTGGGAAGCCCCCACGCGATGATTACGCCGCCTTGAATTCCATGCACGCATTGAAACGGCACCTCGGTTCCGCGAAAGGCAGACCCACCAACGGTCGTGCTGACAGGAAATGTCTGTCAGTGACGTGACTTGACCATGACTGTTGTCAGGTTATGTCAAAGACGAAGTTCCGGCTTAGTTTGAATTTCGAGCTGGAAATCCGAATAAACATACTCATAGGTCCGACTCATTTTTTGAGACCCGGATCGTATCTTTTCTTTTGAAGTTTCAGGAACCCTTCAAGATTCTGCAAGCCGAAGATCAAGCTAGACGACGATGAATCCGACTTTGGATCTTGGAGGCCTCCGGGGGCTATTGTTGCGGATATACTTTCCGGGTATCCGCACTGTACCTCACTGACTAGGGTGGTCCACTTCGGGTTAGAGCTTTTCTTCACGGGCGACCCAGTCAGGGGGAAGAGACGGAGTCCAGTCCGGCTACGGGAAGGCCCAGAAGACTTACCGACATATGCCCATAGTGTTACTTGTAGTTCAAGATGTACTCTGTAACCGACTCTTAGTCGTAGCCGAATAGATCTCTCCTGTAAACCCTAGGCCGTATATCTATATAAGCCGTCCTAGGGAGAGCCTTTAGGGCATCCTGACAATAGTCTACAATCTCAACTTGCACAGGCGAAACCCTTGTAACCCATATTCCGGCTCTACCGTATTACTGGATTGCTAGCAGGAGTAGGATCCGTCCAAAGCCGGCATATTCAAACCTAGGTAAACATGTGTGCTCACCGTCTCGGAATACCATACGTCTCACACCCCTCTCTTCCACACGCCTCGAGGACCCCCTCATAGCACACTTGTCATCAATCCAACGATAAATATTATAGGATGGCCATCTCATCCTCCCATCTTTGATTAAGGCTTTGCATGCCAGGGCAAAACAATTGAATATGAAATGCATTAGAAGAGGAATGGAGGCTGAGGTAACGTATACTGACAGTAAATATAGGCAATGGAGGTATCCAGTGAGTTTGGTTGATATGACATGCCATTGCAGGCAATGGCAGCTCCATGGGAAACCCTGCATACATGCATTGTTTTTCATGGGTGTTCTAGGAGGTGAAGAGGGTGAAGCTGATCAGTACATGTCGGCGTATTTCTCTGTTGCCAAATTTAGGGAAGCATATGCTTAGAATGTTCCATCCTTTTTGGGAAAAGACCAATGGATGTAAGTGGATCTAGGCTTCAAGCTATACCCTCTAGTTTTTACTAGACCAGCAGGTAAGCCAAGGAAGAATAGGATGAGAGCTAGTGCAGAGGGTGGTGCACCATCACGACGACGTAAGTGCAAACATTGTGGGATCCTAGGCACATTCCTAGGCTTTGTAAAAATGCATTGGGCCCAACTTATGGAATGGATGATTAGGTGGGAGCAGCAAATGCAGATGAGAATGAAGTATTTGAACGAGAGGAGAATGAAGTAATGGATACATTGCAGATTGAACCAATGGATCGAGAGGAGATTGAACAAAATGCAGATGAGATTGAACCAAATGCAGGGGGATTGAACCAATGGATCTAGAGGACATTGAACCAATGGATTGAGAGGAGAATAAAGCAATATATTCATTGGAAGCAGAGTTCAAAAATAAAAGAATTACACAAGAGGATATTGAAGAAATGGTGCCAATGCATTTTGAACCGTATGAACCCATGAATCGAAATGTGATTTAACCAATTGTATGACAGTCTGAAGCACTTGATTCATTGGATGCAGAGAAAAAGAACAAATGGAAGAAGCTGATGGTGGAATCCGCTTATATTCTAGCTAGGATCACCCGGAGCAAGGTGTTGAACCCAGTGAAAAACACTAGGAGCAAGAAAAAAAGTTAATTTGAATTATTCATTTGAATTTGTATGATGAATTTGAACTACTGTCAATGGTTGTATTGAATTTGAACTAGTGTGACGCTCCCAAGTTTGTATGTTGGATAATCCCATAATGTATGTGTTATTGCAAGTTTCTATGGTCATCCACCTAGTTGCTTAGCACTACTCAGTTTTGCCCTCTACATGTAGTCAACACATAGGGTTTAGCTAGTTCATGGCTTAAACCATAGCAAACGTTGACCAATTGATCCAAAATTTGGCACACTTGTGTATCTTGGATAGATTTACCATATGAAATTGGAAGTTTTGGATTTATTTGTAATCAGCCACATTTTTTCTTTTCTAAGTGATTAAATTCAAAAAATGTTTTAGGGTTAGTTTAATTCAAAAAAGTCAAAACATAGTGCAACCTTCACATGGAGTCTTGTTATGTTACCTACAACCTAGCATGAATAATAAAGGAAAAGGAAATACTTCGATGATTACTCGGATGCTTATGATTTGCTTCCCTATGTTGGGTAAAAGGCTTACGACCCATGAAGATTTCAGATGATAGCCCAAGGAAGTAACCGACAAAGAATTTGATTGTATTAGGAAAGAATCTTTGAACTGACAATGTGTTGGTATTGTAATCACGCGTATGTAAAACCTATCCGCATACAGCTTTGAGACCAGACCTATTATATATAGGACGGGAGAAGCCCAGGCGAGGGTACCGAAATCTCCTAGACAACTTGTAATAGTGTGATTTTCAATATTCATGTGACTTTGACCCCATTGTTTTTCTGACATCCGATGAAATCCCCAACATTCTCTTTTTCCGCGAAACCCTAAGTCCTTCACCATGGACATTGCCGAGGTTACCCCTCGTTAGGTTAGTTTAATTCAAAAAAAGTCAAAACATAGTGCAACCTTCACATGGAGTCTTGTTATGTTACCTACAACCTAGCATGAATAATAAAGGAAAAGGAAATAAATAGAAATGGACTTATCCTCTAAACCACTTCTTAAACCCTTCTTGGAATGAGCTACTAGCTATGAAGATGCATGGCTTTCTACTCAATCAACCTCCAAATTAACCCATCCCAAAACATACTTTGTCTAAATGAGGCCAAATTTGGAACACTTGTGTATCTTTGAGTCGCAAACAATATAATGTCGGCCAAGATGGATTATTTTGTTCAAATAATACATTTTCCATTTGTTATGCCAAAAGCTTGAATTTCCCTTAGTCATTTTTTATCTGCGTGCACTTGTTTTCCTTAGCTCTACTCAGTTTTCCCCTCCCGCTAAAGTTTTCCTCACTTTTCTCCTCCCGCTAAAGTTTTCCTCACTTTTCCCCTATCTCATGTCTCAGTTTGGCTACGCTCTGATTGGTCGAGATGTATGTCACACGGATCTTGGACAACCATCGTTGGATACATCATGATCCGACGGGCTGGAGGTCTCTCTCCTGATGGGCACACCTAACCTTGTATGTCGAGGAGAGCCCGATAGGCTGGATGTCTCTCCCTCCCTTTCCTTGTCGCACATATACCAGCCGCATCAACTAGCGCTCAGTTTGGATGTGCTCTAATTGATCGAGATGTATGTCACATGGATCTTGACCAACCACCATTGGATACATCATGATCTGACGAGGCGGAGGTCTCTCTCTCCCGTTGGGCTACGGAGTGGAAATCTGAACGCTGGAACCATGGATTCGACGGACCGCTCTCCACGAAGCATCAACCCGACAAAAGCAAATCCAGGCTCGCTCACCCCTATATTGGTACCCGCCGATTTCAACGGCGGATCCGATCTAATCATCGGAAGCTTCCACTTCCAAGTAGAGGACCCACAAGAATCGCACCCTTTGGCCCTGATCACATCATAACCTTCGGTGCAAAAACCTACGCCTACGGCGGTACCAGCATCTTCCATCGGATCCTCCATGGACGTCACAACACAGACTGAAGCAGGAGAGGAAAGCAAGCAAATCGAGACGGATCTGGGGGACCTTGATGGCCTTCATGGTAATCTCTCCCTCGGGGCAGGTCCTCAGCCAACTCCACCACGCGAAGCAAGCTCGACAAATTCAGAACCCGAAGAAAGTAGTGAAAACGTTGACTTCGAAAAAAGGATGGCAAAGATCTATCTAGAACTACAATCTCAGAATATTATCAGTACATCCTTTGAAGTAGAAGATAATGCCATCGTCCCACGCATAACATGCCACCAAGTGTGCATGATCAACGAGAATACATCAACACCACGCGATTCTAACGGTAATCCTATCCTCGACCCCAATGATATTTTATCAGATGACAATGCAGGAAACCACGACAATGAAGGGGGCCATGGAAACGGAGGAGACACGGCAGATAACCACACAATCCAAGGAAGAGGTGGAGAACCGAATGAAGGAGAGAGGCAAACTCTTCGGCTACCAGCATCGGCGTGGCAAAAAGCAAGGGAAGCAATTTTGGGAGCAGTTCCAGTGACATCGGATGGTTCACATGAGGATCTATTAGCATATCAGTATCTGCTTCATCACAAAAAGAGAGACCTACATAGGATGCAGAGGCAACTCGACGAAAGAAAGAGATTAGCCGACGAATCTAGCTTACGACGGGCACATTTAAGCTCTACTCGAGGATTAGGGAGCATAACAGGAGGAGCACCACCAAGAAGGGAAACATCTCGACTGCAGCATATCCCTGAAGCAGAAATAAGTGGACTCATCCAAGATCTCGACCTATCATTCATGTCAATTGACCAAGCAGGAAACATCAAGGCAAAAATGGCTCAGGTAGCCATTATGGCCATGCAAACATATCTGATCACAACTCAGCCCGCACCCGACGATCTACGTGTGTCCCTCCATCTCTCTGCCCTGATGAATCTTGGCATGGTGGGAGCCTCTCTCGTGGAAGCAGAGCAAGGAACCACGCGATAGCCCGATAGATCCCCACACCGTCGCAGCAGCCCTCGGTAAGTGGGACACACCCGACGATCTCGATCGCCACATCAGGAACACCTCATAAGACCCGAGTCACGAAGCAACACAAGAAACAACAATACACAACACAAGAACGATGGATCAAGAGATGAAAACCGCAACCGATGGTACCATGATGGATACAACAGAGACGATTACGAGCTATGCGGGGCCAACTGTTTCACTCAGCGGATTCGCAAAACCTCATTACCTAAGGACTTCAAACTTCCGCATGACTGCCACAAATACGATGGACTCCAGGAACCCAAAGCATGGTTAGCAGATTATCTGGCCATTGTCAAATTACAAGGCGGCTCCACAACCACAGCAATGCAAAGCTTACAACTACATCTCACTGGCGCTACAAGATCATGGCTCAGATAGTTACCTGAAGGTTCTATCGGTAGCTGGAACGACCTGGAAGATAAGTTTATCCGACACTTCCAATCTACATTCAAATGACCTGCATCCCTAGAGAAGTTGCGCGCATGCAAACAAAAATCTGGGGAATCAATAAGAGCATTTATCCAACGATGGAATATTATAAAAAACTCAGCTGAGTCCATATCCGATGAAAGGGTCATCGATGCCTTCAACGATGGCCTCCGTCGCCAAGAATTCATAGAGGAACTGGGATGGGTTAAACACAAAACAATCTCACAATTAATGGAAATAGCAAATTGCTGGGCTAATGAAGAAGACGCGTTGCATAATAAGCGTGCGCGATCACCCGAAGAAGACATGGATAAGCGCGGTAACGATAGAAGAAGGAACAACGATGGAAACACGGGACCAAGTTACGTCGCAACGGGTTTTTCGGGTGAAGGTAACAACAGAAGCAACGACTACAATGGCGGATACCGCCAGAACAGGGACGATGTCGGAGGAAGCCAGTCAGCACAACAGTATCAGCCAAGAGCATGAGACCCACCCATGTCCGTGATGCAAATGATGGAAGGACCCTGTAATATGAATTTTTACGTCGACTCAGTAGGCAAACGACAATCTAACCACCTCATGAAAGAATGTCGAACATTCTTGAAGATGCATGAGCTATGTAATGCAAAGGCAACCGAAGCGGCAAACCGAGGATACGCATCTACGCCTGGCACATTAGCCATCAGCGCACCACCACCACCACCAGCGGCACCACCACAAAACGCAAATGATCAAAACAATGAGTACCCTAGGTCAAAAGGAGCAATGTCCATGATTCAGAAAGGGTATCCATCCAACAAAACTTAGAAGCTCATCACAAGACAAATCAATATGGTGGAAATAGCAACATTAACCACACCCGAATATATCCACTGGTCAGAGCAAGAAATCACATTCAACAGAGCCGATCACCCGCTTGGGGTCCCACGACCAGGCCACTCAGCCTTGATAGTGGAAGCACAAATTGGCAGGTTCGATATGAGCAAGGTCTTCATGGATGCAGGAAGCAACATAAATCTTATCTACGCAAAACAACTGAGAAACAATGGGCTATCCCCTAGACAATCTCGCGCCAACAGAAACATCTTTCCATGGAATAGTACCAGGTAAAGCCGAAATTCCTTTAGGAAAAGTTTTTCTTGACGTTGTTTCTAGTTCCAAAGTAAATTTCAGGCGAGAAAGACTCGAATTCGAAGTCATGTATTGGCCATCACAATATCACGCGATCCTAGGACAACCAGCTTTCGCACGGTTCATGGCAGTTCCGCATTATGCATACCTGGTCATGAAGATGCTAGCACCAAAAGGAATAATCACGGTAAAAGGAAGCTTCACACGTGCCGACAATTGTGATCGGGAGTTCAACAAAATTTCTGAATCTTTCAAGATGGTAACGGAGTTTGAACAACTCAAAAGTTCAGCAATCGCAGAACCACTAGAAGTAGCGCGTGTCAATCCCGATCAGGCTTTTGACACAGCAAAGGACACAAAAGAAGTCCAAATCCACCCCGTCGACCCGACGAAAACAACATTTTTGGCTTCCAATCTTGGTCCCGCATAGGAAAGAACGCTCATCGAGTTCCTCCGTGAGCACTGGGAGATCTTTGCATGGCTACTTTCTAACATGTTGGGGATTCCTAGGGAGCTTGCTGAGCACGCATTAAATTTAGATCCAAAGGCGAAGCCAATAAAACAACCGCTTTGTCGCTTCGTGGAACCAAAGCGTAAAGCCATTGGAAAGGAGCTCCATCGCCTTACTGATGCCAACTTTATCAAAGAACTAACAAAAGCAGAGTGAGTCGCAAATCCAGTATGCATTCCAAAGAAAACACTACTGCACTTAACAAACATTATCCAAAAGATCACTTCCCATTGCCGTGAATCGACCAAATAATCGATGCAACCGCGGGATGTGAACGTCTTTCTTTCTTGGATGCTTGATACATTGCAAATGTATCTATAATTTTTGATGTTCCATGCTTGGTTTTATCTACTTTCTTGTGTTTTGTCCACACTTTGGAGTACTTTTCATATGATTTCTTGGACTAACCTATTAACAAGTGCCACGGTGCTAGTTGCCTGTTTTCTGCTGTTTTTGGTTCCAGGAAAGTCAGAAAATCAATATTCTCGGAATTGGACCGGACAAAAGCCAAAGTTGATATTTTCCCGGAAGACTCACGGAGCCAGAAGGAGAGTCGGAGAGGGGCCACAGGGTGGCCACACCACCCCATGGCATGGGTCCCCCCCAGGCCGTGCCAGGTCTTGGTGTGGGCCCCCCTGGCCGCCCACCGACCTTGCCCTCTGGCCTATAAGATGTTGGAGATATGCCCAAGAGGCAATAATAAAAGTGGTTATTATTATATCTTTGTGTTTATGATGAATGTTTACATCCCATGCTATAATTGTATTATTAGGAAACACTAATACATGTGTGTTTTGTAAACATAAGAGAGTCCCTAGTAAGCCTCTTGTTGAACTAGCTTGTTGATTAATTGATGATCATGGACATTAGGATGTGATTAATAACAAGGTTATATCATTAGGAGAATGATGTGATGGACACACACACCCATAGTAAGCGTAGCATAAGATCAAGTCATTAAGTTCGTATTGCTATAAGCTTTTAAATGTATAGTAACCTAATCCTTCGACCATGAGGTTGTGTTAATCACCATCACCGGATGGGTACTTTGATGACATCAAACACCGCTTCGTAACTAGGTGGTCATAAAGGTGTCATTGGGTATTCTGAAAGTATGTGTTGAAGCGCATGGACCAAGATTGGGATTTGTCCATCCATATGACGGATATATATGATCTGGGCCCTCTCGGTGGAATGTCATCTAGTTAGCTTGCAAGCATGTGACTTGGTCAGAAGGGATGACATATCACGGAATGAGTAAAGAGTACTTATCAGTAACGAGGTAGAACTAGGTATGGAGATGTCGACGATCAGACCTCAGATAAGTATAGTATCGCGTGACAAAGGGAATTGGTTTCGTATGTAAATGGTTCAATCGATCACGAAGTCATCGTTGAGTATGTGGGAGCCATTATGGATCTCCAGGTCCCGCTGATGGTTATTGATAGGAGATGTGTCTCTGTCATGTCTACATATTCACGAACCGTAGGGTGACACACTTAAGGTTCGAAGTTGTTTTAAGTAGATATGGAATGTGCGTTGGAGACCGAATGATGTTCGGAGTCTCGGATTGGATCCGGGACATCACGAGGAGATCCGGAATTGTCCGGAGAATAAGATTCATATATTGGCGATCATTTTCTGAGTTAGGAAATGTTCCGGAGTATTTGTATGAGGATTCTAGAAGGTTTCAGAATGTTCCGGAAGGTTCTAGAAGATTTCTTGGAGTTTGCTTGAAAATCAAGATAGGGATCAAGGAGTCCTGGTGGGTCAAGACAAGGAGTCGTGGGGGAGGAGTCCTCCTCCCCCCTCCCCAATCTGCTGGCCCTAGGAGGTGGGGAGTCCTACTAGGACTCCCCCTCCCCAGGCGCCCTCCCTCCTTTAAATAGAAGGGGGAGGCGCCACCCCTTTCCCCTCCTCTACAACACCCAATCTCCGCCGCCTTTCTCCTCCTCCTTTCTTCTGCACAGGCATAGGCGAAGCCCTGCAGAATTCTCTACTCCACCACCACCACCACGCCGTCGTGCTGCTGGGATTCCGTGGAGAAGATCTACTACCTCCGCTGCTCACTGGAACGAGGAGAGGAAGGTCTGCTTCGACTCCGCACGTGTGACCGACTGCGGAAGCGCTACCGGAACACGGCGCCGGAAGGATCGTCCACACGATCTTGAGATCGGCAAGTGATCGACTACATCAACCACGAGATCTAATCTCGTTAACGCTTTCGGATCTACGAGTGTTAGTTCCTATCTATCTCGTTGCACATATCTAATAGATTAGATCTTGGCTTTTATCTAGATTAGATCTGGGTTTTGTTCGGTCTTGCGGTAGAATTTTTTTGTTTTCCATGCTACGAACCCATCAGTGGTATCAGAGCCGTATCTATGCGTAGATCTGTTGCACGAGTAGAACACAATGTTTTTGTGGGCGTTGATGCTTTTATTGTCGGTGTATTAGCGTGTACTTTGCATCTTGCAGCATGGTGGGATGAAGCGGCTCGGGCTAACATTACATGTCATCGCACATGAGACTTGCTCCACGCTTGACGTGCAACTTGCTTTGCACAAGTGGCTTTGCGGGTGTCTGTCTCTCCCACCATAGTTAAGATTCAATTTACAATGAGCATCTGACAACACTTGTATCAACGTTGTGGCTCTTGTTCGTAGGTAAGATCGGTCTTATACAAAAGCCCCAAACCACGTAAAAAATGCAAAGAAAATTAGAGGCGTCTAACTTGTTTTTGCAGGGGTTTTGTGATGTGATATGGCCATCATGTGATTATGATTGTATTTGATGTATGCAATGATCCTTGTTGTAATATGGCAACCGGCAGCAGCCTAATGGTTGTCTTTAATTCTGTTAAGACCTGCGTGTCTATTCATCTTGTAATAGCTTTATTCCAAGTAGTTGTAATAGTTGCTAGTGGTGATGGACAACCATGAAGCGGCGTCACTGACCTTGACGCAATGCTGGTGATGATGGAGATCATGTTCGTGCTTTGGAGATGGAGATCAAAGGCGCAAGAAGAAAAGGCCATATCATATCACACTAATTATGAATTGCATGTGATGTTAATCCTTTATGCATCTTGTATTGCTTAGATCGCGACAGTAGCATTATAAGATGATCCCTCTCACTAAATATCAAGTAATAAAGTGTTCACCCTTAGTTGGCACCGTTGCTAAGACTCGTCGTTTCGAAGCATCTCGTGATGATCGGATGTGATAGATTCTACGTGTGCATACAACGGGTGCAAGCCAGATTTGCACATGCGGAAACTAAGGTTATCTTGACGAGCCTAGCATGTACAGACATGGTCTCGAAACACGGAATACCGAAAGGTAGAGCATGAGTCATATAAATGATATGATGAACATGAAGATTGTTCACCGATGAAACTACATCTTCTCTCATGAAGATCGGACTTGGTGTAGTGGACTTGGTTCGTGTAATCACTAAGACAATGTGAGGGATGTAGTTTTGAGTGGGAGTTCACCTAGTTAGTTTAAGAATTAAATTTGAACTCAATTTATCATAAACTTAGTCTAAACTGCTTGCAAATTGTTGTAGATTATGGCGACCCCCTCCATCAATTTCAATGCGTTCCTAGAGAAAGAAAAGCTTAAGAACAATGGAAGCAATTTCACGGACTGGTTCCGTGGACTAAAGATCGTCCTCAGGGCTGGTCAGTTGACCTATGTGCTCGAAGCACCGCTGGGTGACCCACCTGCAGATGATGCCACCGATGATGTAAAGAATGTTTACGCCACTCGGAAAAATCATTACTCCACAGTTCAGTGTGCCATCCTATACGGTTTAGAAGCGGAGCTCCAAAAGCGTTTTGAGCACCACGACCCGTTCGAGATCATTAAGGAGCTCAGGCTATTTTTTGAGACTCGCGCGGCCATGGAGAGCTATGAGGCCTCCGAAAAGTTCTTTAACTGTAAGATGGAAGAGGGAAGCTCCGTTAGCGAGCACGTGCTCACCATGTATGGGTACGCAAACAAGCTCCAAGAATTGGGGATATCGATTCCTAATGAATTGGGGATTCACCGTCTCCTCCAATCACTGCCACCAAGTTACAAGAACTTTGTGATGAACTACAATATGCACTGCATAAACAAGACGTTGCCTGAACTATCGTCCATGCTGAAAACTGCTGAAGTGGAGATCAAGAAGGAGCACCAAGTGTTGATGGTCAATAAGACCAACAATTTCAAGAGACAGGGCAGGCCTAAGAACAAGGGAAACTTCAAGAAGGACGGCAAGAAAGCTTCCGCACCTGCAAAGAAGCCCAAGGCTGGTCCCAAGCCTGAAACTGAGTGCTTCTACTGCAAGGGTGCTAGTCACTAGAAGCGTAACTGCCCCAAGTACCTAGCGGATCTAAAGAATGGCAACATCAAGAAGAAAGGTATATTTGATATATGTGTTATAGATGTGTATCTTACTAGTAATCGTAGTAGTGCCTGGGTATTTGATACTGGTTTGGTTGCTCATATTTGTAACTCGAAACAGGAGCTGCGGAATAAACGAAGACTGGCAAGAGACGAGGTGACGATGCGCGTTGGAAATGGCTCCAAGGTTGATGTGATCGCCGTCGGCACGCTCCCTCTACATCTACCTTCGGGATTAGTTTTAAATTTGAATAATTGTTATTTGGTGCCTGCGTTAAGCATGAACATTATATCTGGACCCTATTTATTGCGAGACGGTTACTCTTTTAAGTCCGAGAATAAAGGTTGTTCGATTTATATGAGTAATATCTTTTATGGTAATGCACCTGAGATGAATGATTTATTCTTACTGAATCTCGATAGTAGTGATACACATGTTCACAACATAGATGCTAAACGAATAAAATTGAATGATAATTCTACATACATGTGGCACTGCGTAGCATAAGATCAAGTCATTAAGTTCGTATTGGTATAAGCTTTTAAATGTACAGTAACCTAATCCTTCGACCATGAGGTTGTGTTAATCACCATCACCGGATGGGTACTTTGATGACATCAAACACCGCTTCGTAACTGGGTGGTCATAAAGGTGTCATTGGGTATTCTGAAAGTATGTGTTGAAGCGCATGGACCAATATTGGGATTTGTCCATCCATATGACGGATAGATATGATCTGGGCCCTCTCGGTGGAATGTCATCTAGTTAGCTTGCAAGCATGTGACTTGGTCACAAGGGATGACATATCACGGAACGAGTAAAGAGTACTTATCAGTAACGAGGTAGAACTAGGTATGGAGATGCCGACGATCAGACCTCGGATAAGTATAGTATCGCGTGACAAAGGGAATTGGTTTCGTATGTAAATGGTTCAATCGATCACGAAGTCATCGTTGAGTATGTGGGAGCCATTATGGATCTCCAGGTCCCGCTGATGGTTATTGATAGGAGATGTGTCTCTGTCATGTCTACATATTCACGAACCGTAGGGTGACACACTTAAGGTTCGAAGTTGTTTTAAGTAGATATGGAATGTGCGTTGGAGACCGAATGATGTTCGAAGTCTCGGATTGGATCAGGGACATCACGAGCAGATCCGGAATTGTCTGGAGAATAAGATTCATATATTGGGGATCATTTTCTGAGTTAGGAAATGTTTCGGAGTATTTGTATGAGGATTCTAGAAGGTTTCGGAATGTTCCAGAAGGTTCTAGAAGATTTCTTGGAGTTTGCTTGAAAATCAAGATAGGGATCAAGGAGTCCTGGTGGGTCAAGACAAGGAGTCGTGGGGGAGGAGTCCTCCTCCCCCCTCCCCAATCCGCCGGCCCTAGGAGGTGGGGAGTCCTACTAGGACTCCCCCTCCCCAGGCGCCCTCCCTCCTTTAAATAGAAGGGGGAGGTGCCACCCCTTGCCCCTCCTCTACAACACCCAATCTCCGCCGCCTCTCTCCTCCTCCTTTCTTCTGCACAGGCATAGGCGAAGCCCTGCAGAATTCTCTACTCCACCACCACCACCACGCCATCGTGCTGCTGGAATTCCGTGGAGAAGATCTACTACCTCCGCTGCTCGCTGGAACAAGGAGAGGAAGGTCTGCTTCGACTCCGCACATGTGACCGACTGCGGAAGCGCTGCCGGAACGCGGCGCCGGAAGGATCGTCCACAGGATCTTGAGATCGGCAAGTGATCGACTACATCAACCACGAGATCTAATCTCGTTAACGCTTTCGGATCTACGAGGGTTAGTTCCTATCTATCTCGTTGCACATATCTAATAGATTAGATCTTGGCTTTTATCTAGATTAGATCTGGGTTTTGTTCGGTCTTGCGGTAGAAATGTTTTGTTTTCCATGCTACGAACCCATCATAAGAAGCCTCCCGAGGCATAAACCCTAGATAGTCAAGCCTCCAGCCACGAAAAGTTCCGCAGCGCCGCCGCCACCGAAGGGGAGATTCGGGGGACAGAAAGTCTTTGTTCCGGCACCCTGCCGGGACGGGGAAGTGCCCCCGGAGCCGTCTCCATCGATCTCCACCACCATCTCCATCGCCATTGCTGATTCCCATGATGAGGAGGGAGTAGTTCTCTCTCGAGGCTAAGGGTTCTACCGGTAGCTATGTGTTCATCTCTCTCTCTATGCATGATCATATTGTGATCATGAGCTTTGTAATCAAGTAGATCTACCTTTCTACTCAAGTGCTTTAATAGATCTCTGCTCTCCCCATGTGTGTGAAAGTGACATCGTGCACACCATGGTGGCATTTAGGCTAGAGATTGCAAATACTTGTTATGAGTTATATTTGGAGTTGGATGTCTTTATGAAATTGTGGTGTTTGTTGGACTCACCTAGTACTCAAGGTGACAGTGTGGGGTTTTCTAGATGGGAAAGGCTTACTTTGAGGTGTGCTGTTATAGCCCTACCGTTGATTAGAGTGTCCAACCGAAGAGTAGTTAAGAGTAGTATCATAAAGAACAATATATTTATATTAGAGTGTTCATTAGTGAAAGTATGATCCCTAGGCCTTGTTTCTAAGCATTGATACACCATTTGCTACTAGATCTGTTACATGTTTGCTTGCTTACATCTTTATTTCAGTTTGCCTTTAGTCTTTTCCACGCTACCAAGCTATTTTCTATCACCATTACCACTTGTATTTCACTATCTCTTCGCCGAACTAGTGCACATATACACCTGACAAGTGTATTGGGTGTGTTGGGACACAAGAGACTTCTTGTATCTTGATTGCAGGATTGCTCGAGAGGGAATACCTTTGACCACTTCCTCCCCGAGTTCGATAAACCTTGGGTGATCCACTTAAGGGAAACCTTGCTGCTGTTCTACAAACATCTGCACTTGGAGGCCCAACAACTGTCTACAAGAATAGAAGTGCGTAGACATCAAGCTATTTTCTGGCGCTGTTGCCGGAGAGGTAAGGTAAAAGGTATTCACACCGGAGGATTAAAGAAGAACCTCCCACGACAAACGCCTATTTTCTGGCGCCATTGCCGGGGAGGTAAGGTTAAAGGTACTCACATCCTCCGTTGTGAGTGCTCGGATTTATTTCCTTTAGATTCTGCAATTTTGTCTTTTGTTTCTTGTTTTCACTATTTAGGCTTAATGGAAAACAACAACAAAATAGAGAGCTTTATAGTATTTATCTTGAGTTAGGACATGAAGTGTTTGAAGAGAAAATTAAAAAACCTATGGAACTTTATTTGCGTGCTAATAGCAATGTTATTAGTATGAATTCTTTGAAAACCATTATTGCTAATGCTATGGAAAAGTCTAAGCTTGGGGAAGCTGGTTTTGATGAGCATGATCTTTTTTGTCCCCCCAAGCATGGAGGAGAAAATTTACTTTGATGATACTATGCCTCTAATATATGATGATTACAATGATGAATATGATTTTTTTAGTTCACCTACTATTGAGGAGAAAATTAATTATGATTACAATATGCCTTCTATATTTGATGACGGTGATGAGAATAATAATGATAGCTATTTTGTTGAATTTGCTCCCACTACAATTAATAAGAATGACTATGTTCATGTGGAGAGTATTAATTCTTTTATGCATGTGGCTCATGATAAAAATGTTTTATGTGATATTTATATTGTTAATTTTATTCATGATGCCTCTGAAAGTTATTATGAGAGAGTGAAACATGGTTTTTTGTGTCTCAATAATATTAAGTTTCCCCTCTTTATGTTGAAAGTCTTGAAGTTGCACTTATTTTGCTTTCCTATGCTTGTTGCTTTGTGCTTTCATGACTTGTTTCTTTACAAGATTCCTATGCATAGGAAGTGGGTTAGACTTAAATCTGCTTTGAATTTGCTTCTTGATGCTCTCTTTTACTTCAATTCATATGTCCTATGTGAGCATCCTCTCAAACTATCATGCCTAACTTAAAGGCGTTAAACAAAAGTACTTATTGGGAGATAACCCAAAAGTTTTAAATGAGTCTTGGAAGTTATTACCTCAGTAATAACCGCTCCTTATCCTTTTTATTTGTTTTTTGTGCCAAGAGTAACGTCTAATGAGAGAGAAGTAATGCTTGGAAAAGTTGTTGTCCCGAAACAGATTTCTGTTCTTCATCGTAAAAATTCGTGTAAAATATCTGAACGTCCTTTTGAGGCGTGCATTTTTGTACTTCTGCCCCAGGTTGTTATCTAACTTTCGTTAGTTCAACACTTTTCGATTTGATCAACATAAGGTCTTCGAAAAAATTCGTCGTTACCTTCTGGTCTGTTTTGACAAATTTCTGCCATTTTCTGCATTTGCTTCTTGTTGGTTCCTTTTTGAGTTCTTTTGGGGAATTGAGCTTTTTGAGGGAAGTGCTACAGTAGCTAGTGTTTTAATGGAAGTTTATTTGGTGTTAAAACTGAACCTAAAGACTTATTATCTTGAGTGCACTAATGTTGCTAATAAAGATTGTGTGAAGTTTTGTATAAAGGAAAAATTTCAGGTGTATGGAAGGAATGAGTAATGAGATGAAGGATGGACTAAAGCTCAAGCTTGGGGATGCCACGCGTGTCACCCCAAGAAATATCCAAGAAGTACAAGCGTCAAAGCTTGGGGATGCCCAAGGCATCCCCTTCTTCATCAATAAAAATCCCAGGTTTCATCCAAACGCTTCATTTTTATTGTTTCATGCACAGTTGTGTTGTTCTTGGAGCGTCTTCTTTTTCGTTTTTGTTTTTGGTTTTTGTTTGCTTGGTTTGCTTAGTTTGATGAATAAATTGGTTGGACCCCCTCTTTCATACATTGGTTTTCAAATAGTTTGGTTTGGTTTGGAAAAGAGTAGGAAAAGCTCATGCTTAAGTGGTAAAAAGAGCTTGTTTTTGACTATGGCCTATGATCTATCATGCCATGCTTGATATTGTTTTGGCTTTATGCTTAGTATTCTTTGCTGTAGCATGACTTGTTATAAACAATTGAGATTGCTTAATGTGCCTTGGATGAATCATGTGTTGTTTTAGCATATTAAAGCATAGTATAGTGGTATTCTCCTTTGATGCTTTATTTGGGTTGACTTGGCGCATGATCACACCATGTTATGACTATCCCAAGTCACCATAAGCCTTTATGATCCTTTATTTTTCAACTTGTAGTATCACTTTATGCTTTGATCAATGATGTTTTGTCGCTCTGCATGATTATGGCCATTATTGTTCTCTTAGTTTGTCGCTCCCAGACTTTTGCTAGGCTCCACAACCAAGTATGAGTTCCACTCATGCATCCAACTCCTTAAACCAAGTTATTCCAAAGAGTCCACCATACCTACCTACTAGCTATGTTATTCCAAGTATATTCATGCTTTTGTTTACCTTCCAAATTAAACTTGTTATGAGAAAACTAGTGATTAAAGCTCTCATGAACTTGATGGCACACTTTACTTTTCTTGACCTTAATAAACTTGAAACCATTGTGTCGTCTATGTTGTATATGCTTGCACTTATTTGTTTGGAATTAGCAGAACCATGTTGTCATGGGGAACGCTTTTAACATTGCACTGGTACTTTGTACCTAGTTGATATCATGCTCTTTTGTATATGGATGTCGTCGGTGTGAAATGAAAGGGGAGCTTTTAAGTCCATGGAGTTATGTATATGTGTTAGAGAAACACCTGTGCCGCTGGTCTAATCCATGCTGACATGGTGGAAACCTGCAGCATAACCATAATGAGCTGTCTATGAAGCATTCTTCTTATAAAAAAAGAGTCCTATATTGAGAAAAAAAGAGAAAAAGAAAAGAAAGAGATTATGAAAAGATGAAAGAGAGAAAAAAGCACCATATTCCCATGGTAAATAAGAAGATTGCTGAGATGCTCGTTGTCTACTTGCCTTGTCATTTTGATATGGGGATTCTTCCGTATCATCGGTCAAGGGGTACCCCGCTGGCGGTTCTCTATGATACACATGTACTTACGATGACAAGAACATACCGGTGACTAAACTTGAGTAGCATGAGGAGCGGCCCTCGTATACAAGGGACATGAGATTTCTAACTTATACTTCGTCAAGCATGTACACCATAGTTTGTTCACCTTAACCTTAATCACTTCAAGATGCTTATGATAGGGGCAATGAGAGCTGAAAGCTATAAGTACCATAATTTTTGGAAGCTCTTTATGAAACTTGAATCTCTACTTCCTTCTATGAAGTCCTTTCTTCCACCATTATATTGAGTCTCCACCTTCTACCTTTATGCACCTACTTTGAGAGCATAGTGGCCATTCTTAGTTCTATGTGCATTGTCCCAAGACTAGTTGATTGATGCATATCTTGATATTGCTTGTTTTAAACTATTTGTATCTAGTCACTCATATGAACTTTGAAGGTGTCCTATGCATTTATATTTGCTACTCTATGAGGGACAAGCTGAATACTATTATGCTATGTTTTCTTTATGTGAAACAAACAAACGTCTTGCAAAGCATTGTTATTCATGATTCTTTTGTTTGTGCCTTTTCATGTTGCAACATAGTTGCTTTGTCTTATTGCTAGAACTTTATCTTTCATGTTATGTTGAAGTACTATGATCCCAGCTATCAATGTTTTACAAATACTTTGATCAAGTTTATGATGGTGCATGTCACCTCAAAAAAAAATCTTTCTTTTTATCACTTACCTACTCGAGGACGAGCAGGAGTTAAGCTTGGGGATGTTGATACATTGCAAATGTATCTATAATTTTTGATGTTCCATGCTTGGTTTTATATACTTTCTTCTGTTTTGTCCACACTTTGGAGTACTTTTCATATGATTTCTTGGACTAACCTATTAACAAGTGCCACAGTGCCAGTTGCCTGTTTTCTGCTGTTTTTGGTTCCAGGAAACTCAGAAAATCAATATTCTCGGAATTGGACCGGACAAAAGCCAAAGTTGATATTTTCCCGGAAGACTCACGGAGCCAGAAAGAGAGTCGGAGAGGGGCCACAGGGTGGCCACACCACCCGGCGCGGGTCCCCCCAGGCCGCGCCAGGACATGGTGTGGGCCCCCTGGCCGCCCACCGACCTTGCCCTCTGGCCTATAAGAAGCCTCCCGAGGCATAAACCCTAGATAGTCAAGCCTCCAGCCACGAAAAGTTCCGCAGCACCGCCGCCACTGAAGGGGAGATTCGGGGGACATAAAGTCTTTGTTCCGGCACCCTGCCGGGACGGGGAAGTGCCCCCAGAGCCATCTCCATCGATCTCCACCACCTTCTCCATCTCCATTGGTGATTCCCATGATGAGGAGGGAGTAGTTCTCTCTCAAGGCTAAGGGTTCTACCGGTAGCTATGTGTTCATCTCTCTCTCTATGCATGATCATATTGTGATCATGAGCTTTGTAATCAAGTAGATATACCTTGCTACTCAAGTGCTTTAATAGATCTCTGCTCTCCCCATGTGTGTGAAAGTGATAGCGTGCACACCATGGTGGCACTTAGGCTAGAGATTGCAAATACTTGTTATGATTTATATTTGGAGTTGGATGTCTTTATGAAATTGTGGTGTTTGTTGGACTCATCTAGTACTCAAGGTGACAGTGTGGGGTTTTCTAGATGGGAAAGGCTTACTTTGAGGTGTGCTATTATAGCCCTACCGTTGATTAGAGTGTCCAACCGGAGAGTAGTTAAGAGTAGTATCATAAAGAAGAATATATTTATATGAGAGTGTTCACTAGTGAAAGTATGATCCCTAGGCCTTGTTTCTAAGCATTGATACATTGTTTGCTACTAGATCTGTTACATGTTTGCTTGCTTCCATCTTTATTTCAGTTTGCCTTTAGACTTTTCCACGCCACCAAGCTATTTTCTATCACCGTTACCACTTGTATTTCACTATCTCTTCATCGAACTAGTGCACCTATACACCTGACAAGTGTATTGGGTGTGTTGGGACACAAGAGACTTCTTGTATGTTGATTGCAGGATTGCTTGAGAGGGAATACCTTTGACCACTTCCTCCATGAGTTCGATAAACCTTGGGGATCCACTTAAGGGAAAACTTGCTGCTGTTCTACAAACCTCTGCACTTGGAGGACCAACAACTGTCTACAAGAATAGAAGTGCGTAGACATCAATGCTTATTCAGGATACCACCAGATTAGGATAAAGGAAGAAGATCAGGAGAAAACAACGTTTATCACGCCTTATGGTGTATTTTGTTACACAACATTACCCTTTGGCCTCAAGAACACCGGAGCAACATATCAGTGGATGATGTAGAAATGTTTGGGAAGCCAAATAGGCACAAACGTACAAGTATACATCGATGATGTCATAGTTATGACAAGACAAGGATCCGCACTCATCAAGGACCTCGAAGAAACATTCAAAAATATCGACAAGTTTAGCATCAAACTGAACCCAAAGAAATGTTCCTTTGGAGTCCCGGCAGGGCAACTCCTCGGATATTTGGTATTAGCAAGAGGAATCGAGGCTAATCCCAAGAAAATAAAAGCAATTTTAACAATGAAGAAGCCAACAAATCTATGTGGCGTACAGCAGCTGGCGGGGCGAGTAGCGGCACTGAGTTGTTTCATTGCAAGGCTAGGAGAAAAAGCGTTGCCATTTTACGCCCTCATGAGCAAACCGGAGAAATTCGAATGGATGGAAGAAGCTCAACTCACCTTTGAAGATCTTAAAAGGACACTGATACATTGCTAACGTATCCATAATTTTTGATGTTACATGCTTGGTTTTATCTACTTTCTTATGTTTTGTCCACTCTTTGGAGTACTTTTCATATGATTTCTTGGACTAACCTATTAACAAGAGCCACAGTGCCATCTGCCTGTTTTTTGCTGTTTTTGGTTCCAGGAAAGTCAGAAAATGAATATTCTCGGAATTGGATGGGACAAAAGCCAAAGTCAGTTTTTCATTGAGGGACACCAGGATCTAGAATACGAGACGGAGAGGGGCTGGGGCCCGGCCACACCACCTGGCCGCGTGGCCAGGTCTAGCCCGCACCAAGGGATGGTTTGGCCGCCCCAGGCACCCCCTCGGGCTCTCCTTTCGCCTATATATTGCCGCCGATATAGAAACCCTAAGTACACGATCAAAATTCCACGAAAGAGTCTGTAGCCGTTGTCATCTCCATCCCTAGATCGGGAGGGATCTAAAGCTCTTCCCGGCACCCTGCCGGAGAGGGGAATTCACCCTAGAGGCCTTCTTCATCATCATGCAAGCCTCCGGTGTGATGCGTGAGTAGTTCATCTCTGGACTACGGGTCCATGTAGTAGCTACATGGTTGGTTCTCCTCCTTTGTGCTATCATGTTTAGATCTTGTGAGCTCCTTTCATGATCAAGATCATTTATTTGTAATTCATACATGTTGTGTTTGCGGGGATCCGATGGATATTGAGATGCTATTTCAGATTGATTATTGATTCTATCATGTCTTTGTTATTTGTGATCTTGCACGCTTTCTGTTGTTAGTAGCTATCTTGGCCAAGTAGATGCTAGCAACTCCAAGAGTTAGTATTTATGCTCGATAGTGGGTTCATGCATCTAGTAATCTGGGGAAGTGGCAGAAATCTCTAAGGTACTAGATGTGCTTGTCGTCGGATTGATGACAAGTACGCCATGAGGGGGTCCTCGAGGCGCGCGGAAGAGAGGGGTGTGAGACGTACGGTGTTCCGGGACGGTGAGCACACAAGTTTACCTAGGTTCAAATCCGCCGACTTTGGATGAATCCTACTCCTACTAGCAATCCAGTAATACGGCAGAGCCGGAATATGGGTTACAAGGGTTCGCCTGTGTGAGTTGAGATTGTAGACTATTAAGTTGCCCTAAAGGCTCTCCCTAGGACGGCTTATATAGATATCTGGCCTAGGGTTTACAAGAGAGATCTATCCGGCTACGACTAAGAGTCGGTTACAGAGTACATCTTGAACTACAAGTAACACTATGGGCCTATGTCGGTAAGTCTTCTAGGCCTTCCCGTAGCCGGACTGGACTCCATCTCTTCTCCCTGACTGGGCCGCCTGTGAAGCAAAGCTCTAACCCGAAGTGGGCCACCCTGGTCAGCGAGGAACTATGAGGATACCCGGAAAGTATATCCCCAACAGCAGCCCCCGGAAGTCTCCAAGATCTAAAGTCGGATTTATCATCATCTAGCTCGATCTTCGGCTTGCAGAATCTTGAAGGGTTCCTGAAACTTCAAAACAAAAGATACGATCCGGGTCTCAAAATAAGTCGGACCTATCAGTACATTAGTTGTGCTTCTAGCTTGTAATTCAAACTAAGCTGGAACTTGGTCTCTGACGTCATCTGACACCAGTCATGGTCAAGTCACGTCACTGACAGACATTTCCTGTCACCACGATCGTTGGTGGGTCTGTCTTTCACGGAACCGAGCCGTTGTTTCAATGCGTGCCTGGAGATCGAGGCGGCGTAATCATCGTTTGGGGGCTTCCCAGTTCTTTCCATGATGCATGGCGTGTGTACTGTGCCATTTGCACGAACCTTGGCACGGTTCGGTGGTTATAAAGGGTGAGGATTCCCATATCTCATCTTCTTCACCTGTTCCCGAGCCGTTTCCCTCTCCTCCACTTCTCCCACGTGCACAGAGCTCCTTTGCCCCTAGAAATTCCTAGCGACACCCAACCAAGGTCACGGGCGCACCCAGAAAATGGCTTCCACTTCATCTTCTAGCGCAGCAGCGACGGCGGTGATGGCAGCGGCAGCGGAAAAGGAAAGCAATCGCGGGGTTTGGATCCCGTGCGTCCTCGACGACGAGAAGCTCCGTGGCGTCGAAGAAGAAGGGCTCCTCCACGCTGGCGACTGGCGGAGCAGCTTCGGCGAAGCCGTCCCCAACCCTCGCAACCACGAGCGAGTGCACTTCGGCACCCACCTCGACAGAGGTTTCTCCTTTCCTCCCTCGGATTTCTTTTCTGAGGTGATAGATCATTATAGTGTTCAACTTCACCATCTCCCCCCGAACTCTATCTTAGAGACGAGCGCCTATGCGGCTTTGTGTGAGGGGCATCTCGGCATTAGGCCGAGTCTCACTCTCTTCTGGTACTTTTTCCATGTCCGGAGAAACTCCATTACAGCTGGTAATCCCTACATTACCGGTACTATTAGTCTTTCGGTTAGGCGTGAGCGCGTCTATCCTCGGATTCTAGCTAGTGAGTTGGTCAAACAATGGCCGGCTACCTTTTTCTATCACAAGGATATTCCCGCTCCCGGCAAAGCTAGTGCTTTGCCTGCTTTCGTCGATGGAGCCGCCACGTCTCAACCATATTGGGACGAGGCCCCTCCGGCTCTCAGTGACGATCTGCTTCTCGCCAAGAGGCAGATTGAATATCTGATGAAGCACAAGGGCCTGAGAGGGTCCGACTTGGTCAAGTGCTGGGTGGCACGCCGGATCCAGCCTCTCCAACACCATGGTGACCGACTGATGCATTCCATCACGGTGTCAAAACAAGACTCCCTCTGCATCAGCCCCAAGGCCCTAAAGCCACATGATTACATAAGCCAGATCAAATGGCTGATAAAGGAGCGGATCGAGAGAAAGATTCCGGATTTGTCTCTAGATATGCACACAACGGAAGACCCTGTAGTGCCGGTAAGCTTTTAGAAGTAAATTCTTTTTTTGTGTTTCACCTTTAAGTTATTTCGCAATACTGAGATATTATCTTCTTTTCAGCTTGCCGACTTCCCCGAGTCGGAACTAGCTCCTATCGAGGGATATCCTCCGGAGTTTTCTCAGGAGGAGGAGTTAGTCCCACTACCAGATGTTGTGCCAAGGAAGCGCAAAGCTCTGACAGCGGCCATCGGCACAAAGGAAGTGCCAGTTGTGAAGAGGTAACTTTCCACACAACTTCCGCCTCTTTACTTTAATCGTAATGTAATTTCTTCCGAGACGTAATGTTCTTCATTCTATTACTTTATCAGAGCTAAACAGCTCAACAAGGGGAAGGGGAAGGGGACTATCTCGAAGCCCCTGCGTCAGATGAAGCTATCTTTGGCTTCTCCTGTCGTGGCTCCTCCGACTCCTGCCCCTCAACCTTCTGCAGCGTCGGTGATTACTCCATCCCCGGTCGTCGCAGAATATCCGGCTCCCTCCATAGGGCCAGCGACCCTTGAGTCACAGACTGATGTCACCATGGGTGACTTAGGTTTTGATAAGGGTGAACCCTCTTTGGGTAATGATCCCTCGGCAGAGACCTTCGCCGAAAATCTCCTGAACAATCCGGCACTTGCCAAATTTGGCTTGTCTCGGAAATCTGCGGAGGAAATCCAGCGGCTGGCCCGGCAATGCCTGGAAAGCCGTAATCTCTCTGCCGAAGAAGAAGCACAAGAAGCGGAGGACGCAAGTACTCTGAACTTCTCGAACAAGTCCGCCTTCGCGACGAGGGACTAAGAGCTGGTGTGCTCCCACCACCTCCGGTTATTCCACTCACCCTCGCCAAGAAGGTTACTACTGAGGTGAACATGTGCCTGAGAAAGCTCACACATGAACATCATGTAAGTCGGAATTCCAACTCACGCTTTTCCTTTATTGTATTTTATGTCATATCCTCTAGCCCCCAAGCATGAAGTTGGATAGTAAATCCGGGTTAATGCTTCACTAGGATTCCAAAGAATGAACTAGTATAGCCCCCAAGGCTCATGCTGATATTAGCTACAATATTAGCCCGAGTCTTTAGTAGACCTCTGACTCTAGGTATTCTAACTTACAGAAAGTTAATTCATATAACCAGGAATTGTTGAAGAATATCTGCAATAAGCGGAGAGAGATCAAAACTCTCCGACTTAAAAATGTTGAGCTAAAGTTTCCAAGGATGAGGCCGAAGGTGAACTTTCCGAGACTCAAACCTTGTCTTCATTTTTCATAGCCGAATATTTTTGATGAACTGTTGTTCTTTTTGACTTACAACACTGGTGACGCAGTCCTGTGCTATAATCGAAGAGGTCGATAATCTGAAGACCTTGGTGGTGGAAAACAAGGATCTCCGCCAAGAGCTAGACCAGCTTAAGGAGGATCATGAGAAGAGCATTGCTCAAGTTCTCGAATCCTCCTCCATGGCCATCGTGGAGCGTGATCGCAAGATTGCACTCCATGAGAAGAAAATCTCGGATCTCAATGACGAGCTATTCAAAGAGAAGGATATTTCCGAGGCGCTCCGGGCTGAACTCCGGAGTCTTCGTGAAGACAAGACCAAATTTGATGACGTCATCTTTGGTATGTTTCCATCTTTCTGACTTGTCTACATTCTTCGACTCTTTCGATGTCGAATTTATTTATCCGTTTTGCATTATATGCATAGGTCCTCTGAACTTGACAGACTCCACCTCTACCGAGCCCCGCACCCACCAGCTTACCCAAGTCGGTGATTTGCTTCATGACTTCCGCCAATCCATTGAGGATATTGGCGAAGCTCTCAAGGTTCCGGACATGCATAGCATGTCCGACTTTCAGGTGCGGGACAAGGCAAAGGAGATGCCGCAACTTGTCCGAGACTGGAACATGTCCTACGCGCGATCCGCAGCGCAAAACGCTCTCACAATGGTCATGAGCCACCACGGAAGCATGGAAATCTGGCAAGTGACCAAAGGGTACTCTACTATGGATGAAGACGGCCAGGAGCAAGATATCAAAGCCATCATGGAATCTTGTGCTAGATATGGGTGCCACGTAGCTGATTTGACCAGCTACGACACTCCCTTCTTCACTCGTGTGGACACACCGCCTCCGCCTTTCGAAGAAGAAACCGAAGTTTCCGATGATGACCACACCATGTCGGATGTGGACATCACAGAACGATATCAAGGCGATGTATCCAGCGAGCCGACAGCTCCTACCTCTCCTCCTACATCATAAGTTAAACAGATGTGTTACTCTGAAAACATTATGGGTCTGTAAATATTTAGTATGATACTTTTGCTAGTGCTAAGATTTTAATCTATTCAGCACTTTTGGTTTAAATTTTTGTGTGCCTGAAATGTTTACATAAGCACTTGTACTTTTTTATCTGTACTTATCGTTTATCTGGCTTTCCGCCTCGTCCCTTTCGTGAGCCGGCTAAACTTTCAGCATGGAAACTTTGCCGAGCAACGAAGCTCAATTGCTAAACCAGTTTAAACTCGGAAACAAAGCCGGCTTCCAGTACCAACAATTCACTACTCGCAAAATACCCGCATCCGGCAATCAGACAAATAACCAAAGTAAAGACTATAAACTTTAGAGTTATACCCGAGGGTAGCAATTTTAGAATCAAAAATCTAAACCAGAACGAACATGAGCATAAAGTACTTTCAGGCATTCTAGGATTTTCGACTGTGACATGATCATTCGGAAATAAGATGGTAAAAACTTCTCAGAAAAAACTTGAGGCAACCAAGACTTTTATTTCTCACAGAACATGTACATATATATGATTACAAAGAAGAATAAACTAAGAATAAAAGGGACGTAGCTGAGCAATATTCCACGGTCTGTCTAACAAATCCGGATTTGTACAGCCTCCAGCTCTCTTTCTCTTCTTAGTAGCAGGTCTTTCTTTGACTGGCCTCATATCAGTTAGGTAGTATGAACCATTGTGCAAAACTCGACTAACCAAGAAGGTCCCTTCCCATACTGGGGAAATTTTGTGCTTTCTTTGTTGCACAAGCCGGAGAACCAAATCGCCCTTGTTGAAAGATCTGTTTCTGACTCTCTGGCTATGATAGTTGCGTAACTTCTGCTGATAGGTTGTTGATCTCATTTCAGCAACGACGCGAACTTCTTCGACTAAATCGAGATCATTTTGTCGAGAAATCTCGGCATCCTCTTCGATATACGCGGCCACTCTAGAAGAAGTGTGAATCAAATCACTAGGAAGAACTGCTCTGTGCCATAAACCAAGAAGAAAGGTGTGTATCCAGTTGACCTGTTCTGAGTTGTTCGTAAACTCCATATTACAGAAGGTAATTCCTCTGCCCAAGCCCCCGCAACACGTTGTAGTGGTGCTTCGAGTCTCGGTTTCAGGCCTTGTAGGATTAAACCATTTGCTCTTTTGACTTGTCCATTAGCCTGCGAATGTGCGACTGATGCAATGTCAAGCCAGATATTTTGTTCATTGCAGAATTCAACAAGTTCTCCCATAAAGAAATTACTCCCGTTGTCCGTGATAATACTATGCGGATAACCATACCGGCTTATAACATCCTCGACAAATCTTTTGGCTGTTGCTCCATCACAACTAGTGACGGGTTTAGCCTCAATCCATTTTGTGAATTTATCCACCATCACTAAGAGGTGAGTAAATCCACTTGGAGCCCGTTTGAATGGTCCTATCATATCAAGCCCCCAGACCGCGAAAGGCCATGTTATAGGTATTGTTCGCAGCTGATTAGCCAGAATGTGAGCTTGTTTGGCGTACTTTTGGCATCCTTTGCACGTCTTAACCAGCCGTTCGGCATCTGCCTTGGCTCTAAGACAGAAAAAACCATGTCGGAAAGCTTTTGCCACTAAAGATTTGGCTGCAGCATGGTGGCAACACTCGCCTTCATGGATTTCTCTTAAGATTTCCACTCCTTCTTCCAGAGATACGCAACGCTGAAAGACCCCAGATACACTCTGCTTATATAACTCACCACTAACCACAATATAGGTTTTTGCTCGTCAGATTATCTGCCGGCTCAGAACTTCGTCTTCGGGTAATTTTCCATCTACCAAATAATCGAGGTAGGGTTGAGTTCAGCTGGGAATTACGGCCAGAACTACTATTACATGTGAATTGGATCTGGTCGGATATTCCTCGTCCACTCCCTTTATTGAGGGAACTTTGAGGTGCTCTAAAAAAGCGCCATCCGGGACCTCTTTCCATGTAGAGCCTATTCGAGATAGTGCATCTGCTTCCTCATTTTCTGCTCGAGGGATGTGTTGAACCTCAAACCCTTCGAACGATTTAGATAAATCATCCACGACAGCTTTATATGCTGCTATGTGTTTATTTGCATTACAAATATCCGACACTTGCTGAGTATCAAGATCCGAATCTCCGTAACACATCAAACATCGGATGCCAATATCCTTAGCAATCCGGATTCCATGCAGCAGTGCTTCATACTCAGCAATATTATTTGTTGCTGTGAAGTGGATCTGCAACACGTATAGAAGTTTATCTCCTTGGGGTGATTTGAGCACCACGCCAGCCCTCGAGCCCCCTCGAGCCTTGGACCCACCAAAATATAGGGTCCAATATTCTGACTCAGGTAGGGTCATATTCTCCTTCATCTCTGTCCAATCAGCAACAAAGTCGGCAAGGATTTGGGATTTGATTGCTGTCCTAGGTTTGTACTCAATATCGAAAGCTGACAGCTCAATGCCCCATTTGGCGACACGTCCTGTGGCGTCACTATTGTTGATTATATGTCTCATGGGAGCTGTGCTCACCACGGTAGCTTACGAGATGCCAAGAACACACCATAAGCTAGCTTTTGATAGTGCGGATACCGCTGTTTCGATTCTGTCAAGACCTCGCTGACAAAGTAAGTCGGACGCTGCACCAAGTGTTCCTGACTTTCCTCTGGTCTCTCTACTACCATGACAATACTAACGAATTTGTTTGTCGCAGCAAGATAAAGCAACTCGGTTCCTATGGTTCCGGGGCTACAAGGATTGGAGCAGATGAGAGTACTTTTTTCAGGTCTTGTAGCGCAGCTTCCGCTTCGTCGGTCCACACAAAATCCTTGGTCTTTTGCAGAAGTTTGTATAATGGTGCGGCTCTTTTACCAAGCCGGCTTACAAACCGTCTGACTGCGGCAATGCAGCTAGTTAGTCTTTGTACGTCTTTCAGGCGGGTTGGCCTAGAGATATTGAGTATAGCCTTGATTTTGTCTCGGTTCACCTCTATGCCTCTTTGAGACATGATGAAACCTAACAATTTTCCGGCTGGGATTCCAAAGAAGCATTTCTTTGGATTAAGCATTATGTTGTATTTTCGTATATTGGCAAACGTTTCCTCCAAGTCGGAATATAATGTTTCCTTCTTTTTGGACATCACCGCAATATCATCCACATATGCATGTACATTGCGTCCGATTTGATCATGGAGGCAATGCTGCATTCTGCGTTGGTACGTAGCTCCTGCGTTCTTCATCCCAAAGGGCATCGTAACAAAATAGAAGGTTCCGAATGGGGTTATGAATGAAGTTTTGACTTTGTCAGATTCCTTTATTCGGATTTGGTGGTAACCGGAATATGCGTCGAGAAAATAGAGGAGTTCTGAGCCTACCATAGAATCGATAACTTGATCAATCCTAGGCAGAGCGAACGGATCTTTGGGGCAAGCCTTGTTCAAGGCAGTATAATCAACACACATCCTTAAATCAGTGGTGTCCTTTTTAGGGACCATTATAGGATTGGCCGACCACTCAGTGTGGATGACCACTTCTATGAATCCGGCTAACTCGAGCCGTGCTAGTTCCTTAGCTATTGCCTTACGCTTTTCATCGCCGAACAGTTGCAAGGACTGTTTGATAGGTTTAGCATTCCGGTTTACATTTAAAGAGTGCTCGGCAAGTTCCCTAGGTACTCCGGCCATGTCACATGGCTGCCATGCGAAGATATCTTGATTTGCTTTGAGGAACTTGACGAGCGCGCTTTCCTATGCGCTATCTAGGCCTACACCTATCTGGGTCACCTTGGAGGGGTCATCGTCCTTCAATGGCGTCTTCTTTGCCTCTTCTGATGCCTTGAACTCCGGATTCAGCTTTGTCACCTCCTTCTTTGTTGCGGGCATCTCAGACGGATCTATGCTCTTCTTGATCTCCTGGTACTCTTGGGCGTGCAGCACGACTTCAGCAAAGGCGGCATTTCCATCCTCGCACTCTCGCGCTTTCTTCGAGTCTCCCGGGATGGTGATCACGCTGTTGGGACCTAGAATTTTCATCATATTATAAATGTAACACGGACGAGACATAAAAGCCCAGTAAGCCGGACGTCCGAATATAGCGTGGTACGCGCTCTTGAACGGGACCACTTCAAAAGAAAGTGCCTCCGTCCGATAGTTCTTTGGAGTTCCAACGGTAACATCCAAAGTGATTTCTCCTAGGGAATTTCCTTGTCTTCCTAGGACAACCCCGTGAAAGATCACAGAGCTGTGGTTCAGCTGGGTCTCCGAGATCTTCATCCGGCGTAGCGTTTCGACGTACAGGATGTTAATGCTACTACCACCGTCCATGAGAGTCTTGGAGAAACCATAACCGTCAATAAGTGGATTGACGATTAAGGCGTATTTTCCTTGCCTGTGCAACTTAGGTGGATGATTAGCGTGGTCAAATGTGATTGCCACTTCCGACTAGTCCAAGAATTGAGGGACAGCCGAAACTGTTGCATTGAGCTCATGTAGCACTGCCTTTTTGACTTTTGCTGGTTGAGATTCGAGGAAGGTGAAATAAGTGTCTTTCTTGGTCGGAATTTTTTTCTTCCCTTCCGACTTGGGATTTGAAGCATCAGCTTCCTCCATGTTGGAATCTTCCTTGGTCTCTTTATCCTTTTCGGGATTCTTCTTTCCCTTCTTCCGCCTAGCTTTGTAGCCAGCGGTATCATCTCTCTTAATGTCGTCATTGAAACGACACTCGGTGTTTGTGTGGGACGAGCCCCCATTGGCGTCTAGGTGATGCACACATGGGTTATTGGCAATGTAGGCCCAAGAGTAGGTTTTGCCAGGCTACTGGTTTCCTCTACCTTGAACTCTTGACGTCCCACGACCGCATCCACGGCCACCGCCACGTCCTCCTCATCCTCCAGACCCGAAAGTAGCAGTGATTAGTGCCGTTTCCGCGTTGGGTTTTTCTTCCGAGGTATTCTTGTGCTTCTGAGCTTGTTGCTTTGGTTGTTTTGCCGACTATGGCACAACCAGGGCGTTCACTAATCCCTCTGCATCGTCGTCGGCATCTGCATAGTTGCTCGCTGTTTCTATCATCTCTCCCAAATCAGTTACTTCTTCACACTTCAAGCGATGCCGTAGTAAACCAATTGGGAGACCTGCAATGAAAGCTTCAATCACAGTTTGGTCATTTACTCCTTCACATGAGTTCCTGGTGTCGATCCATCATTCGAGATAATCTCGGAAAGTTTCTCCGGCTTTCTAGGTGCAACGCTGTAGGTCTCCGACCGTACAGGGCCTCTGGTATGTGCCTTCGAAATTCCGAAAGAACGCACTTTGCATGTCATACCAGTTGTGGATGGTGTTCTTCGAAAGTTCATTGAGCCATGATCATGCCGTCTTCCGCAACATAAGTAGGAGATATCGGGTTGCGGCTAGGCTGTTTCCGCCTTTGGCGATGCAGCAAGCTTGGAAGAAATCCCGTAGCCAAGTATCTGGCCGAGCTATGCCATCGTAGGCTTGAATATGTCTTGAGATAGCAAATCCTTCCGGGAATCTTGTAGCTCTTATGCATGGTACGAAACACTTTGGGCCCATGTATATATCATCATTTTCATAGCGTCGTGCCTCGATATTGGAGTTAATCATGTGCCTTGCGTCATTTGGGGATAAGGATCATCCCGAATGACGGCTATGGCTGCGGTGCCTTAGAGCTGGACTTCGGCTTCTGCCACCACCTCCTCCACCACGACACCCTCCTTGCCCTCCCTGTGAGCCGTTGTGCTGGCTACTTGGCAGAGAGGGTGGAGCAGCTGGATTATTTCCAGCTGATCGCCTGCCTCCATCCGGAGCGTCATGATTCTGGTTCTAGGGAGGGTCTTCATTGTGACGAGCCCCCTGCCGGCTTGGCTCGGCGTGGTTTTCGTCGTTCCTTCGTCCGTTACTCCCACCATGGTGGGGCTCAGCCGGACGGTTTGTAGGCCTAGGAGGTGGCATGCTTTGAAGGTCCTCCTCCCGACGTTTCTCTTTGTCTTCTCCCCTATGATCGTTCGACTCTCGTCGGGGAGGGTTTCTCGGATACAGTGCAGCAATTGCTTCTTGCTCGGCGGCTGGAGCGACATTGCGCCAGTCACGTGCAGCTCTGTGATGTTGTCCTGATGATCCGGTTCTGGAGTAGTTGTCTTCCCGTCTGTCGGAACGGTGATGCTGTTCCAGAACACGCTGGGGCCTTATATCATTCGAGGATGAGTCCGTGTGACATTGGTCGGATTTGGAGACCAGTTTTCCGCTTCCGGATTTCGCAGCCCTTTGCTGTTCCAGACCCTTGGTGAGTAGCTTGATGCCCAATCGAACCTGCTCTGGGCCTGGATTATTCGCCATGATATCTCGAGCTGCAACAGTGTTCTGTACCGGTGTTGGATACACCAGATCTCCTTTGTTGTCGAGACGAGGCATCCTTGGGTCTCCTTCAAAGAGAACATCGTGTACTTCCGGGAATTGATCGTCACGTGTGTGACGTTTCCGGGTCTTATAATGCTGCCGAGAGATGTACTTCTCCGCAGTTGCCATGTGTTTCTTCTCCTCCTCGATGTTTTTGGCTTCATCCAGGAGTTCTTAACGACGCGCTTCTAGGGCCTGGGCCCTTTCATCCAGTTCTTCGGCAGTAAGTTCTGCAATTGTAGGGATAGGTGTGGTTAATGCAGCATCGATGAGTTTACACGCAGCTTCAGTGATCACGTGTCCATCCACCGACTCTTCTTTGGGCTCGTCTAGGATAACTGCTCCATCCGAGTCTTCCTCGTATTCCTTGGCAATCACTTCCTCTGGCGGAAGATCTTTTGCCGGGGTCTTGTTCTTCTTGTTCTTTTTGTTTGCCTTCTTGGCAGCGCCGGTAGCAAAGATGGCTTTGGGTCCGTTTCCCGGAGTCAAGCTCTGATCGGTACTTTCGGACATCTGGACCTCGGGATTATCTCCGATTTCCATGTCATCCTGCGCTTTGGGAGAGTTTTCCCCGGATCCTTCATCCATGGCTTCTTCTTCCTCTGCGGCTTTGGAGTTACACTCCTCTTCATAATCCGCGAAGAACTTTCGGAAATCTGTTGACGTCATCGAATCATCCGAGGATGCGGGTACGTCGGCGTTTGTTCCGATCGCCTCCAGAACTGAGTTGGTGTTTTCTCCAGCATCAGCAGAGCCAGATCCGGATCCAACATATCCGATGAAGTGTGACGTGTGGGTCCTGAGGTAGTTGCATCTTTCCTCGTGGGCTTCCTCGAAAATCCTGACGGTTTCTAGAACCTCATCCACGCTTGCGTCTTGCAGTATCATGCACCTCAACGTATACCTTAGGAACGCTCGATCTGTTCCGGCGTTGGCAGAGCCGGAACCATGGTTGTTACTGTGCTCCTCCTGGATCTCGACCTCAACAACCAGATCGATCTGGGATTTGACCTCATCTAGGAGATCCACTCCAGATTCGACTTGAACCGCAAGATCTCCTTTAGGTTCAGCTTTCTCCACTATCTCCGTGATTGGTGCAGGCTGGGTGGGATTAGGGGTTTCTAAGATCCGGAACTCTGCCACCTCCGCGGATAAAGGGGGCCCAGAAATTTCTTCTGCCTCTATCATCACCGCTGGGGTGGGTGGGGCAGGTTCAGCAAAGCCGATGTAAACATCGATCTCGCCAAAAGACATGATGGTGTAGGTGGTCACGGCTTCCCTGGCCAGAATCCAAGTCTCGTCGAGAACGATGAGAGGGATGTCGATGGCGTAGAGGATGCGATCGACGGTGATAGTCTCGTCGATTCCGATTCTTGCAGATTCCGCTCGGAACACAGATCCGAAGCTCACTTGCCCCATGGTGGGTGCCAACTGTCATCGGATTGATGGAAAGTACGCCATGAGGGGGTCCTCGAGGCATGCGGAAGAGAGGGGTGTGAGACATACAGTGTTCCGGGACGGTGAGCACACAAGTTTACCCAGGTTCGAATCCGCTGGCTTTGGACGGATCCTACTCCTGCTAGCAATCAAGTAATATGGCAGAGCCGGAATATGGGTTACAAGGGTTCGCCTGTGCGAGTTGAGATTGTAGACTATTGAGTCTCCCTAAAAGCTCTTCCTAGGATGGCTTATATAGATATCTGGCCTAGGGTTTATAGGAGAGATCTATCCGGCTACGACTAAGAGTCGGTTACAGCGTACATCTTGAACTACAAGTAACACTATGAGCCTATGTCAGTAAGTCTTCTAGGCCTTCCCGTAGCCGGACTGGACTCCGTCTCTTCTCACTGACTGGGCCGCCCATGAAGCAAAGCTCTAACCCGAAGTGGGCCACCCTGGTCAGCGAGGAACTATGAGGATACCCGGAAAGTATATCCCCAACTGTGTTGTTGCTACTAGGGAGAAAACAACAATCCTTTGTTCATAGAACAATCGTATTGTTTACTTTACACGCAATGCGTAATGCAATTATCCATTGCTTGCAACTTAATACTGGAGGGGGTTCGGATGATAACCTGAACGTGGATTATTAGTCATAGATGCAGTTGGATTACGGTCTATGTATAATGTTGTAATGCCCAATCGAATCTCAAAGGAGTCCAGATGAGTAGTATATGCATATTGCTTTCTCGATGTTTGTCAATTGCCCTGCTGTAATTTGTTCACCCAACATGTCATCTATCTTAAGGAGCCACCAGTAGTGAACTATGGACCCCGGTCCTTTCTTTTACCATCAATATACAATCAACTGTTTACTGCTTTGTGTTTACTTTCTGCAAACTATTACTTTCTTCCACTCGATATGTTTAATCCTTTGTTTTTAGCAAAACCGGTGAGATTGACAACTGTAACTACCTCGGTGAATTACGCTCTTAGTTACATGCCTAGATGAACGAAAGTGGTTAAAATAGTACGGTGGGGCCCAGGGCCACTCACGGTAGACCTTTCGGCTGTCCTAACCACTTTCAGAACATCGGGACAAGAACGAGCGGCGTAATCGGCAGGCGAAGGGATCAACTACATACACAAATGAGTATGTATGCAAGCCACATACAATAGTCCTCAGAGCCATTCCATCTAAAATAAATAGAAATATTGCAACGCCATACGGCAAGATTCAAATATCCAAGATAGAGATAATAATTTAGGATAGCTCCTCATACAACAAACATCAGAGTATCAGGCGGAAGCGGAAAACAAGGTCCGAGTACGGATAAGAAGCAAATCGGCATAAGATGCCACATAAATAAACACATCCCGCCCACAGATCTCACGGATCCCCGTTCCCGGAATCTCTACACCGAATGATCGTTGCCAACATCATCTGTCTCCTCCACCCAGTATCCATCTTGCGGGTACACCTGTTCATCTGAATCAAACAATTTATCGTGTGAGACCCTAGGGGTACTCAGCAAGTCTTTATGCCACTAAAAGGAACACGACCTGGGGTGACGCAATTGCAGCAAAAGTTAACATCTAGCAATTCTATAGATACTCGCTATCCATCCGCCTAACCAATGATAGATGGATGTCCGTGAATTAAGATCAACAGTTATAACAGTATAATTAACAGATCCATCCTCCTCCTCGCTTACCAACGAGGAAGCGGACGAACAACCCCCATCATCCGTTGGCAGTTTTATTAACCATTCCATGAGTATTACACTATTTACTAGTCAAGTACTTAGTCAAGTTAAAGGCGGTACTTTATTTATACTTGTCTATGATCGAGAAACTGTGCTCCAAGTCGTCCATAACCGCGAACACGGCTTTCAGAAAGATTTACCCTGCAGGGGTGCACGAATAGCAACACACACTCGATCAACCTCGGAAAAACCAACTCAAAACCCAACGAGGCATTCACGACAAAGCAATCACAGGATTCAGAAATATTTCAGGGGGCCACCCCATTAAGCTACCCGCAACGAAGTTGGCCGGCTCCGAGACGGACCCAAGGTTTGCGCCAATGGCTGTAAACGACTAGGAACCCAAAAATGTGACTGGGCTTGTCGATACCACGAAAACACTCCGCAACTCTTAAACAGTACAGGTGCTCCTCGCACAATCTTAATAAAACAGTAACATGGCATAAGTACAGGATAGTAATAAAGCCCCAGACTACTTTGTGGCCCCAAGAAATAAGAAGGAATCAAGCTCTGGCTCAGGGGGGTCCATAAGGCCTCCCGGATGTGGATAGTGTGAATAATCAAGGAACAGGAATCAAATACTCGGGGTCCTACGGGACACAAGTGAGCATGAAAAACCAAATAGCAGATATTGCTCACCGGTGCCTCTTTCATTAGTTATCCCATTACTACTCAGGTTGTGTTGTGTAGGTACCTCATTATTCATCAGACACTCACATAGCCTACACATGCTTTTCTACGACTCGCATGGCTCAAACAACTCCTGTAGTAATGGCTCATGGGATGGGGGAACAAGCTTCGGTGGGGTTTAAAAATAAAGGCTATGCAGTACTTGGGATTCAATTTAATGCAATCGCGACTCAATGATGCAAGAATCAGATAGAGACAATAGGTACTATATGTATGCAAGCATGTGGTAGTGCTTTCCTGGTAGTTCAGTTGAAGCGAGAGATGGATCTGGGTAGTACTCCTGTGATTCCTGGTAATTCTCCTGTTGGGCGTCTATTCAAAGAAGAACCAAACAAATAAGGGCTAACATAAATAAAGTGCACAAGCATATGAATTAAAATGCGACAAGCACACAAGCATGCCATGATGAATGATGCACAATTTACATGGCATTAAAGTAACATGGCACGGGTGAGGTGTGGATACAAGAAATAAAGCATTTTATTATTTATGTAGTCAAATTTTATTGCCATAAACAGTTCAGATTTTTAACAATGACTTGATGTATGCTTCAATTCAGAACAAGGACTGCATAGATAGGACGGGCTCGTCGCGCTGATCGATTTAGACATATTATTTGCCCAATTTGGAGTTATAGAATTAAAGTTATTAATTTATTAATAAAAGGGCATTTTATTGTAATTTTAATCATCTCGAAATTTTAAAGTGTTCAAACAATATTTTGAATGGCATATTTGAATTCCTTACATTTTTCTGATTCAAAAACATATATTATATGTATTATTTGGATTTGTATTTTAAAAGTTATTTAAAATCTGATTTGAATTTGAATTTAAACAATTTTGAATTTGTTTTGTTTAAACAGCTCAACAGAGAAACTTTTATTACTCAGCCCGACCCAGCCACAGCCATTGAGGGGTGGGCCAGCTGCTGACGGGGACACACGCGCGCGGAAAAGCTTTCTCACCGCGGCGCTACCTAACCACTGAGGGGTGACAGGTGGGTCCGGTGGCTATGGCCCACGTGACAGCGAACGAACGAGTAGAGACTGCCAGGTGGGGCCGTTCTGGAGCGCGGGTTGGGTGTTCGAAATTGCGGGGGCATTTTTGTAAAGCGGACAAAGACACTGACTGGTGGGCTCGGTTGGAGCGCGGGTTTAGGAGACAAAAGGCTAGGGGTAAATGCAAAATGGCCCGCGGTACTATTTTTCTTCCAGCGCTTGTCTGACGAATCTGACGAGCAGCGCGGCGTGGCGAGGCGAGGACTCGAACTGGGGACCTGGCATGCGCGCTAAGGGGTGGAACCAGTGCGGTGGCTTGGGCTTGGTGACAGCACGGTGAACGGGGGCTAGCTATGCCGTCTGCGAGGCGCTGCGACGAGCGGACGCAACGACCGCCGGCGCGTAGAGGGTGTTCGGTGAAACGCCTGGCGCGGCTAGGGTTTCCCGGTGAGGCGGAGTATGTCTAGGCGGTAGAGGGGCTTACCGCGGGGTGGTCGGTGGTGGCGGATCGGGAAGAGGCGCAGCAGGGCGTCGGCGGAGCTGGCGAACCAGAGATCTAGGGTTTCAGCAGGGCGTCGACGTACTGCGGTAGTGGTGGCCTCCTCCTCCTCGCTGGCGCGTCTAGGGCGAAGCAGGGGGGTCTCCTCGGTCGCCTCGTCCACCTCCACGTCGCGCACGCCGGCAGGAATGACGAGACGCAGGGGTACGGGCGGTGAGCGGCGGCAGGTTCTGGCGACGGTGAAGAGGAAGGAGAGGAGAGGCAAGGCTTGGGGGTGGATCTGGTGAGGCAGAGGAGTCGTGGGGAAGGAGGTAAAGCGAGGGAGAGGGAGGAGAGGGTGCCGTGTGGGCTCGGGGTAGATAAAGGTGGCTTCGGCCACCTTTTCCATCCTCCCTCACGTGCTTGTCGTGCACGGCCAGGGCAGGGCAGGCTAGGGTGGAGCTGCCAAGTGGGGACGGCGTGGGTGGAGTAGCTGGGTGGGGCTAGCTCGGCAGGGAGAGAAAAAGAGAGGAGAGGGAAGGCTCGGGTGAGCTAGGGTTAGCTTAGAGGGGGGCTCAGGTTAGGGTTTGTTAGGGTTGGGGTAGGGGTAGCTGAGGTGTGGGACCAGGGAGAGAGGGTGGCTAGGTGGGCCATCATGGTAGAGAGAGAGAGGATAAGGGTTAGGGTTTAGTTAAGAAGAAATTAGGGTTTGAGGAGAGAGAGTGGTGTTAGGGTTTGATTTAGAATTTTAGGTTTTTAACACATGCTTAAGATCAAGCCTAGATGAAAGGAGGGATTTGGTTTAGCCTAAGGTGAGGTGAAGGTGAAGGTGAAACTAAAGAAAGAGAGGAATGGGGAGTAGGGAAGAAGGCCTCATTTGATCATGCATGAAGAAAAAAATGGTATTGAGGAGAATATGGGGATGGTGGAGAGAGGGATGGAGAGGATCCACAAAGAAAAGAGCCAATAAAACCAAGAGGAATCAAATGGGCTAAAGGTGGTGGTACTCTTGCATGGCCCATGCAAAAATAATAAATGCCATGTTTTATTTTGTGAAAACAATAATAATCATATGGCATTATTCTTATGCATTCCTAAGAAGTGGAATAAATGCCATATTTTATTCTTATACGTAGGACGGGCTCGTCGCGCTGATCGATTTAGACATATTATTTGCCCAATTTGGAGTTATAGATACATCATGATCCAACGGGCTGGAAGTCTCTCTCCCGATGGGCACACCTAACCTTGTACGGCGAGGAGAGCGCGACAGGCTGGATGTCTCCCTCCCTTTCCTTGTCGCACGTATACCAGCCGCATCAACGAGCACTCAGTTTGGCTGCGCTCTGATTGGTCGAGATGTATGTCACATGGATCTTGACCAACCACCGTTGGATACATCATGATCCAACAGGGTGGAGGTCTCTCTCCTGTTGGGCTACGGAGAGGAGAGCCCGACAGGCTCGATGTCTTTCCCTCCCTTTCCCTGACACAAGTATACCATCCACGTCTTCCTCCCTTCCTATCGACGTTGGGTGGCGCGGCAGTCCGAACAGCGTGCGGTGGCATGAATCTAAGCGTGGCGGTCTGAATCGCGTGCGACGGCGCGGATCTAAGCATGGCGGTCTGAACAGCGTGCAGCGGCGTGGACCTAAGTGTGGCGCTTGGAACAGCGTGCGGCGGCGCGAACCTACGCATGGGGGTCGGAACAGCTTGTGGCGGCACGGCGCTGGAATGGCATGCGGCGGTGAGGATCTAACCGTCTGAAATTTCTATCTCTCTATGTCTCACTTCTGTTCACATCCTCAGATCTGTTACTGATGAAAGACACTGATGGAAACCATCATCTGCAACATCAGTGTGATGATGGTGGTGCCGACAATTGTCATCGATGCAAAGACGATTGAAGCCATCATCCACAACATCACTGGGACGGCGTAGCTCAAGCCCTCATGAACCGAAGCTCTGGGAGGCCAGCCGTGACTAGCTGGCATGTCGAGGTGCACTTTGATGGTGAAGTACGGATGTACCTCGTGGCCGGATGGGAGCACCTTGCCCATACTGCTTGGAGTACACATACGGTGGGGAGGGTGGCTAGCTCAAAATTCAGCCAAATTACAGTAAACTAACTTAAATTTGAATAAATTTGATATGTATTTGAGCCATGAGACCGGTGTATATGCTCTAAAGCTGATTCATAAGTAGTAGTACTTTCTTTGACAATCTCCGGTGGGCTTGTATAAATTTGATCGAAATATGTATGATTTGAATCAAAATTGATATGTATTTGAGCTATGAGGATGGTGGATATGATCTAAAGCTGATTCATAAGTAGTACTCCCTTCGACCCAAATTAGTTGATTTAGATTTGGATTCAATTATATCTGGACATGAATTATTATTAGATTCATCTGTATCTTGACGAATTTGAGTCAACTAACTTGGATCGGAGTACTTTGAAAATATCAGCCACTAATTTGGAACGGGGAATGGATGCTGCCGCCAGCGCTGCAAGTCTACATGGCAACCATGATGGCGGCGACAGAATGGTCAAAACTGATAGGTCCCCCAACTTGACCCTCTAGGCATTTGGCACGCCAACTATGGGCAACTAGATCCAATGGAAAGCAACTCAGGCCCCGCAATGCATTTTCTCGACAACTTTGGGACCGCTAGAGCCAATGGCAAGCAACTCGGGCCCCACAATGCATTCTCTCGACCACTTTGGGACCGCTAGATCCAATGCCAAGCAACTTGGACCCCACAATGCATTCTCTCGACAACTTTGGGACCCTAAAGTGACTAAATTAGCAAGAACTCACAACCATCCATTGAATAACAATTCTACTCTCTAAATTGGCTATCTATTCAACTAACAATTACACGTGCCACCCTTCACCACAACCGCATACTATAACTGCTAGGACACGGATGACAACTACTAAAACTGCCCACATGAATCTACTATTCTCCTCCCCCTTCACTTAAAGTTCATGTTTTAGATTTTCTACCACTTGATCAGATACGGCAATATCAGCCTCAAGCATTAACTTCTCTTTGTGAATAAGCTCTGAATTCTTCCTCGACAGTATGCTTCAGCTCGAATATCAGCAGGTTTTTATGGGCCAATTCATCACCTAACTTCGCAACCATCTCCTCAAAATCCATCCTCTGGCTAGACCACTTGGTTGATTCATCTTGGTATGTAATGTACCATGGATCATCGGCCTGCATAGCACACTGTAACAATCCCAAAACAAACCCAATTAAAATCAGTCCAATAGGCCATGGCAGCACTTCAAATTCAATGGTAGTACAAAGAGAAGGAGCTATATGCACTTCCGACGTGGTAGGAGAAGGAGAATGTGGCCATGACATGATCGATTTCCCACCCTCGCCCATGTACCCGCTATGACCATACATTGAGGACTAATTTGCACCTGCAATATTGAGGAAATTATGGGAACTGAATCAATTAGGGTGGGCGGAGCAGGAGCGAAGGACTTACCAAGCACTACTAGCAATTTCTGTGACTGTTCGTCGAGCTATGGCAGCGGAACCAAATCCCGGTTGTCGTGGCGATAGACCTGCCTGCGGTTGGTACTGCCTCAACGTAAAATGCGTGCGGACGAAATAGGTGCTGGAGCCGTGGTTGAGGTGCAGCGCGGCAGTCCGTCCCATACCGCTGTAGGACAGATCCGGCAACGCGCCGACAATGGCTGCTCTGTCCGCTAGTGTGATAGGAGCTGCTCGGGGCTGGGAGCGAGAGGATGAGAGAGTCGACGTGTCATACACGACCCCACCTGTCAATTTTTGCATATTTGCCAATTTTTTATATCTGCCAAACTTTTTCTTTGAAATTTGCATATTTGCCACATGACCACCACATGTTAGTGACACACAAAGTGGCAAATATGCAAATCCCCCCTCCAGCCCCACACAACGGTCCCACATAGCGGCCCCATCGTTCATTGGCTTCGACGTCCCCACAGAACAGCCCCATTTGTCATTGGCTCCACCGGCCACACAATCAAGAAATATGGGGCCCACAAGTCAGCGAGAGATGGATGGCTGGTCTGCCGTGTGTCCTAACCCCACCTGTCAGCATGTAACAATCGAGGTGACGTAATGTAACACTCAACGCACAACCTGCCCCAACGCGGTCCCACCGGTCAGCATGTAACGATCAAGCATTTGACCTGATGGCATCCCCCGTCCGAGCACCTGTGAGGGTTTTAGAATAGAGGGGGAGAAGTGAGGAAAAGCTAAGCGGCTAGGAAAAACTGAGTACATATAATAAACCAGGGACACGAAAATAGAAATCCCAAAATTAAAATATCTTTACAATGCCATTAGCTTCATATTTTTAGGATTTTCCTATAATTAATGATAAATAAAATACTACTGCTAGAGTTATTAATCTTAGGAAAATCATAACTATTGTTCTATTAAACCAAAAGTAGTAAATATAATTGTGTTAGTTTCATAAAAATATATCTGCTAGTATCATCCTTGCTAGCTAAAACCCTGAACTTTAGTAATCTTGATTAAACCCTAGAATCATGCCATGTTATTTTTGTTAATGAGATTCCTATTTGTTAAATAATTGAGAAATAAACTAATGAATTTCATGCTAATGATTACATGCTAAAGAATTTCTCACTCCTTAATAATTGTTAAATAATTGAGTAATCTTGATTAAACACTCCCACTGATTACATGCTAATGAATTTCTCACTCCTTAATCAAGTTTATCATCCAACCCTTGTACCCATAATCAAGCTAGTACTAATTTGGAAATCAAATCTTTACTTAGGCCCTTACTAGTTTTGCTCACACTCTCCAACTCTAAAACCAATACCAGTATCCTCAAATTCTTAGGGGTATTACAAACAATTTCCATCGCACTCGTAGTTTCATAGTTGGTCTAGTCAGACGACTTTTAGCTTTCTCATAGTTCTGAACTCACAGCAGGTTTCCCACAATTCATATCTCACGGCAGCTTTTTCAAAATCAATAGCTGAACCAAACACACCTTATGTGTTTGTTTGCAAACTTATTTGATAAAGTTCTTGATTGAGGTGATGACTGAATGTGGTGTATGTTTGATTTCTTATTCATTTACGATTAGATGATTCTAGTGACGAGTTTGAGGAAGGAGAGTACATTGAGCAAGACCATGGCCAAGGACTAGTTAATGATCAAGGCAAGCCATTCTTACATCATATCCCCTTGTCCTATAATGTTTACTATGCATTGTTTTACAAGTATTTTTATAAAGTATATTATACTTGTTAGTTTAGAAAATCCCTTTGGTTTACTTAGAACCTACCACAACTTGATACACCTCATTCCCTATCACACTACCATACATATCCTATTTGGGTTTACCTAGAATTGCTAGTTAACTCAAACATGCCTAAAATCAAACCATAGATGGGTAAAACATGAACCTACCTACACTCTAAGTTGAAAAATAATGTGATCACTTGGGAGCCATTTTCTCCCAAGTGTGTTGACATGAGTAAGTTGGAGGATCTCGTGGTTTGATTCCAGCGGGCATCACATTTCTAAGTTGGGTACCCAAACAACACTATTGTGCAACCACATTCCTCCCATATGGGAAGGGGAATTATCATATACTATGTCTTGGTTAGTGTTAGAGTTCTTACTTAATATGAGGGGTTGTTGACCTTGAATCCAAATCCCTCGTGGAGGGAGATAATGTCTATAAATCGACATCCGGGCGATAACCGTGAACCTTTTATTAAACATGTGGGAAACTTAGAAGAAGGGGCTGCCCGTCTTAAGAGGAAATCCTTAAAAGAAGGTGGTCATTGGTTTAGTGGAACTCCACAATGTTGGGGGCGGCTTACACATCTGGTTGCTAGCCCAAGGTTGAGCTAGGTTATCATTGGGAGACCTCTAATATTAGCTAAAGATAGAGGAAAGATTATGGTCAAGCATCCGATAGTCACATAATTTTGTATGGCAACTCGTGAACGGCACGATGGATTGCTTGACACTTGTGGGTAAAATGTACAAACTCTGCAGAGTCATTTAATCTATTCGAATTGTCATGTCCTCAATTATGGAAAGTTGGGAAGGACATCTCCTAGTGGGTTAATGTTGTGATATCAAAGATCCTAGTTGCGACACTGAGGTGTGCAACTGATTGGGAAAAGCAAATGATGATAATCTAAGTAGATGGGAGTAAAACCTTGCCACTAAACCACTTGTTATTTACTTGGTTTTACAAAGAGTCGGCACATGCTATATCTACAATAGAAACTATGTTTTACCTTGAAAATCAACCGAAGAAGCCTCCACTATATAGCCCTTGCATTACATTCCTTGTTATACTCCACATACTTGTTTGGATGGTTTGCGATACATTCAAAGTACTCGTGCCATTGTGTCCTGGCTATCAACATGGTCATACTATGGAGAAGAGTACCTGGAACATGGAGTCGATTCTGTATACTATGAGCATTTCCCTTGGTCAGCTTGCCTATGGGAGTTTCGTGAAGAGTTGTGATGGCATAGATCGTGATATTGTGTGCTAACATGCACATGCCCCTAATAGTGCTCATGGGATAGAAGAATCATGAACCTGTCCTTAGGGCCGGCCCTTGGGGGGACCTGCGGAGCAGCCGCCCCGGGCTCAAAAAAGCAGGGGCCCTCCTAAAAATATGCTATATAGACAGGTCTAGTATACATCATAAAAAAGAATTTTTTTATTAGGTTGGTGGATTAATTGGGCAATTCTCCGTTGTCGTATACTCTGAGCCGAGGCGATTGATACGGGTACAGGGCGAGGCCAAGGCCGAGGCCAACCGCTCGACTCCTAGTCCTAGATGGCGTCGGTCGCTTCGCTTCCTTCCAGGCAAATGGAACCAACAATTGATCATACGCCTCCTGCCTGAGTCCTGTTGCCTCCACTGGATCGGAATATTGGATCGGGATACGGGAGCGGGGAGCCTCGAGGCCCTCGACGATCTATGCTAGGTGCGAAGGCCAGAACATCGACGAGACGATCGACCGCCTGCCTGCTGGTCTAATGGTCCGCTCCCGCCCATGTCTCTGCTGGTTACGCCCTAATTCTTAGTTCTTAAATCTTAATTATAATTAGAATTCTTAACGCGGGTTTGGGTTAAATGGTAAACCTGATACTCGCCCATTGCACTACATTTGAAAAAACTTTTACTCAGCTTGGTACAAATGGTAAACTTGATATATGTGATGTTGAGTTAATGCACTTATTTCTGAGTTAAGTGTTATGAAGTTCACTTTGCGAAATACATCAATATCTGCTATGGAGCTTTTTGAGTTTATCAAGGAAGCGGATTGATATTCTAATATTTGTATCGCTTATCGGATCTTATTTACTATGGCAATGACTGGTGCATCAGCTGAAAGAAGCTTTTCAAAATTGAAATTATTAAAAAACTATTTAAGATCTATAATGTCTAGGAGAGGTAAAATGGTTTGGTGACTCTATGCATCGAGAAGAAGTTAGTGGACGAGATTGATATTCATTCCATCATCACAGACTTTGCTTCTAGGAATTTTTGGAGAAAATTTTAAGGTATCCTATAAATATTGTTATTTTCATATGAATATTATAGTTGGAAGTATACTTAAACTATTTATTTTTCATCATCCCATATATCCATAAAAGAATTATAATAAGAGGCTCAAAATTTTAATTTCGCCCCGGGCCACCGAAATCTCAGGACCAGCCCTGTCTGTCCTCGCACCATTGCGTGCCGCTAAGGTCTCTCAGTTTGCTTATCTGGATCCAACGCACCATGCACTTCCTCCAGTGCTTGTACACATTAGTTCCTAAAACCTCGGCGTCGTTGTGCTCGAACAGAGCTTTGGCGCAGGCATTTAGATGGATCTCCTTCAATCCATGTTTAGTCCGGACGCCGCTCTTTACGATCTCACACATCTTGTTGAGAACGAAGGTGGACAAGTAGGGGAGTCATTTCATGGTCCCCTTCATGTGCGCCTTCTTCTACGCGTTTGCGTCTGCACTTATGCATCTCCAAGTTGCATCCAGATATCCAAACAACCCATTTCCATCTCGCCAGGGGTAGGCTGGTCCTCATGCAGGCTAAACGCGCCCTTGAAAGCCATTCTGACAATATTTGATTGAACCGTTCATGGATTTTCAACTAATTTTCAGACTGATTAAATTCACTAAAATAAGAGTGTTAGTTAACAAATAATAAATTAGGTGAACATGTAGTCTACACGTGTAACACAAATTTAGACAAAGTGGAACACAATTATATCAAGAAGAATGTTTAGAAATCAGAATCACACATTAAATAAAAAACAAAATGCTTGAAAAGAGAGAATAAATAAAGTGCTAAAAAGGAAAGAAAATACATAATAAATATGTACATTTTTCAAATCCAATTTTTTTAAATTTGAACACTTTTAAAAATTTGAAAACCAGAATATAAAAAGAGAAAAGAAATAAAATAGAAAATAGAAAAAAATGAAAAACATCTAAATTTGTGCGATCACCGCGGTGAGGGGAGCCTATAATCCAAGGATTGGGTGGTAAAATGGGAATTGCGCTCCTTTTTTGTGTGAAACCCGGTATAACGCAGATGCTCACAAATACGAATATAAACTCATTGCTATGAATACACGTACACGTATCCTATCCTATGAGCACATCCAAAAGACCGAGTCTAAGAGACTGATAAAGCAGATCCTGAGATTAACAAAATCACCATACACACCTTGCTATCGACCGAAATGTCACCCCACACTGAAGAAAATTCTGTTTTAGTAAAACATCAAAGCGTCAAATTTAAGATTTAAACTTTGATGGACCGAGGATATACCACTGACATCCTAACCATCCGACCACACGGTCAGAAGGTCTTTTGAAACGGCTGTACATAACACGCGCGCTAGCGAGTTGATTCGAAGTAATAAAGTGAGATGTTGAGAAGGGGTGACGGGCCTGCTGCATGTGGTCTGTGTAGATCTTGAAAAACGAGCGATGAAATGCTACTAACTTGGAGCTATGTAAGGCTAGTCATGGTAGAAATAACTTGGATAGTAATGTTGTCTTACATGTATTGCTAACTGAATATTTAGATGACATAAAATATATAATTAAATGATGAGAAAGAATCTTATGATAACTAGCTATGTTACCATAACATCACACGTTTTAAGAAAAAATAAGTCTACATTGCAATAAATGAGACGTTGCATGATACTACACTATATTATTTTCCAATATGTATGTAGTAACTTAGACTAGTAACATATGCATGTTACTACTTTAAGTTACTCTCCACAATGACCAGCCTAAAAGCAACGTTAATAGTACAGCCCGATGCCGGTTCTACACACCCATGCAACGTCATCTATAGCTAACATAAAAGCCTATCTATACAATAGACTATCTATTAGGTTGGCTATTAGATTGACTTTAATTAAGATTTTTATTTAAAACACACATGTTATTGGGCTTAGGTTACATGCAAAGCTTTTTTCTCTCGGTCGTTGTGTTAGAGCCAGCTACACATTAAGTACTCTCTCCTCGTTTCTCTCTCTTCCACCTAAGTTTTTAAATGACATGGCACCTCTTATAGTCTACTATAGTCTACTGACTAAGCGTATTGTATTTGCTCTAAGCTGACAAGTCGGCCAGACAGCGAATTCATGCGACCCAAAGCAAAACGGCACCAAAGGGCAAAGACTACCTTAAAGCATGTCTAGCAGATGCCATAAAAATGATAAAATTATCTGGACTTGGAGAAAGACGAATAAGAAGGGAGACCGGTCAGGGACTCACGCTACAGCTGCCGGAGGGATCAACGGAGATGGAGAAGACCGAACGCGGATGAACTCGCTGAGGCCGAAGATTCATCCTCGCTGGCCGGGGCTGGCAAAGCTTGGGACCAGTGTTGGGCAAGAACACGGGATATAAAAGGAAAAAACGAGAGTAAAAAAAGAAATATGGTGGTAGAAGAACATTTCTTGTCGGACTTGACTCAAGCGGTCTGGCGAAAGACACGCCCCAGCGTCGCCCTCCTCTGGCTACACGGGGAAACCCTAGCCGCCGGCCGTTAGGCCCTTCCCACCCTCGTCCCCGCACCTCGCCACCACCGGAGGGGCCTCCGGCAAAGTCGTGGAGCCCTAGGGAAGGTGGTGGCGGGGCTCTCCTTCTTTCCTCGCGGCCAGGCTGGCGTGAGACGGCGGCCATGGCGGGGCAGCGTCCTCAGCTCCATCTCAGGCGGCCATGCGGGCGGCAGGGCGACGGTCGGCGCTGCGCGTGGCGTGCTCGACGCACGGGCCTGGGGTGGCGTGTGGCGGCCAGGCCTCGATGCGGGGAGCCTGTGGCTCCCTCCTTCCTCCGGCAGGCAGCGGCCGGTTTTGGTCTGCCCCCTCCCCTCGGGCTGCCGACCGACTAGTAGAGGCCAAAGTGGCCCTGGATGTCGGTCATGGCAGGGAGGCAGATGCGGGCAGAGCTGGTCGGCCGGCCCAGATCTGGCCCCTTTTGGGCTCGGTCTGGGTTGTGCAGGTCCTAGCCCGCTGGCCCCTGCCCTGGGTGTGCGCGTGAGCCTTGCTCCACGCAGGTTGGGTTGCCTGGGCGACGTTGCTGGCAACGGCGACGGCACCAGCGACCGGGTGCCCCCCCCCCCCCAATTCCCCTTGGTCGTCCTCCCTGGCCCGGAGCGCAGGGATGTCGCTGCTTTGGCCGGGTCGAGTGGAGCCCAACGCCTTCTTGGTGTGGTGGCTCGAGGTGTTTTTGGACGCCGGCGGCGGGGGTGGTGGTGTTGGGTGACCGATGATACTTCCTTGAGGTGGCTGTGCGCAAACCTGCCGGTGACTCCTCCATGTGAGGAGCGGGGTGCTCGGTTGCGGGAACGAGGTACCAAGCCCCGGGCGAAAGCCCTGCCTATGGGTCGGTGACGGCGACGCTTGTGGGTGTCGCGTCCTGTTGAGGCATCATCGAGGAGTTTCGGCACCTCCCTCGCCTAGGGTGTCAGGTTCCGGGTGAAAACCCCAGATTTGGCTTGCCAGATCGGGCGACGGCGGGGTCTTCGACGTCATACCCTCCATGGTGGCGTCATCTTGGAAACTTGATTCCCTGGTAAGAGTCGTAGCTCATCGTCATGATCGTCGGTGTTGGCCTCATGCGGTGTCTGAGTGCAAATGGAGCGTCGGCCTCTCGAGTGGTATGGCGGATGGCTTGCGCGATGGGGATCCTCCCTGGACGACGCGAGCAAGCCTCCGGATGACTAGTGGTAGGCTGGCCTCTGTGGTTGATGGCGGGTCGGTGAAAACAGCATGCTAGTAAGTCTGTTGAGGCTGCAAGGAGGTAGCCATTGCGCTGGCGGCGTACCCCGGATCTGAGCTGAGCCTAGATGGCTCGCGGGATCCAGGTGGGACCCATCTTGGCTGCGATTGGCATGGTCCTGATGATATCGACGGTGCGCAAGTACTGCGACTTCCATCAGCAGGGGTTCTGTTTGGCGGAGGAGCTCACTCTGTGGCGTCCTGGAGAAGCTCTTGACGGATTTCGATGTTAGTCGTGTCTTGTTTTGAGTATTAGGTGCGTTGTATTTATGGGTGTATCGGCCCTCTCTTAGGCTTGTAAATCAAACTCCTTTTGTATCAATGAATCAAAATGTAAAGTTTTTTTTTTTTGCGTTTTCACGAAAAAAGAAAGAAATATGGTAGACCTCACGCAAGAATTAGATGCCATCCTCATGTTTTCGCGGATTTGTTCCGTGAGACCAAAAAATCATGCTACCGGGGTAGTGGATACCACTTTTGTCATACTGTACAAGTTTTGGGTAATCTGCGTGCGCTGACGGCTGACCAGGTGAATGCTTCCCATCTACTCATGGAGACCGATCGACTCCCAAGTCTTGGTCAACCGAGTTATAAAACATATGTAGAGCGATCAACCTCCGACGGATTTTGCTCCGTTTGTTTACGATAGAGGCGATGCGAATTGAGCATCTGGATTCTGGATGCACCGGGGGTCAGTCTTCTTTAACCACATGCGTTCAACTTGACTGCCATCTCGCTGATAAAAAAAGAAGACGAGGAGGTTGCGTCGTCCTTGGCTTGGCGGCTCGCGCGTATGATGGGAGCAAAATCCCAGCGACAGCATCACGAGGAAGATGCAGACGCCCGTCGCACAAACTGCCGCCTCCACACCTCCAGCTCTAGCTCCCTATAGTTACGTCGACACCATGATCTCAGCAAGGAAAAGAAATAGAGCCCAGAGGAAGCAAGGGGGAACAAATTGAAGCCCATACATCGAGCAAAACTTTGCCATGGAGCAAAACGCACGAGTTCCTGCATGCTGACGGGGCGATCATCACGGAGATTATAAAACAAAAAATTCCACAGCAAGTTGCAGTAAGTACCTCTTTTCATTAGATCAAAGCAAGTTGAATTTCTTTGATGAACAAAAGTTTTGTCTTCTTCAAAGCGTTAACCGCATGCACCGATCGAGGCCAAGTCACGGGAAGCAAGCAGCACTAGTAAACCGTTCTACTCTAGTTAATTTCCATCTGCTATATAACGAGAACGGTTCTTGCTTGCAAAATTGCAGCAGCTACGCCCGTTTCTTGCTTGTAAACTTTGTGAGAACAGAATAGAACCATGGTGATCCATTTCATTTGCTGGCCAAGTACAAAACTGGCATGGATCTTGGCGCTGCTCCTCAACCTGGTCATGATGATTCAAGTCCACGGCCAGTCTCCTTCTGGTAATACAAGCCATAGCCTCCTAGCTTTTCCCTTGTAGATCCTACAATTGTGTTTACTTCAGCATGCAACTACCTCTGTTACTACATATAAGGAATCTCGCTTTTACTTCTTAACATTCATACATTATAAGCTACCACCTCTGTTTCCAAATATAAGATATTTCTGTAAGCCAAATTGACTTGTCAAAACATCTTATACATACTCTCCACTGTATAGGGTTCGTTAGCGTCGACTGTGGATTCAGAAACAGCAGTTCCTACAACGACACCACCACAGGAATACAGTTTGATCCCGACGCTGGATTTGTTGAGAGCGGTATGGCAAAACAAATGACTCAAGAGTTTATGGCTAATGCCAGAAATGAGCAGCAGAAAACACTGAGGAGCTTCCCTGACGGCTCAAGGAATTGCTATACACTGCCATCCACCATCGGTAAGAAGTATCTGTTGAGGGCCACATTTACTTATGGCAACTATGATAGGTTGAACAAAACTCTGGACGGGTCGCTGTTTCTGTTTGGGCTCCATGTCGGCGTCAATATTTGGGAGGTAGTGAATTTGACAAATATCGATCCATCAAACATGATATGGAAGGAGGTGCTCACCATTGCTCCGAGCAACTCCATGTCCGTCTGCCTCATAAACTTTGGTTCAGGGATTCCATTCATATCTTCATTGGAGCTCAGGCTACTAAAAGATTCGTCGTACCCTTTTGTCAATATTTCTGTATCACTCAACCTCGACGATCGGGTCAGATTTGGCACTGTCCCTGAAGAGATCACAAGGTGAGACGAGGCTGCCATCCATGATAGTTTTTTGCATGTCAATGGTTTTATATTCATCTGTTTGCTAGCTTAATGCTTTTAAAGTATTTTCTCCTTTATTTCCTGATGAATCCTGCAATTGCTTCTAACAAAAACTATTAGTAGTAAATCTCAAGGAGATAACAAGTCGGGGTTGCTATTAATTTATTTTTGCTTTGTTTTTTGTGTGAGATAAAGATATCCAACGGATGATTATGATCGCTACTGGATCACATTTCCCAACAAACCCAACTTGATGATCCTGAGCACTACAAATAAAGTGGATAGCCTCCCTGGCAACAACTACTTCAATGTACCGTCGGCCGTCATGCAGAATGCCTTGACCGTTGACATGAACTCTTCAGGATTAAGCATTTCCGTGAATTCACGTCCCGAACGGGCAGTTCTTCCAATCTTTCACTTTGCCGAGATCAACGGGAGCAACCCAAACAGGAGATTCAACATTTACAGCGTCGACAGATTACTGTTCTCAGATTTCTCCCCATCACGATTCCAGGTGGACAGCGTGCACGAGAATGGGCGGTTCTTGTACAACCCCAGAGCTTTCATCCTGAACAAGACGCGCAACTCAACACTCCAACCGCTCATCAACGCGGCCGAGTTGTACTCGCTCGTTCGGATGGATAACCTCACCACTAACTCAGACGATGGTAAGATCCATGTTATACTACATGTGCATTGCACATTTTTCATGTAGTATCTGTTTCTATAAGCGTAGTCAAACTCAGGACAAACTTAGATTAGAATGAAGGGAGCATATGACATATTCACATGATCATGATGCAATTTATTCAGTGGTTGAATAGCACCTCCAGCTACATGCTTTTATAAAGAAATGTTAATGACCGGGATATCACTGTGTAGACCCTCGAAGATTCTCAAGTCCATTTGGAATTTTTAGGATCCTCATTAAAGTAATAAAAACAAGTTTACCAACCGGCTGGTTCACTAGTATCTGTTAAAGGTCAATTACTAATGAGCCATGGCTAAGACCGTAGTAGATCAATGAATTCATATGATGTACTGAAATATGTGAATACATAAATACTTGCATCTGGAATAATTTTGCAACTTGTTATTTATAACCCGCGGTTTGGGCTGTTGGACACTTCGGCTAGGGAAAGGGGAGAAATTAGGATATTAGTCTAGTTTATTCAATAGCTGGTTTCTCCTTGTATATATGGAGACACGCAAGCTAATCTAAACCTTCAAGAATACAACCTCTATCTTTACAAACCCACTCTGGAACTTGGAAGGGATGCCCCCATATAATGAAACTACTTAATTTTATGTTTTCATCTTTTTAATACATATAAGCCCTATTACAAACATATACAGATTTTTTATCCCTTTCATATTTTTATGTGTTGTATTTTTCCGGTTGTAGTCAATTACATGAAAGAAGTCAAGAAGAACTACAATTTGAGACCAATAAGCTGGAATGGAGATCCATGCTCCCCAAGAGAATATTCATGGGAAGGTTTGACTTGCGACTACACAAAGAGCAACCAGAATCCAAGGATTGTTTCAGTGTAAGAACATAACAATGACATATACAATAAAAATTTGAATTATCAGAATGGTAATTCAATATTAGTAACGTTTGAAGTGCATTGCACAAACCCCAATAAGTTTAATGCTCCACAAAGGCCCCCTCTTGATTTAAGAGTGTCGCTTCAAACATGTACTTTTGTTTATAAATATATCACTAGAGAGACACTCGGTCATGTGTCTTACAGGCTAAGATCTTGATAACACAGGTACTTCAGTTGAAATTAAAAACACATGTAATTTATTGTAAACCTTAACCACGGAAATATGTTTACATAACCTTGAAAATACATGTCAGCTTGATGAAATCACTAGATTAATAAGACTTGAAGTAACATGAGTTGCTTTTGCAGAAATCTGTCTATGAGTGGATTGAAAGGTGGATTAGTTGTATCATTCTTGAACATGGTATCACTGGAAAACCTGTAAGTGGTGCCTACCACATTGTATTGATGTGCTAGACACTTATTGAGATTATGTTGACATATTTTTTGACCCTAAGCACAACACATATGTAGGGATTTATCACACAACAATTTGACAGGATCTATTCCAGACTATCACCTAAAGTCACTCAAAATTCTGTAAGTCTGATTACAACTGTCGTTGATGATATAGATTTCAGATGAATAATTTCAAATATTATTTTTCAGAAACTTGTCAAACAACCAGCTCGTTGGGCCAATCCCTGATTCTATTCTTCAAAGATTTCAGGCTGGTTTGCTTGAATTAAGGTTTGACATGCTATATTGTACAATTTATTGATATATTTCTATTTCTGATCTAACTAAAAACACACAAATAGGCTCACCCAAGGTTCATTATCACATAAATAATCGGAGATTTAGCAACAATAACTGCAAAGAAAACGGAGGAGTGTTATAATAATAGTTTTGTAGAATTATAGCTAATATATTTTGAGCTGATATATACATATATATGCTCTGCATTTCTGTCACTAGATTAGAAGGCAACCCCATATGCTCAAAAGTCAAAGATACGTACTGTTCAAATAAGAAGAACGACATACATGTCTTGCTCATCACAGTGACGGTTTCTGTGGTACTGGTATCCCTTCTAGTATTGATGTGCATAATCTGGAAATTATGTTGGAAAGGTAAAGTATAAATTTTACGCTCTAACATTCCTTTCACCAGTGCAATAAAAAGAGGCAGACATTAGAAAACTGCTGCATACTTAAACTTTCATGCAAAACGCAACATCTTGACTATGCAGGGAAGTTAGAAGACCATGAGGATTATGCTACGTATGAAGAGGAAACTTCCCTAAATGTTGACATCAGACGGTTCACCTACGTAGAGCTAAAGCTCATAACAAATGAATTTCAATCAATCATTGGAAAAGGAGGTTTTGGAATTGTTTATCATGGCATACTGGAAAATGGTGATGAAGTAGCTGTTAAGGTGCTGATGGAAACATCAATAGCAGAGTCAACAGACTTCCTTCCTGAGGTATAACACGAACCAAAAAAGGCCAAATCATTGTTTAATAGTATAAAGCAAACAATAAGTCTGCAAGATAATTAACCATTTACACGGTCCATATTCAATAAATGCAATTGGCTTCCGCTCTGGTATGTTTGGTAACTATATGTGTTCCCACAGGTACAAACCTTGTCCAAAGTTCATCACAAGAATCTTGTGACTTTGAAAGGATATTGCCAAAACAAGAAGTGCCTCGCACTCATATATGACTTCATGTCGAGAGGGAATCTTCAACAGCTTATAAGAGGAGGTTTTACCTATTAATTGTTTATTATCCTTTTATTAATCTTTATATCAAGCATAGTTGACTTTCTAAGTTGTAGTTAAATTCATACAGAGACTGTTTGTTCCTTAATTCAATAAATTTTAACCCTCAGCCTAAGATAAGTAAAACATCTAAAATTCAGACTGACAAATTCAGGGTTTTAATTCATGCAAAACAAACAGCTAACAGAGACCTTGACCCCAATAGCTCTCATTAACCATGGGACGCTAGTACTTCCCAAATTATATGAATATATGGTGCTTCATAGTGTAATTTAAAAAATCGCAAGACCTAGTCATAAGTACAAAAGGAACTCTAAAATCAAACTAGTCCACTTTTGACATCTCACTGTAAACAAGATTTCCTAGTTACACGTGAGGTTGGTTGCCTAGACTGTTATTGCTGCTATGAATAAATGTATTTGAGTTGGTGGACCTAATTTACTTTGAACAGATGATGGAGTAAGAAGTAAGGCCTCCCTAGCTACACATTCGTGAAGTCAGAACCATTGAATGTTCAATTGTTCATAGATATATGGCTAACAAACTGAGGATAGCACATTTACATTCCTAGAGTCATAACCATGATATGATGGTCACAACTCACAATTCTAAACATGTATATTTCAAAGCCATTAAGAAACAAGCAACTCACGAAAGTTTTGAAGGAATACTTTAATAATTGATTATCTTCTTAGGTTGATTTGTATGTAAGAAATGCTCCGGTAAAGAGAAGGAAATCAGTCCCCTCTCGAAGATCAAAGTGCATGTTTATCTAGGTTTTAGATCTTAATATAACAATTTATGCTATGCTTAACCATTGAGGCCTTCTGCATAATTAGTTAGCTTGAATATGTGTCATGACGTATCCTAGAAAAATATGTGCCGATAATAATAAATAACAATAACAATAGTGGTAGGTTTGGTAATAATAAACTATTACTACTACTAATAATAATGGTAGTAGTAGTGAGGGCAGAGTTGAGAGCCTAACATGACTACCTTATCTTCTCTGGTAGCTGGGAGGAACTCCCTTCTGGTATTAGGTCATAGATAACAACAGAGAAGCACCTTATATAGGATAGATACTGGGCTGGGCCAGATGGGCCACATAGAACATAAAGAAGGCCCAGCAGGCATCAGCACACATCTCCAACAATTATCCAACACTCTCCCTCAAGATGGGTGATAAATGTCAATCATCCCCACCTGCTAGTCTGCCACTTGTTGTCCTGATCTCACATAAGCCAATGATATAATCCCCGTATCAATCTTTTCTTTAATAAAGAATCTGTCTATCTCCATGTGTTTGGTTCTATCATGCTGAACAGGATTATTTGCTATGTTGATGGCAGACATGTTATCACACCACACCTTCAAGCTTCCTTGCCTTAACAATTTCAGTTCACTTAATAGATTCTTGCCCACAACATTTCACTCAAGCCTTGCGACATGGCTCTATACTCTTCTTCAGCTGTTGATTTTGAGACAACAGATTGTTTCTTGCTTCTCCAGGACACCAAATTTCCTCCAACAAAAACACAATATCCTGAGGTAGATCTTCGATCATCCAAATAGCTGGCCCAATCTACATCACAATAGCTATCTACATCTAGATGCCCATTACTTTTGAACTATAATCATTTTCCTAGAGTACCCTTTAGGTACCTCAAGATCCTTTGAGTTGCTTCCAAGTGTGCATCACTGGGGTCATGCATATAGTGACTCACTACACTCGGTGCATATGATATATCTGGTCTTATGTGGCATAAATAAATTAGTTTTCCAACAAGTCTTTGATATTTCTCCTTGTCTATAGGTTCACCGGACTCTACTATTACTGTATTGTTTTGGTCAATAGGAGTTGAAGTTGTTCGACATCCCAGCATGCCCATATCATCTAAGAGATCCAAGATATACTTTCTTTGAGAAAGTACTATTCCTTTTGAAGATCTAGCAACTTCTATTCCAAGAAAGTACTTCGGTTTTCCCAGATCTTTCACCGCAAAGGCTTGACTCAGGCATTCTTTCAGTTTTGTTATTTCCACATCATCATCTCCCGTGATGATAATATCATCAACATATACTGCAAGAATGGTGATTTTCTGTTTAAAGTGCCTATAAAACAGTGTATGATCTCCATTGCATTGACCATATCCCATGCCACACACAGCTTGTCTAAACCTATCAAACCAGGCCCTTGGGGATTGTTTGAGTCCATATAGTGATTTCTTTAGATTGCATACCTTTCCTTTAGTTTCTGGTGTGACAAATCCTGGTGGCATTTCCATATACACCTCTTCATGTAGGTCACCATGCAAAAATGCATTTTTACATCAAGTTGATGCAAGGGCCATCCAAAATTTGCTGCACAAGAGATCAATATTCTGATAGTGCTCATTTTTGCCACTAGTGCAAAGGTCTCATCATAATCAATGCCATAAGTCTGACTATATCCTCTTGCTGCAAGTCTTGCTTTATATCTCTTGACCTTTCTTTCTAGATTCTGTTTTACCGTATAGATCCACTTGCAGCCTACTGTCTTTTTTCCTTCCGGGAGATATGTCAACTCCCATATTTTATTTTTCTTTAATGCCTCTAATTCTTTGATCATTGCATTGCACCATCTTGGGTCCAACTTGGCTTTCTTCCAATCCTTAGGAATAGATACAACTTGTATCAAGGCAACAAAGTCCTGAAATGAGGCAGATAAAGCCTTGTAGGAGATATAATTTCCTTTGGCATAGTCACCATAACTTTGTCGCTTTATTGGATTAAATTTACTTGTCCCTTTTCTTATTGCAATTGGCAAGTCTAGACTGTCATTGGATCCAGTCTGAGATTTGACTCCCTTCAGCAGAATCTATACTTGTGCTCTCTTGGTTTTCATGTTGAACGGGTTGCTCCCCCTGGCCTTGATCCCGTTGTTACTCCTATGCCTGCTCATCTGCTTGTTGCTCCCTTGAAACTTGTTCCCTTGGTCCTTGTCTTCTAGAGTAAAGAAGTGGATCTTGCTTCCATCGTTGTGGTAGTGTAGGTTTGTTAAGAACTGCAGGTGTCTCCGCAACAATAGGAATTCGTTGTTGTTCACCACATTGCCTCTCCACAACAACAATGGGAATTCGTTGCTGGTCACCACATTGCTGCTCCACACCACCACCTGTTGCTGCTGCTCCAAGTCATTGTTTCCAACCTTCTCCCCCTCTTGAGCATCACCAAGATGGTCAAGACCATGGAACAAGCCACTAAGATCACTCACACTGCCATAGAAAGGTTCCGACTCATGAAACGTGACATCCATGCTCACAAACGTTCTCCTTTCTGTAGGACTCCAGCATTTGTACCCCTTTTGTCTAGAGGAATACCCAATGAAAATACATTTGATGGACTGATGATCTAACTTGCCAACATATGGCATGTGATCCCTGACAAAGCATGTACGTCCAAAGAGTTTGGGTGGAACAACAAAGTCATTGTTATGTAGAAGGAGTTGGCATGGAGATTGCATACGCAATATCTTGGAAGACATTCTGTTGATCAAATAGGTAGTTGTCATAACAGCCCCACTCCATAAGAACTTGGGCACATTCATGGTGAACATGAGAGATCGAGCAACTTCAAGAATGTGCATGTTCTTCCTTCAGCAACTCCATTCTAGGGAGGGGTATCAGAACATGAAGTCTGGTGCAGGATACCCTGTGAAGATAAGCAAGTAGCAAACGGTTTGTTGATATATTCAGTACCATTATCAGTCCTAATCACCTGCACTTGTACATTGAATTCGTTTTTCACATAGGCACTAAAATTCTGAAAGCATGTGAACACTTCATCTTTGTGACACATAAGATAAACCCAAGTCATTCTGAAATAGCAATCAATAAAAGTCACAAAGTACTTCATGCCACTTACTGACACAACCGGACATGTCCACACATCAAAATGTACTAGCACAAATGGGGATATAATTCTGATCCCCCTATTGACATAAGAGGTTCTTGTATGCTTAGCATACTCGCATGCATCACAGCTTAATTTGGTTCAGTCCACTCCATTCATTACAGAGGGGAAAAACTTGAAACATTTTATCAAAAGCCATGTGGCCCATTCGACAATGATGCACCAATGTTGTATTATCTTTTCCTCCTACAATCGCAGCCAACATAGAACTTGCCTCATGTCCCATCTTGTCACGATCCATGTGCCAAAGACCTCTATGCCAGTCGTCCTCTCCTGAATTAAACACATATATTTATCAAGTATTACACGACAATCCTGTTGATCAGTCAAGGCACTTAGGGACACCAAATTAATTGTAAAGGTAGGAACATGCAGTACTGAAGACAATTTTATGTTGGGTGTACAGTTAACTGATCCCAGCCCTTTTATAGATTGTGTTGTGCCATCTGTTGTTTGGATAGTGCCTCTATGTGTGGGAGGATACTGAATATAAGTGTCAAACTCACTAATATTCCCAGTAACATGCTTGGATGCTCCAGAATTTAGAATCCAATCCGAGTCAATATTATGAGTGGCTATAAATACTCTACCAATATTACCTTCATTTGTTTAGGCATAGTGAGCAAAGTTCCCAAATGTTGCCTCCTTTTTTTCTTCTTCCTTTGGTTGTCCCTATGATGTACTAGTTGTGGCCTCTACAGCCGCCGCTGCCATATGTGCCTTGGGAAATGTAGTGTGTTGTTGTTCGTATTGTTGTCCACCACCTCTACCATATTGTTGTCAATATGGTTGTCCACCACCTCTACCATACTGTTGTCCACCACCTCTACCTTCACCCTTCCTTGGTAGCTTCCTCTACCATATGTGTATCCTCCTCTCCCCCTGCTAGGTGTCCTAGAGGAGGTACATCGATGCTTCAAGTGTCCCTTCACTCCACAAGTGAAGCACTCTCTCGTCTCCATTTTCTCAGTGGAGGATCACTGTCTTTCGTCATGTTTAGCCGCACTTCCTCTCTAGACATAGCAGCAATGGCGTCTTTGAGGGAAGGGGTAGTGGTTTGATGTAATAGAGCAGCCTTCTACCCTCAGACTTTTTATTAAGACCTTTCAAAATTTCATGACTCGCCAGCGCTCAATCCAGCTTGCAGCAGCACTAACAAATTCACCATGGACAAGTTCAAGAGGATCAAGATGGTCTAAATCTCCCCACAGATGTTGCAGCTCAGCCACATATGCCATCATAGTTTTATCTCCTTGTCGTAAGTCATGCACCTTATCTTCAATCTCAGCAATCAACATCATGTTCCCCTGTCCAGAGTAGAGATTTGATAGAGTGTCCCATACATCCGAAGCCTTCATGAGTGCCTCTACTGAAGCAGCAATGTCAGGACCAAAGAGTTTAGCAACTATGCCACAATTAGAGAATTTGTGGCATTTCACTTCTTCCACTTAGAACTGGTCTTGTCTGGTGGTTCAACAGCTTCACCCGTCACACGCTCATCCAACCCTTTCGTGTTCAGAATCAATAGGGCCCTCCTTGACCACCAAAGATAGTTGGTCACTCCTTCCAACTTGATGTCATTTGGCATCAGTTCAAGTTTCTCGATAGCTTTGATATGAGGAATAATTGCTCCCCCTCCAGCAGATGCAGCTCCATCACCTTTGACAATGACAAGTTCTACTAGCTTCTCGAGAACCTTGGCCAAGTCCTCCGTGTCTCCCATGCCTTCCTTCACTGCCCTAGCTTCTTTTGCACCTCCAGACAGCTTGACTACAAATCAACCTCTCACAGAACAAAGGACTTACCCGCATGATGCCCTTGTCACAGCCTTCTCTTCCTTGCCACCACAGCAGCTTGCTCACTCCTACCTCCTAGATACCGCAGCAGCCTAGCCTTCCAGATCTTCCACTCCAGCTGTCGTTGCCCTCACTGCCCCTTGCTCTGATACCATGAGGGCATAGTTGAGAGCCTAACCTGACTACCTTATCTTCTCTGGTGGCTGGGAGGAACTCCCTTCTGGTATTAGGTCACAAAGAACAACAGAGAAGCACCTAATATAGTATAGGTACTGAGCTAGGCCAGATGGGCCGCATAGAACATAAAGAAGGCCCAGGAGGTATCAGCACACATCTCCAACAGTTATCCAACAAGTAGTAATAATAATAACATATACTTATGTATGCCATATTTCCATGCACGTATCGAGGCACTTACAATAATCTGGTATGTCCTGATGCAGGGGATGACTACAGTTTGAACTGGGAACAGCGACTCCATATTGCACTTGACGCTGCACAAGGTCCACATTTCAGTTATGTATTTACCTTAAAGTTCATATCTGTAAGTGTTTTCTGACGAAGTATGAGCTTCAATAAACTACAGGGCTGGAGTATCTACATGAGTCATGCACTCCATCAATAGTTCACAGAGATGTGAAGACTCCCAACATCCTTCTGGACAAGAATCTGGTGGGGATAATATCTGACTTTGGGCTTTCGCGGGCTTTTAATGATGCTCACACACACATATCTACTGTTGCTGCTGGCACTCTTGGCTACCTAGACCCCGAGTACCATGCAACTTTCCAACTCACAGTCAAGACAGATGTTTACAGCTTCGGCATAGTTCTCTTGGAGATCATCACTGGCCAGCCCCCAGTATTGATGGAGCCTCAAACCTTTCATCTACCAAACTGGGTACGCCATAAGATTGCCATGGGCAGTATTCATGATATCGTGGACAAGAGGCTATTGGATCAGTACGACGCTAGTTCCCTGCAGATTGTGGTAGACCTTGCCATGAATTGCGTCGAAAACACCGCCATCGACCGACCGACCATGACCGAGGTTGTTTCAAGGCTCAAAGAGCAGTTGCCGGCAGTTTCAAGCGAAAAGCAGTCTGTCTCTACGTCAACTCGTCGTATGAACTCCATGGATGCGGAAATTCGAAGGCAGTTTCAGTTGACGATCTCTGGAATAAGCAACGAGGAGAGCTCCTTCCGGTCTGGTTATACCGGTGGGATGTCAGAATTAATCCCTTTATCTGGACGCTGAAAGGAAAACTCCTACTTAGTTATTGTCGCATCTAGTTAGATAAAATTTGGTGATCTGCTCAAATGTCTCATCGGTTGTTGTTCATAAACCGCAACTGAGTCATTTTATGCTTCTCGCAAGTTGTGGTTTTTTCCTTTTTATTCTATTTTTTCTATTTTTATACATCTCGACAAGTATGTAATGTAACCCCTATTACCTTAAAATAAATTCAGTCATGTTTCCAGTTCTTAACGTTTCTCGTTTACTACTAGGGGGGCTGAGGATTGAGGGGCAATTTTGTCCGAACTCTGGTATTTAGTTGGAGTGATGTTCAAACAGTAAGGTATCTTCTTCCATGTGAGAACTTGGTGATCTATTACTAAGATTTATTTATTAACCGGTACTCACGAACTAATCCCCTCAAACCTATCCTAAGCAAGTGGTCTGATTAAGCATTGCTTCTTAAGATTTCCGCCTTTTAATCCCTAATCTCCCACGCAAAGCTGTGGAATAAGATTAAAATACGTGCTCCATCTACCAAACCCTCTGAGGCTCTGAGCACTTCCCGAATTTATGGACCATCACAAAATTTTAAAAATTATAGGAGATGGAGTTGCTATGAGAGAGTTGGCACCTGGGCTACGAAGAAGGTGATGCTATGTAGGGCCGGAAATGCAACCACATGACATACCTAATCATCGTCGTCGGCCGCTCGCAGGCAGATCCTCGAGACCTCGGCTCCGCCACCGCTGGCTGCAGCGCCTCACATCCGCATCCGGCAATCCGTAACGGGCGCCCGCCATGGGCGGTACGCGCACCCCCACTGCTAGAAGAAATGGATTTGGTATGCAGACCAGCAATACTATGACAGACAGATAAAAAAAACTATTGTATGACAGACAAACACCATGGCTGCCTTTACTATGTCAGAAACCAGACTACTACTATAGAAACTAAGCCGTGCTGCTTCAACTCAAGAACCAAACCAAGCTGATAGCCAGTGTAGAACTGATGCTAATTTCCATGCTAACAACGGAGATTGGCAAAATTAGAGCTGTGTGGTTAATTACAAAGTTAACAATGAAGTTAAGTAATGGACTGGCTAATTACAAAGTTCATTATTGTGGCATATGCGAAGTGGATATTGAAATTAATGTCAGGAAAAAAATCCTCATTCCTTCAGTAACACTCAAACTTCAGACATTCATAGAAGTTGGGACTGGCACACATAAAGCAAGGAGCCTGTGAGGTTTTGGTGTTGCAAGCTCAGACACAGAAAATTCAAGCAGAGTATCTAAGGGTATCTTCAGTGGCACGACCCATTTAGGATATTCAAACGATCCGTTTCGGTCAAAATAGTATATAAATATAAATAGTACATAACCACATAGTTTCCCACAAACAATCAAACATAATTCGTAAATTACATTAAACAAATTAGAGGATTATGCCTAGTGATGTTGGTTTCCGACATGAGCCCACATATGCTCAATCAAATCCGCCTGAAGCCGGTCATGAAGGTCCCGGTCACAGATTGTATGACGCACATGCAAGAACTGTTCCCAAGATGTTGCCTCGGGCTGTGGATCAACCAAGGTACCCACAAATTTCCAGCGTTTGGTCATACATGTTGACATAACGCTCGTCCTCAACGATCATACTGTGCATGACCCACGCAAGCCGTCATCATCTCCCACATCCTCTAAGTTCTCCAGGTTCTAGCGGGGTGACGAAGAATAGCCCGGTGAGATTGGAGCACACCAAATGCCCGCTCCACATCCTTTCTACAAGCCTCTTGTTCTTTAGAGAACCTCTTATATTTCTCTTCTTCAGGGTTGTGGATTGTCTTGAAAAATGTTGACCAGCAAGAATAGATGCCATCAGCTAGATAATACCCCTTATCCCCCTTGTCGTAAGGGTTGCCATTGATCACATAGTTAACCTCAGGAGCATTGCCTTCTGCGAGCCTAGCGAATACAGGTGAGCTCTAAAGCACATTGATATCATTGTTAGATCCTGCCATGCGAAAAATGGGTGCCAAATCCATAGATCATGGGATGCAACGGCCTTGAGAATGACCATGCACCCGCCCACATGACCTTTGAACTACCCTTGCCAACCAAAATGACAGTTCTTCCACGTTGGGCTTGCGCTTCTTCAATGAGCCTCCCCTACGCACCGATACTAGGTAGTGGTCGTGCATCATGCTTGCAGCGGCGAACAAAATGTCGGTGTCATCATCGGACTTCTTGTAGAAAAACTAGATTTTCCTACTGTCCATCTACACACGCAGAAGCTAGTGGTTCATGGCCACAATATTAATGTGCAAGAAAAATGGGTCGAACGTACCTCAAATGTGGCCGAGCAATTGGACATGTAGGTTGTGGATGCTCGGGCTAGCGACGGGCCTAAGCATGTAGCCTGTGAAGTACAGGCGACGCACTAGGTCTAGGGATGGAGCTGTCGAATCCACATCCTCGCAGTGGCCACCGGATATGGCATGTCTAGCCTCGCGTCTAACGTTCCGATGGATCCGGCAGTAACCACCATATCATGCCTCTCTGACGCCGGATCCGGCGATTTGTCACCGGCTAGGACCAAAAGGTCCCATTTTTGGGTGGAGGGGAGCTTCGCAAGCGGATGGAAGGTGGGGGTATCCACAAGCCGATAGAAGGTGGAGGGGAGTGTGGCGTGGTGAGGGGAGGTGGCACGACAGCGATGCGAGGGATGCGTGGCGGAGAGAGAAGTAGAGCGGTGGAGTGCAGGAGCAGGTGGGGTAACAACAGGTGTGCTACCGGTTGATCAACGAAAAACTTGAGGGGCTTTCTGCAAAACGTCCCTCCCAACGGGAGTATCTTGATTTATCGACCAAAATTTACAGCCACATACTTCTTGTTATTATGAACTCTCTTGGTCCCTCCGTTCTAAAAAAATATGTCACGGATTTGTCTAGATATGCATGTATCATCCTTTTTATGACAAAGGGAGTACTAATTCTTTGAATTTTCTCCAGTTTTTTGAGAACTCTTAGTCAATCATCTTCAACCGGAGCAGTTGCTTCTGTGATTAGACAAGCATTGTGGGCTTTGTTCTTGCATGATTTCTTTCAAGTCTCCTAGCATACCTGACTAGGTCAAAGAAAGATCAACGTTCGCTGCGCAATAGCCGACGGGCAACCTGACTAGGCCAAATAAAAATCCCACTTTATAGGGCCGAGGTGCATGCATGGTTCGTCCAAACGCACGAGTTCTTGCATGCTGATTGTCGATTAAAAATTCCACAGCATCTTTTTTCTTTAGACTAATGCAAGTTGCATTTCTTTGATGAACAAAACTTTCGTCTTCCTCACAGCGTTGACCACATGCGCCGATGGATGCCAAGTCAAGGGAAGCAAGCACTACTAAACCGTTATAGCTTCATCTGCTATATAACGACGTTTCTTGCTTGTAGTACTTGCTTGTAAACTCTGAGAGAACAGAATAGGACCATGGTGATCAATTTGATTTGCTGGCCAAGTACAGAACTGGCATGGATCTTGGCGCTGCTGCTCAACCTGGTCATGATGATTCAAGTCCATGGCCAGTCTCCTTCTGGTAATACAAGCCATATCCTCCTAGCTTTTCCCCCGTGATTCTTTAAACTATGCTCCATCTGCATGCACATTTCTGTTTAAGTCAGCATGCAACTTACAGAAAAACTAGCTTTACTGACATCATAAAATCCAGACATTATCAGCCACTGAGATCTTTGCATAAATCTAACTGCTGGAAGTTGGAACACATGTAATTTATACATATTCTCCATTGTATAGGGTTTGTAAGCATCGACTGTGGATTCATAAACAGCAGTTCATACAACGACAGCGCCACAGGATTACGGTTCGATCCTGACGGTGGATTTGTCGAGGGCGGTCTGAGGCACGAGATTTCACCAGAGTTCATGGCTGATGTATGGAACCACCAACAGAAAAACCTGAGGAGCTTCCCAGATGGCTTAAGGAATTGCTATACACTGCCATCCAGCATCGGTAAGAAGTATCTGTTGAGGGCCACATTTACTTACAGCAACTACGATGGGTTGAACAAGACTCTGGACGGGTCGCTGTTTCTGTTTGGGCTCCATATCAGCGTCAATTTCTGGGGGGCGGTGAACTTGACAGATAGGAATCCATCAGCCGTGGAACTGTACGAGGTGCTCACCATTGCTCCGAGCAACTCCGTGTCTGTCTTCCTGATAAACTTTGGTTCGGGGATTCCCTTCATATCTTCGTTGGAGCTCAGGCCACTGGAAGATACAATGTACCCTTTTGTCAATACTTCTGTGTCAGTAAGCTACTTTCAACGGATCCGATATGGCAATGTCAATGAATCCTTCACAAGGTAAGATGAGGCTGCCATCGATAACAATTTTGGATTAGATCTGACTATCTTAGCTATGCCTCCAATGGTTTTAGATTCAATTTGCTAGCTTAATGCATTTAAAGTGGTTGCTCCTTTGTTTTCTTAATCCTGCAATTGCTTCTAACAAAAACTAATAGTAGTAAATCTCAAGGCGACGGGAAGTCGGGGTTCGCCAGATCCCATACAAATTGTAGGTGAATGCCAAAATGTACCAATATGTCTTTTTCTGTCTTTGTGTGCGATGAAGGTACCCCACGGACAATTATGACCGCTTCTGGGAAACCGATCCCTCCACATCCTACCCCTGGATCGACTTGAACACCACCAATAAAGTGGAGAGCCTCCCCGGCAACAACTTTTTTAATATACCGTCGGCCATTATGCAGAATGCCCTGACCACTGCCATGAACTTCTCAGCCATACAAATCACGGCAATGTTTGAACGCAATGAAGACCCCAAGAGCCTGCAGCTTCTCCCAGTCTTTCACTTTGCCGAGATCAACGGGAGCAACCCGAACAGGAGGTTCGACATCTACAGCGCCGGTGAATTACTGTTCTCAGACTTCTCCCCTTCACGATTCCAGGTGGACAGCATGCACCAGAACGGCCGGTTCTTGTACAACCCAAACGCATCCTTCCTCCTGATGAAGACACCCAACTCGACGCTCCCACCGCTGAGATAAACCTAGAACTCCAATTATTAGAAAGTAGAGTACATGACAGATTCACATGATCATGAAGCAATTTATTCAGTTGGTTGAATAGCACCTCTAGCTCCATGCTTTTATAAAGAAATGTTAATGACCGGGATATCACTGTATAGACACTGGAAGATTCTCACCTCCATTTGGCATTGCCAGGATTCCCATTAAGGTAATAGAAACAAGTTCATCAACCGGCTGGTTCACTAGTATACTCAAATCCTGAGTAAGACATCTTCTAAAGGTCAATTGCAATGATCCATGGCTAAGACCATAGTAGATCAATGTATTTATACAACTTATTCAATTCCATGAAAAGATAAAATACTTGCATATGAAATAACTTTGCAACTTGTCATTTATGACCCGTGGCTGTGCTGTTGAAGATGCTTCGGCTAGGGAAAGGGGAGAAGTTTGGGTAACTTCTAGTCTATACTTTATTCAATAGCCGGTTTCTCCTTGCATATATGGAGACATTCCAAGCCAATATAAACCTTGAAGAGTAGAACCTCTACCTTTAGAAATCCAATCTGGAACTTGGAAGGGATGCCCCCAGATGACACAACTACTTAAGTTAATGTTTTCATCTTTTTAATACATATAAGCTTCGCTTGAGAACCAAGCGCCAGCTTGGTGGCCAGAGCTCAGGGTGTTGAGCCAGCCCACCAGGGTTCGAGTTGCAGGTGAAGCACTTGGACTAAACTAGGTGCTATCCCCATAAAAAAATCGCTGGAGAGTTCTCATCTATCTAACAACATATAGCCAACGGAGGGATCCTTTCCCGTTGGTCTCGTAACCAACATATACAGATTTTTGACTGCGTTCATATTTTTCTGTGTTTTATTTTTTCCTGTTGTAGTCCACTACATGAAAGAAGTCAAGAAGCACTACAATTTGACACGAATAAACTGGATTGGAGATCCATGCTCCCCAAGAGAATATTCATGGGAAGGATTGACTTGCGACTACACAAAGAGCAACCAGAATCCAAGGATTGTTTCGGTGTAAGAACATAACAATGACTTATACCAGATACGTTTGAAACATAAGCATCGCAGTTCGATCCTTTTTAACATTTGAAGTGCATTGCATCGACCATGTTGCTTCAAATATATACTTATGTTTACAAGAATATCGCTACAGAGCCACTCGGTCATGTGTCTTACATGCTAAGATCTTGATAACACAAATAATTTCGTTGAAACTAAAATACATGTAATTTAGTGTAAACCTTAACCACAGAAATATGTTTACATAAACTTAAAATACATCTCAGCTCGATGAAATGACTAGATTAATAGGACTTGTAGTAACATGAGTTGCTTTTGCAGAGATCTGTCTAAAAGCGGACTGAAAGGTGAATTAACCACATCATTCATGAACATGGTATCACTGGAAAAACTGTAAGTGGTGCCTACCACATTGTATTGATGGCTAGACGCTTATTGAGATTATTTTGACATGATTTTTGACCCTAAGCACAAAACATATATAGGGATTTATCACACAACAATTTGACAGGAGCTATTCCAGACTATCAACTAAAGTCGCTGAAAATTCTGTAAGTCTGATTACATTTTTGGTTCATGGTATACATTTCAGATGAATAATTTTAACTATTATTTTTCAGCAACTTGTCAAACAACCAGCTCGTTGGGCCAATCCCTGATTCTATTCTTCAAAGATTTCAGGCTGGTTTGCTTGATTAAAGGTTTGGCATGCTCTTTTCTCTATTGCACAATCCTTGATATATTTCAGTTTCTGATCAAACTAAAAACACACCAATATGACAACCCAAGGTTCATTATTTAGCAACAATAATTGCAAATAACATATATTGGTGCAAAGAAATTATATTCCTTTGTCACGCCTTGCAAAACAAGAGTTACGCAAGTTGACTTTCTACTTGCACTGCACCACACTTCTACAGCTCAACCACCCATATGCATAAACTCTTATCAAATGCGACTAATTGGCAGCCACAAAATAGTCACACTTTTGCAGTGCATTGTATTGATCCATAGAACCCTCGGATACATATACTAGCATCTAGTAGTAACTATAAATGTTTTACCATTTATGGACCTTCAACATAAGAGGCACATATGGACGTATACATAACTTTTTTTTAACGGTAGAGCTTTATAGATTAGCTGGACAGTTCATTACACTCAGAACATATCAGATTCTGTACGCATGCAGGAGCCGATCCCAGCAGCAAATCTTCCCTAAATAACTTAGCTAAAGCATGTACTACATGAATACAGCTTCTTGGAGTAACATTAATTACAGGGTTTGGGCAGTCAGGTAACAGGTCAGACGATTCCTTTCTTTATCACCACAGCTGCCCAGTCCATGGCCTCTGCTTCATAACTGGATGTGATTTAAAAATCATGTAGTGTGTTCATTTAGAGGCTGGAGGTCATTATTAGCATGTTAGTTGTCTTAGAAAACAGAAGTATATGTTACAATCAAAATTTTCTAGAACTGTTGTAACTAATATTTTTTTAGCTGACCTATAGATATGTTGTGCATTTGTGTTGCTAGATTAGAAGGCAATCCTGTATGCTCAGAAGTCAAAGATACGTATTGTTCAAACAAGAAAACGAACAATGTACGTACGCTCATTGCAGTGACAGTTCCTGTCGTACTGGTATCCCTCCTAGTATTGATGTGGATAATTTGGAAATTATGCTGGGAAGGTAAAACATAATGTTACGATCTAAAATTCCCCTTTCATCAGTGCAACAAGAGGTATACATTAGACAACAACTTAAGACCTAAAGTTTCATGTAAAACACAACTTCTTGACTCTGCAGGGAAGTCAGGAGACCATGAGAATTATGCTATGTATGAAGAGGAAACTTCCCTGCATGTTGACATCAGACGGTTCACGTACGCAGAGCTAAAGCTCGTAACAAACGACTTCCAATCAATAATTGGAAAAGGAGGTTTTGGTATTGTTTATCATGGCATACTGGAAAATGGTGATGAAGTAGCTGTTAAGGTGCTTATGGAAACCTCAATAGCAAAGTCAACAGACTTCCTCCCTGAGGTATAACATGAAACCATCTAGCCAAATCATTGTTTCGTCAATATAAAGTATAAAATAAGTCCACAAGATATATAAACCCTTTTACGTAGTCTGTACTCAATAAATGTAATTGGCTTCAGATCTGGTATGTATGATAATGTATATGTGTTGTCAAGGTAGAAACCTTGTCCAAGGTTTATCACAAGAATCTTGTGACTTTGAAAGGATATTGCCAAAACAAGAAGTGCCTCGCACTCGTTTATGACTTCATGTCCAGAGGAAATCTTCAACAACTTTTAAGAGGAGGTTCATCTATTAATTGTTTATACTTTTATCGATGTTTATATCAAAAATAGTTTACATGCTAAGTTGTAGTTAAATTTGTATAAAGACTGTTTGTGCCTTAACTCAATAAATGTTAATCCTAGACAAACCTAAAATCCGTAAAATCTAAAATGCAAGTTGGCCACTTCAGGGTTATAATTCCCGCAAAACAAACAACTAAATAGAGACCTAGACCCCAATTGATCTCTTTAACCCTTGGGACACAAGTGCTTCCCAAATTATATCCATAAATCATGCTTTGTAGTGTGACCTAAAAATCGCAAGATCTAGTCATGAGTACAAAAAAGAAACTCTACGACACAACTAGTCCATCTTTTGACATTATACTGAAACATCATTTCCTAGTTAAAGGTGCGGTTGATTGCCTGGAGTGTTATTGATGCTCCGAGTTAATGCATTTGAGTTGGTGGATCTAATTTATTCTTTATAGATGCTGGAGTAAGAGTGAGACTGCCATATCTGCACATTCTTGAAGTCATAACCATGGAATGTTCAATTGGTTATAGATATCTGTCTAACAAACTGAGGAGAGCACAGTTACATTCCTAGAGTCATAATTCATAACCATGAAAAGATGGTCACAACTCACAAATCCTAAATGTGTGCGTCTTTCAAAGCCACTAGGAAGCAAAGCAACTAGAGAGATTTTAAAAAAAAGGAATACTTTAATAGTTCGTTCTCTTGTTAATCTGATTTGTATATACAAATGCTCTAGTAAAGAGAAGGAAAAGCATTTCCTATCGAAGATCAAAGCGCATGTTTATGCAGGTTTTAAATTTTAATACATCAATTGGTGCTATGCTTAACCATTAAGGCCTTGTGCATAACCTGTTAGCTTAAATATGTGCAAAAAATAACAATAAGGTAGTAGTGGTGTAACAAATAATAAGAATAATGGTGGTACATGGTACTAGTAACATATATCTATGCTCAATGCATGTATTAAGGCACTTATATTAATCTGGTATGTCTTGATGCAGGAGATAACTATTGTTTGAACTGGGAACAACGACTTTATATTGCACTTGATGCTGCACAAGGTCCATATTTCAATTACGTATTTACCTTTAAGTCTTGTATGTATATGTGTTTTGACGAAGTATGAGCTTCAATAATCTATAGGGCTGGAGTATCTACATGAGTCATGCAAGCCGTCAATAGTTCATAGAGATGTGAAGACCCCCAACATCCTTCTGGACAAGAATCTGGTGGGGATAATATCCGATTTTGGGCTTTCGCGGGCTTTTAATGATGCTCACACGCATATATCTACTGTTGCTGCTGGAACTCTTGGCTACCTCGACCCCGAGTACCATGCAACTTTCCAACTCACAGTCAAGACAGATGTTTACAGCTTCGGCATCGTTCTCTTGGAGATCATCACTGGCCAGCCCCCAGTATTGATGGATCCTCAAACCTTTCATCTACCAAACTGGGTACGCCATAAGATTGCCATGGGCAGTATTCATGACATTGTGGACAAGAGGTTGTTGGATCAGTACGACGCTAGTTCCCTGCAGAGTGTGGTAGACCTTGCCATGAATTGTGTCGAAAACATAGCTGTCGACCGACCAACCATGACCGAAGTTGTTTCAAGGCTAAAAGAGCAGTTGCCGGCAGTTTCAAGTGAAAAGCAGTCTGTCTCTGCTTCAACTCATAGTATGAAGTCCATGGATGCTGAAATTCGACGATTTCTGGAGTAAGCAACGAGGAGAGATCCTTCCGGTCTAGTTATAGTACTGGTGGGATGTCAGGATTAAACCCATTATCTGGACGCTGAAAAGGGAACTCCTACTGAGTTATTGTTGAATCTGGTTAGACAAAATTTGGTGATCTGATGCAATGTGTCCTTAGTTGCTGTTCATAAACCGCAGCTGAGTCATTTTATGCTTCTGGCAAGTTGTGGTATCTTCCTTTCTATTCTGTTTTGCCCATTTTCATACATCTGGACGAGGATGTAAATGTAACCCCTATATTAGCTTAAAAAAAGTCGGTCATGTTTCCGATCCTAACCTTTCTCGTTTACTACTAGGGCAATTTTGTGTGAACTCTGGTATTCAGTCGGAGTGATTTTCAGACAGTAAGCATCTTCTTCCATGTGAGAACTCGGTGCTCTGTTACTAAGATTTATTAACCGGTACTCACGCATTAAGGCCCCAAACCAATCCTGAGCAAGTGGCCTGCTCAAGCATTGCTACTTAAGAATTGCGCCTTTTGATCCCTAATCTCTCATGCAACTGCTGTGGAATAAGATTAAAATACGTGTTCCTTCTACCAAACCCTCCGAGGCTCTAACCATCTCCTGAATTCAAGGATCATCACAAAATTAACAAAATTATATGCGATGGAGTTGCTATGAGCGAGTTGGCACCTGGGCTATGAAGAAGCTGATGCTACTCCATGTAGGGGCGGAAATGCAACCACGTGACGTACCTAATCGTCGTCGCCGGCCGCTCGCAGGCAGATCCTCGAGACCTCGGCTTGGCCGCCGCCGGCCGCACTGCCTCATCCGCCTCCGCGTTGGCACTTGGCAGACGAACTGTTGTGGGCTTGCGGCGGTGTCCTTCTGGGACGGCGGGGCGGAGCAAACCCGCGCCGCGCGGGTAGCCCGACAGCCCGTGGCTGCCAGCCCAGCAGCAGAGCGGTAACGGGCCGGACGTACCGAGGAGAGAGTCTCGCGTGTAGGCCCTATGCAGGTGCCACAGCCCAGAACACCTCATACCCACTACCGCTGACCGTGGAGCTGACACCTGACGGCCAGCCAGAGTGAGAAACATATCACCCGGACGACGATCCTATGGCGAATTCATTCGAGAGCTTAATATATCAGTCAGAGCATCTCCAATTGTTGGAGCCCAGACCAAAATCCGGCAATTTATTTCGCTGGATGGACGAAGCTTTCAGCCGGTCACCCCCCAAGAGGAGGCCACCCGAGATCACAAAACCGTGACATTTTCTGAATTTGTTCTTCCCGCCTGCATAAACACAATCAAGTCCAAAGAGTTCGCCGATACAGAATAGACACAGTTCGACATAGACCAAGAGTTCGGCGACCAAACTACATATAGACGCAGGGATCAGACGGCAGGCGTAGGCTTGGACGAAGGCTCGACGACGGCGGACGTAGGTTCCTCGACGACGAGCTCGGCTGGGATGCAAAAGTGGAGGTTGGGGCAGAGCTCGGCGCTGGCGTCCGCGTGGGTGTTGCGGCGGACGGATCCAGCAGACCGCTCAGGATGGCGTTGCGCTCGGCCATGTACCACGTCTTGACCTAGTCGTCCATCGCCACCGTGTTCACCCCCCCCCCCTCCCCTATCAAGCCAGATCAGCGTTCCTCTTTTTCGCCGCGACGTTGGTCTCGAGGAGGTCGATCTTGATGCATTGGTTCTGCAGCATCACCCTCCACCTTTCATCGAACTTCTCGTCCTGTGGCGTGGGTCTTGGCATCGGACATGCACTTCTCGATCGAAGCTTGGAGCTTTTCGCCGAGCAGACCCTTGGCCTTGAGCTCCTTGGCCTTCTTCTGGCCGAGCTCCAGCCGACCTTCGGACGGTAGGGGGGCGCTTGCTTTATCTTACATGTTAGGATATTATCTCGTTTTCAAGAGTTCACACATATTTTTCTTATTTACCTGTCTTTCAGCTGTACAATTATCGTCTATGGCATGCATCGCCAAGACAACTTTTCTCCAGAAAGTCATGTTTGGTATATTATTTATCAACCAAAAATTACAGACACATGCTTGGCGTCATTATGTGCTATTAGTTCTTTGATTTTTCTCCAGTTTTTTGAGAACTCTTAAGCAAGGGTCATCTTCAACCATGAGCATTTTGCTTCTGTGATTATACTAGCACCGTATGCGCTGATCTTGCATGTTTTCTTTTAATTCTCCTAACGTACCATATTAGATCAAAGAAATATCAAGGTGTGTTGCTAGCTTAGGGCGTGTTTGTTTGCTCTGGATCAAATTTCCTGTTTTTCCTACTTGGTCGGCTGGATGCTTGATGCGGCTAGATTTGGCTTGGGTCAAGTTCGGCACTTTATTTGGTAGTTCACATCTAGTTTTCCTACTATTTTAGCCAATTGTTTGCTTACCAACAAACTTGATTATGGTTGGATTCATGCAAAAATATGTATGTTCGGTTGCACTTGTGGTAGCATTGTGGTCACCACTTTTCACAGGTGGTGATGTTACCACGGAGGAGCAAATAGGCAAAAAATTAAGCTAGTAGTAGAAAATTAGAACCCTAGCTACAAGAAAATATCAGTTCACGACAATGTTACCTAGGTACTACAAATGACAGTTCAACAAAATATTACCTAGCTACTACAAATGATTGTTTTACACCCAATTAAGGGTTGTTCATAGAACATAAGGGCAGCACTTCATCAGTACTTCTTCACTTCTTCATCTTCAGATCTTGTAGTTTCCTTTTGTCGCACAGATGTCGAGGGCCCACTGTATTATCTTGTTCCTCCAAGTAGCACAATCGTTATGCCCAGTGCCGGAGCCAGGACTTCAATTGAGGGGGTCAATAAACTATGGTCTAAATTTTTTTGACAGAAAAGCAAATGTATTTAACAAAAAAGTTCCAAACCGAAGCAATTTGCATATATCATCAAGTACAACGACAAAATGACCATAAAGAATAAGAACTAACAAAATAGAGCTATATTTTGATAAGATAGTATTATACCTTTAAGGTGTATCCATGTTGGGAAGTCAAAATCCACGAGGAATATGACATCTACAGTTATTATAGGAATGGAAACGTAGCATAATCTTCTTGTCATCAATTTTTACAAATATTTCTTTCTCAACATAGCAAATCATCAAACAATGAGTCAATCATCCCCTATCTTGTTGCGAAGATCTGTCTTTATAATATTCATGGCTGAGAAAACTCTCTCAACGGATGTTGTTACCACAAGTAATGTCAAAGCAAGTGTAATAAGGCGACAGACCAATGAAAAGGTCAAATGTTGTCTCTTCTGAACCAACTTGATAGCAAGATCACTCAGACTGTCACAAGCTATGAATTCAGGACTTTCTTTTCATCACATCAACATATATGTTCGGTTCGTCAACCAATAGACAACAATCATGTGAAGGAGCAGAGTACATAGTTGCAAGGTCAACTAGCTTATCATTATCAAAACTATTGAATGAGTCTTTAGGATCAAAGCATGCAGTGCACAATAATAGGCATGTAGAAGTTTCAGAAAATCTATGATTCATCTCTATGTTTCTATCAAGCATCTCATTAAAGATTGTACCTTGTAATGATGGAAGCAAGTAACCATCTTCCGTGAACTCATTGGGTAACCCCTAGCTGCCATATTATCACTCATATTAGGGCACTATAATATTTCTTCCGTCATAGAAGTTAGTAGCAGCAAGCAATAGAGGCTCCCATCCATCCTCTCTCAATTTCTACAACAGACTTTTCATGGAGACAATCATATTCATAGCACTCACTATGTTCCGATCCTTGGATTGTAAAGCTTGTGACAAACCATTTGTTAAACCAAGCACTGGAAGCATCAAATTCAATGTCCTCTGGAGATTTCTTGACATTTGCTAATTTCAGGTGTGCTATATTCATCAATTGGTTTCCGAAGTCCAGGATCGGTAATGATATTTGCTAAGTCAAATATTTCAACAACATTTTCCCACAAAATTGAAATCGAAAACAAATCATGAGCTCTTGTAACACTACTGGATACTAATCACTAGAAAAATAAACTACAAATCTAAAATTGGAAATATTGGATAGAAATTGACCTGTTGAAGACATGTCCTCTTGGGATTTCTTGAGCCCCCCTCTTCTTCTTCATGAGGCACCGTTGGCTCCTCTTCTTCCTGGGCGTCTAAGATACATGACATATCTTCCTCCTCGTCCATCCAGGTCAAAATCTGGCAGCTGGGCACACCGCAACAGCTGTTCGCTCGGTGGCTCGGCCTGAGGAGGCGCAACAGGGGTGGGGCCGTGGGAGGATCGAGGATAGATGAGTCCCCCGGGAGAGGATCTATGCGGGGCGGCCAGATAGGAGATGGGCGAGGGCGCTCGGACCGCCAGAGAGGAGCTAGGCGGGGCCACGGGGGGGGGGGGGGCAGTTGTGCAGGGTGGGTTAGAGGAGTCGCGGTGGGAAGAGGCGCATGTGCGTGTTTCTTTTTTTCCTTGCTCGCTCGTGTTAGTCTTCCTGGTGGCTGAGAAAAAAATTACCGATCGGGGAGCCGGGTTGATCGACCCTCCTCGACCCTCTTCTGGTGCCGCCTATGGTTATGCGCAACACCATGGCCAACATCAACGTCATTGTCAGGAACTACATCTTCCTCTGCTAGGAAGAATTCATCCTCACCAAATTACAATATCCAGTTGTTCAAAATGCAACATGTCAGGACAATCTTAACTTGGGTGGAGAAAGAATGGAAATCCTTCTGATCAAGGATCTTAAACCTATTCTTCGGAGTAGAGAAAACCCTCTCAACCGTGAGTCTAAGGCTAGAGTGCCTGGGATTGAAAAGTTCCTCTAGAGTCCTAGGATAGTGTCTAGCAGAGAACTCATTGAGATGGTACCTTGTTGACTCGAAGGTGATGGGATTTGTTGCATAGAAAACAAAAAATCCAACCACAAGGATCATATCTAGAAGATACATGTAACGGTTTAAGATGGACTCACCCTCTAAGACCATAACACGGTATAGCGTTCCCGCAAACAAACGTTTATGGTGTAGAATGTACTCGACCGTCCTCAAGGACGCACAGACGATCAACACCACAAGAGACAGTGCCTTTGTAATCGGTCACATGTACGGTGTACCGACGACTCCCGATCCCTTGCTCCAGCCGGGCAGCGGAAGTAGCAGATCCCCGGTAACTCCAAAATCGTTACACCATGGTAGTGGTGGTGGAGGGGAAGGTTCATAGAACAGATTCGCTGAGAAACTTTTCTAGTGGCAATGGCCAAGGCAAGCAAGGGGGAGAAGATGTCAACCAAAGGGCATATTAGAGAGGCTCATGAGAGAGTGTGTGGAGAGCAGGAGGAGGCCACCTCCTTTTATAGGGGGAGAGGGGGCAATTCCTTCCCTTGGACAACGTCCAAGAGGGTGCCCCCTCTCCTCCTTCATTCATGTGAGTGCTCTCTCCACTCACATAAACTCCACCTCCACTTTCTCCCATTTAATCTCCACTCAAAAATCAAAGGTCTTTCCATTAAAGCACTTTAATTCCCTTGTTTTAATGCAACTAAATTTAATGAACACTTCATTTAATGAGTGCTCTATTTAATGAACACATTAATATTTTTATCCCTTGCTTTGTTTCGATACCCGAAACTATTTCGGTAGATTCGGCAGAACAATTTTCCGCAGCAGAACTATATTCTGCGATGTCCATTGACTTCCCATGTGTTTCCTATCCGCTCAAATGCGTCGGTTAACCTTAAGTGTGTCTCCCTACGGGTTCAAGAACTATGTAGAATTGATTGAGACTTTCACCAATCGATAATCATTAGCGGGATCTGGAGATCCATAATGACTCCCACTAGTTCCATGACAATCCAATGATCGTTTGAACCTTTTTTCGCTGTAATCAAATTCCTTTTGTCTCACGATATGTTACTTGTCCGAGATTCGATCACTCGGTATCATCCATACCTTGTTTAATCTCGTTTCCGATAAGTACTCTTTTTCTTGTTCCTGTGATATGACATTCTAGTGATCAAATTACTTGCTTGCAAGGCTATGTCAATGTGATATCACCGAGAGGGCCCTGAGTATATATCTCCGTCATCCGGATGGAAAAATCCCACTCTTGATCCCCGAGTCTCAACTAACACTTTCCAAGTACCTGACGACACATTTATAATCACCCAGTTACGAAGTGATGTTTGATGTAACCAATGTACCTTTTCGGTGAAAGTGATTGGCTTGATCTCATGGTCTAAGGACATTGAGTTACTACGAATGCGATAGCAATTTAAACTTGATGACATGATCATATTGCTACATCTACTGTGGATGACTGTTCATCATATCATTCTCCAATGATATAACCCTGTTATTAACAACATCCAATGTTCATGATCAGAAACCCTTTGATCATCAGTTAATCAATAGGCTAGTATTAGGAGAGGCATTACTAGGAACATTTTCTTTTGTTTATAAATCACACATGTATTAATGTTTCCTTATCAATACAATTATAGCATGAAAAAAATGTATCATAAACATGGAATAAGATGATAACCACTTTATTATTGCCTCTCGGGCATATCCCTTTCAGTCTCCCACTTGCACTAGAGTCAATAATCCAGTTTGAAAAACTTGCGCATTCAACACCTATGTCACTTTTCTTTTGTATATATGCGTTTGCTAGTGCTAACATAATCCCATATATGACACTTTCAGGTCTATGTGTATTTGCATGTCTTTGCGTCTCTACTCATCACTCATTCTCAAATGAAGTGGCTTTGTATAAATTTGGTGAGACCTTAGTTCCTTGGGGTTTAAAACATGTTGATATAATTTTCATATAATATATCTTCATAGTACTAGTCCATCGAACCACACCTAGTTCCTTTGTTGTCACCATAGCGGTCTTATACTTAGCCTTTCGTTGTAGTATCTGTCACAATTTCCATAACTTTGGAACTCATCCAAATCCATCATGGAACTTTCTTCCATTACATTGTGCTACCTTAACCTATAGCCTAAATTGAGATAAACATAATTTTTATCTGGTGATAAAACTAGTATCAATGTAGCACTTACAATGAATTATTTGTTTAGTTCCAATGTAACACTTTACAATGAACTATATGTATAGTGTCAATGTAACACTTTACAATAAACTATCTGTCACTTCTATATACAAAATATATTCTTAGTTCTTCCAAAGATCATAAGAATATCCTTACTATCATCCAATGATCATCTTATGAGTCACCATGGTACATGCTCATAACATTTAGAGCATAGGACATATCTGGAAATGTACATATCATGGAATGATTGATCAAAATATTCATATGATTCCACTCACCAAGTGTCAAAATACTTGAATCTTGTTTATCAAGATATCCATGTGATTTTACTCACCAAGTGTTAAAACACTTGAATCTTAATTATCAAGATATCCATGTGGTTTTACTCACCAAGTGTGAAAACACTTGAATCTTAATTCAACCTTATCCATGAGGAAAGAACCGTTCTCGTCGTTTCCATATTGAACTCATTCAATATTTCATCTATGTACATTTGGCATAACCATATTAGCGTCTCAATATATCCATATAGATATTGATGCCTAATATTCGAGTTTCGCCCATACCTTTCATTTAAATCTAATTTTAATGAAATCCTTAACTTGTGTCAAATAAAAGATACATCATTTCCAATCAACAATATGTCTTATACATAATGTATTAGAAATATGTCTTAGCACTCTTACTTAATTTATTATAAATGCGAGCACCTTCATCGTTTCTGATGAAATTAAACATTTTAACGGTTTCATCATGGTGAAGATTCCAACTCCACTATGCTTATTTCAACTACTAAAATTTGTATGCCTTTTTAGAATCCTTTGATTTAACAAAACCCCTCGGACCATGTCACGTGCACGTACTCGGTAACCATTATATTAGAAGAATGTTGTTTTGTTTGTTCAAGTAGCATATACAACAATTGATATATGTAGTGGTTGCTACACTAATCCGTCCAGACTAAATATTTCTATGAAAGATCGAATCTTGACGTATTCAACTCTTTGAACAATGTCGTAAACTCTTTACCAACATGTCGACTATTTCATAGATGTAAAACATCCATGTCTATTTCTTTATAGATCCAAATACGACTGATAGGCTTCATGCCTTCCTGAGGGTTTTCCAAGTTCAGTAACTTGGTTTTTCGTGTATGGAAATATCATGGTTTCAAGCCATTTGACGGAGTCAGGGTCCATCATCGCTTCTTTGCATGTAGTCGGTTCATCATTATCAAACAATAACGATTTAATCTCAAATCTTAGTATTTGATTGTTTATCCGACCTACGTGGTTCAATAGGAACTTAGATCTCTGTGACCACAACTTTTGAGGCACGAGAGCTATGAGCATTATGGCTGTCTCTGGGACACTTTCCGGCGCTGCGCAACTCAGCACACATAGCTTAGGTTCAATAATCTTATCAAAGTTATATTGTCCTCCCACTTAACTTTTTACGAAAAATTCATTCTCAAGAAACTTGACGTTCTAAGCAACAAACACTTTTGGCTTTGGTGCTATGGAGGAATACCCAACGATTTTATTGGGATAACCTACAAAGACGTGCGCATCCAATTTTGGTTGTAAACATTTTACTTATGCCTAGCATACCAAAATTTAAGAAAGAACAACTTGGGTTTTATCCCAAACTATAACTAATATGGTTTCATTTCAACGGATCACGATGGAGCTCTTTTCAGTGTAAAAGCAGTTGTCACTAAAGCTTAATCTTTAAAATATAATGGCAATTTTATAAATAACACTATTGATCCTACCATGTCAAACACGGTTTGATTACATTTCGCGAACACTCCATACTCCTATGGTGTTTCGAGAAACGCAAGTCAATGGAACAATTCTTCAAATCTTAGGTGTTTTTCTAAATATGTAACTCAAATATCTTCCTTTATAATCGAATCATAAATTCTTTATTTTCTTGTTATAGTGATTTTCTAGTTCATCCTGAAATCATTTGAACATTTTCAAATGTTTCATACTTCGCCTTTATTAAGTAAATATACACATGTATTTACTCAAATTTCGGAGAAAGCGTATGAAGTTTAAATCCATCGCTCACGACTACACATAATGGACAATATACATAAACATGCACTATGTCCAATAGGTTAGTCATTCATTCTTGTTTGGCCCATGAACGAGATTTTAATTATCTCTAGAAAAGTTTCACAAGCGTCAATTGATCAAAATCAAAAGACTCCAAAAAATCCATTAACATGGAGTTTTCTTCTTCTTTTCTTTCCAATATAATCTAAACAACAATGCCACTCAAAAGTGATATTCCAATCATTCGTCTTGCGACTTTTTAGCATCAGTGTTTATGGACGTGATTTATCCAACTAGATTTGTAAAAGTTCATCCATCTTCTATGGAATACGGTAATTATTTGAATAACCATTATTCTCATAATACCGAAATGATGGCCCAAAATATATCGAGCTCGTTGGGGAATCCTAAGAGGAAGGTATGATGAGCACAACAACAAGTCTTCCCTCGGTACGAAACCAAGGTTATCAATCTAGTAGGAGCAAGGAAACACCCCAAAGGTGTTGCTAGTTGAGCCTTGGCAGGGCGCACTACCGGTGCTAGTAGCAACGTGGAGACCTGCACAACACAACCACAGAACTTTGCCCCCAACTTGCGATGAGGTTATCAATCTCACCGGTTTTGCTGAAAACAAAGGATTAAACGTATCGAATGGAAGCAAGTAATAGTTTGTAGAAAGTAAACACAAAGCAGTAAACAGCTTGATTGTAGATTGAAAGTAAAAGAAAGGACCGGGGTCCATAGTTTACTAGAGGTGGCTCTCCTTAATATAAATAACATGTTGGGTGAACAAATTATAGCGGGGCAATTGACAAACATCGAGAAAGCATACAAGCATATACTACTCATCTTGACTCCTTTGAGACTTGATTGGGCATTACAACATTATACATAGACTGCTATCCAACTACATCTATGACTAATAATCCACTTTCAGGTTATCATCCGAAGCCCCTCTAGTATTAAGTTGCAAGCAACAGATAATTGCATTACGAATTGCGTGTAATGTAAACAATAGGATTGTTCTATGAACAAATGATTGTTGTTTTGTCCCTAGTAGCAACAACACATCTAGTACCTTAGAGATTTATGTCACTTCCCTAGATTACCAGAGGCATGAACCAACTATCGAGCATAAATACTAACTCTTAGAGTTGCTAGCATCTACTTGGCCAAGATAGCTACTAACAACGGAAAGCATGCAAGATCCCAAATAACAAAGACATGATAGAATCAATAATAAATCTGAAATAGCATCTCAATATCCATCGGATCCCCGCAAACACAACATGCAGAATTACAAATAGATGATCTTGATCATGAACGGAGCTCACAAGATCTAGACATGAAAGAACAAAGGAGGAGAACCAACCATCTAGCTACTACATGGACCCGTAGTCCAGAGATGAACTACTCATGCATCACACCGGAGGATTGCATGATGAAGAAGAAGGCCTCCAGGGTGAATTCCCCTCTCTAGCAAGGTGCCAGGAAGAGCTTCAGATCCCTCCCGATCTAGGGATGGAGATGACAGCGGCTACATACTCTTTCGTGGATTTTTGATCGGGTACTTAGGGTTTCCGTATCAGAGGCAATATATAGGCGCAAGGAGAGTCTGAGGGGGTGTCTGGGCTAGCCACACCACCCCCTGGCACAGGCCAAGCCTGGCCTCGTGGCCATGTGGTGTGGCCGCCCTTTGGCCCTTCTCTGTCTCGTATTCTAGCTGCAAGTGTCCCCCGGTAAAATAATGACTTTGGCTTTTGTCCCGTCCAATTCCAAGAATATTCATTTTCTGACTTTCCTGGAACCAAAAACAACAGAAAATAGGCAGCTGGCACTGTGGCTCTTGTTAATAGGTTAGTCCAAGAAATCATATGAAAAGTACTCCAAAGTGTGGACAAAACACAAGAAAGTAGATAAAACCAAGCATGGAACATCAAAAATTATAGATACATTTGCAATGTATCACGAAACAAAATAACAATTATTAATACAAATCACGAAGGCAAGTTTGATGTCAATGAGAAACACTATAACACTTTATTTGTTTTCTATGAACATCATCACATATTCTTTTGCTACTTACTTAGGCCATTACAGTTCATGAATTGTGTTGTTATGTATGACACTTGATACCAACAAATATGGTATCCAATACCAGTATCCAATACCCATGATCCAAATTGTTTAACAAGCAAAGAATACACCCATAACGTGTATATCATTTATATACCTAAGCTGGACTTTTCTAGTCTTTTCCTTTCTACAAAATATTTACCAGATTCTCTTTCAGCATTACCTTTCCTTCTTAAAAGAATCTATTAACATCAATAGTGGTGTCATACATATGACACATAGTCCAAAGCGTGTATAGTAAAATACTAATACCTTTGGAATTGCACTTTGAAGTTGATCACCATCATCAAATGTTTGGCGTTCTTTCAAATTTCATTCCTTTTAGTAATCGTTTTAATGTAGTAAACATTTTACCTACATCTTTTATCCATCCTTATCATGACAACTGTCATGATCAAGCTACTATAGCTTATAAAGGTGAATCACAAATATAATGTTAGTTCCCAGAACATTTTGGGAGATCAGGATGCCTAGTATCTCCAACCTTTGCAAATTCTCATACAATATGATAACATGTATCTTACTAAAATTATATTCTATCATATTGCAACCAAAACATGGTTTCAGATATCACAATATCTTCTACACATGATGGTTTCTGAAACAAATTTTAGCTCATCGATGACGTTAATATTAAAACAATTTTTCAATATCAAGAATCATGGAGGCATGCATGATACTTAGATACTAACGCTAGAATTTATTACTCTTGATTCAATACTACTTACTGAATTTCACGGAGTATTTGAGGTTTTGCTAGAAGTTTGCAATAGTACTTTAAAACTTTAGATTGACACTCATAAAACAATACGATACCAGTTCGTAAAGTAAAAATTGCAGAATCCTATAGTCATATTATCTCAATCATAGCTAAACACAAGGTAGTAAATGAATGCCAGTAACTTCAACGAACTATGCAAATTCACATCGATTCAGTTTATGATAAATTGAGTTCAACTTTAATCATATTACTATGTGAACTCCCACTCAAAAATGACACCCCTCTAGTCATTTTTAGTGCTTACATGAACCAAATTCACTAAGCCACGACCGATCATCATGAGTGGTGGCACAGCTCCAACTACGAGCATTGTATGGGCATCATATCATCCATATGATTCATGCTTTACCTTTTGGTTCATGTTCTAAGGCCATGTATATACATGCTAGGCTCTCCAAGTAAGAACCTTAGTACTCGTGTGTGTAAAACTATCTTACACCCGTTGTATGCGAACATACAGTCTATCACACCCGATCATCACGTGGTGCTTCGAAACGACTAACTTTATTAACGGTGCATACTAAGGAAGAACATATTATTATCTTGATATTTAGTAGAAGGGATCATCTTATAATGCTACCGCCAAGTTCTAAGCTATACATAAGCATAAAAATATGCAAACAAACATCATATGTAAAAATGATATGATATGGTTCTTGCACTTGATAACTATCTTGTGCATCATGGTATGATATCTATCATTCTATTTGTATAGCGCTGCTACGTCCATTTTGCATCACTATTCGATATAATAATTTACTGTTATTCATTGATATATTTCATATTAAGAGATGATACTTATGTTATTTCATCTGTTTTTGCATGGGTGATGACTTTTGGAGCATGGACCGCTGCAGTCAGGTTTCATATGGAAAAGGGGATGTTTGGAGATGAAATTCGCGAAGATCAGAAAATTTGGAAAATACATGGAAAATTCTATTTTTCTAGAAGACGAAGATTGCTAGAAGGGGGAGTGGAGATGGGCCACAAGGGGCCCACACCACCCCCTGGCGCGGGCAGCCCTAGGCCGTGCCAGCAGGTGGTGTGGCCACCCTGGCCCACTCTAGGCTCTCCCCTCTGGCGTATATTATCCCCACGGAATCCTAATACCTGGGGAGCAACCACAGAAAGATTCCACCGCCTCTGCGAGGCGGAAAACTACAGAGAGAGAAAGATCTCTCTGGCAGACAGAATTCTTCCGGGGGAATTCCTTCCCGGAGAGGCGAGATCATTGCCATCAACACCACCATCAAGCTGGACTTCATCGGGATCATCATCATCACCATCATCATCTCCATCAGCACCATCATCACCACTTCATACCGCTGTAACAATTGGGTTGAATCTTGCATAATTCTTAGGAGAAACTTTCCCGATGTTGATTACTCCTTGTAGTTGATGCTATTGAGTGAACCATTGAATTATCGTTTATGATCAGATTGTTACATATCATTATTTCATTTCTGATCTTGATCCATATGATGTCTTGTGAGTAGTTCGTTTAGTTCTTGAGGACATGGGAGAAGTCATGTTGTTAGTAGTGGAGTTGTGTTGTGAAAGATTCAATTGTTTGATATTTAAGTTGTGGTGTATTTCTTCTAGTGGTGTCATGTGAACGTCGACTACATGACACTTCACCTATATGGGCCTAGGGGAATGCATTGTGTATTTGGATACTAATCGTAGGGGTTGCCGGAGTGACAGAAACCTAAACCCCGTTAGGAAACCTTTGCACAAGGGATGTTAGGGTCTTAGAGTTTAAAGTTGTGGGTAGGTTTCTACCTTAATTACTTTCTTGTACTTGTAGATGCTTGCAAGGGGTATAATCACAAGTATGTATTAGTCCTAGGAAGGTCGGTACATTAGCACAGGTTCACCCACAGAACACTTAGCAAACTAAAGAAGATTAATCAACTATATGAAGCGAAAGCACTTGACGATATTCCCGTGTGTCCTCGAGAACGCTTGGTCATCTTAAGTAATACAACCGACTTGTCCTTTGCTAAAGAAAGAACTAGGCCACTTGCTGCATTTATTCGTATTGTCTTTTATTTACCCGTACTTTATTTACCTGTATTATCAAAAAACCCTAAAAATCTATTTGCTAAGTATGTACAGAGAATTCCTGTTCCAAGCCACTCGTCAACACCTTCTGCTCCTCGTTGGGTTCGACACTCTTACTTATCAAAAATACTGCAATACACCCCCTATACTTGTGGGTCATCAAGACTATTTTCTAGCGCTGTTGCCGGGGAGTGAAGCGCTATTGGAGAGTGGAACTAGTAAAGGAAACTTCTATTGTGAGTATTGTTTACTGCTATTAGTTGCTTTATTTCAATATGGATAATTTACTGAGTTTCTTATTTCGTCATGCTACTACCACTGCTAAGGTAGTAGATGAACCACCACCTGCTGAGAATGATACTTTTAAAATACCTACAAGAATTATTGATCGTGTTATGGATAACTATTATGTTGGAGATGGAACTGTCCATCTCGGTGATCATTTGCTCTTTATACATGAATTATCCTGGTTGTTTAAGTGTGCAGGTATTACAACGGATCAAGTCAAGAAGAAGTTATTCTCATTATCACTGAAAGGATGAGCTGAGGAATGGTATAAGCTGCTGAAGAATGGTCAAGCTCTTGAACGGGAGAAAGTAGTACCTCTCTTTTATTCTAAATTTTATCCTCCTAGTGAGATTCATAAAGATCGGAATCAAATATACAACTTTTGGCCTCTTGATGGAGAGAGTACAACTCAAGCTTGGGGGAGATTAAAGTTACTAATGCTCAAATGTCCTATTCATGAGCTCCCTCACAATATTATTATCAATAACTTTTATGCAATACTTTCTCTTCATGATAAGGATCTATTGGATGCTTCTTGCGCTGGATCATTTACACGCATGGAAGAAGAAGCTAAATGGGACCTTCTAGACCGTATTCAAGACAATACTGAAGCATGGGAGAATGATAAAGGAAGAAAGTCAGGTATAAATTATGATTATGAATGCATTGAATCTTTTATGGGAACTGATGACTTTCAAAATATTAAAAATGCTTATGGTTTAGACTCTCAAGCTATTGCAACTTATTTTCAGGCTTTTGCTTCCTATATTGAAGTTCCTAAAAAGAAGTGGAATAAGTATCATGCACCTTATAAAGACATTATTAGTAGTGTTCCTGCAAGAAATACTGAAGTTTATACTTCTAATCATGTTTTACCTGAACTTTACATTGAGAAAATACCTTTCTCGATTAAAGTAAAGGAACATTCTATGATAGCTAGTATGGTTAATGAAAGTACAAATAAAGTTGTTGAACCTGAAAAACAAATGGATGATGAACCTATAATAGCAAATGTGAAACACTTTGTCACTAAATATATAGAAGAGGGACACACTATCCTTTGTAAGGATATCCCTAATATTGTTTCACAAAGTAGTGTTATGAGAGCTAGTGTCCCTGTGTTTTCTGTTAGGATAAATGATCATTGCTATAATGGTTCATGTGATAGTTATACCATTAAATTTATTCATGATACTGAAAGTTATTATGAGAGAGGGAAGACGGTTCTAATGCATCTCAATAATATTAAGTTTCCTCGCTTTACGCTGAAAGTCTTTATGTTGCACTTGTTTTGCCGTCCTATGCTTGCAGCTTCTTGTTTCAACAATTTATTTGCTTACAAAATTCCCTTGCATAGGAAGTGGGTTAGACTTAAACATGTGTATTTTTTCTTCTTGATGCCCTCTTTCACTTCAATTCATATTCTTATGTGAGCATCATTGGAATTATCATGCCCATCTTAATGGTTATAAAGAAAGAGCTTTTTGGGAGACAACCCAATTTATTTGTGCTTTCAGTTGTTTTTGTTTATTTGAGTCTTGGAAGTTATTACTTCGGTAATAACCTCTCCTTATCCTTTTTGTTTGGTTTTTGTGTCAAGATCAACCTCTAATAAGAGAGAAGTAAGATTTGGGGAAGTTGTTGTCCCGAAACAGATTTTTATGCTTCAGCGTAAAAATTCGTGAGAGATCTCTGTACATCGGTTTGAGCTGTATTTTTTTGTGCTTCTTTCCTAGGTTGTTATTTAACTTTCGTTAGTTTTGCACTTCTTGATTTTAGCAACATAAGATTTTCTAAAAAATTGATCTTTACCCGCTGGTCCGTTTTGATAGATTTTGCCACTCTCGCATTTGCCTCTTAAATTGATTTCCTTTTTTGAATTCTTTTGGGTTTTCGGAAGGAGTTTCTACATTAGCTTATGTTCTTATGGATTTCAGTTGAAATTGAACTTAAAAGGTTTATTACCTCGCTTATACTAATGTTGCTAATGAGAATTGTGTGAAGTTTTGTGTGAAAGAAATTTCCAGGTTAGTGGAGAAAATGGTGTAATAAGAAAGTGAAAGGTTTCATGACTCAAGCAATAAGTGTATGGAGATGAAGATATTGATGTTATTCAAGCGATAACTCTGGAAAAATTTATCAAAGACCAAATTCAGAGACCTGCAGAGTCCATTTTTGAATAGGTAATAGTTCTGGTAAGAAAAGTGTGCGAAGAATCTGTTCAGTTATATTTTTGCAGTTTTTATCCAACAAGGAAAGAAACGAAGCGAAAGAGGGACAAAAACAGAGCCAGGGTGACTCACACCACCCCCTGGCGCGGCCCCCCTGGCTGCGCTAGCAGGTGGTGTGGCCACCTCGGACTCCGTCTCCGACCTGTTTTCTCCCAGTACCTTCCTTTTGTTGTAAAAATTCGTAATATATAATCCACTGGATCCCCCGAGGTTTGTATATCATGTTCTCATCATGTTTTTGTTCGATCTGTTTCTGATAGGTAGAGTCTCAGTTTTGGAGCCACGATGTCTTCCTCTGGATCAACCAAGGAAGATTCCTCCATGGACATCATCAACCCGTACATGCGTGAGTTGAAGATTCATTCCAAGGAGTTGTTGCTCAAAGATGGGAAGGTACAGATAAAAGAGGTTCAGGGCCCTAAAGGTGAAGGAAGTCTGGAGGACAGGATGGAAGCACTGGAGCAAGAGGTCTTTAGGTACAAGAAGTGTTGGGTCCGCAGCATAGAAAACAAAAAATTTCCTACGATGAGAACTATACGCCAAGATCTATCTACTAGATACAGAGCAACGGGTGGACATACATCCATGGAGAACTTACCCTCGAAGACAACGAGTTTTGTTAACGAGTAGGAACTCGTGGTTGATGTAGTCGTACGCTTGCCGATCTCAAGATCGTGTGGAAGTCCGAGCGCCGCAAATCAGCAGCGCATCCGTCCTCGCACACACGTTCAAGCCACCGGACAACCTCCACCTCCTCGCTCCAGCGAATCAGCGGAAGCAACAACTCCTTCCAGACGCAAGGCCACCGGGAACATGTATCTCGCTAATCCGAGACCATGGGGGAATATCTAGAGGGGGAGAGAGATCCTTCACGAGGAGGTGTGTGGATGAAGGAGGGAATGGGTGGCCTTTTATAGGAGGAGGGGGGGTGCCCCCTCTCTCCATGGCCGGCGCATGGGGGGGTGACCCTCACCTCCCCCATTCATGTGGTGGTAACCCCTCCACATTAAAATGCCTCTTCACATTCCCTTTTAAAGTCTCCACTTTAAATGCATTAAATTTCTCCAAATTTAATGCTCTCTCATTTAATAAAACTCTTTTATTTATTTTATTCAGAATTTTGTTAATTACTTTAATTAAAAAATATTCACATAAAACCCCTTGCAACATTTCAATATTACATGCAGAACCACTTTCTGCAATTTCACCCGAAACAATTCCGGTTTCTATCGAAACATTTCCTGCGCTTTGCAAATCTTTTGTCTGGAACATATGTGCTCCTAAATGGTGTCCGGCAACCCTTAAGTGTGTCACCCTACGGTTCGCGAATAATGCAGACATGATTGAGACTCCTCTCAGATCAATAATCAGAAGCGGGACCTGGAGATCCATACTGACTCCTGCACATTCAACGATGACTTCTGTGATCGTGAGAACCTTTAACGTCAGCAATTTAATCCCTTTGTCTCATGATATAATACATGTCCGAGATTCGATCATCGGTATCCAAATACCTAGTTTGATCTCGTTACCGACATGCACTCTTTTCTCGTTCCCGTGATATAACATTCTAGTGATCACATCACTTGCTTGCAAGCTATCTTAATGTGATATCACCGAGAGGGCCCAGAGTATATCTATCCGTCATCTGGATTGACAAATTCCACTCTTGATCCATGAGCCTCAACATAACACCTTCGTAGTACTGAACCCATCTTTATAGTCACCCTGTTACGGTGTGACGTTTGATGTTATCAAGATACTCTTCCGGTGTTAGGAATTAACATGATCTCATGGTCTAAGGACTAAGACTACTTTGTATGATGTTATAGAAATATAAACATAATGACTTGATCGTAATGCTATACTTCGGATGAATGTTCATCACATCATTTCACAAATGCTGTGACCTTGTTATTAACAACATCCAATGTGCATGATCAGGAAACTTTGATCATCTTGTTAATCAACAAGCTAGTCTACAAGAGAGGCATAACTAGGAACCCTTTTTGTTTATTAAACACACATGTATTGATGTTTCCTATCAATACAATTATAGCATGCAAAATAAACATCTATCATATACAAGAAATATATAATAACAACTTTATTATTGCCTCTCAGGGCATATTTCCTTCAGTCTCCCACTTGCACTAGAGACAATAATCTAGTTTACATAGTGATAAATCTAACACCCATGGAGTTCTGGTGTTGATCATGTTTTGCCCTAGGGAGTACTTAGTCAACGGATCTACTACATTTAGGTCTGTGTGCACTTTACAAATCTTTATATCTCCATCCTTGACATGCTCACGGATGGAGTGAAAACGGCGCTTAATATGCTTGGAATTCTTGTGAGACCTTGGTTCCTTGGCGTTGGCTATGGCTCCATTGTTGTCACAATAGATCACCATTGGGTCCAACGCACTGGGAACCACACCCAGTTCTGTAAAGAACTCTTTTATCCAAACTGCCTCCTGCGCTGCTTCTGAAGCAGCAACATATTCCGCCTCCGTTGTTGATCCAGCCACCACAGGTTGTTTGGAACTCCTCCAACTAACTACTGCTCCATTCAAGAGAAATACGTATCCGGATTGAGACTTAGAGTCATCCGGATCAGTGTCAAAGCTAGCATCGACATAACACTTAGCGACTAGCTCTTCTTCACCTCCGTATATAAGAAACATATCCTTAGTTCTTCTCAAGTACTTGAGGATGTTCTTTACCGCTATCCAGTGTTCCAAACCTGGATCAGATTGGTACCTACTAGTCAAACTAATAGCATGTGCCACATCTGGTCTTGTACATAGCATGGCATACATTATAGAGCCTATGGCCGAGGCATAGGGGATCTTATCCATCATCTCTCTTTCTTCCGCCGTAGCCGGACTTTGAGTCTTACTCAATGTCTTGCCTTGCAACATAGGTAAGAACCCCTTCTTACTTTCGTCCATATTAAACTTCTTTAATATCTTATCAAGGTATGTACTCTGCGATAGCCCAATTAGGCGTCTTGATCTATCTCTATAGATTTTAATGCCTAATATATATGAAGCTTCACCAAGGTCCTTCATCGAAAATTTGCTGTTTAGATAACTTTTAACACTGTTTAAAAGATCTATATCATTTCCAATCAATAATATGTCATCCACATATAATATCAGAAATGCCACATTGCTCCCACTCACTTTATTGTAAATACAAGACTCTCCATAAGTTTGGACAAATTCAAACTCTTTGATCACCTCATCAAAGCGGAGATTCCAACTCTGGGATGCTTGCTTCAGTCCATAGATGGATCGCTGAAGTTTGCACACCTTATCAGCATCCTTAGGATCGACAAAACCCTTTGGTTGTATCATATACAACTCTTCTTCAATATTACCATTGAGGAATGCAGTTTTGACATCCATCTGCCATATTTCATAATCGAAATATGCAGCAATTGCTAACATAATCCTAACCGACTTAAGCATCGCTACGGGAGAGAATGTCTCATCGTAGTCAACTCCTTGAATTTGTCGAAACCCCTTTGCGACAAGTCGAGCCTTATAGATGGTTACATTACCATCAGCATCAGTTTTTCTTTTGAAAATCCATTTATTCTCAACGGCCTTTCGATCGTGAGGTAAGTCCACCAAGGTCCAAACCTGGTTTTCGTACATGGATTCCATCTGGGATTTCATGGCTTCTAGCCATTTGTTGGAATCAGGGCTCATCATCACTTCTTCATACGTCGCAGGGTCATCTATTTCATCAATCATGATATTCATAACAGGATTGCCGTACAGTTCAGGAGCTGCACGTGTCCTGCTTGACCTGCGAGGTTCGGTAGTGTCCTCTTTCGGAGTTTCATGATTAATATCATTAGTTATCTCTTCATTAGGTGAAGTCAACTCCGAAACAACTTCCGGTGCTGCGCTACTCGCCATTTCATGAAGAGAAGGTTCAATAACCTCTTCAAGTTCTACCTTCCGACTACTCACACCTTTCACGAGAAACTCCTTCTCATGAAAGGATCCATTCTTGGCAACAAAGACCTTGCCCTCGGATCTGTAATAGAAGGTATACCCAATTGTTTCCTTAGGGTATCCTATGAAGACGCATTTTTCCGCTTTGGGTTCGAGTTTATCCGTTTGAAGTTTCTTCACATAAACATCACATCCCCAAACTTTAAGAAATGACAGCTTAGGTTTGTTTCCAAACCATAATTCATATGGTGTCTTTTCAACGGATTTAGATGGTGCCCTATTTAAAGTGAATGTAGCGGTTTCCAGTGCATAACCCCTAAATGACAGTGGCAAGTCAGTCAGAGACATCATAGATCGAACCATATCCAATAAAGTACGATTACGACATTCTGACACACCATTACGTTGTGGTGTTCCGGCAGGCGTGAGTTGTGAAACTATTCCACAGTCTTTCATATGTGTGCTAAACTCGTAACTTAGATACTCTCCTCCACGGTCAGACCGTAGAAATTTGATCTTTCTATTACGATGATTTTCCACTTCATTCTGAAATTCCTTGAACTTTTCAAAAGTTTCAGACTTGTGTTTCATCAAATAGATATATCCATATCTACTCAAATCATCCATGAAAGTAACAAAATAACGATACCCACCTCGCACCGACACACTCATTGGTCCACACACATCAGTATGTATGATTTCCAATAAATCTATCGCCCGTTCCATTGAACTGGAAAACGGCGTTCTAGTCATCTTGCCCATAAGGCATGGATCACATGTATCAAATGATTCAAAATCAAGTGATTCCAAAAGTCCATCAGAATGGAGTTTCTTCATGCGTTTAACGCCAATATGACCTAGACGGTAGTGCCACATATATGTAGATATTGTTGGAGATATGCCCAAGAGGCAATAATAAAGTGGTTATTATTATATCTTTATGTTTATGATAAATGTTTACATCCCATGCTATAATTGTATTAACTGGAAACATTAATACTTGTGTGTTTTGTAAACATAAAAGAGTCCCTAGTAAGCCTCTTATTAAACTAGCTTGTTGATTAATGGATGATCATGGTTTCCTGATCATGGACATTGGATGTCGTTAATAACAAGATCATATCATTAGGAGAATGATGTGATGGACACACACCCGTAGTAAGCATAGCATAAGATCAAGTCATTAAGTTCATTTGCTATAAGCTTTAAAATACATAGTAACCTAATCCTTCGACCATGAGGTTATGTTAATCACCATCACCGGATGGGTACTTTGATGACATCAAACACCGCTTCATAACTGGGTGGTTATAAAGGTGTCATTGGGTATTCTGAAAGTATGTGTTGAAGCGCATGGACCAAGATTGGGATTTGTCCATCCATATGACAGATAGATATGCTCTGGGCCCTCTCGGTGGAATGTCATCTAGTTAGCTTGCAAGCATGTGACTGGGTCACAAGGGATGACATAACATGGAACGAGTAAAGAGTACTTATCAGTAACGAGGTAGAACTAGGTATGGAGATACCGATGATCAAACCTCGGATAAGTAGAGTATCGCGTGACAAAGGGAATTGGTTTCGTATGTTTCTATCGATCACGAAGTCATCGTTGAGTATGTGGGAGCCATTATGGATCTCTAGATCCCGCTGATGGTTATTGATTGGAGAGGTGTCTTCATCATGTCTGCATATTCGCGAACCGTAGGGTGACACACTTAAGGTTCGAAGTTGTTTTAAGTAGATATGGAACGTGCGTTGGAGACCGAATGTTGTTCGGAGTCTCGGATTGGATTCGGGACGTCACGAGGAGCTCCGGAATTGTCCGGAGAACAAGATTCATATATTGGGGATCATTTTCTAAGTTAGGAAATTTTCCGGAGTATTTGTATGAGGATTCTAGAAGTTTTCGGAATGTTCTGGAAGGTTCTGGAAGATTTCTTGGAGTTTGCTTGAAAACCAAGAAAGGATCAAGGAATCCTTGTGGGGCAAGACAAGGAGTAGTGGGGGAGGAGGAATCCTCCCCCCCTCCCAATCCGCCGGCCAAGGAAGCGAGGCGAGTCCTACTAGGACTCCCCCTCCCATGGCGCCTCCCTCCTTTAAATAGAGGGGTGGAGGCGCCACCCCCTTGCCCCTTCCACTCTTGCCCTAGCCGCCTCTCTCCTCCTCCTTTCTTCTGCTCAGGCTTAGGCGAAGCCCTGCAGAATTCTCTACTCCACCACCACCACCACGCCGTCGTGCTGCTGGGATTCCATGGAGAGATCTACTACCTCCGCTGCTCGCTGGAACGGGGAGAGGAAGATCTGCTTCGACTCCGCACGTGTGACCGACTGCGGAAGCGCTACGGAACGCGGCGCCGGAAGGATCGTCCACTCGATCTTGAGATCGGCAAGTGATCGACTACATCAACCACGAGATCCAATCTTGTAACGCTTTCGGATCTACAAGGGTTAGTACAGATCTATCTCGTTGCACATGTCTAATAGATTAGATCTTGGCTTTTATCTAGATTAGATCTGGGTTTTGTACGTTCTTGCGGTAGAAAATTTTTGTTTTCCCTGCTACGAACCCATCAGTGGTATTAGAGCCGTGTCTATGCGTAGATCTGTTGCACGAGTAGAACACAATGGTTTTGTGGGCGTTGGTGCTCGTGCCATCTTTTGCTTTGTGTATTTTGCATCTGGCGGTATGGTGGGATGAAGCGGCTCGGGCTAACCTTACATGTCATCGCACATGAGACTTGCTCCACGCTTGACGTGTAACTTGCTTTGCACAAGTGGCTTTGCGGGTGTCTGTCTCTCCCACCATAGTATAGATCCAATCTACACTTTGCACTTGATAGCACTTGTATCAACGTTGTGGTTCATGTTCGTAGGTAAGATCCGTTCTTATTCGAAAGCCCCAAGCCACGTAAAACATGCAAAGAAGATTGGAGGCGTCTAACTCGTTTTTGCAGGGGTTTTGTGATGTGATATGGCCATTATGTGATTGTGATTATATTTGATGTATGCACTGATCCTTATTGTAATATGGCAACCAGCAGGAGCCTAATGGTTGTCTTTAAATTTTGTTTAAGACATGCGTGTCTATTCATCATGTAATAGCTTTATTTCAAGTAGTTGTAATAGTTGATGTTGGTGATGGACAACCATGAAGCGACGCCACGGACCTTGACGCCACGCTAGTGATGATGGAGATCATGTCCATGCTTTGGAGATGGAGATCAAAGGCACAAGAAGAAAGGCCATATCATATCACATATTATGAATTGCCTGTGATGTTAATCCTTTATGCATCTTGTATTGCTTAGATCGCGACGGTAGCATTATAAGATGATCCCTCTCACTAAATATCAAGTAATAAAGTGTTCGTCCTTAGTTGGCACCGTTGCTAAGACTCATCGTTTCGAAGCATCTCGTGATGATCGGATGTGATAGACTCTACGTGTGCATACAACGGGTGCAAGCCAGATTTGCACATGCGGAAACTAAGGTTAACCTTGACGAGCCTAGCATGTACAGACATGGTCTCGGAACACGGAATACCGAAAGGTAAAGCATGAGTCATATGGATGATATGATGAACATGTTGATTGTTCGCCTTTAAAGCTACATCATCTCACGTGATGATCGGACTTGGTGTAGTGGATTTGGTTCATGTAATCACTAAAACAACTCGAGGGATGTTGTTTTGAGTGGGAGTTCATTTGTAATTTCGATTAGTCGAACTCAATTTATCATAAACACAATCAAAGTGAATTTGCATAGTTTGTTGTAGTCATTGGCATCCGTTCACCACCTTACGCTTAGTTATAGTTGAGATAGTGGAACTATAGAAATTCTGGATATTTACTTTACGAACTGGTATCGTATTGTTTTGAATGTCAATTTAAAGTTTATAAGTCCTATTGCAAACTTTCAGCAAACTCTATTTACTCCATGAAGATTAATAAGTAGTATTAAATCAAGAGTAAGAATTCCAATGTTAGTATCTAAAGTATCATGTTTGTCTCCATGATTATTGATATTCAAAAGGTTGTTTTAATATCAAGATTATATTGGAGCTGAAAATTGTTTCAGAAACCATCATGTGTGAAAGATATAGTGATATCTGAAACAATGTTTTTGGTTGCATTATGATAGAGTATAATTTAGCAAAATACATGTTCTCATATTGTATGAGAATTCATGAAGGATGGAGATGCTAGGCATCCGAATCTACCAAAAAGGTTTTGGGGACTGATATTATATTCACGATTCTTCCTTATAGACTATAGTAGATTGATCATGAAAGTTGTCATGATAAGGATGAATAGTAGATGTAAGTAAAATGTTTACTACACTAAAAGATTACTAAAGAATGGATTTTTGAAAGAACACCAAACATTTGATGATGGTGATCCACCTCAAAGTGCAAGTCCAAAGGTATTAGTGGTTGACTATATACGCTTTGTACCATGTGTCATGTTGATGACACCACTATTGATGTTGATAGATTCTTTTAAAAGAAAAGGAATTGCTGAAAGAGAATCTATAAAATATTTGGTAGAAAATAAAAGGTTGGAGATGTCCAACTTAGGCATATAGAAGATATACATGTTATGGTTGAATTCCTTGCTTGTTAAACAATGTGGTTCTTCGGTATTGGACACCGAATTGGTTGGTATGAAGTGTCATACATGACAACACAATTCATGAACTGCAATGGCCTAAGTAACTAGCAAGAGAAAATGTGATGATGTTCATCAAAAACAAACAAAGGGTTGTTGTGTTGCTCGTTAACATCAAAGCTTGCCTTCAAGATTTGTTTCAACAATTGTTATTTTGATCAGGTACTATGACGACAAAAGGTTGTTCAAATAATTACCGTATTCCATAATAGATGGATAATATACAAGTCTGGTAGGAGAAATAATGACCATAAAAGTAATGCTAAAATGTCGCACGACAAATGATTGAAAGATCACTTGCGAAGTGACATCGCCGTTTAAATTATATTGAAAGGATATATGAAGAAACTTCATGTTGATTGATTTTTGGAGTCTTTGATTTGGATCAAATGACGCTTGTGATACTTTCCTGGAGATAATTAAAACTCCGTTCGTAGGCCAAAAGAGGAACGGACGACTAACTGATTGGAATTTGTACATATTGATGTATATAGTCCATTATGTGTAGTCGTGGGCAATGGATTTCAACTTCATATGCTTTCTCCGAAGATTTGAGTGAGTATATGTATGTACTTACTCAATAAGGAAGAAGTATGAAACATTTGAAAAATGTTCAAAGACTTTCAAGATGAAGTGGAAAATCATTGTAACAAGAAAATAAAAGAGTTTATGATTGGATCATAAAGAAAGATGTTTTGAGTTACAAGTTTAGCAAAACACCAAAGATTTGAGGAATCGTTCCATGGATTTGCATTTCCCAAAACACCATAGGAGTATGGAGTGTTCGAGATATGTAATAAAACCTTGTTTTACATGGTAAGATCAAAGGTGTCATTTATAAAACTGCCATTATATTTTAAAGATTAAAGATTTAGTGACTACTGCTTTTACACTGAAAAGAGCTCCATCGTGATCTGTTGAAATGACACCATATGAGTTATGGTTTGGGATAAAACCCGAATTGTCTTTTCTTAAATTTTGGTATGCTATGCATAAGTAAAATGTTTACAACCAAAGTCGGATAAGCACGTCTTTGTAGGTTATTCCAAAGAATTTGTTGGGAATTTCTCCATAACGCCGAGGACAAAAGAGTTTGTCGCTTGGAACGTCAAGTTTCTTGAGAAGGAATTTTTCGTGAAAAGTTAAGTGGGAGGACAATAGAACTTTGATAAGGTTGTTGAACCTTAGCTATATGTGCTAAGTAGCGCAGCGCCGGAAAGTGTTCCGGTGGCGGCCACAATGCTCATGGCTCTCGTGATTACAAAAGGTGTGATCTCGGAGATTAGAGTTCCTATAGAACCGTGTGGGTCGGTAAGAATCAAATAGTAAGATTTGATAAGCAAGTCGTTATTGTTTTGACAATGATGAGCCGACTACATGCAAAGAAGCGATGATGGGCCCTGACTCCATAAAATGACTAGAAGTCATGGAATCCGTGATAGTATCCATACACGAGAAATCAAGTTTCTGAACTTAAAAGACCCTCTGGAAAGGTGCAAGACCTTACAGTCGTATATGGATCTATAAATAGACATGGATGTTTCACACCTATGAAATAGTCGACATGTCAGAAAGAGTTTACGACAATGTTCAAGGAATTGACTATGATAATATTTGATCTTTCATAGCGATATTTAGTCTGGACGGATTAATGTAGCAACCACTACATATATTTTGGTATATGGTAGTTGAACAAACAAAACAAGTTCTTCTAATAGAATAGTTACCTAGGACGTGTACATGACACGATCCAAAGGGTTTTGTTAAATTAAAAGGATGCTAAAATAGTATGCAAAACTTCAATGGTTGAAGTGAGCATCGCGGAGTTGGAATCTTCACCGTGATGAAACCGTTAAAAGGTTTAATTTCATCAGAGACGATGAAGATGTTTGCATTTTGCAAGAAATTAAGTGGGAGCGCTAAGACATATTTCTAATACATTATGTGAAAGACATATTATTGATTAGAAATAATGTATCTTTTATTGACACAGGTTAAGAATTTCATTTCGATGAAAGACTTAGGCATAACTCAAGAATTATGCATCAATGTCTATATGGATATTGAGGTGCTGATATGGTTTTGCCAAATGTACATAGATAAGATGTTGAATGCGTTCAATATGGAAACAACAAGAAAGGTTCTTGATGCACGGAAAGGACTAAATCAAGATTCAAGTGTGTTGACACGAGATTCAAGTGTTTTGACACTTGGTGAAATCACAAGAATATTTTGATCAATCATTCTTTGAGATGTACACATCCAGATATGTCCTATGCTCTAAATGTTATGAGCATATACCAGAATGATTCATAAGATGATCATTGGACAATAGTAAAGATATGAGCTTTGGAAGAACTAAGAATATATCATGTATAAGTGACAAATAGTTAAAGGTAGTTCATTGTAAAGTGTTACATTTATACTAGTTTTGTCACAAGATACAAATTAAATTGATCTCAATTTAGACTATGGGTGGCACAATATAACGGAAAGGATGTTCCATGATGGATTTGGATGAGTTCCAAAGTTGAGATATTGTGACGAATACTACAACAAAAGGCTAAGTATATAACTGCTATAGTAGCAGCAAAGGAGGGCATTTGTGTTAAGTAGTTTGTTATCAAACTAGGCGTGGTTCATAGCGGGATAATACTATGAAGATACATTGTACGAAAATTGTATCAACATGATTTAATCCCAAGGAACTAAAGGTCTCACCAAAGGACCAAATTTATACTATGCCATCTCATTGGAGAATGAGTAATGCATAGAGACGCAAGGACATGCAAATACACACGGACCTGGAAGTGTCACATCTGAAGATTATGTTTACCACTAGCAATAGTGTCTATACAACACCAGAAAGCCATAGGTGTTGAATGCACAAGTTTTTAACTAGATTATTGACTCTAGTGCAAGTGGGAGACTGTTGGAGATATGCCCAAGAGGCAATAATAAAGTGGTTATTATTATATCTTTATGTTTATGATAAATGTTTACATCCCATGCTATAATTGTATTAACTGGAAACATTAATACTTGTGTGTTTTGTAAACATAAAAGAGTCCCTAGTAAGCCTCTTGTTAAACTAGCTTGTTGATTAATGGATGATCATGGTTTCCTGATCATGGACATTGGATGTCGTTAATAACAAGATCATATCATTAGGAGAATGATGTGATGGACACACACCCGTAGTAAGCATAGCATAAGATCAAGTCATTAAGTTCGTTTGCTATAAGCTTTAAAATACATAGTAACCTAATCCTTCGACCATGAGGTTATGTTAATCACCATCACCAGATGGGTACTTTGATGACATCAAACACCGCTTCATAACTGGGTGGTTATAAAGGTGTCATCGGGTATTCTAAAAGTATGTGTTGAAGCGCATGGACCAAGATTGGGATTTGTCCATCCATATGACGGATACATATGCTCTGGGCCCTCTCGGTGGAATGTCATCTAGTTAGCTTGCAAGCATGTGACTGGGTCACAAGGGATGACATAACATGGAACGAGTAAAGAGTACTTATCAGTAACGAGGTAGAACTAGGTATGGAGATACCGACGATCAAACCTCGGATAAGTAGAGTATCGCGTGACAAAGGGAATTGGTTTCGTATGTTAATGGTTTTATCGATCACGAAGTCATCATTGAGTATGTGGGAGCCGTTATGGATCTCCAGATCCTGCTGATGGTTATTGATTGGAGAGGTGTCTTCATCATGTCTGCATATTCGCGAACCGTAGGGTGACACACTTAAGGTTCGAAGTTGTTTTAAGTAGATATGGAATGTGCGTTGGAGACCGAATGTTGTTCGGAGTCTCGGATTGGATTCGGGACGTCACGAGGAGCTCCGGAATTGTCCGGAGAATAAGATTCATATATTGGGGATCATTTTCTAAGTTAGGAAATGTTCCGGAGTATTTGTATGAGGACTCTAGAAGGTTTCGGAATGTTCTGGAAGGTTCTGGAAGATTTCTTGGAGTTTGCTTGAAAACCAAGAAAGGATCAAGGAATCCTTGTGGGGCAAGACAAGGAGTAGTGGGGGAGGAGGACTTCTCCCCCCTCCCAATCCGCCGGCCAAGGAAGGGAGGGGAGTCCTACTAGGACTCCCCCTCCCATGGCGTCTCCCTCCTTTAAATAGAGGGGTGGAGGCGCCACCTCCTTGCCCCTTCCACTCTTGCCCTAGCCGCCTATCTCCTCCTCCTTTCTTCTGCTCAGGCTTAGGCGAAGCCCTGCAGAATTCTCTACTCCACCACCACCACCACGCCGTCGTGCTGCTGGGATTCCATGGAGAGATCTACTACCTCCGCTGCTCGCTAGAACGGGGAGAGGAAGGTATGCTTCGACTCCGCACGTGTGACCGACTGCGGAAGCGCTGCCGGAACGCGGTGCCGGAAGGATCGTCCACTCGATCTTGAGATCGGCAAGTGATCGACTACATCAACCACGAGATCCAATCTCGTAACGCTTTCGGATCTACAAGGGTTAGTACAGATCTATCTCGTTGCACATGTCTAATAGATTAGATCTTGGCTTTTATCTAGATAAGATTTGGGTTTTGTTCGTTCTTGCGGTAGAAATTTTTTGTTTTCCCTGCTACGAACCCATCAGATATATCATTATCAAGTTTAATCCTTTTAGCATCAACATTATGAATATGCGTAATACTACTATCGAGATCCAATAGAAATAAACCATTCAACACAGGTGCATGACCATAAAAGATATTATTCATATAAATCGAACAACCATTGTTTTTAGACTTAAACGAATAACCACTTTGCATCAAACATGATCCGGATACAATGTTCATGCTCAGTGCAGGCACTAAATAACAATTATTCAGGTTTATAACTAATCCCGACGGCATATGGAGAGGCAGCGTTCCGACGGCGATCACATCAACTCTTGATCCATTGCCGACCCACATCGTGACCTCATTCCTTGCTAGTTGTCGCTTGTTCCGTAGCCCCTGAACCAAGTTACATATATTAGCAACCGATCCCGTATCAAATACCCAGGTGCTACTGCGAGTACTAGTCAAGTACACATCAATAACATGTATATCACATATACCTTTGTTTGCCTTGCCGGCCTTCTTGTCCGCCAAATACTTGGGGCAGTTGTGCTTCCAATGGCCAGTCCCCTTGCAATAGTAGCACTCGGTGTCAGACTTAGGGCCAGCTCGGGGTTTCTTTTCAGGCGCGGCAATAGATTTGCCGCCCTTCTTTCCCTTCTGCTTGCCTTTCTTGTCCTTCTTGAAAACCGGTGGTCTTATTGATCATCAACACTTGATGTTCTTTCCTAATCTCCACTTTTGCAGTCTTAAGCATTGACAGAAGCTTGGGAAGAGACTTCTTCATGCCCTGCATATTATAGTTCGTCACGAAGCTCTTGTAGCTAGGTGGCAGAGATTGGAGAACACGATGTATGCCTAAGTCAATGGGAATCGTTATTCCCAAGGACACAAGCTTATCGGCGTACCTAGACATTTTGAGTACGTGCTCACTAACGGAGCTGTTCTCTCCCATCATGCAGCTAAAGAACTTTTCAGAAGCATTATAACTCTCTACGGCAACATGGGTATCGAAAATCATTTTCAATTCTCCCATGGTATCAAAGGCATTGCCATTTTCGAAACGTTTTCGAAGTTCTGGCTCTAGCCCATACAGTATGCCGCAATGAACTAAGTTGTGGTCCTCCTGACGAGTTATATAGACGTTCTTTTCCTCGTTAGGGGCATCAGGAGCTGGTGGGGGGCCTAGCGGCGCCTCTAGCACATATCGCTTTTGTGCAGCAGTGAGGAGAATCCTCAAATTCATAGCCCAGTTGGTGAAGTTGCTACCATTCGCAGCAAGCTTCTCTTTCTCCATGAACACATTGAAATTAAAAGCAGGTGGTGCCATCTACAACAGAATTTGTAAAATATATTTAGACTAAGTTTATGATAGATTAAGTTCAACTAATCCAAATTACTAATGAACTCCCACTCAAAAACGACATCCCTCGTGTCCTTTTGGTGATGACATGAACCAAATCCACTACACCAAGTCTGATCATCACGTGAGTCGGTGTAGCTTCAAAGGCGAGTATCTATATAGGCATCATATCAACTATATGACTCATGCTTAACCTTTCGGCCCGTGTTCCGAGGCCATGTCTGTACATGCTAGGCTCGTCAAGTAAGAACCTTAGTATTCGCGTGTGTAAAACTATCTTACACCCGTTGTATGAAAGCGTAGAGTCGAGAACACCCGATCATCACGTGATGCCTCAAAACACGATCCACAAAACGGTGCATACTTAAGGAAGAACACATTTTATCTTGATATCTAAATGAGGTATCATCTTATAATGCTACCAAAAGTGCCAAACTAGCAATATAAGATGCTAACATCTAATGTGTGAAGTGAGGTGATATGGTCCATGCATTTGATCTCTATCATTTGCATCGTGGTATGATCTCTATCATTCCTTTGTGTGTAAGGCCAAGGTCTATGGAACCTACACGTTAAGTGAGTTGTAAGAGTATCTATCATACATCTACTTACAACAATACCATATCAAGACACTAGCCCAACAACGATCTAAACTAGACGCCTCTAATTTATCAATTGCAAGTTTTACGTGGCTTAGGGCTTTCAGAGATAGAACCGGTCTTACCTACGAACATGAACCACAACGAGGATAACCAAGTTATTAGCAACTCGTTGTAAATTAGATATTGACTATAGTAGGAGAGACAGACACCTGCTAGCCACTTATGCAAAACTAGTTGCATGTCAGTCGTGGAACCGGTCTCATGTACGATGACATGTAAGGTTGGTCCGGGCCGCTTCACCCCACTATGCCACCAATATCCAAAGTACATAGAAGATGCAATAACATGATCATCATCGCCCACATATAAACATATGTGTACTACCCGTGCAAAGCACCTACGCATAGATCAGGCTCTGATACCACTATTGGGTCCGCAGCATAGAAAACAAAAAATTTCCTACGATGAGAACTATACGCCAAGATCTATCTACTAGATACAGAGCAACGGGTGGACATACATCCATGGAGAACTTACCCTCGAAGACAACGAGTTTTGTTAACGAGTAGGAACTCGTGGTTGATGTAGTCATACGCTTGCCAATCTCAAGGTCGTGTGGAAGTCCGAGCGCTGCAAATCAGCAGCGCATCCGTCCTCGCACACACGTTCAAGCCACCGGACAACCTCCACCTCCTCGCTCCAGCAAATCAGCAGAAGCAGCAACTCCTTCCAGACGCAAGGCCACCGGGAACATGTATCTCGCTAATCCGAGACCATGGGGGAATATCTAGAGGGGGAGAGAGATCCTTCACGAGGAGGTGTGTGGATGAAGGAGGGAACGTGTGGCCTTTTATAGGAGGAGGGGGGTTCCCCCTCTCTCCATGGCCGGCGCATGGGGGGGTGACCCCTCACCTCCCCCATTCATGTGGTGGTAACCCCTCCACATTAAAATGCCTCTTCACATTCCCTTTTAAAGTCTCCACTTTAAATGCATTAAATTTCTCCAAATTTAATGCTCTCTCATTTAATAAAACTCTTTTATTTATTTTATTCAGAATTTTGTTAATTACTTTAATTAACAAACATTCACATAAAACCCCTTGCAACATTTCAATATTACATGCAGAACCACTTTCTGCAATTTCACCCGAAACAATTCCGGTTTCTATCGAAACAATTCCTGTTTCTATCGAAACATTTCCTGTGCTTTGCAAACCTTTTGTTTGGAACATATGTGCTCCTAAATGGTGTCCGGCAACCCTTAAGTGTGTCACCCTACGGTTCGCGAATAATGCAGACATGATTGAGACTCGTCTCAGATCAATAATCAGAAGCAGGACCTGGAGATCCATACTGACTCCTGCACATTCAACGATGACTTCTGTGATCGTGAGAACCTTTAACGTCAGCAATTTAATCCCTTTGTCTCATGATATAATACATGTCCGAGATTCGATCATCGGTATCCAAATACCTAGTTTGATCTCGTTACTGACATGCACTCTTTTCTCGTTCCCGTGATATAACATTCTAGTGATCACATCACTTGCTTGCAAGCTATCTTAATGTGATATCACCGAGAGGGCCCAGAGTATATCTATCCGTCATCTGGATTGACAAATTCCACTCTTGATCCATGAGCCTCAACATAACACCTTCGTAGTATTGAACCCATCTTTATAGTCACCCTGTTACGGTGTGACGTTTGATGTTACCAAGATACTCTTCCGGTGTTAGCAATTAACATGATCTCATGGTCTAAGGACTAAGACTACTTTGTATGATGTTATAGCAATATAAACATAATGACTTGATCGTAATGCTATACTTCGGATGAATGTTCATCACATCATTTCACAAATGCTGTGACCTTGTTATTAACAACATCCAATGTCCATGATCAGGAAACTTTGATCATCTTGTTAATCAACAAGCTAGTCTATAAGAGAGGCATAACTAGGAACCCTTTTTGTTTATTAAACACACATGTATTGATGTTTCCTATCAATACAATTATAGCATGCAAAATAAACATCTATCATATACAAGAAATATATAATAACAACTTTATTATTGCCTCTCAGGGCATATTTCCTTCAAGAAGATGGTCGAACACGAAGTGGATATCATCCATAAGATTTGTTCCGAACTCATCGTCGAGCACCAAAAGGAGACTGCTGAGCTTAAGGATGAAATTCTCTCACTCCACCGAACAACCAACCAACTGCAAGCATAGCTCTATGCCGTTCAAAATCAAAACTGTGGGTATGAGGTTAGGTTTAAACGCATAAGTGCTGCTGCTAGTTTCAGGATGATGGAGACCAGGATGTCTTTTGTTGATGGGGAGCCCTTACCTTGGAAGTCAGACGATGATGAGAGAACACCACCACCACCGAAGGAGTGATTCGTCATTAGGTTTTGGCATCCCCTTGGTTTGTTCAAGCTTGGGGGAGTGCCGCGGTATCACATCATTATCTTATATCGTTTTACCTTTTTAGTAGAGTCATATCATGAATAGAGAAGTTATCATGTAGGATGGTTTGCATTATGGAAGTGTCCCCCCTCTCGTTATATTGAGTTGCCGTTATGGAATATTAATGAGAAGTTCTATCATTTACTCTTTTGCATATCTTATATTAGTTTTCAATTCATGATTATATGATTGATCTTGTTTTTAGTATTGGTATCACTTTGGGATCATTGAGTTAATTTAGTTGGTTTTGGCAAACCTGGCTCGGTCAGTAGCAATACTATTTTGAGAATTGAATTAAAACGATAAAAGTACTCTAAAGAAATATAATTTCATCATCTTTCTTTCTTGATTTGCTCATAAGTTTAGTATTCTCTAATTAAGATCTTTTGTGCTTCGAAGGAAGATTGCATGTTTTTTTATCGATTGTATGTTTGTTTGTTTCCTTCAACTCTTATGCTTGCTACCTAGCCTTGCTAGCCAAAAACCTGTACTGAGAGGGAATGCTTCTCGTGCATCCAATCCTTAAACCAAAACCTATGCCATTTGTGTCCACCATACATACCTACTAGCACTATTGCTATTCCAAGTAAATTCATGTTTTTATCTACCTTCCGAATTAAATTTGTTATGTGAAAATTAGTGACTAAAGCTCTCACGAACTTGATGGCACACTTTAGTTTCTTGCACTTAATAAACTTGAACCATTGTGTCCATCTATGTTGCGTATATGCTTGCGCTTTGTAAGTTGTGAATTAGCATAACCATGCTGTCATGGGGAACGCTTTCAACATTGCACTTGTATATTGTACCTAGTTGATATCATGCTCTTTTGTTTATGGATGTCGTCGGTATGAAATGAAAGGGGAGCTTGTAAGTCCATGGAGTTATGTATGTGTGTTAGAGAAACGCCTGGGCCGCTGGTCTAATCCATGTCTAATCATGGTGGAAACCTGTAACGTAACCATAATGAGCAATCTATGAAGCATTCTTCTTATAAAAAAAGAGATAGAGAATGAGAAAAAAAGAAAAAAAGGAGATGAGAAAAGAGGAAAGAGAGAAAAAAGAACCATTTTCCCATGGTAAATAAGAAGATTGTTGAGATGCTCATTGTCTGCTTGCCTTGTCATTTTAATATGGGGATTCTTCCGTATCATCGGGCAAGGGGTACCCGGTTGGCGGTTCTCTATGATACACATATACTTACTATGACAAGAACTTACCGGTAACTAAACTTGAGTAGAATGAGGAGCGGCCCTCGTATTCAAGGGACATGAGATTTTCAACTTACAACTTGTCAAGCATATCCTCATATTTGATCACTTTAACCTTAATCACCTAAAGATGCCTATGATAGGGGCAATGAGAGCTAAAAGCTAATAAGTATCATAATTTTTGGAAGCTCTTTATGAAACTTGAAATCCATGCTTCCCTCTGTGAAGGGCCTATATTTTACTTTTTAGTTGAGTCAGTAAACCTATTCCCTTCCATCTCAAGCAAGTATTTTGAGTTGTTGTGTTTCATTCATTCATATGATAATTTATTCAATCATGTTTCTTATGTTCCTTGTTTTGCACATTGCTCTTATCTTAGTCAATACTACTTTGAAAGCTATCATTGAAAACCCTTTATGTGTGAACTCCTGCAAATTGTCAACTATTCTTGAACCAAGAGCTAAGTTTGCCATTACCAATTATGATTTACTTTATGTATCTTTATTGTGTTTCCTTTACTTATTGCAAGTTAAGTTATATAATAGTGAGTTGTTTTCTATTATGATTTGTGTATTGATGAATGTGATGCTTCTTGTCCGTATTCTTTTATTGACTCTTCACTCCATAAACCTAAGGTCATGTTTATTGAGTTCAGTTTTTGCTTGGGGACAAGCAAAGTCTAAGCTTGGGGGGAGTCGATACGTCCATTTTGCATCACTATTCTATATCATAATTTACTGTTATTCATTGATATATTTCATATTAAGAGATGATACTTATGTTATTTCATCTGTTTTTGCATGGGTGATGACTTTTGGAGCATGGACCGCTCTAGTCAGGATTCTGATGGAAAAGGGGCTGTTTGGAGGCGAAATTCGCGAAGATCAAAAAATCCGGGAAAATACATGGAAAATTCTATTTTTCCAGAAGACGAAGATTGCCAGAAGGGGGAGTGGATATGGGCCACAGGGGGCCCACACCACCCGATAGCGCGGGCAGCCCTAGGCCACGCCAGCAGGTGGTGTGGCCACCCTGGCCCACTCCAGGCTCTCCCCTCTGGTGTATATTATCCCCACGGAACCCTAATACCTGGGGAGCGACCACAGAAAGATTCCGCCGCCTCTGCGGGGCGGAAAACTACAAAGAGAGAAAGATCTCTCCGACAGACAGAATTCTGCCGGGGGAATTCCTTCCCAGAGAGGGGAGATCGTCGCCATCAACACCACCATCAAGCTGGACTTCATCGGGATCATCATCATCATCACCATCATCATCTCCACCAACACCATCATCACCACTTCATACCGCTGTAACAATTGGGATGAATCTTGCATAGTTCTTAGGGGGAACTTTCCTGGTGTTGATTACTCCTTGTAGTTGATGCTATTGAGTGAACCATTGAATTATCGTTTATGTTCAGATTGTTACATATCATTATTTTATCTCTGATCTTGATCCATATCATTTCTTGTGAGTAGTTCGTTTAGTTCTTGAGGACATGTGAGAAGTCATGTTGTTAGTAGTGGAATTGTGTTGAGAAAGATTCAATGGTTTGATATTTAAGTTTTGGTGTATTTCTTCTAGTGGTGTCATGTGAACATCGACTACATGACACTTCACGTATATGGGCCTAGGGGAATGCATTGTGTATTTGGCTACTAATCGTAGGGGTTGCCGGAGTGACAGAAACCTGAACCTCCGTTAGGAAACCTTTGCACAAGGGATGTCAGGGTCTTAGAGTTTAAAGTTGTGGTTAGGTTTCTACCTTAATTACTTTCTTGTACTTGCGGATGCTTGCAAGGGGTATAATCACAAGTATGTATTAGTCCTAGGAAGGTCGGTACATTAGCATAGGTTCAACCACACAACACTTAGCAAACTAAAGAAAATTAATCAACTATATGAAGCGAAAGCACTTGACGATATTCCCATGTGTCCTCGAGAACGTTTGGTCATCTTAAGTAATACAACCGTCTTGTCCTTTGCTAAAGAAAGGATTGGGCCACTTGTTGTATTTATTCTTATTGTCTTTTATTTACTCGTACTTTATTTACCTGCATTATCAAAAACCCCTAAAAATCCGTTTGCTAAGTATTTATAGAGAATTCTTGTTTCAAGCCACTCGTCCACACCTTCTGCTCCTTGTTGGGTTTGACACTCTTACTTATCGAAAATACTGCGATACACCCCCTATACTTGTGGTCATCAAGCACTAAGGTCTATGGCACTCCAACTTTGTTATAATTACTAAGAGTATATCACCGTACTAAAATTATAACATTTACCATATCACGACACATGTCCAGCAAAAATAAAACTAGACGCTTCTAATTTATCTTTTGCATATTTTACGTGGCTTTGGGCTTTCGAAGATAGAATTAGTCTTACCTACGAACAAGAAACCACAATGATAATAATCAAATTATTAGCAACCTGTTGTAAATTAGATATCAACTATAGTGGTATAGATAGACACTCGCTAGCCACTTATGCAAAACTAGTTGCATGTCAAGCGTGGAACAGGTCTCATGTGCGAGGACATGTAAAGTTTGTTCGGGCCGCTTCATCCCACTATGCCGCCAATATCCAAAATACATAAAGGATGCAATAACATGACCATCATTGCCCACATATTCATATGTGTTCTAACCGTACAAAGCATCTACGCATAGACACGGCTCTGATACCACTTATGGGGTTCGTTGCATAGAAAACAAAAAAAATCATATGGTTGCAACCATCAAGATCATATCTAGGAGATACTTGTAACGATTTCATATGGACTCACCCTCGAAGATCGTAATGCAGTATAACGTTCCCGCAAACAAATGTGGTTGGTGTAGAATGTACTCGATCGTCCTCAAGCAGGAGGTGTTCTTCCGGAACTAGAGGAGAACAAGTTTCTAGTGCAAGCAAACTGTCTTGGGGACTGGAAACGGATCACCGAGCAAGGCACGTGGCTATTCAGGGACTATGGTGTGCTAATAGAGAAGTATGATGGTGGGCAGAGTGCGTCAGCTATTGAGATGAATTGCATTCACACGTGGGTCGTATCCTGGATGTGCGTGAGTAGAGTGCGTCAACTATTGAGATGAATTCCATTCACACACTCTGGACGTGCCTGGACTGTTTTGCAAGAAGGAGTTGATATCGGGGTTGGTGAAGGACGTGGGTGAGCTTGTTGCTGTCGACATGAATAGCCCAGGTTCAGATGGAGGTAACTTTGTTCGGGCGAGAGTTTGGCTCGATGTTAGGAAACCCTTGACTCAATTTGTTTCCTTCAAACCTAAGGGGGGAATAGGTGATCATGCGAGTAAAGTTTGAGAAAACCCCCAAGTTTTGTTGGGTTTGTGGTTTCCTTGGACACGAAAGGAGTGCGGAACCGGCGAACATTATCCGGGAAAGTTGGCATATGGTGCTTGGCTGCTGGCAGACACGCCGTGGAACATGACTCGTGTATATATATACAGTGAGGAGGCTGGCCATCAACCGGGAAGGGAGAACCAAAGGTTGTAGGGGAAATGGCCGTGGCGGCGGAGGTCTAGAACACAGCATGTAGGAGGGACGCAGTCGCAACATGCTGGAGGGTGGCCGTGGGCGTGGAATGCATGGAGGTGGACGCGGGAGGCGGACTGGCCCGCTGATTGGCAGCAACCGAAAGCGTACGTCAGATGAAGCTAATCTGATGGAAGTTAGCCTTGTAAAGGAGGGTACATCAGCGGCTGGGGCAGCAAGCAGTGTACCGATACTAAAGTAGAAATAACAGGGAGTGATCGTACAAGAAAATGAGAAAGGAGCATAGAAAGGCGTGCAGAAACAACTTGATTTTTCTATGGCTAACGATGAGGTGTTGTCTGAACCGCGACCAATGGAGGAGGATGACTCTCAGCAGCCCCAAGCCATGTCGGGGGTAGCTATGTGCAGCAGGAGGGCACCTCTCCTCCACCTCCATCGGCTAGGGAGCATAAAAGGTCCAAGAAGTAGGTGACAACAAGGAAGAACAAGTCCATGACTAGATCGGCGGCCTCCGCCTAGGAGGTCCATCCGTCGCAATGAGTGTGTTGGGCCTAAACTGTCGCTGTCTTGGCAGGGTCGCGATAGTCCGTGATCTTTGTATTTTGGTGGAGAGATATGCCCCATCCGTTTTATGTGTGGTCGAGACCCAGCTACACAAAACACGGGTGGAAAGTTTATCGCATTCTTTAGGTTTCAATAAAAGTTTTGTTGTTAGTAGCTCAAGCTGTATTGGTGGCATTGGAATGTTCTGGAATGATTCAATAAAAGTCAAAATTTTACCGTATTCTCAGTACCACCTCAATACGGTGATTACAAAAGAGGAGAAGGATCCCCGGTGTATCATTGTGCAAGACGTGGGACATGGTCAAGTATATACAGTCGTCAAACGATCTTCCATGGCTTTCTATTGGAGACTTCAATGAGGTTCTCCACCGTGAAGAACATGAAGGCGTAAATGAACAGAGTTGGAGCCAGATCTAGGGTTTTAGATACGATGCCGATGTGTGTGGCCTCTGTGACCTAGGATTCAGAGGAGTACCATGGACCTTTGAGAAGAAAGTTATCGGGGGAACCTTTTGAATAGAATATGCCCGAGATATAATAATAATAAAGTGGTTATTATCATTGCTACATTCCTGGATCCAAGGAGAAAAGAGGACTATCTGGATTTCTTCTATAGCAAGGTGTCTTCAAATGAGGAGCAGATTTGGAAATTAGTTTTACTATAATGTGATATAAAACCTATAATCCATGGGAAAACTATTGTTCAATTGTCTTTACCTTATTTATTCGCTTCATTTGCAGGACAAGGACATTAAGGATGGATCTAGCAAGATCTCTCTGCAGTAATGTAGCTATGTGTTAAAAAAATATCAAATAGACAATGATCTCTGCAATGTCTACTTTTTCTTTGCACTATCTATTAGATAGTGTCTCTGCGATAAGGAGTGTATTATAGTTTGTTGGGTGAGACTTTTTGCTTGTATTGGCTTTGTTAAGTCAACTTTCGTTTTTTCCTCCTATGAACTTTGAATTAATTACCAACGAGTAATGCAATTATTTCTTTTTTTCCCTTCTATGAACTCTGAATTAATTCGCATTGTGGTGGTATAGAACTATGAAACTTTGATTCATCTTATTTTGCTTTGCACTCCTCGTAAAGTTTGTTGTTTTCTGTTCTGTTCTTTCTTGGAGTTTATCTAATTTTCGTCAATGCATTTGGTCTATCTTTCTTTCTACTTTTAACTACTAGCTGCAGTGTACATGTTGAGCATGTAGTGAACTTCACTTCAATATAACCATGTATCCAAATGAATTTGTTGTGCGCATCTTAATTGACTTTGTTTTTTCAGATATATCTGGGTTGAAATTGAGTGAAGGAGTACAATAAATAATGTCTACACTACATTTTTTATTTAAGAAGGGCATTCATTTTATTCAGACTACCAGTTTATCAGGAACCGAGACTTGATGTTTATAATATTTGTTCAACTAATTCAATTCAGTTTATGATTGGAGAAACACTATAATTTTGTACTAAAAGAGATGATCATGTGTTTTTCTGGTACAAAAATATATTATGTGATTTCTCCTACGTACTACTTGTTTTCTAAGTATATTGTTTCTTATATACTATAACTGTCAGTGGATACTGGATAGAGTGGACGCCCAGTGGATACTGGATAGAGTGGATGCCTTTTCTATGTACTACTATGCACTGCTCTCTAGTAACTGATCATGAGCGTATAGAGGTGATCAGCAACTGGCTACTTAGGGCAGGAACAACTAGATGGTTAACCACTCTTAAGCCATCGGCCATAACCTTAGTTTCTATAGTGGTTGAGTTTAGGCTGAGTTTGTATTGCATATCCCAGTGGTTTGAGTTTGGTTCGGTTCCTCAAAAGCATCTCGTGGGTTCAGTTCAAGTTTGGTTTAATTATCCAACCAGTCTCAGGTTTAGACACGACTCACAAACAAGACATCATGAGAGTCTCAATTATTTGGTATAGACATTCACTAAGGACTGAACAAAGCACGACACAATGAGGATGACCGAGACGCTAGTGTCAGAGATCAACTGAAGCAGCCATGGACGTGGGGGCAGCGGGAATTGGAGCACCACGAATAGTGTATAGGTCTCCAAAGCTACTGGACTGAGTGATCTCCACCCTGGTTAGGAGATCCTTCATAGATAAACCAAGGGGGTCAAACTCCAAATAAACATTATTATCAATGGTAAATTAGCGAACATAGATTAGGTTCTTGATGAGGGCTGGTGCAAAAAGGACATTGCTAAGAGCTACGATTCGGTTAGTGAAAGGGAGACATGGGTGACCAATGCATGTTACGACGTGTGGGTGGGGGAGACACATACGTTGCATCATGGTAGGCTTGTGAAGGAGGTTGTGATCCAAGTAGCCATGGACTGCCGGTGTACGGATGCATGCCCGTCACCAAACGTCTGAGTAAGACGGCAGTGGAGAGTTTGGTGAAGGCGATGGCATCCATGGCATGGGCCATGCTTGTACAAGTCTGGTCCACGGACCGTGTGGCCGCTAGGGCAACGTAGTTATAGGAGAATGTGCGGATGTTGGTGGAGGCATAGTAGGCTGAGCGAGCACGCTGGCAGGACTCGAGGTAGATCGAGTCAATGGAGGCTAGCACACATGATTTATCACCTTATAACTCGGACTTGGACGCCAGCCCGATGGGGTGATATATTGCAAATGTATCTATAATTTTTGATGTTTCATGCTTGGTTTTATCCACTTTTTTGTGTTTTGTCCATACTTTGGAGTACTTTTCATATGATTTCTTGGACTGACCTATTAACAAGAGCCACAGTGCCAGCTGCCTGTTTTTTGCTGTTTTTGGTTCCAGGAAAGTCAGAAAATGAATATTCTCGGAATTGGACGGGACAAAAGCCAAAGTGCCTATTTTTCCAGAAGTCATCAACTGCCAGAATACGAGACGGGGAGGGGCAAGGGGGCCACCACACCACCTGGCCGCGCGGCCCAGCCTGGCCCGCGCCAGGGGGTGGTGTGGCCGCTCCCGGCACCCCCTCGGCCTCTCCTTCCGACTATAAGATGCCCTCGGGACGAAAACCCTAGGTACTCGATCAAAAATCCACGAAAGACTCTGTAGCCGTCGTCATCTCCATCCCTAGATCAGGAGGGATCTAAAGCTCTTCCCGGCACCCTGCCGGAGAGGGGAATTCACCCTGGAGGCCTTCTTCATCACCATGCAAGCCTCCGGTGTGATGCGTGAGTAGTTCATCCTTGGACTACGGATCCATGTAGTAGCTAGATGGCTGGTTCTCCTCCATTGTGCTTTCATGTCTAGATCTTGTGAGCTCCGTTCATGATCAAGATCATCTATTTGTAATTCTGCATGTTGTGTTTGCGGGGATCCGATGGATATTGAGATGCTATTTCAGATTGATTATTGATTCTATCATGTCTTTGTTATTTGTGATCTTGCATGCTTTCCGTTGTTAGTAGCTATCTTGGCCAAGTAGATGCTAGCAACTCCAAGAGTTAGTATTTATGCTCGATAGTGGGTTCATGCCTCTGGTAATCTGGGGAAGTGACTGAAATCTCTAAGGTACTAGATGTGTTGTTGCTACTAGGGATAAAACAACAATCCTTTGTTCATAGAACAATCGTATGGTTTACATTACACGCAATTCGTAAAGCAATACCTGTTGCTTGCAACTTAATACTGGAGGGGGTTCGGATGATAACCTGAAGGTGGATTATTAGTCATAGATGCAGTTGGATGGCGGTCTATGTATAATGTTGTAATGCCCAATCGAATCTCAAAGGAGTGAAGATGATTAGTATATGCATGTATTGCTTTCTCGATGTTTGTCAATTGCCCCGCTGTAATTTGTTCACCCAGCATGTTATCTATGTTAAGGAGAGCCACCTCTAGTGAACTATGGATCCCGGTCCTTGTCTTTTACATTCAATCTACACACTATTTACTTCTTTGTGTTTACTTTCTTCAAACTTTTACTTATTTCCATTCGATACGTTTAATCCTTTGTTTTCCGCAAAACACAGTGAGATTGACAACCTCATCGCAAGTTGGGGACACAGTTCTGTGGTTGTGTTATGCAGGTCTCCACATTGCTACTAGCACTGGTAGTGCGCCCTGCCAAAGCTCAGCTAGTAACACCTTCGGGGTGTTTCCTTGCTCCTACTGGTTCGATTAAACCTTGGTTTCTTAACTGAGGGAAACTTGCTGCTGTGCTCATCATACCTTCCTCTTGGGGTTCCCTAACGAGCTCGATATATTTTGGGCCATCAGGGGGCTGCATCTTAGGTGATGGAGCAGGAGGTGTGGATGGAGCAGGGAGCTCTAGTGGACGAGCAGCAACATGGAACACCTGGGGACATGAGTCCTTTTGAAACCGAGTCTCTGCGCCAAGTTTCAACAGAGAGCGCACTTCTGCGGAGGTAGGAGGAGGCCGCATCATCTAGATGAAAGAGGCCTTCTTGTCAAAGCTTTCATTGAGGCCAACAATGACGATGTTGATGAGCCGCGAGTCGCTAATTGTGTCGCCAAGTTCACGAAGCTCATCACCAATGGCCTTGATGCGTTGGCGAAAGCGATTGACCAGAGTATCTCCTTGATCGATGTTGCGGAGCTCGATGTGAAGGGCATCTTTTCGGGCGTCGTTGTTGCTATGAAAGAGCTGGCACAGAGTATCCCCGATGTCAGTGGAGGTGGCACCATCATGATCGAGCAAGTTATCTCAGTAGAGATGCGAGTGTAGAACCACTAAACGATCGCGAGATCATCCTTGTCCCATTGAAGATCATCTTGACGAGGAACACTATTGGCATCTATATGAGAACGAAGATTGCATCGACCGAGATGGAGATTGAAAAGATGCCTACAATGGTAGTAGTTGTGGGAGGCGATATCAATAATGAAATGAAATAAGGGGGCTAACATCAGCTGGTGTTTGTGGGAGACATAGGAGTAGCTATGAAGGCAATAGAGGGAGAGGTAGAAATCCAAACAATGAAGTTGGAGGAGGAGGTTTTCACCATGACATCGGCTTTTTGGGCAAAGTAGCTGTGAGGCGGGAGTGGCTTAGGTAGAGAGCCCATGGCCTAGGAACGTGATACCATGTAAGTTTGAGATAAATCATGTATTGATTGTGAGATCGTGTTGTTGTAGGAGGAACGATCGTACCCTTTGGGGTAGCTGGATTCGTGTTTATATTGGCAAGGAATAGCCCCATTGCATGGCATATACAGAGTTAGATACATATACGGTGATGTACTACACCATACATATACGTATCGATATTACATCTGTAATACCCCCCTTAATCTAGACCTGGGAGAGGTTTAGATTACGCTTAAACTCATCTAATTTCTTTACACATAAAACTTTAGTAAAACCATTTGCAAGTTGATTTTTGCTGGATATGAATCTGACATCAAGCTGCTTGCTAGCAACCCTTTCTCGAACAAAGGAAAAATCTATCTCAATGTGTTTTATACGAGTATGAAAAACTGGATTAGCAGACAAGTAGGTGGCACCAAGATTATCACACCATAGACAAGGTTTCTCCTTGAGTGAAACACCAAGTTCATGAACAAGAGCTTCAACCCAAATCAGCTAAGTTGTGGCATTTGCAAGAGCTTTGTATTCTACCTCTATGTTGGATCTAGACACAGTAGGTTGTTTTCTGGCACTCCATGAAATAAGATCGGGACCAAAAAATATAGCAAATCCACCAGTAGAGCATCTATCATCTAAATCACCAGCCCAGTCTGCATCTGAATAACCACTAAGAAGGGTGGAATTTTACCTCTAAAAAGTAAGACCAACCTTTCTTGTGTCATGAATATACCTCAAAATTCGTTTAACAACCGTCCAATGTGTAGTAGTAGGAGCATCGATACTGACAAACCTTATTAACTGATAAAGAAAGATCAAGTCTAGTCAGTGTCAGATATTGAAGTGCCCCAACAATACTCCTGTAGTGTGTAACATCCTTAGGACCTAGAGGAGATCCATCTATCAAGTTTAGTGTATCTGTAGTAGAAAGAGGTGTTGGACATGGTGTACACGAACTCATACCAACACGGCGTAGTAGATCTGCAACATATTTTTCTTGATTTAAAAGCAACCCATTTGACTTTTTGTGTACCTCAATGCCAAGAAAATAATGAAGGTCTCCAAGATCCGTAAGAGCCAAACCTGAACTCAAATGATGTAGTAGAGTTGTGATAACCGAATAAAAAAATTGGTAACAATGATGTCATCAACATAAATCAGAATGAACATTGTGAGCTCTGACTTATGATAAAGAAACAACTAAGTATCAACCTTGGACGGAAGAAAACCAAGAGTATGTAACTTGGAACTTAGACGAGAGTACCAAGCTCGAGGTGCCTATTTCAAACCATATAAAGCTTTGTCAAGTTTGCAAATATAATTTGGAGTAGCGGAAGACTCAAAACCAGGTGGTTGTTTCATGTAAACCTCCTCTTTCAGAACACCATGTAAAAACGTGTTCTTGATGTCTAGCTACCGTAAACTCCATCCTCTAGAGACTGATATAGATATAACAAGTCTGATGGTAGCAGCCTTAACATCTGGACTGAAAGTATCTTCATAGTCTATACCATAGCGTTGCTTAAATCCTTTAGCAACAAGACCTGCCTTGTACCTGTCCAGAGTACCAGCAACATGTTTCTTGATTCGATACACCCATTTGTAGTCAATGATATTTTTACTTGATCTTGGTGGGACAAGATGCCAAGTGATGTTAGCAAGAAGTGCATCATATTCCCCTTGCATAGCTTGCTTCCAATTGGAGTCAGCTAAAGCCTCAGTGAGTTTTGTAGGTTCCCTTGTAGAAGTAAGCAAAGCATATCTAACAATTCCATAAGTATATTTTTTCGGTTGCGTATACCATTTTGAAGAAGAGTTTGAACTCCAGATGAAGGTATAATTGGAACCGTGGTAACAGGTGGAGTAGAAGATCCATTGCTATCAGTATTAGCAGCTGCATGTAGCGAATCAGTTGGAGAGTCATCATTAGTAGCTGGACATGTGCATGCGGTGGCAGGGACACAACCTGGTACAACAGGGGCGAGGCGGACGTGGCGTCCATCGACAGGCGAAGCGAGGCGCATGGCATTGCTTGCGAGGCAGGCGATGGTGGGTCAGCCGGCGTGGTGCCCAAGGGCTGGTACACGCCAGGGAACACACGCGCGGGTGAAGGACTGCACGCGGGAGAAGTACCGCTGCCACCAGGTGCTATCGCGGGGAATTCAATGAAGATTCCTGCTGAAAATCATCCTCGGGATCGCTGCTAGTGCTGTTATTTTTTGTTGACATATTCTCCTCATTTGTGTCATTATTTGATGTACTACTTTCAACATTTTCTTGAGGGTTATGAATAGTAGATGTTGTGAACTTGTAGGAGTGTCTTCAGCAATAACCTAGGGAGGAACAAACTGCAGATAGTGGTCATTAGTATGCACACCCCTATCAGTACATGTCGAAGGTGGGTTATCTTGTGGAAGAAGAAGAATCTCATCATGTAAACGACGACTAGCGTTGGGGTGAAGAGAGGCAAAAGGAAAAATATTCTCGTCGAAGACAACATCTCGAGAAATATAGACACGACCAGTGGACACATCGAGACATTTAACTCCTTTATGGCAAGGGTTGTAACCAAGAAAAACACACTGTTTAGAACGAAAAGAAAGCTTGTGTTTGTTACATGGACGAAGAAAGATTGGGCCAGCAAGCACAATCAAAAACTCGAAGAGACTCATAATTGGGTTTAACTTGGAGTAGTTTTCCAGTGGGGGTCTCATAATTGAGAACTTTGGAAGGAAGCATATTGATGATAAAAGTGGTAGTGATAAAAACATCATCCCAATATTTGAGGGGCATAGACGCATTGGCAAGTAAAGAAAGACCCACTTCGATAATGTGACGGTGTTTGCGTTTAGCAGAACCGTTTTGTTGTTGAGCATGCGAACATGATACATGATGAACAATGCCTACATGTTGGAAGAAACTATTCAATTTCTCATATTCACCACCCCAATCAGTTTGAATGGTGAGAATTCTGTGACCAAATTGACGCTCAACATATTGCTGAAAATCAAGAAAAACTTGATACACTTCAGAACGTTACTTAAGCAAATAAATCCAAGTAAACTTGCTAAAGTCATCAATGAAGCTTACATAATAAGAATGTTTGCCTATAGAGAGAGGAGTTGGATCCCATACATCAGAAAATATCTGTTCCAAAGGAACTGTAGACACACTAGTGGAAACAGGGTACGGTAGCTGATGACTTTTGGCCTGTTAGCATGGATCACATATGTAAGGATTTATTGCTGGGGAATATAAAAGTTTATTCTTCCTAAGAATTTGATGAACAATAAAATAAGATGGATGGCCTAGACGACAATGCCATGTAGAGGATGAAGGCTTGACGGTGACAAGAGCATGCTTGGAGGACTCCGAAGACACTGGAACTAGAGGATATAAGCCACCATGACAAGGACCTCTAAACACGATGATGCCTGATCCTTAATCAAGAAAAAGAATGGGTGAATTTCCATATAACAATTGTTGTCTAGGCTAACTTATGAGAAGAGATTAAACTTATGGATGCATCAGGAACATGCAAAATATCACAAAGTTGTATAGTACTATCAGGGGCGTGCAAAATAGAATGACTAATATGAGCAATATCCATACCCCTTGTCCACTAGCATTATTTACTTGATCACGGCCTTGATATGGTTCATGAACATGGAGTTTGTTAAGTTGACCAGTGACATGAGTTGTAGCACCAGTATCTAAGTACCAATTTATGTCAACCCCATAGGCACCTTTTGTCTCCTTGGGTGGCATGTCCTCATCATCATCATCATCACCATAGCGCCACCAGCACTCATCAGCCGGGTGGCCTTCCTTCTTGCAGATTTGACAAAAAACACCATCCTGCCATGGAGTAGCACGCCTGTCCTTGCGTCCTCCTTTCGGGCGATGATCCTAGCGGGGGCATTGCTGTGGAGGCTGCTGAGGAGGGCGTTGGGGGCGTTGTTGCTGCAGGTGAGGAGGCATGTAGGATTCCATGAAGGGTGGAAGGGTGTACGACTGCTGATATGGAGGCATGTAAGGAGCCGGTTGCTGATATGGAGGCATGTAGGTGGCCGACGGTGGAGGCATGTAGGGGGTTGGTGGTGGAGGCATGTAGAGGGTCGGCGGTGAAGGCATGTAAGGAGCCGACTGATATGACAGATAAGGTGGCATGTATGGCGCTAGTGCAAGTGGCCTCGGCAGACTTCCCCCATAACCAGGGTTCGGAACACGAGGGGCAGCATTGACAGAGGACATAAACGAGCCTGAAGCCTGGCCAGTGGTGGAGAGCATGACATCATGATTTTCATAAGACAGCAACTGAGAGCACATATCATTGAGGGAAGTGGAAGGAACGACTTTGAGAGCAGCAACAAAACCATTATAGGAGCCATCAAGTCCATTCATAATATAATCCTTGAGTTCATCATCATCAACAGTTTTACCCGCCGTGGCAAGTTCAGAGGCAAAACCTTTCATCTTGGTGATATATTATTAAACAGTCATGTCGAGTTTCTTGGTGTTGGTAAGAGCACCACGAAGATTTGAGACTCGTGACTTGGACTGAGACGAAAATAGGTCATGAATAGCACGCCAAACATCAGCAGCATGAACGATGCCATAGACATGAGAGAGGATATCCTCGGAGAGAGAATTCACGATGTAGCTCACAACTTGCTGATCACGGGTAATCCAGACATCATAGGCATGATTGGGAACATGTATCTTTTTCTTGTCAGCGTCCTCTCCATCCATGAACTCGGGTGGCGCCGGATATGATCCTTCAAGCAAGCGAAGAACTCGAGCCCCGCATAGGGTGGGCAGCACTTGGGCTTGCCATGAGAGAAAGTTCTCTCGCGTGAGCTTGGTGGCAGGAGGAGCACCGATGGAGGGAGCCACAACAATCGTAGAAGAGGTCGCCATGGAGTCGTTGAGTAGGAGAGTGTAGGGTGTGGGGGCGATCTAGGGTCTTAGGGTGGGAAGGGTTTGGGAAAAACTAAGTATGGGAATTGTTCTAGGAGGGAGAGATCTTTGTCGTGTGTTGTTGGTCGTTGGAAAACAAGAAGAACACGGCGGCGACGGGGCAGGGTGCCGGCGTCGGCGGCGGCTAGAACGAGCTCAGAAGAGGAAGGCTTGATACCATGTGAGATCGTGTTGTTGTAGGAGGAACGGTCGTGCCCTTTGGGGTAGCCGGGTTCGTATTTATATTGCCAAGGAATAGCCCCATTGCATGACTTATACAGAGTTAGATACGTATACGGTGATGTACTACACCATATGTATACGTATCGATATTACATCTCTAATATTGATGAATACGCTAACATTAACCAATCAACCTAAGCGTCTCTTCTCTACGCGACCAGCTACACGCTGATGAAACTACATGGTAATAAAAAATGTCTGATTGACATTTGAGACCGGTCCGGCAGACCCAAGTGCTCTCCGTCGCCCAGTCATTCTTAAATCACCCTAGCGAATTGGTCGTGCAACCTGTCCTTTTTTAGGTTGTATACCAGGTCTTGAACGCTTTTAGTTCACGCATCTCCGTTCTGAGCCACCTACCCTCAAACAGCAGATCCTCGAAGAATAATTCATCCTAACCGATTACTCCCTCTGTATCCTAATAAGGGTGCCGCAAATTGCTTCGGCTGAGGCGGGAGCACTTCGAGATGGTTACTTCTTACGAGTCAGCTCGGATGTAACCGGATCAAAGTTAATACCGATTGTATGAACGTCGTTGACATAATACAAAATGGAGGGAACTCAGTCGGAGGTGCAGCCGATGAAGAATGCTCCTTCTTAGCTCATAATTTTGCCCATGTTAAATTTGCGCACTGTCCTAGGAAAAGCAACTTTGTAGCTCATACTTTGGCTTGTAACACGAGGGAACTCAGTCGGTAGTCTGGCATGAGGATCCACCTGATTTTCTTTTAAGCTTTTTAGCAGACGCTCTTTTGATGTGATGGTAGGTTGACACAATAACTGTCGGATGAACTTGTGATCCTCTTTTGGTAATGATCATGCATGCTCCCCTTAGTCTGCTATGAACTTATCATGCTTTCTTATGAATTCAATCATCTTGTGATGGTGTACATAACTTCTTCTTTCGCTTCCATGTTGGTGCTATGTGGTGTACAGAGGGAGACGTCCATGCATCTATAATTCATAGAGGATCTGCCAAGATCAAGTCAATGGTTTCTCGAACAATATTTATAGAAGATATCAAACTAGAGAGGGGGTAGAGGAGGAGTACCACAATTTCATGGCTGATGAGGCTATGGCTGATCAAGCAATGACTGTTCAAGCTATGGTTGTTCAAGGTATGGCAGTTCAAGCTCTGCCAAATGGCTGATCAGGTCTGAGAGAGTAGGCTGAGAGATCTCATCATCCCTAGCCTGCTTGTCGTGACCTTCAAGCTCTAGGTTTTTCGTTTCCTCTTTATGGTCGGAAGTAATATGCAATGACATGATAAGCCGACCATATTTGTATCCTGGTAATCCATATGCAACCTCGTGTGGGCTAAACACCATTGCTTTGTATTAACACAACCAAAAATGGTTGTGTGCAGCCTACCAAACAAATAAAACCAAAAATGGTTGTGTGCAGCCTACCAAACAAATAAAACCAAAAATGGTTGTGTGCAGCCTACCAAACAAATAAAGGATAGTTGTCCTTGTCCACCTCATGCCGCCAAGTGAAAACCGAGCAACCAAACAAAATGGAGAACATGACCCAAAGACCGTTTTTACAGGGACATGACCCGCAGGATCCAAAACCCCTGTTGCCTACCAAACACACCCTATATTATCGGATGGATGATCTGTGGATTTTGGGGAAACGCCAGAAAGTCATTTCGTTATGTCTCTATTTCTAAGAAAGTTACAGGCTCATACTTTATGTTATGGCGTAGCCCTGCGATATTTCTCCATAAGTTTTGAGGACTCTCAGGATAGGTCATATTCAACAGGAAGTAGTTGCTCCTGTGGTCAGACCAGAATTTCGCACTTATATCAGCTCAGTATGGTCACACCGGGCAAGTTGTCTTTATTCTAGTCGTCCAGCGGTAGTTTGATACAATTCTTTAACACAGCATACCGGTCCGTGAGTTCAGACTTCCTTATCACGCTGACGGGCAATCGCAAAGATTGTCAAAAGCTCAATGCAAGTTGCATTTGTTTGACAGGCTACCCACTGGTGGACAAAACACATTCGATTTCTTTATATCTGTTATTAATGGTATGCTGATCGAGCCCAGATCAATAAAATACTAAACCCTGCTAGTTGTTTTCCTCTGCTATATAACTGCACAAATCACTCGAGCAGATATGATGTTTCTTGCTTGAAGACTTTGGAAGAACAGAACAGAACAGAACCGAACCATGGTGATCAGCTTCAGTTGCTCGGCAAGTACAAAACTGACATGGATCTTGGCGCTGCTGCTCAACCTGTTCATGATGATTCAAGTCCACGGTCAATCTGGTAATCCAAGTCATATCCTCCTAGCTTTTTTTTTTCCTTCTAGGGCTTGCAACTCTTTAAGCTCTGCTCCATCTGCACGCACAGTTCTGTTTCCTTCAGCGCCCAACTTACGAAATCTCACTTTACTGAAATATTAGAAATCAACAAATTATTAGCGTGCTTCAGGTCTAGTCGCATATGACATGCTCATTGCTTGGTAGGTATTTAAATTGGAACATATGAAACCGATACATACTCTCCGTTGTGCAGGGTTCATAAACATCGACTGTGGATGGAAAAACAGTAGCGCCTACATCGACAACACCTTAGCAATAGTGTACAGTTTTGATGGTGAATTTGTCGAGGGCGGTCTGAACCATGAGATTTTACCAGAGTTCATGGCTGGTGCGGGGAATGACCAACAAAAAACCCTGAGAAGCTTCCCTGACGGCTCAAGAAATTGCTATACACTGACATCCACCGTCGGTAAGAAGTATCTATTGAGGGCCATGTTTACTTACGGCAACTACGACAGGTTGAACAGGACTGGGGACGGGTCACTGTTTCTGTTCGGGCTCCATATCGGCGTCAATTTCTGGGAAACGGTGAACTTGACAAATTGGGATCCATCAATCACAGTATTGAAGGAGGTGCTCACCATTGCTCCGGACAGCTCCGTGTCCGTCTGTCTGATAAACTTGGGTTCAGGAACTCCATTCATATCTTCGTTGGAGCTCAGGCCCCTGGAAGATACTATGTACCCTTTTGTCAATACTTCTGTTTCAATAAGCTACTTCAGACGAATCAGATTTGGCAACGTCACGGACTTTATCACAAGGTGAGATCAGACCAGACTGGCATAATTGTGTTTTGGATTGGATGTTAATAATGCATGTCAATGGTTTCTTTGAATTCTGTTGGCTAGCTCAACTCACTTGAAGTGTTGGCTCTTTTGTTTTCTGAATCCTGCAATTGCTGCTAAGAAAAGCAATAGTATATCTCAAGGCGATAAGAAGTTGGGATTGCTAAATCTTATAGCCAGTGCATTTAAGTAAAGCCAGTGTACTGTGCTAGCTATTTATCTGTTTTTCCTTGTCTTTGTGTGCCATGAAGATATCCAACGGACAATTACGATCGGTTCTGGGAGAGCTGGGCATCCACGTCGTACCCCTGGATCAACCTGAATACTGGCAATAAAGTGAATAGTCTCCCTGGCAGCGACGCCTTCAGTGTGCCGTCAGCCATCTTCCAGAAGGCTTCGACCCTAGACAGTAATTACTCCTTCATAAGTATCAACGTGGCAGCAGGTTCCAATAAAGACACCAAGAGCCTGCAGCTTCTCCCGATCTTTCACTTTGCCGAGATCAACGGGAACAACCCAAACAGGAGGTTTGACATCTACAGCGGTGGCGAATTGTTGTTCTCAGACTTCTCTCCGTCACGATTCCAGGTGGACAGCATGCACCAGAATGGCCGGTTCTTGTACAACCCCAGCGCATCCTTCCTCCTGAACAAGACGCGCAGCTCGACACTCCCTCCACTCATCAATGCGTTCGAGCTGTACTCCCTAGTTCGGATGGATAACCTCACCACCGACTCCAATGATGGTAAGACGATGCATATGCTGCACCTGCGTCATACGTTTGTCATGTAGCTAACAGATTCACATGATCATCATGCAGTTTATTTAGGATCTATTTGATTCAAAGGATTTTCTAATGGATTTTAGTGTATTCTAATCCCTATGAAATTTTCCTATATTGGTTGTTTGATTCATATGATTGTAAACCATACGAAGTTTCCTTAGGATTCCTTTGTACTAGATTTCATAGGCATCCATTCCAACCTCTTGGAAAGAATCATATGTTTTTTGCACAATCAAACAACATTCCAATCATGTATTACTGAAGATGGCATGCCACCCTAATCCTAATTTCTTTCTGCGTTTAGGAAGTCCTGCAAATCAAAGAGGCCATTAGTTGGTTGAATATCACTTCTAGCTCCCTGCTTTTATAAACAAATGTTAACGGCAAAGATATCACTTGCGTAGACCCCCGAAGATCAATTCCATTTGGCATTGTCAGGATCCACATTAAAGTAAGAAACAAGTTTACCAACTGGTTGGTTCGGTAGTATACCCTACTCCGGAGTAAGCCATTTTCTAAAGGTCAATTACCGACGACCCATGGCCAATATCATAGTAGAGTAACGAACGCATACATTTTATTCAATTCTATGAAGAGATAAATGCTTGCATACGAAACTTTGCTTCTTTATTTGGTTCATTTTTTTCTGTTGCCTTTGTTGTTGTAGTCAAATGCATGAAAGAAGTAAAGAAGCACTACAATTTGGCAAGAATAAATTGGAATGGAGATCCATGCTCCCCAAGAGAATATTCCTGGGAAGGTTTGACTTGCGACTACTCAAAGAGCAACCAGAATCCAATCATTGTCGCAGTGTAAGAACATAATAAAGACTTATACCATATACATTTGAAATCTAATTGCAATTCAATTTTGTAAAACATTTGACGTGCATTGCATCAATCCCAAGAAGTTTAAAGCTCCACAAAATTTCCCTTTCAGTGTAAATGATGCTCCAGATATGCTCTTGTGTAATATGAGAGTAAGTATATAACTATAGAGACACTCGGTCACATGTCTTACTGGCTAAGATCTTGATAACAAGATAAGTTAGTTGAAATATTGAAAACACATGTAATTCCGTGTAAATTTCAACTGCTGAAAGGTATTTACATAACCTTGAAAATACATGTCATCCCGATGATATCACTAAATATATTGGATTTCCTACTAACATGAGTTTTTTTTTTTGCAGAGATCTGTCAAAAAGCGGACTGAAAGGTGGATTAGCCATATCATTCATGGACATGGTATCACTGGAAAACTTGTAAGTGGTGCCCACCACATAATATTGATATACTAGACACTGAATGAGATTATGTTAACATCTATTTTTGACACTAAGCACAAAACATATATAGGGATTTATCACACAACAATTTGACGGGAGCTATTCCAGATTATCAAATTAAGTCACTCAAAATTCTGTAAGTCCGATTACATCTTTGGTTGATGATATATAAATATTAAATGAATGACTTCAACTGTTATTTTTCAGTGACCTGTCCAATAACCAGCTAGATGGGCCAATCCCTGATTCTATTCTTCAAAGATTTCAGGCCGGTTTGCTTGACTTAAGGTTCGGCATGCTCTGTTGCACAGTACCTAGATATACTTCTATTTCTGATCAAACTAACAACTACAGCAAAAAGGACTAGGCTCAAACCAAGGTTCATTCTCGTAGAAATAATTAGTAGCAGCATTCATTGCAAATCTAGTGTAAATTATTGGTTAAAACACATTTAGTTTCTTGTCAAGCCTTGCCAAACTAGCTCCGCAAGTTGGTCTTTCTACTTGCAGTGAACCACACTTCTATAGCACCATGCAACAGGAGCAACACTTGTCGTACATGTAAACTCTTGCCGAATGCGACTAAGCTTTGGTGACCAATTTGAGTGCCAAGTGTGTCAAACCACGCTTTTGCAGTTGAATTGATTGATCCAAACATGCTGTCAGTTAAATGTACTAACATCTAGCAACTATAATGTTTTATCATCTATGAGCTTTTTAATATGAGAGCTAGACACGGACCTATTAGTAACTGCACATGATTTGGAAACCATGTAGTTTCTACTTTTAGAGGTAGAAGTTTTAAAGAACTATTAGCAGGTTAGTCGTGTTACAAAATGGAGGTATTTTATAATCATAATTTTATAAAGCATCTGCAGCTAAGATCTTCTGAGTTGACCTATAGATATGTTGTGTAATTGTGTCACTAGATTAGAAGGCAACCCCGTATGCTCAAAAGTCAAAGATACATACTGCTCAAATAAGAAGAAAAGCATAAATATCTTGCTCATCGCCGTGCTAGTTCCTGTGGTACTGATATCCCTCCTAGTAGTGATGTGCATACTCTGGAAGTTATGCTGGAAAGGTAATACAAAATCCTATTCTCCAAAATTCTGTCATCAATATATGCAAGTGTGGTACACATTATACGGCAGCTTCGTACCTAAACTTTCATGTAAAACACAACTTCCTGACTCTGCAGGAAAATCAGGAGACTGGGATTATGCTATGTATGAAGAGGAAACTCCCCTGCAAATTGACATCAGACGGTTCACATATGCAGAGCTGAAGCTCATAACAAGTGACTTCAAAACAATCGTAGGAAAAGGAGGTTTCGGTATTGTTTACCATGGCACACTAGAAAATGGCGAAGAAGTAGCTGTTAAGGTGCTTATGGAGACATCAATAGCAGAGTCAACAGACTTCCTCCCTGAGGTATAACACGAAACCAGTTAGGCCAAATCATTGCAGTCTTCAATAGAAAGTAAACTATAAGCCTGCAAGACATATAAACTTTTTACACAAGTCCATATTAAATAAATGCAATTGGTTTCAGCTCTGGTATGTCTAGTAATTACATGTGTTGCCACAGGTACAAACGTTGTCCAAAGTTCATCACAAGAATCTTGTGGCTTTGAAAGGATATTGCCAAAACAAGAAATGCCTCGCACTTGTTTATGACTTCATGTCCAGAGGAAATCTTCAACAGCTTATAAGAGGAGGTTTATACCTTAAATTTTAGCCTTTTCTTAAAGTTTTTATGAAGCATAGTTTACTTAGTACAATTAACCAATCCAACTTGCTGTTTGTTATGCTCGCTAAGTTATATTTCAATTTTTACAGAGACTGCTTGTCCTTTAGTTAATTCAGTTTAGTCCTCAAGCAAATCTATAACCAGTACAGACTAAAATGCAAGCTGACCAAATAAGGGTTTTACTTCCTGCAGAACCAACAACTAAAAGGAGACATAGATGCTAAAAGCTCTTATTAGCCCTTGGCAATCACCTACTTCTAGATTTTAATAAATATATAATGCTTCATAGCGCAATATAAAAATCGGCAGGACCGAGTCATAAGTATAAAAATGAAACCAAACTAGTCTAGCTTTTGACATCCTACTGCAAACTGGATATTCTTGTTAAAACTGGATTTTCTTGTTAAATGGTATGATTGATTGCCTGCACGGATTCTTATTGCTGCTGCTAGTAAATGCATTTGAGATGTGGACTTAATTTACGCTGTATAGATGATGGAGTAACAAATAGGTGCTTCTTGGGGCGGCACATTTTTTAAGTCATAATCATGACATGGTAATAGATATGTGGCTAACAAACAGAGGAGACCACAATTACATTCTTAAGTCATAACCATGACATAATGGTCGCAACTCACAAATACCATGCACGTATGAAGGCAATTACATTAATATGGTATATGTCTTGATGCAGGAGATGACTATAGTTTGAATTGGGAACAACGACTTCATATTGCATTTGATTCTGCACAAGGTCCACATTTCAACTACATATTTACCTTAAGTTCATATGAGTATGTGTATTCTGACAAAGTATAGCTTCAATAAACTACAGGGCTGGAGTACCTACATGAGTCATGCACCCCATCAATAGTTCACAGAGATGTGAAGACCCCCAACATCCTTCTGGACAAGAATCTTGTGGGGATAATATCTGATTTTGGGCTTTCACGGGCTTTCAATGATGCTCACACGCACATATCTACTGTTGCTGCTGGCACTCTTGGCTACCTCGACCCCGAGTACCATTCAACTTTTCAGGTCACAGTCAAGACAGATGTTTACAGCTTTGGCATCGTGCTGTTGGAGATCGTCACTGGCCAGCCGCCGGTAGTGATAGAGCCGCCTCATACCTTCCACCTGCCAAACTGGGTACGCCAAAAGATTGCCAAAGGCAGTATTGATGATGTCGTGGATAAGAGGTTGTTGGGTCAGTACGACGCCAGTTCCGCGCAGAGTGTGGTAGACCTTGCCCTGAACTGTGTTGAAAATGCTGCCATCGACAGGCCGACCATGACCGAGGTTGTTACAAGGCTCAGAGTGTGGTTGCCGGCGGTTTCAAGCGATAAGAAGTCTGCTTCTGCGACCCCTCGACGTACAGGCTCCATGGATAGCGAAATGCGAAGGCAGTTCCACTTGCTGATTTCTGGAGTAGGCAACGAGGAGAGTAGTAGCTCCTTCCAGTCTGGTTATACCAGTGGGACGTTCAGTGGGACCTCAGATTTGATCCCCTTAACTGGACGGTGAAAGTGAAATGCCTGCCGCGTTATTGCTGCATCTGCTGAGACAAAGTTTGTTACTTTGCTCAACTGCATAATCATTGGCTGTTTATAAAATCGCAATTCAGTCATTTTATTTTTCAGTTTCTAATCACACTTGTTTACTAGTACTAGGGAATGTTTGGATGAGGGCAGTGGGTGCTTTTTTGTGTGAGTTTGGGTAATCAGTTCAGGTAGTTTTCAAGCAGGAAGCATCTTCCTCCCATCCCATGAGAGAACTCCCGTGTTCTATGACTTGGTACGGGCACATCAAGTTCCATACCAATCCTAAAACAAGTGGTCTGCTTAAACATTGATGCCTAAGAACTCTCCCTTTCGTCCTTAAACCCATGTTCATTTCCCTAGTCTATGGACCATGACAGATCTATACGCTACTGTGAGCAAGTTGGCACCTGAGCTATGAAGAGACTAACGAAAGGAAATGCAACCACATGGCATACCTAACCCTGGTCGCCCGGCGCCCGGCGCCCGGCGCCCACAGGAATTTCCTCGACTCGGCCGCTCGTTGCGGCTCCTCCTCCGCCGCCGCGTCGACGAGCAATTGCGGCGATGGCCTTGTCGGAAGGGGAGGGGGAGGCCGGAGGGGGGCGGGGCAAAACCCGCGCTACGCGTGTGGGGCCCTGTGAGCCCGTGGCCGCACCAGAGACCAGACGGGCTCAGCGGTAACGTGCGATACGCAATCTGATCCAATGAAACCCAAAGGCCGCACCGAGCCCCAGCCCATAACCCCTCGTTTCCTTTTGGTGCGTCCTCCCGTTCACGAATTTTTTTTCCTTTTGGTTCCTATCTATATCTATCTATACTAATACTAATCTATACCTAATAATAATAAAGTACAAAGTGTTTCTTACGGTTTCCTTTTTTTGATGGTTTTGCCCTCCCACCAATATATGAATTATCCACCTATGCCACCCGCGAGCCAAAATTGGTTTACGTCTGTCTCGTGATGCGTCTTCGCTTGTTCGTTTCCCTTGGTATATATGTTGTCCCGTTGGTTTAACCTCTCGTGGTGGAAATTGTTTTTCGTGCAAAATCACCTCTCCACTCTTCGTGCGTAGTATTTTGCTTTGTACAACAGGACAAACGAAGGCAGGAGAGATCGATCCATGCACGTATTAGGTCTGGACTTCGGGCCTGGATCAAAAAAGGAGTCCACGCAGACATGCGCACGTGATTCTATATATACATACACGCCCCCATAAAGATGTCCTCTACCAATTCAATCAGCGCGTTCGCCGCCGCTCGCGGAATTCTAACTATCCACCGCCACTTGTCGGCGTGCTAGAAGGTAGTCGCGGCTTGTTCGCCGTCGTCCGTCGCTCACGGACTACCGCATGTCTACTGCCATCCACCGAGTGCTGGACGCGTGCCGGTATGATTGCCATAGCTCGATCGCACGGCTGGATTGAATCGGCCACTTCCTAGGGTTTGGCTCAAGTTCTTTGCATCGCAGGGATTATCCACATCAGTTTCTTTGGCGATGGACATATGGGCATATGTTGACGGCGAGGCGTATGAGGGTTAAAAAAGTCTGGAGACTGTAACATGAACCATGTACTGTCAAGTTCTTTATCCCGAAGGGATGTTTGCATGATTGGGAGGTGGTGCAACCTAATTTTCATGGAAGGTCAACCTCAGAAAAAAAATAAGCTGACTCCCCTTGATATCCACCGTCTCCGGCTCCGGCCTCCCACACTGCCATGCTGCTTGGAAACATATCGGGGATCAGATCGACGGGCGATGTCATCTTTGCCAAGTGGTCCTCCTCCACGAAGGTGCTACTACTAGCGTGCATAGCGGGTCTGGTTAAATAGATGCTACCCCATGCAGAAGACGTTGAGGACGAGAAGTCGAGCGAGGAGCCTCTCTGGAAGCTAGCGTCGCGGCTGATCTTCTACAACACCACAAGGGATGTCTGTTGCGTGGACGACTTCGATAGAGCCTCGTGGTGTTGCACCATAGGCTACGAGAGCCGGGAGGAGACTTATTGTGGCGGAGATATCGTGGTCTCGCGCCGGAGACATGCAACGCAAGGGCGTTCCTGTTGTTCTCCACCACCCTCCCGGCGTGCCAAAGAGCTGCACCGCGAGGTCACTCCCGTCATTCTCGACCACCTTCCCGATAATGCCAGCATGGATTCTGTCCTGGTCATGGTGTGTCCTCTGCGGCTTTGTGGGTAATAATGAAACGGATGTCTTCTTGAAGCTTTGTTGTTTTAATGGCTGGTTACATCAACCGTGGTTGCACGCGATTCTAGCAACGCATGCATGTAGAGGGACATCGAGAGAGATCAACGACAACGCATGTGAGCTTGGAGCGGTGGTAGGGATAATCGCCTTAAGTCGTGGTCCATTGGTCGTGGCCACAGTTGACTAGCTTGTAAGCCGCTTGGCCTATTTTTGGTTTGATAGTTGAGAAGACATTTGAACAGAAAGGGGTTCATCGCTAAATGAAATAATTCATAATTTACTAGAATGTATTTTTATTAACAATCCTTACTTTGTGGGTCCATGCAATTGTTAAATTTATGTAATTTGTATTAGTTGCACTCTCCGTTTACTTTTTGATATATTTCTATATTAATTAATACTCTAAAAACCAAAGCTCGTTTATGTTAATATCGTGCATACGCCTCGAAACACACATTAGCATTGGCCAATGAATCTCTTAATAAGAAAGGAGAGCCATATTCTCACATCTTGTAGGTTGTTTTATATTAGTAGGAGAGTGCATACTATTTTTTCTTCCGATGCAACGCACGGGCCCTTTTGCTAGTCTATACCTAATAATAAAGTACGAAGTGTTTCTTACGGGTTCCGCTTTTTTAGACGATTTTGCCCCTACCAGTTTGATGATATTTACCCACTTATGCCACCCATAAGTCATTACAGCCAAGATTTAACTAGAATTATATTCACTTGATGCAAAGACCCGATATTCCCTTAACCCAAAACTCCACCTGTGCCACGAGTCCTATGAAGTTCCGGTGCAGGAAGTCAAAATCCCGTCCTGTCGCCGCCTAGAACTATCGGGTTCCGGCAACTCGCACAGCTGCGTCACATGACGCTCATGAACTTCACCATGGGATACGAGTTTAGGTTGCAGATGTTTGCCTCCAGCACCACAGTCTTAGGTTGCAGATGTTTGCTCCAGCAGCGCAGTCCAACTGCGGTGCTTGGAGTATACGCCGCCACGTGAACCCAGATCGCCTCTATTCGCACACGGCCGCGCAGCCCAACTACGATGGTTGGAGATGCACACCCCTATGCTCAGCTCGTCCGGACGAGTGGCAGCACCGGGAGGCTGCGCGTGGGTGGCCAGAGAGTTGCCGCTGGTTCAGCCTACCGCGTCAGTGTGGCAGCAGTCGATCGCCGATGTTGCTGCGCCCGATGATGGGATTGTCCAAAGAAGGTGAGGGCAGCCTAGGGCGCCGCAATACATCCGTAGCTGGATACTGCCACGAACATGGCGTGGCTGATGATGCATCGGCGGCAACAGCGAGATCGTTGTCTTGATATTCAGAGAAAAATTATCCATCTACACAAGCAATTTGGAACTCCAGCATGCAGTCTCCAAGATTGCAGGACTACTCGGCTTGACCATGGTACACAACAGCATGCGGCTTGTGGCTTGTGAGTAGTGATGTCTGGTACTCTGATGGCAGGCATGATTTTATTTTGTAGTTGATGCCAATCATTTGCTGATAGATCGGGGGTTGCTATTGGAGGAGGATGTCATGGCATTGTTGCATACATCAACCTAGGATACAAGTTCAACTGAGTGTACCATACTTTGCCGGATTGCACTTCGGAAACAAATTTTGCGTCTCCAGTTCTGAGAAATTATCATCACCGTTGTGAGTACATAATAGATTTTTGTAGCATATGACACAATGAAGAGGTTTAATTACCTCGGTATGTAAATAATGATGGTACATGTAAGATCATGAGCATGTGTATCTCAGCTCTAAGATGCACGCCCTGCTCGTGTAGTTGTCCATGGAAGAATCAGTTGGGTTAGTCGATCACCGGCCTTTAGTGGTGTGGTTGACTTCAAGTAGGGAGAAATTTGGGATTTTTTGGGACGAACAAAAGGGATAGATGTTGGAGAAAAATATGACAAAAAGAGCACATGCATTATGGACATTTATATTTGTTATAGCCAACCAAGTGGGACCAACTTTATAGCCACCATAAGAATTAAAGCTATCGATGCTCTAAGCAAATAAGCCGTGGTTCTCTTCTATATATATACTGGTCACAATTTTTTTTCTTGGTGTGTTTGTTATGACTGTGGATGGCTTACTATGATTTTAACATCATTAAGTTGATGTCACATGATTTTTACTATTACACGACTTAAATCGTAATGTGATTTTTGCCATAACAGTATAAAGTTAATGTTCCAGGATAATTACTATCACATTGTACAAAACACATGTAAATTAAAGACTCCTTGTCATGCGGATTCAATTGCTTACAGATTTATAGATGTATAAAATGTTGTCCATTTGATTTAATGCGGCGCCATGGCAACGCACGGGTTCTGTGCTAGTCTATACCTAATAATAATAAAGTACGAAGTGTTTTTTACGGGTTTCGCTTTTTTTAGACGGTTTTGCCCTCCCACCGAATCTCATATTATACACAGTTGCCACCGTATACCCGATACCTACCGGTTCGGTGTTCTTTTTCTTCTCCCACGAGCCGAGCGATCTGTCTAATTTTTGCCTCGCTTCGTCCGTGACGTTAGAATATGTTCCACGTGCGTCTGGTTAGAATCCAGTTCAGATACGCTCAATCAGATTGTCTTAATAATTAAAAGTCTATGCTTTGTCGTATGTATTCCCTCAGCTCGGGCCGGAAAGTACGTATTTTAAAGAAATCCAGGTCGCAATGGTAAATCCGCCTCACCTCCGGCCATTAACAGGCCATTAACAATGATTTCATCTCGATTACTCGCCACCGGCGCCAAATTACCTATCCATGGGACCTGGAGGTAAAATTTTCTGAGGTTACTGATGCAAAGCTAGACGAGCTGTGTAAGGATGTGCAGTGATCCAACTAGAGCTTTGAGTGGCAACACCGGAAGCCGGCTATCACTGTTGAAGGACGCGGTTTGTGACGATCTGTGTGTACTCCCAAGTTTTATTAGATCTCGAGTATTCTAAACGATCTGTGTGTACTCCCAAGTTTTATTAGATCTTGGGTATTCTAAACTGATGTGGGTGCCCATGCATGATCGGCCTCTGGCACAACATTCAATCGGGTCTCGACACCGACATCTACATCTAGATCCTCAACAAAAACCAGCGAGGTCTCGGTCTTACACAACGAGAGCAGCCAACGCACATATCATACCATGACAAGTCCCGGTGCTGATGCCGGGCAGGCGTGCAGTTCGTCTTACAAATAAGGCCAGCGAATCCCAATCCTCTTGACTTTCGTTCACCTACCGATTCACCAACGTCATCGGGATTGAGTTCGTTCAAGATAGATATGGCAAAACGAGCTAGCTGCCCTACACCGGCATTGCTGAGGCTGCGAGGCATGCATCAATTCCGTGTGATCCACTCGCGGCGGCGACAGCAGCAAAGCGCCGCCCGGTCGGCCGACCCCTTCCTCCAGCTCCTGCGCCACGCCCCAGGGCCATGGGGCATGCTTCGCGGCTCACCTAGCGCAGTCGACGTGTAGGGCAGGCGTGATGGTCGTGGCCAGGCCTGTTCGGGCGCACCTGCTGAATAGATATAATCGCGATGGCTTTATTTCCGGGGATGTGCACCTAGGGAGCTTCGACCAGGTACGTATCATTTTACCGGAGTACTTGGTTCTTTATTTGTTACATTTGTACCGCATCAATTATTGGTCGTAATTTTCTTTCACAAAATACAAGTGATCCATTTGCTCTTATCTATTTATTTCTGTCTATGAAGCAAAACATTCTAATTTATTTACACTGAACTCTTAAACCTTTCTCTATGTATGTATGTCCAAACCATAAAAATGATGTCAGTATTGGTGGCTGAGCTTGTATGCTTTTATTTTCTTTGCTTTTTTCAATTTTTTCATTTGCAGAAAAAGAAAGAGAGGGTTTGGAAAAAAGAAAAAAAAATCTGAATACGCCCTTCGCATTACCGTCTGCAAAGTGAATACTTCTATCTTTCTTCAGAAAAGTCACTACGAGTGTCACGAAACAATACTTTGGAATACTATTCATTCAAAAGTCTACAAATCATGTAAACATAGGTAGTCAAAATAATTTCTAAGTTGTGGCATATCTGTGTAACTCGTGTGAATAGGTTCGTGAAAGATAAGAAAAATATCCAACTTAAGACCGGTGTCATAAGGCAAGACAAAAAATTCTCCATATGAATTGGATCAGTCAATCCGGTGCAACGCACGGGCACTTTTCCTATCCTAGTCTCTATTATCTAAAAAGGACGAATTTTCTCTGTTTCCTCCAACTAGGCAGGAACAATTAATCTCGGCCTTCAAATCTATCAGATCGAACGCTCCAGGACTTTCCAATGACATTGGACGACGTCCCTGATTTGCACATCCACCAATTAATAGTTGCAATTACTAGCCGCAATTACTGGCATAATTACTCTACCCATTAATCTCGCATAATCGGGATATAAATTCTCTATCCATTAATAATGTATTAACCGCATCAAGGAAAATTAGGAACGTGATCTCCCGTCCATTTAATCTCTGGAATTACGGCCTTCGCCTCTGCATGCGCGCGTATGGGCCGATCCGTGCGCCACCCTTCCCTCTCCACGTCCATATTTCTATGCAAAATAAATCACAACTAATAAGTAAATACTCCCTCCCTCCAGAAATAACTGACTTGGGTTTGTCTAGATCCGAATATATCTATACACTAAAATACATCTAGATACATTCGAAGCTAGACAAATCGAAGTCAGTTATTTCTGGACGGAGGGAGTAGAATTAATCGATGCCATAATAGCCACTGTCTATCGGACGCGGCTTGCCTGCGACATCGCTGTACGACCATCCGTGCGGCCCAAACGTTTCTCGACCATCCATGCGGCTATTCCTTGTTGTGTCCTGCTTCGTTGCTTTTACCTGAAAAAGAAAAAGGAAATACAGAATATATACTCGCGACTCCATATTGTTTCAGTCTCGCGACTCCGTATCCCCACCCTTCAGGAAAAGATAATATGTTCGCCGCCGCTGACGGCCCCCATGAAGCTGGACCCGTCATCCTCCTGGAGCTGGCTGCGCACGCGGGGTGGGCTGCAAGGCGATGACATATTTGTCCACAACTCACTGCATCGTCCCGCTGGTCGCAGAAGGGAAGGAGTCGGACGATGTGCGTAGAGCGGACATGGAGAAGCGCGTCGAGTTCCTGCTGGAAGCCGCCGCGGAGGGGCTTGCTGCAGCTGCGGGTGGAGTTTGACGGCAGCAAGCTCGGACTGGGAGCTGCCGGAGAGACCCGCGGGTACACGGTGCAGAAGTTGTTGTTTCCCACCACGACAATCGTGCAGCCTGCCATCATGGTGTCCACCACGTTGAGGACCGATCCAAGCAAAATCAAATTGGCTGATGGTTCTTACATCAGCTAGCAACTGTTCATGTATTCGACGATTAGACTAATCAATATTCCTCAAACGACAGGTCCAAAGCAAGGCGATTGCTCCTTTCAAGAAAATTTCTTGAAGAAATATTAAAAAATTCTCCATCTCGTATAGCAAACTCTCTCCATAGTCCAGTCAATGTGGATGGTCATGATCGAGGAGGAAGAGGACGACATGGGCACTCTGCAGCGACGCCGTCCAAGGGCAAGGAAGTAGAGGGCGTTCTACTCTTTTAGGGCTGTCAGGTCCAACCCGGAGGTCATCTGGAGAGCCTGGTGGCGGACGGTGTGGCCGCATCACCGGAGTACGAGAATTGCTACGAGTCTTTGACTTTTGTACCAGTTGGTTTCGAGGGATTCTCCATATTTTTTTATTTCTAACGGAAGACATGAAAGCGAGAGAAATTTACGGGACCATTGGATGCACGCCACACACCCTGTGTGCAGGGATGAGTGCACGCACATGGCGCAAGCGATCTACATGTTCTCAACGATGGTGTATATACTCGTTGTTGTCATACCAGGTGGCGTGGCAGGCGCGCGACCTAGAGCAAGCGAGGAGGTCCTATTTCCTGGGGTACATGGGCGGTGGAGGTTCTACTTGCTCTAGAACACCGGTGATGGCTAGGCGCGAACCTTATTCATCGCCTACATTGCCTCAAGCGTGCGCCCCACGCTAGCCAAACCGTCAGTATCAAGTCCATCCATGACCGCATGCACGCACCCATGTTGTTGTCCAGTGGGACGGCATCCGCATCTACATCACCCATGCAATCCGGACATGGTCTATCAACTAGATCTCGTACGCTTTCATTCCTCTCTGGCTTTGCTGCTTTCCACTATCAAAATAATGTGATATGTAAATGGTGTCAGACTTAAAATTACGCTATTAGTGTGACATACCGTGCTATAACGCCTTATTAGCGAGACATTATACACTGATTAATTTAGCATGGGCTCTCCAAATATTCTATAGCGTCGGACTTCAAATGTTTATGTCTCCGTAAATTAATGATGGATTTGCAATGCATTAGCCTACTTAGCTATATTATTCTGTTTGTTTTTAGGTCAAAGCAGTTTCCTAGGAAGTGGTAAAGCATTGTTGGTTGTCGAGATTAGAGCGAGAGTGGTCATATGATGTTCCGTCAATAGGCATGTCCTCTTAAAATACATAGAGATGAGATTGGTCAAGCGGACAATGTAATTTGTGACTCTATTGACCAATGTTTGTTGCTTGCCTATATGCTTATAGTTGCCTATCAACACACATGTATTTAGCTAGCTAATAATTAAAATTATTTCAGCAAAGATATCTCTTGATAGAAAGTCAATTGTTGATGTATATACTTTTGTGAATGTTGTCTTGATTATTAGCATTGTGCATTGATGGTTCCTAGGTAAGAAATATTTTTAGATACAAATGCGCTCTTCCAATATTTTTCAGGACATTCTAAATTATTTCTCTCGGAGCTTTTGGCCATTGTCATGATGGTGGTACGTCCTTATTCATACTAATACCATATTCAGACATGCATTCATTTTACTGCACTTTTGAATCATTGGTGACACGGTGTATAGGGTGTGTTAATAAGTCTGAAAGTATGAACAAATCCTTTCAAAACTCGCCATTAATCTTTGTTACATGAGTATGACCTCTTTGTTACATGACTATGGGTTAAGAGGATCATTGAGGACAACATTTTTGTAACTTATTAAGCATGATATTTTAGAGTTAGTGGTCATTTATATTATGCAGGAAATTGCATGCAGAAACGTGTTATTATTTTTAAAGTAGCAGATGCTTTTCTTGATTTTTTAAGAGAAGAGACAAGATATACTGCGAATTATGTAAGTTTTTCAATACATGCGAATTGTGCAATCAATAAGACCAGTGGTACATATGTCATAGTCGGATCAAAAAATTTAATTTTCCCAAGTCATGTGACTAGAGTAGCTTATGTCTAAATCAAACTACTTTTCGAAATTGCCTATTGTGTAATATTTGAATAAAAAAGAAGCTAAATAATTGTATTCATTTATTTCAGATAGGATCAATTGAACATGCACTCATTAAAATGAGCCGGGGTGTTAAGGGGACTAGAAAACTGTGACAGCTAAAAAATTCATTCGAGCTAGAGAGCTGCAACAACCTGTTGTTGATAAGCAAGGTGGAGAGCAGAACTCCTTTCCAGTAGGAGAACAACAGGACAATAAGGACCAGCTCATCGTCTGCAGATCAACGACACAACCCGACCGAATTGGCGAAGGGCGACTAAGGAAGGGGGGAGAGTCTCTGACTTTGGAAGTGTGAGTTTAGCGTATTCATCATCTTCATGTAATAGAAGGCCTCACTAGCAATAGTAGTGTGTGAGGGGGTGGTCCGCAACGAGGTTTGAGCTCATATTGGCCAAAGTTGCACTAGCACCGAGTGGCCGTGACTTGTGCATAGAAATAGCATGTGAGGTGTGTGGTGAAGGAACATGATTCACACAAAAGTGAGAAATGTGACCATGGGTTCATACTAACCATGTGCTATAGTTCATTTTGTACTGCCACGAGTTCGTGAGTGTGGGTTCGTCACAGGCTCATGATGCAACAATGTGCAAATGAAGTTGTTGAAGTTTGAGGAAAGGTTTATTTTTTCTGTTCTCATCTATACACTATATTAGTTTTCTATTAAGTTTCTTTGGTTTAAAAGTGTTATTTTGTTGCCATAGAAGAATATAGAGGGACAAACATTGTCCATATTTTAGACATTTTATATACCATCATCTCTTGCAATGGGTGACATACAAATTACAATACACCATCATCTCTAGCGACACTTGAGGACCATTTCATATGCTTGCTAATTTTTAAAAATAGTGCACAAGCGATAATTGGTAAAGAGAGATCACAAAACTTTGAAGCGACGACTACGCTAGAACAATGGTGGCTGGTGAAAATGGAAGTGGAGGGGAAGCGGGAAAGATTTTATGAAGATATAAGATGACGCCTAAGGAGGGATGACGCAGAAAAGAATTAGTATTCATCACTATATGAATGGAAAGAACATGTTTGCCACACTTTTATGAAATTAGAACAATTAGTCTAATTGATATGTATATTATTTTGTTTTTCCGTGGCAACGCACGGGCATTTTACTAGTAATAATAAAGTACGAAGTGTTTCTTACGGGTTCCGATTTTTTTAGACTGTTTTACCCTTCGGACAAACGCTATATTACCCACCAATGCCACCCCCAAGTGAAAATAACGGTTAAATGCCAACCCCAGTGGAAATAATGGTTAAAAAGAAAAAAAATACATCGACCAAGTCAATCCCGGAGAGTTGCAAATCGATTGCATTTGTTAGGGCTTCTTCCTTGAGGATCTGATCTATTAGATGGATTTTGGGCGGCCAACATCCGAGCCAACCCGAGTCTATCGGCTCCAGGAGATGCCGCAACGGCAGTACAAGATACTCGCGGTGGAAGGAGCTGCTTAGGGAAAGATTCCCTCCGGTTCAGGTTCTCCCATGGCCAGAGCTATGTCCTGGTTGATCAAGTCCACACAGCTGAAACTTCTCGCCTAGTGGCAGGTCCTGGTGTACAATAGCATCTACTTTCTGTTTGTGAAGAAATATGTCAGCTTCGTTTGTCCAGCGATTGAGGCTTCGTCTGTTGACAACTAAATCTTGCCATCCTCAGCCGGGACCAGACAAACCTCAAGGCCTTCCCATCCTGATGACGACAACCAGTTCACAGAACAAGTACGTCGCTCGGAACATTGGTCGCTCGAAGCAGTTTTCTGGTTGCCGGTATTTTTCTCGAACCAGTACGTCACTCAGGTTGGGTTTTCTGTTCACTGGTATTTTTTGTGGTGGTAGCTGGTTGTTTTAGGTACCTCTTCCTCTTGACGTACCATGATTAACCAGCACAAGCGTGTTGGCTATACGATGCATGCGTGCTGGACGCGAGAACATTGATGTTGGCTTACGCACGAGTGGATTGATGCATGCATACAGGTGTGGCCACATGACCGAGCGACCACATGAGGTAGGAGAATGGCAGAAGAGAATTCCCGAGCTCTCCCTAACACCGAAGCGACGTTTCGCCTCTGAGCCCTGCCACCAAAATCCGCCAGCAGTTACAGGTAAATGCCTTAGTATATGAAGATCTCCAATACTAACTAGCTAGCTCGAACAACAAATATATCACCAATCTAATTGATTATTATTCTTCATGTGCACACTACAAATTTTCTCTCTTTTTTTACAGATACTACTAGGAGAGAACTGGGCTAGGAAAGAGAAAAGATAGATAAAAGTAAAACTAATAGTTGATCTAGATAAATTTAAATTAGAAAAACTTATTAATACATAGAAAGGATGTTTTCTTTTTGATCCGAGGGATTATCAGAAAAGAAGATGTCCCCCCATTCGGCGTCCCTACCCCTCACTCGTTCGGGGCTAGGGTTACACATTTTTGAGATGGGTTATAAGTGGTGGCCCTATACAGAGATTTTAACAGAAATATCATATCTAATCTTCGTAGAGTAATTGTGATACCCCAAAAACTCCGTTTGGCATTGATGTCTTGACTTCACCACCAAGGTACCTTCATTCGGATCTTGTCCTAAGACTTGATCCTTCGCAGTGATGGTTCTAGACGGGCTCTATCTCCTGATGGGGCTCACCTGGTACGAGTGACAAGAAAGAGAAAGGAAATTTATAGTGATCGAAAATCAAAATAATATTGCTAAGTAGGATATAGAAAATGATATTTGCAGCGTCCATTAAATTGTATGTGCAAACCAATATGACAATTTTCTTAAAATATTTTCTCTCCCGTTGCAACGCACGGGTATTTTTCCTAGTCTATACATAATAATCTATATATATATCTATACCTAATAATAAAGTACGGATCGCTTCTGTCAACCAGCCTTTAATAATAATAAAGTACGGATCATTTCTGTCAACCAGCCTTATTTTTGAACTATTTTGCCCTCCCACCAAATACCATATTATGCACCACTGCCACTGCCACCGAAATGTTTTTATTCTTTGGTCATCTGAGGTTGTTTGCTGGCGAGTGGCCGGTAGCGAGGAGCGTCGCGGCGCTCGACCACCTGATCCCATCCCACTCGCCCAACTGCTCGCCCCTGCAAGCTCCCTATCCGCCAACGGCTGGTAGCGAGGAGCGCCGCGACGCTCGACCACCGGATCCCATCCAAACTCGCGCTGACCCAATTTTTTCCGCCCAGGAGCAAGGGAACACCGGGGAGTTGGAGGGAGAGAGGGTACCATGGAGGTGCAGGAAGGCCTCAGCGCCGCACTGTTGCTCTCCGCCAGCCTCCCCCACCCCTTCTCCCTTTTTTCCCTACTCCTCTTTACCGTACTGGTCCATTGGAGGGGCGGCAGAGATCGGGGATGCGCCGGTGGCTGTAGGGTAGCAGGTGCGGCGGGGGACGGCGGTGCGCCTGCGGTGGCAGAGGGCTAATTAGGGAGTGGCGGCGGACATAGGTCAGGACGGCGGATCTGGACCACCTGGGTCATCATTTTCCTGTTCTTGTTCTGACGACGGGAGGCATTGTGTTCGATCTGAGGCGTGGTCTTTAGATCTGCCTACCTGCTGTGTCGCCGAGCGGCTGCAACCATGTGGAGGCCAATTTTCCGGTCGATGCAAGGGCACAGCTGTCTCCAGGTCCTGGCTTCGTGCTGAAACTGTAGAATCCCGAAGTTGAGCTCGGTGATGCAGGTTTTCCACGTGCGGATGGCAGTGCATGTGTGCTGCCTCTTCTCTATATATTTTTTGGCTCGGCTGGAACATGATGTTTTCAAGCAAAATTCAGAAACCCTTGGATGGATGTGATTCTAGGTGCTATTGTGTGGTCTGAGTTGCATTGCATACACTTCATAAAAATTCAAAAGGTGTTGCCAATCTTAAATAAATAATAGACAGACGATTTCAAAAATATGCCAATGAGTCATCTTTTAACACTACCAACATAATAAATTGAATTTTGCTACAAAACTGACGGTTGGAACTCAAAGTCGGGCTACTAGAATATCGACGAAAATGTTCAAATCTTAGTAGATACAATGTGCCATCTCTATCGATAGAATTACATGGATTGAACAAACAAGTAACTAAAAAATATAAATAAAGCACACAAAAATATAGCATAAAAAATTGTGTACTATCTAAAAGCACCTAAAGGAATAGTTTTTCATAAGTGCAGATTTTACTTGCAAAGATAGAAGATATCAAAAAATTATCAACGTAACTAGAAGGTGACCACACCGATTAACCTGCCTGCTAGGCACGTCACGCTACGTGGATGGTCAAACCAGTTCTTGGCGGGATATCAAGTTTGGATTAGCCCTTTCTTAACATGGACATGCCAATGTAAAGAAAATGCATCATTTCATGATGGTGTGACTATATAGCAGAAAAAAAACATCACTCATGACAGTAGCACGACCACATAAGAATCGACCCTATTTTTCTATAAATGCGTTCCCATTAAGACATATAGTCCCGTTAAGAAAAATGATTTCCCGGTAGTGCTCCATTAAGTGGCGGACCCAGAAGATTCTAGAAGCCTGGACAAATATGTCTAAGATGCCATTTTTTGGAAAAAAAACGCTATAGAAAGTCAAAAAATATAAGGCATCGTGCTTTGGCGCCTGGACGACTTGCTGGGCCCTAGGGATGGTGGGTCCGCCCCTGGCCCCATAGTTTAAAAGATATTCGAGAAAAAACAACCCGTAGCAACATGGGCATTTTTCCTATATAATTACAAATTTCTTCCGCTAGAAATATTAGAGAACAAGACATATGATCCGGGCAAGCTCATAGAAAACTAAAAAATATTGGTTTGATTCATTGTGATACCGTAGCAACGCATGGGCTTTGTGCTAGTATAAAGAAAAACTAAGAATTGTTTTTTGAACAGGGCTACGGGCCACGAAGGACTATGAGATAAAAGTATAAGTGGGATTGCCCCACTAAGTGGGACAAGTTAGTATAGAGATGTAAAATTGAGAATCCACCTGTGCACTTGTCATACTTTTACATCCCTACCATGAGAGCTGCATTAAAACCACATCGATAGGTACAAATTGTAGATAGAACCCTAGAGAATACAAATAACATAGTAGTCCTACAAACTAACACAAAGGACCCAAGAACTAAATATGAAAACGCGATTGAGTCATTGGCCCACTCCACCGAGATTGAGACTCCCTTGTTGTCCATCTTCACCCACCGGGAATGAACCACTTAACGACGCGAGGAAGCCTGAGCTGAGCCTGGCAAGAATCTCCTAAAAGGGCCTCCGCAAAGGAGGTTGAAAGACGCCACATAGAAGGCGTGGTGAGTTGTCCCCCATCAGCATGGATCGATGATCCACATAGGATCATGTGAGGAACACTCACATCAGCAGCTCGATTTCCTCGCCCTCATCGAGACCTTGCACACATAGAGCCATTCTCTTCCTCCACTCGCCTCCTTATAGAATTGGAGAAGGCCACACTTATTGGCAAAGTTCATACCCAACTCCTCTTCCTTCGCCTTCCTTCGCATAAGATTGACGAAGAAAGCCGAGAACGATCGCCCGACAACATGCGAGACCACCAGAGCTGTAGAGCTCCAAATCGGCTTTCTTGTCGGAGATCCCTAAGATTTGCCTGCCCATCTGCAACTACTCTTGCCGCCGGAGCACCACAATGAGCCGAAGAAACCTTAGGCCACATAGGAACCAGTCGAGGAGCTCTGGCAACCTACTCTCAAACGCCATATAAGCAAAACAAAACCTAAAAGGTATACAATGTACTCCCTCTGTTTAGAAATATAAGATGTTTTAACTTTGTGAATCAAATATATCTTGTTAGGGATATGCTATATGGGTATCCTCATAGCATGTCACTAATCCGCCTAACCCGGGTGGCCCATAGTTGGTAGCAAGGCCTATGGCCTGCTGGACGGCCTAGTTAGACGGATCCAGAGGGGAGGCCCATGCCGGATAAAAGAAGGCTACGCATGAGTCACCGACATACTCGGAGCCTTGGAGTACAAGACACTGAAGACTAGTTCGTGTAGGTGTAGGACTCTTTACCTTGTCCGGCAAGGACCTTTCCCTGTAAACCCTAGGTCTTGGCGCCTTTATAAGCCGGCCCGCGGGAGCCTTTAGGGCAAGAACAAATTAGATTACAGCGTACAACACGCAACACCTCGTACAGCAAACCTATCTCTGTAACTCGGCGTATTACCATTATAGTGATTTATAGCAGGAGTAGAGTTATGCCACCGTTGTGGGACTTGAACTTGGGTAAGCTGTGTTACCTCGTACCGGCAACTCTCCGCCTTACCCCACGTCTCTAAACACGCACTGTGGGGACCCCTCCATGGTGTACTCGTCGGCAATACCATGATAGTTGACGCCCACAGTGGGGCAAGAGGCGCTTCGAGCTCTACACTGGGCAAGGTCCAATCTCTTCGCGGGAATCAGCGACACCGTAGCCATCGGACACATTCTCTTCTCCGGCAACGTCCCAATTGTCCCTCCATACGAGTCCTGGGTGCCGACAAAGATGAACCCTACGCGCTGCTCCGTCATCCCCGTCGGAGACATCCACATCTTCATCGATGAAACTAACTCGGGTCCTAGTTCCCAGGAAGTCGGAAAATCGTCAAGCCCCGCACGGACCGCCTATGAGTAGGACACATTTGCGGAAGGATCTGGGCCATACCTCTCCTTGGAGTATGGTGGCTCAGATCAGGAAATTTCAAGGCCTACCCAAACCGCCCTGTGCAGGATATAAAGGTGGAAGGACCCCGCAAATCCGCTTGGCTCCCCGAGTGTTAGAGATGCGCATGTCTCACTTTGTCGGCGTCGTCACCATCTTCGATCTGGCTAGATGCGTTCAGAGGGATGGGGAACCTCCTCGTGAATACCTCGCCAGATGGATGAGGGTGAGGGAAACCCTAGAGAGCGACCGCACCGATGAGCTCGTATACCACTTCATGGAAGGGCTCACACCTGGAACACTCCTCCGTCATACCCTCCGAAGGCGACAAGCCGCAGGTCCTCTCACCCTTGGTGAGATGGTCACCATCGTCAACGAGTTTGCGGAAGCCAACGAAGAGGCTGAAACGGCGATCGCTGTCATGGCCGGAGGAGGAAACAACAACAACGGTTCACCTCCATCACCCTCCACTTCCACCATCGCCAACACCGAAGCCAACTCTGCCTCCGTCCTTGACGCGCTATACGACGACATCAATATGGATGGCGGTGGCTCGGATGCAAACTCGGAGGAATACGATGATGTTATGAGGGAGATCGAGCAGGAGATTGAGAAGGTGGAGCACGCCAAGAAGACCAACACTTCCCACCAGGTGCTATTCGCCATTGGGAGCGTGATGGAAGAAGACGGACATGAACGGGATCGTGAGAGAGCTCCGCCCACGCCTGTAGTAACCAGAGCAGCGGCAGTTAAGAAGGTCACTGAGCTTCCGGCTACGGCAAAGGCTATGCCCCCTCCGGTTATCCGCCTGCAACTGGCGCAGGAACTCACCACGGCCCCTAGTACGGCCTGACAATCAAACCGGCCACCAATGCCACCATCTACGTCTGCAGCTGGCAACCCGTTGGCCACACACGCCGACAAAGCAATTTACGATGCACTCCTCATTGAACCTATCACCGTCGCCCATATCCAGAGCGTTACGGAGCTTGACGAGAAGTGCACGACAATCTTGGCGGAGGCCAAGTGCATCATGGAGAAGGGCGCTAAGTTGGACGAAGATATGGATAGGGTGCAACAATCCATCAAGGCGGCAAGAGTTATGGAGGATGAGTACAAGCAATTGCTACTAAAGCAAAAGGCAAAGAAGGCACCATCTCATGTCATTGAATATCCCGGCGTTCGGTGCAGGTTGGGGTATGAGGGATCCAAGCTGACAAAAGCCACCCCTTACATTGATTTAGAGGGGAGGCAAGTCATGCCAACTCCCGCCCTCAACATCGCCGTCGCCAAGACCCTCCTGGAGCAGGATAGGTCGCCAGAAGCAGTTGCACAGGTGTACGACCTTGTCACTAAGGCGTGCAAGCAATAGGAAAAGGCTACCCCGCAGAGGCTTGAGTCCAACCCGGAGCTTTGCCAGTCAACCCTGAACAACCATAGAAGGCTAAAATCTCCCCGTGACGAGGGGTCCCATACAGGCTCCACAGAGCAAAGTGGGAGAGAGGCACACAATAGGACTGACACCATCCCCATATCCTCCGATCACGGAGAAAAGGCTCATCCTCACTGGTCGCCACCTCCACCACCAACTCGACGTCACGAGGAACCAGAGCCGCGCCACCGTACAAGCATGCCACCTCCAAGGCGGCCCCAGCCCGGCGTCGTTATACGCGACCAGGCCGAGCAGCCTCGGCATGCCGAAGAGCGCAGCGGCAATGAAGGACATAGGAGCAGGTCCCACAAGGAACCGCCACGTCTGACAAGCAACCGCGACAGGCGCGAGGAGTCATAGGAGGGCCATAGCAAGAAGGCTAACCCCCCGCCTCCACCGCCACCATCGGCACCTAGCAGCCATCATGGCATAGGCCATGGCAGGTCTCACAAACCTCACCCTAATTCGCCTCCCCATGACGGAAAAGGGAAGCAACCAGAGCCATATGATGCACGATCACGATTGGACAAGATCCAAGAGGCTCGGGAGCTCCCATACCTTGGGCCATGTTGTTTTGGACCAGTAATACGGGCCACAACTTACCCCAAGGGCCTCCGGATAGACAAGAACATCAAGCCCTACAATGGCACGAACATGCCAGCAACATGGTTGCAGGACTACAGCGAAGCGATTCACATCGCAGGGGGAAACCCCAACGTCACTGTCAAGTACCTCCCACTCATGCTGACCGGCACCGCCCGACAATGGATCGATGACTTGCCGGAGAAATCAATATGCAACTGGTTGGACATGCATGAAGCGTTCACCAAAATTTTTGAGGGCACATACAAACGTCCCTGCACTACCGGAGACCTTCAGCGGTGTGTGCAAGAAAAGGATGAAACCTCTCGTGCTTACCTCTCTCGCTGGTTGGATATGAAAAATTCCTGCGCAGGGGTGCACGATCAGACCGCTATGGCCGCCTTCGTCGATGGTCTGGAAAAGGGAACTTTGCTCCTCCATAAGTTGAAACGCAAGCAAGACAACAACAAGCTCACCCTCAATGCAATGATCGCCATGGCTAGCGAATTTGCCGTTGCTGATGACGACGCACGCGGATCACTACCGACAATAGCAATCCCTACCCAGGCCAGGAAAAACAACAATAACAACAAGAGGAAGAACCCTCCCAAAGAGAAGCAAGTAACCGACATGGTCGCCACAACGTTCACTGGCAGAGGCGGAGGCGGACAGCATGGACGTGGACGGGGGGCTAGCATTGGCCAGCAGAGGAGTGATGTTACACCCTCAGCGCCTCGTGTTCCCCAAACATCTGAGGAATACCGGGACATGCCATGTTTCGTTCACCTCGACGCCAACGACAAGTGCACCCACACCAACCGCCAATGCAAGTTTGTCAATGATCTCAAGGAGGACCCTGAGTCTGGCTACAAGCAAAGTTGGAAAAACAGACCCCGCGGAAAAGGCAAGGGGAAGAAGAAGGAGGAAGAGCTCAAGGATTCAAGTGATATGGATGAAGACATGGAACCCAAATCTTTCAACAAGGGAGAGGATAAAGGGAAAAATCCCTTCGAAAAGAAGGCTCCATGTTACCACACTTTCCTTGGCACTCCCACCATCCGGGCCTAGAAAACCTCTCTGAGGATACTGATGGCTACCCTCCCTCCAGTTCCCCAGTACGTCAGGTGGTCAGAAGTTCCAATTACTTGGGATAGGAAGGATCACCCAGACCTCATCCCCTTAGAGAACCAGTATGCCATGGTCATCAACCCTTTGATTGACGGCACAGAGTTCACCAAGTGCCTCGTGGACAGTGGAAGCAGCATCAACATCATGTACCTGGATACACTGCGTAAGATGAACTTGACAGAGACCCAGCAAAGGAAGAGCAATACCGTGTTCCATGGGGTTTTCCCTGCCCGACAAGCAAATTCCCTGGGCTGCATCACACTTCCGGTCGCTTTTGGCGATGTAAAAAACTACCGCCAAGAACGCATGACCTTTGAAGTGGTGCCTTTCAAGAGCGTGTACCACGTCATCTTTGGGCGCGACATCTTCCACTCCTTCCTTGCAAGGCCATGCTTTGTCTACAACAAGCTCAAGATACTCGAACCAAATGGCATCATCACCATTGACAGAAGCTTCTCCAAGGCACGGGAGTGCGAGCTCAATGAAGCCGCCTTCGCCGAAGCAGTCCTCTATGGTGAGGAGTTCAAGGAGATCCAGATGCCAAACCAGTGAAGCAACCTCTATGATGCTTTGGTGATGAAAGACGAAGGGCTATAGGCAAAGAAATAGCTAGGGTACTTAAGGTTGGCTTATCCGAGAAGTTATTCACACCCGATGGGTGGCAAATCCTATACTTGTCCCCAAAAAGGGAACCAATGAATTAAGAATGTGCGTTGATTACACCGGCTTGAACAAAGCATGTCCAAAGGATCCGTTTGCTTTGCCTCGCATTGACCAAGTCATTGAATCGAGGGCTGGCTTGGAACTTCTATGTTTTCTCGATGCCTACTCAGGATACCACCAGATCTGGATGACAAGGGAGAGGATAAAGGGAAAAATCCCTTCGAAAAGAAGGCTCCATGTTACCACACTTTCCTTGGCACTCCCACCATCTGTGCCCAGAAAACCTCTCTGAGGATACTGATGGCTACCCTCCCTCCAGTTCCCCAGTACGTCAGGTGGTCAGAAGTTCCAATTACTTGGGGTAGGAAGGATCATCCAGACCTCATCCCCTTAGAGAACCAGTATGCCATGGTCATCAACCCTTTGATTGACGGCACAGAGTTCACCAAGTGCCTCGTGGACAGTGGAAGCAGCATCAACATCATGTACCTGGATACACTGCGCAAGATGAACTTGACAGAGACCCAGCAAAGGAAGAGAAACACCGTGTTCCATGGGGTTGTCCCTGGCCGACAAGCAAATTCCCTGGGCTGCATCACACTTCCGATCGCTTTTGGCGACATAAAAAATTACTGCCAAGAACGCATGACCTTTGAAGTGGTGCCTTTCAAGAGCGTGTACCACGTCATCTTTGGGCGCGACATCTTCCACTCCTTCCTTGCAAGGCCATGCTTTGTCTACAACAAGCTCAAGATACCCGGACCAAATGGCATCATCACCGTTGACGGAAGCTTCTCCAAGGCACGGGAGTGCGAGCTCAGTGAAGCCGCCTTCGCCGAAGTAGTCCTCTATGGTGAGGAGTTCAAGGAGATCCATATGCCAAACCGGTGAAGCAACCTCTATGATGCTTTGGTGATGAAAGACGAAGGGCTATAGGCAAAGAAATAGCTAGGTTACTTAAGGCTAGCTTATCCGAGAAGTTATTCACACCCGATGGGTGGCAAATCCTATACTTGTCCCCCAAAAGGGAACCAATGAATTAAGAACGTGCGTTGATTACACCGGCTTGAACAAAGCGTGTCCAAAGGATCCATTTGCTTTTTCTCGCATTGACCAAGTCATTGAATCGATGGCTAGCTTGGAACTTCTGTGTTTTCTCGATGCCTACTCAGGATACCACTAGATCCGGATGCGAAACTCGGACCAATTGGCCACTTCGTTCACCACACCCTACGACACGTATTGCTACGTCACGATGCCCTTTGGGTTGAAAAACGCTGGTGCTACCTACCAGCGGACGATGCAACGTTTCCTACATGACCAAATAGGCTGCATCGTACACTCTTATGTGGACGACATCGCGGTAATGTCAAAGAAATCAAATGACCTTATCGCTGACTTGCAGGAAGCCTTTGATAATCTCTAGAAATACAACATGATGCTGAAACCCAAGAAGTGTGTCTTCGGGGTACCCTCCGGCAAGCTATTGGGTTTCATCGTTTCGCATCGCGGAATCGAGGTGAACCCAGGGAAAATCAAGGCCATCCTTGACATCAAACCTCCCAACATGTCTGAAGGACATACAAAGACTCACAGGCTGCATTGCAGTAGTAAGCCGGCTCATCAGCCGACTTGGTGAGAAGTCTATGCCACTCTACAAGTTGCTCAAGAAGGCGGACAAATTCACATGGACGGACGAAGCTGACATAGCACTCCAGGAGTTGAAGAGAATACTCTCCTCCCCACCAATACTTGCAGCACCAGTGCCAAGGGAGCCTATGTTAGTCTACATGGCGGCAACCGACCGAGTAATCAACATCGTCATCATGGTGGAGCGCAAGGAACCAACGCACGAATACGGAGTTTAGTGGCCCGTTTACTACGTAAGCGAGGTCTTGACGAAATCCAAGCAGCGTTACCCGCACTACCAGAAGATAGCTTATGGAGTTTTCCTTGCTTCGTGTAAGCTAAGGCATTGTTTCTAGGAGCACCCCATCACAGTAGTGAGCAAAGCTCCACTGTCCGACATAATCAATAACAGCGATGCTACAGGGAGAGTGGCAAAGTGGGGCATTGAGATTGCCGCCTTTGAAATCACCTACAAGAGACGCGGCGCTATCAAATCACAAGCATTGGCGGATATCCTTGCAGATTGGACAGAGCTACCAGAAGACACTCCCATGCTAGAGCCAGAATATCGGGTTATGCATTTTGACGGATCAAAGCTACTCAATGGCTCGGGGGCTGGTGTAGTACTACAATCACCAACGGGAGAAAAACTACAATACATCCTGCAGATCCACTTCAACGCTACCAACAACATGGCGGAATATGAGGCCCTCATTCACGGCCTTCGTGTAGCCAAGGATATTGGCATCAAGCGCATAGTTTGCTGTGGAGAGTCCGACTTGGTTTCCCAGCAGGTAGCTGGCACCTGGAACACGCGGAAACCTATGATGGCGGCATATCGAGACGAAGTAGACGAAATAGCCAAGTGCTTCGACGGCTACGAAGTCAAGTATGTCAAAAGGGAGGATAATGAGGCAGAAAATGCAACTACCTCGGTGAATTACGCTCTTAGTTGCATGCCTGGATGAGCAAAAGTGGTTAGGATAGTACGGTGGGGCCCAGGGGCCACTCACAGGTAGACCTTTCGGCCGTCCTAACCACTTCCAGAACATCGGGACAAGAACGAGCGGCGTAATCGACATGCGAAGGGATCAACTACATACACAAGTGAGTATGTATGCAAGCCACCATACAACTGTTCATAGAGCCATTCCATCTAAAACAAATAGAAATATTGCAACGCCATACGGCAAGATCCAAATATCCTAGATAGAGATAATAGTTTGGGATAGCTCCTCATACATCAAACATCAGAGTATCAGGCGGAAGCGGAAAACAAGATCCGAGTACGGATAAGAAGCAAATCGGCATAAGATGCCAAATAAATAAACACATCCCGCCCACAGATCTCACGGATCCCCGTTCCCGAAATCTCTACACCGAGTGATCGTTGCCAACATCATCCGTCTCCTCCACCAAGTATCCATCTTGCAAATACACCTGTTCATCTGAATCAAACAATTTATCATGTGAGACCCTAGGGGTACTTTAGTTATAATTGTTTATGAGTATTGCACTATTTACTAGTCAGGTATTTAGTTAGATTAAAAGCGGTACTTTAGTTATACTTGTTTATGATCGAGAAACTGTGCTCCAAGTCGTCCATAACCGCGGACACGGCTTTTAGAAAGATTTACCCTGCAGGGGTGCACAAATAGCAACACACACTCGATCAACCTCAGAAAAACCAGCTCAAAACCCAACAAGGCATTCACGACAAAGCAATCACGGGATTCAGAAATATTTCAGGGGGCCACCCCACTAAGCTACCCGCAACAAAGTTGGCTGGCTCCGGAACGGACCCAGGGTTTGCGACAACGGCTGTAAATGACTGGGAACCCGTAAATATGACTGGGCTTGTCAATACCGCGAAAACGTGGCGCGATCCAAAATAGTACAGGTGCTCCACGCACAATCTTAAATAAAACAGTAAAGCATGGCATAAGTTCAGAATAGTAACAAAGCCCAAACTACTTTGTGGCCCCAAGAAATAGAAATGAATCGAGCTCTGGCTCAGGGGGTCCATAAGGCCTCCCGGATGTGGATAGTGCGAATAGTCAAGGAACATGAATCAAGTACTCGGGGTCCTACGGGACACAAGTGAGCACGAAAAACCAAATAGCAGATATTGCTCACCGGTGCCTCTTTCATTAGTTATCCCATTACTACTCAGGTTAAGTTGGTTAGGTACCTCGTTATCCATCAGACACTCACATACCCTACGCATGCTTTTCTACAACTCGTATGGCTCAAACAACTCCTGTAGTAATGGCTCATGGGATGGAGGAACAAGCTTCGGTGGAGTTTAAAAGTAAAGGCTATGCAGTACTTGGGGTTCAATTTAATGCAATCGCGACTCAATGATGCACGAATAAGATAGAGGCAATAGGTACTATATGTATGCAAGCATGTGGTAGTGCTTGCCTGGTAGCTCAGTTGAAGCGAGGGATGGATCTGGGTAGAACTCATGTGATTCCTGATAATTCTCCTGCTAGGCGTCTATTCGAAGAAGAACCAAACAAACAAGAGCCAACATAATTAAAGTGCACAAGCATATGAATAAAATGCGACAAGCAAACAAGCATGCCATGACGAATGATGCACAATTTACATGGCCATAAAGTAGCATGGCATGGGTGAGGTGTGGGGACAAGAATAATTCATTTTATTATATATTTGATCAAGTTTTATTGCGATAAACAGTTCTGATTTTTAATAATGACATGATGCATGCTTCAATTCAGAATAAGGAATGCATAGATAGAACGGGCTCGTCACGCTGATCGATTTAGACATATTATTTATCGAATTTGGAGTTGTAGATTTAAAGTTATTAATTTATTAAGAAAAGGGCATTTTATTGTAATTTTAACCATCTCGAAAATTTAAAGTGCTCAAATAATATTTTGAATGGCATATTTGAATTCCTCACATTTTTCTGATTCATAAACATATATCATATGTATTATTTGGAATTATAATTTAAAAGTTATTTAAAAACAGATTTAAATTTGTATTTAAACATTTCTGAAATGGTTTTATTAAAACAGATAACCCAGAGACTTTTTATACCCAGCCTCAGTTAGCCACGGTCGCTGACGGGTGGGGCCGCTGCTGACTGGGCGAAAACAGCACGCAAAAGCTTTTCTTACCGCGGCTTAGCCAGCCACAGCCGCTGACAAGCGGGACCAGCGTTCGCGCGGACCCACACGCGGGCGGGCGAACGGGGCACAACCACGTGGCTCGGACGGGGACGGCAGGTTGAGGTTTTTGGAACCTGGAGTGCTTTTCTGCAAAAAGTTAGAGGGGCTGACTGGTGGGCCTGGGGTACCGCGGGTTAAGGGAGAAAACAAAAGGGGGGTTTTCTGGAAGATGCACACGGCTAGTGTAGATCTTCTCTGTTCTGTCGACGGATCGGTGCTCGACAGAAACGGCGCGGCGCGAGGGGGAATCGAACCCGCGACCTGGTCGCGCGCCCAGAGGGGCGGAGCCGCTGCGGTGGCTGGGGGTTGTTGCTGGGTTTGCGGCTGCGCGGCTAGATACGTCTACCGTGGCGCGACGACGAGCGAAGCTAGCGCGCGCCGGCGCACAGAGATCGATCGACGAAACGACCGACGGGACCGGGCAACGATGTTGGACTAAGGGATGTCTGGGGGAACAGTGGCTCACCGCGGGGTCGTCGGAGGTGGTGGATCGGGCCGAGGAGCGTCGTAGCGGCGAGGACGCAGACGCCGGGCGAGCTAGGGTTTGCGGTCGGCTTCGTTGGTGTTCTGCGGTACATGGGCTTCTCCTCCTCGCAGGCGTGCACCGGGGTGATGCAGAGACTGCCTCGGTCTTCCTCGACAACCGCAACGCCACGCCCGCCTGCTGGAACGAGGGGAGGTGGTGGACACCGACGGTGAAAAAGAGTGGAGGCAGGGGGAGAGGGAGAACGGCGCAGCGGCCAGGGGGAGGGTTTGGTACGGCAGGGGCGTAAGGGGGAGGATAAGAAGGAGGGGCGAGGGAGAGGTTCCGTGGGGGCTCGGGGTGGAAAGGTGGCTTCGGCCACTTTTCTTCTCCCTCACGCTCACGTGCTCGACCGGCTCGGGCAGGGGCGTAGGCTCGGGTGGAGGCTTTGCTGGAAGATAGAAAAAGAGAGAGGAGGGAGAGGCTCGGCATGTAGAGCATGGGAGGCTCGTGCTAGGGTTAGGTTAGAGGGGGTGATTGGTTAGGGTAGGGAGTAGATGGGGTAGCTGGGTGGGTCCCTGGTTGGCAGAGAGAGAGTAAGAATGAGAGAGGGAGAGTAGCTAGGAGTGCTCGGCATGGAGAGAGGTTAGATCATGGGGTGGATTAGGCTAGGGTTTTAGAGAGAGAGAGAGAGATTAGAGGGAGAGGCTAGGGTTTAGGGTTTAGTGGTGATCCACCAAGATCAAGCAAAATTGGAAGGAGATGGAGGGGTGAGGGTTTTTGGTTTAGTCAATGGTGATGGTGAAGAAAAACTCAAGAGCGAAAGAGATGTGGGGTTTATGGAAAAAGATCTTACATGATCATGCATGGAAGCATGTACATGTGGGATGGATGAGGTTGGAGAGCTTGATGCATATGGCAAGGAGAGATCAACAAGGGGTAAGGTTTTTATGGTAAAAGCAAGAGAATAGAGCCAACATGAATTAATTCTCCAGGAACCATGCTCCACTCAAAAATCCAAGTAAATCCCAAAAGAATAGAATGGTGGTGATTTGCATGGCCCATGCATGGGCATTAAATGCCATGTTTTATCTTGTGAAAACAAAACAATGATCATGGCATTTATGCACATGCATTCCAAAATATGGATTAAGGCCAAGCTAAAGGAAAATAGAATTGGATCCATCCCAACCCACATGAGCTAGATTAAATGCCAAAAGAAAGTAAAAGCTCATGGGTAATTAGGATGGTGGAATTATAAGGTGGTGACAAAGAAAGGTGATGGAGTTGAATAAAAGATATGCCCCCAACTCAACTTGGGCATCAAGCATTTATCAAGAACCAAATACAATATATGAAGAGCCAAATACAATTACTAATGCATATGAGAGAAGAACCAAATGGAAAGGGTTTTATATGATGCTCAAATGCAAGGTGGCATGATGACATGAGCATGATATAGTTATGATGCAACATCTATATGTAGGAAGTAGCCATTATATTACTAGACCATGTAGCATTACATATGTTAGATAGATGGGATGCTACAACTCTCCCCCACTAAACAGGAATCTCGCCCCGAGATTCTAGGAAGAAGAAGAAGACACGAAGAGGGTAGGATACTTGGCACGGAGCTCATCCTCGCGTTCCCAAGTGGCTTCATCAACGGAATGGTGCGACCACTGCACCTTGCAGAACTTGATGGACTTGTTGCGAGTCCTTTCTGCGACTTCTAGAATTTTTATGGGGTGTTCTTGATAAGACAGATCTTCTTGGAGATTGATGAGTTCATGGTCCACGGTCCTGCCGGGATCCTTGAAGCACTTCTTGAGTTGAGAGATATGGAAAACATCATGGACCTTGAGTTTTTCAGGGAGCTCAAGAGCATAAGCAACTTATCCTCTTCTTCCACGAACTTTGAAAGGACCGATGTATCTAGGAGCCAGCTTTCCTTTGATACCAAACCGGTGCGTGCCTCTCATGGGAGTGACACGAAGGTAAACGAGATCACCAGGGACATACTCCATGTCCGTGTGCTTTCTGTCATAATTGCTCTTCTGGCGACTTTGAGTAATCTTCAGGTTTTCGAGAATGATGTGAACCTTCTCCTCCGCTTGAGTTACAATCTCTGGGCCAAACAAAGCTCTTTCACCTGCGCCCGACCAACCAATCGGAGTTCTGCATTTGCGACCATAGAGAACCTCAAATGGTGCCATCTTTAGACTTTTCTGGAAGCTGTTGTTGTAAGAGAATTCAGCATAAGGAAGGCATTCTTCCTACTTCATGCCGAAAGAGATAACGCAAGCACGGAGCATATCCTCCAGAATCTGATCGATCCTTTCCACTTGTCCTTGCGACCGAGGGTGGTAAGCTGTGCTGAAGTTCAATTTTGTTCCCAAAGCATTTTGGAAACTTCCCTAGAACTTGGAGGTGAAGATGCTTCCACGGTCTGAGCTGATCTCAAGAGGAACTCCATACAGAGAGACAATTCTATTGATATAGAGCTCAGCCAACTGAATTGCCGAAATTGTTTCCTTGACGGGAAAGAAGTGAGCCACTTTAGAAAGCCTGTCGATGACAACAAAGATTGCATTGTTGCCCTTTTGTGACCTTGGAAAACCAGTTATGAAGTCCATCTCTACTTTCTCCCATTTCCACTCCGGAGGCTTCAATGGCTGTAGAAGACCGGAAGGTTTCTGATGGATAGCTTTAACTCTGCGGCAGACATCACACTCGGAGACATACTTGGCACAACATTGTTTCAACCCAGGCCACCAATATTGTGTTTTCAAGTCCATGTACATCTTAGTGATGCCAGGGTGGATAGAAAGAACAGAATCATGCCCCTCCTTGAGAACTTGCTCTCTTAAACCCGGGTAGTTCGGAACAAACATCTGGTGTTCAAAGAAAAGAGTGTCTTTGTCGTCGACGTGGAAAGACTCATACTTCGGAAGCTGAATGTTGGAGATGATCTTTTTAGTGTAAGGATCACCAAGTTGAATGGAGCGAACTTTTTCTTCCAAGAGAGGTGTTTCCAGAAGGTTCAGAAGATACCCTTGATCCACAATTTCAAGGTTGAGCTTGCGGAATTCCTCACACAAGAGAGGCTGTTGTTCTTCCACCATGAGGTTGTTGACATAAGCTTTTCGGCTGAGGGCATCGGCCATGACATTAGCTTTGCCCAGAGTGTAGTTGATGGTCAAATCGAAGTCATTGATTGCTTCAATCCACCTTCTCTGACGAAGGTTGAGATCAGGTTGTGTGAAGATGTACTTCATACTCTTGTGATCAGAAAAGATCTCACAACGGTTGCCAAGCAAGTAGTGCCTCCATACTTTCAAAGAAAAGAGAACTGCTGCGAGTTCGAGGTCATGTGTAGGATAGTTGATCTCATGCGTCTTCAACTGTCGAGAGGCATACGCAACAACTTGTTTTTCTTGCATAAGGACCGCACCCAATCCTTGCAAGGAGGCATCACAGAATATCTGGAAAGGCTTTGATGTATCTGGAGGAATCAAGACTGGTGTGGAAGTGAGATTCTCTTTGAGTGTTTCAAAGCTTGCTTGACATGCAGGAGTCCAAAGGTATTTCTTGCCTTTCTTGAGGAGATCGGTAAGAGGCTTCGCAATCTTCGAGAAGTTCTAGACGAAGCGATGGCAGTAACTAGCCAAACCAAGGAAACTCCGGACTTCTTTGACATTTTTGGGTGGAAGCCAGTCAACAATTGTCTTAATAGTTTCTGGGTTGACAGCAATGCCCTTGGCAGAGATGACGTGACCAAGATAGATGACTTGAGGCAGCCAGAACTCACACTTGGAGAACTTTGCATACAGGCTCAAGTTCAATCACAAACTCGACCTCACGATCAGGAGGCATACCCGGCAACTCTTTAGGAAAAACATCTAGAAACTCACAGACCACCGGAACACTCTGAATAGCTTCCATAACATCATTATTTAGAGCCGCCAAAGAGAAAAGCTGAATTGCAGGAGTTAGACTTGGAGAATAGACTATATGGCCTTCAGGAATTTTCAGAGAAACCGAACGTTCAGCACAACCAATCACAGCTGCATTTGCTGTTAACCAATCCATGCCCAAGATAACATCAATGTCAGAATTGCCTAGAATAGTTAAGGAAGCCGGGAACGAAGAACCACCAATCTCAATTTGATTGTTATGGATGATTTTAGAAGATGCCATTGTTGCTCCAGGAGAAAGGACCATTAACGCTTGGGGAGAGGATCCATAGATAACCCATTCTCATCAGCAAAACTTGTAGAGATAAAAGAATGCGATGCACCAGAATCAAACAAAACTCGTGTAGGAACTGATTTAACAGGAAGCATACCCATCACAACTCCAGATGCATGCTCAGCTTGAGCGATGTTGACACAGTTGGCACGAGCAACCGTAGACCCGGGCTTGGTGTTGATGTTGAGAGCCCGAGGTGGAGGTGCACGAACCATAGAAGAACTTGCCGCAGGTCTTGGAGGTGGTGGTGGAAGAGCTTTGTTGTAAATTGGACAATTCCAGTGCTGATGCCCAGTGTTTACACAAGTGTAGCAAGCACCAGGTGGACGTGGAGCAGCGTAGCCAGGGACTCCGCCAGGCGCTCCAGGGTAGTTGTGGTTGTAGCCCCTAGGAACCGCGGTGAAGGAGTTTGGTGGCCTTGCCGCGTAGCTTAACGGTCTTGGTGGAGCCGGGAGCGATGGTGGAGTGTTAGGAACCCACACGCGGCGCTTAGAAGGAGCTGTCATAACTGAAGAGCTTGCTGCATCGCGGCTGTGTTTCTTTGACTCCTCAAACACTTGCCTACTTGCTTCTTCCTGCAGAGCTGTATGTTGGAGTTCTAGAAAAGACCCCGGCCTTGCATGAGTGATTGCATATTTGATGGATGCATTGAGTCCTTGCCTGAACCTCTTTTGCTTCTTCTTGTCATCAGAGATATCATCGCCACCATACCGAGAAAGGTTCATGAAGTTTCTGATATAGGTATTGACATTGTCATTGCCCTGCTTGAGGTTGAGAAACACTTCCTTCATCCTTTCCATGACAATCTCTAACAGATATTGCTCTTTGAAAGCCGCAGTGAATTGCTCCCAAGTAGGCTGAAAACCAGAGTGGTCTGCCTTGAGGTAATTTTCCCACCACAGAGCTGCATCTCCCTTCAGAAGGTGAGTGGCACATTTTACCCATTCTTGCTCTGGAACATCCGCAGTCATCAGCAACCTTGACATTTCATGCAACCAATCATCAGCATCAAGTGGCTGATCAGACACCTCAAATTGGCGTGGGTTGAACTTCAGAAAACTCTTGATGTCTCCTCGCTTGGGAGGTGGAGTGTTGGGGGGATACCCCCGGGTAGGGTCACGCCGGGGTATAAAGGCCGAGTTAGCCGAGGTTCGGCAAGGCCAAAGCAGATGCTGGCCGGGTCACCTCAAGGCAGGCCGAATCACGGGGTAATCCGGACCTGGGGGCATTCGCCTAACTAGGCCTCATTCGACTTAAGCGCTAAGTCGGAAGTGTATGTTTTACCTGTATGCAGGAAAGGGTGTGGCCGGATGAACCATCATCCGGGTCACAGCAAGCTTCTAGGAGAAGGAAGGAATCTCGCTGGTCAAAAGGAGCCCCGGTACGCACTGCCTGAGCGAAGCGAGCAAGGACAGGACCACCGGGGCGTGGCAGACAAGCGTGACGACGCCCGTGTCGGCTGACGAGGGCACCGTCAGAGGCTCACGTACCTAAAGCATGTGTGACGCGGGGGGAAAAGCACCCCGATCGGCTTACCACTTTGGGAGGAGGCATATTCTTAGGAATATGCCTCCACGTATGCCCTAGGCAGAAACCGAGCCTCCCCTATAAAAGGGGGGCTAGGGCTTCTGTAGAGGGGGTGGGTTGGTCTCTCTACGATTCTGTTTTGGTCTAGGGTTTCAGGGGTGAACAGTGGGTGAGAGTAAGAGAGCTCCTTCTTCCTCCTCTCGCCAATACAGCTCTAGGAGCACTTGTAACCTTGGAAGTAAATCAATACAAGCTCTTGTGTGGAGAATCACTTCACTATCCCTCCCTGGATTCCCCTAGCGAGTATTAGTCCCCACCTTTAGCCTATACATGGCATCTGCCGTGACACCACCACGACAGTTGGCGCCCACCATGGGGCTAGCGGCGCTAGCAGGGGTCAAAATCCGGACGGGAAACTTCATCACCACCGGCGAGCGCATCGTCTCCGGGCTCGTTCAGCGCTTTGGAGCGCGGGACTTCCTCAGCGACAACGCAGGCTGCTTCGGCACACGTCCTCTCCCGCGCAATGGCATATTCGTCAAGCTCGGCGCACACAAGGTCTACGTTGCGGTGGACGTGTCTAGCGTTCATCCGCGCCACGTCATCGAAGCGGGCGAACCGCCCCTCACTGTGGCTCGTGGGGAGCGTATCGCTCATTCCCCGGACCATGCAGAGGTAATGATGACAGCGCCAGGTGCGGGTGTGAGCAAAGATCCGGCGCCAGATCCGGAGATGACGCCCAAGGCACCAAGGAAAGGTAGAGGTCCTCCGCTAGAGAGGCCGGAAAACGTGTTGAGAGAGGCAATGGATAGCTTGGCAAACCCTGTAGTAGCAGCGGTAGATCCGGCTCGTGCACAGGCCGAGCTAGAAGAAACTAGGCAGAAAATAGCCGCGGCCCAGCAGTCGTTGAACATGACGCTGCGTGAGTACGCTAAGGCGAACAAGGTTGATAATGTAAAAGTCAAAGGGAGAAATCTCATGAGCGAGATGAACAGAGAAGGTGATGTTGGAATCGAGGAATCAGAAAACTGTTTTTTCGTGGGGTTGCCGAGGTATAGTACCCCGGCCAAGAACCTCAGAGCAGCGGACGCAGCTGCGTCCGAGTTAGAGGGACTGACGGGTGAAGCCCGGCAAAGGCAGCAAGATAAGGTTAACGAGCTGGTTCGGATTGCAAATAGGCAAAACGAGGAACTGCTCAGGGCAAACCCGGAGAGAGCTGGAGCCTCCAAGATCGTCCATTCGGCGGTGGGTAACCCGGAGAAATCCGTTGGAGCTGCATCGTCCCCTCATGGTGGTCCAAGGAGAGAGGAGGTGGTAACCTCGGCCAGACGGAACAAACAGATTGTCCCGTATGACCGACACGGGCAGGGAAAGAAAAAGAAGCGCAGAAAAATGATGATCGACGGAGTGTGAGCCGAGGCAAAGCTGGCCGAGGTAACCGCGACCAAGGCAATGCCGGTCAAGGGAATGTTGTCAACGGCAATGCCGGGCAGCAAAATTCAGCTGGAGCAAGACAACCGCAGCAGCGGAACATGCTAAGGCAACAGCACAGTGCCGACCGAGGTGTGCAATAGAAAGGTTCGCCGCAAGAGAAAAACCGGTATAACGACGGTGATTCGGAGATGGCAAATGCGGGATATCCCAGACCGGACTATCATGTGATAGGGTCGAGATTGGGAAGTAGGGATTTGATGCCGAACGATGCAAGGTTGAAACTGGATCGACTGTATAGGTCGGAACAGATTGAATGTCAAGGTCCACCGGGTCCAGCATGTTTTGGACCCCGGATCATGAAAGAGCCACCAGTACCGAACTTTCAGCTGCCCAGGGGCACCAAGACCTATGAAGGTAGTACCAAGCCAGAGGATTGGCTGATAAACTATGCTATGGCTGTAAAAATTGCCACAGGCAACCTGAGATGGGCCGTACGGTATGTACCCCAGATGTTGGAAGGCCCGGCAAGGGTGTGGTTGAACAATTTGCCACCAGGAAGCATCAACTGCTGGATAGATTTCGAGGAGATGTTCATCAGCAATTTTTCGAGTACGTATCAAAGGCCAAATAGGCCACAGACCCTAGCTATGTGCAAGCAAAGACCCAATGAGACAGACCGGGAGTTTTTGACCCGGTGGTGTACCGTGAGGAACTCATGCGAGGACGTGATAGAATCACAGGCCATAGCATGGTTTGCATAGGGGTGCAGATATGGAAGCGAGCTATGGATGAAGTTGCAACGGAAAATGCAGGCTACGTTGGCAGAAATGATCCAGATTGCAGATTCGTATGCGTTGGGTGACCCGACCCAACCAAGGCTCGTGTCCAACGAGTCAAGCAATGAGTACTATCAGAGGGATGGATCCGGATCATCCCGGAGGAATGATTACAGAGGAAAAAGGAGAGATGATAGACCGGACCACCGGTACGGTTCGCACCAAGTTGCAGCTGTGAATCAAGATCAACCCGGAGCAGGGGGTAGCCAGCGCCAGAAAACTGGAGGTCAATGGACTCCAAGGAACGATGGGAAGAAAACTTGGACACCGGAGCAAAAGAAGTAGTGGCAAGAAAGGAAAGACCGTCCGAGGTATACTTATGAGTCAATGTTGGACCAGTCGTGTAAGTTTCACACGCCAAAGCCGAACAACCCAGCGGGTCATACGACGAGGCAATGCGAGTGGATGCGCAAGATCGAGCAAGGTGGTTCAGGGAATGCTCAGGCACCCCGGAATGATCAGCCTCGGCAGGAGTTACCCCGGCAGCAATTGCTCTCCGGAGCGAACACGCAACAGCTAATGTTGCCTCCCCCTCCGCCGAGGTATGATAACAATGAAAGAAGGGATGCAGTGCATCAGGTAGAAAATCAGCATCAGCCGGATCAGAGGCACCTCGGAAATGAGGGGAGAAACGAGTACATGGAGCATCACCAGAGCTACTGTGTATTCACCACAGAGGAAACTGACAGAAAAAGCTTGCAGCCTAGGCATATGGAGGTGAATGCAGTAATGCCTGCAGTGACGAGGTACATGCCTTGGTCTAATCAGGAAATCACCTGGAGCATTAGGGATCATCCTAAGCTCATGCCGAGCCCTGATTCGTATGCGTTGGTGCTGGATCCTACGTTTATTGGACCTAGCATTAATGTAAGGTTCTCCAAGGTACTGATCGATAACGGCAGTAGCATAAATATCATGTATGCGGACACAATGCGCAAGTTGGGTATCTCGGAGAACATGCTCCAGGCCACGAGGACAACTTTCCATGGCATTGTGCCCGACATTTCTTGCGAGACCATAGGCAAGGTCCGGGTTGACATCTTGTTCGGCACGAGGGATAATTGCCAAACTGAAAATCTGGAGTTCGAAGTGGTGAACCTAGAAAGCGCGTATCATGCGTTGCTCGGAAGGCCAGCGCTGAACAAATTCATGGCAAGTTGTCATATCAGCTACTTGAAGATGAAGTTACCCGGACCAAACGGAGTGATTACCATTGCTGAGGACTTCCGACGTTCGATGGAGTGTGCGTCGGCCAGATCAAACTTAGCCGAGTCACTTGTGATCGTGCAGGAAAAAAGAAAAATTCAAGAGGTGGCGGCATTGGCTCAGTCCGTGCAGCAGTATATGCCGGTGCTGAGTAACCCGCATGGAACTGTCTCCTTCCAGGCCACGAAAGATACCAAGAAGGTTCCTGTTGATGACATGTTCCCAGAGCGCACCGTAACAATTGGTGCCGGGCTAAGTGATAAATAGGAAAGCGAGCTCGTCAGCTTCCTCCGTGAGAGTCGGGACATCTTTGCTTGGTCCACAGAGGACTTGCAAGGTGTTCCGAGGGAGTTGGCCGGGCACTCTTTGAATGTGATACCCGGAGCCAAGCCGGTGAAGCAACCTCTCCGCCGCTTCGCCGAAGATAGGAGGAAAGTCATTGGAGATGAGATAGCTCGGTTGCTGGCTGCAAGATTTATCATGGAAGTTCTTTACCCGGATTGGCTGTCTAATCCGGTGCTGGTGGAAAAGAAGAAGGATGACCCGAACGTGGCAGTGGTTTGGCGTATGTGTATCAATTACACGAACCTGAACAAGGCGTGTCCAAAAGACCCATTTCCGCTGCCAAGAATAGATCAGGTCATAGGCTCAACTGCTGGATGTGAATTGTTGTCATTCATCGATGCTTATTCTGGTTTCCACCAGATACCTCTGAATCCGGATGATCAAATAAAGACTGCGTTTATTACCCCGTATAGGGCTTATTGCTATCGCACCATGCCGTTTGGTTTACGTAATGCAGGGGCAACGTACCAGAGGTGTATGCAAAAATGTTTGCACGATCAAATAGGTCAAAATGTACTGGTGTACATGGATGATGTGGTTATCAAGACCAAGGAAAGCGAAACGCTCCTTGACGATATCAGGCAAAGGTTTGCAAACCTAAGAAGGTTCCGGATGAAACTTAACCTCGAAAAATGCACCTTCGGTGTCCCGGCTGGAAAATTGCTCGGTTTTCTCGTCTCCAGCCGAGGTATCGAGGTTAATCTAACCAAAATCCGAGCCATCGAACGAATGGAACTGCCGAAGTGTCTTAACGATGTCCAGAAGTTCACAGGTTGCCTGGCCTCGTTAAGTCGGTTTGTATGTCGGTTGGGAGAAAAGGCTTTGCCTCTTTACCAACTCATGAAAAAGTCGGATAAGTTCATTTGGACACCGCAGGCTGATGAAGCCTTTAGCCACCTAAAGAAAATGTTAGCCACGGCACCAGTGTTAGCCTCACCACTATCAAAGGAGCCAATGTTACTCTACATAGCCGCAACCAACCGAGTTATAAGTGCAGTAATAGTGGTGGAGCGCGATGAGGAAGGTAAGTCGGTGCAAAGGCCGGTGTATTATTTGAGTGAAGTGTTGTCAACCTCAAAGCAGAACTACCCACATTATCAAAAAGTGGCGTATGGCGTGTACATGGCCGCCAAGAAACTGAAGCACTACTTTGAGGAGCACCCCATCCGGGTCATATGTGAGGCCCCTATATCCGAGATAATGAGTAACAAGGATGCGAGCGGTAGAATTGCAAAATGGGCAATTGAGCTAGCTCCTTATGCTCCGCAATATGATAGGAGAGAAGCCATCAAGTCTCAAGTTGTGGCGGACTTTTTCGTGGACTGGGCTGAGGTGCAGTACGAACCACCACTTCCGGATCCGAACTATTGGCGAATGCACTTTGACGGATCAAAGACCAAAACCGGGCTAGGTGCCGGAGTTGTACTCATGTCGCCAAAAAAGGACCAGTTGAAATATGTGCTGCAGATCCACTTCACCGCATCCAACAATGTCGCTGAGTATGAAGCACTTGTGCATGGGCTCAAGGTAGCAAAATAAATTGGTATACGTCGGATCATATGCTTTGGCGACTCAGATTTGGTGGTGCAGCAAGTGTCCGGAGTGTGGGACGCCCTTGATCCAAACATGGCACTATACAGATTTCATGTGCAGAAGATTTCTGGCTACTTTGAGGGATGCGAATTTCATCATGTACCCCGGGTGGAAAATGAGGCTACCGACATGTTGTCGAAGCTCGGGTCAACCAGACAAGCAATTCCACCGGGTGTAGCATTAGAGCACCTCAAGAAATCATCCATCAGGCCATCCCCGGAATCCGAGTCAATCTACGTCCCGGAGGACACAGAATCCGGAGTTGTGCCCATGGACGTGGACACGGGAAGTGGTGGGCAAAATCCTGGGACTGCTTCGGCAAACCCAGGGACTGCTTTGCAAAACCCGGGGACTACTCATCATGGTCTGGTTGAAGTTATGCCGGTGGATCAGATGGAGATAGACGAGGACGTGTTCCCCGTGCGGCCAATACCGGCTTGGGCACTGCATATATTTCAATTCCTGAAGGATGGAACGTTACCCACTGAGGAGGTGCTGTCGAGGCAAACAAAGAGGAGGGCAAAGGCCTACACGATCATCAATTCTGAGTTATACAAAAGAAGTGTGACCAATGTCCTCCAGTGGTGTGTTGACCCAGAAGAAGGGCTTGAAATCATCCGAGATATACATCAGGGGGAATGCGGGCATCACGCCTCATCCCGAGCCATGGTAGCAAAAGCTTTCAGACACGGATTCTACTGGCCAAACGCCTTAGAGCAAGTAGAAGATCTAGCGAGAAAATGTAATGGTTGTCAGAGGTACGCTACCAAGACACATATGCCAATGTCGGAACTCAAGACCATCCCAATCACTTGGCCATTTGCCATATGGTGCTTGGATATGGTTGGCCCGTTCAAACCAGCAAGGGGAAATATGACCCACATTCTGGTAATGGTGGACAAGTTTACGAAGTGGATTGAGGTGAAGCCTATAAGAAAATGTGATGGAGCTACGGCTGTAACGTTTCTCAAAGATATCATCTTGAGGTACGGTTATCCACACAGTATCATAACTGATAATGGCACAAATTTTGCGGAAGGAGCATTCGCTCGTTTTTGCCAGGATAAGAGGATCCGGCTGGACGTAGCTTCGGTAGCCCACCCCGCATCGAACGGGCAAGTGGAAAGATCCAACGGATTAGTATTATCCGGGATAAAACCCCGGCTCATTGAGCCGCTGCAAAGATCAGCGGGGTGCTGGATAGAAGAACTACCAGCGGCACTATGGAGTTTAAGAACAACTCCAAATCGATCAACAGGCTATACGCCGTTCTTTCTGGTATATGGGGCAGAAGCTGTATTACCAGCCAACATAGAGCATAATTCGCCTAGGGTCACCCAATACACAGAAGCCGAAGTGCAAGAAGCCCGGCAAAATGATGTTGATCTGCTGGAAGAAGCGAGAGAACTGGCACTGTCCAGATCCGCCATATATCAGCAAAATCTCCGACGCTATCATAGCCAGAAAGTGTGCCCTCGAGTCTTTCGGGAAGGCGATCTGGTGCTCCGGTTGGTACAACGTACTACTGGAATGCATAAGCTATCCCCCCATGGGCAGGGCCATTAATCGTGAGCAAAGCATTGCACAACGATTCTTACTATCTTATAGATGCAAAGCCACAGGAAAAGAACAAGGCGGACAGGTCCGGAGAGGAATCCAAGCGACCATGGAACATAGCTCTACTTCGGCCTTTCTACACCTAGCTAAGAAGTGTATGTATCCGGGTTATCTCATATGTCGGTATGTATGTCGGCAATGAGCTTATCAATGAAATGTTGGCACCTCGAGCAGTAACTCGGGGACTGCCTTAATAATGTTTGTTATTTTCTGTGCGTCAGCTGGAGTAAGTTATTCTACTTAGCTCGGATTAGTAGTGTGTGAGCACCAAAAACCCAACTCTTCGACTTGCTGCTGTCCAACAAGAATTGGCTTCATGGCAAGCAAGAGAACAAGTTTGGAATTGCGTAGCACATGAAAAACGACTAAGGAAAAGAATTTATTCGAGCCGACGTTTGTTTTTCGGACTAACCCTGTATTTATTTTCAAGTTATTATGCAGTTTTATTTTTGAGCTAAGTCCAAAAGTTTCCCAGTATTGTTAAGACAATATTTAAGCTCGGATTTGTAAGTTGTAAAACCGAATCAAGGTAGACACGATCCAAGCCAAAAGATTGAACGAACAAGAAAAAGAAACTCGGGGACTACGCCCAAGTTAATCCGGCATAAGTACTCAGTAGCAAAATATCACATGTGTTTGGAATACAATTCCACCCGGCATACCGGGGATCTCATAAATTTTCAAGTGTTTTTTACTTAAGGAGCAGCGGGAGGAAGTTCGGCATCATCGTCGCCCTCTTCGATATCCGAGGCAGTGTCCTCTTCATCTTCACCCGAATCATCTTCAATGTTTTCAACTTCCTCTTCGCCTGCGACTTCCAGGAAGCTCGGACCCTCAGTCCATTCATGAATGGGGGCATATTCGATGAGGCTGTGGGCGCAAGCCTGACGCCGAGCTACCCACTCCGAGTCATCTTTCCATTCAGATCCAGTGCGCAGGCGTGTGAGGAGGCTGAGATCTATCTTCTCATACCACGTCAAAATGTGGTGAAGGATGGTATCAGCTGCAGCACGTCCAGCGGATGCTCGCCAGAGGTCGAGCTGGGTCTCGATCTCCGAAAGCCTTTCAGCGAGCCGTGTGACTCTTTCCGGAGCATCATCGGCGGGCCAGAAGGCGTTGAAGACCCGGACTGAAACATCGAGGAGGTCCCTGCCATAGTTCTTAATAATTTCCACGCGAGACGACAGGCTGACCAACAGGTCCTCCATGTCAAAGGGAATGCTCTCACCCTCACGAGCGACCGAAGTACCCCTTTCTCGGCGGAAATTTGCGACAACAGCAGTTGCAATGGCAGTACCCTCTGGAAAGTGGCCTGGGAAACAAGGCAAAGGACAAAGTTGAGAAAACAAGGCATATGAAGTAACCCGGAGAAATAAGGCGGATAAAGGAAAAGAAATTACGTGAGATGTGACTGTGAATCTGGGTCAATTCCTTGGTGCAAGCTTCACGCCTCTTCCGAAGCTGCTCGAGCTCAGCATTTGCCGACTCAAGTTTGACCTCGGCTTCCTGAAGAAGCTCACGGTCCTTAGCATTTTGGAGTTTGAGGCGCTCGCGTTCTTCGGTGTAGTCCTGGCCAGCCTTTTTTAGCTCGGTTTGGTGCTGCGCCTTCATTTTAGCCATCTCAGCCTTGAGCTTGGCTATCTCATCGTCTTTGGTCTGGAGGAGGGCAAGCTCGTCATCTTTCTTCTTTAGTTCGGCTTGGTGCTGCCCTGCTTGTTCGAGAAAATGCAGCATCACGTCAGGCATAGGCACACTATCTTCAAGCAATGCTGAAATAGTGCGTTGGCCCGACAGTGCCGAGGAATGAATGTTTGTCGAGCCAAGGAGGAAAGCCGATGGAAACCACGATAAAGACAGAGAAGAAGGACGTACCCTTGATCTGCTCCAAGTTCTTCCGCATTATCTTGTTTTCAGCTTCCACCCCAGCTGCGGAAACCGAACGATCAGATTAGTTCGACAAACGAAGTTGAAGAAAATTGAGGAAAGGATGAGAAAGAAATTTACCCCTTTTCTCGTACTCCGCGATGAGTGCAGCCTGTTTTGCGCGAAGATTCTTGTGCGTATCCAGCAAGCGTTGGAATTCAGCACTCTGGCAGTTGGTGGTTATCTAAAAGAGATACAGAAACTTAAGTCAGCCTAGTGCATGTTCAAAGTGTACGAAAATCCAGGCCAAGTGGAACTTAACCCGGCTCTAGGTGTGTGCATGTTCGAAGTGTACTAAAATCTGGGCCAAGTGGAACTTAACCCGTCTCTAGGTGTGTGCATGTTCGAAGTGTACTAAAATCCGGGCCAAGTGGAACTTAACCCGGCTCTAGGTGTGTGCATGTTCGAAGTGTACTAAAATCCGGGCCAAGTGGAACTTAACCCGGCTCTAGGTGTGTGCATGTTCGAAGTGTACTAAAATCCGGGCCAAGTGGAACTTAATCCGGCTCTAGGTGTGTGCATGTTCGAAGTGTACTAAAATCCGGGCCAAGTGGAACTTAACCCGGCTCTAGGAGTGTGCATGTTTGAAGTTATCATGGAGCTATGTTAGTTCTATAAAAGAGCATCCGGCCGAGTAACAAGTTACTCCCCCGGAGGCTCGGGGACTAATGGTTATTATCTACAATTTGCAAAGGAGAGAGCAACGTACCTCCATCATTCGTCCAGCAAGGTTAATGGCCTTTGCGGCGGTGTTCATCTGAGCGGAAAACTCAGCAGGACCGAACTTTTCCGGGAGATCAGATTCCTGGACTACCTCGGCCTTGTTCCAATTCATAACAAATTCCATCAGGCTCGGAGGGTACCGTTCTCCCATGGGCATATGGGGCGTCACCAAGCCCTTTGCATGTGCTTCCTTCCTCTCCACCAAGGCAAGGGCGGGGCTGGTGTGCAGAACCAACTGCTGGGCTTCGGTTGGCTCGGCAGGCACGTCCTTTGCCGCTGATGTCTTCTTGGGGAGCATTGACTCAAGGGTGCGTTGCCCAGGCTCGGCAGCACTGGGCTTGGCAGCGTCTTGAATCTTCTTGCCCTTGGCTTGCTGGGAAGAAGAAGCCGTAGCAGCGGTTTTTCCCTGCCGAGGTTGAGAGGACTCGAAAGATGCAGAGAAACTAGGTGCTGGTACTCTCGCGGCTGGGCTTGGTGCCGGCGCTGAAGTTTTCGCTGCCGGAGTTGATGCTGCTACCGAGGTTGGAGTTGGTGCTGGTCTTCTTGCTGGTACGGGAATTGGTGCTGGGGCTGAAGTAGCCTCAGTAGCTGCTGGTTGAGGTGTTGTCGAGGCGGTGGATGCCGTTGCTCCGGCTGGGCCGGTTCCCCTCGCTCCAGGATGACCCGGAGCGGCCGCAGAGCCCTCCAGAATAGGGCTCAGCGGACGTGACTCGTCGTCACGACGGGGTGAAGGGCTAGGCCGGAGAGGTGAAGAGATGCTGGATCCACTTTGAGGGACCTCCATCGGAGCCCTGCGAAATCAAATAACGTCAGAAGAAAAATTACGACGAAGTGAGGAAGAACGAGTTACAGAAGAAAGAAGGACTTACGCATCCGAGGTTTCGGCCGCTTTGGGTTTCCGAGCCCTGCGTGCTGGGGCCTTGCCTGCTGGTTTGGGGGCAGTCTTGTCCCCGGACTTCTTTCGCCTTTTAACGGGCTGAGACGGTCTGGAGGAAGAACTCGAAGAGGCCCCACGTTTCTTCTTCGTTGCCACCGGAACAGGATCGCCCGTAGCGAGAGGGGGATCCTCGTGAATATGACCGCCGGGGTGAGCTGATGGCGGAAAAGCAAAAGAAAGGGGGACAGCCTCAAAAGGTTCAATCACCTCGATTTCCAAGTCATCTTCATCATCGGGCCAATCTCTAATAGAAGAGGATTTACCCGTGGGTCGTTTCGTGGCGTCGGTCATAGGGAGGAACATCTCCTGGTCCGGCTCTTCCTCATCCGGAGTATCCTGGTCCGGCGCCCACTTAAGGGACGGGTCGGTGCCATCCTCAAGGGTCTGCTGAAGGAATTGCTGAGGAAAAGAGCGAACAAAAGAGTCAAAAATTGCAACAATAACTGACATATAATTAGTCCGGGTTAAGTTTGCAGCATGAAACTTACTGTGGGAGGAAGCCGGTCACGGCAGAATTGCTCAATCCCCCAAGACCAATCAGTGGAAAAGTCCTTATGAGTGGTAAAGAGAGCCTTAACCCGGCGATAAATCTCCGAGTTGGTCAGCTCGAAGGATGAGGTCCGGTTAGGGTCGCGGCCGTAGCTCATGTGGCACACCTTGTGGGTGCGCTTCTGGAGGGGTGAGATTCGGTTACGCACAAAGGTGATCATGGCATCCTCATTGCATAGTCCGAGCCCCTTCAGTTCCGCGAACCTTTTGCTCACTTGGTTGGCCAAGGCTGTGGGCTCCTTGGGGATCACGTCCCACAGGTCCGGGTTAGGTGGACCCGGAGTGTAGGGGAGCAACCAGATCAAGTCTTCGGTGGACCCATCCTTTGCAGGACTCTATCCCGGTGACCCGGGGGAAAACAGAAAATCGCCGGGGTGAAATGGAGGCCGCTCCAAATTGAGTGAGCCGCTTGTCCTCCGGATCAGCGTGGATATTGGGAATGACGTTGCGACAAAGGCCAAAGAACTGGATCCACAGCTCTTTCGTGGGCCATAGTCCGGCGTAGCCTTCGATCGTAGAAGCAAAGGCAGAAAGAGAGGTGATGGCATTGGCTCGAAGGTGGTGTGGCTGCAGCTGGTACGTACCGAGCCAGTCCTGGAAAAAATCACTCATCGGCAAGCCGAAGCCCCGTTGGAAATGAGACAGAAACACGACGAACTCGCCCGGATTGGGCGAGGAGGCCAGTTCGTTGGAAGGAAGACGCGCGGCGACGCCGGCAGGGATGCGCCTGGTCCGGTAGAGCCAGTCCAGGTCATCCTGGCAGACCCAGGAGCCGGCCCACGCGCCGCGGTCTGCCGCCGCGGCGTCCTCTTCCATCTCCTGCTCAGCAACAATGAGCTCCTCTTCAGTCATCTGGTCCTCGAGGCCCTCGCTGGCACTGGAGGCGGCAGGGGACAGTGGCCGGGACTGGCGCGGACCCGTCGCGAGAAATTCGCGTCACGGTGGCGGCGACGCGGAGGTGCGACGAAGAAGTGCGGCGGCGACGCTGCTTTTTGGCGATGCTGGCGATGGTGCGGTCGCGAGGAAGAGGAAGAAGAATAGCAGCGAGCAGAGGGGTGCGGAGGGGGAAAAATCCAAAGGGACGCACCCCTCCGCTATTTAACCACTCCCAACAGGGGTGAGTGGGATCGCGCCCTATGGAACGGCCACACGCTGTGGCCGTGTATTACCCGTCCGGACCAATCAGTGAGGAGCCACACGGAAGGCCACAGGGCGGAGAGTGTCCTGTGACGTGACGCGCTGATGCGGTAAACGAGGAGGCAGGCGTGACGTGACCCGCGCACAGTGATAACTGACAATTACTGCGGCGGTTACTGTACCATCCCTTAAAATAAGACGACATAATGATTACCCTTCACATGGGCTAGCGTACGAGAGAAGGAAGTAAGACCCGGATGGAACTGTGGTAACCCGGCCGGCAAGTGAAAACTTGCAATGTGCGAAGGGAACGTAAATCCAAGCTGTCTGAGGTACAGAGGTAACTCGGCAACAACAACAGGGGCACAAAATGGAACCTGGTGTGGCCCCGGGTAGGGTCACGCTGGGGTATAAAGGCCGAGTTAGCCGAGGTTCGGCAAGGCCAAAGCAGATGCTGGCCGGGTCACCTCAAGGCATGCCAAACCACGGGGTAATCCGGACGTGGGGGCGTTCGCCTAAGTAGGCCTCATCCGACTTAAGCGGTAAGTCAGAAGTGTATGTTTTACCTGTATGCAGGAAAGGGTGTGGCCGGATGAACCATCATCCGGGTCACAGCAAGCTTCTAGGAGAAGGAAGGAATCTCGCTGGTCAAAAGGAGCCCCGGTACGCACTGCCTGAGCGAAGCGAGCAAGGATAGGACCACCGGGGCGTGGCAGACAAGCGTGACGACGCTCGTGTCGGCTGATGAGGGCACCGTCAGAGGCTCACGTAGCTAAAGCATGTGTGACGCGGGGGAAAAAGCACCCCGGTCGGCTTACCACTTTGGGAGGAGGCATATTCTTAGGAATATGCCTCCATGTTGCCCTAGGCAGAAACTAAGCCTCCCCTATAAAAGGGGGGCTAGGGCTTCTGTAGAGGGGGTGGGTTGGTCTCTCTACGATTCTGTTTTGTTCTAGGGTTTCAGGGGTGAACAGTGGGTGAGAGTAAGAGAGCTCCTTCTTCCTCCTCTCGCCAATACAGCTCTAGGAGCACTTGTAACCTTGGAAGTAAATCAATACAAGCTCTTGTGTGGAGAATCACTTCACTATCCCTCCCTGGATTCCCCTAGCGAGTATTAGTCCCCACCTTTAGCCTATACATGGCATCTGCCGAGACACCACCACGACATGGAGGTAGCGGAACAAACTCATTCCTCCTCACGCTTTCTTCGAATCGTGGCTGGTTCTGCTGCATTGTTCCCAAGGCATTAGCAATACTTGCCAAAGCAGCCCCCAGTTCAGGTGGTATGTCCTCCTCAGAACGGCGTGGTGGTGCCATCCTGTGATTGATATAAAACACAAGTCAGTACTATAACGGAGAATAATAATAATCCAAAATAGTACCAAAATGGAATTAACCAAGATTAAAGGATACAATTCACTAAGGTGATATTAAAATATCAACAAAGTTCAAGGCACCTAGAAGATATTAAGCATATCGCACACGACTGAACAAGGAGTGTGGTACACAAGTTAACAAATAAAATTTTTCCGCAAATTTCGGCATTAAAATACCACTATATGCGCAAAACCACTTAACAAACCGAGATTAGTAACTCTACCAATACAATATACAAGAGCGAATGAGAAGAGTAGTGGTATGGTCGCGACTCCATCCCGCACTCAAATCATTACTCCACACATGAATAAGTAAAACACATCTCCCAACACCTTCTTCTTAAGATGAACCTAAAGATTAGTAACTACGGAAACGAACACCCCAAACAAGATATCGTCGGACAACGAAGAGTAAGACAGATCGCACCGGTATACAACGAATCAGACAGATCGCGTCGGTTTACAAGGGCCTATCGGTATGGAATGTACCAACAGTTGATAACCAAAAGGCAGATAGTGATAACATTTGGATGCAACAGATAGACAAGGAATTCACACACACACACACACAACCTATGGTACTACGGAACCCAGAACACGTGAATCCTAGTTTGAATTTTTAGAAGAGGGTTGAAAACGTTACACTTCCTTACCAGAAAAGGATGGGTGGGTGGGTAAGAAGAAAAATGGAAGCAGTCCTACTCTCACGTTTTGTTTTTCCCTAGTATACATAGCTACCAAAAATATTTGCTAAACTGACAAAGACCATTTTGGCTGAGACCCTGAAGGGCGGGATGGCTCTGATACCAATTGTAACTACCTCGGTGAATTACGCTCTTAGTTGCATGCCTAGATGAGCGAAAGTGGTTAAGATAGTACAGTGGGGCCCAGGGGCCACTCACAGGTAGACCTTTCGGCCGTCCTAACCACTTCCAGAACATCAAGACAAGAACGAGCGGCGTAATCGACATGCGAAGGGATCAACTACATACACAAGTGAGTATGTATGCAAGCCACCATACAACTGTTCACAGAGCCATTCCATCTAAAAGAAATAGAAATATTGCAACGCCATACGGCAAGATCCAAATATCCTAGATAGAGATAATAGTTTAGGATAGCTCCTCATACATCAAACATCAGAGTATCAGGCGGAAGCGGAAAACAAGATCCGAGTACGGATAAGAAGCAAATCGGCATAAGATGCCAAATAAATAAACACATCCCGCCCATAGATCTCATGGATCCCCGTTCCCGGAATCTCTACACCGAGTGATCGTTGCCAACATCATCCGTCTCCTCCACCAAGTATCCATCTTGCGAATACACCTGTTCATCTGAATCAAACAATTTATCGTGTGAGACCCTAGGGGTACGCAGCAAGTCTTTATGCCTCTAAAGGGGACATATACCTGGGGTGACGCAATTGCAGCAAAAGATAATAACTAACAAGTCTATAGACACTCGCTAACCATCCGCCTAACCAATGATAGACGGATGTCCGTTAATTAGAAACAATAGATATAACAGTATAATTAACAGATCCATCCTCCTTCTCGCTTACCAACGAGAAAGCGGACGAACAACCCATCCGTTGGCGGTTTTATTAACCATTCCATGAGTATTGCACTATTTACTAGTCAGGTATTTAGTTAGATTAAAAGCGGTACTTTAGTTATACTTGTCTATGATCGAGAAACTGTGCTCCAAGTCGTCCATAACCGCGGACACGGCTTTCAGAAAGATTTACCCTGCAGGGGTGCACAAATAGCAACACACACTCGATCAACCTCGGAAAAACCAGCTCAAAACCCAACAAGGCATTCACGACAAAGCAATCACGGGATTCAGAAATATTTCAGGGGGCCACCCCACTAAGCTACCCGCAACAAAGTTGGCCGGCTCCGGAACGGACCCAGGGTTTGCGACGACGGCTGTAAATGACTGGGAACCCGTAAATATGACTGGGCTTGTCAATACCGCGAAAACGTGGCGCGATCCAAAACAGTACAGGTGCTCCACGCACAATCTTAAATAAAACAGTAAAGCATGGCATAATTTCAGGATAGTAACAAAGCCCAAACTACTTTGTGGCCCCAAGAAATAGAAATGAATCGAGCTCTGGCTCAGGGGGTCCATAAGGCCTCCCGGATGTGGATAGTAATAGTCAAGGAACATGAATCAAGTACTCGGGGTCCTATGGGACACAAGTGAGCATGAAAAACCAAATAGCAGATATTGCTCACCGGTGCCTCTTTCATTAGTTATCCCATTACTACTCAGGTTAAGTTGTTTAGGTACCTCGTTATCCATCAGACACTCACATACCCTACGCATGCTTTTCTACAACTCGTATGGCTCAAACAACTCCTGTAGTAATGGCTCATGGGATGGAGGAACAAGCTTCGGTGGAGTTTAAAAGTAAAGGCTATGCAGTACTTGGGGTTCAATTTAATGCAATCGCGACTCAATGATGCACGAATAAGATAGAGGCAATAGGTACTATATGTATGCAAGAATGTGGTAGTGCTTGCCTGGTAGCTCAGTTGAAGCGAGGGATGGATCTGGGTAGAACTCATGTGATTCCTGATAATTCTCCTGCTAGGCGTCTATTCGAAGAAGAACCAAACAAACAAGAGCCAACATAATTAAAGTGCACAAGCATATGAATAAAATGCGACAAGCAAACAAGCATGCCATGATGAATGATGCACAATTTACATGGCCATAAAGTAGCATGGCATGGGTGAGGTGTGGGGACAAGAATAATTCATTTTATTATTTATTTGATCAAGTTTTATTGCGATAAACAGTTCTGATTTTTAATAATGACATGATGCATGCTTCAATTCAGAACAAGGAATGCATAGATAGAACGGGCTCGTCGCGCTGATCGATTTAGACATATTATTTATCGAATTTGGAGTTGTAGATTTAAAGTTATTAATTTATTAAGAAAAGGGCATTTTATTGTAATTTTAACCATCTCGAAAATTTAAAGTGCTCAAATAATATTTTGAATGGCATATTTGAATTTCTCACATTTTTCTGATTCATAAACATATATCATATGTATTATTTGGAATTATAATTTAAAAGTTATTTAAAAACAGATTTAAATTTGTATTTAAACATTTCTGAAATGGTTTTATTAAAACAGATAACCCAGAGACTTTTTATACCCAGCCTCAGTTAGCCACGGTCGCTGACGGGTGGGGCCGCTGCTGACTGGACGAAAACAGCGCGCAAAAGCTTTCCTTACCGCGGCTTAGCCAGCCACAGCCGCTGACAAGCGGGACCGGCGTTCGCGCGGACCCACACGCGGGCGGGCGAACAGGGCACAACCACGTGGCTCGGACGGGGACGGCGGGTTGAGGTTTTTGGAACCTAGGGTGCTTTTCTGCGAAACGTTAGAGGGGCTGACTGGTGGGCCTGGGGTACCGCGGGTTGAGGGAGAAAACAAAAGGGGGGTTTTCTGGAAGATGCGCGCGGCTACTGTGGATCTTCTCTATTCTGTCAACGGATCGGTGCTCGACAGAAACGGCGCGGCGCGAGGGGGAATTGAACCCGCGACATGGGCGCGCACAGTGGGGCGGAGCCGCTGCGGTGGCTGGGGGTTGTTGCTGGGTTTGCGGCTGCGCGGCTAGATACGTCTACTGTGGCGCGACGGCGAGCCAAAGCTAGCGCGCGACGGCGCACAGAGATCGATCGACGAAACGATCGACGTGACCGGGCAACGACATTGGACTAAGGGATGTCTGGGGGGAACGATGGCTCACCGCGGGGTCGTCGGAGGTGGTGGATCAGGCCGAGGAGCGTCGTAGCGGCGAGAACGCAGACACCGGGCGAGCTAGGGTTTACGGTTGGCTTCGTCGGCGTTCTGCAGTACAGGGGCTTCTCCTCCTCGCAGGCGTGCACCGGGGTGATGCAGAGACTGCCTCGGTCTTCCCCGACAACCGCAACGCCACACCCGCCTGCTGGAACGAGGGGAGGTGGTGGACACCGACGGTGGCCGGCGGTGAAAAAGAGTGGAGGCAGGGGAGAGGAGGAACGGCGCAGCGGCTAGGGGGAGGGTTTGGTACGCCAGGGGCATAAGGGGGAGGATAAGAAGGAGGGGCGAGGGAGAGGTTCCGTGGGGGCTCGGGGTGGAAAGGTGGCTTCGGCCACTTTTCTTCTCCCTCACGCTCACGTGCTCGACCGGCTCGGGCAGGGGCGCAGGCTCGGGTGGAGGCTTTCCTGGCAGAGAGAAAAAGAGAGAGGAGGCAGAGGCTCGGCATGTAGAGCATGGGAGGCTCGTGCTAGGGTTAGGTTAGAGGGGGTGATTGGTTAGGGTAGGGAGTAGATGGGGTAGCTGGGTGGGTCCCTGGTTGGCAGAGAGAGAGTCAGAATGAGAGAGGGAGAGCAGCTAGGAGTGCTCGGCATGGAGAGAGGTTAGATCATGGGGTGGATTAGGCTAGGGTTTTAGAGAGAGAGAGAGAGATTAGAGGGAGAGTCTAGGGTTTAGGGTTTAGTGGTGATCCACCAAGATCAAGCAAAATTGGAAGGAGATGGAGGGGTGAGGGTTTTTGGTTTAGTCCAAGGTGATGGTGAAGAAAAACTCAAGAGAGAAAGAGATATCGGGTTTATGGAAAAAGATCTTGATCATGCATGGAAGGATGCACATGTGGGATGGATGAGGTTGGAGCGCTTGATGCATATGGCAAGGAGAGATCAACAAGGGGTAAGGTTTTTATGGTAAAAGCAAGAGAATAGAGCCAACATGAATTAATTCTCCAGGAACCATGCTCCACTCAAAAATCCAAGTAAATCCCAAAAGAATAGAATGGTGGTGATTTGCATGGCCCATGCATGGGCATTAAATGCCATGTTTTATCTTGTGAAAACAAAACAATGGTCATGGAATTTATGCACATGCATTCCAAAATATGGATTAAGGCCAAGCTAAAGGAAAATAGAATTGGATCCATCCCAACCCACATGAGCTAGATTAAATGCCAAAAGAAAGTAAAAGCTCATGGGTAATTAGGATGGTGGAATTATAAGGTGGTGACAAAGAAAGGTGATGGAGTTGAATAAAAGATATGCCCCCAACTCAACTTGGGCATCAAGCATTTATCAAGAACCAAATACAATATATAAAGAGCCAAATACAATTACTAATGCATATGAGAGAAGAACCAAATGGAAAGCGTTTTATATGATGCTCAAATGCAAGGTGGCATGATGACATGAGCATGATATAGTTATGATGCAACATTTATATGTAGGAAGTAGCCATTATATTACTAGACCATGTAGCATTACATATGTTAGACATATGGGATGCTACAACTCTCCCCCACTAAACAGGAATCTCGCCCCGAGATTCTAGGAAGAAGAAGAAGACACGAAGAGAGTAGGATACTTCGCATGGAGCTCATCCTCGCGTTCCCAAGTGGCTTCATCAACGGAATGGTGCAACCACTGCACCTTGCAGAACTTGATGGACTTGTTGCGAGTCCTTCTTTCCGCGACTTCTAGAATTTTTATGGGGTGTTCTTGATAAGACAGATCTTCTTGGAGATTGATGAGTTCATGGTCCACGGTCCTGCTGGGATCCTTGAAGCACTTCTTGAGTTGAGAGATATGGAAAACATCATGGACCTTGAGTTTTTCAGGGAGCTCAAGAGCATAAGCAACTTCTCCTCTTCTTCCACGAACTTTGAAAGGACCGATGTATCTAGGAGCCAGCTTTCCTTTGATACCAAACCGGTGCGTGCCTCTCATGGGAGTGACACGAAGGTAAACGAGATCACCAGGGACATACTCCATGTCCGTGTGCTTTCTTTCATAATTGCTCTTCTGGCGACTTTGAGCAATCTTCAGGTTTTCGAGAATGATGTGAACCTTCTCCTCCGCTTGAGTTACAATGTCGGGGCCAAACAAAGCTCTTTCACCTGCGCCCGACCAACCAATCAGAGTTCTGCATTTGCGACCATAGAGAACCTCAAATGGTGCCATCTTTAGACTTTTCTGGAAGCTGTTGTTGTAAGAGAATTCAGCATAAGGAAGGCATTCTTCCCACTTCATGCCGAAAGAGATAACGCAAGCACGGAGCATATCCTCCAGAATCTGATTGATCCTTTCCACTTGTCCTTGCGACTGAGGGTGGTAAGCTGTGCTGAAGTTCAATTTTGTTCCCAAAGCATTTTGGAAACTTCCCTAGAACTTGGAGGTGAAGATGCTTCCACGGTCTGAGCTGATCTCAAGAGGAACTCCATACAGAGAGACAATTCTGTTGATATAGAGCTCAGCCAACTAAATTGCCGAAATTGTTTCCTTGACGGGAAAGAAGTGAGCCACTTTCGAAAGCCTGTCGATGACAACAAAGATTGCATTGTTGCCCTTTTGTGACCTTGGAAAACCAGTTATGAAGTCCATCTCTACTTTCTCCCATTTCCACTCCAGAGGCTTCAATGGCTGTAGAAGACCGGAAGGTTTCTGATGGACAGCTTTAACTCTGCGGCAGACATCACACTTGGAGACATACTTGGCACAACATTGTTTCAACCCAGGCCACCAATATTGTGTTTTCAAGTCCATGTACATCTTAGTGCTGCCAGGGTGATAGAAAGAACAGAATCATGCGCCTCCTTGAGAACTTGCTCTCTTAAACCCAGGTAGTTCGGAACAAACATCCGGTGTTCAAAGAAAAGAGTGCCTTGGTCGTCGACGTGGAAAGACTCATACTTCGGAAGCTAAATGTTGGAGATGATCTTTTTAGTGTAAGGATCACCAAGTTGAATGGAGCGAACTTTTTCTTCCAAGAGAGGTGTTGCCAGAAGGTTCAGAAGATACCCTTGATCCACAATTTCAAGGTTGAGCTTGCGGAATTCCTCACACAAGAGAGGCTTTTGTTCTTCCACCATGAGGTTGTTGACATAAGCTTTTCGGCTGAGGGCATCGGCCATGACATTAGCTTTGCCTGGAGTGTAGTTGATGGTCAAATCAAAATCATTGATTGCTTCAATCCACCTTCTCTGACGAAGGTTGAGATCAGGTTGTGTGAAGATGTACTTCAGACTCTTGTGACCAGAAAAGATCTCACAATGGTTGCCAAGCAAGTAGTGCCTCCATACTTTCAAAGCAAAGACAACTGCTGCGAGTTCGATGTCATGTGTAGGATAGTTGATCTCATGCGTCTTCAACTGTCGAGAGGCATACGCAACAACTTGTTTTTCTTGCATAAGGACCGCACCCAATGATTGCAAGGAGGCATCACAGAATATCTGGAAAGGCTTTGATGTATCTAGAGGAATCAAGACTGGTGTGGAAGTGAGCTTCTCTTTGAGTGTTTCAAAGCTTGCTTGACATGCAGGAGTCCAAAGGTATTTCTTGCCTTTCTTGAGGACATCGGTAAGAGGCTTCGCAATCTTCGAGAACTTCTGGACGAAGCGACGGCAGTAACTAGCCAAACCAAGGAAACTCCGGACTTCTTTGACATTTTTGGGTGGAAGCCAGTCAACAATTGTCTTAATAGTTTCTAGGTTGACGGCAATGCCCTTGGCAGAGATAACGTGACCAAGATAGATGACTTGAGGCAGCCTGAACTCACACGTGTCCTGATACATGCTACAAGGCATCGGTCAATCAAGATGGGATTTGCCCCTCTCTACTTGAGAGAGATATCTCTGGGCCCCTCGAGTGATTGGATCTAGAAATGCATGGTCGTGCTACATATGGTTAAGAGTTAACCTAGTAAAGGGATTCCGAATCACAGTATCGAGAAAGAGAGGTCAGCTAGGAGCTAGACCAAATATCGTGAGGCAAAGGGAAAGACATGTACTCTACCTTGTGATGGTTCGTCCGAATGATCTTTATATGTGTTTAGGAGTTGGCATGTCTTGTTAGAGGCCGAACTATTGACAGAGTAAGTGTACTCGTGTCATGTCTATACGTGTATGAACCTATAGGGTCACACACTTTAGGGGCTAGAAGCCTAATAAGGATTGGATCCGAATTAGACCAGGCTTAGGCTGCTAATGGGCTGCTAAAGTAGAAGCCCACCAGGGATGCCTATATAAGAGAGAGTGAGGCGAGCTGAATAGGGTTGAGCATTCCACCCAACCGCCACTCCTCTTTCGCCTGTCTTGCACGTGCGGACCTAGCAGTCTACCGTGTGACGGCTTCCACTCCGGATGTGTGGATACCTCGGATGTGCTGCAGCTGTAGCACTTGGACGAGGCGCACGAAGAGGAGCTGCTCGTGGGACGAGGACGAGGAGGAGACGTAGAACATCTACACTTCCCCGACGTGCTTCATCGAGTTCCGCAACTGCACGTCTAGTGGTAATCCCGTGATCTATGACCACGGTATTCCTGGTTGATGTAGTAGAATTTTTTTGATTTTACGCTAGTGTAGCCTACCCGTAACCCTTCAGTGGTATCACAGCAGATGCTGTTCAATCATAGGTTCGGGAAGTTTGCATATGGTGATATGTAGATTGATATGAATGATGTGATCGTTTGTATGGCGGTGGTTCTGGATTGATCTATGATCTTACTTTCCGTGATCGTGATTCTAAGGTCGTCGAACGACTTACGCCTACCGGTCGGTTTCCACCATCGGGGTAGACAGTGACACATAAATCCATTTGAATCACGCGAAGATCAATATGATTGATCGAATCGGGAACTAGATCTGAATCGACGTACCGTGATCAAAGGAGTTTGGTCGAATCGGAACATTAGTTGGTTTGTGATAAATTTGATTTTCCGATCAAAATCCTTAAAGAAAATTGTATAGATTTGATCTCTCTTTTTTCACAAATGTCTGGACGCCCAGAGATACCGCGAGGGGCGTTGCCCCTTCGAACCCCACAGGGGGATACCCCCTATACCCCCCCTTAATCGTATCCCCTATCGTATCACGTTAAGGTTCATAGGTGCTACGATTTCACATGATCCGGGAGAATGTGATTCTATGCACAACTTGTTTTTGCAGGATGTATGTGATAAGTATGGCCCAAATATGTATGTGATGCATGTATGTGTTTTTCATGCCCTACGTGTCGTGAGTAGGGCAACACGGCTGGAGCCATATGTGTTGTCAGTTATTGTAATGGCTTGCGTGCCAACTTGTGATGATCCCATTACCATGTAATTTTGATTACTAGCTGTTAGGAGTAATAGCTTGTATTAGTTCTTGGAGAACTCATCTCTTGGAGGATGGCTCGCATAATGCATGAAGATGGAGATCATCATGGTGGATAGATTCTACGGCGATGGAGATCACCATAAGAAAAATGGGCCATATTGTATCACATCTATGTGAATGCTATTTTTATACGTTTTACTACTATGCATGCTTAGATGATAGAAGTAGAACGATCCCTCACAAAGTTTAAGTTAAACCATGCCCTCCCAACCAAACCTTGCACCATCCTATGCCCTGTACAATCGTTGGTGGGTCTATGAAATTAGGGTGCCGTGGTTTTCCTTGGCTGGATGGGTTTGTATCGGATACCTACACGCATAAGGGTTGGTGAGCTTAACAAGGTCATCTTAACAGTTAAGGACCTTGGGGCATAAAGGTTGGGCGCCTAGTTTTGACATAGAGATGTCACCCAACAACAAGAGTCATATGTGATATGATTAGCAAACGTTTCTTACCGATTTACCTTGTCTTTTAGCAGTGATGCTAAAGCTCACTAGTCGACTTGTTAATTGTGGATCTTGAATCACTTAGTATCAATAGAGAGATGTTGATTTAAGTGGGAGTATATGCTATTAAATTATTTAATATGTTTTACTCTTTCATGGTTACATGGCTTAGTATTTTGCATATTTTTGTTGTAGATCAATGGCACCGAACAATTCATCACCTTTTGCTTTGCGTTCGATTCTTGAAAAGGATAAACTAAATGGAACAAACTATTCGGACTGGGTCCGTAACCTGAGAATTGTTCTCAAGGCTGAGAAAAAGGAAACTGTTCTGGATACCCCAATCCCGGAAGAACCTGCTGATAATGCAACTGCTGCCCTTAAGAATGCCTACAAGAAAGCATGTGATGAATCTCTTGAGGTGAGCTGCCTTATGCTTGCATGCATGGAACCTGATCTTCAAAAACAGTTTGAGGATCAGGAAGCGTACGATATGATCGTTGCACTTAAGGACATGTTCCAGACTCAGGCTAGGACTAAGAGGTATAATGTCGCTAAGTCCTTTGTGGAATGCAAGCTCGCAGAAGGAGCAGCTGTAGGCCCCCATGTGATCAAAATGGTTGGTTACAGTCAGACTTTGGGAAAGCTTGGTTTTCCATTAGGCCAAGAGTTGGCCACTGATTTCATTTTGGAATCTCTTCCATCTAGCTATGGGCATTTCATTTCGAACTACCATATGCATGGGGTGGAGAGGGGCCTTAATGAATTATGTGGGATGCTAAAAACAACAGAATGTGACATTAAGAAGTGTGCAGGGCATATCCATGTGATGGCTATGCAGAATAAGCCTAGCTTCAAGAAAAAGGGCACTTCTTGGCAGAAGAAGAAGGGCAAGGCTAAGGATACGATTCCTAAGCCAAACCCTGCACCCAAGCAAAAGGCTGGACCTGCAGGAGACACTGAGTGTTTCTTTTGTCATGAATATGGCCACTGGAAGAGAAACTGCAGCAAGTACCAGGCTTCTTTGAAGAAGAGTGGAAGTAAGAGTACTTCCCACTCAGGTATGCTTGTTGTAAATGTTGTGGACATTTTTCTCGCAGATTCTTATGTTAACTCTTGGGTATATGATACCGGATCAGTTGCTCATATTTGAAATTCGATGCAGGGGCTAATAAGAACTAGAGAAGTGCAGAAAGGCGAAGTGGATTTTCGCGTCGGAAATAAAGCAAGAGTTGCTGCATTGTTCGTCGGCATCATGCAACTTCACCTTTCGTCAGGATTTATTATGGAGTTAAATAATTGTTATTACATTCCTAGTATGGGTCGAAACATTTTATCACCTTCATGTTTGATGAGGGATGGTTATTCATTCGTGAGTGCAAACAATGGTTGTGTAATCTCTAAGAATGCTATGTTTTTGGCTGATGCTCCCATTGTGAATGGGTTATTTATTTTAAATCTTGGTGATGCATATGTTTACAATGTTAGTGCTAAAATGCTTCGGCCTAATGATTTGAGTCCTACCTATTTATGGCATTGTCGTTTGGCGCATATAAGTGAAAAATGCATGAAGAAGCTCCATGGTGATGGTCTTCTAACTTCGTTTGATTTCAAATCATACGAGACATGTCAAGCTTGTTTACTTGGAAAGATGACCAAGACGCCTTTTACGGGTTTTCCCGAGAGAGCGACAGACTTGTTGGAACTCATACATACTGATGTATGTGGACCAATGAGCACGACAGCGAGATGAGGATATCACTACTTCATTACTTTCACTGATGATTTCAGTAGATATGGCTATGTCTACTTGATGAAGCATAAGTCTGAAACTTTTGAAAAGTTCAAAGAGTTTCAGAGTGAGGTAGAGAATCAACGTGGCAAGAAAATATAGGCCTTGCAATCTGATCGTGGAGGTGAATATTTGAGTCATGATTTTAGCAATCATCTTAAGAGTTGCGGAATTGTTCCACAACTCACACCGCCGGGAACGCCTCAAAGAAATGGGGTCTCCAAACGGCATAATCGAACTTTGTTGGACATGGTTCGATCGATGATGAGCCAGTTGGATTTACCATTATCATTTTGGGGTACGCGCTAGAAACATCAGCTTTCACACTAAACAGGGTACCGTCTAAATCCATAGTTAAGACACCATATGAGATGTGGACTGGAAAGAATCCCAGTTTGTCTTTTCTAAAGATTTGGGATTGTGATGCATTTGTCAAGCGACTTCAGTCGGACAAGCTAACACCCAAATTGGACAAATGCATATTCGTGGGATATCCAAGGGAAACCTTAGGGTATTACTTCTACAACTGAGAAGAGGGCAAAGTGTTTGTCGCTCGTAGCGGTATTTTCCTAGAGAAAGAGTTCCTCACAAAGAGAACGAGTAGAAGGACAGTGCAACTTGAAGAAGTTCAAGATGAGCCAGTCGGGGATGCTTCTACAAGTGATGCTATTGTAGCAGAACAAGTTGAGGAACCCGTGGCAATAAAAGCACCACAACCATGAAGGTCCGTGAGGCTCCGCGAAGAGCGGGAATTATTATTGTTAGACAATGATGAGCCTGCGACCTATGCAGAAGCGATGGTGGACCCAGACTCTGAGAAATGGCAGATTGCCATGAGATCCGAGATAGAGTCCATGGGAGACAATCAAGTTTGGAACTTGGTTGACCTGCCTGATGGTTTTAAAGCCATCGAGTGCAAATGGATCTATAAGAAGAAGATTGATATGGATGGGAATATTCACATCCATAAAGCTCGACTTGTTGCAAAAGGTTTTCGACAAGTTCAAGAAGTTGACTACGACGAGACTTTCTCGCCGGTAGCGATGCTTAAATCTATACGGATCATCCTAGCCATTGCTGCATATTTCGACTACGAGATATGGCAGATGGATGTCAAAACGGCTTTCTTAAATGGAATCCTTACCGAGGACGTGTATATGATACAACCCGAAGGTTCTGTCGATCCAAACAATGCTGGAATGGTATGCAAACTTCAAAAGTCTATTTATGGGCTGAAGCAAGCATCTCGGAGTTAGAACATTCGATTTGATGAAGTTGTAAAGGAGTTTGGCTTCACCAAAAATGAACAAGAACCTTGTGTGTATAAGAAAGAAAATGGGAAATCACTTGTGTTTCTAATCTTATATGTGGATGACATATTACTGATTGGAAATGACATTCCTATGCTCGAGTCTGTTAAGACCTCAATGAAAAATAGTTTTTCTATGAAGGACTTGGGAGAAGCGGCATATATTCTAGGCATCAATATCTATAGATATAGATCATGGAAGCTAATTGGATTAAGCCAGAGTACGTTGACAAAGTGTTGAAACGGTTCAGCATGGAAGAGGCTGAGAAGGGGTTCTTGCCCATGTCTCACGGCATTAAACTCAGCAAGACTCAGTGTCCTTCGACCACTGGTGATTGAGAGTGCATGAGTAGGGTTCCATATGCTTCGGCTATTCGATCCATCATGTATGCAATGACATGTACTCGCCCAGATGTTTCCTATGCTCTAAGTGTTACGAGCAGATACCAGGCTGATCTAGGTGAGAGTCACTGGACATCGGTAAAGAATATCCTTAAGTACTTGAGAAGGACTAAGGATATGTTCCTAGTTTATGGAGGTGAGGTTGAACTCAGTGTAAAGGGTTACACAGATGCGAGTTACCTTAACGACTCAAATGACTTGAAATCGCAATCAGGCTATGTGTTTGTCATGAATGGTGGTGTTGTGAGCTAGAAAAGTTCCAAGCAAGATACAATGGCCTCCTCTTCAACATAAGCTGAATATATTGCTGCCTCGGAGGCTGCAAAGAAAGCTGTTTGGATTAGGAATTTCCTGTATTCGCATGCGTCCAATCCCATGTATGTTTATTGTGACAACAATGGTGCTATTGCACAATCCAAGGAACCTAGACAGCACCAGAAGAACAAACATATTCGCATGCGTTACCATCTGATTCGTGAGTTCATTGATGATGGTAGTGTCATGTTATGCAAAATACATACGGACTCAAATGTTGCTGATCCCTTGACAAAGCCACTCCCGCAGCCTGCGCATGAAGCGCACACAAGAGCAATAGGTATTAGATACTATCTAGATTGACTCTAGTGCAAGTGGGAGACTGAAGGAAATAAGCCCTAGAGGCAATCATAGAGATGATTGTATTTGATTTGTATGCATGAGTTTTTATAATGTTCCTTGAATATCCATATATCAGGCAACTTGTATTGATTGGCAATTATGTGAATTGCTTGTGAAACTCTTTACTTGTATGGTTATCAAATAGTTGTCGGAGTTCATGTGACGACACACGTGAATATTAGACTAGCACATCGGTTGGTTGATGACTATGTTTCGCAAGTCATAGACATGGAGATGTCAAACCAATGATGTGGACACATGTTATGAACATGGGGTTGGACTGACCCAACTTGAGACTGGCAATAATACTTGCAGCTCTCTCTACACATCGTGTACGTTTTGTCCTTAGACCTAAGATTTTCGCATGTACTTGAGATGTGGATCGACCTACTTTGGGGCTATCAAACTCTACTCCGTAACTGGGTAGTTATAAAGGTAGCTTTCGGGTTTGTCCTGATACATGCTACAAGGCATCGGTCAATCAAGATGGGATTTTCCCCTCTCTACTTGAGAGAGATATCTCTAGGCCCCTCGAGTGATTGGATCCAGAAATGCATGGTCGTGCTACATATGGTTAAGAGTTAACCTAGTAAAGGGATTCCGAATCACAGTATCGAGAAAGAGAGGTCAGCTTGGAGCTAGACCAAATATCGTGAGGCAAAGGGAAAGACATGTACTCTACCTTGTGATGGTTCGTCCGAATGATCTTTATATGTGTTTAGGAGTTGGCATGTCTTGTTAGAGGCCGCTACCAACTATTGACAGAGTAAGTGTACTCGTGTCATGTCTATATGTGTATGAACCTATAGGGTCACACACTTTAGGGGCTGGAAGCCTAATAAGGATTGGATCTGAATTAGACCAGACTTAGGCTACTAATGGGCTGCTAAAGTAGAAGCCCACCAGGGATGCCTATATAAGAGAGAGTGAGGCGAGCTGAATAGGGTTGAGCATTCCACCCAGCCGCCACTCCTCTTTCGCCTGTCTTGCACGTGCGGACCTAGCAGTCTGCCATGTGACGGCTTCCACTTTGGACATGTGGATACCTCAGAGGTGCTGCAGCTGTAGCACTTGGACGAGCCGTGCGAAGGGGAGCTGCTCGTGGGACGAGGACGAGGAGGAGACGTAGAACATCTACACTTCCCCGACATGCTTCATCGAGTTCCGCAACTGTACGTCTAGTGGTAATCTGTGATCTATGACCACAATATTCCTGGTTGACGCGGTAGATTTTTTTTGATTTTACGCTAGTGTATCCTACCCGTAACCCTTCACATCTGTGGCACACCCATAGTCAAATGGGCAAGTTGAAAGGGCCAATGGACTAATCCTACACGTAATCAAGCCACTCTTAGAGGCACCGCTACGAAGAGTAGCTAGAGCCTGGGCGGAGGAATTACCATCTGTTTTGTGGAGTTTAAGAACAACACCCAATAGATCCACCGGCTTGACTCCTTTCTTCATGGTTTATGGAGCAGAAGCAGTCCTCCCATCCGACATCCTCCACGATGCACCAAGAGTTTCTGCCTACAACGAGGATGGTGCTAAAGAATCCAGACGCTTATCTATGGACCTACTTGAAGAATAGCACGTGCTAGCATGCCAGAGATCCGCCATCTACCAACAGAAGTTGCGTGGCTACCTGTGACACCCTCGAGATCAGGGTTAAACAAATCCTAGACCTTAGCCTGACATAAGCTTAACCTAGAGCTTGAGGATATCCAGTGAGAAATCAGTAACACAACAGTAACCCTGCGACACAAAAATTATTATAGCAAGCTCATAACTGAGCGAAGAACCAAAATATTACAAGCAGAGGTCACTGACCACAAACATCAAACAACGGAAGGCAAATTATGCTATTAAGTATAGCAAACTTAACAAATGGCCTAAGCGGCCTGAAGCATAACGATGACATCCCAGTCCATAGATTCCAGGCTGCCGACCAGGAACCCCAAGCTACTTGTCGATGTCGATGTCGTACGGAACTCATCTTCAAGGAAACACTTACTCTGAAAGTATCAACAAAGCAAGGGTGAGTACATGGTGTACTCCGCAAGACTTATGGCTGGTGGGGTTATTTTGCATAAAGCCATCTTTGTTTGTAAAACAAGAGGGAGAGAAGAAGCTCGTCTAATCAGAGTGTTTTAAAAGGGGATAAGAGGGCGACATCTCCGAAGAATTGATCAGCATCTTTTGATATCCACCAAAGTAATCCTCATCTCACAATTAGGATCACCCCTCGTACCCAGGAGGAAGCATCCTTAAGCACATGTTGAAACTACCAACTTTTAAGATTAGGTTAATGTTCTCTATGATCTTCATGTCCGTTCCCAAGTCGTCCATAACCATGGACACGACTTTTCAAAAAGATTTAACCCTGCAGGGGTGTACAACTTTACCCACACGTACCAACCGACTCTTAATGCCACAATGATTAGCCCTCTTCCTTGGAAGGCCGACAGAGGGTGGTTGGACACGACCTTTACCTTGCTTTCTCCGAGACCATGAGTCACGCCCTAAGGAGGGTTCTGTCGTAATGGGTCAAATCCTGAAACTGGTTTCTAGATATGTGAGGCGAGGTTGGTTTACCAGGGGCTCCATCCACCCCAAGCAACCCCCGACACGCTTACCTACCTGTTACGATGCACCTTCACCCGCCAAATCTTTGTAAAATATTTTTTATGCATATGTCGAATGGAACGCCCGAACTATGTGACTCATGGAATCTACTAGGAAAGTTAGTTACTCGTGCGGTTTTCCAGGCCCCGTGTGGTGTACGCTCGTCTTGGTTCAAGAGGCTAGAACTCAGGTCCTAGTGGTGGCGAGCATGGGACTACAAAAACCACATCCCACCGTAGCCTCCCATACAAGCCTTAGCATGTTTAACCTTTACCACTGATCTTACCTCATCAGTATACATCATTCTCCTATCATACTAGATTCTATGCATTTGGTACATCTTCTGGATGAACCAGCACTGACGGCTAAGCAAGGCTAAGAAAGACACAGTTAGGCTCTAGCAGTGCACACAAGCCAAACCTAGTTATGCTAGGAGCAGTGGATCAGGTAATATAAGCTCAAGGGAGTAATGCAACAGATATGATACTCTATCTATCGATAAAATACCATAGTAGAATCGTATGCACATGGCAAGAATGAAATAATTTTGAAATCATAGGATTGTATCACTGTGGGGCTATGCTTGCCTTTGCCTGTTGATAACCAATAAGCAGATCTTCGGATATCTTGTAGTGGACTTGATTAAAGTTGGTCAAGTATTGTTCGTCGGTCTTCGATGGTGTTGATCTCGATCTTTGATCTCGGAGTCGGTATCGTATTCTGCCGGAAAGAACCAAACACCGGAAAGAAAGGGGAAACAACAATCAACACATGGCATCGATGCAATGCTCAAGCAAGGATGATGATATGACAAGTTTAATAGCATTGAAATGATACCCTAAAGAATGCTTGGCAATTTAAGCGGGATTTGATAGGTCCAAACCCTAATACAGGAGAGACCCCTAAATCACCTGCGAGGGTTGATTTGTTCTTCTAATTAAACTTGTAATAAAAGTTTCTTAAAAATGCATGGTTTTGATTCTAAAGTGTAGATCTTGTTTTTTTGAACATTTTGATATATTATTTGTATTTTTCTGACTTATAAATAATTAGTTATTGAATTTATAAGCTTTACTCAATTTCTGAAATTATTAAACCAATTTATTATACTTTTATTGTGTCAGCATGACGCGAGGCTGACGTCACAGATGGGGAGGAGTTGTTTCTCACCGGGGCAGAAGCTACCCACAGAGACTGACGGGTAGGCCAAGGGCTAGGTCAACCGACATGTTGGCGGTCGGCGAGTCCACTGCCACGCCAACAGTATGTCACGGTGACGTCGCCATTGCGTCCATGTTGGATGGTGGTCACCGGCGGTGGCACATTCCAAGCCATCATGCGCGTTTGGTCTTGTTCGAACCAGGACATCGCGGGCTACCTAAATATGGTCGCGGCGCTACTAGGTGGTCACCGGAGCTACGCCGGCAAGCACGGACTACGGTGGCGAGAGGCGGCGTATGACGCAAGCACAACAAAGAAAGAGAGGGAGACGGGGGAGAGCACTAGCATGCTCATGAGCTCACCAGGATGCCGTTAGAGGGCTCGGTGGGAGCAGGCGAGGTTGGATCAAAGGCGACGACAGCTACCGGCATCGGAGAGGGAGGCCTCGATTGGCTCGATTGAAGCTGCGTCGGATCGAGCTAGTCTGAGCAAAAGGAAGAGGAGGACGAGTAGGTTCCATCGGTGCTCTCAGATGAGCGAGTGGTGGCTGAAAACGGTGGCGACGGTCAGGGTCCGACAAGCTAGGGTTCGGGGAGCTCGCGGAAAATAGGGGAGAGAGCTCTAGGGGGAAGTGAGAGGATAGGGGTGAGAGAGAGGCGACATGGTGGTCTTATCTCTTCTCCAGGGCGGCGGGGTGAGGATCTTGGCGCGGCAGGGATCAACGGCGGCGCGATGGACATGGAGCTGCTTCGCTTCACCATCGGGAGGAAGAAGAAAAGGGAAAGACAGCGGAAGGGGTATTGGGCCAGGAATGGGCCACTCGGGGTTGCTGGCTGCGCGCGTGGGTGGCAGATGGAGAGAGGAGGGAGGTGGGCTAGCTGGGCTGCTCGGCCTGAGGCATCTAGCTCCTTTTTTTAGCAGAAACCTTTTTCCTATTCTTATTTTTATTTCTCTTTTGTAATTTCAAATTCATTTCTGTTTTTTTGGCAATTCAAAATTACTAGATGGTATGTAAAATGTAACAAAATCACTCAGGGGCCCTCGTAATCCTTTTGGTCTCCAAACATTTTGTAGTTTTCGAAATTCAAACTATTTTGAATTGCTTTTGGAGAGAGGGGGAAATAGCTAGGGTTTTAGGGTTTTACTTTATGTATTTTGCATGCACTTTTATGTGATGATGCTCATGAATGCATAGACAAAGCCCTAAATATGATTAGCTAAAACTAGGGTGTTACACTACCATAGTCGCCGCGTAAAGCATCGCTCGTTTAAAGAGGGGATCTGGTGCTTAGACTCAAGCAGGATAAATCACACAAACTATCCCCGCCTTGGGAAGGACCGTTCGTCATAAACAAAGCATTGCTAAATGGTTCCTATTACCTCGTTGATATTCGCGAGTTGAAAGATAGCCCAAAAAATTGCAAGCGCAAGCAACGTGACTCCGATGATGACTATCCGGAGACAGGTCGGCCATGGAACATAGCACAGCTACGTCCCTTTTACACTTAGCACATTTACATTATGTAATAAGTTTCTTATATGATCGATAAAATAAAGCATTTGGTTCACTCATATTTTCTGAGTCGTTTACCTCCTTTAGTTGTTCATTTTTGCATCATTTAAACACTTTATGCGCAAGGTTGCATTTTCCCTTGTGAAAATTCCGCTTTATGCATCATTTAACATACGGGTGTTAGATTAAGTTTTCTGGTCTACACGTTTTCTGAAGTTTTTATGTGGATTCTGGAGTAGTGAATTTTTGGCACTCAAAGCCGGCGATTTTGTTCTTAGGTTCTGGACGGTGCTATTAAGCATCATAACCTAAGAGCATAGTTTTGTGCTTCGAGTCTTCCGTCTCACGAAAGGTCAAGCATACGAAACAGAATAATGGATAAGCCAACACTTGCTTAAAAAATATATACACATGCTGGAAACACATAAGTTGCAGGAAGCTTGAATACAAGTTGTTCCGCCTTAACCAAACATAAGTTTTTTCTGCATACAATTTGCAGAGATGCATTTAATACAAATATTGTTTTTTATGGCTCTGCTGCAGAGGACTTCGTGGTGGCATCATCAGGAGAGCTAGGCCAGGAGAGGTCGTCAAACTCTGAAGGAGAGGGTCTAGACTCAGACAAAGCCATATCTTCATCAAGGATCTCGACAGGCATGAAGACATCCGCCTTGAGCCCTTGACCATCTCGGCAACTCTGGTATCAAAGCCGGCGAGGGAGTCCCAAATAGCATCGCTATCGATCTCTCGACCTTCCTCGTCTACCTTGGCCATGACGGAGGTCACCAAGTCGATGTCGGCATTGTCATAGTGTGCCTTGACCAAGGATAGGGTCATCCTTGCACCAGCCTGGACGCAAGAGGCTTTCTAGTCCTTGACTTTCTCAGGGGCTCGGTGCAGGAATTCCGCGAACTTGGCCGCTGAGTCTGCCACCTTGATATTTATACCCAGAGGTTGAGCTATCTCCTTGGCTTGGGCGATGGCGGTGCTGACGAAGTTGCCGGCAAGAATCATGCGGTCCTTGGTATCCGGAGCACCCTCACCCAAGTTGGCTAAGCTAATGGGAGTTGTGGTTTGCGCAAAACACAAGGACCATGAGTACACACAAGTAAAATGGTTGTCCAACTTACATAAATGACCAAGACGGAGAAAGGTTACCAAAGATGCTCGTTTCCGCTTGCTGGAATGTCTCCTCCAAGACATCGTGCTCCTTCTGGACTATCTTGAACGCCTCAAGGTTTCTAGCATTTTTCTCTTTGGCGGCTTGGTTATGTTCCTTGAGTTGCGCAAGTTCATCTTTCAAACGCTCCATCTCGGCGTCAGCAGACTCTTGCATAGCCTTCATCGCCGCATCATGGCCCTTGACGGCATCGGCCAGGTCCCTCTTTAGAATCTTGTTCTCATCATCGAGCTCCTGGATATGCTTGGATTGCTCGACGATGCTCTTGGCCTTGGCAATGGCTTCTGTAAGACGGAAATCACAGTGCTACAAGAAGATAAAAGAGATAATTCAATGAGAAAAACAAGGAGCTATCGTCGAAAATAGACTCTGGCTATTTTTGATCAGTTCTTTCAGGAATTTCGTTTTACCCTGTTCAAGGTCTAGTTCCTTCCGAATGGCAGCAAACCTCTCATTGGCAGCAATCATCCGTTTATTCTCATTCTGCACAAAATATTGACATGCTTAGTTTCTCTAGAGCATCTAGTTGAACTATTCAAGTTTCAACTAAATGCTCGGGGGCTACAGTACATGATTTTAAAGTAAACTAGTTTCTCTATAGCATCTAGTCGGAACTATTTAGTTTCAACTAAAATCTCGGGGGCTACACGGACAAGTTCTACACTTAGTTCTTTGGAGCACTCAAGCCAATAATTATTGATTTATCTGCCTAAGATCTCGGGGCTATAGTGGGATATATTACAAGTTAAAATAAGTAAAGTTCAAAAGACTTACGATGGTAATGACCCTAAGATTGTTGGCCACATGAGCATAGGAGTCATGGAAGGTCCTGACATTGTTATAAATTGCATTGGCCTGCATGATGAGATCATCCAGGTCAACGTTGGAGGAGTTACAACCAATGGATAGGTTGAAGCTGGAGGCATGGATGAATCCCTAGTTGCCTCCTGCACCTTTAAGGTAGTTGATGGCTCGGAGGCTCCCGCCTCGATTGCAGCGTCCACGTCCACCTCTTCCACCACTTCCTTCCCCTTCTCGGTGGCATCCTTAGCCGGAGCTTCAGCCACTTTAGAGGAGGTGCTCTCCTGCGTCGCCTGGCCACTGGGAGTGACACCCGCCTCGACAGAACCTGAGACATCAATGATTGGATTGACATCTGTCTCCATGGCGGAGGTCTCAGGGATGGCGGGAGATGATGGTCCAGCAGGGCTAGTAGAAGGCTTGGCGGCAGGAGTAGGGGGAGTAGTGGCAAGAGAGGACTTGGCGGACAAATCCTTGGTCAGCATATCACGGATGTTTTTTGACCCTCCAACATCTTTGGAGGATCGCTTCAAACTAACACCGGATTTCCTCCTGAAACATACAAAGTATAAGTACAAGAGTTGAAAAAAGGTATGGGCTGGAAAGCACAAGTCGGAGAATGAAAATACTTACTCCACGGCAGGAGCCTTGGTGAGGGGAATGACGGGGGACTTCTTCTTCTTCTTCTTCTTCTTCTTCTCCGCCTCTAAGGGAGCAGTGGAATGTTTGGAGACTCCACTCTCCGATTTCTTCTTCTTGGCCTCGACAGCAGCGTTAGAGGTGGAGCTCTTCCACTTTCGTGCTGCCGGAGCGGGTTGATCCTTGGGGGCGTCATCGTCGGACACCACCTGGATATCCTTCAGTTTTGGATCATAGACCTGGGAGGCCATTTGATCCACCACCAAGGTCGCCAGCTGGTATACAGAGGAGTGTTAGACGGACAACTTCAAAGTTGGAAAAACCTTAGAGTATATAACTAGCAACAAAGGAAACCGTAGATACCTCTGGGCACTTGCCACACTCGAACATGTCGAAGGTGATCTTGAAGCCATGCTTCTTGTCCTTCACCTTGACGATGTCCTTGAGCCGGAGCTTGATGGAGTCAGTAGAGAAGTTATCCCGCGAAATTCGCATGGGATCCCTCCTATCTTGGCTATACTTGCACATTAGCTCGGCGCGGTGCTGCAGAGGATGGATCTGCCTAACGTACCAGCACATTGCAAGGTCCAAGCCCATCAGACCTCTGTCTACGAGCCATTCGATCTGCCTTACGGCGCGATTGGCTTCATCGTCGAAGGGAAGAGAGGCTGGGATCCGCCATGCGGGCACTTCGACGGCAGCTCCGTCGACGAAGTTAGGGTAGGTATCAAGACGATCTGGCGAAGGGACATCTGACCCGCAGAAATACGCACGCTGTCAGTTCTTGCAAGACTCGTGCCCTACGATGTCGGGGAAGCGCCGGCTAGGCCGGATCTTAAAGCTAATGGTTCCGCAGATCCGCAGTTTGTCCTTGGACTCCACGGACTCTCTCTTGATGGTAAAAAAATATACAAACAGGTCTAATCTAGGCTTAATACCTAGATATCATTCGCACAGATCTATGGAGTTGCTAAGGACTAGATTACTGTTGGGAGAGAGGTTGTGGGGGAGTGCCCGGAAGTGTCGGAGGACATCCAGGAAGAAGTTGGAAACTAGCAGGCTTACGCCATGTACCAGCTGAGACTTGAGGTAAAACTTCTCTCCGTCTTGGGGAGAAGGGACCACCTCGCTGGCCGGCGCTGCCTACCAGACAAACTTCTCCGCCTCGGGGAGATACCCCTAGTTGACCAGCTCTTGGAGATATTTGGCGGAGAGATCAGAGCCTCTCCACACCACCTTGTGGGAGTCACTTTATTCTTCAGCAGCTTCAGGTGCCGCTCATTCTTGGTCATCGTCGGTGGACTCCGTCACGGCGGAGACAAGAACAACCACCCCCTCCGGCAGGACGATCACTCCCTGGGATGGCTCCATCGTAGCCTTGGGAATCGCCACCGTGGAAGGAGCAGAGCTGCTGGAGGCCATTACGACAGGGAGAAGGTGGAGAAAGAAAGGGCTCTTGTTAGGGTTTTCGTAGAAGAGATCGAACGGTCGTGTGGCTGGAGGAAGACGAAGACTGGGAAGCGAATGCGGGTAATAGAAATAAATTGACTGTGATGAGACTATATAGACCTCGCGTCAAGATTCGCGCAAAGAGATCTGATGGATGGAACATTGCCGACGTGGAAGTTAACGTGTGCGGTAATTTCGCCACGTCCTCCGTCTTTTGCCGCTCCACCGTTTCGGATTTCGCGCGCACGAAAATAGCTAATAATTAATTCTCTGTTTCTGTGAGTTTCGAGGTAGTGTAGGTTGTACTCTACGTCATCCTCCTGCCAGTTGTAGTGAAGGGTCACATCCTAAGATTCCATCGAAGACGGATATTACCCGACTCTGGAAACGAAGACTCAAGGAATCTCCGGCTACATTGCGAAGCCAGAGAGGATTGCAGGGTTCTTTGGGAGACCTTGAGATATTACTTGACGGATTGCCGGCATCACTTCGACGGGACATTCAGAGATCAACGAGCAAGACGGCGCAAGATTTTAAAGTCCTCCGGAGGCTACTGTTGGGGATATAATATATGGGTATCCTCATAGCATGTCACCAATCCGCCTAACCCGGGTGGCCCATGGTTGGTAGCAAGGCCTATGGCCTATCGGGTGGCCCAGTTAGATGGATCTAGAAGGGAGGCCGATGTCGGATAAAGGAAGGCTACGCAGGAGTCACCGACATACTTGAAGCCTTGGAGTATAAGACATTGAAGACTAGTTCGTGTAGGTGTAGGACTCTTTACCTTGTCCGGCAAGGATCTTTCCCTGTAAACCCTAGGTCTTGGCGCCTTTATAAGCCGGCCTTCGGGAGCCTTTAGGGCAAGAACACAATAGATTGCAGCGTACAACGCGCAACACCTCGCACAGCGAACCTATCCCTGTAACTCAGCGTATTGCCATTATAGTGATTTATAGCAGGAGTAGAGTTCCGCCACCGTTGTGGGACTTGAACCTGGGTAAGCTGTGTTACCTCGTGCCGCCAACTCTCCGCCTTACCCCACGTCTCAACACGCACTGTGAGGACCCCTTCATGGCGTACTCATCGATAATATCACGATATATCTAGACCTCTTTTAGTGCATAAATTCGTAGAGGTTTAGAATGAACCTGTACACTGAAAAACGTCTCGACACATTTATTTCACAAACCCAAAATAGCTTATATTTCTGAACGAACGGAGTAGGTGATACCTCACCTTGGCTTCCTCTGAACGACATCGCTTACGGTAAGAGCCTTGGTTTGGCTCGGGAGATGAGGAGCGACTCTCAAAATAACTATAGAGAGGAGAGAGAAAGAGAAGATGGAAATGGATTGTCCAACGCCCCACTAAAAAATGTTTGACCTGCTATGAGCATATTCTCGGTACAGCGGTGCAATAAGCCATACCTGATGTTTGGTTCCGATATGAGATTCTAGCCTCAAGATTCACGTCTAATGGCTATGAACCAGATTGTCGAAATAGACTTTCACCCAGCTTTATAAATAAAGCAATGATCCATACAATATCCCGACCAGTTCACACAGAAAATCATAAGCTAGGGACACAGCACAAACACCCCACTAAACATAGAGAAATCATAAGTCTCAAAGGCGACATGAAGCGGGGATCCCCACAGGCCGGCAAGGGCTCATGATCGGATGGGCGTCAGAGAGATGTGACGCACCTCCTCAATAAGGTGTCGGAGGATGACGTCTAGCTTCTCCTTATCCTAGCGTCTACAGAGCGGGTACCACTGCTGAAAAAAACAAGAAATTTGAAGATCGAATCAGTGGCACGTCATAAGAACACATTTTCTATCACCATTTTATTGCGCATTGTCCACATGGTCCATAAAAACGCCGCAAAAATGAACCAGAAGAGGCGTCGCCTCTTGCCAGGTTCATTCGCGCGGGTTTCTAGGAACTGTCCAAGATCCTGAGCATCCTAGTTGGGGCCAAAGGCTTCTCGGATAAGGTTCCATAGAAACAGAGATGCGGGACAAGTGAATATTATGTGCGACCATGTTTTCGGGAGTCACAAGTGAGCGCCCCGGAGGTATTTATCTTTGATAAGTTCAAGCCATAGACCTCCCTCTCCTCTCAGGATACGCCAAACCCATTTTAGCATCAGTGCCACATTGAATTGACATGAGGTTATAATACCTATACCCCCTAGCTCCTTAGGGGTGTAAATGTCTGCCCATTTTACCATGTAATATTTCTGGCGGCCGTGTGGATCCTACAAGAAGAAGCGGGAAAGCTCCTTCTCAAAGGAGCTGTGCATCCCTTTTGGTAGAAGGTACAACCCTGTAATATACATCGGTAGGCTAGATAGACATGAGTCGATTAGGATCGTCTTGCTACCTTTTGAAGTAAACTTGCTGCACCATGGTTCTGATTTCGCCCGCACTCTGTCAACTAAGGGCTCTAGGTCTCGTATGAGAATCCTAGAAGCCCGGACCGGCATCCCCAAGTAGGTGATGGGGAATGAGGTCAGCCGACAATTAAGGTTGTCAGCTATCCTCGGTTGGTCCTCTAGGGAGAAACCTAAAGTAATGACCTCACTCTTGTCCAAATTAATCCGAAGTCCCGACATCTCTTGGAAGCGGACGAGGATGACTTTAAGGTTAATGATATTTAGGTTCGTGCATTCTACCATAATCATCGTATCATCAACATACTGAAGGTGGGTAACGCCGCCACCTGGGATAAGGTTCCCTACCACACCCGAGATGTGTCCGGCGATCTTAGCCTTTTCTAAGATCTCCGCAAAGGCATCTATCGTCGAGTTGAAGAGAAGTGGGGATATGGGGTCGCCTTGACGCACACCACACGTGATGAGGATCCAATCATAGATTATGAAGATTCTGCTTGTTTAAGATGGAAGGAAATATTGAGCCTCATTGCAAAATATCACAAGGTGACTTCATTCCTAGTTGAACATGATACTTTGATTTATAAGAACTTTATACTATCTAAATCATGGTGTTATTATTTGACTAGATTTAATATCTTTCGTACTAGCGCTAGTGGGAGGAGAGGGAGGAAGGCGACCGAGAGATGGAAGGCGACCAAGAAAGAAGGTTTAGTTCGAATAGACAAAAGTTCTGAAATTAAAATGGACATGGATTCCTCATACCAACCCTGAATCAAACAAATAAGTACTTGTTGGAAAGATAATTTCAATAGCTTTCCAATGGCTACTTGCACGTATCCACACCCCGGATAATACGGCCCAATTTCTGCTAATGACTTTCGGTGCTACACTCGGAAGATGAGGATGTTTGCCCGGATAATACGGACCATCGGATAATCCGGTCCCACTCGGATCTGTCTGATACGGTTGTATCAGTTCGAGTCAGATACGTTTTTGTTTTCGATTGCTAGCCGCCTCAGACGCCCATATAAGCCTTGGGGCGTCCCTTAGAGTAAAGAAGACCACGTTTAAGACAAACCCTAAATTATGGAAATACATTTTGGTCTAGCTGATATATTGCAGCCAACACAAGTTTTACCTATGTTGGATTGTTTTACTCTTGCTAGAATAGAATCTGAGTTTTCATATTCGTTGCATTTCTCCCAAATGCCTTTGTCTAGTTGTGCTATTGCTTTATACTTCACTTATATTTGCAAATTGAGTTACATCTTACGTATTGGACAAAATAATCATATTCATAATAATTAGAGTAGCGCAGTTGAAGCATGGCATAAATTAATTTGGTTTTCACATATTTTGAATTGGTTTGATCTTGTTCATCACAAATTTGATCATAGATCTTCTTTGAGAAAACTGAATTTAATATTGAACAACAAGACTATCTATCTAGTTGTTTTTCACCATGATCATAATAATTCTATGAACTTCACTTATACCTGCAATTTTGATTGCCAATCACTGCATTGTTATTTGTTCCCATATGATAATTATGTGTTCTCTACTTGCAATTTACATTGCATTTTGTATATTAGGAATATTGTGCATGTCAACAAAAATGATACAACATGTTATATATACATATACTGTAAAGACACATTGTTCTTTTTGTTTCTTCCACTTCACGTTACTCAAATCCGCGAACGGCTTTTCCTAAAGAAAGGGAGGATGATGAGGATACAGTCATAGAGTATGAAGATTCTGCTTGTTTAAGCTGGAGGGAAATATTGAGCCTCATTGCAAAATATCACAAGGTGGCTTCATTCCTAGTTAAACATGATATATTGATTTATAAGAACTTTATACTTCCTAAATCATTGTGTTATTGTTTGACTATATTTAATATCCATCAGACTAGCGCCAACGGGAGGAGAAGGAGGAAGGCGACCGAGAGATGGAAGGCGACCAAGAAGGAAGGTTCAGTTCGGATAGACAGAAGCTCTGAAATTGAAATGGACGTAGATTCCTCATACCAACTCCGAACTCCGAATCAAGAAAATAAGTACTTTTTGGAAAGATAATTCCGAGAGCTTTCCAACGGGCACTTTCACGTCTCCACACACCAGATAATCCATCCCCTACACCCCGGATAATCCGGTGCAATTTATGCTAAGGACTTTCGGCGCTACGCTCGGAAGGGGGGCGAATATTTGCCCGGATAATCTTGCCCCACTTAGTCCGGATAATCCGGCCCCACTCGGATTCGTCTGATCTGGTTGTATAAGTTCGAGTCAGATACATTTTTTTGATCGTTGGTCGCCCCAGCCGTCCATATAAGCCCTAGGACGTCCCTTAGGGTAAAGAAGACCACATTTAAGATAAACCCCTATACAAATTCAAATCGATCTGGTGTATTTGCTACTATCAATCAAGTGTGATTAGTTATTCCGTTGGGAATTAGCCAATTGCAAGTTTTATGTGATCTGCTATTTCATTGGGAATTAGAAGATTGCATCACCGCTTCTTGATCAGCGGCTACATGCGCAAGTGTGTGAAGTTGCGAATATCTACAAGGGTTGAGAGCTATTGCATTGGCATCAGGGATTGATTGAGAGGTTCGTGAGCGTCATACAAGTTATCTCCACCAACTATCATCATCTACCACCCTCGCTTACTCAGAATATCGGACCACCCCATAACATAAAGCCTATGCTGAGATGCCAGTGATTGACAAGGCGTCCTGGCTTAGGACGTGGCTTCGCCGCATTTTGATTAGTGCTATTGATTTTTCAATCATGTGTTGTCAATGGTGCTCATGATTTTTTGTTGGAGGTCCTGTATATTTTGGGAGGTGGTCTGATATTGAAGGGGTTCACAGCAGAAAACAATATTTTTTCATGACTAGTACAACACCAATGCCAAGATCTATCTATAAGTTAATATTGTAATGAAAGAGGTTTCAGTGACATACCCTTGTAGACCAAAAGTGTTAATGTTCACAATGAATATGGATGAAGTAGTCGAATGACATAGCTGACCTCAAGGTCGTGTTGCTCCTCGCACGATAGTCCAGGTGCCACAACTGGCAGCACCTCCGTGGTTTCGCACATGTTCGGTCCTCAACGACGACTCCCGATCTCTCCGATCTAGCTGAGATTGTGGAAGTAGATTTTTTGGAACATGTATCCAGTAGCATGACTATGTGATAGTCTTGGTGTCATCTCCCACGTGCACAGTTCTTCTTCGAACCGCAAGCACGAGATCTAATGAGGAGGAGAGAGAAATTCAACAGAGGAATTATGCCTCGGGAATTGTGGTGTGCTCCCCTCCCCCATGTGTCCCCTCCTTATATAGGGGAGGAGGGAAGGGGCACCGACTTCGAGGAGGGGGTGGTGGCCTAGGAGGCGGTGTCCAGGGCCCCCCACCCCCGCGCACGCCCTAACCCTAGGGCCGCCCAACCCCTTACTCCCTTGGGGCGGCGGCTCCCTCTTGGGCCTTTTCATTCGGGAATTGGCCCATTAGGGTGGGCTGCCCATAAATTAATTTTATATAATATTTTATTTATTAATTCCAATAATTATTATTAAAATCATATTTAATTAATATCCATGATCCAAAACTCATTTCAATCACTTTGAACTACCTTTAGATTCTCTCGGAACCCTTCCGATTCTCTCTTCTCTTTCTTCATGTGATCCCGATGATTCCAAAATGATCTTCAAGCGTCGTCGAACCCTTAACCCTACGGTTCGGTAACATCATAGACATGATTAAGACACTTATCTAATCAATGATCATTAGCGGGATCTGGATACCCATAATGACCCTTATGCATTCCACGATTTAAATGTCGTTTGAACCATAAACGTCGAATCCAATTCCTTTTGTTACCTTGATACATAACTTGTCTATTTAATCATTGGTACCAACACCTTGTTCAATCTTGTTACCGACAAGTCTAATTAACTTGTTCCCGTGATACCGCCATTATCATGACCTAGTCATACGCTGTAGCTTCTTGGATGCAATCTCACCGAGTGGGCCTAGTGTATCTTCCCATCATGAGGAAGAATAAATCACGATCTCGATATATACGCCTCAACCTATTTCTTTAGAATACCTGATAGACACATTTATGATCACTTTGTTACGGCGTGACAGTTGATGCAGCCAAGGCGAGTGATAGTGATTAGATATGATCTCACGATCTAAGGAGAAGGTCACTTCGTTTCCTAATTATAACAACGATGAGTTTTGTGACTTGATCATGTTGCAATACTTATGTTTGGGTAAGCGTGTCCATCACATCATTCACTAATGATGTGACCTTGATCATCAGTTGACCAATGAACTAGTTAAATACAGGCTATTAGGAACTTGGTTTGTTTACATACCACACGTGCACCGACGTTTTTGATTGATATAGTAATAGCATGGTATAAAACCATTATGAACTAATTAAGATATGATTTGTCCTAGGGAATATTTCCTTCAGATATTCTTCCATTAGCTAGGTTGCTGATGAAAACAGATCCATGGTATATAATATTGCTGATGAACATGTGGTGCATCACTCTAACACGTAACTGTTAGTTTGGGACGTGCTGGTAAAACTACCCTCCTATGATTAACTAATTTCTATGCTATGTGATAAGTGCTAGGTAACGTCACCGCTCTAATGGAAAGGGTTACCACAACAGGTAGCAGGTTGCGACCAAACAGTTAACAGTTGCATATATCTTGGTTGTCCCGCAAAAATGCACACCGGGAGTGTCATTCCTCTCCTAATCTATACCTAATAATAAAGTACGAAGTGTTTCTTACGGGTTCCGCTTTTTTTAGACTGTTTTACCCTTCGGACAAACGCTATATTACCCATCAATGCCACCCCCAAGTGAAAATAACGGTTAAATGCCAACCCCAGTGGAAATAATGGTTAAAAAGAAAAAAAATACATCGACCAAGTCAATCCCGGAGAGTTGCAAATCGATTGCGTTTGTTAGGGCTTCTTCCTTGAGGATCTGATCTATTAGATGAATTTTGGGCGGCCAACATCCGAGCCAACCCGAGTCTATCGGCCCTAGGAGACGCCTCACACAAGCGGCGGCAGTACAAGATACTCGCGGTGGAAGGAGCTGCTTAGGGAAAGACTCCCTCCGGTTGATCAAGTCAACACAGCTGAAACTTCTCGCCTGGTGGCAGGTCCTGGTGCCCAATAGCATCTACTTTCTGTCTATGAAGAAATATGTCAGCTTCATCTGTCCAGCGATTGAGGCTTCGTCTGTTGACAACTAAATCTTGCCGTCCTCAGCCGGGACCAGACAAACCTCAAGGCCTTCCCATCCTGACGACGACAACCAGTTCACAGAACAAGTACGTCGCTCGGAACATTGGTCGCTCGAAGCAGTTTTGGTTGCCGGTATTTTTCTCGAACCAGTACGTCCCTCAGATTGGGTTTTCTGTTCACTGGTATTTTTTGTGGTGGTAGCTGGTTGTTTTAGGTACCTCTTCCCCTTGACGTACCATGATTAACCAGCACAAGCGTGTTGGCTATACGATGCATGCGTGCTGGACGCGAGAACATTGATGTTGGCTTACGCACGAGTGGATTGATGCATGCATACAGGTGTGGCCACATGACCGAGCGACCACATGAGGTAGGAGAATGGAAGAAGAGAATTCCCGAGCTCTCCCTACCACCGAAGCGACGTTTCGCCTCTGAGCCCCGCCACCAAAATCCGCCAGCAGTTACAGGTAAATGCCTTAGTATATGAAGATTTCCAATACTAACTAGCTAGCTCGAACAACAAATATATCACCAATCTAATTGATTATTATTCTTCATGTGCACACTACAAATTTTCTCTCTTTTTTTACAGATACTACTAGGAGTACTAGGAGAGAACTGGGCTAGGAAAGAGAAAAGATAGATAAAAGTAAAACTAATAGTTGATCTAGATAAATTTAAATTAGAAAAACTTATTAATACATAGAAAGGATGTTTTCTTTTTGATCCGAGGGATTCTCAGAAAAGAAGATGTCCCCCCATTCGGCGTCCCTACCCCTCACTCGTTCGGGGCTAGGGTTACACGTTTTTGAGATGGGTTATAAGTGGTGGCGCCTATACAGAGATTTTAACAGAAATATCAGATCTAATCTTCGTAGAGTAATTGTGATACCCCGGAAACGCCTTTTGGCATTGATGTCTTGACTTCACCACCAAGGTACCTTCACTCGGATCTTGTCCTGAGACTTGATCCTTAGCAGTGATGGTTCTAGACGGGCTCTATCTCCTGATGGGGCTCACCTGGTACGAGTGACAAGAAAGAGAAAGGAAATTTATAGTGATCGAAAATCAAAATAATATTGGTAAGTAGGATATAGAAAATGATATTTGCAGCGTCCATTAAATTGTATGTGCGAACCAATATGACAATTTTCTTAAAATATTTTCTCTCCCGTTGCAACGCACGGGCATTTTTCCCAGTGCAACTAATGAGCTTAGGGGCAACCAAACGAAGTGGGAAACGTAGTCCATGTCGTGTTAGAGTTGTAGCCCACCAAACGTGGCCATACCGCGTGAGATCCTACGAGGCAGTCACATGCGGGGCGAGACCACGTCTGTGGGCTCATGCGTACCTGCCCGCGCCGCCATTTCCGTAGTCACCAGGGCACCAAGGGGCTCGGAAACCATCGGAGCCGCGCCATTTCAACATTTTCAACGACTCCATGACGAAACTTGTGCTTTTGGAGTTGGTGGTCTCTGTGGACAGTCTTCGCGCACGCGCTCGCTCACGCACGGATTGATTCTCGTCGCAATTAGGAAGCCCGGAAATGCATCCGGAACTACTAGATCGAAACAAAGTTCAAATCCCGCATATATGTATACTACTGTATATACTAGCAGTCTCCGCTTGGTTGGTGAATTCTGCCTACCGTAAACGTACTGTAAGTGCCCTTTGTTTCTGATAACAAGGTACTGATACTAAGTGCTGACGAAACTGCATGCTCAAATTGATCCGATTGACAATTGGCACCGGACGGGAGGACAGCGTTCTCTAGACTCTAGCAACTTTGCCCTTGTTATATTTACCTCATGACTGCAGATTTAATTAAAAGTTGTTGTTTATCTTCTGCATACCAGACCGATTCAGAGAAATATCAACGTCTCTAACTTTATTTATAAACGGCTGCACCATGATTCGCCCGAAACAAACACCAACTCTCGGGTTGGGACTTGATTATTGTCACGCTGATGACGACCGACGGGCAGTAGGTTGGCCGCACGCAGAAGAAGATTGGAAATTGCACAGAAGTTGACATGCAACCTAAACTCCATTTTTAAGCTTATATATGATGCAAGTTGCATGCATTTCTTTCACAAGAAAGCCGCCATCAGAGGCCGTCGTTTATACTCTCTAAATGTGCATCCTTCTTGCACGTTACTCTCTGTAAAATGCTCCTGAACCTTTTAGATAAACTTATGAGCTGCCAAAAAGAAAAGTTGTGTGCTACTTAATTCGAACAGGTTCAAAGTACAACAAGTTTCCTAAACGAAAGTTAAGTCTAGACTCCCCTAGAGGCCTATAGGTGGTAAGAAGTAAGAACCAGGCAACTAGCTAGACTCTAATGAGTTTCTGAACCAAAACATTCCAGCAGAGCAAGAACTATTACAGCCAACTACTAGTACCCCAAGTTCAATCAGCCACCCACAGAATGTGAGTGCTTTCTAAGTAGGAAAACGGGGAATGGACCAAAAACTGTAGCTGATCGAAACCAATTTCAAATCCGGCAAAGTCTTCGCTTGCTTATGAATTCTATTCTACTACTAGTACTTGCCATAAGCTATGGTATGCCCTTAATTTGTTTGCGACAATTCGACGTGCGAGCAATGGTATATTGCCATCTTGCTGATGAGGTTGCGCTTAAAATTTAAAACATCCTGCTGAGGTCTGATACCGATACCGGCCGGCAGACATGCGTCATCCTGCTCACTTTTATATCAGCCCAGTTGGTCCGTCAGCGTAACATCGTCGATCTGGTCTTGCAGATAGACACATTTCATGATGCTCAAAAAAAAAAGATAGACACATTTCATCCTGTGACCACACATTTGATACGGTTTTTAATTAATTTGGCACACCAGACTGGTTCAGAAAAAGATCAACGTACATGACTCTTACCATCTCCATGGGCGAGCTAGCTGCATGCCCGAACAGAGACCGAGTTCACGAGTTGCGACCTCTCTATCGCGCTGACGAGCAGCGCGTTTGTCGCATGCAGAAGAAGATCGTTAGATAACACGGCAATTGACGTGCAAGCTCAACTCCATGGCAAGTTGCATGCATTTCTTTCACCAGAAGGTTACCTAATGATGAGCAAAACGTTTCTGCATCTTTAATCCGGCGCCGAGGCCGAGTCAACTAAAACGCTAGCAAAATACCCACTAGAAAATCGCGGTAGTTGTCTTTACCTGCTACATAACTGCGCAAGGGTTGTTCCTTGCTTCAGCCTTCAGACATTGCAAGAACCAAAAAACACCACATGATGATCAGCTTCGGCCGCTCGATGAGCACAAGGCTGGCATGGATCCTTGTGCTGCTTCTCATCCTGGTCATGATGATTCAACTCCGAGCCCAAACTCCTCCGCCTGGTAATACATGTCACATCCTCCTAGCTTTTCCCTTGTGGATCCTGCAACATTTCAAGCTCTTCTGAATCTGCACGCACAGTTCAGTTTACATCAGCTTTTCAACTTAAGAAATCCCACTTTACTGAAATCGTAGAATACAACAAACTATTAGCTACGGCATGTCTAGTCGCATATGCCATGATCATTGCTTAGTAGTAGTAGATCTTTATGTTGGGACACATGAAACCGATGCATACTCCCCGTTGTGCAGGGTTCATAAACATCGATTGTGGATGGAGCAACAGTAGTGGCTACGCCGACAACACCTTAAGAATGTCATACAGTTCGGATGGTGGATTTGTCGAGGGTGGTCGGAACAACGATGTTTCACCAGAGTTCATGGTTGGCCTAGGGAATGACCAGCAAAAAACCCTGAGGAGCTTCCCTGACGGCTCAAGGAATTGCTATACACTGCCATCCACCATTGGTAAGAAGTATCTACTGCGTGCCACGTTTACTTACGGCAACTATGATAGGTTGAACAAGACTCTGGATGGGTCGCTGTTTCTGTTTGGGCTCCATATTGGTGTCAATTCGTGGGAGGCGGTGAATTTGTCAAATTGGGATCCAACACTCACGGTATTTAAGGAGGTGCTCACCGTTGCTCCAAGCAACTCTCTCTCTGTCTGCCTGATAAACTTCGGTTCAGGGATTCCATTCATATCTTCGCTGGAGCTTAGGCCACTAGAAGATACGATGTACCCTTTTGTTAATACTTCTGTGTCAGTCAGCAGCTTTCGACGGGTCAGATTTGGCAACGTCACAGACCCTATCACAAGGTGAGACGAGGCTGCCATCCATAATAGTTCTGGATTATATCTTAGTTATGCATGTAAATAGTTTTAAATTATTCTAGCTTTGCTCGACACATTTAAAGTGTTTGCTCCTTTGTTATAAGAATCGTGCAATTGCTTCTAGTAACAAGAACTAATGGGAGTAGTAGTAAATACCGAGGCGATAAGAAGTCTGGATTGCTGGATCCCATAGTAATAAGTGTAATTAAAGGCCAAAGAGCTGTACCGTGCTAGCTATATTTATCTGTCTCTTTTGTCTTCCTGTGGGATGAAGATATCAAACAGACAATTATGACCGGTGCTTGTCAATGGTTTCAAATTATGTTGGCTAGCTCAGTGCATTTTAAGTGTTCGCTCCTTTGTTTTCTGAATACTGAAAATTGCTTCTAACTAGAGCTAATAGGATACCTCAAGGCGATAAGAAGCTGGGATTGCTAGAACCCATAGCAAATGTGTTTGTAAAACCCTAAAAGTAGTGGTGTGCGACTATTTACCTGCTTTATCTTGTCCTTGTGTGAGGTGAAGATATCCAGTGGACGATTATGACCGGTTCTGGGAGAGCTGGGCCGGCAAGTCATACCCTTGGATCAGCCTGAATGCTAACAGCACAGTGAAGGTCCCCCCACGCGGCAATAGCACCTTCGGTCTGCCATCAGGCATTTTGCAGATGGCCTCGACCCTAGACACGAACTACTCCTTCATTAACGTCGTCGTGGCACAGAATCCCAATAGAGTCAACAATAACATGCAGCTTCTCCCGATCTTTCACTTTGCCGAGATCAATGAGAGCAACCCGAACAGGAGGTTCAACATCTACAACAACGATGTTCTGATCTTCTCGAACTTCTCCCCACCGCTACTCCAGGTGGAGAGCTTGTACCAGAGCGGGCAGTTCCTACACAACGCCTACGGATACGTCTCCTTGAACAAGACGGCCAGCTCGAGTCTTCCGCCGCTCATAAGCGCGTTAGAACTGTACTCGCTTGTTCGTATGGATAATCTCACCACTGACTCCAACGATGGTAAGATTAATGTATATACTGCACGTGCATTACACATTTGTCATGTATGTAGCAGATTCACATGATTATCATGCAGTTGCCAATGCTAATGACCGAGGTCTCACTGTCTAGACTCCTGAAGAATTTCAACTCCATTTGACATTGTCAAGATCTTCACTGAAGTACTAGGATTAAGTTTATCAACCAACTAATTCAGTTGCACAGTCAACTCCAGAGTAAACCATCTTCTAAAGGTCAACTACTGCCAATGTAACATGAAAAGACCAGAGTTGGTAAATGAGTCAGAACAAATTAATCAGTTCTATGATTTAGATAATACTTGCTTCTTCAGCTAATCTCATACAGCTACTTGCTGCCATCCGTATTTGTTTCCTTCTCTTTTGCTGTTGTAGTAAAGTACACTTAATCAGTTATATGATAATGTAATACTTGTATATATATGCAATGATAGTGCAACTTAAACCAAGCTATTCATCTTATAAATACATATAAGCCCCACAGCCAACTTATATATCTACTTTATGCCGTCTAAATGTTTCCATTGTCTTCTGCTGTTGTAGATAATCACATAAGAGAAATCAAGAAGCAATACAATTTGGGACTAATAAGCTGGAATGGAGATCCATGCTCCCCAAGAGATTATTCCTGGGAAGGATTGACTTGCGACTACTCTAAGAGCAACCAGAATCCGAGGATTGTCACCATGTAAGAGCATAACCAGGACTTATATCATATACATTGGAAATCTAAGCATCGCAACTCAATCTTTTAAACCTTTGAAGTGCATTGCATTGCATCAACCCAAAGCAATTTAACACTCCACAGAAGTTACCTTTTCGTTGGCACGTTGCTCCAGATATGTTCTTGTTATTTTATACATATATCACTATGCAGAAACTCGGCGCCATGTCTTACTAGCTAAGATATTGAAACTACATTTAATTTAGCTGAAATCTTGAAAGCATGTGTAAATTAGTATAAAACCCAACCACAGAAATATATTTACATAATCTTGAAAATAGTCGTTAGCTTGATGCTATCACTTAACTGAACTTACCAGAATTAACATGAGTATTTTTTTTTGCAGAAATCTGTCTAGCAGGGGACTGGGTGGTGGATTTGCCATATCATTCATGAACATGACATCACTAGAAAACCTGTAAGTGGTGCCTACCACATAATATTGCTAGTCTAACAAGAATATGTTGACACCTTTCGTGATCCTAAGAATAAAGCATATATAGGGATTTATCACAGAACAATCTGACAGGGGCTATTCCAGACTATCAACTAAAGTCACTTAAAGTTCTGTAAGTGTCTGCTGATTACATCTGTGGCTGATGATATAAATTTTAGATGAATGATTCTAACTATTATTTTTCAGTGACTTGTCAAATAACAAGCTAGATGGCCCAATCTCTGATTCTATTCTTCAACGAGTTCAGGCCGGTCTACTGGACTTAAGGTTTGGCATGCTTCGTTGCACAATTCTTTACTAGATTGGTTAAAAATCTTGGTTTACCAACAACCTTTGCACATTACTGTAAGTGCATTGGTTAAAAAACATCTGAATTTTCCTTTCTCTGGCCACTGTGTAGTAAATGTCATACTGGTGACGTGACACACATTTGTAGGCACCATGCCGCAGCAGCCCCACGTGTCATATACATAAAATATTGGCAACTTTAGTGGCCAATTTGGGTGGTACACTTGCTTTATCATGTAGGGATTTTAAAATGGGAGGAACGTACGGACCTGCACGTGTGATTTAGAAACCATGTAGTAGTGTTCATTTGAAGAGTATAATTATTTAGAGAAGGCATTAGCAGGTTAGTCATGTTAGAAAATAGAGTCCTGCTATAATCATAACTTTGTAGAGCAGCTTCGATCTTTTTGAGCTGATTTTTTACCTATGTTGATTGTGTCACTAGATTACAAGGCAATCCTGTATGCTCAAATAGCAAAGATGTGTACTGCTCCGATAATAAGAAGAGGAAGACCACACCTACCTGGCTCATCGCAGTGGTAGTTCCTTTGGTACTGATATCCCTCATAGTAGGGATGTACATACTCTGGAAGTTATATTGGAAAGGTAAGAAAAACTATGCACTTTAAATTTCTTTCCAACAATGTAAGGGTGATTGAAACTACACAGCAATTCCAGACCAAAATTTCCAAATAAAACACAACTTATTGACTCTGCAGGGAAATCGGGAGACAGTGAGGATTATGCTATGTATGAAGAGGAAACGCCCCTACATATTGACATCAGACGGTTCACATACGCAGAGCTGAAGCTCATGACAAACAACTTCCAGTCAATCGTTGGAAAAGGAGGCTTTGGTATTGTTTATCATGGCACACTGGAAAATGGTGATGAAGTAGCTGTTAAGGTGCTTCTGGAGACATCAATAGACGAGTCGACAGACTTCCTCCCTGAGGTATAACACAAAACCAACTAGGCCACTTATTACTTCCTTCGATAGAAAGTGAAGTATAAGTTAGCAAGGCATCAAAAACCATTTCCAGATTCCATATTCAGTAAAAACATGCAGCTGGCTTCAGCTCTAGGATGTTTGGTAATTGTATCTGTTGCCGCAGGTGCAAACCTTGTCCAAAGTTCATCACAAGAATCTGGTGACATTGCAAGGATATTGCCAAAACAAGAAGTGCCTAGCACTCGTTTATGACTTCATGCCCAGAGGAAATCTTCAACAGATTTTAAGAGGAGGTTCAACTCTTAACTTTTCATAATGTTCTATCAAGCATAGTTTTTTTTCGATAAAGCATAGTTGACTTAGGAACATACAACCCATGTAACTTGCAGTTTATTATTATCACTAACTTGTATTTCATACAGATATTGTTTGTAGTTTAACTCAATAAGATTGAATTATTCAATCAAACCTACACAGAGACCCAGACATCGACAACTTTCATTACCCACTTAAGAATCACTTACTTTCTGAATTTATCAATATATTGAGCTTAGCAGCATAACACAAAATTTGACAGGACCTAGTCGTAAGTATAACAAAGGAATCCTAAAATCAAATTACTCTTCAAATGAACAAACTACACTGTATAGATATTGGAATGCCATCCGGATTTTGATCTGGCAATATAACTTTCTCGTTCAACGTGTAGTTAATTACCTAAACGGTTATTATTACAGTTAGCGAATACAGTTGAGTTGGTAGACGTAATTACGCTGTATAGATATTGGACAAGGAAATTGCACAAACCACCACTTATTGCCGTTGACGTTGCGCAAAACACCAACTTTTCATGTTTTTTGCACAAACCACCAACTATTGGTGTAATAGGTTGCTATTGGTGTAATAGGTTGCACACAGGTCCAAATCTCATATTAAGTGGATTAACTGCAATCCGTACGACCTGGCCCGTGACACAAGGATCTGGTGTCCATATGTCATTATCTAGTGTGTTTTTTGATCTTTTTGAAAAAAAGTCAGCTACTGAAAAAATATTCTTTCAAACTTTTCCGGATTAGTTAGTTTAGGGTTGTTTATATTATTTCAATTACCGAATGTTTTTCATTTTTTTTAAATGTTAGAAAACAACTCACTAGATAATGACACATTGGTGTTTTGCGCAACGATGGCAGCAATATGTGGTGGTTTGTGCAATTTGCTCATATTGGACTAATAAGTGAGGCCATATAGCTGCAGTCTTAGAGCTGCATATTCTTAAACTCCTAACCATGGTATCGTCATGGATATTCGGTGAAAAACTAGGGCTACCATGGTTAAAATCTTAGACATAACCAAGCCATGATAGTCACAAATTATAAGCATGTATATCTTTCAAAGACAGTAAGAAATGGAGAAACTAGAGAGATCTATTCATAGTATAATTCAATAGCTTGGTTCGCTTGTTAACTGGATTTGCATATAAAAAGTTCTCTGGTAAGGAGATGGAAAAACGATCACCTCTCAAAGATGAAAACGCCTATTTATGCAGGTCTTAAGTCTTAATATACCAATTGATGCAATGGTTAATCATTGTGTCTGTAACCAGCTTTCGTTAGCATAAATATGTGAAAAGAGGCGATCTAGAAAACATGTCCAAAGGTAACAAAGAATGATATTTATGCTACCATGCATGTACCAAATGGCACTTATATTAATTTGGTACTGTTGATGCAGGTGATATCTATAGTTTAGATTGGGAACAACGACTTCATATTGCCCTTGATTCTGCACAAGGTCCGCATTTCAATTACATATTTACCTTTTATATCATGTAGGTATTTGAGTGTTAGCAATATGAGTTTTTAATGAACTGCAGGACTGGAGTACCTACATGAGTCATGCACCCCATCAATAGTGCACAGAGATGTGAAGACCGCCAACATCCTTCTGGACAAGAACCTGGTGGGGATAATATCTGATTTTGGGCTCTCTCGTGCATTTAATGATGCTCACACACACATATCTACTGTTGCTGCTGGCACTCTTGGCTACCTCGACCCTGAGTACCATGCAACTTTCCAACTCACTGTCAAGACGGACGTTTACAGCTTTGGTATCGTGCTCTTGGAGATCATCACCGGCCAACCCCCAGTATTCAATGACCCACAAACCGTCCACCTACCAAATTGGGTGCGCCAAAAGATAGCTAAGGGCAGCATTCACGATGTCGTAGACAAGAGGCTGTTGGATCAGTACGATGCCAGTTCCCTGGAGAGTGTGATAGACCTTGCCATGAACTGCGTCGAAAACGCAGCCATCGACAGACCGAGCATGACCGAGGTTGTTTCAAGGCTCAAAGTGTGGTTGCCGGTTTCAAGCAGTAAGCAGTCTACTTCTGGGACCCCTCGACGTAAGTACTCCATGGATGCTGACATTCCAAAGCAGTTCCAGTTGATGGTATCTGGTGTATCTGGTGTAAGCAACGAAAGCAGCTCCTTCCAGTCTGGTTATACCGGTGGACTGACAGAAATAAGCACATTTTCTGGACGGTAAAAGGAAAAAAGCCCAATGACTTTTGTTGCATCTGCTTAGACAAATTTGGTAATTTGCTCAACTTTGTTGACCTTGATTGTTCATAAACTGCGATGTACGTAGTCATTTCCAGTTTCTAATATTTCTTGTATATCTTTCTTGGAGTATTATGGGATTGTTTGGGCGAGAGGTATTTCTTGTGTGAGCTTCGGCACTTAGCTCAAGTAGTTTTCGGACATGAAGCATCCTCTTCCATGTGAGAAATCGGTTGATCTATACATTGTTCGTACATTAAGGTCTATAATAAATTAAACAAATCCCAAACAAGTGGTCTGCTTAAACATTCCGCCTTCTATTCCCCAATCCGTCTTGCAAGGCTGCGGAATTGAGATTAAAATGCGTGTTCCCTCATTTTACCAAATCAAATAATTTCCAGAGTTCTTCCGCTATCACAAAATTACGCTAGAGGGAGCCAATATGCAAGTTGGCATCTAAGCTATGAGGAATGTGATGCCACGTGAAGGAAGAAATGCGACCACATGACGTACCTAACCCTGATCGACCGCCGACAGGGGCCAGCAGGTAGTTCCTCGACTCGGCCGACGACCTCTCGTTGCAGCGCCTCTTCCGCCTCCGCTTCGAAACCCGAGCTGTACAGGGAAATGGCGGAAACCCTGAGATTGGGGGCAGCACCGCGGCAGAGCAAGGACTGGCGGTGCCGGCGTGCCGCAGACGCAATGGCCCCTTGTGGAGGCGGAAGGATAGTAGGAGGCGAAGAAGTGGGCCGGGAAGCCCACGGCTGCCCAGACAGCACAGGGTCAAGGTCAGTGGCCTGCTTGCCACAATTGTGGTGCCCGCCGAAAAAAAATACTCCCTTCATTTCCATATTAATGATCACAGATTTCTACTAGACAAATTTGCTACGGTTAATATGGAGGTGGTAGACAATAGAGATGGCGTTATCCTACTTACAAGTTTTTTTTTTCGAAACTTTCCGATCTATTGATAATCATCAACAACAGTACAAAGAAACCCCAAAAAATTATAAATAGATTCTCGGACCATCTAGCGACGACTATATACACTATAGCCAAAGGCTTGCAACCATCCTCGTCCCTTCATCACCGGAGCCGGACAAAACTTGTCGTAGTAGATCTTGTTGTGGTAAACAGACGGAAAGTCGCCATACTAAATCTCCAGCGCACCAAACAGTAACTAATGCTAATAGTAATAGTCGTAGATCGAAAGAGACTGATGACCTGAAACCACACCGACAAACAAAAATTGAATGGATCCTAGAAGAAGAGACTCCTAGGATATTTAGAAGCGGAAGAACCAGTAAATGAAGTGTGGCTATTTGCAACTATCCGTTTTATGTTCTTATTTCTGTATCTCCTTCTCAACATTTTTTTATCCATTGGACTTGTTACTACTCGGTATTCTAATGTCTTAAGATCTTTTTGCATTTTATTTCAAATTTGTTTTTAGTTTTTTGTTGTTAGTTCACCCAAACAAAGAACAGCTGGCGAGTTGGATTTGGTTATCATGTGTGCGCCGGTCGCATCTACAAGACTGGAAATCGCACGACGTTTGACGTGCAACATATACTCCATTTTTAAGATGCACTTTCTGTTTTCTTAAGAGACCGAGTTCAAATCTGGCATAGTCTCCTCTTTCTCGTGCATTCTATTGTACAACTTGCCGTACGCTATTCTATGCCCTTATGTTGCTCGTGATAATTCGACATCATCCGACCGAGAGCCATCTTCGATCGTGCGACCACGTACGTGCTGATGAGGTTGCGTGAAGAATTAGAAACATCCTATGGATGTCTGAGACTGCGCCTGGCCGGTAGACGTGGGTCATCTTACTCATTCATATATATCCAACCTAGAACTGGTCTTGCAAGTTGCAAATGGACATTTTCATCCTGTGATTCCCCATACAAACACCGATTCCTCGACTCGAGTTGCGACTACTTTCTTTCGATTTGATGAATGCAAGTCGCGTGCATTTCTTTCACAAAAAAGTTTGCCTAATGGCTAATGATGAGCAGAACGGTTTTCTCTGCATTGTTAATCCAGCACAGAGAGGCTGTGTCAACCAAAACACTAACAAAATACCCACCACTAATCCAGCGCCGAGGCTATATACTGCACAGATCGTCTGTTTCATGCTTCAGACATCGCAAGAACCAAATAACACCAGATGATGATGGTCAGCTTCGGTGCAAAGCTGACATGGATCTTTGCGCTGCTTCTTATCCTGCTCATGATGATTCAAGTCCGGTCCCAGTCTCCTCCTGGTAATACATGTCATAGCATCCTAGCTTTTCCCTTCTACTAGATCATGCGCCTTTTTAAGCTCTGCTCCATCTGCACGCGCAGCTTCTCCTTAACTGAAACCTTCAAAATCAACAAATTATTAGCGACTGCACGTCTAGCCGCATATGCCAGGATCATTGCTTAATAGGTCTCTAATTTGATACGCATGAAACTGATACATACTCTCCTTAATTTGTGCAGGGTTCATAAACATCGATTGTGGATGGAGCAACAGTAGCGGCTACATCGACGAGGCCTTAGTAATGCCGTTCAGTTTCGATGGCGAATTTGTCGAGAGCGGCCTGAACCACGAGATTCTACCAGAGTTCATGGATGGTGTAGGCAATGAACAGCAAAAAACCCTGAGGAGCTTCCCTAATGGCTCAAGGAATTGCTATACGCTGCCATCCACCATCGGTAAGAAGTATCTGCTGAGGGCCACGTTTACTTACGGCAACTACGATAGGTTGAACAAGACTCTAGATGGGTCGTTGTTTCTGTTTGGGCTCCATATTGGCGTCAATTTCTGGGATAAGGTCAACTTGTCAAATTGGGATCCATCATTCACAGTATGGAAGGAGGTGCTCACCGTTGCACCGAGCAACTCTGTGTCCGTCTGCCTGATAAGCCTCGGTTCAGGGGTTCCCTTCATATCTTCTTTGGAGCTGAGGCCACTACAAGATACCATGTACCCTTTTGTCAATACTTCGGTGTCAGTCAGCTACTTTACACGGTACAGATTCGGCAACATCACCGATTTTATCACAAGGTGAGACAAGGCTGCCATCTATAACAGTTTTGGATTAGAACTGAATTATGCCTGTAAAGGGGTTGTAAATTCATTTTGCTAGCTCAGCGCCTTTAAAGTGTCTGCTTTTTTGTTTTCTGAATCCTGCAACTCTGTCTAACAAAAAAGTGATACTAAATCTCAAAGTCAATAAGAAGTTTGGGATTCCTAGATCCCATAGTAGATACCTTTATGTTAACACAAAAAGATTAGTGTACTGTGCTAGCTATTTATCTGTTTTTCCTTATGTGTGCCATGAAGATACCCGACGGACCCTTATGACCGGTTCTGGGAGAGTTGGTCTGGGACCATTGACTACATCTACCCCTGGATCAGCCTGAACACTACCAATAAAGTGGAGAGCCTCCCCGGCACCGACGCCTTCAATGTGCCATCGGCCATCTTCCAGCAGGCCTCGACCATAGACACCAACTACTCCTTCATGAGCGTCGCCGTGGCAACGGGTCCCAATATAGACACCACGAGTCTACAACTTCTACCGATTTTTCACTTCGCTGAGATCAACAGGAGCAACCCGAACAGGAGGTTCGACATCTACAGCGCCGAAGATTTGCTGTTTGCGGACTTCTCCCCGTCGCGATTCCAGGTGGACAGCATGTACAAGAACGGGCAGTTCCTGAAAAACGCCTATGCATTGTTCTCCTTGAACAAGACGGACAGCTCGAGTCTTCCGCCGCTCATCAACGCGTTCGAGGTGTACTTGCTTGTTCGAATGGAGAATCTCACCACTGACTCCAACGATGGTAAGATTCATGCATATACTGCACGTCCATTACACATTTGTCATGTATATAGCAGATTCACATGATCATTGTGCAGTTGCCATGCTGATGACCGAGTTCTCACTGTCTAGATCCCTGACTCCATTTGACATTGTCACGATCTACACTAGAGTAACAAGATCAAGTTTATCAATCAACTGATTCAGTTGCACACACAACTCCCGAGTTAGCCATCTTCTAAAGGTCAACTAATGCCAATGTACCATGGGAAGATAATTGAAATGATTTAGTACAATTTATCAGTTCAATGATTAGATAATATTTGCTTCTGAAGGTAATCTTATACAGCTATTTTACGTCGTCATAGTTGTTAACCTCGTCATTTTCTCTTGTAGTAAAGTATATGAAAGAAGTCAAGAAACACTACAATTTGGGACGAGCAAGCTGGAATGGAGATCCATGCTCCCCAAGAGAGTATTCCTGGGAAGGTTTGACTTGCGACTACTCTAAGAGCAACCAGAATCCGAGGATTGTCACGATGTAAGAACATAACCAGGACTCATATCATATACATTTAAAATCTAAGCATCACATGTCAATCTTTTAAACCTTTGAAGTGCATTGCATCAACCCCAAGAAATTTAACGCTCACAGAAGTTCCATATTCGTTGGCATGTTTGCTCCAAATATGTTGTTTTTTCTACAGATATATCACTATGGAGAAACTCAGCCCCATGTCTTACTAGCTAAGATCTTGAAAATACATGTAATTCAGTTGGAATCTTGAAAATACATGTAATTCAGTTGGAATCTTGAAAGTGGATATAACTTAGTACAAAACTGAACCTATTTACATAATCTTGAAAATACATGTTAGTTCCATGCTATTACTTAATTTTAAGAGTATTGGAGTTAACATGAGTTTCTTTTTTTGCAGAAATCTGTCTAGCAGTGGACTTGGTGGTGGATTTGCGATATCATTCATGAACATGACATCACTGGAAAACTTGTAAGTGGTGTCTACCACATAATATTGATAGGCTAACGAGAATATGTTGACATCTTTCACGATCCTAAGAACAAAACTTATATAGGGATTTATCACACAACAACCTGACGGGAGCTATTCCAGACTATCAACTAAAGTCACTTAAAGTTCTGTAAGTCTCTTCTGATTACATCTGTGGCTGATGATATAAATTTTACATGAATGCTTCTAACTATTATTTTTCAGTAACTTGTCAAATAACAAGCTAGATGGACCAATCCCTGATTCTATTCGTCAACGAGTTCAGGCTGGTCTACTGGACTTAAGGTTTGGCATGCTTCGTCGCACAATTCCTTACTAGATTATTTCCTATCAAACTAAATAACTACACCTAAAAGCAATTAGGCTCAACCTAAGGTTGGTTATCATAGAAACAATTCCAGGTTTAGGAACAACCTTTGCACATTACTGTAAGCGCATTGGTTAAACCACATCTGAGTTTACCTTCCCTAGCCCCTGTTTAGCTAATGTCCAACTTGTGGCATGCCACCCTTTTCTAGCACCATGCCACAACAGCCCACTTGTTAACTATTGGAAAATTTCACTAAGTTGTGGTGGCCAATTTGGTGCCACACAAAGTCTGTCAAGACATACTTTCGCGTGCATTTATCGATCCAAACATTTCCTTAATTCATGTACTAGCATCTAGTAACAGTAAATGTTTATCATCTAGGGCTTTTAAAATGGGAGGAAGGAAAGGACCTATTTGTAACAGCACGTGATTTAGAAACCATGTAGTTTGTCTTTTGAGGCTAGAGTTCTTTAGAAGAACTATTAACAGGTTAGTCGTGTTTGAAAATAGAGGCATGTTATAATCATAACTCTGCAGAGCAGCTGAGTTCTTTTGAGCTGATTTCTTATGTATGTCGTTTAACTGTGTCACTAGATTAGTAGGCAATCCTGTATGCGCAAACAGCAAAGATACGTATTGCTCAGATAGTAAAAATAATAATAAGGAGGATAAGAAGAAGAAGAGGAACACCACACCTATCTTGCTTATTGCAGTGATAGTTCCTGTGGTACTGATATCCCTCCTAGTAGGGATGTGCATACTCAGGAAATTATACCGGAAAGGTAAAACAGAACCATAAACTTTTAATTTATTTCTATCAATGCTAGGTGGTAGAAATTAGATAGCAATTCCAAACCTAAACTTCCATGTAAAACAAACCTTCTTTACTATGCAGGGAAGTCAGGCGACAATGAGGACTACGCTTCATATGAAGAGAAAACTCCCCTACATATTGACATTAGACGGTTCACATACGCAGAGCTGAAGCTCATAACGAACAACTTCCAGTCAATCATTGGAAAAGGAGGTTTCGGTACTGTTTATCATGGCATACTGGAAAATGGTGATGAAGTAGCAGTTAAAGTGCTTATGGAGACATCAATAGCAGAGTCAACTGATTTCCTCCCTGAGGTATAACACGAAACCAACTAGGCCACATCATTATGTTTTTCAACTAGGCCATACTATTACATTCTTCAAACCATTAAGTCGGCAAGACATATACAACCATCTCCACAGTCCATATTCAATAAAATGATGCATCTGGCTTCAACTAAATAGGATGTTTGGTAACTATATTGCTATTGCAGGTGCAAACCTTGTCCAAAGTTCATCACAAGAATCTCGTGACTTTGCAAGGATATTGCCAAAACAAGAAGTGCCTAGCACTCGTTTATGACTTCCTACCCGGAGGAAATCTTCAACAACTTTTAAGCGGAGGTTTCCCTCTTAACTTTTATTAAAGTTTCTGTAATGCATAGCTGATTTAGGTACAGAAAATCCAACTTGCAGTTGCAGTTAGTTATTTTGATAACTTGTATTTTGATGTTATAGAGATCATTTGTACTGACTCGATAAAATTGAATTACGCAATTAAACCAAAAATCTGTTCCATCTCAAAAAAAGAGTTGACTGGAGGTGGTCTTTCTCCTCGGTGGCCGCACTTCAGACAAGATCCCCCAGAGGGTGAAGAACTCGCTGATCGCGGCCTCATCAAGGTCGGGTCCCACGTCTGTCAACCAGTCTCCCTGACAGGTCTCGGCCACCGTACGACTCCCCCAGGGGTTTCTTCTTAACCTGTGAGGTCAAGCTCGAGTATCTGTTCCGCAAATGAGCTTCCTCAAACATTCTACCAGTGCAGAACAAAGTGCTCTTCCCATCGCCGACATGGGACCTCATTGCCGCCTCAAAGATCCCTAGCACCTCTTTGGGGACCTGGATGTTGAACACTCCCCATGGCTTGTCCAGCTCCATCCACTTGAGCCACAAACACCGGGTCCTTAGGCGATGTTCAAGTACTGTGGATTTGGAACCCCCAGGCATCCCAACGATTTGGAAGTGCAAATTCTATCCCAAGCCACACGGCAATGCCCACCGTTCGCATCCTTACTACCATACCATAGGAAACCTCGTAGTACCTTCCTCACTCCGTTGAGCGACTTCACCGGAATGTCCAACGCCATCATGGCAAAGATGGGAATGGCTACAAGCGTGGTCTTGAAAGCACCAACGTGCTGAGTAGTATACCAAATGTTGCTTTGGTTAATGATTGTGTGTGTAACCATCATTTGTTAGATAAAATATGTGCAAATTTATAAAAACTGGCATTCATGCTACCAATGCACCTACATAATGGCACACACATTAATTTGGTATCAATTAATGCAGGAGATGTCTATAGTTTGACTTGGGAACAACGACTTCATATTGCACTTGATGCTGCACAAGGTCCGCATTTCGGTTGTGTATTAGCCTTTAGGCCATATGTATGTATGTGTCTATTGACAAAGTGAAAGTTTCAATAAACTACAGGACTGGAGTATCTACATGAGTTATGCACCCCGTCAATAGTGCACAGGGATGTCAAGACCCCCAACATCCTTCTGGACAAGAATCTGGTGGGGATAATATCTGATTTTGGACTTTCGCGGGCTTTTAACGATGCTCACACACACATATCTACGGTTGCTGCTGGCACTCTTGGCTACCTGGACCCTGAGTATCATGCAACATTCCAACTCACTGTCAAGACAGACGTTTACAGCTTCGGCATCGTACTCTTGGAGATCATCACTGGCCAGGCCCCGGTATTTCTGGACCCTCAAACCGTCCACCTGCCAAATTGGGTGCGCCAAAAGATAGCTAAGGGCAGCATTCACGATGTTGTTGACAAGAGGCTGCTGGATCAGTACGATGTCAGTTCCTTGGAGAGTGTGGTAGACCTTGCACTGAACTGCGTCGAAAGTGCATCCATCGACAGGCCGACCATGACCGAGGTTGTTTCAAGGCTCAGAGTGTGGTTGCCGGCGGTTTCAAGCCAAAAACAGTCTATTGATGGGACTCCTCGGTTTAAGAACTCCATGGATACTAAAATTCCAAAGCAGCTCCAGTTGATGAAATCTGATGTAAGCAATGAGGGGAGCTCCATCCAGTCTGGTTATGCTGGTGGGCTGACAGAAATAAGCATGTTTTCGGGACGTTGAAAGGAAAATGCCCACTAGAGTTGTTGTTTCATCTGCTTGTACAAGTTTGATAATTTTGCTCAACTGCGTTGTTATTGATTGCCAATAAACTGAAACTTGATCACTTCCAATTTTCAATCCTGCTTGTGTACCATGGTGCCCGTACTTCGCTTCTTTTATTTTGCATCTCCATAATTATAAAGGGAGGGGAAGCGTATAGAAATTTTTCTTTCACTTCCATAGGGGGTTGTTTTTTGGGTGGGGGGGGGGGGGGGGTATTTTTTGTATGAGCTTGGGCATTTAGGTCAAGCAGTTTTCAGCCATGAAGCATCCTCTTCCATGTGAGAAATCGGTTGATCTATCTATACATTGGTCGTGCATTAAGGTTTGTACTAAGCAAATCCTAAAACAAGTGGTCTGCTTAAACATTTCGCCTTGTATTCCCCAATCCATCTTGCAAGGCTGGGGGATTAGATTCAAATACTACGTGTTTTACCAAATCAAATCACTACCGGAGTTCTTCCACTATGACAAGATCATACTAGATGGAGTGGAGCCACTATGCAAGTTGGCACCTATGCAAGGAGGAATCTGATGCCATGTAAAGGCAGAAATGCGACCACAGGAGACAGGACATACCTAACCCTGATCGCCCGCCGGCAGTTCGTCGACTCGGCCGCGCGCTGCAGCGCCTCTTCCGCCTCCGCTTGGAAACCCGAGCTGCACAAAGGCAAGCACTGAGATTGGGGGCAGCACCGCGGCAGAAATGGGCCGAGCGACCTGTTGCCGTGCGTGAGCCCGCGGCTGCCCATAGAGAAGGTCAATGGGCTGCTCGCCGTTGACACGCAATCGCGCCCATGTACTGTACTGCAATACAAATACCGTTGTTGTCTTAATGTCTTTTTAAAAAAAAAACAAGAGGAGTCTTAAATTTGCTTCATACAGGTAATTACTGCTATTGTGCTTCACAAGGAAAATATTTAGCTTGATTGGTTTCAACTCCTAAACTCGTTTTCCGGTTTCAGCAGTATATAGATAGAATCAGATTCACTTAAAATTTATTACTTCCTCCGATTCATAAGTACCGCTGACTTTGTTCGGACATAAAAAACAAAGGAACATTTAGCCTTTGCAAGCACTGCAATAGAGTCGTCGGTAACTGTTAAACCTTTGAACAATTCTCTGGAACTTGGAAGTCCATAACTTTTGTAGGAGCCATGCTCTTTTGTTCGCCGACGCATGCACCAGTAGAAAAATCCTTATATCAACTATTTCTCTAATGGCGTCTAAATTATAATACGCACCACGACTTGCAGATGAAATAGTAATGATGTTGACATATTTAGGAACGCCACCAGTAAATTTTAATAGTGGCGTCCACGCATAAATAAACACCACAAACAAGAGGGTCCCCATACGTAGTCGGAGCTATATACACTAGTGGTGGCATTGGAGTCCTCTAAATACCACGAGCCGCCGATACCTCTCCTTCCTCTCACGGTCTGGCCCTCTCTCTCTCTCATTCACACCACGACCGACACACCTCCTCCTTTTTGTCCCCTCTCCCTGCCATCGCCGCCCCGCATTGGATGCCCCGCTGGTCTGCTCCCCGACCATACCTCTCCTCCTCTCCCAGCACCCGCGACTGCGCTCGACCACGCGTGTCCGCCGCCACCCCGGCCGCATCCGATGACTCCACTCGATTTGTCGCCGCGGTCGCTCCAACCTCCCCCTCCCCGAACCGTCGGTCCCTGCAACCTTCCCGTCTCTGAGCCGCGTCACTGACCACACGTGTCCGCCGCCACCCCGGCCGAATCCGATGACCGCTCGATTTGCAGCCGCCAGTCGGTGCAACCTCCCCCTCTCTGATCCGCCGGTTGCTCCAACCTCCCCCTCCCCGAGCCGTCGGTCGCTGCAACCTTCCCGTCACCGACCTCGCAGTGAGCCACCCGCCACACCTCCCCTTTTTTTATAGAAATTTAGAAATTATAGATGTATATGGTAGATAATGATCTTAGAAATTTTAAATATAGATATGCTCGATCGTGTTTTAGAGATAGTGTTTAGATACTAAACTTAGGCTCAAATTCTACATATATAAATATTAGATAGTGCTTTACAAATAGTGTTTAGATACTAAACTTGGGCTCAAATTATAGATATAGAAATGTTAGATAGTGCTTTAGAGATAGTGTTTAGATACTAAACTTGGGCTCAAATTCTACATATAGGAATGTTAGATAGTGCTTTTTAGATAGTGTTTAGATACTAAACTTGGGCTCAAATTTTAGATATAGGAATGTTAGGTAGTGTTTTAGAGATATTAAATTTGGGCTCAATTTTTAGATATAGGAATGTTAGATAGTGATAGTAAAGGCTGACATTTCTCTCTACTTGATGTTTATTTTGGTTGTTTTTCCTTCCAACGGTCGATGATTACACTATGACACGATCTAATGAGAAAGGGTGCCCATAAGACCTTGTCGTATGTCCATGAATATCTTGCACATTTGATTTGGTCTTGTAGGCACTCTTTTTTCCTTGTGTGTCTTTATATGAGACTGTTCCCTATCACACCTTCAGTTCAGCTGTGACACCTTGCATTTGTAAGATCACTTGCCTGCCTTTATGTTTCAAGATAATAAATTTGGGCTCAATTTCTAGATATATTCATTTCTTATATGTTGAATAACAGTTGTATGAAATGTTGTTATTTAACTATTTTATTAGTATCATGTTGGAGTCGGAGCTGAAGTTTCGTGGTGTTCACCGGAAACACACGAGGATCTCGACTTGGGCAGCTCAGATCACAGTGGATAACAGGAAGATCTAGCTAGGTACTTTCAGGTGCTCGTGGCAGGTAGCCCGCGCCTATGACTGCGCCGTAGTCCAGCACTTTGGGGCGAGAGCGGTCCTCAACTTCGAGGATAAGCATCGCGTGGCGCATCTGTTAGCGCCAAAGGGCATGAGGATCGCCACGAGGGCCGAGGAGAGGGAGCAACGGTAGGCAGAGAGGCAACTGGTGTGCCACCATCGGGAGGAGGATGACCCTTGGTCAGGGATATCCTACTTGATCCCGAGGTGATGGCGGTCCAGTACGAGGTCCTTAGCGAGAGACAGCAGCAACGCGGGCAGGGCGAGGCCGGCCCCTCCGGCACGCGACAACAGGGTCAGTCCGGCTCCTCCAACACGCAGCAGCAGGGTTCTTCTAGCCTGTCGTCCTCTTTCTGGGAGCGCTCGGATGACGATGACGTCACTGACACTGGGTCTACTCGCGTTTAGGATGTTCTCATGTGACTGTCGTATATATGCTACATATCGTAATACTTATATAGACTTAGCATATGACTGTCGTATGCTACTATTGTACTACTTATATATGATGCTAGCTAATCTTACTTGTGTGTTATGTTGATATATTATGCTACTTATGATGCTAATTAAGTTAAAATGGTCTATAGAACTAAGTTTGCACTATCATATATAGGTATATAATGAATGATGATCGGTGTGAGCATTGTGGTTACCAACAGTGCAAGGACAAGAAGGTTGTCATAGTGCTCTATTATGACTGTGAAGTTAGTATGGTATGTCTATTCACAAGCAATCAACCTATATATACCCTGGAACTGAATTACATGCTAATTGATGTTTTCTTATGATTTTATATGCAGAATATACCCTGCAAGTTTAGACTTGATTTCCTGGACCATTTTGATTGGCCGTTGGGGCAGCAGGGGTAGTTATAGACCGATCTACTTCCTCTGAAGCAACCTGCACCGACCTACACGGTCCTAGTCGCGAACAAGGCAAACTGTACCTTTTTTAGTGGTCCGAGGTGGACTGAGATGGTCGATGCCTATGAGATGGACGCCAAGAAGAAGTTGGTCTTCCATCTCTATGAAGATCGCATGACCTACTTCTACTAGCGAGGCCCTGAAGCATCGACAGACTCTGACGTTTTTTCAAATGACGATATTCCTGCTGCTGCCATTAGGTACGACATGGACGTTGCCGATAATCCTACTGAGGATTAGTAGTTAGTTCTATATGTAGCTAGCTAGCTTAATTATATGTAGTTGGCACGGACATTGCCGATAATCCTGTTGCTACCATTTTTATAAATATATCTTGTTGTGCTATGAATATTTAATTGGATGCACCCGATTTTTTTTTTTAAAACTCACTTATGGCGTTCAAAATAAAGCGAACACCACAAATATGATATGTAATGGTGAGGCTTTCAGGAAACGTCACTATTATGATATGTAACGGTGACACTTAAGGTACACGCCATCACTAAAAATCCTACTAGTGGCATTCGGTGGAGACGCCACCACTAGGACCTACCAGCGACGCGAGGTTAGTGGCGTGTAGCTTAAACGCCACGAACCGTTTTTCCGAACGCCCCTACATTCCTACTAGCGATGAGCGCCATCGTTGTTACCCCGGCCATTGTACTTCTTGCTCGTGGAATTCCATGGGAAAGTCGACGATTGAGATTGACGTCACGCGTTTTCTCGCTCATCCTTATGTCAGCCTAGGTTTGTCACGTTGGACTTTGGGTCGAACCGGTCGCAACTTGTCATTCTTCAGTTCTTTACTGTGTCTAGTAAATACGCTGAACTGTAAGTTTGTTACGATTCTTTTTAATTTTGCAAGCAGACTGGTTCAGAGAGAAGGATTAGCGTGCGTCGGCGTCGCTATAGGAGCGAGTGAGGTTCATGGTTTGCCAAATGGCATGAATTCTTGAGCTGGGACTTCGTTATCATGCACGGTCATGAGCAGTAAACTACCACCACAAGAGTCAAGAGACTGTCCAATAGCGCGAAAGTTGACGTGCAAACTCCCCGCCGAGTTGCATTTCTTTCTTTTTTTAACCATGCAAGTTATATTTTCTTTCACGATAACGCAATTACCCATTGATGAACATAACATTTTTGTTTCCTCTATATTTGTCTTTCGAGCACCAAGACCAAGTCAACCCATATGTATAGTAAAAAAAACTTGAGTTGGGACTTCGTTATCACGCTGATGAGCAAGTACATTATCGCGGCGATTGTCCAATAGCATCATAGTTGACATGCAAACTCCATAGCAAGTTGAATCTCTTCTCTTCAAAACAAATGCCAAATTGCATTTTCTTTCACGAAAAGTTAATTACCAACTAATGAAGAAATCGTTTTGTTTCCTCTGCTTCATTATTCTGAGTGTCAGGCCAAGTCAACCAAAATACAGTAACAAAAACAAACTTTTGAACAAAAATCCAAACAGCAAACTCATCTAGCGGTTTTTCTCTGATATATAACTGCACAAGTCATTTGTAGCAGACAGGATGTTTCTTGCTTCCGAACACCCCAAAGAACTGGAGAAAACCATGGTGATCAGCTTCAATTGCTGGACAAGTACAAAACTGACATGGATCTTGGCGTTGCTTCTCATGCTGGTCACGACGATTCAAGTCCACGGCCAGTCCCCTCCTGGTAATACCCATATCCTCCTAGCTAGCTCTCCCCGTGTAGATCCTCTGCACCTCTTTACGCTCTGCTGCATCTGCGCACACAGTACTGTTTACTTCAGCGTAGAACTTAATAAAATCTCACAAAACCGAAATCTTAGAAAACAACAAATTATTAGCTACTGCATATCTAGTTGCACATGTCATGATCATTGCATAAACTTGAAACGCATGAAGCTGATACATACTCTCCATTGTGCAGGGTTCGTAAGCATCGATTGTGGATGGAGAAACAACGATACCTACATCGACGGGAGCATAAAAATACCGTACAGTATTGATGATGAATTCGTGGAGGGCGGTGTGAGCTACGAGGTTTTACTACATTTCAGGAGTGACGCAGGCAATGAACAACAAAAAACCCTGAGGAGCTTCCCTGATGGCTTAAGGAATTGCTATACACTGCCATGCACCACCGGTAAGAAGTATCTATTGAGGGCCATGTTTACTTACGGCAACTACGATAGGTTGAACAAGACTCTGGATGGGTCGCTGTTTCTGTTTGGGCTCCATATTGGTGTCAATTCGTGGGAGGCGGTGAATTTGTCAAATTGGGATCCAACACTCACGGTATTTAAGGAGGTGCTCACCGTTGCTCCAAGCAACTCTCTCTCTGTCTGCCTGATAAACTTCGGTTCAGGGATTCCATTCATATCTTCGCTGGAGCTTAGGCCACTAGAAGATACGATGTACCCTTTTGTTAATACTTCTGTGTCAGTCAGCAGCTTTCGACGGGTCAGATTTGGCAACGTCACAGACCCTATCACAAGGTGAGACGAGGCTGCCATCCATAATAGTTCTGGATTATATCTTAGTTATGCATGTAAATAGTTTTAAATTATTCTAGCTTTGCTCGACACATTTAAAGTGTTTGCTCCTTTGTTATAAGAATCGTGCAATTGCTTCTAGTAACAAGAACTAATGGGAGTAGTAGTAAATACCGAGGCGATAAGAAGTCTGGATTGCTGGATCCCATAGTAATAAGTGTAATTAAAGGCCAAAGAGCTGTACCGTGCTAGCTATATTTATCTGTCTCTTTTGTCTTCCTGTGGGATGAAGATATCAAACAGACAATTATGACCGGTGCTTGTCAATGGTTTCAAATTATGTTGGCTAGCTCAGTGCATTTTAAGTGTTCGCTCCTTTGTTTTCTGAATACTGAAAATTGCTTCTAACTAGAGCTAATAGGATACCTCAAGGCGATAAGAAGCTGGGATTGCTAGAACCCATAGCAAATGTGTTTGTAAAACCCTAAAAGTAGTGGTGTGCGACTATTTACCTGCTTTATCTTGTCCTTGTGTGAGGTGAAGATATCCAGTGGACGATTATGACCGGTTCTGGGAGAGCTGGGCCGGCAAGTCATACCCTTGGATCAGCCTGAATGCTAACAGCACAGTGAAGGTCCCCCCACGCGGCAATAGCACCTTCGGTCTGCCATCAGGCATTTTGCAGATGGCCTCGACCCTAGACACGAACTACTCCTTCATTAACGTCGTCGTGGCACAGAATCCCAATAGAGTCAACAATAACATGCAGCTTCTCCCGATCTTTCACTTTGCCGAGATCAATGAGAGCAACCCGAACAGGAGGTTCAACATCTACAACAACGATGTTCTGATCTTCTCGAACTTCTCCCCACCGCTACTCCAGGTGGAGAGCTTGTACCAGAGCGGGCAGTTCCTACACAACGCCTACGGATACGTCTCCTTGAACAAGACGGCCAGCTCGAGTCTTCCGCCGCTCATAAGCGCGTTAGAACTGTACTCGCTTGTTCGTATGGATAATCTCACCACTGACTCCAACGATGGTAAGATTAATGTATATACTGCACGTGCATTACACATTTGTCATGTATGTAGCAGATTCACATGATTATCATGCAGTTGCCAATGCTAATGACCGAGGTCTCACTGTCTAGACTCCTGAAGAATTTCAACTCCATTTGACATTGTCAAGATCTTCACTGAAGTACTAGGATTAAGTTTATCAACCAACTAATTCAGTTGCACAGTCAACTCCAGAGTAAACCATCTTCTAAAGGTCAACTACTGCCAATGTAACATGAAAAGACCAGAGTTGGTAAATGAGTCAGAACAAATTAATCAGTTCTATGATTTAGATAATACTTGCTTCTTCAGCTAATCTCATACAGCTACTTGCTGCCATCCGTATTTGTTTCCTTCTCTTTTGCTGTTGTAGTAAAGTACACTTAATCAGTTATATGATAATGTAATACTTGTATATATATGCAATGATAGTGCAACTTAAACCAAGCTATTCATCTTATAAATACATATAAGCCCCACAGCCAACTTATATATCTACTTTATGCCGTCTAAATGTTTCCATTGTCTTCTGCTGTTGTAGATAATCACATAAGAGAAATCAAGAAGCAATACAATTTGGGACTAATAAGCTGGAATGGAGATCCATGCTCCCCAAGAGATTATTCCTGGGAAGGATTGACTTGCGACTACTCTAAGAGCAACCAGAATCCGAGGATTGTCACCATGTAAGAGCATAACCAGGACTTATATCATATACATTGGAAATCTAAGCATCGCAACTCAATCTTTTAAACCTTTGAAGTGCATTGCATTGCATCAACCCAAAGCAATTTAACACTCCACAGAAGTTACCTTTTCGTTGGCACGTTGCTCCAGATATGTTCTTGTTATTTTATACATATATCACTATGCAGAAACTCGGCGCCATGTCTTACTAGCTAAGATATTGAAACTACATTTAATTTAGCTGAAATCTTGAAAGCATGTGTAAATTAGTATAAAACCCAACCACAGAAATATATTTACATAATCTTGAAAATAGTCGTTAGCTTGATGCTATCACTTAACTGAACTTACCAGAATTAACATGAGTATTTTTTTTTGCAGAAATCTGTCTAGCAGGGGACTGGGTGGTGGATTTGCCATATCATTCATGAACATGACATCACTAGAAAACCTGTAAGTGGTGCCTACCACATAATATTGCTAGTCTAACAAGAATATGTTGACACCTTTCGTGATCCTAAGAATAAAGCATATATAGGGATTTATCACAGAACAATCTGACAGGGGCTATTCCAGACTATCAACTAAAGTCACTTAAAGTTCTGTAAGTGTCTGCTGATTACATCTGTGGCTGATGATATAAATTTTAGATGAATGATTCTAACTATTATTTTTCATTGACTTGTCAAATAACAAGCTAGATGGCCCAATCTCTGATTCTATTCTTCAACGAGTTCAGGCCGGTCTACTGGACTTAAGGTTTGGCATGCTTCGTTGCACAATTCTTTACTAGATTGGTTAAAAATCTTGGTTTACCAACAACCTTTGCACATTACTGTAAGTGCATTGGTTAAAAAACATCTGAATTTTCCTTTCTCTGGCCACTGTGTAGTAAATGTCATACTGGTGACGTGACACACATTTGTAGGCACCATGCCGCAGCAGCCCCACGTGTCATATACATAAAATATTGGCAACTTTAGTGGCCAATTTGGGTGGTACACTTGCTTTATCATGTAGGGATTTTAAAATGGGAGGAACGTACGGACCTGCACGTGTGATTTAGAAACCATGTAGTAGTGTTCATTTGAAGAGTATAATTATTTAGAGAAGGCATTAGCAGGTTAGTCATGTTAGAAAATAGAGTCCTGCTATAATCATAACTTTGTAGAGCAGCTTCGATCTTTTTGAGCTGATTTTTTACCTATGTTGATTGTGTCACTAGATTACAAGGCAATCCTGTATGCTCAAATAGCAAAGATGTGTACTGCTCCGATAATAAGAAGAGGAAGACCACACCTACCTGGCTCATCGCAGTGGTAGTTCCTTTGGTACTGATATCCCTCATAGTAGGGATGTACATACTCTGGAAGTTATATTGGAAAGGTAAGAAAAACTATGCACTTTAAATTTCTTTCCAACAATGTAAGGGTGATTGAAACTACACAGCAATTCCAGACCAAAATTTCCAAATAAAACACAACTTATTGACTCTGCAGGGAAATCGGGAGACAGTGAGGATTATGCTATGTATGAAGAGGAAACGCCCCTACATATTGACATCAGACGGTTCACATACGCAGAGCTGAAGCTCATGACAAACAACTTCCAGTCAATCGTTGGAAAAGGAGGCTTTGGTATTGTTTATCATGGCACACTGGAAAATGGTGATGAAGTAGCTGTTAAGGTGCTTCTGGAGACATCAATAGACGAGTCGACAGACTTCCTCCCTGAGGTATAACACAAAACCAACTAGGCCACTTATTACTTCCTTCGATAGAAAGTGAAGTATAAGTTAGCAAGGCATCAAAAACCATTTCCAGATTCCATATTCAGTAAAAACATGCAGCTGGCTTCAGCTCTAGGATGTTTGGTAATTGTATCTGTTGCCGCAGGTGCAAACCTTGTCCAAAGTTCATCACAAGAATCTGGTGACATTGCAAGGATATTGCCAAAACAAGAAGTGCCTAGCACTCGTTTATGACTTCATGCCCAGAGGAAATCTTCAACAGATTTTAAGAGGAGGTTCAACTCTTAACTTTTCATAATGTTCTATCAAGCATAGTTTTTTTTCGATAAAGCATAGTTGACTTAGGAACATACAACCCATGTAACTTGCAGTTTATTATTATCACTAACTTGTATTTCATACAGATATTGTTTGTAGTTTAACTCAATAAGATTGAATTATTCAATCAAACCTACACAGAGACCCAGACATCGACAACTTTCATTACCCACTTAAGAATCACTTACTTTCTGAATTTATCAATATATTGAGCTTAGCAGCATAACACAAAATTTGACAGGACCTAGTCGTAAGTATAACAAAGGAATCCTAAAATCAAATTACTCTTCAAATGAACAAACTACACTGTATAGATATTGGAATGCCATCCGGATTTTGATCTGGCAATATAACTTTCTCGTTCAACGTGTAGTTAATTACCTAAACGGTTATTATTACAGTTAGGGAATACAGTTGAGTTGGTAGACGTAATTACGCTGTATAGATATTGGACAAGGAAATTGCACAAACCACCACTTATTGCCGTTGACGTTGCGCAAACCACCAACTTTTCATGTTTTTTGCACAAACCACCAACTATTGGTGTAATAGGTTGCTATTGGTGTAATAGGTTGTACACAGGTCCAAATCTCATATTAAGTGGATTAACTGCAATCCGTACGACCTGGCCCGTGACACAAGGATCTGGTGTCCATATGTCATTATCTAGTGTGTTTTTTGATCTTTTTGAAAAAAAGTCAGCTACTGAAAAAATATTCTTTCAAACTTTTCCGGATTAGTTAGTTTAGGGTTGTTTATATTATTTCAATTACCGAATGTTTTTCATTTTTTTTAAATGTTAGAAAACAACTCACTAGATAATGACACATTGGTGTTTTGCGCAACGATGGCAGCAGGTTTGTGCAATTTGCTCATATTGGACTAATAAGTGAGGCCATATAGCTGCAGTCTTAGAGCTGCATATTCTTAAACTCCTAACCATGGTATCGTCATGGATATTCGGTGAAAAACTAGGGCTACCATGGTTAAAATCTTAGACATAACCAAGCCATGATAGTCACAAATTATAAGCATGTATATCTTTCAAAGACAGTAAGAAATGGAGAAACTAGAGAGATCTATTCATAGTATAATTCAATAGCTTGGTTCGCTTGTTAACTGGATTTGCATATAAAAAGTTCTCTGGTAAGGAGATGGAAAAACGATCACCTCTCAAAGATGAAAACGCCTATTTATGCAGGTCTTAAGTCTTAATATACCAATTGATGCAATGGTTAATCATTGTGTCTGTAACTAGCTTTCGTTAGCATAAATATGTGAAAAGAGGCGATCTAGAAAACATGTCCAAAGGTAACAAAGAATGATATTTATGCTACCATGCATGTACCAAATGGCACTTATATTAATTTGGTACTGTTGATGCAGGTGATATCTATAGTTTAGATTGGGAACAACGACTTCATATTGCCCTTGATTCTGCACAAGGTCCACATTTCAATTACATATTTACCTTTTATATCATGTAGGTATTTGAGTGTTAGCAATATGAGTTTTTAATGAACTGCAGGACTGGAGTACCTACATGAGTCATGCACCCCATCAATAGTGCACAGAGATGTGAAGACCGCCAACATCCTTCTGGACAAGAACCTGGTGGGGATAATATCTGATTTTGGGCTCTCTCGTGCATTTAATGATGCTCACACACACATATCTACTGTTGCTGCTGGCACTCTTGGCTACCTCGACCCTGAGTACCATGCAACTTTCCAACTCACTGTCAAGACGGACGTTTACAGCTTTGGTATCGTGCTCTTGGAGATCATCACCGGCCAACCCCCAGTATTCAATGACCCACAAACCGTCCACCTACCAAATTGGGTGCGCCAAAAGATAGCTAAGGGCAGCATTCACGATGTCGTAGACAAGAGGCTGTTGGATCAGTACGATGCCAGTTCCCTGGAGAGTGTGATCGACCTTGCCATGAACTGCGTCGAAAACACAGCCATCGACAGGCCGACCATGACAGAGGCTGTGTCAAGGCTCAAAGTGTTGTTGCCAGCAGTGTCAAGAAAAAAGCAATCAGTTTCTACGTCCCCTCAATGTAAGAATTCCATGGGTACTGAAATTGCAAGGCAGCTCCAGTTGATGTTAGGTGGAGGAAACAACGAGGGGAGCTCTCTCCAACCAGATTATACTGGTAGGATGTCAGAAATGAGCCTCTTATCTGGACGGTGAAAGGCCAATGCCCACTGAGTTATCTTTGCATCTGCTTGGACAAAAATTGGTAATTTGCTTAACAGTGCGGTGCCATCATCGATTGTTTTTGTACACTGCAATTTAGTCAGTACTACTAGTACTAGTATTTTGCGAGTATGAAGCATGTTCTTCCATGCGAGAACTCGGTGGTTTATTAATGTTAGTCAGTCCTAAAACAAGTACCCCTCCATCTCGAATTAAATGTCGAAAATTTGTCTAAATTTACATTTAACTAGACATGTTTTAGTGTATAGATACATGCGAATTTAGACAAATCTTCAGTATCTAATTCGAGACGGAGGGAGTAGTATCGTTAAACATTGCTGCTTAAGAATTCTGCATCTCATTCCTCAATCTCCCCTCAATGCCGTGCATTCAAATCAAAACACCTCTGAGACTGAGCATTTCTCACAAAATCATGCGTTGTGGTGTTACTAGTATCTGTCTATGCGCGAGTTGGTACCAGAGCTACGCTGATGCTATGTAGGGAATGCAACCACATGGAGTTTGTAGCAGAGCTACGCTGATGCTATGTAGGGAATGCAACCGCATGATGACATACCTAACCCTCGCCGCCCGCTGAAGTTCCTCGACTCGGCCGTGCACTGCGGAACCTCCTCCGCGCCCTCCTCGAAACCCAGGCGGCACAGGAGACTGGGCTAGCACTGCAGCAGAGTACATCAATGACGGTGGCGGTGTGGCGGGCGGTGGCGCCTGGGAGGCGACGGGGAAACCCGCGTGACGGTGAAGGGGCCTAGGCGAGACTTAGACACTAAAAAAAATCTAGATATACTTCTTTCACAAAGCTAAAACATCTTACATTTTAAAATAGAGGGAGTACAACATATGGCTCAGATGCCCCTGCCACGTTCTTCTTCTTGGCCGGCGCTTTCCTCTCCTCTATCCTATGCTTCCTTCTCATGCACGAAGAGGGGTATAGGATATAGGCATAAGCTTTGTCCCTCGTTTTTTCTTGAAAAATACTGCGGAAGAGCTGTCATGTCTAAGAGGAAAGAAGCGTGGAAGTAAAATACGAATCAAGAATCGAATAAACGTCCGAGTACAGACCCTCTTTGCCATTGTGAACTTTTGCTTTGTATTTTTTTTAATAAAACGGAGCACTTTTTATTTTTCTTTATACGAGTGCAAAATAAATAAACAAACGCGTTTAACATCTTCCAGGCTGCTAAAAGGAGTTCGGATGGGCGATGGCATATATTCTGGAGCGAAAAAGAAAAAGGGACATGTCCATACCCCGACCAGCTGTTTGCAGCGCGAGCAGCTCCACTTGCATTTGCCCTCCCAAAGCATCGCCTCGCCGGATGATGATGATGATATGTACACGACCAGTCGACCGCTATGTTGAGTCGTCATAGAGACATTGGTAGCCACACGCTAGCATATGTTCTTATACAGTGTTTGGGTCTCAATCTTGGCATCCCTGGCAGCCAATTAGAAAATTCTTAGAAAGTGAATATCCACAACCAACTAGCAAAGAATGGCTATCACTGTGTACATAGAGGGAGGCATCACAGTGGCAGCTATGCTAGCAGCCCCATAGAAATTGGATAACCAGAGAAGCATGAACTCTTCAAAATCCTTTCTCTCTTTTTCCAACACTGCTATTGTAGATAAGCTGGCCAATGTTGGCGTAAGTATGGATAGATCTGTTAAGGAAGTTAATTTATCTAGTTCTGTTTTGAGACATATAGAGGTTGACTGTTTAACGGTTACTTCTAAGGTTATTGTTCTTCCTGATCCTTCACTGATGGAGAAGAATGAGTTGCATGCCACAGTAGATGGTCAACTTCTCTCTTACTTAGTTGGTGAAGTATCAGAGGTGGGCTTGATGAGACTGGGTTGGGTTCATTATTTGAACTTACAGCTTCTGGTCGAAAATCAAAGAGCCACAAATCTCGCAAGAGGTCACGGGTATCCAAATCTCCTATTGTTTCTCAATGAATGGCATGTTCTCAAATAGCAGAGGTCTTCGTGACTTGGCTAAGTATTCGATTGTGTGAGAGATCATAAGTTGGATTTTTGGGGTATTTCTGAGACTGGTAGACGTGATTTCACGCAAGCTCAACTCAA